>OU744328.1:7874293-9124293 GCA_916610235.2 Lasioglossum morio | reverse complement strand
TGATCTTGGAATAAAAACATGACGCTTATTAAAAGAATTATTATTTATTTTTAATACAAATCGACACCTTTCAAAAAGTCGTGAGAATTCATAGATAATTAACGGGCAGTTAAACGTCTTTCTGATTGAAGGCGCAGAAATGTATTATCTTGCATAAAGCAGAAAGACATTCACGTAGTAAAACGGAAAGATTGCGCTAAACATGATCGGCCGAGAATATGTACAATAAGAAATATAAGAATTCCAAACAACTAGACTGACCGCTCAGCTTTAATATTTTACCTTATTCGTAGATTTATACGAAATTTTGTACTAATCTATTGATCCACGTATATACAGAATGATTTGTGGACTTTCAGTTAAATGGAAAAACGGAAAAGATTCGATGAACATGCCGATACAGATAAAAGAGAAACACTTTGATTAAGACCCAACTTTGAACTACGTCTAACTTGAAGACAGTTCGTGGTAAAATTATAGAAGTAAAATATACAATTGATAGATACGCCTCTCGGGTGTACCACACATCTTGAACGATGTAATTGCTATTATTAACAATCGGTCTTAAAGGTCCGAGTCCCTCGTCGTAAATTACACCTTGTGTCTCGCTTACAATTTCCGTTGTACACGGTTTTCTCGCGCTCTCCCCTTTTCTCATTCTCTTTGTTTTCTTGTTTAATTTCTTCGTATCGAAAATATATGAAACGTAACGTGAATTCGTCAAGACTTGGACGCAATGGACAATTTAGTTGCGCGCGAGCTCTTCGCCCCTCGATGGTGACGAACGCGAAGAGTAAAGCTATTTACAAGAAGCGAGAATTATGAGAATCTTTATCGCTAATAATACATCGTTTCCCTTAAGTCTCGTGCTGGGAACCAATCATCTTATGACGCCTTTCTATCAAGGCCACCTCAATGATTCGAAGCCTTCGAAATGATTTCTATTGCTCCGACTCTCTTAATATCTTCTAATCCCTAGCGCGGAAGATCTTTCGAGGACAGTTACAGTAACGACAAAAATTCTCGACAGGCTTCGTCCCCTTTCTCTCAACAGAGAAACGAATTTGTATTGTTCGCTTAATAAGTATAATCTATATCCATCTGGTGATATGGCCATTTATAGTCATGAAACTTAACCCGCAGCTAGTGTAGTGTTCAGTCTAATTTCCGCCTGTAAACCATACTTAAAAACTTTGTTAGTTATAACGATCTTCACGATTGAAAATGCTAAAAATTTGCTCGCGCGCTATATACTAAAACAGTTTTCCTCGGTAGCATTGTTTTAATATTACACTAGCTGAGGGTTAGCACCAGAGGACAGTTGTAAAAAAACATCTAAGACTATCGCTGTCCATCCGCAGGACTTTTTGAACGATTGTATCACCCTTTATACTCTCTATATTGCATTTATATAGGATTCAACGTCTCTCAATAATCCGTGATGTCGTCAAGATTCAATTCTCAGCTTTCAAAGCTATAGAACCTGCTAGTATCTCTAGTAACGACACAAATTAGTGAGACACC
This sequence comes from Lasioglossum morio, assembly GCA_916610235.2. Taxonomy (NCBI): domain Eukaryota; kingdom Metazoa; phylum Arthropoda; class Insecta; order Hymenoptera; family Halictidae; genus Lasioglossum; species Lasioglossum morio. Next base: position 9,122,769 of record OU744328.1, on the reverse strand, counting down.
TGACGTGTCTAATGAAGACAAAGTAGGAGACTTAACGTATTAGTGAAGTAGGCAACGGTCCCCTAAACGCTCATCGAACAGTACTGTCCTATGCTTTGCTACAAGGTTGTATCGTATAATTCAGAGGCGGTGGGGGAATTAGAAGAGGCAAGGGCGTTGGCGGTGGAGGAGCCTGAACAGCGTTAATAATCGTAGACGACGTAGATTGAGCTTCGCTGGGTCGAGTGATGGAATTGTAAGCTGAAAGATAACTTGGCCATAGATGTGGGGGTGGTGGCGATCCTGGCGGTGGTGGTGGTGGAGATCGGTCGTCCAACTCGTCCGAATCGTCCATCATCATCGCCGTTAAGGGAGTGACGCGTGGCTTCTTCAGTTTGATGATCTTCACCTAGTATATTCATCAATTCCATTAGCAAACTCGTGTCACCAGAAAATTATATAGGGTGAGTCACTTAACTATATCGTTTGAATTCATTCATAACCGTTGCATAACAAAAAGTTTCAAAGAAGAGTTCCTTTATATCAAATAAGACACGCAACGCGACTTTGCATTATCGAGAAATGAGAAGGTGCATCCCGCACCCTTTCAATCCTGAAAACGAGAGTCTACTTTCTTAAGTAACTCATCCAGTATACGACAGACACAAACCTTCACTTTCTTCTTGGCCTTAGGCGGTCGACTCCTCTTTTCTTGCTTCCTGCTCTTCCTGGAGCTGGACCTTCGAATCTCACGGACCCCATCCCGGGTGATCACAGTTGTAGGAGGTGGAGGAGAAGGCATGTCCCCTTCACCTCCACTAGGACTCGTACCCTCTCCAGGTTTAATACCGTCCGCGAATTGAACGGACTTCTTACTCCTCTTCCTTATGCTTAGCTTTAACGATTTCGACTTGATCTTGACTTGAGCCTTCAACTTGCCCGACTTATTCTCTCCCATCTCCTCTTTACTGGATTCATTGATTTTGTCTATGTCCAACCATTCTTTCTCTCCATTGTCGTCGCTCTCATTTTCAGGGGTGGATAAGTCATCCAGGTTACCATTCGGCACCAGAGATCTTCTAAAATGTAAATACACAATGATAGAATGAAAAATAGATTTTACTACAAGTTTTGCACCCGAAATTAATCCTTTTGTAAAGGGGTTACCTTGGAATGCAGAAGCTGTACAAGGAAACAATTCTTACCTGAAGCCTGGAGCGACTAAAATTCCTTTAAGAGGAGGCGCAGGCAAATCTGGCCAATCTTTCGATTCCGTGTCAAGGTTAACTTTGCTCATTTCAGAAGTCGCTGCTACAGCAGCATCGTCCATTTCGGTGCGTCGATTGCTTATTCTCGAGGACGACTTTTCATCATCTTCCTCATCCTCATCCTCGTCTTCCTCTGGTTCCTCTTCATCTTCCTCGTCGTCCTCCACTTCAGGTTCTTCTTCTTCTTCTTCCTCTTCATCGTCATCGACAGGTACGTCTTCCTCCTCCATTGAAGCAGGTAGCGCAGCAACCGACGCGCCTTCTTCTTTTTCAGAAGTCACAGAAACGGGTTGCTCTTCCGTTTCGGTTTGCTCATCGGTCTCTCGAAGAGCCTTTAACACCGCTGGGTCCATACTCGAGGAATTCGTTTGACCACTGTCGGTCTGACGCATGGTGGTCTTTTCTAACATCCGCAGGGCGCGACGGTTGATTCTCTCTATCCGTCTTCGCTCCTTCTCCTTCCTCCTCATATCCCTCAATCGTTTGCGTTCCTCCCTTTCCTTGCGTCGAGTCTCTAATATGACCTCGTAATTGTACACTGGCTGAACTGGCGTTTCTAAAATTGGGAAATTAGAGCATCAGTTGCTGGAACAAAACGTACCTCGTGATTAGATCGTACAATTTAATGTTGAATTACTTACTTGGCGTTGGCACTTCCGTTCTGGGGAACACCGCTTGCGCCACAGGAAGAGGAACAGGTCCAGGGACTGGTACAGGAACTGCAAGTGGCATTGCAACCGGGGACAGTGCAGGTACAGGTGTGGATGCGCTTATAGTGGGTACAGGTACAGGCATGGGCACAGGAACTGGAACAGGTACGGATATGGAGGCTGAAGGTACTGGAGAAGGTTGTGGAACTGTCGCAGAGTACATTATCCCTGCCGGTTGCTCCACTGACGAGGGCTGCCCGCCACTCCAGTCTAACGACGTGGGTACTACTTGGAGAACATTACCTACGCGCACTACCTGACTGGAACCTCTCACTATTGGAGCCGTTGAGGAACTCGTGGGTTCCCTGTGCGCTGTCGGGACCCCATTGAAGTCTGCTGGCACAACTTGCAACACGTTGCCTACCTGCGTAGTCCATTGCAATTATAGACAAATTGTTTCTGTTATCACTAGACTGCGGATCTTTATGCATTGATGAGAAATGTGTATATAAAATGTACTGTTATACAATAATTTTAATAAGTTGAGACTAACACGTGACACTTATAAACATTCATAATATATTACATCCGCAGTCCAGATATCGCAATAAATGCTTAGATTGAAATGATGTACTTGTAACACGGTAGGCTGTTGACGGTAGAGCATTTGTTGTTGCTGTTGAGGCGAGGATGAATAGCAGACGTTAGAATTGAAGTTATCGGGATAATCCGATGCCACTCCTGCAACACTGTCCTGTTGCTTTTTAATTCCCAGTTCGAGTTCCAGCCTATAATACGAACCATTAATATAGAAAACGTGCCGAAATCGAAGTATGTCCAACGTTTATTCTCATAGCGATCGCATTTCTCTAGCTACATACTACTTTTTACAATGCTCTTCCTAATCGGTGACTCTCTTGTCTCTGGCTCGCGTCATTACTGGGATAAAGTATTCAGTAAAACCGATATTCAAAATTAGAAGTTACTATGAAAAGAACTCCGAAAGTTATACCCGCCTAACATTTATTCAGATGACAAGAGAGTTCGGTATCAAAGTACTACATTGTCTCAACATTGGTATCAGTGGGCATGCAGGTTTTGGAGAAGCAGTGGAAAGGAAGGGTTTCCAAGGACCAAGCTGGTGAACACGATTCAATGGTGTAGGGAGTTACCTATCGTCGAGGGACAAACGTTTCGGCGAGCTCGTGGCTGAGTCGTCAATGCACGGAGGATAAGTCAAGTTATTCTCGCTATAATAGTATTCGTTTCCAACTTCGTTCTCGTTGGGATATTGGAAACCAGCCGCGACTGTCTCCATATTGTCGGCCATGTGCATTTCCGATTCTAACACGGCTGAGTCCCTGGCCAGTCCGGAAACTGACTGAACGATCGTTTCAATGCGTCTACCCCTTTCGCCGCAGCTATCTAGCTTTCTATTATCGTGTTCATCCTTCCTTTCCCTCGAGCTCTCGCCGGCTCTGCCTCTTCCCACAGAGGGTGATCTGGATTGACAGTAAGACTGCTTACCGACTGTCCAACGCGGATAATAAGCCGACAATCACATTTAAATATTTACCTGGATGAGCGCATTCGTTCTGGTATCCTCAAACCATGATCCGGACTCCTCAGTCTAGACCCAGAAGTGGATCTGGTCCGTGATCGCGATCCTGATCTGGATCTCGATCGTGACCTAGATCGCAGCGACCTTGATCTCGAAGTTGACCGTGAACGCGATCGTGTTCTCGACCTAGATCTTGACCTAGACCATGATCTGGACCGTGATCGTGATCCACGTCTGAAACGATCGTGAGACACTCTCGGTGAGGAACGTCTTGGCCGAGGTGAAGTACGACCTCTCAACGGCGCCGGCTTTTCCGGTCTCCTAGAATGACCGTGTCTGTCTAGGTCCATTGACTCTCTGTCCTTCTCCCATTGTCTGTCTCTTCTCGAGCCAGATATGCTTCGCCTGTCAAGAAGATGCAAGCTTTGTAATGCAAGCATTATAATGAGACTGCTGATGTTTATGCAATTTTCGAATAATGTAGACAAATTTTAAGAAAGTGGGACCAAATAAAATCCTATTGTCATTGGTAATAGCATTTGTAGATTCAAAATAAATAAAAATCGTACTAAATTTTCTTGAATTTAATACTCCAGCATTTTTTGAAATTTTTTATGAGCTATAAATGCATAAGGATCCGCAGTCTAATTAGAACTGTTTTCAATCCCAGATTACAACAGCTTCAGCTCACCGTTGTGGGAATTTAGATGTAGATCGAATAGGACCTTCCATGATGTCCCTTTCAATACTATCATCTCTGTAATAAACCTTCTCCTCATAGTCGAGATCCAAATCCTGACCATTGGGATAAGACTCCAACGACTCGTTTCTATCTCGAGGGATGTTTTCGGATTCGTAGGGCCAGTAGGATCTGTCGGTCTCGTCCCCTCGAAATCTACCTTCTCTATGTCTATCAGCGTCTGCGTTCCTCTCCCTTAGAACCTCCATTGGATCGTATGGCCTTCCCTCCTTTTCTCTGTCTCTTTCCATGGAATCATACTTTCTTCTATTCCAATCATCACGGTCTTTAGAGGAACCATACTTCTTGAAGTGGTCTAGAAATACATACATCAAATTAACAAGCTATTACACCACGGAATTAATACATTTATAACAAAAATGAGTAGCTGCAATTCGAAACAATAAAAAGATTAAAAGAGTTTAACTCCGTCAATGTATTATTTGCAACCTTTTAAAATTATTAAGAACGATTTTCATAAAATGAGTGGCCTTAAACATCAATTTCTTCATTTTGAAGTGAACTTAATTATAGTATAAGGTGCAAACGTCATTGTCCAATAACTAAAAATAGTCAAGAATGGCTCTGATCGTTTATACAAATTAAATAAGCAAAACTTGTATGAAATCAAGAAAGAAGATCCTTGTAATTGATGCAATTATTATTTTGCATGAAAACCTGCTGTGTAATCATCATACAAACCTTTGTTATACGAGGCAGTGTTGGATCTGGGAGGAGTCCTAGTAGACCTCTCCCTCCTATCGTCTGCTTTCGACCTAGATCTTTCTTCATCGAGCCTGCTATTCCTCTTATCTCTGCTCGAAAACGATCCGTCTTTCCTCTTTGGACTCTTGCTTCTGCTTCTACTCCAGCTACGACTATGACTCTCGCTGCGACTTCTCTCTCTTTCCCAGGACGTACGCGGACTAACGCTTCTTCGTCTCCTGCGACTATTCGACGGACTGGATCTCCTCTTATCAGAGTAATCCTGCTTCGAGCTTCTACCATCTCTCCTTTCGTTCCTTTCTCTATCGTCAAATTTCTTATCTCTCTTTTCTTTACCACGATCACTAACTCGCTTCTCACTTTCCTTTTTACTCGGACTTCTCTTTCTTTGCTCCCTGTTGGGCGATCTGATCTGAGTCTCGATATCACTAACGTCTTTGACGCTGAATCTAGATTTCTTAAGCTCTTCCTCTTTGCTACTCTCTTTCTCGCTGGACTTGAACTCTTCTACACGATTGAAGTCGACCTTCACGGCTCCCGGCGACTCTGACGCGAGCATAATCAATGCTTTCGCTGTTGCAGATAAACCTTTGGAATCCACTTTAACATCAGCGTCGGTAGTCTGCTCGGCAGAGACGACATCCCCGACCATTGTTTTGTCTACTGTGGCCGGTTTCTCACATTCAATTTTAAAATCGTTAGCCGAGTCCTCGCAAGGCACATTCTGCATGTCGTTCCTCACGGCGTGAGACTCTCTGAGCTTTTTCTGAATTGTTAGAAGGGCAGCAGCATGTTGCATAGGGTCGTCCGAGATTAGTTTCGTCTTCACACGTTCGTTGTTTCGACGTATAAGTAGCTGTTTAGGAATCAGCTTCAAAGCTGCTTTTCCCTCCGTCGATTCCTCACTTTTGGAGCTGTTGGACACCGCCACCTCAGTAGTTTTAGCATTCAGTTTACTGCGACACTCATCGGATTCGTATCCGGCGAATATATCCATCCGTAATGATTTGTAGTTGCTGGTATCGGGACATGGTTCATTGATGGGGAAATCAGCGAAAGAAGGCTCCGACTCTTTCGTTAGAAACATTTTTTGGGCCGACTGATCGTCCGTCTGTATCCCTAGAATTTCTTCGAATTCTTCCTTCATCATAGAAGACTTTGAATACTTCCCTTCACGGTACTTGATCTGGAGAGGTATATTCGAAATGGATTCTTCGTCAGATACGATAGCGCTCTCTTTCTTCAACTTGTCTTGAATCAGATTTTCCTTGAGAATCAAAGAACTTGAATTGTCGTTTCCAAACTGTTCCACATCCTGAAACGTCTATATTATTAACACAGTGACCAAAGATTTATACCAAAGTACAAAATACCAGTATCATACTAGTTTTAACATGTTTTTGAAGTAGAGACTTGAAAATCAGAACCAGTGGATTCTGTAGTGAATTACCAAAGTCATACCAAAACCAATATCTTTACAATACAACTTATCTGACGATATACTCAATGATATTTTAATACTTAAGACTAATAAAAATTATTTACGTACATATAGGTGATATATATTTTTAATTATACCCAAAGAAACGTATCTTAATTACCTATTATTTCTGTTTGAATACCGAAATAATACCGGCATTTATTTCGGTATCGGTAATAATTCGTTTCGGTATAACTTTGTTGACCTAACACCGCTATCAAAACCATTCCGGCACATAAGTGCCTGATAGTAACAACAGATCTACAAATTATAGGCAGCAGTATAAATACCTCAGACTTCTGAGACGGTGCCGGAGAGCTAGGGCTGTACAATTCTACATTTGTGGTAGGTAACTTTACGTCTATTTCGAACATGTCTTTCAGTTGCTCGACAGTATGTGGCTCCTTCATGCTCGGCGGAGGTATTTGCTCCTTGTTGAACAATATGTCTCTCTGAGAGCTGCTTTCTACGCTTTTCAAACACGACTTGTTTCTCGTGAGCTCTTCCGAGGTCCACGACGTTTCCAACAGGTCATCCTGAGACTTCCTCGAGAACAGATCAATAAAATCCGCACCCTTCGACACAGATTTTCTTAGCTGTTGATCAACGTCTTCGTCTTTTATTTTGGTTTTAGTTAAAATGGTGTCAGTACGCTCTAACTTATCACTTTTACGGTCGAATTTATTTAGCTTCGTCCATTCTGCACACTCCTCTTCCCACATAACTGGAGCTTTGAGTTCTATCTTCTCCTCGGCTTGCGACGCTATGTCCCAGCGGCTCTTTTTGTTCTTTTTAGCAGCAATTGCATCCTGCTTCGCACTTGTATCGACGTCGCTGCCGGCTACATTTATTTCCTTATGAATGCTATCAATCGCGGCGATATTTTTTTCTATGCTATCCTTGCGTTCCCCTTTCTCACGCAAATAGGTCTCCTCCTCTATGTCCCATTCATCCCTCTTCCGCTTGTGTTTCTGTTCCATGAGCATCATGGCTTCCCGTTCGCCTTCCTCCTGCTCCTCTTCCCAGATTCTCATCGCCGAGAGTCTGTCCTGCCTCTTTTTGCTTTCCCTAGATGTTTCTTTATCTATGGCGATGTACGTGTCCGTCTTTTTGTCGTAGCGAACCTCTTTCTCAACTTTCTTCGAACTGCGCGGGGGCTTCTTCTTGTTGACCAGCAAATCCGGCACAGCCTCCAAACTGTCGACTTCCCACTCGTCCGCCAACAGCTGCCTCTTGTTCACCTCTCTCTCGAGTTGGGTCAGAGACAGTACATTCAGCGTATCGAATTCAGTCTCTCCCCATTTTTCCTTTTTCTGCTTCTCCAGTTTCTCCCAATCGGCTAAAAATTCATTGCTGTCTTTGCTCTCTTTGTCCTTCTTCTTTTTCTTCTTTACATCGATCTCCTCTTCAATGGTCGTACCAGGTTGTATAATCTCTTTAACAATACCCGAACACTTCTCCTTCAGATGTTCATCCATCTTGCTCCTCTCATCCTTCTTAACCCGCTCGTCCTTCTTGTCTGCCTTTCGAAAATCGTCCTCGACAGTCTCTATCTTATCCATGCCACTCTTTGACATTCTCTCCTCCTTCTGCTGCGCCATAATCACGGAATCCACTTCCCATTCCTCCAAATATCTCTCTTCGGGTTTATTCCTCTTCTCCTCGTTCTTATGAGCTTTATTACCACTGTCGGATATAACATTTCGCATCAATTCTTGTTCCTTGCTCCAAAGATCGTGCTTCTCTACGGACCTCTTTCTAGATTCAGCTTTCCTCTCTTCCTTGATCTTCTTCATCGGCGCGGAGGGCTGCAATGGCGAATTTTGTATCGTATCACCGTTCTCATTTCCCTTCTCGACGTGTTCCCGCTTTTCTTTGGCTTTCTTGCTTGCTGATTTCTTTTTCTTCCGGTTGTTGGACGAGTCACTGTTGCTGGAATCGACACTGACTTTTCTTCTTCGCTTCTTCTTTGTCTTGGCTATCCGCTTCGCCTTCTTCTTTCTCTTCTCTGCCTTACGTTTTCTCTTCCTTCTCTTCTTCCGTTTGTCGTCCGAACTGGAAGAATCGCTGCTGCTGCTGCTGCTATCACTGCTGTTGGAGTCCGAGGCGCTAGAGTAATCGTCGGACAACTTCCGTTTTTTTCTTCTCTTTTTCACTTCCTCCTCCGAGTCCGATGAACTGGTCGTGCTGGACGAATCGCTACTAGATGTTACCTTCTTCCGGCGTTTCTTCTTCCGGACCTCTCTTGAATCCGAGTTCTCGTCGCTCAAACGTTCTACTTTAATTCGAACGTTCTCCCAATCGCTGGGAATTGATCTGGAATCATCGGATTCGCTCTTTTCCCCCATTGCTTCGCTTTGCTGCACCTGGATGCGAGAACCGGACGAAGACGCTTGATCTTCTTCAACTTCCGGCACTTCAACGTTCTGACGGGTCTCCTTACTGCTGAGCGTGTCTTCGTTACTCGTATCAACTTTTTCCGGTTTCTCACCACGTTCTGCGAACGCAAAGTTATTGTCTTCTGATAAATTAGTTTCTATGTTAAAATCGTGGTAGCTCAATGGCGAAGTGGACTTCGTTGGAACTGTTTTCGGAGAGAACTCCTTCGACGTTGGGATATCGGTGCAAACCATCTTCATAAATTGCTCGTATTCCGACGCTAATTTTTCGTCGCCCGTAGACTGTAGTAGTGGGGACGTTGATTGTCTATTGTCATTGTCAACAATTTTGGCGATGCATAATTCAGTGTCTTCGTTGACGTCTGTCTTATCGCTTTTGGCGTTCTCCTTTATTACGCTCGATCGCGACGAAAATGTTTCTTGATCTGAAATCAATGTTACGGATTAAGGGCGTACTTTTATTTCCGAGGCCGTTTTTTCGCGAATATTTAGGAATTTTTTTCAGAAAAACTATTGAACCTTTTACATTAGGATTTTGCACGCATGTTTATTAGTGTCTGAAGTACACGTGTGATTTTTGTCAAGTAAAAATAATAAATGTTACAAGAGTTATATATGTTTTTACAGAGTATGTTTTTAGAAACATGGGTCGACGGTCGCCATGTTTCCAGTCTTTCTACTGATCGGAAACAAAATGAAGTTGTTTATTAATCAGTATGAATGTAGTTACAGGCTGTAAAAAGAAATTAAAAATCTCGATTATTTACAAAATAGCGGCTTTTAGAAGTCAAATTACCGATTTTTTAAATATCTTTCAGCCTTTAACACGAAAGATGAAATTGACAGATTTAACAAAATTTAGTCGTGTCATAACAAGCTACATGTTGAAGATTCTTTCAAAATTTCAAATCAATTGGTCAACTAGAACTTGAAATATCGTGGCAATTGTTTCGAAAAAATAACTGTTTGTGAAAAAGAGGTTCCGAGAGAAACGCGTTTGAAGATTCAAATGTCAATATCTCGCAATGCGAGTTACATCATTCAAACGTCTATAATTATGATAATTTTACAAAAGCAGACAAATCCTTGTGCACCGATATTCTACAACATTTATACTTAAGCGAATGTTTGACTATCCATCTACCTCGTTCTATGTCGACTGATTTTGCTTCGCATTCTTCATCTTGTTCTTCCCGCTCTACCTCATTCGACAACCTGTCCTCGTCCTCGCTGTCCCATTTCGATCTAGGTAATTGCACGTTGACTGGGAACTGCCACTTCACCTTCTCGCTGGCCTTACATATGCCCGCTTTTGGATACCAGTTGCGAACACGCGTAGGCTTCTCAGCGACTTCTGCATTGTCTCTGGAATTGTTAGGATCTGAATGGGTAAAGGAAAGTTAACGAGATGGAGAACATTTTGATGTACCGTGCAATATCCGTCTGACATATCTCCCGCATTTTTTCGCGTCGATCACCGGCGACGGTCTGGAGGATCTGTTCGTGACTCAAGAAGAGCGAGGTGCGAGGATTCTCCGAATAAAGCACTTGAGGTCTTCCTCTTTTAGTCACTCTGACTGATTCAGGCGGGTATTCTTTTGGTCCATCCAGTCCCTCAGCGGTGAAAGCGTACCGTTTTAAACGGCAGTCATTTAACAGCAACATTTGGTCAAAGTAACGTATGTAATCCTCGGCTGTTCTGTAATTGATATTTATGCCATAGACAATTTGGAGTTTGACGACTAAACAGCGGATTTTATGAATGTGTAATTTAAAACAGGGAAAACATTAGAATGATTTCAAACTACCGTTACATTTTTTTCAACCTATTAAACGTATTAAGAAAGAAAGGGTCCACTTGTCTATTAAAGAGATGTGTTCGAATGAATATCAAACCTATTCTTCGTTAATCGGTCCGAGTAATCGCGTCTTCTGATGTCTATGATGTCATCCATCGTTATACCACATTTCTTCAGCTCCAACCACGAAGATAAATTCACGATATCTTTCTCTTTTCCTTTGTCCTTGTCTCTTTCTTTCTCCTTCTTATCTTTGATTTCTGAACTTTTCTCTTGAGAAAGGCTTCTCTTTTCTCTAACGCTTTCCCGTTTTTCTTTCGCACCTTTCTTTTCCCTCACATCCTCCCACCTGTCTTTGTCATCATCTTTTCTGTCTCTCTCGTCGTCTCTTTTATCCCGGCTTTCTTCATATCTGCTTACGTCGTCTCCTTTATTTTTATCGTCCTTTTTATCTTTTTCTTTCCTACGCTGATCTCTGTCCTTGTAATATCGTTCTCTACCGCTATTGTAATCTTTTGATTCTCTATTTCTGCTGTCCCTTCGTTCTTCTCTACCATATCGTCTCCTTAAGAAAAATAAAAAATAGAAAAATTATAAATTCACAAAATAAAGCAACTGCAACGAATGCTGTCGATTTCATACCTCTCAGAATATTTGTTCTCCATCAATGATTTCGAACTGCTTTTACGAGACAAGTTGTCATCCTGTTTATTTCTATCTCTTATGCTCTTTACATTTTCTAATAAATTCTGTCCATTTCTATTTACAAAATTTTCTTCCTCTAAACTAGCTGTAAAGTAAAATGATTATTGCCTATACTAAGACAGAGCTTCAAACTGTGTGCAATTATGTACCTGCAGCCATAGCTTCTGCTAATAACATTTTACTCTTTGATTCTTCTCTCCTGATTTCTTCGATAGCCAATATCTTTTCCTCTGTACATAGAATAATATCAATGAATTTTTAAGAAACATACGCAATACTTCTCAATGAATCGTATTACCTCCACAACTAACAATAAATATAGTGGAAAGCTATTGATCTACAAATGTAAAAGAATGTACCCAGTGAAATTTGTTAAACTGTACCTGTTTTCTTCTTAGATTTACCACTGCCTGAATGTCGACTATGGAGCTGTTGTACAGAATCGGAGTCGACGCTTAAACTTGTGCTCGAATCATTTTGCAAAGATTTCTCGTCGCCTGATTTAGTCTTATATGCTTTAGTAGAGTGTGCCTGAAGTAATGCAGATTTATTCGGAACCTTTGGTAGGACATTGAATTTATTGACAAATGCCATCAATCTTTTCTTGGCTTGCACTTTCCCTAGTACAGGCTTAAGCAGTCTGGGACTTTCCAACCTGGGCATATCTCCATCGCTGGTCTGGCCTTTTGTGCTTTCTGGTGTTTCAGGCATTTGTATATCGAGCAACGATATCGGAATGTCTGGAGTTGGTTCCTCCGGAGCATAGACATCTTCTGACTGTGACATTGTGTCGACAGCCTTCTTTTCCGACTCTTCTACATAAAAAAACACAACGCAATCAGGATACTGATACATCGATACATCGACAGTGCTAGACAAGGCAAATAAAAACTTTACCTTGAAGAGAATCGACCATGTCTGTCTCTGTCATTGACAAATTCTTATTTTATCATGCATACAGTGTTCATGTCAAGTAACTATTATATACGTACAGAAGTTTTATTTCTCATGCTCGATAAACATTGGACTCTACAAAATAGAAGGTGTATCATTTGCCATTAATGTTGTGAAAGCAACCTTTATACTATCTAGAAAACTGATGTTCTCTTTATGTCTTATGTACAAAATGTGTCACGGAAAAAGAAGAACTCACTTTCATAAATAATGTGAATGCACCTCAGATGCAACACTCAATGTTCACGTATTTACACACACGCGAGCTGACGCGCGCGCGCGCGCAAACACACACGCTACACATACACTCACGTACGATATTAGGACAGTTACACGGTCTACGCGATCATTGATTAGAACAATTTCAGCAACGAGTAACCGAATATAGATATTGATTTCGATATCGATTTGTTTGGTTAACGAAAGATTAGAACATCAAATGAATCCGATTATCAGAATATGTTCATTCCAGAAAAGATCGAATTACACAAGAATTGAAAAATACTCAATTTTCTCGCGTACCTCATATAATCAAGGGAAAGACGTTCGTTGTTGATAGAATTTCGTTAAACTGTCAATACTCGACGAAATCGAATGGTACAGATAATATTAAGAAGAATCGAAAGAGGCAGTGAAACATTATACTGTGTTTTGGAGACTTACTACGTATCGAGCGCTAAGTGACTGATGAGTACATGTTGACCGTGATAAGAACAACGATATATCTCGCGTGTCACGGTCAGAATCCTTTAGCCACGCAAATGTTTTCAATTCCACTTCTATGTTCCCGTACACGGTCAAGTCAAACGGAACCACTACGTGAAAAGCGTCAGACATTTTAGTCAAACCGCAGGCCGGCAACTATAGACGCTAGTGCATCCGGCTCGAACATGGTTACCAATAGATGAAAAGTAAACGTCACAGATCGTTCTTCTTACTAATCTTCACTAATCTTACAGAAGTGAAACCCTTCAATAGTTTTTGCTAACCAATTTCCACACTTCAAAACTCTATATTGAAGTGCGCATGTTCACACAAGTTTGTAGTACAAGGGGGTACCGTACCCATGGATATTACTAGAATATTACTAGAAAAACAAGTGGAAACAGTGTTTGCGGGAAACCATTTTTTTTATCCTTATACGAGCATGTTACGAACTGTGTGAGAGCTCATTGTAAAGAGGAAAGTTCATCGCACGTCGCTCAGCTCATGATTTAAACAAAAATCGTTTTGTATTAGAAAAATACATGGGAACCTGATGGTGGTTGTCTCGATTTGTTTCCCCTACTTTGGACGCTCATATTATTAGATAAAAACATAATCTAACAAAATCATGAGCTGAGCGACCTGCGATGAACCTTCCTCTTTAGAATAACCCCTAACACAGCTCGTAACATGCTCGTATAAGGATAAAAAATGGTTTCCCGCAAACACTGTTTTCACTTGTTTTTCTAGTAATATGCTAGTAATATCCATGGGTCTGGTACCCCCGTAAGGAGTAGGGTACCCACGTGACATTACTAGAATCTAACCAGAATCTAACTAGAATTTGGGCCCAAAACAGGGGTTTACGCGGTGTCGTTTCACGTCCTCATATGATTATATTTTGAGCTGAGTGAGGGCTCATTCGAAAGAGGAAGGTTACACGCAGTGCGCTCTTCTCGATATTTTTGCGAGAAAAATCTTTTTGTGAACGAAAAATACATTAGAATCTCCGGAATTTTTCTTCATTTTTTTCGCCTACTTTGGACACTAATATTACTTCATATAAACATCATCTAAAAAAAACATGAGAAGAGCGCACTGCGTGTAACCTTCCTCTTTCGAATGAGCCCTCACTCAGCTCAAAATATAATCATATGAGGACTTGAAACGACAACGCGTAAACCCCGGTTTGGGCCCAAAATCTAGTTAGATTCTGGTTAGATTCTAGTAATGTCACGTGGGTACCCTACCCCCGTAAGTACTGTAACTATACTGGCGTTCAAAAGTATCCGGATAAAAAGCAACACATCAAAATAACCTGAGGGATTGTGAAGGGATCAGAAGGGATTGCAAGCGTTCTCATTTCTCGATAATACAAAAATGTGGTTTTTCAGTAGTCAAAAACGATAGATAAAAGCAAATAGTCTGATAAAAGATAAATCTAGGCCGCTATCGCTATCATTTGGCGCGCGGTAAGTATTGCAAACAATGGAAAGCGCGGTAATATTTAAAATGCAATATGTAAAGGACGGTATAAATGTTCACAATTTTATGAACTGAGTATTACTATAAAAAAAAATTCCGAATAAATATATTCGTGGTATAATGAAGTTGGTGGAAAGATGGCAAGAGGTCATCGATAAAAATGGTCAATATATAATTCATTAAAAATCTTGTGTATCAAAAAATTTTGTTTTATTCCACTCTGAAATCCGAACGAACTTTATTTGCCAACCCAATACATCATTGTATAAAATGTGTAGTATAGCTTTATAATCAAAAAGTATAATTTTCGAATGGTACAGAACTGTATGAAATTAAATCTACAATCTTTGAAATGAAGTGCTTGCATAGTATTACACGTAAGTGGAATTTATCTGCGATTTAAATGTATATTTGTCACACGAAATACATACTAAGTATCTTCCTGCTCTAACATTTATTATAATTTTACAGTTTCCTATAGTCGCTATAATTTCAATAACAGCAATGATTGGTTTCCTTTTTTTAACCATTAGTTCATTTTGAACTGATGTACCAAAAAACAGGGTCTATTTCAAATGTTTATGCCTGTCGAATGGGAACCCATTTACATTAGACAATTAATGCAAGAATTAATCTAATTCCGTTTCCGAAGGATCGCCGCCCATTGCTTTCCAAAAAGCAGTGACTAACTGTTCTGCTGCTATTCGCCTCTGACTTGTTGGCAATGATGCTGCATGCTCTTTCATAGCCATCAATTGACTAAAGAATTCACCGAAATCTGCATTTTCTTCTCCCATAATTCCATCTAAAAGAAAAACTGATTATCAGCTTGACTAAAATCATTTTAATGGATCTATTTTCCACTGACCTAACATGTTCTCCATTGGTAATCTTTCTGTCGAATCTTGTGGCAGTTTAATATTCTCAAGCTCTACGTTTACTTTGTCCATGTCGAAGTTTGTTTCTTGGGTGCTGGATGGTTTAGCTGAAAACGAAAATCAAGTTAAGTTAAGAAGTAATACGCTTTTAATCTATAATCAAGGATAAAAGATATAGAAAACCTTTGAGGGTCATGCTAGGCCACATATGAGCATGCAAAGCTTCAATTATTCTCTCAATGCCATGTTTATTGTGATCTAGATCAGCTTCTGCGGTATCTACATCTGGTGTGTTTAATTCAATCAATTCATACTTTTTCTTTAGGCACCATTTTGTCACTGTAATACGTATAATTTGTTGTTAGTCTTTTCTAACATAACAGTGCTTGTATTACATATAAAATATTATGTATTTCACCTTTGCTTCTTACACGGTCGTCTGTTATAAAATTGCAAATAAACAGCAGTACTCCTGCATCTGCTAAAGAATTGATTAAAGGCAACCATTGTTTGAAATTCTCGTCTGCATCTTCCTAAGGAAATCAATGTTGAATATCATCCGTTCCTTTGAAAGCTTCGTTTTTTAAATGAAAATTCTTACTGCCTGTGGATCATGGTACACAACAAGGGCTTGTACGCCGTCGACATTAAGTTGTGGAATTGGACTTTCTGTTACAGCGACTAGCACTGATGTATCGTAATATTTGTTGTCAATACGCCAGAAATAGTAATCTAGTTCCTCTTGATTACACACTTTGTTGGCTCCTATTTCTAGAAAACGAACAATTAAAGAGATATGAAATAGATTAAAACAACGCATAACGAGAACAGTGATCAACTATGATCTATGTAAAATCAAAACAGAACAGTGAAGTTTAAACTTACTCGTAGCTATATCATGAGCAACACCTTTTCCCTTCGCCGTACTTACAATTAGTAATCGTTCTTTACTCCAACTCATTATTCCAAAGAAATTTATTTACAATTGCAGAAGCGAAATAGTTTATAAATTATATCGAATGGTTTATGTATTTAGCAGAAATTGTTTACTGTTTATCGTGTTAGGTTATATTTACATCGAACAGTCGCTGCAAACACGTACTACATATATACTATGTGGAAATGAATCAGTTTTATTCAATGCGTAGCGATATTTATTATTCCTTGTACGCAATAAAGCAAAGATTATACCATTTTTAAAATGGTCGTGATTTTCTATTTCATAACTCTGTAATGGACGATCTATAGAGACTAACTTTTTTATTGCCTTGGCTATTAAAACAACTAGACTAGGGTAAATTTGATCAATTTATTTCCAACAAATTCATTTGAACAATGTCGTTGTGTTTAATTATATAATTACATAAAAAATATATATATATGTATATATAGTTGACGATTAAACTATAGATCGTTTCAAATTAATCAGTAAAAATAAAATGAGAACAGTATATAAAGGTGTACACACACGCCCATTATGCATACATATACATATATATATATATACACACCCAAAACGTTTTGTGTAAACATATATTGATTATTAGATCATAGTAATACATGAACTCACAAGTACATATGGAATCGTAAGATATGAAAACGCGGTATGGGAGAGTACATTTTCTCCTTTTTACTTGTAGAATTCGTGTTCGGATTCGCTTTTTTTAATATTGTTTTTGTAACCTTTCTCAAAATCTTTCGCTAAAACTATATAACGGTTTTCGCGAACCGCGTGCATTCCAGCTTCTTGACAAATCGCGTTTATATCGGCGCCAGAGATTCTGTCCGGTCGGGCGACATAATCCTCTAGATCCACTTCCTCGCTCAAATTCATTTTCGTGGTAATCGTTGAGAAGATCAGACGCTTTTGACGACGATCGGGCACAGGAAACTCAATCTTTCTGTCTAATCTGCCTGGACGCAGCAAAGCAGGATCCAATGTATCCGCTCTGCAAAATCGAAAGATGAATTGTTAATATTAAGCTTTTACATGATATATTTGTTCGACTATTCACTACCAGGAGTAGTAAAAAATAAAAAGGCATCTTTGCAGAGTAAACATTAAAGCTTCACCTGTTTGTAGCCATTATAACTTTGACATTAGTCGTCTGATCGAAACCATCCATTTGATTAAGTAACTCCAAGAGGATACGCTGTACTTCTCGATCGGCTCCTGTCTGAGCGTCAAATCTTTTTGTGGCTATAGCATCGATTTCATCGATGAAAATGATAGCTGGTGAATTTTCCTTGGCTAAACGGAAGACGTCTCTGACCATCCTAGGCCCCTCGCCCAAGTACTTCTGTACAAACTCGGATCCTACTACGCGAATAAATGCCGCTAGAAAGAAAAATCGATCAAATTAATGTTCGTATTATAATTTACATACACATGAAAGATGTATAGAATTATGATTATAATTTCCACCTGTAGTGTGCCTAGCCACAGCCTTCGCAAGCATAGTCTTACCACACCCTGGTGGACCATACATGAGTACACCTCTGGGTGGGTCAATTCCAATTTGTTTGTATAGTTCGAAGTGAGTAAGAGGTAGTTCTACTGCTTCCCTGATCTCTTGCTTCTGCATATCCATACCTCCAATATCACTGTATTGTATATCAGGCTTTTCGTCTGTGCAGAAAAATGGTATAATTAAAATATTTGATTAGACTAGAGGTGCGAGAACCCTAATATGCTCGAGAATTTCGAAAGTTTGTGGAAAATCTGAAATTTTCAAGAACCCGTCCCGACGCTGAATAAAATTCTCGTCCTGTACGCGATTGCGACTAGGCGGTTGCGAGTTCGAATCCCGCGCCTAGCACCTCTGGAAATATTCAATGTGCTATTTTAAAAAAACTTTGGTGCTCAAGGTGGTATGGAACCCACCATAATAAAAAGTAGGTCCTGCTGAAATAGGCGATAGGGAGAGTGTTGGTAGAGGTGAGAGAAGTGTGGAATAGGATTTGAAACCCTGAGGGGACCAAATATCCATTACATATTTTTGGGTTCTCGCATATACAGTAAGCAACATAACTGTTTTCACAAACTTTAAATCAGAATAACTTTTTTATGAAAGAACCAAATGACTTCAATTTCTCTGTAAGGCTAGAAGAATTAGTTTAATAAATAAAGTCTAACAAGTTGAAAAAATGCATTTTTTCAGAGAAATTGAAGTCGTGTAGTTCATTCATAAAAAAGTTATTCTGATTTAAAATGTGTGGAAACATTTATGCTATTTACTGTACCTCTAGATCGGATCTTTCTTTAATTTCATGCACTATAAGACAGTACCTGCTTGTAGCATGGAAATACTCGAGTCAGCTTCTGGTGGTAGAACATCTACCAAGGCGTTGCTGTGCTTGTGAAGCGCAACGCTGGCCGAAGGCTTCAACAACTCTCTGTCGATTGTAGACAAAATACGTACATAATAATTTGAGCCTGTGGTAGAGCCCACTATACCAGTATTTTGGTCTACAGCCTCTAAGAACTGTCCAATCACTAAAGGTACACTTTGTATGCGTTTTACTTCCTCTTGGGCATGTAAATATTCCTTTTTCAAGTTGCGCTGTTCATCCTTGATATATTCTTCTTGAACTTCGAGGAATTCCAACATTCTTTGTAATTTCTGTAAAAATCCCCTAAATTCTCATTAATGGTAAATTTAGCAAAAATGAAATACTGATATTCTTTACCTTATACTTTGTATAGAGATCTTCGATGTCGAGTTCGTCACCGCCACCGGTATAATGTCCAGTTATAGGTTTGCAATCCATCTCCGTTACGTCCTATAATTTCAAAACAAATATCTATTCGCGTCAATGGATGAAGCAGCAAAATACAGTCGACATAAGCGTACGAATAAGTTCGATTGGTAATAAAATTAGGTTAGAATAAACTGTAAAATTTTCGACAAAAATATTCATCTCCCCTTCGGAATTACGAGAAAAATTCTGAATAAAGATGTATCTACCTTGTCGGGAACAATCACGCTCATTTCCTCCATTATTCCACAATGATTTGTACTCCCTGAACTCTAATCGAACATACAAATCGACGAATGACTCGAAGTTTTTGAGCAGATTCACTTCAGTGCTTCAGTGATAGATGTGTCAAGGTGCCTACCATGTCTACCATGAACAATGAAACATAATACAAACACATACTGAACACATACAGACACATACAGACTACTAAAAAAACTTTTCGTTACTGTACTTATTTGTAGACATATTTGAAAAAAATTATCATTTTGTTCGACAAAAGAAGAATATTTACGATAATCTTGTGCGGTGATGATTGCGTTCTTTAGCAGTTCTTTATGGTTCTTTAGCAAAGAAGAGAATTCCCTATAAGATTGTAGTTTTTAGTGATTTTTAGATAATCCTAAATAAATATTGTTTTGCACGATCTATATAAAGTTATGTGATTTCTGGTTTTATGTTTACGAAGTTCTTCAACCGGGAACAACCGGGAAAGACCTATAATTTGGATCATGTATGTAAGTAATTCAATTCTTTAATAATTTCGTGATTATGGGATATTAAAACAGGATAAATCATCGTGATTATAACATCATGGCATATGCTCAATGTATGAATTTAGAAGGATCGCGTAAAATTTTAATTGGACATGAATTTACAGGTATTTCAAGAATAAACTGAGACAATATTTCCAAAAATATTAGTTCAACAAATATCTGAGTAACAATGGTGATGGAAGAGCAGCAGACAGACATGGAGCTTGATTCAGAAAGGGTTCCTGTTCCTCAAGTGCAGAAGACAGGAGAAGATTCTCACGTAGAGACAGTAAACAACATAACAAGTGTTTCACGAGGAAAGCCTAGGCTTAGAAAGAAAGCACTGCATGCTGCAATACTGAAACAAATGGAATTCTACTTCAGCGATGCGAATTTAAACAAAGATCGGTTCTTGAGTGGTTTAATTAAAAGCGATCCATGTAAGCGTCAACAGAAGTCACATGTTCACTTATACTCTGTCCATGTATCTTAATATTTGTTGTATATTTTCTAGATGTCGATCTCAATATTTTCATCAGATTTAATAAAATACGAGAGTTAACTACTGATATAAATAGAATAAATAAAGCAATACAATCATCAATGATATTATCAACGTCTGAAGATGGAACGAAAGTTCGACGTGTAACTCCAATAGTGATGAAGGAAAATACAGATGAATGTACAGTGTATGTACAAAATTTACCACCGGACGCGGATCATGAAATGTTGAGTGGAATATTTGCCCAATACGGTTCTGTAGAATACGTGTCTGTTCCAAAATATAAACAAACCAAAAAGATAAAGGGATTTGCATTTGTGGAGTTCGATACACCAGAAAGTGCGGCCAAGTGTCTGAAGGTATGAGATATCAACTTTAACGACTCAATTTTTTAATATCAACACTAATCGTGTATTGCATTTTTTCACAGGCTTTCCAGAAGAAAGGTTGTGTTTTACCATCACACTCAGCTCCCGATAAACTCTTGAGTATTACAACCTTTGATGATGCTGAAAAAGATGTGACGATGCAGGGAAAGCAAACTAAATTGAATGAAAACAAAGGATGTTTAGAGAATGATGTTAACATGGATGAATCAGAATGTAGTGAAGCCGATGAAGATAAAACTCTCGAAATTAACGAAGGAAATAAAACACTGAATTGCAGTCTCGAACTTCAAGAAAACAAAGATCAGAAGAAAGTGAAAAAAAGGAAACATCAAACTACAGAATCATCGGAAACAGTTGGAGCTGAGAGCGAGACAGATAATGAAGTCACAAAAGCTAAGAAAAAATTTAAACACTCTACTGATGTGCAGTCTCATGAAATAGAACAAAATAATGAAGCAAATAGTGATGTTCCTGTGGATAATGTATCAAAGAAATCAAGCAAACGTAAGAAGAGTATGTCCATAAGTAAAGTAGATAATTCCACTGAAAATGAGCAAATTGCAACCGAAGATAGTACGATTGCTACTGCGGACGAACAAGAAGATATCAATGAGAAAAAGAAGAAAAGGAAACGTAAGAGGCGTAGTAAAACGGAGGACATTAGTGTGAGCATGGGACTGCAGGTGATGGCTAAGAAAGAATGGAAACATCTTAGAAATAAATACCTAGAATTGCAGAGAAGTAAAATGAAGCAGCTGAAGCAGCATCTCAGAAAAACAAGATGGAATCAGTGGTCTAACTACGAGAAAAATAAACCAGAAAAGGAGGAAGCTAATGAGAAAGAGAAGCCTAATAAGCAGGACAATACTACGTCCTCATGCCGTTTTTCATTTACCCCAGGAGTTATAGTTAAGATTGAAATGGACAAACCGTGTTCGGATCCGAAAGGATTTAAGGTATTTTATATTTGATAATTAACACTTTATCTACCGGATTAATAAAGTTTTCAATTATTGTGCTGTTAAGCTGAAGCTTAACAAGTTTCTTTTACATAGTAATCCCAAAAGAAATGATTAACTCACGTTACTGGGAGTAAATTGTTGGTTAATGATTCAAATTGCTATTTCTATAGAAGGGTCTATTAAAATGTCCTTAGCCATCGATAATATACATTACAAATTTATGGATTAATCATCGATAGATAATGTGTTAAGATCAGTAGAATTAGTAAGCGAATAGTCTTGTTACAATTACATATTCTTCCAGATGGAACTAAAAAGCAATACTTCAGTAAAATACATAGACGTATCAGAAGGTTCTTTCATTGCTTTTGTCAGATGCGATACAACTGAAGGGGCTCAAACGTTCGCACAAAAATCTGATGAAGAGCGGCATATGACGATACTCGAAGGTATGATTAATTTACATATAGCTTATCGCTGATATACAAATCTCATACTACCTTTTTACAGGTAAAGAAGAACGGGACTATTGGGACAAAATTTCACACGATAGAGAAGAGAAACTGGGTAAAAAGATCCGACCAAAACAGAGAGGAAGAACTAAACTGTTGAAAAAGGCAGAGAAGGAACTCGGGAAGCATATCAAATTTGACGAGGTGTAATAATGGCGATAAAGTTCTCTTGTGAAATATCTTTAATGATTGTATATAAAACATACGTTTTTTATATAATGTATTGATTGTGAAAGTAGGAGACATACATTATTTAACAAAATGTTGAATATAAATTTGTTATTTTATTTCAGTTACATTCTTCTCTTCAACTTCAAATTGAACGCATCTGTCTCTTGCGTGATATTAACGTATCTTATATTTTAATAGTTCTTTGCATAAAAACACATTGTTGAATTTTCTATTTGTCTACCATCTTCCTCTTCCACGACCTCTACCAGAGTCGTTACGTCCAAATCCACTTCCACCACGACCTCTAAATCCACCGCCGCCGCCGCCACCACCACCACCACCACCACCTCTATTGCCAAAACCGCCGCGTCCGAAGGAGGGTCTACCACCGCCTCTACCTCCACCACCTCCACGTCCTCCACCGCCTCCACGTCCTCCACCAATTCCACGTCCTCCACGTCCTCCGCCACCTCCTCTCTTCATTCCACGACCACCACCGCCAACTTTCTTTTCTCCAGGAGCTTTAGGCAAAAACCTTTGTAGAGGTAACAATCTTGCTGGATCTATGTACAACTGCAATAAAACAAAAAAATTATTGGCTAACTTATTGATAAAAAAAAATTAACTTACATATAGGGTTACCAGACGAATTATATACCCCAATAAATACGTCCCTCTCTACCATTTAAGGGGATAGACTCGTTTCTAGGATTGCAAGGGTGCGGGATGTGCCTCCTCATTTCTCGATAATGCAAAGATAGGGTTTTTCAGTATTGAAATGCGCTAAATAAAAGATCAATCTAGGCCGCGATTGTCCTTCAAAGTCCTATTTTTACGTCTACGAGGTGTAATTTGCATTATTCAGAAGCATACAGCTAAGTATGTAGCAAATTACACGTCGCAAACGTAAAAATGGGTTTTTTGAGAGCGATTGCTGCCTAAATTGATCTTTTATCTAGCGCTTTTGACTATTGTTTGAAAATCTATATTAAAAACCCCTATCTTTGCATTATCGAGAAATGAAAAGGCGCATCATGTACCCTTACAATTCTGGAAACGAGTCTACCCTCTGATTGTGGCTCAATTCTCCTCTAGGGACTTTGCATGAGGAGAATATGTGAAGTCACATTATTGTGCTGCTGTCACGTACACTCCTCATGCAGAGTGTCTCTAGAGGAGAAATCTGTTGGTAGAGAAAGAAGTTTTAGAGACTTTATCTGGCAACTCTGCTTACATGTACGGAACCTATTACAAACCTTTGCGTCCTTTTGGAAGCTAGATGCCCTTATGTTTTCTGACAATTTTATAGACACATAGTAGTCTCTAATATTACCAAATATTTCGTCTATTTTACCAATTTGCTGTTTGTTTTCTGTGAATATAGGAGCATTAAAGAAGGGTACTTGTTCTATGTCTACTTTAGCAACAAGATCGTCTTGAACCGTCCATGTAAAGTGGCATAATGGAGTGACTTCCTCTGGTGGACCCTGGTCGACGCTGTTATATAAAAAGTAATATTAAGCTTTGTTAATTATAAATGTAATTAGATTACTTACTTTCTTGGACCGCCAACACCGCGTCCTCCTCTAAAGCCACCACCTCCACGTACTTTAAAGCCACCACCACCGCCTCCTCTGCCGAATCCACCGCCTCCACGTCCTCGGAATGACATTTTCTTAGTTGATAATCACTAAAAGCGTTAAATTCAATTTGCTGTTATGTTCGGTTTCGCGTTGCCGGATCGTATAGGCACAGTACCACGTGCCTAACCTAACAAATGTTCTAGTCTATTGGATGAATTCTCTATTTGGTTACGATTATGCAGCAATTCTCATTATTTATTTCACTGACTTCACGAAGTCCCAGATTTAATTCTGAGACTGTATTGTTACCGCAGGTTGTATTAAAATGCGATGCTATAAACCGGCGGCATTTTATATATACAATATCAAAGATCAAACACGTTTTACACCGTAATACTACATATATATGTCGCGTGTATACGAGAGTGTAATACTGCGCATGTGCGTTTCGAGCGTGTCTATTTAGCGAACTAAATTTGAAAATTTAAAATATTTAAAGTATTATATGTACGTGGCAACGATGAAGTTGGTAATTCCATTACTTACATTCAATGTGATTTAAGTAGTTAATAAGGATAATGAACTTTCAAATACGTTTAAAAAGATAACTTGCCTATCTATGAAATGATGTTCTGCGACCTCGTCGGTAGTCGTGATTAGAAGTTTGGAGATTTCGCCACGAGCAGCATCGCTCCACCGCTCACGTTTTTGAATCCTACTTTTCTACTCTGTCGACCACTGTGACTACTGTTGCCGACTCTGTGGCGCCAATAAAAATTGTCATATCATTATTCAAAACAGTTTTAATATTATAAAATATGTCTATAATTCGTCTTTTCGAATACGAAAACGTCTTCGATACATAAATACGTTACTGTTTTAGACACGCATGCCCAAGAAATCTTGCACAATATCTCACTGATCTCACCACTTTGTTGGTCATGGCTGGCGCGGTCGATTCAATTGTTTGTAGAAAGGTGTTTAAAACATTTAAGAAATTGAATATCAATATTAGGTTAGAGATAGAAATAGACATAAGTTGAAAAGCAATAACTAAATGTGGAGCAAATGTGGAATAATAACTGTAGTAGGAAATATATTAGAAAATATTTTTTTTACAAAAGTGTATATGTATAATCGTTAGGTATCCGGTTGCAAACTACTAATATGATAGCAAGTGAATATTAGTACTTGAATAGAATAATAAGATACGATACTTGTCAAAAATACTAAATACTATATTATGTATGACTAATTATGTACCAGATTTAACCTAAAGCTTATTTAATTATAAAAAACATGTTTGGCTAAAAGTTTCAGCGACATACCGCCACACGAAGTGACGCGAACACTTGAACGGAGCAAATAATTCTTGCAGAAATTTCCATTACATCGTATGGTCAAAATGGCAAAAATACAGTCGCACTGCTTCCCTATCGAGATTTGTATTAACTTTTGTGAATTCGAATCTAAGCTGGGAGAACGCGCTTTTTGGTAAGTATGGTTTGCAAATTTGAAACTATTGTCAGGCTCTGTTATTGTATACACATATTCATATAGATTAATCGTGATCAAAGAAATTGGTCACTTCCACCTCGTGACTCTTAGATAGTTCAAGTGGAGTGGACAACTATTTTGACTACCGCGTGCTCGTACGTATATCTATACTATACACATTGCGAAATACATCGAAATACTTTCGTGTTAAAAACAACGTCGATGGTATATCGGAACAAAGAAACAGGGACAGTGGCGTTTGTTGCTAACAATAAGTTTGTGCAAAGTGCAAAGCAACTGTAAGTTCGATACTTACCCGACCGAATGAATCTACGTGAATTCGTTGTTGCAAATTGTGACGAAGGTTTCGAGGTAAAGATGAAAATGCGTACGTGGTCGTCTATAGCTGAGATTTCTTCCACAGAAATGCTTGTCATTAGAGTGACGTCAGCTGGTCGCAAGTATAATTTCGTTGTGGGAGGATGAACCGACCACGAACTTGATGTTTTATACTCGTACACGTGCAATCGAGTATTTTAGTCACAAACCGAATCGTCCAGATGATCCAGAAAATGTCTCGACGTGTTCAGCCAAGGATAAAAAATGCCGCGTGTACTATATGGATACTATGTATGCATGTGGCGTGTACCCGAGTACCCAACTACCCCCAACGTAATCGCACAATGTTGCTGATCGTTGTACCGTAAGATTCGTAAGCTCTGCTCAAGTTCGCGAAAGGTGAGCGAAGATAGAAATTACGGAAAGAAAAAACATTTGTTATACGAATTAGATCGTTTCGATTCGACGCGTAATTCGCCATTTATTGTGTTTCGACCGTCAACACGGTTGTATCGGATTCGATGGAAGTGACAAACTCGTATCATTGACAAACAAATGGGTAAATTTCCATACGTACCCGTGAGTATATACATGTACTGATAACATTAGGTGACACGATGAATCCGTTGGACGGATGGTGTGTATAGGTACAAAAGCATTGTCGATGAGCACTCGCATGATCGCGGTAAACGAGTAAAAACATGGACGGTAACGCGATCGAGTCAGTTAAACGAGTTTCCGTTTAACGCTCGGACTTCTTATTTTCAGATTCCGAGATACGATGGCAGGTTTCCAAGCCAAAATCGAGAAGAGATACTCGTAGGCCGGAGCTAGGAATCACGCATGGAAACTGTGCTCTGCTCCTTGCGTCTCGTGCTCCGTATCATCTCTCTCTCTCTCTTTCTCTCTCTTTCCTATCTCCTGATGTTTCGTCTGATTGTTCAGAGCTCGAAAGCAGCTTCGAGAGCGGCTATTCCGCTCGAATAGGAAAGTTTCGAAGGATGTTTAATGGAAGTCGTAGAGGAGGTAGCGATGGAGCAATAGCGGCAACTGAAGTTTGTGAACGACTTTTGGTAAGTTGGTGCCGCACAACCTTCGGACTACCAGCCTAGCCTGATGGGTCAGCGGCAACGGAGTTCCGGCCGCCTCCATCACGATCGCTCTCTGCGCGTCAGTCAGACTGCTCGATCTCCGTATCATGCAAGGGTCGAAGCTTTCCGCCGCTTCCAGCAACACTTTCAGTAATCGCGGTTTGTTCGCTGTATTCTGAAGAGAATTCAGTATACCGTGCGGGTCGCGGAATTGCGTCTTGATCACGACCCGCGCACCGTACTTGAGCAAGAGTGCCACCACTTCCACCGACGCGTTCTCGTTCGAAGCTACATATTCGGCTAGAACCGGACGTAACGCAGGCCCTTCGTCGCTGCGTATCACCAGGTTCGGGTCCGCGCCTCGCTCCAACAACATCGACAGAATCTCCAGTCTATTTGGAATGTTGTCCGCGCAAGCGACGTGAAGCGGGGAACCGATGATCGGCGAAGTCGCGTTCACGTCGGCACCTAAATTCAACGAATACGATGCTCGAATATACGTGTACTCTGTAAGTATTGTAATAAACACGTCGCATCCAGCGTTGGGCCTTCGAGTCGGCCGAGTGCAGTGGCGGTGACCCAACGCTGGTCGCATCGCGCAACTAACGAACTAACTCACCCGAACGCAACAGCATCCTGACGATAGAGGGATCCCCTTTGAGGATGGCCAAGTCGAGAGCCGTAGGCTTTTGATACTCTGGCCCGAGATCTAGTCGAGCGCCCTGCTTCAAAAGAAGATCGATAACCGATGGATCACCACCGAGGATCGCGTAGTGCAGAACGGTCCGGTAGTCGTGCCTTGCGTCCGCCATTGAGTTCACGTCCGCACCATAACTCAGCAGAAGCAGCACGGAAGCGATGCCCTGGTGGCGAGAACGTTCTCGGGTCAGATAGGATAGCAGTATAAAATACCAATAGTTATAGCGACAGACCATTTTACCTGAGGCAATCTCGAAGCTTTCATCAACGGCGTGAGTCCCGCGCGATCTCTCGTGTTCGGTTGAGCCCCAAAAGCAAGTAACAATTCCATGCATTGCAGATCCAACGGCGAAACCAAATTAATTTCCGAACCGAAGAAGTATCGTTTGTTCGGATTCGCGCCAGCTTCCAGCAGAATCCTCGCCACGTTGACGTGACGATTTTTCAGAGCGAGGCGCAGCGGTTCGTCGCACATCGTTGTCCTGTATCGTTGATCGACATTCTTTCACGCATCGTCTATTTCTTTTCTAACGACGCGACTCGATCGTTCTTCTCTTTCCCCTTTCGCCAACGAATACGAATAATGTGTACGCGTAGCAACGAAAGGGACGAACGAATAGGCAACAGAAAAGGAGTAAGCAATACAAAGGATGTGCAATGTAATACGCGCACGTATACATAGTATATCAGCGTCCATGGACGTGGATACTATACTGGATCGACAAATTGTTGGCGCGCGAGATCGACACGTTTTCGATGCCAATCGATCATAGATGGAGACGAAGCGAAGGAGAAGAACGACGATGATTCCCCTCTCCGGCGAAAAGATTGAAATTGAAAATGGCAGAAATCGTTGGTTTAATATGCAACCAGACGAAGGGAGGAAATCGTAAATGGTCGGATCATAGATCATACCTTGGGAAAAGCTCTCCAGTGTCCGGTCGATGGTCGACCTTGGCACTGTGGTCGAGCAACAGCTTGACCAGATCCACGTAACCATGCTCGGCGGCAAGATGCAACGCCGAATAGCCGCATTCGTCGGTCGCGTCGATGTCCGCGCCGCGCACCAACAACAATTGAACCGCTTCCATGTACTTTTGCCATACCGCGTAATGCAACGGCCTCAAACCCTGAGTGACAGCTTCGTTCGCCTTTGCCCCGCATGCCAGCAGAATACGAATTTCGTCGAGCGGCTTCAAACGTATTATCGAGTCGGCTAATTCCCGTTGCAACGGACCAGCGATGCATTCGGTAGGCATCTACAGACGTTGTCACCGAAAACGAAAGAACACAACAGACATTTTAACAATCTCTGTCTCTATCTCGGCCCGTCTGCTTCCTCGTTCTTTCTTCCGTCTCGATCGGCGTGTCGATCATCGTTAAAAAAAGGTTGCTACACGATTCGCCAGCGTTCACGCGCGCCGCGTTGAATCCGTATTTCGTTACGAGTTGCGAACCGTTTGAGCGCCGCGCGTCTCGAATCGAAGCGAATTGACTCGAGTCACTGTACGAGCTTGATCGAAGCTCTGCCAAGGGAGCGACACAAATTTAGCGATGATAACGGAACCGCAAATCGGTTGCGAAAAGTCTCGCGTCTCGCGTCACTCGCAACCATGTCGATTTATCATCTGAACACTGAAACGCGAAACCGCTCATACGTATCCACATTGTTCGAGTTCGAACCCGTCTTTTGTTTTCATCGGCGATTAAATCTAGCCTATCCGAATCGAATTGTCTGACGATCACTGCCAAGTTTGCATCGCCGTAGACGTAGACCATCGAGATACTCGTTGCATTTGATACATTTGGTTCCGATTCGAACTTTTCGCCGACGCTTCCTCCTTGGAAAAGTTGATTCGATTCGATTGGATTCGATTCGACTCGATTATGAGAACGTTATCGAAATGGAATTTTGATTTTCGCAAAAGGCAAACTCCAAAGCGCGAGCCTGGCTGTTAGGCTGTTACCTACAGGTTTCGAACGGATAAAGCGACAGTTGACGTTTCGCGACGCGAACACCGTTCCACCGCTCAACATTGTTTACTCACAGTAAATAATCTTCGGTGCTCCACCATATAGAACCGGCTGTGTTACAAACTGTCTTCTCGGTCGGAAAGTCGGTCCTATTTAAAGCTTCAAACGGTGATTCCGCCCGAAAATAACACAAAGGGAACGCGCGGGAGTATGCGCAACGACTCATTCGCTCGCGACAACTGCGCAATTTTCGCTTCGCAGAAGCTTTCGCAGCAAGTTCTGCTTTTGCTCTTGTCTCGTGTCTCGCGTCTCGTGTCATGGCGGCGCAATACTTCACGCGATTGCGAACGATCTCTTTGTCTTTGATTACGATTTTCCCAAAAAATTTCATTTTCGAGCGATGCGAAATATCTTATGTTTGAAACAATCGGGTCTCCCTTGCAATTTCTTTGGCAATTAAGTCGGCGCGACGATCGCGACACAACGATACAACCAGTTTGGAACGATCTCTGGCGAGATCAACGCGAAACGAGACGCGACGAGACGAGACAAGACGCAACCAAGCTCAGCAAGACAAACAGGAATCACGACCACGTGTGCGCAAGCACGCTCTTCAAACAGGTGATATTCGTGATCGCTGATCGTCGAATATCCTCGCGCTGCAAATTGGTTCCAAACGTGGCGTCGCGTCAGTCCGTCGTCTTTCCTCCGCAAACTCGACCTTTTAACGAAGAATCGAGTCATCGTTCTTATATGCGCGTAGATGTATACGAATGTATTATTTCCATCAGTGCGGAACATAGCGATACACCCGCGAAATACATAGATACATACGCATACGAACGTCACAATGACGATTTCGTGCCGTTTTCGTGAAACGCGTATTCACGCTAAACGAACGCAGGCGTCGCAAGTTGCGGTCGTATATGGCGTATTTGATTCCATAACCGAAAATTTGATTAACACAAATGGATATTGGTGGCGCCGATACAATACGTTATGATAAGATGCTGATAGTTCGATGTGTGACGCGCCGGACGCGATCCGCGTACTAGAAAGGGATCGGACTCTCGAAGTAACTAGTACACGTCTTCATTTTTGGAAGTACTTTTATTAAGAAATACTTTGCACTTATTAAATGCCTTATACTCTTAACTCACTTTAATTATAATAATTATTGTTATAGCATTGTCCTATCTTTCTACTTAGAAGCATGCTTCGCTAACACACGTTACACGACCCTAAAATTATAAGCAATTTTTTTCCTTAACATACAGCTTATACGTAAATGAAACAACAATACTTTAATTTCACGAAGCCGACAAGTGCTGAGTTTTCCATGAAAATCGTCGCAACCTACGAAAAATTCTGTACAGAAGTGCATGTATGTTGCAATTCGAAACTCCGAACGCATATTATTGTTGCTATGACGTTTTTTTTTTTACCGAATGATCTCGCTCAAGAAAATCGGTCGACATTCTGGATACAACACTGCGCGATCTTAAGCTTTCTCTCAAAATCGGATCGGTAATCGCTAAATCGATTCGCCGCTTCGTTCTTTTCCTCTTTCACTACATCTTCTGGCCTGGTTTGGTCTGGTCTGTTTTGTTCCGTTTTCTTCTATTCTATTTGATCCTACTGTCTACTTTCTATTCTATTCTGTTCGGTTTTGTCCTGCGTCTCCTTATTTTTTTTCTTTCGGATCGCGCTAAAAATGTCGAAAGAACCAGAATAAGAACAAGAGAAAGAAACGGGAAATAGAAACGGAAATCGAAAGACCAACAGAAACGCGAATCGATGCTTTATCAATTTTCTTTCCCTTTTCTCTTTCTTTTGTTTTGAACGGTGATACGGCTTTCACAGTCGGCGACCGTGATCGCGATCAACGCGCATACGCGATACACGTTGGCACGCGGGGCGACGCACGATTTATCATTTACCTATGTTTTGTCGCTAATCGCTAATTTATCCGTCTACTTGCAACGGCAACAACAACGGCAACGCGTAGACGCGTGTACGCAATCTTGACAAGCATCGCGTCGAACGGTGCCGTCGCTCTGTTCGGAAACGAACGAAGAAAATTCGGTACACGAGTTGACCATAGTTTCGGATACGATTTCGTTCAAAGTCAACATTCGCTCGACGCGATGCTACGCATGTGTATACGCGTGGACGCGTGGATGCGCAAATTCTACGTATCCGCAACTCGTCGCCACGGTTACGCCGAATTCATTAGTCTTAAGGAACCTACGTTTAGAAAATTGGACTTTTTTTTTGTTGTTTACAGGTTTGTGATTTCGTCAAAAAATATCTATAGAACGTTCTTCACGATTCTGATTCGAACAAGGAACCGATCGACCGATCAACCGACTGATTACGTCGATGACGGAGCAGTGGAAAAAGTCTCAAAGAGCACAGCGTTGTTCGCTGCAATTCAAAACCGAGCGGGCCTACTCGGATACCTCCGAGTCAAATTCTTTTATTTACGCGTGCCTGTACATGTATATACGCACATGTATGGTATACCGATCAGACGACAAAAACTATTAAAAAAAAGTAAGAAAACAGAAAGAAAACCCACATCGCAGAGTGGAGAAATGAAAAACCGATCGATCGCGTTCCTTGTTGTTCGCAGGACATTGATCTCGGTAACTGTAAAAAGAAATCTTAATTATAGGTGATCATCATCGACCGATCATCGCAGTAAGTGTAATCGCAAATTCTATCTACAAATAATAATACCGCCTTAAAAGAGTAGTCCGAAGCAATAACCTAATATAATAATAATAATTAAATATAACATAAACTGCCTCAAAATGGCTACGATCTATGTATTCCTAAGAAAACGTCTATATTAATAATAGTCGTCAAGTATCGTCCATGCTTCTTTGATTGTTGTTTAGTTTAGTTTAATTTTAGTTTATTTTACTTTAGTTTAGTTTAGTTTAATTTAGTTTAGTTACATATTTTAAGGGCATTATAATTCACGTGAGTATGACACGGATTTCCACTAAAAATATTTGTTACATACGCTGAGCATTACTGACTTAAGCACTGTTTCTAAGTTCACGTAAAATGTACTGTTATTATTAGAAAACTAATTATTCTTCATTGGTTTGAAATACTGGTTTTTAATAGATCTGTATAAAACCTTTGTCAACTGGAACTTTTTGAACGATGATTCACGCGATACAAACTTGTTAAGCAACAATGCTGTACACTGATAAAAACGCTACCTCGTCGCTTGTTCTCGCTCTCGTTTGCTTGATCGTTATTTGATCCTGATCGGACCGCAACTAGAAACTAGAAAGCGCAAAACCCTCGATTTTCTCTATCGTTTGTTTATCTATCCCCCCTCTCTCTCTCTCTCTCTCTCGTTCTCTCTGACTTTTGATAAGTTTCTCTCGTATTTAGAGAGTTCATTCGCGATCTCGGCAACATAACACGAGGCAAGACAAATAAGGAAGAGCGTCGAAGAAGCAGGGAGTGGGATTAACGCAGAAAAGACAAAGGTGGAGGAACAACCACAACACACCCCACCGATTGAGGGGGTGGAGCAAAAGGAGAGGCAAAGAGTAAAACAGAAGGGGAAGAAGAAGTAGAAGTAAATGTAGAAAACAAAAGAAAAAGCACGGGTGTGCTCACGGGACGCGACCGACGAAAATCCCGGATTCGCACCGATTCACGCGAACGAGGTGGAATTTTAGGACTCGCAGCGTACCGCGAGAAATCATTGGTTCATCAAGTTTCCTAACCTAATTTAGTCGTTCCTTCGCACGGTATCCAGTATATTGTCGAGTACAAATAAAGTAAGGATTTATCACGAGGCCAGAATAAAAGGCAAATATGTTCTAAGTGGTAGGAAATCGTTTTACATCGATCACGCCCATTATTCTTCTTCTTTTCTTTTTGCAACCCCATCCTTTTCCTTTCCATTTTTCTCCTCTCTGCATCACGCTTCTTCTTTTCTCTCCTCCTATTCCTTTCCTTCTTACGCGCTTCCACTCCTGATCCTTTCCTTTCTCTTTTCTTTCCTTTCCCTACTTCTTCCTCTTCTGTTTCCTCCTATTCATTCACTTTTTTTTTGTTTTATCTGGCACTCTTCCCTATTTTAGGCTGTTTCACAATTACGGTAATTTATTTTGCTGGATTATTGCATTGCATGGAAAAATATGGCTTTATCCGAATGCTATTTAACAAAGGCAATACACTGTACGATTACGTTACATTTGTGTTAACATGTTGTATGTCCTTTGTGATCGATGTATGTATATGTGTGTGTGTACGCATGTTGTGAGTGAATGAGTTGCGCGTGCGTAATTTTATGTTTGCTTACGTGCCCTTCGCGCGTAAGTGAGTACTTGTTTGCTGTAGACGTGTTAGTATAAATGTATTTGGGGAAATGCCTATCAATCGTCCGTGTTTCATTCTAGGCGCACGTTCCAAACTGCCCTTAATCTCTATCCTAACGAATCAGGAACATGATCCTTGGCAAAAACGCGAATCAGTGACAAGGCATCGTATTGTATATGGTTTGTTCTTCTATCGTGTGTACGCGAGAATGTATATACGCGTACATACATACATGCTTGCACGATTCTACATATACATGTATGTATGCGCGTACGCGCAAATACATTCCGATATACTTGCGACAGTATATATGTACACGTACATAATGTATATAGGCGCACGGTTGCTTGCTGCGAATGCGCGCCATGGATCTCAATATCTAATCATATAATCTTTCGAAAAGGCAAATCCAGGATTCACAAAACGATCGAAAAAGCCGTGTTTGGTCGCTTTCATGAAAACTGGTAAATTTTGACGATCGATTATAAGTATTATTGTACACTAGCATGTAAAAAGCATTACGTCAAGTACGTCGTGATCGTTCGTTTTTCCAGAGACGTCTTCGAAGAAGCTAAATCGTAAACTTTTTGAACAAGTACCAACTTTTTTTCAGTATTGAGTACCAGCATCCAATCACCGATATATACATATTCATATAACACGCGTATACGTGCATGAGATTAGATACATTTGTATATTCATATATACATGCGCGCCCACATACCTAACCACTCTCTCCACACGTGCACACACACACACACACACACACACACACACAGAAACAGTTCGTCCTGCGTACCAGTATCGACGCTTTATACCGATTGTGTTTCTATATGTACGTGGTCATGTAGGTGTTCGTGTTAAGGCGTGTATAAGGGTACCTGCCTGACTGCCTGCCCGCTTGCGTCCGTGCGCGAATGCGTGTGTGCACGTGATTGCGTGAATGAGTGCTCGCCCTCGACATACGCATGTATGCATATATGTTTACACGATCCTACGTTGATACACGAATGATATATACATGGGTGAATTAGATTGGAGCGCGAGCACTTGTATCAAGGCAGAAAGAAGACTCGTACCACAAGGTTCCTACAAAAATATCAGTATAATCAATTCAGATTTTCAGTATATAATAAGACTCGACGTGATTGGGAATCAGCCGTGTGTGACCAGTCTTGAACGTAGTGACTAAAGTTCGTTCATGGACAAAGCCTACGATCTCGCCGTAATATTATAACAAGCTTTTTTCAACCGTAACACCCCCCCCCCCCCCACCCACGCTCTGTTTTCCTTCGCCTTGCCTGATTTCGCGTCAAATTAAAGGAAACAATATCTCGACGGTGAAAAAAGTTGACGAGTTGTAATATCCTATTAACAATAAACTGTAACCACATGTTGATTTTAAACACCACTAACGCAATCCATACGTATGTTGCCGATGTGTTCGCACGTGTCTGTATTCGGTTGTCTGCCTGTCTATGTGTTGGTGTGTGTGTAATGGCGTGTGCGTGTCCATGTTACACGGTGTATGTCAGTGCGTGTGTATTTCTATGTATATAAATACGTAATAAAAAAGAATCTACCCTACGGATACGTATTATCAAAAAGATTTTTCGAGCGATCGTAAAAATATGGTTCGCGTGACGCGTTCAATCTTTTTCTATGAACCGTGTTATGTAAATCTGTTGTAGCAATCTGTGTATAGGACTCAAAAAAATACCTCTTACGCTATCCATGTACGCAAGGTGTATGTGTCACTAAGTAGAAGAACGGAACACGGCCCAAAACTGAACCGTACGAGTGGCCTTCGAGCGCCGCATCGACACTTGTCACATCAATCAAACTTCTGTTCGCTTCGCGACTTCTGCTCGCATCGCGACAAAACAATGAGAACGAACAAAACGAATCTCGAACGACTGGGAAAGCACTCGATCGAATTAAACGTCGTCGCCAACTAAATTCATATGGTCGGCAAAATGATCGAAAACTCGGAAAATGTCGAAAAAAAACACCCGACACGACAAGTCTCTTTCGCTTTGCTTCTTTCCGTTACTTCATTATTTTTTCTTTTTGTCTAGATGCTGCGTCCGAAAGCTCGCGTATGGTGCTGCTTATGTACACGGAGTCGAGCTGTTCTAGACTAAGATCATATCTATCGTGTACGATACGTACACATTGTCAATTACTCTCTATTAAATTACTATCTTCTCTGTAAATGCAATAAATGTATGGAGAATAATTAATTATTCGGTGAACGCATTCGCAATGGATATGCGTGACCGCTGTAATCGTGAATGATCGAGTGAAAAAACGGCTAACTCAGTGTGAGTCGATAAACATGGGAAAAATGACAGTCTGGAACAGCTCCGATACGGCAATAAAAAATTTGTTCGATTCAACTCAAGTCTAAAAACTCGCTACTTGTATAGCACTACGGTAGGCTGGAGTTTAGGCTCTCTGGCAAACGATAATTCATCATATGATACGGCGGACTCGCCGGACTTCCCGGCTGACTGTTCATGCCGAGATTGCTTGAACCACGACCGCGTTTTCGCCTTTGCAATATACCTTTTCGTACCATGTAGAAGCGAATTGTACTTATCGGAATCTTATATTTTTCCGAAGCAACTTGAAACGTCATACCGCGTGCCACCATGTCCGAAGCTTGTTTCAATTCTTCCTCTGAACGTCTTTGTCGTCTCTGGTAACCTGCAAGTAAAACACACAAAGATCAAATAGCATTCACTCATCATCATATCCCCCCCTCCCGCTTTCATTAGATTGTCTTTAAATCGCTTTGGTCGTTTAAATTGTGACAGAGTACATTCGTTTCTCACCTTCGATCGCTGGAAACGGGCTACTAGGGTTACAATTACTGCTCGGTACCATACTAATGGAGTATGGTTTTACATCCTGTTGCTGAGTAAATTGTTCATCTGGCTCCATCTTCACCATTCCCTGGGTCTCGGTGAGAGTTGCTTCGCATGCGCTCAGCGCTTTCTCCAAATGTTGTAATGCTTCGCTGTGCTCCATGTTTATAAAATTCGAGGAATTTGGATTTTGTGACACTGGAGTGCTAGTGTCTGATGGCGCGTTTGCTGTACTGGGTGCGGCAATCGACACACCTTCGAGAAAATTAGTGTTCGAAGCTCCGTCGTCGGATTGAGGTTCCTCCAGTTTGAAATTGGATGTATCTTGCAGTGGGGTCGTCGATGGAGCAGCTGATGGAGTATTCGTGTCGCATTCTTGAGAATTGCTAGTTTCATTTAAAGTGTTGACATTTCCTTGGGTGGATAAACCACGAATCTAGAGTGAAATATGTTATCGTCAGAACAGATTGGCATTGCACACCATCTAAATACTTTCGAAATCTATTCCATCAAAAATATAGACATTCGTTGAAATAAAGAGACAAATCTTATACTTATTACCTGTAATACTACAGCAGCCTGCATTAGCTTTGGTAGCTGCTGCCGCTCAACGTATACTTCTCCACAATACATAAATTCCACCAAAGCTTGAAGTTCCCACATTCTCATATCTCTCAAAAAGATAATAGGATGAGTGCATGGTATTTCTAGCAGTAAACGTTCCAAATAATCGCTACAGGCTGACAACACCACTTTGTGACACTTTATCGAACCTCCGTCGCAAGCCAAAGTGACATCAACAAATTGCTCTGAACTTAACAATTTAGGAAACGCACTGTGCATATTTGACTGATGAGAATTCCAGGAAACGCAAAACTGCTGACGAGCCCCACCAGGATAATTACCTGGGGTGTTCAAGATACTTCCACTCTCCATTATGGTAGCTTCTTAGAACAATCTTCCTGTCAATATTAACAAGTAGTTTAATTTTACTTTAGCAACATCGAAACTATAGTTTTTGTTTCTATGTAAACTTTATAGCGTTATAGTTCAAATACAGGGTATGAAATGAATTTCAGATATCGTATCATTAACGTGTCTCTAAAGAAATTTAACACGAGCAAATGCTAAGATTAAAGATACGAACAAACTTTCTTTGTCGAATAACATATTCATATGTTCTATTAATGATTTTGTGATTTCACACGCATTTATTTCTGGTGTATTGTTAACAATGAATGCCAAAATATTTTTCTTGTACGATGTTTGACTGTACTACAAACAAAAGATTAATATTGTGCGTATAACTGCTATGAGTACGCCTACCGTGGACCGAATCTAGATGTACGAGTCCATGCCTAGGTGTATACGTATAAACTAGACAAATTGCATCAATAATCCAGAATAAGTCTAAATTTTGATAAAAACGACCAAAAGGCAGAATAAGAAAGAAGACTATGGAAACGAATGGATGTAACAAAGGGAAATTGGTGCAGTTCATGAAAAATATAGAATTCAAGTAACAAAATATGTAACTACTCCATTACAATGGTATATAAGATGGCTAAAATAATTTAACGATTATAGTATACACACCCGAATTCATGAACAGTTAATCATATACTTATGAAATGCAAAATATCTACCTGAATGAAATACAGGAATCGGTAATATAATGAAACAAAATGTGGTTACGTGAAAATAACTCGAATACAAATTAGTAGCATCATCTCCGAGAAAAGATGTAACAAAACAAATCGGCCGTTGATAATGTTTAAGCAAATTCTTTGGAAAAAAAAAGTTCAAACACAAACTGCAGTTACGCGGCGTTTATCGTAATCACGTGTTCAAAGCGTACTAGCCGACAGGTTAACCAAAAAATGTACGTTATACATGGAGAAATGTAAAATTTCATTCCACATAGAAAAATGGTGAAATCTTTGTGGGAGACGCTGTCGGCGTGAGTGCCATCACCCCCCAGGAACGCCTTGAACACAAGTTTAGTCTTTCTTCTTAGTTTACGAATCCGAATTCTACAAACTTCAGGACTCCGGGAACGAAAAATAGAACGAATTTTCGAATAAATGGTTTCACTCACGAGTTTTCAGCTTTGTCGACTCCTCTCAGATTTTCGCGTCGCTTTCGGGAAGAATCCCTTAAGAAAACATTCATCCGCCGAGATTTGCACTAGCTAGGGGAGCTCGAACAGAAGGGTGGGGGTAGTAAGGCTGGGGGTAGCTTAGTGGAACACTAGCGCACCTCTTGTCTTTCCTGAAAACTCTTACGAACGTTAAACTCCCGACGCGTTCAAAACTGTTCTACCGTATATACATGACACACGTACGTGCGTGCACACAAGCAAACAAGCAACTGCGTACAAGCACGATCGTGCGCTACACGCCTCGCCTATATGTGTGTGTGTATGTGTGTGTGTGTATGTATAACGCATACTTTCGCGTGGTATAATCGTATGTCGCGTACCAGATACACATTTCTGTCTTTTCGAAATAGATATTACGCAAAATCGACAAAGCTGCCACCGAATCTTTGAAAAATCTCAGAAACCTCGACTATTAAATATAACTGTAACAATATCAATAAAACCCTTATTTTCCATTAAAATGTATTATTTTACTAACAAGCCTAAGAGCCAATGACACATTTTTACTATTGTACATTTTACTAATCAAATATTTCACTGATATTTCGGAATGTGTTCGATGAATTTGTACAGAACTTGATTTGTTTCATGAAAACGCGCCAAAGTCTATATATAGTCAAATTGAAATGTAAGCCAAACAGAGGAAACCAAAACGAAATCATTGACTTTTTTAGAGACGTGATACGGTATCGACATATTTATAAAAAGAAAAGTAAATAATTAATTTCACAACCAAAATCGAACTTATATGAATTTCAATTGGTTATCGTCAGTATGCTTCTTGCCGACAAAAATGATCCAATGACAAGTCTGTCACGTGACGAGACGCGCCGCCATTACATTGTTCGAGATTTCATCTATCCTAAAAATTGAACTAGCATACATAATAAGTTTCATGTGTATATGATGCATATCCTTTTCCGTATATCTGTCCAATCTAGATCCAGGTCCTGTTTGTATGTAGCTTGAGCGAGCCAATCAAACAATGCTAAAATTCTTTTCATCTCGCATTTCGTCTATTTGTCTTTCACAACTATGAATCATTTTTGGTCTGAATTGAGCCATTCTTCAAGGTGAACGACAATTAAATATTCACGTATACAATAAATATATGTATTCGGCAGCATTCGTAACCAACGATTTAGTTCCTTTTACACGTGCCTTCGGATTGGCCCACTGAAACAAAACGGTGGCTGGTTTGTAAAGTATTTATTTGTTTTTTTTTTTAAATAAATCTCGTTAAAGCAAAGCCACAGTATCTTTGCTAAAGACTTGACACGTGTCAAGAAATTACAAGAATTTTGTACAATTTATTGTTGTATATATGTATAAGGACCAATAACAGATCAGTTAGGCGACAAAACAAATCGCCATTATTGTTTTGAAAGCATGTCGAGACAATCCTCATATCATTTTTTACAGTAACGGTCGATACATGCCGTACAATATTATTTCTTCACAGTACGGAATTATTAATTTGGAGTACTTATTCGTGACATTCGAGAAAGTGAATGGGTTGCCCACTTACACATCGCTTGTATAAGACAAGGCTCACACAAGGCTCGGGTGACCTCAAATCATTCCTCGACCATGCAAAATTGGGGCTTCGTAGTCACAATTGCTAGATAAAAGATCAATCTAGCGCGCAAGCTTCGGGCGTAAAATATCTTGCTTTTTCGGGCGTAACTTGTGTTATTAGGTAGTATAACTTTGCATGGTCGAGGTCTGGTTTGAGGTTTGAGGTCGGCCGGACCCTTGCAGCTAAATAGCAGTCCTCGTTGATCTTCGTGTAAGTTTACGTATATGTATCTAGCGGTGTGTGAGTGAATAACCATTGGTAACCACATTCATACACGCGATAAGTCGAGTGCCTCAAACTTCTTGGATATTGTTAAACACAAAACATGTCAAAAATAACTGGATACGATACACACGATGACGGACCAGGTTTTGTTGGTATTCGATTTTGTCAGGAATGCAATAACATGCTGTACCCTAAAGAAGACAAAGAAAACAAAGTACTGATGTATGCTGTAAGTATTAAAAGTTTGTTTTTGCATTGTGCTCTATCCTTAGAGAGATTGTAATTCTTGATACTCGTTGTAGTGCAGAAACTGTGATTTCAAGCAATTGGCTGATAGTAATTGTATCTACGTGAATAAAATTATGCACGAAATCGAGTGAGTATTTATAATGCGGTGTATGTAAATGTCGCCGAATAGCGTGTAAAATAGATGCAATATAAACTTTGCAATTTCAGTGAACTAACGCACATCGTAGCCGATGTAATATCGGACCCCACTTTACCAAGAACAGAGGAACATCCGTGTCCAAAGTGTAATCACAGAGAAGCTGTATTTTTCCAAGCACAGACTAGACGTGCAGAAGAAGAAATGAGGTTATATTATGTGTGCACCAATCAACATTGTTCTCATAGGTGGACTGAATAAAATAAATTAGAATACTTTAGGTACTTTTATAATTGTGTACATACATTTATCGATATAATATTATTAAACAACTTGGTAACATTTATCCAGTATGTATTTTAATGAATGGATTCCTGACACATTTTAATATTTGTACATAATTCAAAGGATCTATACGCATGCAATTCAACTGTGTACTAAAATATTCGTATATACATATGCTCATTCGGTATTTCCCCTGGAAAAGTACCAATTATATTGTTTTCATTCCAAGATTGAATCATTTTTATGTAGCATTCGGTTCAGCATAAAATACATTCTTCCAGCTTTGATTTATGCCTCTACTCCATCCTTACAGCGTTATTCCAATATTCAATACAAAGTTCTAATATAATATATAATGTGTATATAATAAGTAATTGGCCTATATGTCTGTAAATACTTGTGCACCTTGTCTATGGCTGGAACCAAGCAGATTCCAGTCCAAGCTAACATGAGTTTGAGTCCATGTTACGGAGGACTCAGTTTGGTTTTGATTATGAACTTACAACATCTTCGTGAAGCTAAGAAGCAATATTTTTTGATAATTTTTGTATAGAAATATTCTCTGTATTATTCTGCATCTCCGTACAAAGCTTTTTTGGAAAAAGTGTACAGAAAAATATTTTTTCTATAACGTACACTTTTGTTGTTTATAAAGTTTCAAGAGCCAAATTACAAAAAAGGGCTCTGCAAGAAGATGCAGAATAATACAGAGAATATTTCATCACAAGAATTATTAAAAAAATATTGCTTCTTCGATTCACGAAGTTGTAAGTTTATCGAAAAATCAAGCTGCTTCGTGTTCTCTGTCTTTGTCTCTACTGCGAATGACATATCTCCCTCTCTCTCCGTATCTTCTGGTATTTTTATTCGTAGTTCGACGCCGATAGAGGTATCAGATTCGCTCTTCACTTCATTTCATGCATTTATGTATAAACTGGTATAAATAATCGTTCGTCCCGTGACAGGTGTATCTGTATGTCAATTCGGAATATTTTTATATATAAATTGCCGCACGCTGTCATTTTATTAGCTAGGTCGCAACGATGACGTACAAGTTAACCAATTACTTTTTAGAACAAGCTCAGTCCCTCTGTAACCCCAAGAACCTTTGATTTTGATCGACAACAGTGGGAGAAAATATATATGATAACACGAAATAGACGAAAGGAGGAAGGAAGGAAAGACAAAAAGGTGTGCAAAAAGTTACAGCGTATTGCTAGTGTGGAGTACTAGTGTAGACCAGTGTAGACCTACGATCGCGGGTGGACGTAACAACATCTGATCGTCCAAAATGGCCGCCAGAGCGTTGATGTCCGGTTTGCGACCAGGAAAAGGATTTCTTGGAGTATGGAACGTAAAGGGAGTTTGCGCTGCTGCCGAGAGGACAGGCAATTCACTCTGCATCGGAAGGTGATATTAACGTTCAAGTTCGGAGATGTCAAATGTAATTGCGCGATGTAGACACTTGTTATGTAACCGTCACCTAACCTACAAAAGAGTGTATCTTCGACATATATGATATCGAATATTTCAGCGAACAGCGAAGGAGTTATGCCGAGAACATAAGTACCGCGGATGTAATGCACGACCAAATGGTAGATAAGATATGGACCAAATCGGGCAGAGAAGACTGGAAATTGCCGCCACTGGAGAAGGATGAGGAGAAACCAGAAGTTAGAAATACGGTTATCAATTTTGGACCTCAGCATCCAGCCGCGCACGGAGTATTGCGGTTGATTTTAGAGTTGAAAGGCGAACATGTCACCCGTGCTGATCCGCATATAGGTCTTTTGCATCGTGGTACGGAAAAGTTGATCGAATACAAAACGTACATGCAGGCTTTACCTTATTTCGATCGGCTGGACTATGTCTCTATGATGTGCAATGAACAGTGCTTCTCCATAGCTATCGAAAAATTACTGAACATTGAGGTACCCTTGCGAGCAAAG
Source organism: Lasioglossum morio (assembly GCA_916610235.2). NCBI lineage: Eukaryota > Metazoa > Arthropoda > Insecta > Hymenoptera > Halictidae > Lasioglossum > Lasioglossum morio. Next base: position 9,079,401 of record OU744328.1, on the reverse strand, counting down.
TACATCAGAAGTAAGAAATTTTGATTCCATCTGGTGACTTGGAAAAATTGCAACTATTCTAAATCTCTTTATATTCGCAGCCCTTTTTGGCGAGCTTACGAGAATCTTGAATCACATTATGGGAATTGGAACGCACGCGCTAGACGTTGGTGCCATGACGCCTTTCTTTTGGTTGTTTGAAGAGCGCGAAAAGATGATGGAGTTTTATGAGCGAGTGAGCGGTGCGCGAATGCACGCCGCTTACATTCGTCCTGGCGGTGTTTCATTGGATATGCCGCTCGGTTTAATGGACGACATATACGAATGGGCATCAAAGTATGCTGAACGTTTGGATGAAGTTGAAGACATGCTAACTGCGAATAGAATTTGGATAGACCGTACGCGTAACGTTGGAGTACTATCGGCGGAAGACGCGATAGATTATGGTTGTAGCGGAGTAATGTTGCGTGGCTCGGGAATCAAGTGGGATATAAGGAAAGTTGCTCCCTACGATGCGTACGATCTCGTCGATTTCGATGTCCCTATTGGTATAAATGGTGACTGTTACGACAGGTAAGGATCTTCTATGTATGCTGTTAGATTTCGTATATTAACGCCATTGTATGCCGGCTAGAGTCCAACCGTTCGAAGTGCGAACTCCAGCCCATTTACTTGCACGAAACGAATCGATATCTTGACAAAATACGTTAGAAGCATTTTTCATTCATATATAAAGTAAAACGACGTAAAAGAAGCGAAGAACACCAAGTCGCGCAATATCGCGGCGCCGGTGTACAAAACTGTAGAGAATGTTTGCGTAATCGAATCGTTAATATCGTTTGTTCACAGGTATCTTTGCCGTATCGAAGAAATGCGTCAGTCTCTGCGAATTATATATCAGTGTTTAAATAAGATGCCACCGGGCGAAGTAAGAGTCGACGATGCGAAAGTAGTCCCGCCGAGACGAGAGGAAATGAAGACCAGTATGGAGGCTTTGATCCATCATTTCAAGCTGTACACGCAAGGTTTTCAAGTACCTCCGGGGGCTACCTACACCGCGATTGAAGCACCGAAGGGAGAATTCGGGGTTTATCTTGTAAGCGATGGTACCAGTAAACCATACAGATGCAAGATCAAAGCTCCGGGCTTTGCTCATCTGGCCGCGTTGCGTCATATGGGGCCGGGCTGCATGCTCGCTGACATTGTAGCAATTATCGGTACTTTGGACGTTGTATTCGGCGAAATCGACAGATAATTCCTTCGAGACTCCCAAGTTTCTATAGTATCGTCGGGGTATGCAAACACGACTCGTAATCGTCTAAAGAAAAAAAATAGAAAAACAAGAAAAGTGTGAAGAGGCAAGACGAATCGAAGAAGAAATAAATTATCTTCGTTACTCTACTAGAAATTTGTCTGCGTTCTTTTGCTGCACCCGCATTCCCGGCTATTGCTTATAAAGCTATGTCAATGTTTTGGCACAGTTAAAGTGCACGTATCACCGTTCAGATTTACAATTGTTTCGACAACATCGTGGTAACGGAACAAGGTGCGGTGACAAACAAAGACATAGTTTGACGCGTATAGTAAATGTGCTATAATTTGCACTACAATGTTATAAATATCAGCGTTATTCATCGTTGTGCGCGCGTATAAAAATATTGGATACTCAACCTCACAAGCGTCCATGTATCTAGAACATCAAGAATGGTGGTATTAAGAATACCAAAGGAAAAAACGCAAGGTTCCCTTTAAAGACGTAAAAAATGGCCTTGCAGACTTGTAGGAAAGAAAAAGATAAAATTATGGATTTAAGAAGAAATTTTTTTCAGCGTACCACACGTGCCTTGAAACCGTACTTAACACTGCCCGAAAAAGTTTTTACGCGCAACAACAATTAACCCAGATAATTTAGTGATCCCATGTAACTTGGCAGGTGCACTAGGTATTTCTACGGAATCGCGAAACGCTATTTGATGTTAAAAGAGCGAGCCAATTGCATGTCGATCGAATCGAACGGATCGGACCAATTTTAAACCTCGAATTAAAATTCTCGATTGTCATCTAATTACGAAGTTTTTTTTTCTCTTACAAGAATTGGTATGAATCGTAAGATAGCGATACTTAAGTCGTCGCGTCGCGGGAGACGAAGAGATGAAATGTGATCACTTGATTGCGTAATATTTAAATAAACAACTCTATAGACAATACCATCCAGTCGCGGATCTGGTTTGGCCGAGATCTCCGGAAATGTTTTCCGTGTCACGAAATTACAGGAATTATGTTTCAATGAAGGGATCAAGGGTCTCGTTGTTTGTAATCCCGACGTGTCTCGAGCAAGGGTAACGCATGAGTTACACAATTATTTTATGGCACGGCAATTATGTACGCGCTCGTCCGCGCCAACGAACGTTTGGCGTGTCGTTTCGTTCCAGTAAATGATCGTATCTATTTCATTATAGTTTTTACCGAGCCGTACTGCTAACGACTGTTTTCGAAATCGAGTCAAACAGGCTCGTTCTTCGGGTAGGGTAAATTAGGACACATGATTTTTAGCGGAATGATCGTTTAGATACGGGGAACATGTTTTGACCTACGTAAATGTAGGACCATGAATCGGATAAAAAAAGAATAAACGGTCGATAGCAGTTGCGGTGGACGATCATGTTGAAGAGGCAGATGAGATCGTGCGAGCTATAGGTAGTAGGTAAATAGTAGGTATCGACATCAGCATCGGCATCGACATCAACGTCGGCGGAAAAGGAAAAGGAAGAAAACGATGAACAAGAGGGACAGAGCCAGTTTGTAGGTAAGAGTCGGTAGGTAGATGGCTGGAGCGGGGCGGGGTAAGATGAGAAAGAAATGGTGGATGTGAATGATAGCGGAGGTGGAGAAGGCAGTGGAGGGGAGGTAGTTCGAGATGGAAAAAGAGAGGCGAATTGTCGAAGAAAGAGGAGAACGGGTTGGTAGAGAGCTGTACGGACAGGTGGTGGTGGATAATGGTGGTGACGGTGGGCAATAGTGAGCAATAGTGGCCGATGGTGGGAGTACGCAACGTGGAGGGAGACCACGGCGAAGAGAGTAGAAGGAAGAGAAGAATCTGTGGAATCGGAGAACGCAAGAACAGAGTTGAAAAGAACCAAGTGGGGGTAATAATAAATCGTTCACCTGAACCGCATGCTTGCCGTTCACGATGCAGTCGTGCGGGAAGAGAGCAGCGTTCGTTTAGACGTCCGCGCGTAGTCTTTCGAGCGACCTCGTAGGGATCGCTTCGTTTCGTTCCGCTTCGTTTCGTTTCGTTTCGTTTCGTTTCACTTTATTTCGTTTCCTTCGTACGCGCGACCCTTCCGTAAGTTTCCGTACGTTTTCGTACGTGTTTTTGTTCGCGTTGCATTTTAGATTACGTCGCGAGTGTTTGTCTTGTTTGCCGCCAAGGGTTGGAAACGCGATTGTCTCGAGTAGCTGGTAGTATTCGTGTTCGTTGGCAATTTGGTCGAACGTTTTTGTCCATTCTGTTGGTTTTACGGCACGGTCATTTAAATCTTGTACGGCGGCGGAACAAGCGAACGAACGAACGGACGAACAAGCGCGCGCTCGTTACCGAAAAACCCTTCGAGAGAATAATCGAACGGCGCGCACGCCGGCTCGACGACGCGACGGTACCTGGGATCGGATTTTTTTCACTCGGTTTCGAGCAGTTTAACGACTTGGCCGCGTGTCGATCCGACGCTGCGACGATAGACTTTGCGGACTCGCAAAGAAAACGAAACGTCGACCGTTCGACGACGGAGAAAGGCGATACGTCTGTTGGAATTGGAGGTAACTGGCAGCCAGCTCGTTTCTCCGCTGCGGCGCGTAGATTGCGCGCGCCTGGTATCGTTGTTGCGTTGTCAACGAATTGCTGGTGGCACACTTGTCGCTTCGAAAGGAGAATAGACTTTCTCCTTCTCACCGTTCCTTGTGCCGCGATCGTGCCGCTGTCGCGTTCCGTCCACGTTTCGGCCGCGTTTCGGCCCGTTCTTGCGCGGCAAGGAACGCCCTCGAGAAGGACGACGACTTGCTATTAGGGGGTATCCGTGATAGGATAATCATCTCCGAGATCGACGTCTACATTTTCCACGGTGACGGTGACGGTGACGGTGACGGTGACGAGGGCAACGAGGAGGAGGAGGAAAAAAAGGAGGAGGAGGAGCAGGACGATGATCAAGGTCTGATCGACCAGAAGAACAAGTGCTGGGACGTATTAAAATTCTGAACGTAGGCGCGTCTTCGGAGAGTTCTTGAAATCGCTTGAAATCGAGAGAATTCTTGCTCGGAGGAATACGCCGCAAAGAAGAGAGCGCGAGAAATGAAATAAATAACGAGACAGACAGATACTCGCATACAGAGAGTGAGAGAGAGAGAGAGTGAGTGAGACGAAGAAAGAGAGAGAGTGAGGCAGACAGTTTGAGACGGAGACAGGGGTAGCCAAAGAGAGAAGAAGAGAGGTCAAGGAGATCAAAGAAGGTAAGATAGAAGGAAAGAGAGAGTAGAAAAAGCGCGAGGTCGTTTAAACGCAAGAAGAAGACGCACACGCTCGCAAGGAAGGAGAAACGAGAGTGAGCCGAGAGGTTGACGACGCGTGTACGCGGTGACCAATCAAGATGAGGGTACACCGTGGGATTTGCGCGAAATTGCAAGGAGGATTTCTCAGGCGATGGTGTAAGTAAACGGCGAAACGGAGGCGATCGCGACGCTTACACCGATTCTCTCTCCAGTGCGTTCTTTTCTCTTCTTTTCTCTTCTCTTCTCTTCCCTTTTCTTCTCGCGTCGCTTCGCGTTTCGTATCGTCTGGTATCTTCTTGTCAGGTTGGAACGGAGCGAAGCGGTAGCGCAGCATTGTATCGTTCGAGGGAAGGCTAGTTAACGATCTCGTTAACGCGGTTACCGGCGCCACAACAGTCACGCTCGATGCGCTCTTAATTCGATTCGATGAACGTGTCATTTCGTATGCTTGCTCGATGAGTCATCGCGGGCGCGTCGCGTCGAATTGCAAAGCGCGGCCGTGACGCGCCGGTGTCACCGCAACGTTCAGCATCGCAAACGTTTCGAATTTCTCGATGTCAAAGAGCTACCGGAAATCTCGGTGTCTCCGAGTCTTTCTCTCGCGAACGTTACGAACGTTACTCGCGCGAGTCAAAAACTCGAGCACCCGTCGTAAACCAGAGTCTTTCTTACTTTCACTTCGTGTCCGCGTCCACGATCGTGCGCGTTAGCGCGAACACGAGCGGGAATCTGAACTTAAACTCGAACTGGAACGAGAACGCGATCGAGTATTCGAAGAAAACGTCGATCGAGTAGCAGACAATAATCCATGCTACGAAATCGTTGGAAACGGCGATGGTGGCTAGGGTAGTCATTCGATCGAGGATCGAAGAACGAAGGATAGATCGATATCACCTCGGGGATATAAAATCGAGGATCAAAGAACGAAGGATAGATCGATATCGCCTCGGGGATATAAAAATGAGTCGGAACGAACTGTAAAAAGTAGTTAGTCGCGTGTCGTGGCTAGACGGCTGCGACGCGACTATGTAAACTCCTAGGACGAGTCAATGTTGCATGTTTGTTCGTTCGTAATGGTATAGCCTGCGGATATTATTCGCGCGTCAGAAAGCGAACTTTGATACCATTACGAGGAACGATCGAGCGGGAAGATACTTGCTATTCCGGGTCTATTATTGGGTTTTTTCTGCTGTTGATTGACTCGTTATGCAACTTTTCGATGTTGCCTTGCTCCGAACAGGTAGGCATGAACAGGATCTCGGAGCACGGAGACTGTAACGTAACACTGTTTTTCAATGCTCGATGCGTAGGATCGCAAGGAATCGTCAGATTTTATTGGGAATCCGACGCGATGGGGCGAGGTTTAGTCCGTCGGACTAAACGAGTAGCTGTCGACGTGGACGTTTAGAATCATTGACAAAAAAAAAAGATCAAGTCGAAACCGTCTGATCTGGTTTGCTCGCGCGAACGTTCGATCGTGGTGTTGCTTCGTTTGCTAGGCGCGAAACCTTCCGAGTAAGAGCAGGAAGCGTAGCCTTATATAATAGCGAGTAATTGCCGACAAGTACGCGTAGGAAGGTATACGTAGGCTTGCCTTTCGGGATCGAAGCTCGCGCGGCGGTGATGCGTTCTCGTTGTCGACCGTCGTCGACGATCGTCGTTAATCCGGATGCCAACTAACGCAGACGGTCGCTTTTCTGTCGCATCGTTACTCGTTACGACATATTCGAGACCCGCGTTTTTCCTTTGCGTTTCGCTGACGCGATCGATCCAATTCGATTCCATCGAACGAGACAGAAGCGAATGAGGGAATAAGGACGTAACAAGGTGGCGAGAACCGTCTTTCCGAAACATTTTCGGTTTCGAACGCGATTTTGATGCGAGTTGTATGTTGCGTCGTGACCATCCGATCGCATTCCTTTCAAGTCGATATCAGGGGCGGTCTACAGGAGCTATCAGCTATCGGAATCTCCTTAGTCTCGTCTCGCCTATATTTCAGCGCTGCATCGATTCGCGTGACAGGCTGCTTAAAGAGCGACATTTTTCCCTGTTGGTCGCATTCCTTTCCGTGAGTTACGAATGATCGTCGATAAGGTCGGATGATAGTCGTTGGCCGTTGGCCATTAGTCGATGGTGGTTCATTGATCGCGATGAAATGCGTTCCGATTTACGATCGAGCACGTGTGTTCTGGACGCCGTTGCATCATGCACGAAATTTCCTCGAACTTGAACACGCCCCCGCGTTCTCGCGCATCTCGATTCGAGATACCACTAAGCAATACGCGTGTACGAGTAGAAGGTAGCAACGAGACGGAACGGCCGACTGGATCTTTGGTAGAACGCGAACGGTTCGCTCAGCGGTGTTGCGCTTTCACCTGTTTGTTAGGTGCGTAGGTTCTTCCGTGTGCGGAGTAGCCATCGCTAATTCGCCGTAAACATCGAATTCGATTGAATCGCCGCGGTTCTACAGAACCGTAGTGACGATTTCAGTAACATAGGCGGTAACTAAGATGGCTATACGAATAATAGATTTCACGTTTGTTTCGATACTCGTGCATATCTACGATCTGTGATATCGACGAAATTCTTGTATCCATGGTCGAAGAGGTGTTGCGCGATTCGATTGCTCGGTGGCTGGATCAGTGCGCTGCACTGGGACGAAGCAAACCGGCACGGCAACGCAACGGTAGCGACTCGTCGAGATACCGTCGCTGTGAGAATAAGAACGCTTCGAAAGCTAGTCGAACCGCTCCGCTCTTCTCCGAATTTGCACGTAAATTCGCGTGATTTCGACTGACGCTCACAGGTCTCGTTACATCTCGTCGAACAATATCTCTCGAAATGGCAGCAGGAACGTGACGATCGTAGTGGGCAAACACGTCTAACCTTTGTGGTTTCTGGTTGGTTCCACGCGAAACTCGGCCCATTGAATCGTTCAGTCAAGGACAAAGGCTACGCTTGGTCGTTCGGACCTTCGTCAGTGAGCCACAGGTGTCTTTCTCTCGTCGAAAACAGACAACGGTATCTCTGCCGTGGGAATTTTTTTCTTTCGCGCAACCATCCTTGAGAAATTTTGTTACAATAGAGATCCACGTTTCACTCGAGGCGTTCTTTTCGACCTAGTCGGGATCGCGACGCGTCGAGTCATCCGGGGATGAAGGGGATGAAAATGCCCGTAAAAACGAGAGGTTTATCCAATTTACTGGATCACCGAGGATAACGTTCTGGTCCGATGTGCCGCGATGCGCGGCAGCGCGTGCACGTTCGCGTCGAAGCGAGATCCTTTATCAGCGAAGTTTCGTGTCCGTTGTTAACTCGTGGTAACGTTGAAATTTCGTTAGATCCGTCGCCGACCGTTCTTCGCTTTAGGGAATTCGTGAATTTCCACATCGATCAACGAGAATGACAACGCCGGCGCGACGCATTGACCTCCGCACGAGGCTCGCGTTCCTTCGCATTCCTTTCGACACCTTCGAAACGATCGATCGTAGTATCCGTTTTGTAATCGCCGTCGCTGTCGCTACGACGAACTTTTTTTTTCCGCTGTTAATCGTTATCGTTACCAAACGCATGTAACTACCATGGTTAGTACGGCACGCCACGCCATAGCATGACACGGCATGGATAGTTTGACGCGAGAATCGCAGGCCGAGAGTTCGAGTTTACGGTTGAAAAACAAAGTCGTTTGGTTAGTTTGCGCACGCCTCGCGTTCGCTGGAAAGTACCGATCCCGAGGTCGCGACACCGGCCCGAAGGATTTTGTAAGGTCGAGCGCGTGACGTCCGCGAGCGGATAAATCGTGTCTTGCATTCTCGATGCGAACGCTATCCTCGTCGCCTTTTTTTTTGCAGCATCGAGCTGTCGCCCAACCCAAACGTTCCACTCGTGCGATTATCTCGAGGTGATCCCAGGAACATTCCACAGATCGAGATCGTTGGTCGAACTAGGGGTGGGTCTCCGTTCGCGTTCGGGTTCGCACCCGCGCCACAGATCGAGCTGGTCGGGAGAGCCGTTATCGAACCATATTACAAACCCCAATGATCGCGAGCCACGGGTTTCAGACGCCGTGATACGAGCCATCGACGAACCGGCTAAGTGGCGAGGTAGCGAGGCGGCGAAGTGTGGAAAAGTAGGACCCGCCTGTTTCGAAGGTCGACTCGTGCGGTGACGCGTACGTGCCTTTTCGTCTACGTGACTAAAAAATTAACCAGTCGAATCGTGGTTACGATCGTCGTTCGCCGTTTTCCGTTCGAGCCTCGCGACATCGCGCACGGTCGATGGATCGATCAAACACACATCGACGCCTCGCGATCGTTTCTCGAGATCCGAAGAACCTCGAGAAACGATTGAAAGAGACATTTCAGAAATTGTTGGTTCGTCGCGCACGAGAATTCGTCATTTCTGACAAGCTCGGTCCACGAGCGAATCTACGGGCGAATCTACGGGCGAAAGTGCGTGGGAAACCACGTGCGATCGAATGGGTTGGTAAGAAACAACTTGCTCGAGAAATTCGGTCGTCGACGCGTCGTGAATCGCGACATGCTAAAGACGATCGCAATGCGATTTCGAAAGGTCTGTCGTTCTCCGCGAAAGGAATCTGTCGGGGCGAGATTGGAAAACGTCGAGAGGAGGTTGGCGGGAACCAGGTTGCCCGGTGGAAGAGCAAACGGACATCGAGAACCGAGGATCGTTGATGCGCCCCGATGGCAAACGAACGCGACTCGAGTGACACGGTAGAAAGCAAAACCGATCTCGGAACGGGTGGTGTTGCGGGTGGTGTTGCGGGTGCGAGCGCGGGACGACTTTCTTTTCTTGGTTCGTGATCGGGTTCGACGGAGCGGCGCGAGCCGTGTTCCGCGAATCTCACCGATGCAAATGCAACCACCGATGATGCGTCGCATGTCGCGCGTCGCGAGCTAATCGTCAATTTCCGTTTGGTTCGATTTCAGGGGCGGCAGTAGCTGTGGGAGCTCTGCTGATCATAGTGGCTGCGATCGTGGCGGCGGTTTTCCCGAAACTGGTCGACGTTCTGCTCAACAGGGAAATCGCGTTGCGCGATGGTGGCCGTACGTTCAAATGGTGGAAGGAGCCGCCCGTGTCTCCACAGCTGAGCGTCTACATTTACAATGTGACGAACGCCGATGAATTTTTGAACGACGGCGAGAAACCGACGCTGATGGAGCTCGGACCGTACGTGTACGTGCAACGCTGGGAAAAGGTCGACGTGAAATTCAACGACAACGACACCGTGTCGTACAAAGTGAAGAAGAGCTTCGTCTTTTCACCGGTAAGCACCGATTACGCGCTCCTTGCTCCGCGAATGCGCGCCGCTTTCCGTACCCCCGGACCGCGCTCTCGGATACCGTCGACTCCGCGATTCCAGGTTGCAAAATATGTAGGATCAGGTGCCGCGCCCCGCCGTGGTCCATCGCGCGTGGTCCATAGCGCGTCGCGACAGGGTTATCCATTTTCTGCGGTCGTTGACGGCAATCGGTGTTGGCAACACCAAACCTTTTACGCTTTTGTCACGGTCAGCTGTAGTTTCACGAAAACAGACATTGCGATGCTAGCCAGAGCAGAATCGGGAAACGAACCGACGCCTTCTGGGGCGAGATGAACGGGGAAAGGAAACGGAAAAGATGGCGATGGTAGTGGTTGCGATTGCGATGGAGACGGCAACGGGGATAGCTATGGCGACGCAGGGGAAGGAGGGATCGTAGAGTCGTGGTTTCTTGTAAAAGTTCTCGAGAGTAAGTCGGGTCGCGGGGTATGACGCAACGCTGCTAGGTAACGATAGTCGGGTTGAGTAAGATCGTAATAGCGGAGCAACGCGCTTCCGTGAATTAAAAGCAAAAGCAGGCGTACGGGTAACGTTTGGCCAACGTGGCACGTTTCTCCGAGACACGCACGACACCTCGATTCTCACAATTGTCGGTATTGTTAGGAAGAACAATGTGGGTCGCGCGAATAATATCGTTGTTCGCATCGATGAGAGGATATGTACGTACTACAAACGTGTACGTGTGTACATAGGCGAGCGCATACGCGATACACGATACGTGGAACGATACCTCTCCTTCGTTTTCGAAACAACGAACGCGATCGCACGTTCGCGCACCGTTTCGAACGCGCGTACATTTCGAATGAGGCTGTCGAGTGGAAAATAAGAGAGGGAAACGAAAGAATGGAATAACGAATAAAAAATGTTAAAAAGGTGTCTCGACGATGATTTCAGGAAAAATCGATCGGCTCGGAAGAGGATTTGGTGGTGGTCCCGAACGTGCCGATGCTTTCGGCGACCACCCAATCGAAACACGCGGCTCGTTTTCTGAGACTCGCGATGGCTTCGATCATGGACATCCTTAAAATCAAGCCGTTCGTCGAGGTGTCTATCGGGCAGCTGCTCTGGGGCTACGAGGACCCGTTGCTCAAGTTGGCCAAAGACGTCGTGCCGAAAGAGCAGAAATTGCCGTACGACCAATTCGGTCTGATGTACGGTAAAAATACGACAATGCCTGATTGGTTTACCATCTTCACTGGGCAAGGGGACATCGCCAAGTACGGCGTTCTTGACAAATGGAACGGAAAGAGCAGTCTCGGTCACTGGACCACGCCGGAATGCGACTCCGTCGCCGGCAGCGACGGCAGCATCTTTCCACCGCGCATCAACAAGCAAACGGTGCTCAAGATTTTCGACAAGGATCTCTGCAGAACCCTGCCTCTCGTCTTCAAGGTAGTTGATCGAGATCGAGTTGTCGATTTCTGTACTCGACGATCTTGCGACAGGAGACAGATTTTTATTATATCTTCTTTTCGTTTGCATTTTCTTTCAGGAGGAGGTAACTACGGCCGGTGGAATACCCGGCTACAGATTCGTACCGTCGAAAGACGCTTTCGGTTCCCCTGGTAGAGTGGAATCTCAGCAATGCTTCTGTCCGGCGGGCCCGCCGTGCGCGCCCGAGGGAACCTTCAACGCTTCCCTCTGCCAATACGAATCACCCGTTTTACTCAGTTTTCCGCACTTTTACCTCGGTAAGATGCTCGTTCAGCTAGCTCGGTTCGCTCAGTTCGCTCGGAGAAATCGATTTACGACGACACGGACCAATAACCGCTGTCTACTCTCTGTTGTCTGCTCGAGTCGATCGGACTCGATAGCGTCCGAGGTGATTCGCGCTTAATAACATCGACTTTTCCAGCGGACCCCATGCTGCGCGAAGGCGTCAACGGAATATCGCCGCCGGTCGAGGAGAAGCATCAGTTTTTCATCGACGTTCAACCGATGATGGGTACCTCGCTGAGAGCCAAGGCGAGAATTCAGATCAATTTGGCGGTGAGCCAGGTGCGAGACATCAAGCAGGTCGCCACGTTTCCGGACATTGTTTTCCCCATCATGTGGTTCGAAGACGTGAGTATTGGATCCCGGTGAATCGTGAAAAACCTGCGAACGATACCGAAACGTTGCGTGATTTTCAGGGAATCGACGAGCTCCCGGTCGAGATGCGAAGTCTGATGAAGATGGCGGTGGACGCGCTACCGATCGCTCGATCAGCAGTGTCCGGAGCTCTTGCGGCGATCGGCGCGGTCGTTCTGATCGGTGCGCTCTTCTGCTTGGCGCGTGCCGCGAAACGTCAAGAGAAACTTCACCTGAGTAATCCGTTACCGTCGAACGCCAGCGCCGGTAAAACCGGTCAGCTGAATCCGGCTTTCCAGAATTCCGCGAGTACCAAGTAGATCGGCCGACTCCGGCTCCTCGACTTCCTCTTGACACCGGATTCTCCGTCGTCGATCTGATTAGATTCGATTCGATCGATCCACCGCACCGGTCGCAGTTCTATCGCTTATTTATCCCTTCGTACTCTTCGACTACGACGCACGACGGACGCAACGGACGGACTACCGTCGACATCGTCGACATCGGCGGTTTCCAAGACGAACCACAAGTGTAGCTAATATAAGAAACAAAGAGCAGATACAATAGAAAGAGGACGGAACGGATATACGAGAGGATAGCAAACGGAAATCTCGGGTCGCGCGTTCATGATCCAACGAACAACTCGAATTCGAGTTCGAAACGGTATCGGTATCGGTGTCGGTGATGGTGTCGGTGTCGGTGCGTTGGGAATAAATGGATAAACGTTCGATCGGAGAAAGGAAGAGTGCGCTAGGCCGCGCCACCTAACGGTACACGGTATACGACTCACCGTTTTCAGGAACTGTGCCGTATTCTCGACACACCTAGTTTACTCGGGTCGAGCCTACGATTTCTTTCGCGTCCGTCTTCTGAGCTCTCCGAGCGAAAAACACGGCGAGCGCTTCCGTTGATCGCAATTTATATATTGTTTTATAAATATGTATATGTAGATAGGGAAAAAACCCAAGCAATTAAAAGTGGGAGAGGGAGGGGGGGCAGACTCTGGAACAGGATTCCGGATCGTCGATTTGTACCGGGCGTGCACCGAAGCACCCAACAAAATCGTTCCGTCCAATGAACACGCGTGTACGCGCGTACACGCGTGAACATCTGTCGTCTATGTACATATTCGATCGCGCGTGCTCGGATCTCGGATCTCGAGAAATCCGACAACGATCGAGATCCTATCGTTATTCGTTATCGGTTCGAGCGTACGCGCCTCTCGTTTTAAAAATCGTTATTTTTGGATGGATTGCGGTTAGGTTCTTATTCATAGGTAACAATTTAGTTTTGTATCATGATGGAGCGCGAGCAGGTAATAAAAACTACTGAGAAATGGTTTTGAAATCGGTCGGATTGGTGTCAATTCAATTACGAACGCATTCGATGGGGACGAATACAGTTTCGCAAGGCAGGTACATAATGATATGATGACCGCTTCACTTTGGTCTCGCCTCGCGAGACTAGTCGGATAGCCTGTGTTTGTCCTGTGTCTCGAATCTCGTAAATACCTTGTCCAGGCGGGCCAGACTAGTTACTATACAGTCGACCACGTTCACAGATACAACAACGCGAGAAACTTGTTGCCGTTGAGCGCGTTGGGTCGCGATAATCCGAAGAAAAAAATAATTCAGCGTTTATCTCTTGTCTTGAAAGATGTGGTTCGATGCGACCTCGGTTATCGGTGTTGAAGAAAACAGACAGCGTGCAACGTTGCGTTCGGTCCGACGCGACGCTACGCAATCGTGGGACCACGAACGATCGCATCGATTGCGAATGTAAACGAGGAGGGCATCGCGATTCTTGCCGGATAAACGACACGAGAGCGGATGAACGCCGTTATCGCGCTCTGTTTACGCGGGCTCGATGCGATCGATGGAAGATGGGATGGGAGGAATGTCCACGAACTCGGCTCGTCACTGGTCGGTCGTTCGATCGACCGATTCGCGTACACCAGTCCTGGTCACCGGAACGAGAAACGAGAAACGAAAAGCGAGATTAGCGAAACGGTGTCGGAAACAGAGGCGACGAACGACAAAACGCGAATCGGGACGGTTCACGTTGCCGTAACGTTTTCACAAATTTTCCGTTGGTCCCTCGGTGACTCGGGTTTCTCTTCGTGGGGCTCGTCCTTCTTGTACGCGGCGACCAGACCGCCGAAAAGGAGGACTACACCGACCAGACTACACCACTGAAATCCAGCTTCGATGGCGTTAACGAGGTAGTGACTCCGATACAGGAGCTGTTGCACGGACTCCGGCAGGTCTTCGATTACAGAATCCGTCCAGATCAACGGCAAGATCGTGTTGTCTTTCAAGTGGTTCGCGAACGGCACCCCGGTCGCCTTGCGCACCTCCAAGTTTAGTTGAAGCTTCAATCTGGCGGCCACGGTCAACCCCAATCTCTGAAATTTCAGAGAAATCGATCGAGATTACATCACCGCGAGGATAACACGTTCCGGCAAACTACGAATGGCGAAACGGAAACCGCGCGACCGCGAGTCACTTTGCTTACCTGATGAAGATCGATGTAGCTCTCACGATGCTCTTGCTTCGGCGACAAACCGTCGATCTCGTCGAACAGAGACTCGTCTGCCGAATAAAAGTGGGGGAACGAGAGGAGCAGCGGAGAGTCGAATCTGCAGGCGGAAATGTTGAACAGTCCGGACGGAGGACATCTTCTGGAGGAGATATCGTCCGATTCCTTTGGGCAAAAGCAGGTGTTTTCGTCGGGCGTCGTCGTAAAAAAGTTGTTCGGTATTTGGTACCTACGATCGTCGGATATCGATAATTCTACGGTGCGATTCAGCCGAGACGAGTCGAGAGGAGACGATTGAAACTACGTGAAAGAAAGACTCCGGAGTCTGGCTTACCTATACGTAGGAATACCATTGGAATACTCGCGCCGTGCGAAATGGAACGGAATACGCCGACAAACGTCCTTCGCGTAGACGTACAGGGTGGTGTTGTGCGGACGTTCGACCCAGTGCGGTGGGAACATGCTGCCGTCGGTGCCATACACTTTGTCGCATTCCTCATCTCCCCAGACTTTGTTATTCTGCACTCCGTTCACTTGCTCGATCAGCCCGATGTTTTCAAGATCGTCGACTCCCGTCCGCATCGTGATGCGATCCTCGTTTACGCCGCTTCTCTGAAATCAACGCGTGTCGATCGATTACGAGCCGACTCGATGTCGCGATAGAGCCGCGATAGAGCCGCGATATACAGCCACCGCATCGCGCCGAGCTGCGAAGCCGTTTTCTTAACCCCTGATCTCTTCGCGACCTCTGCGACCCTACGAACACGCTCGATGCATCGAGCACGAGATCGGGACGGAACCTTTTACGACGCGCGACCGTCGAAAAAAGAGCGTAATCGTATATCGGTGCGTACGTACGAACGCGAGAAGTCCAAATTTGTCGAAAGGAATGTTGACTTTGAGCGACGAGTAAGGCTTGATCATGCGGAACAGTTCGTCCTCGTAACCCCAAAGGAACTCGCCGACCGGAAGCTCGAGAAACAGCTTGGAGCGTAGAGTCGAGAGCAGCACGGTCAATATTAATTGCGTCCAGTACGGTATGTTTCGGGAGAAGGCCAGCATCGATATGAGCAACACGTTCGGGACGATCACAGTTTGATCCTCAGACTCGCCGGATACCCATTCGAAGTTTCGCTTCTCTTGGTACGTAACGGTTCCGTTGTCGTGCAGCTCCGCATTCACTCGACTCAATGTTTCCCGGTAGACGAAAGGACCGACTTGTTGCACCTGCAACTTGCTGGCGGCTCCGCTCTGGAACTCGTCCAGGTTCGTGTAATTGAAGACGTAAACGTGCAACAGCAGTCCGACCGGTGGACGCTGCCACAGCAGGAACGCCGGTGTGCCGTTCCGAAGCTCCAGATTCGACAGGACCGCGTTCTGAAACACGTTCGTGAACCAAAACGCCACGAACATCGTTATGCTCGTGAACGCTGCCAGACCGTACAACCACAGGACCCGTCTGCTTCTCGTCCTGTCGAAGCGTTTCCGAATCGCTCTCGCCCAGCCCTTCGTTTCCATCGTTCGCCGACTATCTTAATTCCTTGATTCCGAAATAGCTCAATGCTTCAATGTCTGTTCAACTTTTCAACTCTCCCACTTTCCACCGTTTATCGTATAGTACGAATATATTATAATTAGCTACACAATCCTGGCTAGGCGGAAGGCACTTTCCTTCCTCGATCACCCTCCTCCGTTTCGAGCAATCGTTGAACGGATGATCCTCGAACGCGTAACACTCGCGATTACGCTCGAGTCGTTTGCTCGCCGTTTTGTCGACTTACGCGGCACCGTGGAATACGTTGACGGCGCACAAAAATCTCCCCACCTTTCTTAGAATCATCGATAACCTCTCCACGATGATGACCTCTCCCGTTTCCTACCAAACTTGGGACACACTCTTGAAATCCTCTTGTAGGCTGGATGATGTTGCAGCCCCCGAGTCGTGGCTGCCGTTGTCGCTCCTGTTCTTCTTCCTCCGATCGACATCGGCGTAGATGTCAAACGTCGCGTTGATAGCGACATCCTCGACCGTGCCGTTCGTCTCTATCCGCCACTTTTTCTCATTTTGCAGTCGGCATCTTGCAGCCCCAATTTTTCCACGAGTTTTTCTTCTCTCTGATCGTGTTGTCGCGTCGTAGCCTCGTATCGCTGCGACTCTGTATTTCCGAGTTCGCGCATCGTAAGAAGAAGCAGAGGGAGGACGAGAGCATCTATCGATATCGCTCGCAGACAAAAAAATCCCGCGAACGATCGATAATGCCGATCCATCGCTGCCAAGACTAGACGTGTGAAGGTGGGTTTTCTTACAGTATAAGTAAAGGTCATATGCGATCATATATCAGATGAACGCGGCTAGACGGGATTTTCGCGACCGTCGAACGAACTTTACGACCATCTAGACGCGCTACTGTCCAAAGAAAAGAACGCGCGTAGAAAATCCGAAATCGTTAGTACACGTTTATAAACTGTTTCCGCAGCGGAACAACCAGGTGCAACTTGCTTTCCGATCTATCGTGGTTGCGTTGGGTCTCCGTCGCGCGTCGGCTCAAAAAGAATCACGCCGCGCCGGAAGTCGGCTACTCGGAAAAGGAGCAGCTCGATATTCGATATGCTTCGTCGCCGTTGATTCAATTTTATCGAGACCGTTCGATGTTGTGACTGCCAGATGCCCTTTTCACCCGCTGTTTCGCGCGAACGCGTCGCACGTTGTCGCGCGTCACGCGACGCATCGCATCGTATCGTTCTTTCATATATTCGTGTCTGGTCGTTTACGCGCGGACCAGCGTAGCGAATCGTACGACAGATATGACGTACAGGTTTTACCGCCTCTTCTCCGAAATCGGGATATTGCGATTGCACCATATTTTTTACGTTCGAAGACCATGGATTTCGCTAGGAACGGTCCATATCATTTCGTACGGTATTTCCCGAAAATATTTGTTTCCCTCTCCATGGCTTGCTCCGATTCGTTTTCTTTTTTAGATTTCGCGGGGCCAGATCTTATCGCGAACGGTCACCATCCAGATACAGTGGAACCTAGGTATACGATCGTAATCCGTTTCTGATGATTAGACTTATACCGAATTGGACGTATACCAAACAAACCTTTCCCAATCGAAGTAATGTAAAAATGATTAATTCGTTCTCATGTAAAAAAATACTCCTATTGATATTATACCTACATTAATGGGGTTGCAAAATTATTTAACACTGAACCTACCGAGCACTGGATGCAATTGAAATGTTTTAGCTGATAAAAATGATAAGGTTCTATTTATTTAGATTTCGTGATGTTTTTATTGCGATATGTGGTTGGATAAAGAAATTTATCGAATCATTTTTCATGTAAGCAACGTCATAATTTCGATAATTATAAAATTAAAAATGAGATTTTATTATAGATTTTTAAATTTAAACTCTGCTTAATGCTAAAATACAAAAATAAAAACTCGATCGACTGATCGATTTTCTTTCATCTCTCCGTGTTGTGTCTTCGCGGACTTCGCGATCATACGCCGACCTCATCAGTAATTCCATTACTGATCCTTACTTGTATAATCAGTCGGTTAATAGTACATCAACTCTGAATATAATTGATTATTAATTTAATTTTTCCTCCGAGATAATTATTTAAAAAACAAAAATTCACATTAAAAGTTTATATCGTATAGCGAGCAACATTTGTCACGTCTAAAAAGGACGTATTCCGAAGCAAACGTACCATATAACGAGGTTCTACTGTATTTGCGAAAACCATTGCCACCGACGAGGTACGGTCGGTGGTTAAACGTAAGTATAGGATCTGATCCAAGCTAAACGTGGATGTGGAATCTGATCCAGGCTGAAAGTTGGTGTGAGGGCAGCTTTATACTGAAGGCACCGAAATCCTGGGTGTGAGCACTCTCATCACCAAACTGCGGATCTTTATATAAAATAAAAATCGCCTGCATCAATTGCAAGAAATAGAAACCAAATTAGATGTTATTTCTTCACATACTGATTTTAATAGAGGAGAAACCATATACTGACATCTTCAATTTTTTAAATTTTCCATCAATTTTGAATTTCATCTACTCAATTTTGCTATAAATGCATAAAGATCTGCAGTCTACTCATCACAAACAAGTCATCATTCATAATTATATTTTAATAAAAATTATACTTAATTATAGTATTACTTTAAAATTCTTCCGTATTTGATTTTTCATATCAAAAGAAAAATGCACTTTTAAGAGATCCATAACTAATTCAAAATATCATATATTTCCAATATGTGATAGATGTAATAATGAACCAAACTTGTAGATTGTTTAGTATAAATGTCTTTCACAACTTTTGAAGTACAAAAAAAAGATATGCATATATTTTTTTTTTCTTTTTCTTTTTATTTAAGCTTACCCAGACCCTTAAAGGTGTCTATACAGCTGTAATATGCATATATATATATATATATGCATGAAAGGATATATCCTCTCTTTGTATGTGTGTGTGCAAAACTATAATTACGCGTTTCATACCCAGTATGCAATCTGTTCGAATTCTATATATTGCAAAGGATACTGATAAAGTTTTTCTAATTGTTAAATTATGTCATTTAAAATTTTTGAAATAAAGCGTTTTATTACAGTTTTCTGCCCAAATGAAAGATTTTCACCCCCTTAGAACAGAGTCACCAAATCCCCCCGCTCTACCTTCCCTTTCTACGACGTTATTCCTTTGCGCTTCCAGTCACATGACGCGTTTCGTCTCTGTCGTGCATGTTTCACAATGTCACGTGATTAATCCGGTACTGGCAGAGAGAGAGGGTTACTTGTTTCCTCTATCCGAGTCAATTCCCCTGATCTGGCGACTCTGCCTTATTGTTAGAGTACTTTACATTTATATATATCCAAGTTATAAATTACCTTATGATGTGCACAATGATACAACTTGTATGTATATATAGTGATTAGCACATAATGAGATAATAAATTATCAACAGTGTAAGGGAACTCTCTTTATGAATAATTTATTATGAATATACAAATTCTTGTACTTTACACATTGAAGTACAATTGACACTAATTTGATATTGTTAGAAAGCAATAGAGTGGTATAGAAAAATGTTTACAAAAATATTGTTCACTTTATTACATGGTGTAAGCAGTTGTCAATACCAATTAGTTTAACATTGAGACACCTTTTTAGTTTAAAATGTTTTTCTCTATGTATGCGTAACGTATCTCTGCTGCCTTTCATTTAAATACTACATCTGTATGATGGTCATAGTATATTATATGTTTGTATATACAATGAATATTATTATTAGTTCAGTATAAAATCGTATTACATATTAGAAATGATAATATTGTCGAAGTAATATCAATGAACAGCATCTGTTTCATTTTCTAATAAATAAGATCAAAAATATTTATTTGCTCAAATGTGTAACAAAAGCTTTACAAACAGTATGAAGTGTTTAGTTATGATAAAATCCCAATATAGCGATTTTTATATCTGTAGAACCAATATGAATTATAAAAAAGAATATTAGTTTTAAGATGCATTTCAATATAATGAACTTACTATACTTCACTGTGTAACAAATGCACCTAAATAGACCTTGTACATACTTTTCGGTATCAAAAGCACATTTAACGAAAAATATTATTATCATATTTTAAATACAAATATGCATTATGCTTGTATATCTTAGGTTTTTTATTCAAAGCGTATACTCAGTTTGTAACATTAATATCAAAGGTCCAGGAACATTGGTTCTACCAATTTATAAAAATGTCTAATCTAATAGATTAAAACAACCAATCTCATGTATTGTAAAATTATACAGAGTGTGCATATATAAATATACCTAGTAATGTATCTAAAAAAATATAAATTACTTTATTACATATATGTAAGCCAATCGAAAATTTCTGTAAAGTCATGAGCAAAAAATTGTTTAATCTTAAATAGGTCAAATGCATTGAGCTTGACAAAAGGTAAAAATTACAGTGCAAATAAATATGTGTATTTTCTTTCATGAAATTGTGAAAGTACATTCGATAAAAAATACGAAATGTTTTATAATTTGTTCATTCTATTCATAAGAATTGATTTTCAATATATTTCCGAAGACATGAACAGACATAATCTAGTGCTGTTTTAAAACACTCATGATTATTGCTTCTAATTCATGAGCCTTAGATTTGATTAGTTCTTTCTTTCATTTTTAGTGTTCTATTTTAACCATTAAAAAGCACTCAATGATATTACATTTATACAACAGAAATCTATTTAAATTGTAATTTAACTAATTTATGATACAAGTTGACCTTTATCATTGTGTTAAATTGGAAGCAAATTTAAGACTTACTAACAGTCTTATGTTTTCTTATATTTTATATACAAAAATGATAGAACTTGAAAAATTTCAATTTCATAATCACAGCATTCACTAATATTTTTAACAGTTTAATACTTCATGAAATTTTCTTTTCTTTTATAGCTATGTCCCATATTTCGATATTGTATACTAGCAAATAGATAAAGTATTCGTTACCTACTTGCTTTACTATTAGTCATTACATATTTAATTTGATTTATATGCATAGCAACAATGTAGCAATGTAATTTTTATGTAATGTATATTGAACTTCTTTGCATTCTGTTCTTTTAAATAAGAAAATTATTTACATCTGATTTTGCTTTATTCCGGATGTTATACGTCAGAGTATTAAATATTGTGTGAATAATAAATAATATGTGTTTTGATTGTTATAGGCGATTAAAAGACAGATTGCAAAGTTATCATTTTGAGAATTCGCATCTGTTACATCAGTCATTTTTATCTGATATACATTTTACAACATGGGAAGAATTCAGCATTAAGTATTATTAATATGATGTAATAATAGTAATAATAATGCAATAATGATATACTCGTTCGAATGTTAGAACTAATGATCCTATATGTAAAGAAAAAATCACAACCGGCAAGTAGCTAATTACATACTAGTAACAAAAATATGATTAATATTGTAATAAATTATGCCATGTTTGGCTTCAGGAATTTTATGAGCGGCATACAATGTAGCTATCAGAACCTAAAATTCCCTAAATCTCTAGAGAAAATACATTCGTTATAGTGTCATAATATTGTCATCATAAAGAATAAAGTATGCTTTGATCGATCCATTACATTATATTTGTAATTATAAAAATAAGATTAATGGAGGTATTTGGTAATGTAATAAATAAAGTAATTATAACAATACAAATACCTTCCTCTCAAGTAAAAGAATTCTCAAAAAGGAGAAGTATTAATCTACGAATTATTAATAAGGATTAAGGATTAAAAAATCCTGATAACAAAGTAGCCGTATTTGATCACAGAGGATATTCTAGAGAGTCTAATAATTATAATATTTATGCACCGCTTGAAGGCCTTTCCCAACAACATAACCACCTACGCCACAATGGTAAGGGTTTCCTACGCCTAAATAATAAACTTGCACCACCTCTTCGGGTATTAAGAGCACTAACAATTGCCTGATCAAATGCTTCTTTAAGATCGTGTTGAGTTAACGCAGATGTCTCTACATAACTTACAGCACCTACTCTTTGAGCCAACTGATGTCCTTGTGTAGTTGTAATTGGTGTTTGGCTATATCTTGCTAATTGTAATTTAATGTGCACGTCTGACCTTAAATCACTCTTTGTGCCTACCTGAAATCATTGTTGAAGTCATTTACTTTATAACTGTATTATATATTTATAATAATAAATTTACATATATCAGTAGAAAATTTATTGGCATGTAATTGCCTAGGAATTTGACGACACTTAATAAAATTATATAATGCAGTATTATTACCAAAATAATTGGTGCATTTGGGCAGTATTTCCTTATTTCATTTATCCATCGAGACGCTACACTATGATAAGAAGACGGGCATACTACACTGAAGCAGACTAGGAACACATCTGTTTCTGGATAACACAATGATCTTAAAGGATCAAAGTCATCTTGTCCTGCTGTGTCACATAATTGGACGTTTAATGGTTGACCATCAACATTGACTACCACTGAAAACACAGAAAGATTATTATCTCAAGTTTTTTAATAGGAACATAACTATGAACATAGAATTTCCACACATTTAGATTATTAAGATTATTGTAGATAACCACCTGGATTATTAAAGGCTCTTTTGCAATAAATAATCAAGATAAGATTATAGAAAGACCAATAGAGAACTAGTGCTCACTCATAGAATATCACTTTGTAGTTTCGCAACAACTTTTTAAAAGTTACACACTATAACAATGAGGTATTGTGTAAAATTAATTTTTATCAATTGCTACAAATATTTAAAAGAACTGCTTTTTACGACATTGTAAAAAATCTGCCAACACAGTGGGTGAATATAAAAAATGTGAAGAACGAATTAAAATTGAGAAGCCTATTATGTTAGATTTATACGAGTTATCATCGTAAGATCGTACTGTTTAATGATCGCTGTCCGCAATAAAAGTCGATATTGTATAAATGTAAAACTTACCGTACAATGGAATTAATCAACTAACCATTATAATTATCGAAAGCGGTGGGCACGTATTCTCCAGGAAACCCGTTCGTCGAATAAGAAACAACGAGGCTGGTCTTTCCAACGGCACCATCACCTACTAAAACTACTTTGATTCTTCTATCGAGTGGTGTAGCACTGTGGTCCGTGCCACTGCCGTTTGAATTTTGATTCTGTGCAGTGTATGTCGTTCGTTTCGCCTGCATCTGCATTGTCTGTCTACTTTTTAGCAAGGGCTTAGTCCAATTCGTATGGGACGACGGCGGCATTATTTCGTCTTTTATTTTACCACAGTCACGAGCTTTCATACGTATGTATACTATACACTAAATAATATCGCAGGTTATAACCTCTACCTGTCCAACGATGGAGAACGATGCAATTAATTGCATCTATCGCGACATGTACCTCCACGGCATCGTCATATTTACCGTCCCTCTTGCTGACACTTGTGGCTCACGCGATCACGGATCGAGTTTTGGACACGATGCTTTCAATACGCCCTGTCAGGTACTGTGTGCATCGCTCGAAAACAATGGGGGAACCTTCACCGTACAGGAAAGATGAAAAAAGAGAAAAAAAGAAATTGATCCACCTGCCGCGACGCGGAGCCACCTGTTATTACGCTTTTCTTGCGGCGGTCGCAACCGGTGGCACAGGTACCACGCGCTCCTATTAAATTGCCTCAACCTTGATTTCTTTGTCCCTGTGTTTTAGGAAAATGTCATGCCACTCGATAGGTTACGATGTTTATAACTGGTTAATGAAAATACAACCGATGTTATTATATATACGTGTTTTATCGTTTCTTTTTCAATGCGATTAAATACAAGCAAGTCACCACCTGCTAGAACAGGTAGACCTGCTACAGCTGCAAGAAAAAAGTGACATTAGGATGGCTTTTAGCCAGACATGAGCAGTAGGTGACGCACATACACCAGCATGTGTATACGTATATATACCAGCGCATCTGTCGTAATAACAGTATTTTAAACATAAATATCTCAAGATCTAAAAATTCAAATTACTTCATAGATTTTATTTAGAGTATAGGAAATATATGTTTATGTATCGCACGTTTAGAAACGTTTGATAAACTAGTTTGTAGAATATTTTAATAACTTAAGTTCTTTGACTATGCTCTGCTAACGTGCGTATATATGTATAATGTATATACATATAAGCGTGAACACCGTTTTTATTTTATATTTGAGAATATTTAGAATATTATGGAATATAAAATAGGATAGGATACATTATTGGTTACAAATCCAATGCCTTGCCTATGCAGTATACAGTATTATATAAAAGTGATAAAAGGTAGAATGAAAATAAAAATACAAAACAAATACAAACAAACAGTAAAATAAACAAAAAAAGTATGCTTCAATATTAGGGAATGTATTCAAATTGTATCGAGTGACAATTTACGAAGACAGGACAAGAAAATTACATTTTCGAACAAGTAAATGATTCACAATTCACAAGTGTATCTGGCTCGTGTCTGTGTTTTTACCATCCGATACTACTTCATCACCGACACAGACTTGCATCCGTACCCAGACCACAAACGAGATATTGTTAAAGACTGCCAGCATTACGGGAAATTGTGTCACTCGAATAATTCGGTGTTTTCTTACGCCCTCTAGGATATATTCTGGCTGGAGTAAAACACAGAAGGCCATCGACGTGATCTTGTCGGTACAGAAGGCCACTGAGGAGATTCTCGTCGGACAAAAGGGAAATTGTCACACAACCATCTTGACACCAACGAGAGACTGTTAGTATTGTTACATTCTGTAAAGAAAGTATTCCAGGTTATGCAGATATTTCAGACGATGTTTTAGTGCTGGTTAAAAGCAAAACGCAAGGACAAAAGATTCCTAGAAATATTAAGAAAGCGTTGAAGCATAATTTTCGGAAAATCACAGATTCCGACCTTAAATTTTATATGAGATACCTCAATTTGTACTTTCAAAGTATTTCATAAACGAGAATTATTACCTTACACTTTTTCTTACATAAATGTTCGAAGAATCGATCTGTGGAAAAGGAAATATGTTGATGAACAGAGTAAGGGAGAGTTTACTGTAAACAATTAAAATGGCAAAAGAATTATTATAGACATTGAACAGATAGAATCAATAAATTTATCGTAGTATTTATGTTGAATAAATTATTGCGAATGTGCATGGTTTAAAAGTTATTCTGTTTCTGTATTTCGAGTTCTATTGCCTATTTTGACTAAAAAATTAGATGGTCAGATAGTCAAGGGAGTGCTGTTTAACATCGTTGGCAAAAGGTATTGTTATAAACATTGAACAGCCAGAAATACTAAATTTCTCTGTGAATTGTATCGAATAAATTAACGCGCGCGAATATTCATGTTATAAATGTTATTCTGTCTCTCGAGTTCTATTGCATATTTTTAGAAAAAAATTAGGTGGTCAGATGGTCAAGGGAGTGGTTGTGGGCATCGTTGGCAAAAGGAATTGTTATAAACATTGAACAGCGAGAAATAACAAATTTATCAATAATTCCTCCGATCGTAGTTCCCTCAGGGGCTCACTCACGGAGGGGACCGTGAGTGAGAACGGGGAGTCGCGTCCCTGGGGCTACCCGAATCGCCTATAGGTCGGTCAGGTTGCACTCATGTGCGGGGTAGGTTTGGCTCTAAAAAATTAAATTAATTACACAGTCTTCTACTGTGTCGGACACCTTTGTTCGTACGTAGTATGTACCAGATCGACAGAGCCTTCTGCTCTGGTTTGCTTAGTTTTTTCTTTTTGAAAGAATCAGAGCCTTCTGCTCTGGTTTGTTTATTTTTTCTCTCTTCTTGAAAGAATCAGAGCCTTCTGCTCTGGTTTGTTTATTTTTTCTCTCTTCTTGAAAGAATCAGAGCTTTCAGCCTGATTCGCTTTTTGTTCCCCCGTGGATCGGGGACTTCTTCTCCGATTCACACCCTTTTGCTCCGCGATAATTACTCGACGTACTTGCGTAACTTAGTATAAGTTCGGCGTTGTAAGAAAGGGAGCCAGAAGGAATATCGCATTCGTTCTGACTCCCTTTCCGGGTCTCTTGTGCAGCAACCTCCACGTGGTGAGACCTGGGCAATCGGTATTATCCTCTATTTGTAAGAACTTTAAGTATCTTATGAATAAAGGATAATACCGAGCTAATAGCTGCACAGTTTGAATTATCGTTAATATTGCATACTAGAGTGTAAATTTATATCCACGATTATTTCAAACCTATCCTTGTCCATAACATTTTGCAATGGCACGTTCCTTCATGCACGACCGTTGGTGATATTCGGCCTTTCTGGAGATATGCACCGAAACACATGGCCTCTTTAGAAATCTAAAGACTTTTCCGAGACTCAGTGGAGATAAGGGCTTGCAGCTGCTGCGGCAATTGTAAACTCCTTTTCCAAGAAGTCGTTTTTTCTGTAACCCCCACCCTTGCCTAGTCTGTTTCTGGCTTGGGTTTTGACAGTATATAAGGGTTAGATTCCCTGCATAGTCGGGCTTTTATCTCTAGAGTTCACGTTCTGCGCGTCGGTCCACGTCGTGATTGCTTCTAAACAAGATCGGGTATAATTTCACCATCGTTGTATTTCTTCCGTTACGAATCCCATCACGGGATTCTGAAGAAGCATAGCCTCCGCACTCCTCGGTGCGGTAATAGTATATCTCGTCGGTGACCGAACTGTCAGACCCCGTGCTATTCAGCGAGACGGTAAGTGGGCGAAATAGGCGCGAGGATAACGGTGGAAATTACAGTGATCTGAAAGACCACATCGGTAGAATTTCCACCACTAGTATAAAAGTGAAGATAAATTCTAGTATGTTCACGAATGTATATGCGTTAGAATATAAGTTATGTACATGTACAATATCAACATTTTATGTACGCAAATACAATGAATAAATAAAGACAATGTCATAAAGAACCGCATATATTTATTGCACCACCTATTCTTCCTGAATGTCTGACTCGACTGAGTTGCACTTCTGAATTTTGGAAATTTTTCGAGCGTCTGACTTGCCGTTGACATGTACTACTGAACTCCGGATACCTCCTTCGACATCTTTTCCTAATACAAAGTTCCATTTTCGAGGTTTTTCGTAAAATTATCGTTGACTTGTACTACTTTTACAAAATTTTCGAAAATTTTCGACCGTTTCACTTGTAGTTGACTTGTACTACTGATTTTCGAAAATTTTCGGGTGTCCGACTTATCGTTGACTTTACTACTTTTCGAAATTTTCGACGATTTTTGCAAGTTTTCGAAATTCAGTAGTACGAGTCAACGACAAGTCAGACGATCGAAAATTTTATGGAACAATCGCTTATTACAAAACTCAAGTTTTGTCGAATTTAAATAATTTTGCTTTAAAGAAAATTTTCGAAGATGTTAATCTAATTTTACTATCACGCATTCGTGTACAGGGTAGGGAAGAAAGAACACATCAATTGTTGTAAGTAATATTTTTTATTTTTCACCACAACGGTACAATATTATTTTAATTATTATTATATTACATGTGTATTGCGACGAGATGAGATGAAGGTGTCTAGCAGGGTGCGGTGATGTAGGTACAAATGTCCAGGCTAATATGAACCTGGATGGCTGCTCTCGAGGTACAGGTGTAACTTACTGCGTACCGAATTGCTAGGAACAAAAAGGTACACAATTAGCACACGATGGTTACAAAGAGATAGCACGAGAGTAGCTCAATGCTTGAAGCAATTTATTCGCGTTAATACAAGAATCAAATATACAAGCTTAAATAATACATTTTGTTCTGAGGGAACGTGACATTGAAAACTGTTATGGAAAGTAATAGATTTAAAATAATCGTGGATATTAATTTACACTCTAGTATGCGATACTAACGAAAATTCAAAGTGTACAGCTATTAGCTCGGTATTATTCTTTATTGATAAGATACTTGAAGTTCTTACTAATAGTGAGAATTATACCGATTGGCCAGGTCTCACCACGAGGAGGTTGCTGCACAAGAGACCCGAAAAGGGAGTCAGAACGAATGCGATATTCCTTCTGGCTCCCTATCTTACAACACCAGATTTATACCAAGTTACGCAATTACGTCGAATAATTATCGAGAAATTAGATAGGCAAATTTTCATTATTTTTTGATGGAACTTTCACCAATATATACGTGGCATTTTTCTAATGCAAAATGATAGCAAATATGATATAATTCTGATGATATTTACTTGTGTAATAGTCAATTAAAGTTTCGGGCACTAGAAAGGACAGTCGCTGGCAAACCTTTGAAATGTGCCGGCGACTGCGAATCTCCGTGTCTCTTTCTTTCCCATACGCTGTCCTTTGTTACGTAACATCACACAAAGTAGTTTCTGACGAGTGGTAATATTATACGAAGGAGTAAATATGTAATGAACGGTAATGGCACACGAAGCTTTGGTTGAAGCTAGTTCTGGTCCTGGTCACAGATGTAGTAAGTAGTACAGTGGGTTCTGTATCCTGCTAAAGATGATGTAGGTTCTCTTCCATGCTAAAGATAATGTAGGAGCTGTTCCAGGCTAAACATGATGTGCAAAGAAAAGTAGCACGGGCAAAACCTGGGTGTGAGCACTCTCATTTACTCTCTGCTCAAAGTCAGAAAAAGGTCGATTCTTCTTTTATCAGAGAAATCGACCCCCTGTTACTGTAACGTTGTGTACGTAATTTGAAAAAATGTCTACCCCACGTGTAACATTCTATTTATTACTAGAATCAAGTACCTCCTGTCAGATCTCGATTCAATATTCAATAGATTGTTTCATTAATTATAGATACTGAATTGACTGTAGTTTAAATTAAGTGCAATTTTTTAATTGTTCGAGGTACATAACATGTTTAGTTGAATTATTTTATTGAACTGTAACACGATAGCGTATTATGAGTAACGATACAAGTTATATACGACCGTTTGAAAGAAGTATCTAATTCGAAAGTATACTGTATATACAGTCTAAAGCTTTGAAGAAAAAAAAAACATTCGGTCGATACACTTCCGCTAGCCTATGACGTACCACGTATACAGAAGAAGTTTATGCATGCGTATGGAAGTTGATGGAAGTGCAGTGTGATGCGTCCTTTTACATCACAAACGAAGAAGCACTGAATAAAAAGAGTTGACTTCATCAATTAAAATGGAAGTTTTAAACAATTTCGATCGCATCGATGACAGGTATTTATTACATAATCTATATCAATTTTAGTAAACGAGTTTCACGTACATCGTGATGCAAAAGAGCGAATAATAATAATAATAGCAATCGTAGCATTGCATAGATAATATCTTTCGATAACTTTGACAACCGCATTACAAATGAGAATCGTTTCACGTTCTACATGTATGTTCTTTCTTTGTAATAAACAGTTATAAAAGTTCCTATTCAGATCCTACTTGTGAGGTTAACAGAATGAAAACATTCTTTGTTTCGATTATTTTACGTCGCTTTTTCAAGAAAACATTCTTAATTAAATAAATGTTCTTTTGCAGCGTGGATGAAAATACAATTAGCAACGATAACGTTGGGGTCGTTCTAGAGGAAACAGAAATAGTAGATTGCGACGCAGAAATAGAGGCTGTCACAGATGAAGATAATATAAGGTATCAAATATGTCAAGTGAATAGAAATGATAATGGTGTTGCGTATAGAGTGGTACAAGTTGAGGATAATCAACCAAACAATGCGGAAGTGTCAATAGCTGCACCATTAAATAATACTGTCCAAGTTTTAACAGCGCCTATAAATGGTCAGTTATATGTACTGAGTAATAGCAACGAAGTAGTGACTCCAGATTCTCCAAGAACAGTAGCACCGCGTGTGAAACTTCAAATAGATAATCCACAAAACATCCTTACCACTATCAAAAAGGTAATAGTTTCGTTATTTTATAATAGCACGCAGTAACTATTTAATAATAATAATAATGACCAATAGACAATCATTTACAGAGGGATGAAAGGAGAAGGGTAACTCACAACGAGGTTGAAAGACGACGCAGAGATAAAATTAATACTTGGATCACAAAGTTGGGTAAACTTCTACCTGATTACGAACAAAACACAATAGGAGAAGGAGATGTAAAGACAAATTTTGAATTACAGGTAATGTACTTTATAATTTCAAAATATGTTGTCTATTAACTGGTTTAATGTTGTTTCAATGATAGAGCAAAGGAGGGATATTGGAGAGAGCGTGCGAATACATCACAGAGTTGCGAGATGTACAAGAAAACCTGCAGCAAAGTTTAGACGAAAATGCACAGCTACTGGAAGAAGCCAAGACATTAAGACAAGTTGTGTCTCAATTAAGGAAAGAGAATTCCGAATTGAAGATTCAGATGTCAAAAAATCCGACTTATATACTTGGTACTTAATAGGTATAATATCTATACAGAAAAATTAGAAATGGATAAGAGCATCAGGATGCTCATTCAAATTTCTTTTTTGTTAATACAAATTCAAGAAATTTAACATATTTATATGTTAGGCGATTTTAATTGTACATGTATGACGTTCAATAATATGTGGAAATTGTGCGATAAATTTCAATAAAATAATTGTATGTAATAATTATAAAATGTTTATTTACATATATTTAACTGAGTATATATTTATATTATGAAAACAATTTTAAACATATCGAGTAATTTCAACTGTACATATCATAAACAATAAGTATTTATAACGTGAACAATCGAGCAAAGGGACCAATTTATTATTAAATCATTAAATTAGATATACAAATATACAAAACATCGCGCTATTTAATTAATAGTTAATCATTATCCAAAAGTTAGATGTTATTTAACTTTAAAGTTACTTATTGCCTACGTTGTTTTCACTAATAAAGAGGTCTACAATATTTACACTTACAAGTTACAATACCACCTAGCTATTTACATAAAACAAAACAATGCATTGTTGCATCAGTTGTTTCCAACGTATTGTTGCAAAACGCATGTGCATATTAATGACGCGCGTGTCACGTTAATTATCAATATGCACATACACAGTAACCAATATCAAATACAAGGGAAAGTGTATGTGTTTACATATATATTTAACAGCTTAAACTGTTATTACTGTAACGCCTAGTAATATTATTGCTTCGAAGCACATTATTTTGCCGTTTGTGCAGGATTTGTGTAAACGTACCCAGAGTAATAGAACAAATCACTTGATCGGTAATTACAAAGACAATAAATATTAAACTATAACTTTTATATTTGTCAACATCATCTGGATCTTTGTCAAGATATGTAAAGTGTAGCCAATACAAGCAACGGACATTATTCAGATCTCTTGTTGTATTTGTACTACTACTCTGGTAATTCACAGAAATTTTATTTCTTGACTCGTAAAGGATGAAGTATTTTGAGTTGCATACTATGCAGTATTATCGTTTCAGCATTTATAGTTAGTGTGAGACATCCTCTTCTTATGTTTAGTTACATTGGCCATTAAAATTGTTCTTACATAGCAATGCGTCCAGAGAAGCGTCGCATTGAAACAAATAAATTTGTCCTATAAAAATAACCCTTGAGTGAGTTAAATTCAGCAACAAATGTTTTGCTTCTAGTCTAAACATCAACGGTTAGTGTTCTCTGTACAGTCGAGTAGGAATCTTGCTCCTTCATTTCATCATCATATTGTCCTCGTCGTATAGTAAATATAATGCCAGAAAATAAGCAAAAATATATTTCTGTGAATTGTCATTTCTTCCGCAAACATCTTTTCGTTTTTTATTTTACTCAACGACTTCCATTTAACTTGCGCGCATGTTCGAAGACAGAGAAACATGAAAAATCCACGGACACAAAACAAACGCTTAATCTTGTTTTCCCGTTCTTTGTCAATGTATACTCGAAGTTTATTTTTATGCATCAAAAATGACGAGAAACTATACGAATTGAACGAAGACGCACGTAGTAAACATATTGGCAGTGTTAAAAACTTTCACGATCGGTGTATCAATTTCTTTAAAGTTAATTGAATCATCTGTGACGACGAATTGCACAGACAAACGTTCACAAGTTGTCACCTTTTAAGTTTACATTTTACAAAACACAGAGATTTTTGCTGGTTGACTGGCTCTCGGCACGATATTCTCGTAGCGTTTTCTTCTGTACAAGAGTAGAAAAACTTGAAAGATATTCTCTTGGGAGTTCACTTTTAGAAACTGCTTCAGCCGCAGTAGAAAAAGAGGCTTGATATGCGAGTATTTACATATTTAGTAGTACCTGTATCTTTAATACTGTCTCTCTGTTACGACGTAGAAATATAATTTTCTCCGTCCCAAGTTAGCAAATTTAAAATCTTCGTACAAACTACCTTGAGTATTTTACGATTACTGCTTTAGTTGAGATAACAGACAAACCCTTAGGCAGTAAAAGGACTATATCGTGTGATTTTGCTTGAGATTCGTTTCTACAAGTATCTGCTGCGGATACATTTTCTGTCACTGAGAGAAAATTCTTTGGACACTGCTTGCTTAACAATTTTTATTTTAGTGTGCGTTCTAAAGTACTATCTAGAGTCTAAAGTATCGAACAGTGGAGTATATGTAAACGTTCTTCCAGGCTGAAACTACAAATAGTTGGCTATTGTGAAACTTGCTTATAGCATCGTGCTTTTCTCTCAGTGGTACCCCCATACCAGTTCTTTCGTAGACATCGTGGAAAGCATTCCTGTCGTCAGTCTTTCGATTACCATAAAAAAAGAACGTATGGCCATTGCTAATCCGTTCAATGCTCACAACACCCATTCAAGCAGTCGAGTAACAATAAAATTTTTATCACTGTTATTTATACGATTGCGTGATAAAAGTGACTAGTACTTTCTCTTTAGTACCTCGAAAGCTCGCTAGTTTCTTCGTACATGTATTATCTACGTCTAACAAGAACTGCGTTTATTTTCCTAGTTTATACTGCATTTTTTCTCAGTTTTCATGCTTATTAACACGATCGTTTTAAATAATTGTTTCATTCCCATTGTTCGCTATAATTTCTTAACACGTTCTCTCTCAGCTGGATGACAACCATTCTGCTAAAAAACGTTTGCATTAACATTGCTTGTGTGCAATATAGTCTTCATTACGTGAACTCGATTAATTTAATTTAACAATATTCCTCGAACCATTACTTGGATCAAACAACGTTCATTATTTACTAGAGAAGTCTAAACGATAATACCTTGTCACTCCGTGCAGTGATCTGATGAAGCAGTGAAATAAATTATCGTTGGCGTTGCAGACTTACGATCTGTTTGACCGAGCCGTATACTTTAACATTAAACAACGCTACTAAAATTGGACGCATGAAAATAAAATTGTAACGTTCTGCTAGCCGGTCGACAGGATCCTAACAATGCCATTGAATCGATGATGCGTTCGTGAAATGAGATTTGATGATCATAGAAATCAATTACCTTCGTCCCATACATGTGACGAGCGCTTAGGATCGTTTGCTTTCCCGATGAGCGAGAGCAAGTGCAATATCTAGTTTCCGTGAGGGAAGGAAGCCGGGCTAATTATCCTCAATGAAACCTTACATCGGTTTCTTAAATATTGAGTAACGTGCATTCGAGCCTAGATCGTGGAGCAACGATTAAGCGCATCTCGTTCGAGGTTCACAAGTCAATGTATGGTACGAAGGTAGGCCTGTCTCAGGACGGTTGAGGTCGTGTACTCTTTTTGCTGCTACCAAACGTGAACCAGGTGCCGACCTTTCGTCCCAATGAGTTTGTCGCGCCTTGTCCAACCATGGTAGGCATGTCATAAGCGGACTCTCTTTTGTACGTTTTGTCTACAATTATAAAAGGTAGAGAATTAGGTGGTACTCTTTCCTTTATCAGATTTCTGTGGTATCGAAACTTTTCGATTGTCTTACTGCGAGGTTTGATTGGCGGTCTGTTCTGCTGTCTCGCTGCCACGAGCCTAGCCAGTTGTCTGGCTGCAGTTGGGAACTCCAGCCCATCGTTTCTATCCTGAGCAACTAGCCTCCGTTCCTCCGCCATAGCTGCCAACCACCGACGCTTCTCTTCCGCCGTGCGGCAACAGAAGAGCAACCATTTGTCTCGGACACAGCTGTATATTTTTAGACAGTGCCTGACTGTCACTCCCGATTGATGATCTACAAATAAATATTCAGTGTCACAAAAGGTCGATTTTTTCTTTTTAAATTTTAAAAGTGTAGAACCTTGTAGAACCGTCTAGAACCCGAAATGGCGAAGCTATGACTTTGAATTACCTTTTCCGTCGGGAACGTCGATCACCTCACTCGTGTCGAGGTAAATGCGACCTTTAAATACATAAGTGTTTCGTTTTAGAATATCCTTTTTACAGTAAACTAGTTGATGGTCGAACAGAAACAAGGTAATGTTGTTCGTCCACATGCCAGTCGTGACTCTCATCGCCTCGCCTTGATAAATTAACTGAGATGAGACTTCTATGAGGTCCTCGCCCTAAAACACATTAAACATGTTATTGAAACATTATATTTAGAAAGGACTTTTAACCTTTGGACAATGGACAATTTTTATAGCTATATAATTGGCAACGCTTAGGACCGTTCAAAGCTTTAATTAATAATTCTTTAAAATTTACTTTTGATGATATCTCGTGTAGATACATTAGTCTTTCCGATATCCTCAATAAAACAGCTATACAGTTAGTTTAATTGCCACGAATTGAGTACTTAAATGATAGTTTGTATGTTCCCGGTCAAAATAGACTCAGCCACAGCCGTCGGAGGCAGGGGTGGATTAAGACAATTGAGGCTCTAAGCGGTCATAAATTTCGAGGCTTCCCCCAAAAAAAGTTTCACGAAAACATTAAGTCAATCTAGAAAAAAAAGTAATAAAAAATTCCAAAAATATCTGTTAATGATAGCCAGTGCTGTTACACAATTTGACAAGCTAAACATTTTCTGCTCCTAGCACGGGGCCCTCAGAACCATCCGGGGCTCTAAGTGACCGCTTAGTCCGTTTACCGCTTAATCCGCCCCTGGTCGGAGGGTTAAGAGATAGGGAGACACAAAAAGTGTACGAAAAATTCGTACCTCCCAGCCTTCGACCCTCAATTGCCAAGCAGCCAACTTCTCAAGACTCTCCATTCGCCTTTTCCTTTCGTTGATCAAAACCGCGACTCCTCGCATCGCTTCGAGGGCCTCCTGGATTTTATGGTAATCCGGGTGATCGGCTTTCGTGTATTTCAACAGTTCCGCCAACTGGAGCGGATATTTACATATCCGTTGCACGGGCGTCAACAGATACCCGTCCAAAGGAATTTCGATCAAGCCTCTCATCAGTCTACAGGCTTCGAAGAATTTGCTATAACGATTATGCTGGTACAGCTCTTGTAGCGTGACGGTGGCCATCGGATGACTGTTGCAGTATTCTGAATACATACGGAATCCTGCCCTCTGCAAAATCAATCGTAGATTATAACACAATGAATGAATAACATTGACAAAATTGAATGTCGATAAGTTTGTAGAGCATTGACGAGCTTACATGATCCAGGAAACATTCGCCGACGCAGCTTTTGTACGGAGCGTTCCAGTCTATCCTGGACTCGAGATCCTTCAGAAACTCGGACTGAAAGTCCAGCAGTTCTTCGAGGTTGATGAATATAGTTTCTATTTGTTCTTCGTTGAACATGTCCGTCCGCCGTCGACATTCGGCGATGTATCCCTCCGCGACGTCCCTCAGGATCTTCACGAAGTCACGCTCGGTTTGGACCAACTCGCGGACCACGCTTGTTCTGACTTGCTCGTTAGACAGCAGCGAGATGCTCGTACGTCTTCTTAACTGAGAGTTAGACGTGCTACCGGATGCCATCGCCGCCAAACAATCCTCTACCGTGTCCTCTTGACTGACACGTAACTACAAAAATCGATGTATCATCTTAACACACGGAATCTCCAAGGTTTCGAGATTAGTTTGTAATAGAATGAATATTGTACCCTAACGAACGCAGCCGGGAACCAGCCATGCTCGCCCCTACAGTTACCCCACCACCAATCCTTGTCCAGATTGTCTAGAACTTCGATCACATCGCCGGCACGAAAAGCCAGCTCCTCCGGTTCCATCGCTACATGGTCCCAAACAGCTTCAGCTAGGATCACGACCTCCTCGTCCATCGTCTGCTCGAACGACTTCTTTCTGTCCGTCAAGGAGGCGATGGAGGACTCCGAGTCGGACATCATCTCGTCATCTGACGTTCCACCTCTTCCATCCTGTTCATCCTCCGACAGGACATTCCCACCGGGCAATCTCGCACCTGGTTTCAAACGAACCGATTCTATTTATTCGTGAAAATTACGCGATCCTATCGCAATGTTCGATGATCTATTTGTGATACGAGAGTCAGCCAAGTATAAACCGGACCTTCTCTCTAACTTTTTATTTGACTCGCACGTTAGTCGTTCAAATTATCGATAAAACGGTAAAGTAGAATAGTCCACGAGGTAACAGCTGAGGAAAAATGGGATAGGCCCATGAAGATAAAGGACAAATGTATGTTTGGACTCAAGGAGTAGATGAATGGAAACAAGGAATATAAGATTGAGTGGAAATAATGATAAACACTAAGGAAACACAGTTTGAATACTAACCACCCTCTTGGTAGTAATGTCTCAGTAACGTATCCTGGGGGTGGGGGTGCTGTGAGAGGAGGTGGAATAAAAGAAAAGAAAAACAATAGTCCATGATGCAGAATGAGTGTAAGACATGTATATTTTGTCTTCCACTCGGTTGTATCTACGTAAGAACGACTATGCTGTTGTACAATGCAAAATCCGGTTGGTATTTGACTGACCGTCGTACATTGCGTCATGGGTTGCGTAGATTTCGATGTTCTTGTCCCTTTTAAATCGCAATACGAGAAAGCAATGACATATTCGAAAAATCACCCTGCAGATTATCCATCGTAGGCGTTGGCAGCGGAAGATTAAAGAAATTGTTTATGATGGTTTGTGTAATGAAGGCCACCGATCGTTCTCGTTGGAACCTCGCGAGAATGCTTGCTGCTGAAATTCTTCGGAGCAAGATTCTTATTGTCCCGAAAGCTTCGCGGAAGCTCCCCGAGAACGATCAGTCTCTACTGTAGCTTGCAAACAAAAGCGTATTCACAGGAAGCAGTCCTTACAGAATGAAGATATTAACACGTTTAATACAGGAGTGTTCCGCATTCCGTACTCTCAAGAACTCTTCTTACAGGTGCGTTCTCTTACAACGATATGAATGCTTTAAGATCGTTACAAGGATGCATGCTTACTCGGAGCACTCTCGGAAGTGACGTCTAGAGAAACTGGATACCATTGGAACGGAAAGTGTGCACTAATCTTCGTTAACGGGCTTGCTACCGGTAAGTGTCTCCCACCAAGCGAACGAGCAGATATATTGAACAAAGTATACAACTACTTCGAAGATACTTGGTCCTCTTACGGATCTAGAGGCCAGCAATATTTTAATATAGATTGCCAAACGTTTTATCAAGCTCCTAATCGAGCAAGTTAGAGCTAGCTTGAGTAACGTGCTAGTTTCTTCTGAATTATATTTAGCCTTTAGTTACTCGCACCTCGATTTGTGCAAAATTGCTCGCATGGAGTCTTCTAGGAGCCCAATATAATAATATTTCAATTCAAATGAAACAACTATGATAGAGAATTTAAGTAATTACGCATTTATGAAGACATCGGAGATTACCATGACTCCATGCAAATAACTAAAGGTTAAGCATTTTAATTAGATATTTTTACATGTTTGTGTAACGAGAAAACATTTTAGTTACTATGTACTCTCTAATGAAATAGGCAGAAGGATAAATCCTCGATTGACTGCTCATTTGCTTGGAGCGAGGGGAAGGAAGTTGTTTCTACGTTGGAGCTCAGACAGTGTCAGGGGTCTGACTGTCTGTCGACGACTGTTCGCTTTACCTGCAGTTTTGGTGCGCATCAAGGGTGATAGCTGATTGATACCCAGTGGTTGGCTGAGTGAACGCCTTAGATTTGTCCGAGTACTCCTCCCTTTCGCGTTACTGAGATCAAAATAAAATCACCGTTAATATTCATCTTCGCCCGTACACGGACGGATAGAGGATCAACAAGCTTGTGTTTACGTAGAAGCATCGATACAACATTCAGCAACGAATTACAATAGGTAAGTATATACACACGACAGGTAGAACACGTCTATACAGAGTGGTTCTGCAGATTGGGCTACCTCGAACAACCGCTTATTACTTTGTCCTCTCGCATCACTGAAATTCTACAGAGTTTTTTGGTGAATGGTACCGGGGTAGATTTCGGGCATTTACTTGTCGAACGTAAAACATCATCGATGTAACGTGTACCATTCATCATTGAACGTCCTACGTATCTTTTTGCGAGTATCAGCCGACTATTTCTAGAAATTTGTATGTACACCCTCGATTAGCATCTAATTTCAAATGTAGACTAAGAGGATTGAACATAATCGATCTCGAACGATAATCAAATGATTTGCAATTAAAAAGAAAAACAACGTGAATATTCTACTAATGGAACGAATTACGGAAATAAAATTCAAATACTTTTACGGTGGTTTGGCTATGTCGAAGGGAAAGAACCACTCCGTACATGGTTACGCGTGGCAGTCCAACTTGTTTTACGAGGAAAAATGGAAAAGAAGGTGGTTTGTTATAATACCCGTCTACCTACCACTATTCTCCCTCGATTTACTGGAAAGGTTCGAGAATAAAGAATTTAAATTTCCTTCAAGGACATTTTTCAAGGATTTGTTTTGATGATTGTCTAATGCCGTGCTATGATTCGTTTCGATCCGAGCAGAAACGAAGAACAAGGAGAAAAGAAACAGCGATCCGTTCGCAAGACGTCCGTGCGAAATCGGTCGAGTAATTCGCGAAAACGTGACGAAAATAAAAATATAAAGAAACGAAAAGAAGCACCTAGATTTTTCCATCGGTCAGAGGTATCGTTGGTTTCATCTGCGATGTACGCAAGTACTTCACATCAAACCCAAGCAATCGTCATGTGCGTGTACATGCCCGTAATAATAATAATAAAAGTTCAACAATAAGACTTCCAGCTACAGTAATGTCTCGATACATGCGATAGAGATCTGCACGATATTTTGTGATAAAATTATTTTTACATAATGAACAACACTTGACCGACGGTGAGACAATTCTAATCCACTGACAATACTTTTGAGTTTTTAATTATTTCTATTTTAAAACTTTTATTGATATCAAACTATAATGAGACCAAACACGATGTAATTCCGAGCAAATTTGCTTGAATCTCGATTATCCGAATTGACGATGAATACGTGTTTCACATGTAAAATGGTTCAATCTACGGCGTCCATGTACAAAACGATTTAACGTACAAATCGAAGACGTTTTAATCGAATATTGCAACTAGGAAACTGTTTAATATTGGATTAATATTAATCAGAAAAATGCTAGGAATATGACGTTAGGAATATCAAAAAAGAATAATTAAAAATAAGAAAGCATTGTCACTGGATTATAATAGTATCTACTATCCTACCAATGCACAGTGGCCGCAATTTTACTGGCCAAAAATCAATTTTTGAAGTTGAACATTTTGAAAAACTTTTTTGGCTATAAAGTATCAATACTTGAAACCATCAAAATCCAAAAAAAGTCATTATGGAGTATTGTATAACAGATTTGAATAAATGTTTTATATATATTAATAGGCGTGTCTTCATTATTTAATTAGTTCCCCAATATTATTTAATCCATGTACAAATGCTGAAATATTATTAACAATTTAAACTAAGACTTGTTTTATATGAAAGTGTAAACAATTTCGAATAAGAGCATATAAATTTTAGGTGCAGCCAGCTGCAACCCTGTAGTTTATACGTTAATTAAGGAATAAAAGCTCGCGATATTTTGGCGTGATACGGAATAAATTGATGATGAAGAAGATTCAGTTGAAAAGAAATTCGAATGACCGATGTTGAAGTATTTGGATAATTTGGAATTCACATCGGAAATATAATTATATACAAATTTATTACGTTGAAAAATGTCGATATATGCGTGTCTTTTTAATTTTGACCACGAAAAACGAGTTTTCAGACCATATGTGCTTGATGTTGAATCCACCATTTTGAATGTTTCAGTTTTGATGTCAGATTCGTTATCAGCGTGACCTCAAAAACATCTGATTACCAACTTTTCGAAAGATCCAATGACATTTCGACTTCTGGCCAGTAAAATCGTGTTCCTGGACTACTGTGCGATGGCGCCAATGTTTTGTTTATTTGCTATCTTACTCCACGTTTGACGGCAGCGGTAAAAGATCAGGGAACAGTCTCCACGTACAATATAAATGACATTTCAGTTCTGAAGTTTCTACATTATATCGAGACGTTACTGTATTCCCCAAAAAACGTAAATTCCCGGTAGACGTCGATTGCTCCAAGTTATCGAGTCTCGGTCGGGGAGTCGACGAGACACGTTCCTTTGCTCGCAGATGGCGAAAAGTCAATGAGGCGTTTTGCGATAAGGGTGCAAAGACCGCGGGGACGGGTCTTGGCGTTTTCAACGCACCTTCTCAGCGTAACGATGTCATGGGAGGAGTGCCTCGGGCTGAGCCTGGGAGGCCTCGTCTTGATAGGCGAAGGAGTTGAGAGCATCCTGCGGTAATTGTGCGCGTGGCTGTATCCGGACCTCGTGTCCCACTGCAGTAACCTTTGACCTCCTAAATCGCTGTTCGTCCGACGTACATGCTGGTGCCTCGACGATGTTCGGCTCTGCAGATCCGCCTGAAAGTATCACAACATCCTGGTCATCGTTCGCGTTCACCTTTGCCACCGGGTGTACCAAGCGTGAACTCTCCACCGAACATGAGATCGATCGGCATAAGCTGTTTCGCCAAGCTGATGCTCAAAGTGAGATCGAAAAGTTCCCGAGGCTTGACCGATCAAGCTCTCCGTTATGGCTGCAGATGGATTATCGTGTTGCTAGTATGCGCGACCGGATCACCTAAACTTCCGGAATAACTTCTGTCGGTTTCGAAAGCGGAAAAGATTTTACACGTTATCATCGAAGAATTCCCTCTGGCAGAAAATAGGCTGGCTCCAATCGTGAATATGCTTGTTGAAAGAATTACATTCGGCATTTATTGAAAAGCGAAAAATTATATTGTATCGGACAAGCATGATAGAAAAGTCTACTTAAAGTTGGTAGAAGTTAAAAAGTTTACCTGTGCGATATCGACCTCGCTAGCTAATTTCTCTAAGGTTTTCAGGGTAATTATTCAGCAGCTATCGTGCCAAAAGCGATGAATAAGATCAGGCTCGAAAAAAAGCACGATTTATCCTTGAGAAGTTCCCGAATCTTTTCGATCACACCTTGCACATTCGAACTCCACTTTCCGCGTAGAAGAAACACAGTGGACATTCATTCGTTAATGAGACGAAGGATGAAGAGATTGTAACGGTTTACATAGTCACGGGCCTGGCGATTACCTGGCAGATGGTTTAGCTATTTTCTGACCGTCCTCACTGGTCGTGTTCATTATTCTAGAAATTTTCCGTTTACATTGGACGGGCTTGGTTCGTCGACGATCAATTTCCTCGAACAATTCGACAGAGTATACACGAGGCTCGAGATCGCGACGCGTATCACGGCCTGGTGTGTTGATTGCTCGGTCACGTAGATCGAAATAAAGTAAACGACGGACGAACTATGAACTCGGGCGGCTCGTACGCGATCCCATAAATCGTGTTCGGTCGGTCGCGCAACTCGATATCAACTAACCAGGACTGCGTTTCCTCTGCTCGTATCCTGGTCAGCGCGATATATTCTCTGGTCGCCTATCAGAAACTGCCAGTGATCTGTACAACCGTGGCTAAACCGTATACAAACGTGAGTAATGCGAGTTATTGTTGCCGAAGGAAACAGTCATACGTGCGGCTTGATAATGATTACAAATGTGTGACGCTCTTAACGGCAATTATAAATCATCGCCGGTAGCGTGGCGCGGCCGACCGACCGACGGACCGCGAATCACGCTCAAACTCGAAGACGAAACATCGTGGGACAAAAGCCCGCGAACGCTCGAACCGATGATTTATAATATTTTATGATACCGTGAATGAATCGCCGTCACGTACGTCGCAAGCAGAAGCGTTCGTTCCTCGGGACCGATCCTTGATCACCGTTACCAGATTGGGTTAGCTTTTGCGATGAATTAGTTCTCCAACAATGGAAAAGCATTCTGCGTCGGCTGACCATTTGGTAGATCGAGTTGTAAGCAACAAAGACTTTTGAAATTCTATTACGCCACTTTCCAGGCTTGTTCAAAATAATTAATAAAAATCTGTGCAAAGTTGGAACACCCTATGATAACAGGAAAACGTGCCGTAAGGTCCTTAAACATTAAAATGATTAACCCTTCGCTGCATAGTGTATAATATCTGATACAGTTAACAAATCTGGTAGACTAAGAATGTGTTTTCTTACCATGTATATTTATTTTAATTTTTCTGAATATGATGTTTTAATTTTTCTTAATATTTTTCCCTTGAATAAAACACAAAAACTAACCTTCTTTCAATTTTTTTCATGCCGATCGAAAAACTCGTGCAGTGAAGGGTTAATTTAATGCTGATAAAATCGTTTTTCTCTGATCTTCTCTGTAAAAGATATTTTGATAAAATTCTTGGCAAGAGTAAATAACAGCCACCCTAATGTGAGCTTAGAGTGTTGGGCAGATGTTCGCGTCGAATGCAAGATGCTTCTCCATTGGTTCGCGTTGAGCTCCATCGACAATGTTAAGTACAAGTAAAGCGACGATGAGGTTGTCCAAGTGATTGATGCGTGTTACCGTTGGTGTTAATGGCTAACAAGGAACACTGCGCGTAGCGGGATTTGGGGGCAAAGAACGACAGTCTTTACCTTAAACTTGTCGATCAGTATCTGGTTGATGAGCTCGGACTGGGGTCGTGATTTGTCGGCGACTCGCCTACGAAGCGCTGGAGGGCTGTCGGTCTCGTCTTGGACATCCGTGTCGTGGGACTCGGAGCTATCACCGCCCCCCATCATTCCACCACCACCGCCCCCAGTCAATGCTCCACCAGATACCATCTATATCGTTCACAATTCATTTCATTATTTCGCACTTTTGTCGCAGAGTCCTTCGGTATCCGAGCGTCACTCCGAAACGAGAGAATCCGCGGGAACTAATCGGGTTTTCAGAGGGTCAGACGTGCGAATCGTTAGAAGCCAGTATCAATCTTCGGTAGTTATTTTTAGATTAAGCATTGTGTAGTTTTCGCGTTTCTGCGACTGGAATAACTTTCGAGACGTCGACTTTACGAGAATGAAATCCGAGGTACGCGAGAGAGTAAAACGTGTTGCAACGAAAAAGCACGTAAAAATATATCGACCGTAAAACGTTCTCTCTCTTTTTTTTTTATCTTGTTGACGCGAACACGGTGTTCTGCGGAAGGGGAAATCAAGCGAGTTTCGAGTTTTCACGAAATGGGAAAAATGCTTCGAACAATATGTTTCCTGGAAAA
Source organism: Lasioglossum morio (assembly GCA_916610235.2). Classification (NCBI taxonomy): domain Eukaryota; kingdom Metazoa; phylum Arthropoda; class Insecta; order Hymenoptera; family Halictidae; genus Lasioglossum; species Lasioglossum morio. The sequence goes on along the minus strand of OU744328.1, from coordinate 9,035,752 downwards.
AGTTCCAAGAAAGATTTCTCGATATCCAATCTTTTCGGAAAGATACTGGCCTGTAACGGTTCATGTCACTCGTCTTGTGTTATCCGTTCAAAGTCACGAGATAGATTAACAATTTCTGCACGACTGCGTCAATACTAAAGCTAGTGGCAATGCAAGTCAATGTGTTTGCATGTGAGAAACAATTCTAGTGTACATCGTCCCGCGAGTTTACGGACGACTCATCTTGAAAAAGATTCAGCATTACACAGTTCGTTCGTTTCGTCTATCAATCACCTCCGATCTGTTCTAGCAGAAGTAAACTTAAGAATTGCGCCGCGGAAAGGTTGATTCCCACGAGATCCCTCACCTCGATTTGTATTCCGCTGTCCCCGCTGTTGCATTTCGCATTTCTGGCAGCCTTGCTACCCTTTTTCCTCTCCTTGCTACTTCTCCACACAAGGGGGCCGAATCTGGAAACGAAGAAGAATTCACTTACAGCGACGATCTCGACGAGCAGAGAAAATTAGAAATTCGCGAGAGAGTACGGCTGCGACATCAGTTCGGAGAGGTTCGACTGACCGGAATTTTTGGTCGTTGCTGGTGTCCTCCTTGTGCTGAGGGGTTTGCTCGGCGACGATCGTCTGTTCACGTTCTTCCTCCTCGTCCAGAGGCCCGGATCCGTCGTTATCATCCGGCGGACACTCGCTCTCGTTGCTCTCCTTGCTGCCCTTTTTGTGGAATCTCAAGGAGAAGCTCTTCCTGAATTTCTGCAGTACGCTTTCTTGCTGGCTCTGCGTGCTCGACCGGGCAGGATTCTGGCCGCCGGAAGCGGTCACGATATTGCCACTCAAGGTGGAGGGCTGTTCTTGGAGACGCGAATGGGAAACCAAGGGGATTGTCGCCTCCGCCAGAGGATGCTCGGTTGTTACGTGGCCGGTTGTCCCCTCGTCCTCCTCGTCCCCCGACCACTGTCGACTGCACACACAACAGGACCAGACATTATTACCAGATATTTTTTTAGATTTTTATCGTCGGCTTCATTTCTGACGCGTGGTTCGCTGACCACCGAGCCAACGAGCCAACGCTCTGACCGCGAAAACGCGGCTACGACCCGTCAGAGAAAGTCGTTTCTGGAAATTGATTGTCCGAGAAGTACTCTTCGAAATAACTGACTTTAATATCGTGCCTCTGGATGGTGTAGAGTGTAGAGTACAAATCAACGTTATCACGACACCACAGATCATTAAAAACGATTATTTCGCGTTACTTTATGAATGTATCCGTCATCAGTGTCAAAAGTGGTAACCCCTTGCCGTATTTTAAAGAGTCACGAAACTCGTGACGAAGATTTTAAACAAAGTCATTGATTTTAATCAATGTTTAAGCATTAAAATAAATGTCGCCGTACTAAATATGTAAATTTAGTTTTCTCTAAACATTTTCGGATATAAAGACGTTTTAATCACTGTTACTGTAAAGGAAACGTTCCGGCAAATGGGTTAAATGAGAATCGGAAAATATTTTTGACACTCATGTAAGTACCATTATTGTACACCATCTCTACAATTATTAAAAGAAGAAACACATTTTTATCCGACGTCCATTACTCACGATCGACTTGGAAAATTTGATAGAATCGTCTAACATTTTCGAAGCTTTCTCTTTCGTAAGAATCGCGTTGGTTTTTACTCGAAGGTCTCGAGGACTGTGAAAATGGGACACGAACTTTTGCAATCATCCATATAATACTTTCTTTCCAAAGCTGTTCGAATAATTGCACGCGGTGCCGTGTATCGCATAAATCATTCTCCTTTGCGAGCCTAGGGAAAGAAGCTTAATAAGAAATTATCCGAGACAATGTGCAACGTTCGTGTTACACGACAGCAGCGCCGACGGTGCACGCCCAGGCTCGGTTTAATCGAGACACGATTAAACGCGTCCGAGGAGCAGCGATAGATTCAATTATCCGCTTAATCAATGGACCATTGTGATCGCGAGTGGAAAATAATTTACGGGCCGCATGAAACTTAACACCGTTTCTTCGTGCTGCGACCCCGCGGGAGGCTCGCCGTAAAATTGATAGATCACGAAGGTACGCTCGCCCCGCTGTCTGCCCGACAATTTACCTTGCCTGGACAAGTCCTGAATCCAGCCAGCTGACGAGGCGACTGTCCGAGAGGTCTGCATAACGGAAACGAACCCGTCACGGAACGACCACCCGTCCACGGAGTCAATCAGATGCTTTGAAAACGGAAACCCGTGGTCCCGACGCGAACATTTCGAAATCGCTTCGCAGACAGTGTTCCATTACCGTTTCGCGAACTACAATAATGTATCGCGTTCCCCGAACGCGCTTGACTTATCGCTAGACTGCTGATCGTTATACATTCGACACTGTATAATTGCTTGTTCTTCATATTAACCCTTTGCACTTATTTTTCAATTTTCTTTTTGCTAAAAACTCCCTACTATTTGAATTGTTTATTTAAAATTTACTTAAAAGGATAGTTCCTTAATTGCTACTTTCTTTTTTAACAATTTTATTTACTTTAAGCAAAATTTTAAATGTTATCGGCGCATTGGTTCGATCAATTAAATACTTTATTATTTTGTTTTTGTTAATCTCTTGAAAATGATCTGAATTTAGATCGAAACGTCGAGATAAAATGTTGTGATATTTTGCAAACAGTGTTTTAAAGTATTTAATTGATCGAACCAATGCGCCGATAACATTTAAAATATTGCTTAAAGCTTACTACGATCGCTATACATATAACCAATTTTATTTACTGATTGTATTAGACATGGCTTTCAAACTTTGTTTTGTGAAGTTTAAATAAAGGAAGAACCAAATACGTATAAGTACCCGTTGTATTTACATTTTTCTTTCTCTGATGTCTAGTCACACTCGACAAGGGAGAGCAAAGGGTTAAGGGGGTAGTTTGCAGGATTGCAAGGGTGCGGGATGCAGAGATGAGAATTTTCAATAGTCAAAAGCGCTAGATAAAAGATCGATCTAGGCCGCGATCGCTCTCAAAAGTCCTATTTTTACGTTTACGAGGTGCAGTTTGCATTATTCGGAAGCATGTAGTTGTCGCGGCTTTATGAAAATAGCTGTATGCTTCCGACTAATGCAAATTACGCCTCGTAAACGTAAAAATAGCACTTTTGAGGGCGATAGCGCCCTGGATCGATCTTTTATCTCGCATTTTTGACTAGTGAAAACCCCATCTTTGTATTATCGAGAATGAGAAGGCGCATCCCGCAACCTTGGAATCCTGGAAAAAGAGTCTACCCACTTAACGCACTGGAAACACCAAAATGCCATGGTTCTCAACTTTATTTCCGTTTATAAACAAACTCTTCATGGGCACTAGAAACAACAAGTCATGTTCAGTGTAGCTTTGCCAAGCAAACGCTAAAAATGTGTCCTAAAAAGGTTTTTCACCGAGAGAATTGTCTTCAGAAAATTAGCTATAACTTTTCATCTGTTAACGACATCATTATTCCTTCTACGGTTAAAATGTAGCTGGCCACTATATCTTTCCAACGATATCAATTTTTTTTAAAAAGCAAAACGTGTTTCAACTAGAGGTGTGCGAGACCGGGACCGGATTTTGAAACTATCGGGTTTCCTGTGAATTTTTTCGGGTTTCTCGGGAACTGTATTCTGTATAGTATCAGAAATCCCGAAAAAATTCACGGGAAATCCGAATATTTTCGGGTCCCGACTTGATACCAAGCATCAGGATTTAGGAATTGCCGGAATCTCGTACACCCGTAGTCTCAATCTTTAACCCTCATCCACTCGACATGGTACCCGGGTACCTATTTCAAATTTATTTAGAATAGTACAAAAAATTACCCGTGTGGATGAGGGTTAAATACGATAGTTCATCATCAGAAAAGTCGATTTTTTTTCAAAAAATAAAAATGAATCATAAATCCATTCGTGATAAGGGGACAGTTTCAATAATAAGGTTCTGTGCAAATCCTGCAAACGTCGAATCGATTGAAAGTCATGAAGTTTCGGTAAACAAATAAATCCTTAATTAATTGAGTTCGTCTGCAGAAGTGAAACGTGGGAAGCGATGTTTTATGTAACGTTAATCATGAAAAACATTTTTGCTGAAACGTGTTTTCGTAGCACTGGAGTGCACCATTGTTGTCCACTCGACGCGAATAATTTCAATTTCTAGTTAATTGCATATCGGATAAATTTAACCGAATGTTTGTATCACCCTTAATATCGTATCGATTAAAAAATATTTTTGTTTATACCTTCAGGAATGACTCTTTTTTTATCCGACTGTTAATTCATAAAAAAAAACGCGTTCTGTCTCGGAAAACGGGGAGAGCGATAAATTAAAACATCACGCGGTGCAACAGATGGTATGATTTTTCATTTTCCTGACAACGTTTCCTCGTTGACTAGTTTTTCCGTGTGTAACGAATGAGAGAGCATCGTGCAGCGTCACGTACCACATCATAGGAGCGATTTTGATCAAACTTTTCTCCTCTGAAACAGCTTTCATCCAACGCAGTTCGTTGTTGGTCGCTCGAACAACATTTTCCAGTCCCACGGGGATCCTTCTGTCCAATTTCGGTGTTCGAGCCTCTTGACACACGCCGTGAGAAAAACGCGTAAACGCAGTTCCTTCTGGACACGGACGACGAAGTTGGCGCACGCAAAACAAACGACGAAACCGGCCGATTATCTCGATGAAAAGCACCGAGGAAAACTAGTTCCACAGCTCGGCGTCAGTCGATTTAACACGTTAAGAGCCTCGAAATTATTATGCACACGAAGAACCACTTGCGACCACTTTTAGACAGGAAATGCGTCGAGTGGCGGTCCGCAGACGACTGGAAACCTTCGGACGGCACACCAAACTACGTCCATGTGTTTCCCCTCGTGCGTCGCTCGTGCACTTACACAGCCACTGCCGGTATAACGATATTCATGGAAACCTTTCCTGCATTAGAATTTATTCCACGATAAAGGTCTGCCACTAGCGCCCGAATGAGGAACCGTCACTTGTTGATCCAAGGAAACGGATCACGTACACGCACCTTGCTTCCTCGCTATCACCGGAACGGAACGAAGTCGATATATCGTGGACAACACAGTGGATAGTAGAAACACGGTTCGGTATCTCTTCACGTTAAATTTAAACATTAAAGTCTGCAATAGCTAGCAACTTTTTCACATAAATTGAAACACCCAAAGTTCAAGGCTGGTAAAGTCTGCAGCCTTCCACGGAAATAAACAGTTGATTACATAATAAAGAAGCAACTTTCACGCAGGAGTTACAATTGGAAGTTTAAGACCGGAAACGGGCAAAGTCTGCAGTTCTTCTTCGAAGGTCCACCGCGGATCACGCGATAAATGCGTTCGAGCTACTTTTACGCAGAACTCGAGGATGAAACGTTCAAGTTTGTTTAAGAGCGTAAACGATCAAAGTTCCTTTTAAAAGTGAACCGCGACGAATGCACGGAGGTTGAAGGGTGACACTGAAAGCTCTCTGCAAAGATACACCGTGGAACACACATGCACAGAACTATTCAATAATGCAAGAGCTGATTAAAAACGGCTAATGTTTTTAGCTGGTTCGCAAGAGTAAACCGTGGATCACACGATGCTTATCGAGCAGCTTCAACGGAGGAATGAAAATTGGAGCTCTAATATAAAGCTGAAGGGCGAGTTATTTTCCAAAAACCATGGATCACACAATACTTTTGCACAATGGGATTAAAACACCACAGTTCAAGGGCGGAAACGAGCAGAGTACGGAGCTCCTCTCCGGAGGTGAAGCACAATAGAAGCACTCGAGTGTCCCTGGGACGGGGATGAAAATTGAAACACAGGTTTAGCGGTGGCGAGAGCAAATTGTGCTCTGTAAGACGAACAGTGTCGGGAGGAAGTGTCGCGTCCGATGCTGCGATTCCTCGAAAAGGGAGAAGCGTGCGAAATGCTGTGGAAGAGGGCCACTCTCGAAAATAAGAAAATCGCCTGGAACCACTCTTCCACAGGAAGTGCATTGAACGGCGAGCTGCGGGCGACTGAAGGCACCGGCGATGTGCACACAGGCCCACGCCGTTCACATGTTGTCCCACGTGTATGCGTGCACACCGGGGTTTGTGTGCCAGTGCACCTCGTGAACTCTTCCGAGAACAGATTTCAAGGGTCGCTTCAGGTATAAACCGAGGGTTGCTGCACGCTGCCCCCCTCCACCTCTGCGTTCTGTCGCTTCTTCTTTTCTCCCTTTCTTTCTTTTTCTCTCTCTCTCTCTCGCTCTCTCTCTCTCTCGCTCTCTCTCACGTCCTGTCTCCTTTCACCGCGTTTCTACCCTGTTCCCTCCTTCGTTCTCTCGTGGGCGGGAGAGGAGCGGCCAAGGAGAGACGCCGGCCTCCACAAAAGGTACCATTTATCCATTGTAGTGACAGTGGTCCCCTGCTCCTCTCTCGTTCCTTATTTAATCGGCGGAATTTTTACCCTCTCTCTCTCTCTCACTCCCTTCTTTTTTGCCTCTTTCTTTCTTTCCTTGAACACGCCACCTTCCGCCGTACAAATTTGACACGCTGCACCTACCTCGCATTCTGTCATTCTTGCTAATCCCCGTCGGCTCTCTTGCTCCTTTTGTTCTCGCTTCCATGTAAGTACGCGGCAGCCGACTCGCTTCGCTTTCGATATCTATGCCATCGATCTTAAAGACGAAACGGTCTTGCGTCGTATATCTTTGATCATCTGTGTAGGCTTGCCTGGAAGCGTCAAGTTCGATCTTTTCGGGAGATTCAAGCCACTCTAACGAGCCACACAGGTGGCGCGGAATTAGCCGGAAACACTCTTGTATTCAATGTTGAGATCGTGGTCAAATGTTATCTCTTTGTCCTCCGGAAGTTCTTTAGAATGATCTTCACATTATAAGAAAAATGCTTCGATCACTAAAAATCGAATGTTCTTAGATCTTTTGTGTAATTAACGATGATTGTTTGTCATTTTAATTTACTTCTGGTATCGATTTATTTCAGTCTCTTTTTCGTAGCTTGTATCATGTACTTATTTTGCACAACATTATTCAGCAGTCGTTCAGCTGCAAGCAAATTTACAATTTCAATGGCAACTGGTAACGATCGCTTGAAATACGTAAAACCGTTATCGAAGTAAAAAGGTCACGAGTCGGACACGTGCAACTCATTTTGCATCTAATTATATCGTTGAAACGGTTAAATTAATTTTTTCGTTAACGCTCGCTGAAGAAAGAGGCAAAGAAAGGGATGGACCTCCGAGGGTCCCAAAAAGACTTTCAAGGTTCTCCAGGAATCCTCAGGTATGAGGGACTAGAAGCGGACTGACTATTTTTGGTTGTGCAGAGCTCCATTTATCTATTCGTCCTAACTCGTGCGCATGACCGAAGATCGATTGCGTTGCTATCTTAATAACGCTGATTGCAATAATATTATGTTTCTCGGTTTGTAGTTATCAATCGTCGGCCGTAGACACATTAATTGACACACATTCTCTGTGCGTTCCAATAGTATACAGGGTGGACGATTTATCTGAAGACATATGAAATATCTTGGGAACTATACATCGGATCAAAACAAATGGGTAATGAAAGTTTTTCGTCGCGAAGTGGGACATCCAATGATATCAAACACATTTATTTTGATCCGCTGTATAGTTCTCGAGATATTTCAATGTCTTCAGATAATCGTCCACCCTGTATATTGCTCCCATGGATAGTCTTCCGACCATAATGTAAATACAAGGTGATGTTATACAGTAATCGAAATTATAGAAGTCCTGTTATTATTATAACTTGCCTTTTAAAAATTCAGAGCTTTTCTGAGAAAATGCTAGTTTTGCTACATTACATGAAATTGTTATTTTGGTGTTTAAAGATAATTTAAAGAAAATTAACCCAATTTATTTTACGGTTTCAGTGATTAGAACATTATTGTAGATCGTTGTTTTCTAAAAAAGGAGAAAATTGATATAAATTGTATGCCTATATGTTTTACAGTTGGTTTGCAACAAAACCAAAATAGAATTTTATTTCAGTTCAAAGGAAATTATTAACGTACATGTTTATCAGAATCTGTTAAGAATTTTCGTGACGATATTGTAAATTGTAGAGTAAGGGGTTAAAAGAATACAATCTACAAATCTTACAAACCTAATCCGTGTACCGGTTCATAATTTTCCAATTCCTAAACCATGAAACATTAAGCCACGACCATAAAATGCCTATTCTCATATCCTGTCGGCCACTCCACACGACCTCCATGGTACAATAATTAATCATTTCAGAACACATGGAACACGTTATAACCGTTTCAACCCTTCGCCTCGAGCAATCTCGTCTCAGACTGTGTTATCCCTCGAAACTTTCGTTTTCCATATGTTGTTCGGACTAATGCGATCCGCGTAAACCTATAGGGGTAATTCCCCATAAGCGTCTCCACGGACAAAGGGCCATTCTTCGTACTCTTCCGGTGGCGGTACCAGAGATATTTGGAAATTTCCAAAGCATTCATGCAATTCCAAGAACCGAGAAGATTCGTAAACGAATGGGGAAAACGTTTACAAGGGTGTGACGTAAATCGGGACGAGTTCGTAGACTTCGGGTTTCCGGAAAATTTTTTATGAGAAGCTCCAGCGAAGACCGGTCACGTTCGAAACATTATTATTTTCATGGAGCACTCCTCGGTAAACTTCGCCACCGTTTTGCCCAAGATTTATAACTACCGCGTGCCACGATGTGCGGCACGAGTGCGCTATATCTCCTTCTTTTTATCGATTTGTGTACTGATCCTATTCGCGCGGGTGTTATAATTCCAGTTTGTGTGGACATTACCGGGAAGTCGGAACGGCCTTGCCGTTTCACCTTCAGGAAACCATTACTTAATCATTCTTAATTAATGCACTCCCACCCGCTTGACGCTTTTTACGATAAAATTGTCATTCAGTTTTTACGATTAATTTGCCCCGGTAGTCAAGTGCTTTTTTAGCGGTAAAGAATGGTGATAACTCAGGATAGAATGCTAAGTAGGGAAAACGTAAAACATGCAACGAGGAGGCGAAGACTCCGGAATAGACATTAGACTGCGGGCTTTTTATACGAAATAAAAATGTCTGGCATCGATTGTGTGAAGCAGGAATAAAATAAAAATTCATTTTATCCCTTAATGACTTTGTTACATTAAAAACGTCTCACATTTCACCCAACCAATTTCTTCATATGATGTTATACTATTAGTTTTATGTTGTATTTTCATCTTTGAGATTATTTGTTCAGCACTGGCGTAGAATAATTGACTAATCCACGTTGACCACAGTTTATTCAGGGATTGAATCCGAATTTGCATTTTATTATGTATTTACAATATAATTTTAGACAGTATAAACCCAATTTATTTGAACAAAATCAAGCTTTTCTTTTAGAAAATTTCTTGTATTTTCGTAATTTTCACGCCTTTCTAATGAAATTAGGTTCAATCCCGCAGTGTACACTTTCTAACTTTAATAGAAAATTTAATCTTTTCACACCAGTGATGGGTGTATCATCAAAGAGGATGAAAATTGTACTTGAAACCCTAAAACTTCAAGCAAAATAAAGAAATCATAAAGTTCACTAACATTTATAGTAAATGCACGAGACTCTCCCTTAAATCGCGGAGGCGTATTTGTCAGCAGAAATGTTGACCGAGTGGTTTAATATTTCAGCAGGATCGTGAATTAGCGGTTAAAAACGTAAGCGAAGCACTCCGCGAGAAATTCTTCCCGTGAGGATAGTTTTCGGAATAGTGTTCGGAAATGCAAGGGGCGGGGTCGATAAACAGAAACTCCGTTGCTGCTTCGACTACGGGAAAAGTAGGAAGTTTTCAGCGTGCGGCTCGACGGTTAGGGTAAAAAGTTTCTTTCTCGAACACATCGGAGCGTCAGACCGCGCTGGAGAATATTAAAAGATAATGCTGTCCCTCGAGGAGACTTTCAAGAGTCGTCTATCTCTCGCGCGTTGAATTACCAAACAATCTGGAAGGATAATTCAAAGCGGCTCTCTCGAACGCGTCCCGAACGAAAAGTAGGGCGGACGAGCCGATTTTAGTTGATCACGGCGAACCGAGAGTGCTCCGGTCCAAAGGATTAGAAGTTCGAAAGGAAAATTTAAATCGTCCGGAAATAATCGCTTGAGACGTCAAACCGGAAATGTTGATCCACACTCGCGTCAAAGCCCGGCGATTAATGAACTTTTAATTGGATTCTGTCGCGCGACGAGCCTTTTTTTTCACCGAGTTCTGCTTCTTTGGAACGGAACAGCGAGCATCGACGACAACGAGAACTTCGCGGCGTTAACGGAGCGAAAAACGGGGGTGAAGATGCCCGGGCCGACGCCAGGAAACTTGCCATACCTCGAAACTTCAGAATTAGAATAATGCCGAGTTACGTTTTATTGTTGGAGTCGCCGAATCCCGAGAAGTTTCGAGTTGGGACGAATTAACGTCTCGGTGATTCGAGCTCGATAGAAATGAAAGAAGTACAGTGTCTATTAAAAGAGGCTGCCGGTGGGAAATAATTAAACGATTCTAAACTATTTTTACGGGAGTCGTTCTGACGTCAGACGAATAATTTATTTATGTAATGTAACCAATCCTGGCAGAAAATAGCCGATTGGACACACGAATGTGGCTGTTTAAAGAATTGCGTGGATGTGTGGTCGAAACTCAAAACGACAGATAATACGACAGTAATAATGATAGAACGCTTTTTAACACTTCAGATGATAGGCATCGTTAAAAGACTATTCTTCAAGTTATATTTATTTTTATATGTAAAATAGGAATCCGGTCATTCACAGATTTACAAAACATATTCTTAAAACATTCAATATAGGCCCATACAAGAAATTGAAAAATACAACTTTTAATATTTTGCTCACACCATATAGTAAACTAATTGATAGAACTTTTCAAAAAAATCCAAGTCGTCTGCGGCAATATTAAAAAAGTTATCGCCCCCTTCAAAAGTATCCGAATATTACTGTGATTCAGTGTTGCTATTTAGAGAGCAAACGTGGTCTCCAAGTTCCAGCCGGGAGTTAATCAAAAGGTATCGATGCGTTCAAAGTTCCGGTGTGCGACGTCGCTCTCGAGATTTCTAAACGACGTGATTAAATAGCACGCGAGCTGTGTTTACAAATAATAGAGAATATTCCACGGAGTCAAAGGGACGGGAACTTCATGAAACACTAACGAGCGAATCTCCGTGGCGAGGTGAACCGGAAGCGAAGGGACGCCTCCGTGAAACTAAAGAGGATGTCGCGAGAGATTTTCTATTCACGTCGTAATTAGTGCAACGACCGGATGAATGTTCGTCCAGGTACAAAGTCGATGGAACCGAAAGAGAAGGGAGCGAGAGAGAGAGAGAGAAAGAGAGACGGGTCATTCGAAATAACGTCTTTATTCGTGTCTCGGCAAACAACCCCGGCTGCCGAGACACGTTCTGCGGGGATCAAGAGGTCACGATGGAAAGTCGTGAACCAGGAGGAAGCACTTCAAACGAGCCTGGACACGATCAACCCGGAACCTTTGATCTATTCCCTGCAGTTCGATCGGCTGCTTTTTTCGAAACTATTTTTAGCTCCCTTCGCTTGTCGTCCATTCAACATCCCCAATAATGCGTCAAAGAAGGGATCGGCTCTTTTTGGCGACTCTGTTCAACTGCTGCCGTTCACCTTTTTCACTTTATTCATTACACGGCAAATACACAAGACAAATACACCTTTAACTGGCCCAACCGACCAGTTAGAAACGACAAAGCCATCAGCAAAATAGAAATGTTGTGCACCGATTGCAACGAACAGGAACTGTATGAACGCATCTTCTATACAAATAAAAATTAAATGTTGTTCGTTGGTAAGCGCATCACTTGAGAATGCTAATTTAAAAAAAAAATGTTCGTAATAGTCCGAATAAGGTTCTTAGGGAAAGAAAAATTGGAAAAGTTGCACGGAAAAATGGAAAATTTGGGAAAAAATGAAAGTGCTTTTTTCTATGGGGTTTTTGTATGAACTCAGACATATCAAGTAGTTAAAATTACGTTGTTTTCAGCTTTATAAAATTATTAAGAGAAGAAACAAACGTCTGCAACACGGATACTGTATATTGTAATTAACACGTACAATTTTTATTTTCTGTGCTGAATCAGCGTAAATTAATTTTCAAGTTTGGAGGGGTACTTGTTAAAGTTATTTATCCGAAACAAATCCAGTGGATGCGTTCGAATTAAATGGTGATTAGTTCCGTCCCGGTCGCGTTTCACAAACGACGGAAGCCAACTTCCCTCTTTCAATATTTGCCCGTGTACAGTTTTTCTTTTTGTTGTGGGACGCAAACACGGCTCCCTGAAACAGGAAAATCTTCGTGCAAAGCCCACGAGGCACGGAACAGACAGGTTTCATAACTTATCTCGGGCACCCCAGGTGTTTGCACGAGGCAAGATGTCGGAGTTGGAGGGTGAACGCACCCCCGAAAGAAATTCGAACCTCCGGGCCACTGTAGGCCACGCAGTTGTTCGAACACATTCCGCCTCTCGGGGATCATCTGAATACGAGAACGTCATCAACGTCCTATTTTCTTTGCATCCATCATTCGACGATTACTGCTTTCACCGGGACACCGAAACAATTTGTCTCGATTGTCGTACTCGAAGAAATAATGATATGGGAAAACCAGAGCCCTACCCCTTTCACTGTCTACTTTATACATATGTATATTGTTCATACGACTCCGCATTACATTTTTATTATAGTATTATATACATTGATTGCTACACTAGTGTCTGTAGTAGTCACACAAAATTAGAAACTTTTTATGCAACTTTGTTCTTCAACGAGTTCTGTTTTACTCATAATTTGATAATTAAAAGAAATACATTTTGAAGCTCAAATAATAGGTTTTATCCTCGTGTCCAGTTTCAGCTGGATTTCTTTTACGTAGAACAATTTACAGTGACGCAAGTTGTGAAACTTTATCGTAATACAGAATACGTATACGTTCGTCGAAAAAGCATAAAGAAAGTTCTAATTTTAAAAACCCACTCAAACCACCTGGAAAAATTTGGATCTTTTTTCAGTCGAATCAACTCCATGAACTATACAATTTATACGTGATAAAAACTCAAGGGGAACACACAACTGATACTAGCCTTAATAAATATATAATTCGAACCATCAATTAATATCTAAAGAGAACAACAACACTGCAACTTAATGAAAACTTTCTAATATTCCCGACTAACATCGTAGACTATAATGCACACGCTTTCGTAGTAACGGTGCGAAAAAGGACGAAGGAGCGGTTTTAATTAAACCGAATTAAAAAAGTGTCTGGACGCATAACGAAAGAAAGCGTATTTCCGGTCGATACCGGGCCCGAGTAAGTCAGCTAAGAACGCAATCTTCGTAATGACGTCGGAAAGCAGATTTCGAGAGGGAATTAAATTTAAAGATGGAGCAGTCGTGTCGAGGGGAAAAGGATTCGGGTGATCGAGAACGGACGGGGATGACTGGGACAGAAAGAGACTTTTCACACGGGTGCCTGGCTTGTCGATAAAATCACTCTACCGTGATGGTTTCCGGCGCTCAGTGCATTCATTCAAGAATAACCTCCCTCGCATGTAAAGATTTAGATACAGTAATAACAAGAAGCGCGATTAAAGACTCTTGAATATTTACATCTCGACTGCTCCTGTTTATGCGAGCCATTTTTAATGCAAAAACATCGAAGTATGTTAAGATAAGGAAGTTAAGCGATTTTCGTAAAACACGAGAATCTTGAATCAATTATTTTAACCCTTCACTGCATAGTGTATCATATCTGATACAGTTAACAAATCTGGTATATAGTAAACTAAGAATATGTTTTCTTACTATGTTTATTTTTCTGAAAATGTTGCTTTAATCTTTTTTAATATTTTTCACAAAAACTGACCTTCTTTCAATTTTTTTCATCACAATTAAAAAAATCATGCAGTGAAAGATTAAATAATTATTATAAAAACTACATCAAATTACTTAAATGTAGTTTTTGTTGAACATGTGGAAAAGTTACGATTAAATTAGGTTCGTGGCACCGTTGCATTGCAAAATAATTTTCTTACGTAAGATAAAATTACAGAATAGAAAAATAGAAAAAAAAGTAACTCACCTTTCTATATCGCGATCCAGGAGCGCCGGCGTGCTGGACGCTTTGATACGCCTCTGCGCCTTGCTCAGTCCAGGAATTCGTCTTCTCTCCTTGCCGGTGTACGCGGCCGAGCGTTGATCATGCAACGGCTGCAACGGAAACATAATCGGAATTATTTTACACACCGCCGGCGGGATAATTGCGTGAAGCGTTGATCGAAATACCAGACACAGAAACCGAGGCCGTGATAACACCGCGCAACCGGTAAACCCCGTAAACCCGTTGATCTTTCCCATGATTCGACACGCACGAACGCTCTTGATCGTTCATATATCTTGCCGCGCTTATCGCAAAAGTATATGCAATAACAAATTATTCGACCCGGTAACGCGTTCGGGAATTATTTCGCAAAGTGCATTCGACTCGCCTACTGATTCAGATATCGTGTCCCTATTGTGTCACGTTCGAAACTAAGTCATCGCTAGACCGCGGCTCTTTGTGTATTTATGGCACGTGCAAAATTAATTGCGTTATTATTTTATGTTCACCTCGGAAAATCTAGTCGATGCAGAAAAGCGTTCCTTCAGATTTTTTTTTATAAAATAATTCATGAAAACGAGAATTCTTATCAAGATCCGCAGTCTACTGAGCACGTTCACTTTTGAAACCTTTTTTCCACAAAGCAATGTATAACTGCATTCAATTCGTTGAATGTCGTAGATTTTTTGTCACTAATAAGTTCTATCAGTTGAAATTATTTGAATATACAGGGAGTTCCGAAAATATCTTCTAACCTAGAAAGGGACGGTTCCTGAGATTATTGCAAAAATATAATTTGGTTCAGAAGGGGATCAATTTTTCATAAATATTGTGTACGTCTCTTCCACGCGTATCAAGACATTACCGTATTTCGTGACCAGTATCGGGACGTCTTTTCAGTTCGCGAGCGTAACGACCATAGTGTATCGTGTAATGATTCTGCCGTGGTCGTTGGCACTGTTTGGCGTTGTCACTCGGAAATGAAGAGGGTGCAAGTGGTAAGGTGCCACAATGGCAGATGATATCTGCGGCAGTCTCCTCTGCGGATACGACGACGTTTTGCTAATTAAGACTCGTAGCTGGTGGAACGTCGTTCGCCGCGCCATTTTTAGTGTTTTAATAAAATCCACGTCTGTCTACGGTTACGTCCGTCTCGTTCAATTATTTTCGACCGACGAGCTGCGTAAAAAATCACGATCCAATTATCTTTCCTTCGACCAACCCCTCCGAAAACGCTCTAGAAACACTCGAACGAGTATGTAATTGATTAAAACGTATTAAAAATGCACTTCGATTCGGTGAGCTGTTAACTCGGTGTACGAACGATAAATTAAACATTCCATATATTATGTGTTACAGTTTTAACGAAATTAAAACTGTACGAGCTTCAAGAAATTCAATAATTCAATAGAGTTATAAATAAAAATTAATTGAACCAGTTTCAATTAAAAGTGTATTCACACGCTGTTGGTCACGCATGTCTTTTTTTTTTTTTTTTTTTTAAAGAAACTGGTTTTAAATGAATGATTACGATCGCTTGTAGTCATCAGGCTAGAAAACTGAATGAAACAAAGAAGCAGGAAATTTTATTTGAATTTTTGCATTCAGTACAATGATCTTCAAAACACGTGTTTCGCTCGGTGATTCAGAAACCGTCGATCCTTCGTTGCCGCACGCGCTCCATCCAAACGGATGAATATTTTTCGGCTGACGGAGTTTGTTTTGTGGCCGAAATTCCGCGCCGCTTATAAATTTGAATTTGAACGATTCGCCGTACACGTACGCTCGAGACAAAAGCCAATATTTTCGTTTCGTTTCCGTTTCGTCCGGCCCGTTGCGATCTGCATTCTGTTGGCCGGCGTTCAATCAAACAGATTCTCGTGTTTCTTCCTTTGCGGATCCGTATCGACGCAAACTTTGTACGCACGCTTGCTTAGAAGAGATCAACGGCGATGATGCTATCGGGCTTCTCGAGCCGGCCTTAATTAAAAGTTTTAATTAAAGGTTACAATGAATGTTCGCATGGTCTATGCATATTCAACATTGTAAAGTACATTTTCGCGGTTCTCGGCCACGGTATTCCGGCGGCCTGTATTCAGCATTCGAGCGCGGCCTATTCCTTAATTAGGGAATTTGCAATTTTTTTGGAGCGTTTCGTGATCGAGTTCACGGTAACGAGGGTAACGCTTAGGCTAGACATTTCTTTCTTCTCTGATATCCTACAACCGATTATTACCTTTTTCTTGAAGCCCTTCAGAAATTTTTTCCTTGAGTCAAGTCGTCAGTTATATTGTGATGAACGCGTAATATTTAATTCATTAGGTCATGGAATTGTTACGTTCCCGAAGATTTACATTTACTATTTTTACAAACAGTAAAATGATATTTCTTTAAAATATGACGCTATAACGCGTCATTAGTTGACAAAAATGGGTGAAATTAATTTATCAGTCGTTTGAAATTTTATTGACAGTCAAAAATACATATCCTGGGAAATTCGGAATCTACATTGATGTACATACATTAATGATAGTATACTAACTTGAACTAAATCGGTTGCAGGGTTCTGATCAAAAAGATCGCATACCCAACAAAGACTCGCTCGAACGTTTATCAGTCGTTTAGGATTTTATTGGATACGTATCTTTTCACGGAAGAAACTTCATTCGAACGAATGAAAAAGCGGCTCGGGGAATGGAGGAATGTCGGCGATGCTGTTGAAAAGAGCAGAGTCTGTGAAGGCAATAAATCGAGGGGGTTAGAATCCAGCAAAGCGGCCATTTGTAATTAAGAGAGCGAGACAATGGCATCGAGACATTTTAGGTGAGTTGAATTCCTTCGCGGCACAACCATTGACGCGGACAATGCGCGTCCTCGACGAGTCAAGTGACTTCTCGACCTCCCTTTAGAAACACCGCTGCGGACAGAAATGTGGTCCGAGCTCGTTTAGGAAACCGGAAGTTGGTTACACCGGCGAGGCGATCGATATTCTGTTACCCCAATCTATTCACCTGAGCATCAAGGATCCCGCGCTGTGAACCCACTGAATAGATATTTTTCATTGCGGACTATTCTCATGGAAATGCTCAAAGCTGTGCGCGCGTTCCTCCGATAACTAGATACGGACACCGATATACTCCTTCCATCAGGATTTCCATCGCAATAAACACAATATACAAACGTTATCCCTCCATTGTATTTCCCCGCGCAGATAGCATTCACGATCTACCTATAAAGCAAACAGCTTTAGTCCGTTGAATAAAAGTCACAAAACTGAAACAATGAGGCAGGAGCTGAGAAAGCTGAGACCCATTTTAATCATTGCTGGTCTGCATTTCTTTACTCGTATCTGTATTAAATTCTTTTTTTTATAGTACAGTTGTAATCTCCAATAAGAGGTTATTCCATGCAGTCTGTATTACATACATAATATTACAATAATAACCGTATGCTAATGTGTAAGTAATGTAATAAGCACATATCAGTTGGAGGCACTTAATTTGAGATGGACGTGATAGTGGTATTATCCACAATCTCTGTTTTACAATTATTTTCTAACAACTAATATAGGGGAAATATTATTTCCTTGACTACGATACCCTTTACAGCAGTAATAAAGCAAAACTTGCATTGGTGTTAGGATTGTATGAATTCGTGACCAGAATCAGTACAGCAAATGCAGTATACTAAAGGCACTCGAAGGATTAAATAACCCAACTGTACGTCCTGTGTTTTGCAATTAATACAGACAATTTTTATTTTGCAGAAAGATCCGCATCTGTACCAAACAGCATTATCTCCTTATTAGTTATTACTAGACTGCGGATCTTAATGTAAAATAAAAATTGTTTGTATCTCTTTGAATATCATCTACTCAATTTTGCTATAAATGCGTAATGATCCGTAGTTTAGTTATTACTCACTACATGTTCTGATGTGTCACAGATTTTTGTTTGCTAAATTATTATCATAATGTATTGTCCAATTTTTACACAACATGTAAGTTTTTGTGGTTACCGTTTATTTTACAAGCTCTTACATTGTTATTCATTCAAAGTATTTTTCAGACGCAATAATGATTCTTTGAAAAAGATCCACATCGGGATCGAAACGTTAGAAACATGTAATAATTGCACATTTGTTGTTTTTCTGAAAATGATCGAACCTGGCGCCGATAACATTTAAAATTTTAATTATCTAAATTTGCGATCGAGAAGAATTAACCTTAAATTATTATCAAGTGTTCCTGACAC
The DNA here is from genome assembly GCA_916610235.2 of Lasioglossum morio. NCBI lineage: Eukaryota > Metazoa > Arthropoda > Insecta > Hymenoptera > Halictidae > Lasioglossum > Lasioglossum morio. The sequence goes on along the minus strand of OU744328.1, from coordinate 9,017,291 downwards.
GACGCTTAAACTATCATCCCCTCGGACAACGAGACAATGAAAGCGATCGTAAGCGGAGGCTGGGAAGTGGCTGCTGTAATAGGACCGGGTATCAGAGCGAGCCAGAATTTTTGAGTCTCGTCAAGTCTTAATTAACAGCCCTCTGAGAGCATTTGCATGTACCTGACGGAGGCTTTATGCACGACGGAACCTGATGTGGCCGGGGCACCGATAATCCAAGGCTCCTGGGGGTCAACAACGAATTATTCATCCGTACGGTTCCACTGGCTTCAAATGATTCGTAGGAACTCCGATCTACGCTCGATTATGCACTCAGTTAATTTAGCACGATGGAAGAAATTCTGATTTAATGAACAGATATACTGCGATCGATACCCGCTTATTTATTGCTCCGCGCTGGATCGAGCAGTTCGTGTAACGCGAAATTGCTTCTGATTGGTACAGTCCGCGAAAAAGCGCGAACCTTTTGATCAAATTCAATGATCCGTGGCGCTCTCAGCCAGCGAATGTGTCTGAATCCAGACAGGTAACGCGTTTTCTTTATATGCACGAAAAAAACAAACATTTTGCGAATATATCGTGTAAATGTAATGTAAACTACATCTTGCAACATAATTAAACTGGAACCGAGTTGGTGTAACTAGCCCAAAAATTAAAAGGATTTGAAACCATCAGTAAATCATTGTCAACTTATTCAAATTATTAAAGAAAAAACGAAGCTCCTACATATATGGCTGCTGTTTCCTGCAATTGGTGCAGACCATTATTTATTTTGCATAAAAATCTAAATTTTTTCGATTTTTAGAACGATCTACAGAATAATACTGTATAAAAAAATATGAAATTAACGTTTCTTATTGGACAATCGTTTGGTGAACGATTTGAATTTTCAAAAGTTTCTTTGCAAAAATACTTCTTGTTCGAATTTATTTTCAGAAATATAGCGAAAGAGTTTATTTGAAAATGACTGATACTTTTGGAAGACGAAATTGTACGTTTCGCTTCATGAATCCTCGCGTTACTCAACAATTGATCTATAGCTTAGAAGTAACGGCGACTCCGAAGTCACTATGGATCGCTAGACATCGATCATTTTCAACTTCGATAATGAAACATCAATCAGAGAAGCTCGGTAAATATTTGAACGGCCGTGTCGCGAAATTATTACCAAGGAAGCATGCCAGACGTTCAATCCGTTAGACACACGATTCGCAATTTCCTTCTGGAAACCGATGGATGGACAGAACGGCGGAATGAATAATGGCCGTCGCCAACGACGTCTTCGCCATAAGTTCGAATGCACGCGACAAGCAAATCGATCTGCACGATTGGTATTCGACACGTTTCAGTGTTTCAATGGCTTGGACCAGAGCGTCTCTATTGCATTGGAAATCAACTCCGATTGAAACGAATCCATTCTAAAATCCCAAATAATTGATTTTTATAAAGGTTAAATTCTTCTCGATCGAAATTAAGATAAACAACAAATATCCAATTAAATCATGCTTTCTAACGTTTCGATCCCAATATGGATCTCTTTCAAAGAGAACATTTTTGCGACTGAAAATATAAACGAAAATAAGAAAAAATAATCAATATTTTTGAAACCGTGTAACCGTAACAGAAACAAAATTAATATACGTACATGTTGTGTCGAAAAGTGGACAATTACTTAAACAAAATTTTGAGTTAATTGATTTTTATGTTCAATCTCCTTTTTGGAAGAAATATATTTGTAATCTTGTGATCCAGCTTTCATAACATTTACGAACGATTTCTGTATTATTTTATTTGTTTACAACACAGGTGACGGTCCATAATTACTAGACAGCGGATTTTATTTTAAAACAATGTGTATGAAAACAGTATAAGAATTGAAAAATACTATTATATTATTTTCAACTTATTGAACGCATCAAAAAAGAAAATAAATTTCTATTTTCCTCCGGTTTGTTTAGCAATTCAAGTAGAAAATTTTTATTTTGCATAAAGATTCGCTGTCTAATAATTACAGCTGAATAATAAACAGTGTGTGTGCTAGTGTATCTAGATATTCTTTTAAAACTTGATTGTAGTAATAGATCATACAAAAACGATAAGAATTCAGAGTAACTATAGCAGATTTTCCTTGAAAAATTCATTGTTGCAACGCAAAATGATCCACTTGTACAAGTGTTCCTAATATTTTGACCACCCACCGTGTGATTCGGCAGTGAGAAAGGAAAGTTCGAAGGCCTTTATTCTAGAAACATTTTCATTCGTCAAGTAGCTCGGAGTATATTGGAAAGCTCAGGTTGTAAGATCTGGATCGAATGCAAAAAGAAAGCGAAACTCCGTCGCCGGCGAGGATTGCGTGACCGTTCCTGCAGCCAGAAGACCGAGGCCGATGTTTCACACGGAGAACCGGAAGACAGTCGATAGAATTTCATCAACGCCTTCAATTACACTCGACTTCTAATTGGAGCGTGCTAATATATCGATTGCATTATTGCATTCGACTACACGGAGGCATGGTGTACCGTGACTCAGTACGACCTACATGCATCATTCACAGCGACGACAGCGCGCACCGGTTCGTTGACATTGCCGGCAACAATGCCACGTCGGATTGACTGTATCTCCCACGTTTATGCACAGGTTACTGTCGCCCGGACAAGCATTTATCTGACAATTAGACGGAACTGTGGACAGAGGCAGGTGTGCCGCCAAACTCCATGGTATCATCTTAAGGGGGCCTTCCGAAGCATCGTTACTAGACTGCGGATCTTTACGCATTTATGAAGAAATTGGCTGAGTGAAATCTAATACAATAACAGATTAGAAAAGTTCAAGAATGTAGTAACTGTTGGCGAGGGAATAAAATAATTATATGCACTTCACAAACCACTGGACTGTATAATATAAATGTACGTATATTTGATCTAATTATAGATATACAAAAAAAGGAGCAAGAGCGACGTGACAGACAAGACTGTTGTATAAAAACTTCCTAAGCGGTACAGGTGACGAATAACGAAGTCTTCGTTGTCCGTCCCGTATTTATAGTCTACGTCACAGATCGTATTTACATGTGCGCCGTCCATCAAACGACCTATCAATGATTAATCAATTCCTGGAACCTTCTGATAATCGTGTTGATAATTCAGTTTCCTGTTTTTAATATTCGTTATGGATATTACTTTGGTTCAACAGTAACGTTGTTTTTAATGCAACAAAATCATTGAAGGATGAAATCAATTTTGATATTACTCCTGTTACCCACAATCAATGCAGAACATTTTTATTTTGCATAAAGATCCGCAGTCTAGTCATTTTATAGGCTTTGTTTGGAAATATTTTTAAAGGCATCAGACGATTGGTTTTTATTGTGATTTTGCATACATATTTTCTGTATATTTGGACCGTATCATTCTAAATATTTAAAATTGCAGGATTTATAGTTCCTTGAAGAGGGATGGCCATGGTGTCGTTTTATGTAGGTTTAAGAAGTTTTTGTAAAGAAACCAGACATATTTTTGAAGACACGTGATTGAAGAAACTGCAAAGAAATTAATTGTTTTTTCAGGTTCCAGACGTTCCATCGCGTACCTCGATAATTGCTCATTAATTCTATAGATCTTGAGGATCTCGGTAATGACTCCGTTCTGTGGTTTCCCACGGCTTCAAAATTGCGGCGATAAATACCGTGCAGACGTGCGATCGTCTCAGAATTATATCACATAAACGTGGAAGCCTCGATGATCACCCTTGCATGAAGATGACAATTTCAAAATGGAATTATAAAGGAGGCAGGCAGTGGAACGATGATCGAGAAAATTTGTAGGGGAAACAGACCTTTCGCCCGTCAAAATTACTCCTCGGAAATGAAAATTTATGGAGATATTTGCAGCACAGTGTCCGGCAGACTTCTAATGGTTTATTCAATACAAGTTAACACGATTGCACGGAATAGCATTGACTTAAAAAATTTCATCGATTTCCAGGAAATATTTCTTTTTCTCTATGTAAATTAGTCTGTATAAGTTAATATTTATCTAAGTGTATTTTATAAAACTCCACCTCGAAGTTTTCACTAACTTGTTTACTGGAGAACTTCCCACCAACGTTTGCAGGCCCGCAATTAAAAACAAATAGAGGTTACGGGGTTTATTTTGCGCCGGAAGTAACACGGTGAATGTAGAATATGACAATGATATACACCGATTGCTATAACAGTTGTCTATTCAATTCTGAACATCCAATTGTCGTGAAGTAATTGTGATTATTATGACTGGCTGCGAATGTTTAGGTATTTACAAGATAATATTTCTTATACAAGAGAAAACTAATATCACTAATTGTAAAGATGATTTAATTACACACTGTCTTGTACTCCAATTCTTCGTTACTCTTCATTCTAGACGAATAAATAGGAAAGCGAATAATTGGAAAATTCAGCGAAGCAGAAACGGTGAGAACGTCTGGTTAATGAAGTCGCCGAGTCGACGAAGTCGCAGAGATGACTTCGGTGTCGCGGCATTGCATAATCGTTTGAAATAGCGATCACCCCCGGCCGGCGAAGGATTTCGCGCGGGGTGGACGCGGGGCGGCTGACATCGGCTTCTCGTTTCTCGTTGCTCCTGCGGGAAGTCACGTCGCGGCCACGATAACGTATCTAAGATTTGCATCGCCGCGGGGAATTCGACGATCTCGTGGCACGGATCCGGAATGCATCGTCGCTCGCGTCGATGCGCCTCGAAAAGCACGGATCCTGAATAGCCCGAATCCTCGATCTCGATCCGGAGCGCGTCCCCGCAGACCGGAAACGTTCGAGCCATGATTCCCGATTCCAGAATCCCCACCGTTCCCCGCACATCGTTCAACAGCTTTTCTTTCGCACTGTCAACCCCCGCATTCGTGTGCGACCGTCCCCGAACACAATGAATATAATGGACCACGGTGCACGACGCGAGACTGCGGTTACCATCGACGTGGTTCGGGTTAGTGTTGCTTTTCCCATGTAGTACTTGGACGGTTAGCCTATACCTCTTGTACCAAACACGATAGGGGAAACCGCTTGCGAACCTGGATCATTTCGGTAAATTTCTCCGTTGCCTTTTAAACGGTTAGGTGTCCGATATCAACCCCAAAAATTCCCACGGTGTCCAGGTAATTTGGTTAACGCTGGAACTACGGAGCGCTACGCGTCGCTGGTTTACAGGGTGAATCACCTAAAACGGGCCATCGGAATATCTTGTTTGCTGTTCGTTACACTACTGTACAGAAGAAAGACAATTATAAGCAGACTCCATAACAATAATGAGCAAGCGTAATTTAAAGCAATGAAAATATTAGAAGACTTTAACAGTATTAATATATTATTTTCATCACATTAAAATTATTAATGGAGATTAAAAACTTGTATTTAGCTCCTGTGTCTTGTAATTGATAGGCACAAACTTTTTATTTTGCATGAATATCCCGAGTCTAATTATAAGATGACAAACAATATCTTTATGTAGGAATTGCATTGTACAATGATTGATTTATTGCATTTAAAGTATTAGATAATCCGCAATAGCACATATTCTCAGAACTATTCAATTAAACAGCGGAATACCTTTTCAGAACTTACTGTGTTCCTATTCGATGTTTTACGCTTTTCTATTAGATATGGCCGGGTGCTTCTTTCTTTTGCACAGCCGTGTATATCAAAGTTAGATGGTACCGTGCGCCACGTAATCTGAAGTAAATAGTTTTCTGATAGGTCTGAAACTATCTTAGGTTTTGTAGGTACTTCACACATAATTTCGTAGAGCGTTCTACGATGCGTACAATGGTCTATCAACTGATATTATGCATTTATGACAAAAATGGACGAGTGAGGAACGAAACTGTAAAAATATTTCCAAAATTATTGAAAGAAGAAATGTGTTTGCTTATTTTTATCGAGTCCTTTACGTAATTTGTGTACAGTACATCCGCCAGTGAAACTGGACCAAGATAAAAATGAATTTTAAGTTTGGGGGAGTGTGACCCGACTTTCGATGTGCTATATTGCACGCTCTGTTGCAGTGACACTTGAAATAGAATTGTCACTACCGAACGCGATGTCAGCACGACAGCATGAGTATTAAGATTGTAGAATAAACTGTTAGGGCGATGGGACCTAGATTCGGGCACCGCTTACACTGTAACCGCAGTCTAATGCGACATCGTGGCGCAGATTTCAAAGCAGACTGGGTTGCTAGGTTTTCTGGGACAATCCGTCACTTGCGACCATGATTGATACCTATTCAGGACTCTATTTGGGACGCTGCGGGTGACGTATAGGTCTCCGCGAAAAGATCAGTGAATTATCGGACCAAGAAGTGGGTAACGCGAAGCGGACGCGGACTGCGTCAATAACTCGAGACGTTTTTGATATTTTATTGATTAATGGTGGCAGACGTCGGTGAAACGGATGGAAACTGTGTTAAGGTGCGATCTCCTTTGCACGTCTGGACGCAGCGTTTTGCGATCCATATTCCATTAATTTCTAAGAGAAACAACATTAAAAATATTACAAACCACCTTTTCGGTTTCTGTTGCATTTCATCTGTCTTATTCAGATTTTCTTCAATTTCATAAAACTCAGTTTATCATTATTTGTGAGAAAAATGAGTAGATCGGATGCGAAACAGTGAAAACATTTAAGCTTTCTGTATATTGCAATAAACGCAGGAAATTTTTATTTTGCATAAAAGTCCAAGTATAATTGTTATTTGAAGGAAATATCTTAGAATAAAGTTATGACAGGAAGATGTGCCTTTTTCATCTCATGCTTAAACTATTTTACAAGATTATCATTTGATACGAAGTTCGTGCACTTTCGTTCTACGAATTACGCGATAAATCACGATAATAATAAGACGAGATTGTACGAGGCTTTTCTACGGGAAGAACCACTTTATAGCAGAACGTGTTTTGTTACCGCAACAGTCCAAGAATCACAGGCGAATACTTGCTGGACGAAAAGTTCACGAAGGGAGAGAAGTTGCTTGGGTGGTTCTCCTCGGAGTTTCTTGGACAAACTTGGGAACCGAGGTCTGGCAGCGTCGCGTTGCTCAGCCTCGAGCTTAATTAATCCCAGGTAATGTTGTTTTATCCGACCGTCGCGTCGTATTGTTGCAAGTTGCCGGATTTATTCGCAACGGTTATACGCGCGTCGCAAACAGAACGGCTCCTCGCGGCAATTCATCACGTCGCTCGTCGTATTAATTGGGATCGTTATGCGTGCGGACGTGTTCCTCCGGTTTCGCCGCTCCTGATCGAGCAATTAATAGAATTCGAATTTGGACCCGAGCAGTTGCGAATTTCGCGACACGAATCGCCGATTCCGTGCGACGCGATTCCGGCAATCTCACGTTCCTCGTCAATTTTCATCAATTTTGTTAAGCCCTTCACCATAGAGACAATTAACTATACAAATTATTCTATGGCAGTTAGTAAAATATCATAAAAATGTTTTGAAGGGGCCTCCTGGTAAGGAGTCTTAGATTCTAAAGGTTTAAAATTACTTGCTTATTTGTTTGCCAACATAAGGGTTGAAGAATCTGTCATACTAAAAATAAAGTAGCAATGTCCTCAATATTTGTTCACGTAAGCGTCTGGTATTTTACAAATCTTCTCGTGTTACGTAAATCCATGATGCTTTATTAATAACATTTACTTCATGTAAGTTAAAATATCTTATGAAAACTTTTTTTTATAGTTTGAATAATTACAAATGTTATCTGGCAATGTCCAGAATATGATTCGGAACGAGAACACCTGTTTGAACTGCTCTTCAATCGAAAACATTTTCCTCCCTACACTATTAATTCTTTTCTAAGCGTACGAGACATCACAGCGCTAATGTTTATTTTCAACTTCCTCAAAAAATGTAAGATTAGGATTTAACGTCCACCATTTATAATAACTTCATTTAATAATTGTATGCTGTAATTTATGTTACATGTATATGATATTGTATATTTATGTTACATGTATATGATATTGTATATTTATGTTACATGAATATGATATTGTATATTTATGTTACATGAATATGATATTGTATATTTATGTTACAAGTATATGATATTGTATATTTATGTTACATGTATATGATATTGTATATTTATGTTACATCTATGTATAATATGATGTGTGCTATATAAACCAAACAAGGTTTACGGCATTAAAAATAAATAAATAGTAAGATACAATTAACATACGAAGCTCGAGAACTGAGAGCTGAACACGAGACGTTCGAAACTGTTTGAATGCTGGGTCCAGTACACTTTTCAAGTGATCACGGAGCCAGAACGTCTGAAAAGCTTTCAGAGACATGTTTAGTGTTTCCCGAAGTTCCAGCGGAGCCAGGACGTCTGAAGAGGCTTCAGAGACACGGCAAGTGCTTTTTGAAGTAATACTTCCCCGCGTACGGAGTTCGAGATGCTGGTTCCTCGTCAGAAACGCCTATGAAAATCAGCGATAATTCCGTCGGAATTGGCGGAGCAGTTCGAAACGCTTTATCGACCGCGACGAGACGTTTTGCAAGTGGCTGAGAAGTTGAAGCGAGTTGCTCGGAGAACTTCTCTTGGGAAAGAAAGTTCCGGAAACTGGCCGCCGACGAAACGACCACGAAACTTTTTAAAACGCGGGGCCGGCGATCTTTAAAATGTTTTAAACATTCGAAATCGTTCCACGAGAGATGCCTCTCTTTTTTAAATAATACCGTCGGACCTCTTTCATTCGATAACACGCTTTTCTATTCGGAAATTCCATCACCAATATACAAGATTTTCTCAAAATATGTATACTTTCTTGAATGGGGTGATTCCTGAGGTCATTTGAAGCAACTTACTCCTTTGCGAAAATGTTCTCCGCGGCTTCATTAGGAGTTATTAACGAAAAACACAGCGAGCGCTAGCATTGGCCGAGCCGCAATCGGTCTGCTCTAGTGGTGCTCTGATTGGTCCACGTTTTTCGTTAATAATTCTTCAACGAATCTCTAGAGAATATTTTCGTAAAGGAAAAAGTTATTTCGAATGACTTGAGGGATCACTCTTGTAAAGGAAGTATTGTACATACTCTGTTATGTCGAACGCTGTACAATTTAATATGTGGCCCCACAATCCATTAATTGTAACTTTATTTTAAATTCTAATCTTTCATATTGGAGATTTACTAATCACTTGTAAAATGAAGCAAATGCATAGAAAGCAACAATGGTATATAATGATACGTACGTGATGGTTAATGATCAGTAAAGTCACATAAAACTATTAAGCATTAAAAGTGACCGATCTGTGTTGCATCAGAAAAGTGAGAATATAATAATATCGTTGATAATGAATTGATGTTTCGTGATGTTACCGAATAAAATATCAAATATTGTGCATGTCCCGACGCTGCACAGAATTTAGAGGCAAGGAGATTGCGATGTCTGGTTCCAATATTACGCTTCGGAATTTATTATAACAAGGTAGTGAGGGGAAATCCAAATTCTGATCGACCGGCCAAGTTTAAATTATATTGTGGCGTCCGCGAATGAAATATCTGCGGGGAAAACAATTTCAGCGAACAACAGCGACGTGGGAACCGTCAAGGAAGTTTTAATAGATATCTAACTGCGGAAAGTTTACGTTGTTTCAAAATATACGAACGTGCAAAAAAACCAGCGTACGTACGTAAAAAAAAAAACGATTACGCTAAGGCAGAACACTGAAAAAATGGTTTTGGGGATGTTTCCCTTAAAAACTGGAAGACTTTATCCAAACGATGTTTTCGTATTTAAATGGGTTTATTTTGAGAAAGTATCTCTTAATTTTGTTATTTAAAAACATTTATCAATTACGAAGTTATGGCACAGAGAACCTGTCGAAAATTGCTGCGGTTTCGTCGAAAATTAAAAATTCGATTTATATATTTATATATTACTAAGATTTATATATTACTAAATTACTTGATTCGGAGCAAAATGGCGAACAAATCGGTTATTGTTCCTCGCGTGAGAAGCTAGCGCGTCGATCGATCAAGAGCAATCATCGGTAATGACTTATTCGTAGTCGGCGTAGAACAAACATACAACAATAACAACAACAGCACATGGAAAAAAAGAGAAAACTGTATTTCCGGCAGGGATCGAATACTCACGGAAACAGGAGCTGTGTGAGGCGCGGCTACTTCCTGCGTGTGATGACGTCGACTGGGGCTGGGGCTCGACCTTTGGGAACTTTGTCCACGGTGCCAGGAGCTCCCTTTGTTATTGCTGAAAGCAAATTGAATAATCGATTATTATAATGGGACTTGGTACTTCGAGACTGGAGTTTTCGTTTTTGTCACTCGGTTTGCCGACAGGTTGACCATAAGATCGACACTGGATTAAGAGTTCGTAACTGCTATGGAACTTACAAATTATTACCGGAATTAGCAAAACTTGTTTAATTACGCTCAGGGTAATATTGGACTTTATACGATGTCTACGGGAAAAAGATTCTCAATTATTAGAGAAAATTGTTAACGAAGCACGACCTTCTAGCGCAGACATCGGCAAGGGTAATTGTTATTATTATATATTATTATTGGCAAGGGTTATTGTCAGTCAGCGTGCGTGAGTGTGTACAGGGTGTATAAAAAGAAATGATCATCCGTCCTAGGGGTGAATATGTGGCGACTATAGCCAACTTCAGACAACTTTCACCAATCTGAACTATCTCACAAATGTGAAGTTGTCAAGTTAGTTAGTTTTGTTTTAAAAAAATGTTTAATCAATAAGTTGATCTATAAGGAGTAGCATCAAATAATTTAGTTCAAAAATTGTTATTTATACTATTATATTTTTAAAGTTACTTAATTACAAATAAACAAAGATAATTTCAATCAATATATATTTATTAGAGGATATTATTTAAAAAATCCCCAAAGATCCTCCAAAAATATACGGGTCCCATGGAGATCACCGACACAAATTCATCGACTTCAGATTTGGCCGACAACGAAGTTGTCCGAGAACGAATCTAAAACCGTTGTCGGACAAATTCGTGTCGGTTAAAATCGTTGTCGGTCAAATCTGGAGTCGGTGAAAACAGTGTCGGGAAAAGTGTTGGTGATTTCCATGGGACCCGAATACACACCTCTGGATCGGTGGATAATTGTAAAGGAAACTTGTCGCAAAATTGTTCACACTAAAGAAAAATATTGTTAAAGTTTGTTTTACATCAACACCTACTATTCATCAAGAAAAATTTTGAAAGGAACCATATATCGCAAACAAATTGTTATCGAGAAATAAACTGTATATTAGTCTTTTGTAATCTATAAATCTATAAATTACAATAACCCTTAAAATTTCGTTTGTCTCGATACACGCACACGATTGTGTTCTATCTCATCGACACGGTTACGCGACTGCAGTAGTAGACATTTGTCTATACGTGTAACTCTTTTTTAACTAATACATGTGTGACTTTTAACAGCTTATATCTCAATAACTATTTGTTTGCAACATATTGCTCCGTTACGATTTTTTCTCTTCTCGATGATTAGTAGATGTTGATGTAAAAAACAAACTTTACAAATGCCTTTACAGATTACAAATGTTTCTTTTAGAAATGTCCACCGATCCAGAAGAGTAGATTCACCCCCAGGACGGGTGACCATTACTTTTTATACATCCTGTACATACAAACAAGAGTTGGTCAATACTCTGATCGAGCATTGGCGCAGATAACATCTAAAATGACCAGGCCGGCGCGTGCGTTGAATCTCTGTCCCTGGAGGGCAAATCGAGAGTAAACAGATCCTGACAGGGAAACAGTTAGGACGCATTTTGCAAGCCTGTTATTTACGTTGCCACGGGACCTTTGACAGTGTCGCAGAGCCACCTAGTGGCTCTCGCATTAAGGGAAAGAGGGAAAAGTGACGGCAGTAACCGATTAGATCTCGCAATAAATTGTTCCGGGGCGCGACTCGTCATCGTGGCCGGCTAGTAGAACGATGTAATAAATTATCGGGTCGAGAGTCCTCGGACGTGATTTACACGGCCGATCATCGATAATCGGCCCTTGCAGATGCCGATATATTACGCGAGACAATGATCTACGATGCGACGATACGGTATCGCGAGATCGGAGGCTTTTAGTAATCTCGGCATGAAACAAGTTCCGACGTTTTGCCTCGGACTTTTCCAACGATGCAATTTCTCTTGCAATTTTGAATAGAAAATTGAGAAATTTCATTCAGCGTCTTTGCTCGTACCTCATGTTCCATCATTCGTTGAATGCAAACTATTTAGAATCGTGGCAAGGCAATTTTCTTAGTTCACCACCTCAGAATCGCCATTCGCACAAATACAGGGTGTCCCAAAACTACCCTAAGAGCCGAAAATGGGAGGTTCCTTGGGTCATTTGAAGCGACATTTTCCTTAGCAAAAATGTTATCCGCGGCTTTGTTTAGAAGTTATTAACGAAAAACACGGACCAATCAGAGCGCGACCTAGACGCGATTTGGCAAAATCGGCTCGGCGCGCCAACTGTCCATTGGCCGTCTGTGCCAACTCGCGTCTAGGTCGCGCTCTGATTGGTCCGTGTTTTTCGTTAATTACTCCTAAACAAAGTCGCGGATAACATTTTTGCAAAGGAAAATGTCGCTTCAAATGACCCAAGGAACCTCCCATTTTCGGCTCCTAGGGTAGTTTTGGGACACCCTGTATATAAAATCCGTACTTCAGGTACAGAGAACGTTGCAGTATTATTTGGCGAATGAAAGAAAATAAACTTTCCTACCCTAATTGGCTACACACTCTGTAAATCTTGAAATTCTTTCCCCTCAAGAATCTACTGAAAAGTCCAGCATTTTTCATGCGAAGCACTCTGATATTTCACTAGACCCACCGTTTCTCGTCCAGATGGATGACAATGGGACTCGACGCATACCGCAACCGCTTCCTGCCGCGATCCCCGACAAAAATCCTCGGTCGAATCGTCGAAAAGCATTCACCCGTTCGCGTTTCCCCTCATAAATTAGAAACTCTCTCGTCACCGAAGGCTTGAAGAGCATTTGGGAGCGTGATCGTCGCTGTCGGCCCTCGCCGGAGGATGAGACACGCTTATTGTCTCTAAACCGACAGGTCTGATCGTAGCCACTCCCAGGCCACGGGAAAGGATCATCGAGGATCGCTTCGTAGAAAGTGGAATGGAATCGATGAACCACCGCGGCCGGCTCGTGACCCGGCGTTCAGCTGGAAGACGACTTTGCTGTCAGTCAAGTTGCTCGAGCGGCTTCATCATCGTGGAAAAGAATGATCCTTCCTCCTGGTGAAAATCACAGACGCACAGTGGGTCCAAAGTGCCGTTTCATCTCTCACAAAGCGCAGCATTTTACACGATGGGAAGTCATTTAGCGAGACTCGCGATTTTACTGCGCTGTACCCCGCGGCTTTTATCTGCTAACCGATTCCTATAGGGTTGTAATTTCAAAAGTAAATTTTCATTTCGTATTTTCTATACATTATATAGTATTTGATCTACTTCATTGCTTCTTAAGCTTCTTTCGGTAACTGTCTGTCTCATTGAATTTCGAATCGCATTGTAGTATTAATTGATTATACACGGTGGACCACAAAGCGTGGTCAGTTTAAATTGTTCTGCAGTTTGTGGTTCGATCGGAATTTTACTTATGAAAAGCTGAAGATGATCATGCATACTCTGGCAAAAAGGGTTGACAAAAAATTTGGTATGATTACCTTGAAGCTCTGCAGAATGATCTAAGCTGACCACGCTTCGTGGTCCACCCTGTATATACAATTGATTCATATAAGGATTATCTTGAGATCAGTAGTACATCCATTTTGTTAGGAGCGTATGATGGTGAAGGGAAGAGCGGAACCCTTAAATAGCTCCGTAGGGGATGAATTCATTCTTGAATTAATTCAATGTGCTTTTTTAAAAAACTGTGGTGCCCAAGGTGGTTCGGAACCCACCTTAAACTGTAGGTCCCGTCGTTTAATAACCATAGCAGTTGAAAAAGCGACGTAAAATAATCGAAACAAAGGGGATGAATTCAAGAATCGCGAAATTCAAGAAACTTTCTTAGCTGAGGTTAACATCTAAACGTTAGGAGTGGTAACTTCTCGTTTGAGATTTCATCTAGTCAGATCAAGAGGTTACGGCGAAGGATGTTTCGCATTTGTGTCCGCAGATGAAAAACTGTAAAATTGATTTTTTTAAGTGTTGAAATGCCACTTTGACTCACTGTGTCGTGTTCGAAGCGTGCGTGCAGTAAGGTCGGCCTAGCATTTCGTTGACGGGTTCGTTAGAACGTGTCGCGCGTTAGACGGACCATCGTTTATCAAACGGCGATCATTTGTGAAGCCGATAATGACGTATCGGGCCACAGTGAAAGCATCGTGGGAATTGATTCGCGCGCGCGCGCCTGCGCGATCTGCGGCCCGGAAGCGTGCGACGATAAGGTCACGACGAGGCAATAGGACGATTAACGCCATTAAAGTCCGATTTTACGGGGTTTTCACATGGGAACCTCGTTATCAAGGATATTTTCGCACCTTCCAGTAATTTACACGTGGAACGTGGGACCGACAACCGCGACGACGTGATGGATTGCCAGTCTACTAGTGTTTCAGATTATTGAAATCGGTAAATTAAGAACAGAATTTCTGTTTGGAGAAATATAAAAACCCGCTGTCTACTAATGAGAGCTGGTGTTCAAATCCTAACATGGTGTAACTTCGTTATCTAATCATATGGCATTTTTGACGGCACTAACCAATCTGCCCTAAGTGTACACTTCTTCTTCTTCTTTAGTGAAAATGCGGCATTGGACTGTTTTGGCCAACAGCCGAGGAGCATGGTGTACCCCTAAGTGTACCCGTGTGGACTAAATCTACTTCTTTAGTAGCAGCTATCTAACTGTTAATTTGGTAAAAATGATTTGTCTCATATCAGTATTTAATGCATCTACATTGCTTTTTAAATGTTTAACAATATACTAAAAAATACAAGAAAATACAAGAAAATACAAGAATGTACAAGAATATATAAGAATATTGACATTCATTGATGATTATTCAGGTAGATAGTGGATATGAATTTTACGTAAAATAAAAACTTTGTACCTGAATTGCAACAAACTGGAATGAAATGGATTTACTTTTTTAATATGTTTAATAGATTGAAAGTAATGTGAGAATATTTTGAAATTTTCCTAATAGTTTTACTATTTTAAATTACACCTACTTATTTTTATTATAAACTAGCTGCCTCGGCAGGCGTTGGCCTGTCCAAATTTCAATAAATTTGTTTGTGATCGTTTTGTGAATTTGTGAAAAGCTATTGGAAATGTGTAAACGAAGTATAAATGAGAAAAAAAAACGTATTTCTGAGTGATCATTAATATCTATTAACAAATTGTGGCCATGGATATTCAATTTAAGAAGGACTACATTTAGAAGATGATTTTTGCAGTTTGTCCGAATTTTCCGACTTTCCTTTGTAATTGTCTTGAATTTTTTTTCCTTCAAACTTTTCCAGAACCATAACGAACCAAACAACAAACGAATAACGCATATCAATTGTTGGAGTCGTGAGTTACGCTCTTGAATTCATACAAAAATCCCATAGAAAAAAGCACTTTTATTATTTCCCGAATTTTCCATTTTTCCGGGCCACTTTTCCAATTTTTCTTACCCCAAAAACCTTATTCGGACTATTACAAACATTTTCTTTAAAAAATTAGTCAAATCGGTCCAGCCGTTCTCACGTGATGTCATGACCAACGAACAGCACTTCATTTTTATTATATAGATATATAGAAGATATATAAAATCCGCTATGTATGTCGGTGCTCTAGGTCCGAGCCCGAACTCTAGACCCTTCGAAGATTTATATCTACGACGTGCAAATAGCCGTTGAGGTCGAGCGGAGATTCGGAAGCGACTAATCTTAATGGATTGCGGAGATATATTTTTTCGCGAATGGCTGTACAGACTTGAGCGTCATAAGCATACCAGACGACTGCGTACCAAGTGTTACCAAGTGTTGTTATAAAAATTCAAGGGTTCTATTTGGCGCATTGTGTCCATGGAATGAGAGAAACTAATATAAGGTATAGGGACCAGTAGTTGACCATTTTATAGAAAAACGTAAAAAATATGGTTTTTATAAGCTGTGCACTTTTGATGAAAGTGAATCTCGGGTGCTATGGCATTTGTTGTTTAAATTTCAGAACAATTATAATACATGCGAAGTGAAGTATGCATAGTAATAACGGACGTCTGAATTCATTAAGGTTAGTAATATTCTGATATATCTCTTATTTTATTCGTTAATTGTAAATTGTGTTGGTAATTGTTGAAATTAATTGATACTAAAATGATTCCCAACATTATTGCTTTAACCCTCTTTCTAGTATAAGTGGTCAACTACTAACGAAGAGAAGGTCAATTACTAGATTTTTCATGTTCAAGAGTGGTCAACTTCTGAAGCAATTATTGAATTTTTCAATATGTTCCTTAAATTTGTATAAGTAAACTTTTTTTTTAAAAAAGTGGCCTTGTTACATAATCTAGAAGACTTAAAGAGTGTCTTCATGCATCGACTCTCGCTATTTGATGACAGAGCAAGTGGTTACTATTGTTCTCGTGGAAAACTTCTCTTAACTGGTCAACTACTGGTGCCTTTACCTTAATACCAGTCGATTTGATGGGAGGGGACCTTAAACGTTTAAATATCTTATCGTCGCGTTTCGTTTCACCAAGTATGCAGTTGAGATTGAGAGATTCCACGGTGCCGATCGGCATCATTCCGTCTAACAGGATTCGCGAGGCCGTGCGACGCGGCGCGCAAGATGATCGTCGAGCGTCATTTATTTAACAGCTTCCAACGCTTTTGACACCTCTGCGGACGTTGCCGCGCGTATCGCCGCTCTCTTCGGCTAATATTTGTCCGGAGTTCGACGAGAATTCCTGTTAGCCTCGACGTTATTCGGAAATTGAGATATCGGGACACGGAGGCCGTGAATCACACACGGTCGCACACGCTCTCTCTCTCTCGCGAATATCGGTATATGTATATGTACATCGGCAAGAGAGAGCCTGCCGGCAACTTACGCCAGGCTTCTCGCCCGTTAATTCCGTCGTTATCAAGAGTTTCGTAATCATCGACACGCCGGGGACAGGATCCGTACGACGTCGAGGCAGAACCTCGTTTTCGGTGCGGAAAGTGCAAGGAACTCGGTCAATATTTCCAAGGCTGATGGAAACGAGATGTTGGTTCACGGGCCGTCGTTGTTGCCGAACAGAACTTCAAGCAGTTCCCGGATAGATATCCGCGGAAACTACACGAGTTTCTACTTATAATTATCTCGGCTGTTTGGCGGACCGAGCTCGATCTCCGCGACGAAACCTTTTTATCGGTGCAGTTTGTTTTTCGCGTGTCGACTCAGGACTCGTTCTTTGCACGGGAGAATTTTTCCTGGAAATTACCTCATCGCGACTACCGCGCTGCAACAAATCGAATGCGAATAAGGCTCTAATGCGATTGCGAACTGGAAGAGAGTACAGAGAATACGAGTCCTGTATAAGAGATTAAATAATATTTCAGGAGATCCTTTGCATATGTAATGGCAATTGTATTCTTGAATAAAGACATGCTTCAATCTTAGTCTTAAATGGAAAGCATATAAAAAATGTAGTTTTATAGAATACGCTAAGTACTGAGAAAACGGGTCTTGCACGCGACATGAAATAATATTTTAGTAGGATCCCTTTAGACATTTAAAGGCCATTATATTCTTGAATAAAGAATTTAGTCTTGAATGAAAATCACGTTAAAAAACTGACATTTTATAAAACCAGTTAAGCTTCTCTTAAGTTTCTAGCCTCTTTAAGCACAAGTTGTATCGGAAAGGAGCTTAAAAGAGTCTTTTTTGTAGAATAATCCCCAAAGGATTAGTTTACGGTTCCGATGGTGTCTTGTTCGGTCACGAGTAAAATGACTATTTCCATTGAAAAATTTATTAGAAAATATTCATCTATGAATTATACGCTTTTAAAAAGTAATTGTTGGTGAGTAATTTAAACTACAAAGAGAAGAGTGAGTGTGTTGAAGAATTTGCATTTGTCTGTACCTGTTAAAATTGTTTTGATCTTTTATTGAAACCGAAGGTAAGAAACAAGTATTAAAGGACACGATGGAAAGTTAACTTTTGCTACGATAACGATAAAGATCAGTGAGATTACTTTTTCGCCTTATCACGCGAGAATTTATGACGATCGATGCCCGGTAGGTTGTTTAACGAGAAAATTCGGACAATCTTAATAGCTGAACCCAATATTGGTGCTTGTTTATATATAATAGCCTTCTTAAATACATGTAACCTACGTGCCTAAGTATTTTTGATTTTTCTACTGCTTATAATATTTTTGTTATACTATACAATATACTCTGTACTTTGTTATATAATACTCTGTACTAAGCATTATCTTGTAATAAATCTCATATGAGATTTCCAAATAAAAAAAAAAAAAAATTCGGACAATGGTTAATTTGCATAGCCGCAGAGAAGTGCAAGCCTAGTTTCGATGAAGTCAGAAAATGTTGGGTTACGGGGCACGTTTCGATTACCTATGGTTTCGCCTCCGGGTGAAGAAGTTGGATTTATTCTAAAAAAAAATTTACTGTATGTGCTCAACATGCGTCGGTTTTTTTTTTCCGAATTACCGAGTCGTGTAACGAGTTACACGCAATTTGCGCAGCGATAATTTGTGCACACACGTTTACACTTTGTACGCCGTTGCCCACGGTATCGAAACTTTTTATCCGGCTCGTATGAAACTCCGCTGCTACGACTATATTTCATCGTCGTCCCCTCCTCTGGTTTCTCGAAGCGAAGGACCTCGTTATTCCGACTGACTAACATTGTTCTGTTACATTACAGTATTTTATCAGACGTCTCGGCAAACACGAGTCGCTGGAATTTTTGACGAGGCAAGTGGATAGACGAATAAAAAAATAAACGAAAGATAAACGAGTCAACTCGATGTTCGGATGAATGAATTGTGACATTAAAATTAGGATAACTAATTACTTCGAACTCATACGATTATGTCAGCTAAGTGAATGTAATACATTAGAATTATTGAGTAAAAATTATTGTGTAAATAGGCTAGTGTGAGAATTATTTGCACAACTATTTTCACTATGTATTTACGCGATATTTAATTTAACCCTACAATCTTCTGCTTTTTGTGAGATTCAACGAAATGTTCGAGAGCAGAGAATGCCATTTCGCCTTCATTTTCATAGATTAGGGGAGGAGCCTATATTTAATGAATATACAGGGAATTTCCCTTGTAGCAAAATTGAGTAGGTACATTTTAAAACAGTCGAGAGATTAAAATAATTTAAAAACATCAATGTCTAGTGATTAGTTTAAATATCACTATTGGAAACACACCTAGTAGCAACCGTTAGCTTTGAATCGACAAGTCTTTGGAGATGTTCTCTATCGCGGCGAGAAAAATGTAGGGAGGACATTATGCGTGTCGACACTACCTTGTTTTTCGTTAAGAACTCTTTAACAAAGCCGCTGCGGCCTTTTTTGCAAAAGGAAAGGATCCGAGGTACCTCCCATTTTTTTTTTTTTATTATAGAAAATCTCATATGAGATTTATTACAACATTGTTTCAAAACAGAAATACACTACATATAGTACAGAGTATGAAGATTACAAAACAGAATAGGTTTCTTGAAGAAATACAGATGTTATAATATTAACATATGATTAAAAGGATCATTATATGAACAGAGAGAGAAGAGTATAAAAAAAAAGAAAAAAGAAAGAAAAAGAAACTTATACTTTAAGGCCACAGCTTTTAAAAAATGATAACATGTAATGACAGGCCCTAATATTAGGTTTGGCTATCATTACTGAGACATCCATTGGAAGCTGGAAGTCTATTTTACTGAGTTTGTTAATCAATGAGAGTCTCTCATCATTGTATTACCTCCCATTTCAAGGAACAGCAACATTTTTCAGAAAGCCTGTATTTAATGAAAAATAAAGAAGCTTTGTAATTGGATTAGTAGCGGTTCACACCGATACAACCCACCTCGTATCAGATTACGCGGTATCTTTCAATTCACATTGCTTGATCTTGGTCCTTCGCTGGGGACACCCATCAGTGGATGGGGATATTCGTTTTTCGTAGGTCTTACCGGTTTCCGTTTTCTCAGATCAAAGCTTCACTGTATCCAGATAAATTGCCGTATAAAGCGCATAAAATGGCTCCTGCCTTCTACGATACATTCCAGTAAATTCAAGTACGAAGCGGGGCACTTACTCAGAGATTAATCTCCAACAATCCAACCATAATCAACGCTTTCGTTTATCCGATCGGATCATCGTGTTCCGAGAAAACTGTGCGGCGAATCGGCTCACGGCGACGACGACGGCGGTCACGGTGAAAGAATGAGAAGCAAGTGTTAAAAGCTGAATTTATGCGATGACCACCCCCTATCAACGTTTCCTGACTCGTTTGCGTCTCGGTCTTTTTTCCGTCGTCGTCGTTTCGCGGCGCGGGTTGGATAAATCGATGCACTCGGGGCCATATAAACAATCGTATTTATCGTGCCGGGTTCACGTGGGTGTGCTGCTACGGGCGGCAAGAACCGGTCGTAAAATCTGACCGGTTTCTCTCGGTACGGCTTCCCTGGTCCGGCCGCGGAAAATTTTATTCGCCAAGAATTTCAATTGATTTCGAGCTCGGACGCTGCCTGTCGCGTCACAAACATTGGCCGATTGCAAAAGTCCCTGCCCGATTTTCAACGATGACGGAACATCGCTCGGATGCTTTTTCACGTACTGCTACGTACTGCGACTCCATTAATATTCGGACATTATTAACACTTTACCGACCGGAAGCCTATTAATAGGATTTTCAATAATTCTGCTGTACCAAAAAAAGCATAGAAATTTTCTTTGACATTGCAATCTTAAATGAAACTGTTAGACGACGTTATTGATGGTGACTTAGTTAGTTCATACTAAATGCTAAATGAAAATGTAGCCATGTACCATACATTTTTCAAAAATATGCAATAATCACCGGTCGGTAATGTGTTAAAAAGACGATGAGTTTTTTAACCCGTTGCAGTCGGAGCTATCTTAACTTGAAAATTAAACATTTCTTCCAACCTAGAATATTTAATTGTGTAGTAATTGATTACACACCAACACATTTAACACTAGATTTACGGAGCTCTAGAAATAACTATTTCATATTATTTTATAAACATAAGAAGAATGTGTCTATTCAAATTTTTGGCCATTTTCCCAGTAATATATACCCAAAGAAATACATTTGGTGAACAATTCCTCAGCGAAGCATCTTTACAATCTTAATAATCGCAAATTAAAAATGTTAGAACCCGTCATTTTGATGTAAACAATATTGTGAATAATAGTACAGAAATTTATAGCGATGACTCTGAGTCACCCCTTGACTGTTAAGGGTTAATGTCGGACCGTACATGTTGGGCCTTTTTTGAGTATTTAAAACGATTAGTTTACTGCACGACGTGGAAAAATAATTTTGAGAAATTATATTTTACAACTATTTGGTGTGCGTAATATGTTTTGTAGATCTGTGTCAATTATATACATTGTGTGAATTCAGGAAATAAATAGAAATTGATTTTCACCCCAATCGCGCTATCTAGAAAATAGTAGAACAGTGAACTTTAATTTTCCATATGATTTCCGTGTCATCTTTCCAATTTTCTTAAAACTGCATACGTCACGAGACATTTCAGCGTTAAACTGTTTATCGTGAATTGCCACCGCTTCTGTTTCATCTTCGACTCGGGCACGAGCTTTTGCACTCGTCCCATAAAAAGTGCCGTCGCGCGTTGTCGTTTATCGACGATGACGCTGTGAAATTGGTAATTGCGAACGTTAGCTGTCGACGTCGCGATCCATCGACGCGCGCCATTCACGAGAACGGAAAAATCGATGCGAACACTATGCCGAACTTTCCCCGTGAATTCTTTTTCTAAGCCCGGGTCTCGACCCTGCTGGAATTCAGCTTCGTGTTCAGTCACCCCCGTTCGAAAACACTTTTAGAAACGGGAAAAATAGTAATTTGCGCTGCGATTAAGAAGATGGGTTCAAACAGGTTTGCCGTAGAAATCTCTATGTTGGGCTTGGTGAAATTATAAATTGTTAGGCTCGACGAGTGAGATGGAACGCGTGTTGGTAGGAGTTTGTATGCGCGTCGGACAAAGTGTTAATTCGGTTTATGAAAGTGCTCCCGTTTCTTCAGTCGAAAGTTCGAAAGTTCGATCGAACGTCGACGAAACGATCAGTCTGCACCTTGTTGTAGAGCTCTATTTAACATGATATTGTTAAAACGCTACAAAATTACAAGTCAATTACGTATTAATAAGATTCTGTAGTCGAAAGTTTGACCGAGACAGCTAAACTTTTGTGATGCACGTGACACTGTTCTTTACAATAAGATTTGCGACTCGTAAGAATTGAATTTGCACACCAATTCAATGATGTATATTGAAACTTGGTGCATACATCAAAAGATATTTTAAAGGTAAAACAGTCCCCTTTGAGGATGAAAATATCAGACTGTTTTAAAAACATGATTGTACGCCTTACAGTTGATTCAAATTATTCAGAGAAGAAATAAATGTTTATGCAGCTCCTGTTTCTTGCAATCGTATAGCATAGATATATTTTATATAAAAATCCGTTGTCTACGTATACACAAGATACAAATAAAAGATATTCACCTCGTAAATATGAAAAGCAACTGCATTTTTTTCATTGCACTCAATGACGTTGAGCACTTCAAACTGCAAAGCGGAGGTCGAACGAGTCGGAAAAGTGTGAAACCCGATTTGCTTTTGAAATCCGTGTAACGAAGAAGCACGCGACGATCCCCTTTGATCCATTTCCGAAATTGCGCCTTCTTTTGGTTTGCTGGCGAACGTTCGGAAGCTTTTCGAATCGCGTTTTAATCGTAAAAGGCCGCCGCGATCGCGAACAGCAAGGCAGTGCCTGTTCAATTAGGCTGATTAAACGTACTAATTGCATAATGTAGAGCGCGGTTCGCGAGGTATTCCATCGAACTCGCTTTTCCCCTTCGCACTTTCAAGGATATCGTTTTCGTAACGGCGGATCGTTAAAACGGAATCGCATATTAATTCTCGTTTTTCTACCGGGCTTACGTTAGCCGTGTAACGCGCCATGGGAACCGGCTGCTTAAGAAATCCTTTGGACGTAACAAGATTTAATGGGCGAGCACTTGGCAATGAATCATTCGGCGACTCCTTCGTGCCGCTGTGACACGCATTTCATGCCAGCCGAGTAAACACTTTTTATAACTGGACTGCGACTGTCTGTGCATTCGTAACAGAGGCACGTGAATGTTTCGCCTGCACGCGACATCCTGCTCGAAAATATTTGATCAGTTCCCCGAAGCGTGTGTCCGCTAGTTTCTCTTGCAAGCATGGCTCATAGAGATTTTCAGCATTCGGTGTCAATACTGGCACGATAATGCGTCGATCCGTGTGGAAACTTCGGTACCGAAACGACACTTGTATCGTGTACGAACAGCATTCATTGACCAAGACAATACATACCAATAAAATGATGAAACGTTCACAAAGCAATGATTTAATATTTAAAGGTGAAAACAAATTAAGCTTCCTTAATTTTTTCATGAGATCAACTCTTTGAGATTCCAACAAGGTACATTGCCAAATGATATGGTTAAGATCTTGAACCTCATTGCCGCAGTTACATTTGGAATCATCTATTATATCTATTCGTGAAAGAGATGCTGCAAGATGATAATGATTTGCTCTACAACGATTAAATGTTACAATAAATTCTCGTGATAAACCTCTACCCGAGAACCATGGTGTAACTCCATCTCTAATATAGTACTGAAAGTATTCCTTGCCCTTAAACTGACTCTGCTGCATTGTGAAATCACTAGTGCTTTGTCTACATTTGTGTTTGAAAGATTCCCGTAAATCAGAAAAGGGAATGACAATACACTTATTAGCTTGTTCTGATGTTGCCGACTTGGCTAAGGCGTCAGCCTCATCATCACCAACAATGCCTGAATGGGACGGAATCCAAACAAATTCTATACTGCTGTTGTTCAATGTGGTTTTCTTGAACTTAAAGTATTTTTCCTTAATTTCGTAAATATAGAAGTTAGTCATTATATTTATCTTTGAGTTTTGTAGACATAGTAGGGCACTGAGAGAATCGGTAAGTATTTTGACTTCTTTACGACTTGTGTTAACTAATTCGTGACATTCTTTCTGATTAAAATGACACCTGATACGTCAACGTTATTGTTCGGATAATAGAATATTTTTGGATTAACTACTTACTAATTTGTACAATAAATCTAATTCGCTAATACTATATCGTCAGAATTATGTTTGGCTACATTTTAATAAGAAATACACCCTATGGTAGCGGGGATGAATCCACAAGTGTAAGAAGGAATGTAAATTATGAAACCATAATCGCGGTGGACGTTTACGCAAACTTGCGTCTTCGATGTAATTCCCATCATTAATAGTCCCTGATCGATTCGAAATCATATAAAACGATTGATTGACATTTAGGCCTTTTTCCTCGTCGTCCTTGAGAGGCCATTATAAAAATCCACTGTAATCAAGAAACTCTCGTAGTGTTTCTTTTCCAGATTGCTAATGATGCAAATGATACATCGATTACACATTGCAACAGGCGTAGCAAAAACTGCGCGGAGAAGTAAAGTATCCCGTTAACAATGTTTCGAGTCATTAATTTAAAAAGCGGAACCAGAGATGCGCGCGTTAACGAGATACGAATAGACGTACCGCAGATATACAGCGGTGGGACATGCACGGCACGAATATATCACCGCGGTAATATTATATAATGACTAATTTAAATTACCAGCCAGTGTCGAGTTAATATGAATCAAATATGGAAATGGTGGAACGGTTCTGTTGGAATTATACGCGAACCGTCGATCATCTGTGAAACACGATTTCCACGCTCGATCGGAGGTCAGTGACGTGGAATGCTCTTGTCCCTCCAGGCGGATTCTTCTTCTTGCAAGTGATTTTCTTAGGCGTGTTTTATTGCCCGCTACGAGCTCGGATACATAAATCTTGGGGGAGCTATGTATCAGTGCTTGAAAGTGTCGAAAAGGCCGAGGAGAAGCAACTTTTTCTATTTTCTTGAACGTCGGACTGGCTACGAAGAGATAAAGCACTTCGAGGTTCCACAAAATGCTGGTAACTTCGAACAACAAAATTTTGTACCGTCACATTGGAAATTTATAGAGTTCACGTCTCGGGGAGCCATTTATTAGTGCTCTGAAGTATCGAAAAGGGCGAGGGGAAGCAACTTTTTCTATTTTCTTGAACGTCGGGTGTGGCTACGAGGAGATAAAATAGTTCTAGCTCCTACAAAATACTGGTGACTTGGAACAACAAAATTTTGCAGCTTGACATCAGGAATTTATAGAGTTCACATCTCGGGGAGCTATGTATCAGCGCTTTGAAATATCGAAAAGGGTGAGCGGGAGCTACTTTTTTTATTTTCTTGAACGTCGAACTGGCTGCGAAGAGATGAAGCACTTCGTGGTTCCACAAAATACTGGTAACTTCGAACAACAAAATTTTGTACCTTCACATTGGGAATTTATAGTTCACATCTTGGGGAGCCATGTATCAGCGCTCTGAAGTATCGAAAGGGGCGAGGGGAAGCAACTTTTTCTATTTTCTTGAACGTCGGGTGTGGCTACGAGGAGATAAAGTAGTTCTAGCTCCTACAAAATACTGGTGACTTGGAACAACAAAATTTTGCAGCTTGACATCAGGAATTTATAGTTCACATCTTGGGGAACCGTGTATCAGGTCTCTGAAGTATCGAAAGGGGCGAGGGGAAGCAACTTTTTCTATTTTATTGAACGTCGAACTGGCTACGAAGAGATGAATCACTTCGAGGTTCCACAAAATACTGGTAACTCCGAACAACAAAATTTTGTACCTTCACATTGGAAATTTATAGAGTTCACGTCTCGGGAAGCCATTTATTAGTGCTCTGAAGTATCGAAAAGGGCGAGGGGAAGCAACTTTTTCTATTTTCTTGAACGTCGAATTGGCTACGAAGAGATAAAGCACTTCGAGGTTCCACAAAATACTGGTAACTCCGAACAACAAAATTTTGTACCTTCACATTGGGAATTTACAGTTCAAATCTTGGGGAGCCATGTATCAGCGCTCTGAAGTATCGAAAGGGGCGAGGGGAAGCAACTTTTTCTATTTTCTTGAACGTCGGACTGGCTACGAAGAGATAAAGCACTTCGAGATTCCACAAAATACTGGTAACTTCGAACAACAAAATTTTGTACCTTCACATTGGGAATTTACAGTTCACATCTTGTGGTGCCATGTATCAGGTCTCTGAAGTATCGAAAAGGGCAAAGAGAAGCAAGCAACTTTTTCTCTAAAAAAACGTGGTAAAATGGAACTACTTCGCATTTTCATTACACAGCAACAGCTTATGACCTTCGTTCACCTACGAATCTAAACGCATCCTCGCGAAAGTCGATACGTCTCTGCGCAGCAAGTGGTCCTGTTCTCTGCGCGGATATTGAATTTCATTTTACGATATCGTCAGCCAACTAATGCGACCCTAACGCGTATCTTCCCATCCGTTCTGCGTATGCTTTCGTCATCGTAACGACTACCCTATTTTTTCGGCACACGGTGTGTCAACGGCTGCTAGATGCGCGCTTGTTCCGGAATCGATCGTCGGACCCGTGCGAGACTATTTTTCCATCATTGTCAAAGCGAGCGAACGGGCGCGCTGACATGACAGATCGCGGGAAACAGGAGTTCGAGGTTTCAATTCTGTCATCGGGATGGCAGCTTTAGTTTCCTGGGAACAGCTTGAAAAAAGATTTGGTCGAACGTTGCGTCGTTGGTTACCTACACAATGGAACATTTACGAGAAAAATTGGAGTCACGGTGACATACAGACGGAATACAGAACACACAAATATTTCAAAGTAATTGTGCGGAACTTTATGTAAGTTCTCCTTTATGAACACTAAATCTTACGTTTGTGAATGTTGAACCCCCGTAAGCTTTTATATTTTATAAATGTCTAGTATAGTATAAGAAAAAGTTGCAACGCGGTTGCACTGTAGTATTCTCTCTTTGCAAGCACGCCTTGATGTGCTCGACGCAATCTCACATCGTCCGTTATAATCATATTCTCTTCATTGTGACATATCGGTGAAAGTAGTCGAGTTTCATTTCAATCTTCCTGTTGACGAGATGGAAGGAAGAGGATCGTATCGATCAACTGGTAGACGCTTATGGTAATTTCTATTTTAAATGATCTAATCTCTAAAATCGAAGAGAAACTACTTTTGGAGTTCAAATATGTATAGAGTATAATTTCAAACTTAATTTTAGAAGATTTCCGAAGGATTATTATACAAATCTAATTTAGAGGAATTCTTATAACAATTTATTTTTAATCTTAATCTTAATTCTTACAATAACTTTATTTTATCCTTCATTTTAGAAGATTTTCCAGTTTAAATTAATCTCAGAAGAATTTTTATAAAAATCTAATTTAGAAATAGTAAATGGTTAACCCTTTGCGGTCGGAGCTATTTTAACTCGAAAATTAAACGTTTCTTCTGACCTACGATATTTCCATTCTCTATGATTTTTTAAATTTGATAAATATGAAATTGATATAATACCTCATACAATACTTAAATGTGTAGTAATTGGTTAGATACTGACATATCTGATAGTGTAAACAATTATTTAAATAATAGTACAGCAATTTTTAGTGGCGCCGCAGAGGCGCCACTCGACCGCTAAGGGTTAAGTTTTGGAGTGAATAGAGAACTATTTAAAAATTTGTTTATTTCTTCGATAATATTCTTATCAAGTTGAAACTGCTGATTTTTGTGATAAATCCATCAAATCCGCAGTTCAGTGATCAGTACTGAATACATCGAATTTATTATAAGACGGGAACGGTTAACGAGAGCAGATTCGCGTAGATCACGGCGAAAAGAGCGGCAGATTTAAAGAGTCGTTGAAAAACCTCCGTGCGAGTGAGTACACGGCTTCATCGGCACACAATTCAGTCGCCGACAGGAGAGAAGCGGAGCAGCCGTAAATCGTTCGTGATGAATTTTCGCGTGTGAAGTGCAATCCTATTTGCCAATTCATATTCATGACAGCGCGCCGCAATCATGCATGGCGTGCTTTCAATAATACTCGAGTAATCTGACGTTCGAATCAGAATCTATGCCCGAACAATGACACTTAACGAGTGTTCGCCGTTTTACGTCCACGACTTCCTTCCACGTACACATATTTATACGCAAAACTTGTTTTTCCACCTTTTCGTTTTTTACATTCACAGATCGATGCACGAGAAAGTGAATTCTTCCACGTGTTTGCCGATTTTCTAACCGGAGAACAGCAACACCGGGTTTGAACTATAGTTGGGTATGTAAATCGCCGTTGATATCGCGATAAAACGGTGCGTACACTCTAGAAAAGAACTAGTCTAACGCGTTGAACAGCGCCCAGAAGAATTCGGTGTAATTTGTTTAACGAAAAGCTACGATTTGCTACAGCGATTAGGTGCTCTTGCGTCGCAGATCTTAATCGAATAGCAAACACGGTAACAATAAAAGCAAAAAGATCAAGCAATCTTAGGGAAAAATCGTTAGTATTTCAATCATTGGAGCAAATGTGAATCAAATCACCGTGAATTTCAAGATTAAACCGTCATCGGTATAACGACCTCGTGAAACGTAGTGTACGATTTTTGTTTACCGTTATGCACAGTGCTGTTTCAATGAAAACTGTGTCACCGGTATTAGAATTAAAGGCATAGTTTCGGTTCAGTAAATCGGCAATATCAAACGTTACCAATTTTTGTGGTATCGTTATAAAGAAGAGATTTATGTTGATTTAAACTGCGGTATAAATGTCCCGGAATCTGTGCGTACATTAAATTGGGAAAGTGTTGGAGGAAAAAGATCATTTTCGTCAGTGTTGTACACATTTGCTTGAATTGAGGCAAAACCGTTCCCACCGTAGCGCCCACTTATTTTCTGATCGCTATCGAAATCGTGAGGATTTAAATGTCAATTTGTTATCCAAGAATTTTCTCACAAATTTCCAGAGAATCACAGATACATTAGTGTAATTAAAAACGACACTCACTGGAGTTTTCGCTCACTTCTACGAATAGCGATTTGCGGGCGTATCGAAAATCCAGACCTCGGTAAAAAATATTTCAGCTAAGAAATACAAATATTTGTAAATACTATTACTCACAAGTGTGTTACATATGTTTCATTTGAAACTAATAGTATATTGCTGTTTCAAATGAAACAATACGAATATTTGTATTTCTTAGTTCAAATATTTTTTACCTAGGCCTGCGAAAATCCTTCGCCGAATGTTTGCAAGCATCGCGTCCCCGTGCAAACGCGCGAAACGATTTCTCGCAAACTACCATGCGAGTAAAAAAAAAAAGAAACAGAGCGGAAGACTGGAAACGTTCCAAATTCGAGAAAAACCAACATCGAGAGCGAGAGAGAGAGAGAGAGAGCTTCCACCTGAAGCCGTGCGCATCTTCTGTTTTCGTTTCATTTTCTTTCTCGTCGGCCAGAACACCAGCCCAACCGTGAAATAAACTTTTCCTGGATATTCTTGATGCTATTGACACGTTTGCGATCGAGTGGTACGCGAATAAACACGGGTCGCCCGATATGCTATAACGTGCCCCGGCGTCGTACACATTCCCAGAGGAAGTAAAAACTGAACTAATAAAGACTTTTAAATGATATCGATAGGTCAGGGAATTTCAAACTCCGGTTAAATATTTTAGCCATCGTGAAATTCTGCAGCATTGAGAAATGAGAGAAATTCTACCATCCTTTTAATATATAAAATCATGTTTCCGTAAAACATCAATACATATATGATATCCAAGTAGCATTTGCTTTTCACGTAGATATCCTAAACTGAATGTGGCAGCCATTTCCCCAAGACCATTTCTGCAAAACCATGTTTGTGGTATTCGATATCGATGAATTTTCAAATAAAATTTAAAAAAAAAGTATATTTCAGAAGGATCCTGTGTTAGCACAAGATACTATTTATGAAAAATCAATTATTATCATACCAAAGGTATACAGAGCTCTAAAGGTTAGTTCGTGTTTTGGTGAACCGGTTCGCGTGTCCACGAGCTTCATTCACGGTTGCCGTAAACTTTCTAACGATTCTAGTGGATTTAGTTCCGGTGCTAAGAGGATTAGCAGGTGGAATCACTTGGCTGACCATGTTCATCGACGGTTCGAGTCACTCCACACCTCGAGACGCCATTGTGCCGCGTGCAATCTTCGCGAAGTTTGTGGATTCGTGTAACTTCGCGTCCTGTTCGCAAAGAAGCTTAGCAGAAGTCGTTATCACCGTCGTTCATAAATTGTAAATATTAGACTTGTGTTGCGACGGCAACACCAAAGGTCGACCATCCCGTGCCGTTCCTCCAGGAGACAAAGGGACATACATGAAAAAATTAGTTTGTAACTACCGCAATTCGACAACCTCGACCCCGACAGATGGATAGCACGTGACCAAGCCAACGAAACGACGAGCGGAATTTCCACCATAAATCACGCCATTGACGAACGAAGACAATACACAAGGAATTTCCTGACAGTTTTCCCACTCCTCAACTTAAAACTCCTTCCAATGCACCCACGTCCAATTACCAAACGTTACATTTTCCCACCTAAATCCACAATCATTCAATCAGAAAAAAAACTAAACTGACCTTAGACAGGACACGACGAGACAATGGGAACAAATCGAAAACGCGAACAGATGATATGGACTTATTAAGGAAGCTTAATTTGTTTCCACCTTTAAATATCAGATCGTTGCTTTGTGAACCGAATATTGAGGCATGTTATTTTCTTTTCAAGTTTTTCAAGCAATGCAATTTAAAGATTTAAAGTTATGTACTTAATATGTTATATACTTAATGTGTTCTACTGTACCTACATTGCTAATGTTCAAATGTAAGATGTATATTACTAATGTATAGCTTTATAACCCCCTATGGGGAGTTCTAATTAAGTTTTCAATAATAAAAAAAAAAAAAATGATACGGACTTTCCGAAACGAACATACACATCGCGAACCATCTTAGTGTAAGATATAGTAATAAAAGTGTATGTAAACATCAGTTTCGCACTTATTAATATCTAAGCTGCTCAATATTATCTATTGCATATTGAGAGAAGGCAACGACATTAATTCAATCGCTGCCTTCGTATACAGCCTGTGCAAAAAATAATTATGGTCTTAAGCGGTCAACTTCCAAGCACTATATCAAAATATATTTTACACGTCGAAATGAAAGCCATTTACTCCGGTAATATTAACTCTTAGTAGTCGAGGGGTGACTCGGAGTCTCCACTAAAAATTTCTTACGACGTGGAACATCATCGGAACGGACAGTGGATACGGTTTTGATCGCTGCGATGCGATGGCGAATCCAGACGCTCGTAAAGATGATATGGTGCATCGATTCTTTCCGCGAGGGATTTGCCATTCAAGATTATACATCCGGCGAGTCGTTATTCCGTTTACATGTGTCGCATGGAAGCTGAATCACATTCCGAGAAGTTCGTTCTTGATAAAGGTCGATCTACACAGTATATGTAGTGCAGATCGACCTTAATGCTCGAAGAACCGACGTGCAGCGAGATAGGAATGATCGGTGCGATTAAAAGGGCCGTTTGGCTGTTAAGCAATATTATATTACAATGATTCAAGCGAGCATCGACGATTATCGGGCGAGATAATGACACTGGATGCTGCAGAGACAGTATTTGTAATGGCTCGACGTCACCAAATATTTTTACAAGACATATCGATCTTGCTGTAAATCTTTCAAAGTTATCAAGAAATCTGGATTTTCGGAAAGCTCTATAATCTTGGGAGATTTTAAACAGTCACAGAAAATCCCTAGAAGTCTCAAAATATTTTTGTATGTTGAACAAGGACTCCAGAAGTTTTCGAAAACTGAAATGCCTCCGAAGATTCTTTTAAGATTGTAGTAGCTGAGACTCTATTTGCTTTTCAAAATATTTGTAGGCATCCAAAGAAGACTGGAAATTCTGTAAGGTAATCGCGGGGTTCTTTCGACAGATTTCTAGAAGATCAAGTTTTCTTGGCAAGATATCCCACAGAAGATTCTCAGAGGACTCCGGAGAGCTCTACTCAAAGGATTCCTGAAGACCCAAAGTATAATCGATACGTTGGAAGTCAGAGAAGCTCCCACAGGGAAGGTCCGTCAAGTCTGAAGACCTAACAGAGAGTGGCATTTCTCGGCTTCGGTGCTTGTCGAATAAGTAGTTATGTCCTTCAAGCTAAGACGATGCTTGATTTAACATCTTTTACCTTATTTCCTCAAGAGGATCACCTGTCTCTATATTATACTGCGATTACAGAGATATTCCTCATTATCGCGACGAGCGGACTGTGAATCTTTATGCAGTATCATAAATGTATAAAATCTGTGACGTAATGACGAATAAATTTTTTTCGCAATATACATCATTCGTTCTGTGAACTAATTCTTATAAGTTCTTGAAACAAGTACTTTGGTTCACTGTTAAGGAAGTTGCATCATCTCAAAGGACGCATGGAGACTTTTGGGGCTAACTGTAAGTGTGATTTCGGTGACAGAGTTTCCACATATAGTCACTCCTATTAATATTGGTACACTCTTAACAAGACGATAACCTTTTAAATATTGGGCCACACTTGGGAACACTTAGTTTACTTAGAAAGATTGCAATTGATTGATATTACAGAGAAAATGCTAAAAGTTGTTTTGTACGATTTCTTTTACGCCTATATTGAAAATTTAAAAAATATTTTTTGTATTCCTCGTTGAGACTGCATTTTTCATTTGAATCTCCGGCATTCTGCTTGGAGGATCGAAGAAGGAAATTACAGAGAAAAATGTCGGTATTGCGTCACTGTTCCTTCAGACCGACGGAATCTACAGGCGAGCGAATCAACGACGACGAAGATGACGTTTTCGCTCGGTTTTATTCTGAGCCGGTGGAAGGTCATTGTCAACGAAGAAAAGGGAAACGCGGTGACGGTGCAATCAGCCGTCCATATAAATGGCCGCAGGAAGGAAGGAAAGGCAGGGCTCCAAGGAATAATGAAAGGAAAAGAAGCACGGAGGCAAGAAGCAGCCAACGATCGAGCGAATTCCACTGTCGTCGCTCGCGTAGAATTGCGACGCTCGTAGGACGAGCTACTTTTTCTATGGCCACGTTCACACGGACCGAAAGCTCGACCCGCGTTCCCACAATTCTCCGAACGATCCTGAGAGCACACGGTGGCGTCGGCTTCGTTTTTATAATAACGTCACGTCGCGACTCCTCCGTTCATCGCGATCATTTATTTGAAGGGTTGCTGGAAAACAGAACTTTTTCGACTCCAACTGCTTCAACGGATTTTCGCTCAAGGTTGCTCCCGCGGAGTTCAAGGTTGACGATTGCGTATGCAGAATATCGAATTTCTCGTTGTATCATCGACTCCTTACAGGGATTGGGTGTCTAATTCAGAATGTGTTTCATCTATACAAATCGCATATTGATATTTTGGTGGCTTTTTGCCTACAATATGTTTACACATTCATTAAGGCTTATAGTATTTTACAGAAATGGTTTCGACAAAATGACTGCTACACGACTGCTAAAAATACTACTTAAATATGATATAGTACGACGTACATATTAATTGTTCAAAGATCATCACTCTGTGATATTACTACAACACAATTTCACCGATTAAGATAAGAATTTATTTGATTTTTGACAATGCTTGCGCTGTTGTTAAACGAAAGTGCTTGAGAATAAGCTGGACGTTTTGAGAACTGAATGCACGAGATCTTCGACCAGAGAGCTAATTACGGAAAAAAGGAGAATAAAAGATCGGTATTCTGGCTGAGAAGGTCAGCGACCCAGAAATTTCGCAGACAGGAAAGGTATTCTCTCGAAAGAGAAAACATGCGCGAAGGTGTGCTGCCACAGGGAATATTCAGATTCTGTCCGAACGCAATTGGAACACGTAAAATATCGCGTGTGAGACGTGCTCGATTTCCAGTTCACTTTATCTCGCCGACGGTACGTAGGCTTTGTACGAAACTTCCATCTGTAAGTTAAGTCAAACTGAAGTTACTGCTTTTCACGGAGTTAAATGGAACAAATCTGTTCAACTGGAAAGGATTTAGATCGCGGCGATACGTCGAACCGGGGGGCTTTCAACCTACTTCCTTTTTCCGGTCGAACCAGACGGTTCCCGAATCTCTGGCTCGGTTAATCGTAAGCCGAAGTGGCCGGTGTACTCGGATTTAGGAAACGATCGAGAACCGTGTAAGCAACCTATCGTATATCGGCGAAGGGCCTAAACGATACATGAAAAATATGGGGAAGCGTGTGTGCTCGTTCCATGCGGGCCGGACGCGCACCGGAAATGGAAACAACGGATTATGCGATCGAATTGATCTGGACCAATGTACCTCGGGGCTTAAAATGATCCGTGCTTGACGTTCGAATCGGGGGAAAAAACAACAGGAACCATTGACGTAATATTTTTGGTGGAAAAGCGTTTCAGAAATTCGTTCAACGCCAACACGCTTCGAAATTGTTGGCGCAACGACACTCGAGCATCGACGCGTTCATTTGTCTCGAGATAGGGTCGGGAGTTTCCGTTTTAAAGAGCAGGTTTCGTTTTTGCACCGAGCTGACGAGCATTAATCAGAATTGTTTGACCTCGAAGCCGACGAAAGAGGACGAGCGATGCTCCAGGCCTCGAATTATTTTCGATAGATTAAAATCCTTTTGTCCGCTGACCCATACCGCGCTGGAAAACCGTCTCCCCAGTGAAAAGAGTCATCGCCGGAATCAATAGTTACAAATAACTTCGCCGCGCATGTTTAAATATCGCCAACGAGATTACAGTTTCGCGCGTTCCCTTCTGCCTCCCTCTCAACATGCAAAATAGAAATCGACGTGAAATAGAACTATTTACAGCACGTTGTTTGACTCGTGTAACTCGAGTTCTAGATAAAATAGTAAATAGTTTATTTCCTCTCGTAAAAATGAAATATTTTGCGCATATCGGAAATGGTTGGACCTGGTGTTTTAAATCTTTTTGTTTGCCTTCGCTGCATGGATTTGTGTTCGCGCAGGTGTACTTTAAAGACTTCTGTTACTATTTACAATCACGTGCAATCAAAAGATAAATTTATTGTACTGCGTATCGGAGTTCTTTTGTGCAACGCCATTTATCCTCTCAATATTTCTTTTTCGAGAAATACCAAATACACGTGTGGAACAAAAGACTGTGTTTTATATTTGATGCATCATTGTTGTTTAACATGTCCACTATTTCGTGTTTACATACATTGTACGTGATTGAATACAACAAACTCTGCAAATAAAATTAGCCTTAAGGCTTCTTCGATGTTTGTAGAATAACGCATCGTAATCTACTTAAGAGGAGACCCGTTATTACTGCCTTTAAAAAAGCTATCGGCTTTCTCTGTACTCAATCTTAGATACTCTGTGAACGTGTTAATCTTTGTAACGCAGAGGCCTCAGCTCTTCCTCCAGTTTCCTTGGGATTCGATAATATTTCATCCTTCTCAAGTTTATAACCTGGTAAACGATGGAAACGTTTCAGACATTCTATTACAGTTTGGAACGATTCAGCACCAACAGCAGACAGTGGCGGTCGTAACCTGAGAAGTTGAAGATCAATACCGAGGATAATCGAACCCAGTGGCACGATATCGGCGACAGTTAGGTCGCGGGATTTCAATAATGGCGGAGCCGAAGTCATGAAATGCCAATATCGGTGACTCCGTGACACGGAATTCGACGCCGATGACCACTGGGTCGTGGAACCACGATACCAACGACTCCCCGCCCGCGAAAACGCGACACGGATCATTTTCGCGTCGTTGGCTTAGAATCATCGAAAATTTCTGGGTCATGAAGTCGCGATAACGTTAAATTTCCCTGGTTGTCCACAGGGCACGCATGTGGCAATGATTAACGCTGTAATAGGTGGGGTCGGATTGATTTTGAATTTCTGGTTTTACGTGATCCTTAGAGCCTCGAATTTTCTTTTGTTTAATGTTTAATCCTTTGAAGATGAATGTCGACGTGCAAACAACGCATAGTGGATTGTTATCGCGATCTAGCTGGACAAAATTTAATTTTGATAGCGAACCAGATGTATGAAATCACAGAATTCGATTTAGCCAGGAAATATAAAGATTATTGTAGTTTACTTCAATACATATATTAAAACAATACTATTAAAAAAATATTGGATATATTTGCAAATTTCTTTGGTACACATTATGTTTCGTTAACCTTTTAAACCTCCATAATAGTTTACATATAATTTTATCTCTATTCCGAACTTCAACGAAACTTTTCACACATTATGCCACTGTGTACACTGTTAATTTTTATCTCGATGGAAAGCTGGAATCATAAGCTATACGAAACGCTGAAGAGCATTTTAAACAAATTATGAGATCCATTGTTGTTCTCAAGTTTATTTTCAACAACCGCTTGATTTTCAATTGCATTTTTGCGGGTTTATTCAAATAACTCTCTGCGAGTTACAGCAGGTTCTTCGGTTCGTGTATTATAAAATAATGGTGGCAATGTATCGGCGGTTTCAAAATGGTTAAATTGTCGGGTGGGAACGGGTTACCCGATGGACGATGTGTGCCATGAAAATAAGTTACAGAGGCCGCGCCGTTTTCGCTCGATGTAATCGTGCGGTCTCGATATCGACGGTACATCTCGTGTTTTATGGTGAAACGGTTGCCGCAGCGATGCATCGCGACGCGACGGTTCGAGAGGCATCGAAATCTTTTAATCGGGGCGGCAATTAAAAACAACCGGCCATTATTGGCTCCGGCTTGGATACCGGCGGATGACGAATAGTAATGACGGATACGTGATCGAAATGTCAGTTGCCGCCGCACGTTGGCCAGCCTATTACCGAAGGGAACCGGAATACCAAGAGAAGAATCGATGGTTTAACTATGCGAGACGCACGTGCACGTACAATTTATCAGAATGATACGGAGCTTTTCGTTGAATACAGATGAGCTGCGTGGCACGCGCCCGTTCGACGATAACCGCCGATAACAGCCGAAACGAAATCGTTCCGGGTTTCCTTTGTCGCGGTAATCAAACGTCTTCTATCCTAGCCACCGTCGTCGCGTCGAGTCCAGGTAAGTAGTCACACCGTTTCTTGTATTAGAACGGCCGCATAACGTCCACTATAAATGCATGCACGGCCGCGTACCACTCTATAGAACGCCTTTATACTCGCCTTACGAATGAAAGCCTACGTCGGGGCTGGTAATCGTTTCAATCTATCTGTTCCTCGGTTCCTTGGCTCCAATGCATACGAAAGAATCGATTCAAACACGCTCGGAACGGCTACTTATCGAGAAAACACGGAACCACTGTCGACTGCGTTTCGTATGTCGACCACGAGAATCTTTCTACCATATTCATGAATAATTTTATACACTTTCAGGATTTTCTTTGTGTCTTAATTGTACACTGATTTTCTTATCAGCTGGTTGGCCAGTACCATCAACATTCACATAGCAATAACTATACTGGGCTATGTTTCTAACGATAAGTTAACATTTTTACGTATTTCATTGGGGTCAGGCGCACGTTGGTCACCTTTTGGAAATGCGAAAATTAAATATTCGGGAAAATATATGCAGACTGTAATGGGAAAATGAGCAAATAAGAAAGAGCAGGATATCTTGATGGATTTCTTGTTGAAAATACACAAATATATTTCATGAGGGTAGTTTCCACCTGTTCGTGAATTTGTGTGAATTTGTAATGTCGATCTTATCACCGTGATGGAAAACGATAATCTCGCCATGTATATGTATACGCGAGTCGAGCGAGCGATTCACGGTGGTCGCGATTGACAAAGGAGAGTTGTCGTGGCGACGAAAAACAAGTTTTGATTTGAGAGATGAAGAGAAAGTGCGAGTCGACTCTGGTCTCTTCTGTGATAATTTGTAATTGTTAACTGAGATACTTTTTTGGTTTGAATGCTCACGCGAGTGATCCCGGGTAATAGGAGATTTGATTTCGCACTTGGCCCGGCAATACTTGAATCCTCCCAGGCCGGCTCACATCCAATGGCATTGGCAGCTTTGAAGCTCCTTTCCAGTGAATCCCGAAGCTGGGACGGATTGCAAGGCTAGCCATAGTGCTGCCGGCAGAGGGGTGCCTTATGGGCCAGCCGGCAATTGTGCAGAGTTCTTGTGGAACTCTGCTGTGGATCACTACGCGCAGAGACTTGTTTGTTAACGGTAAGAGAGCTCCCTTAGTTTTAAAGTAGAATGTAATTTAGCATGTAAATTGCTTGAAACGCAGATTTTCCAACCACGTTAGCTAATTTTAAACGTTATCTGAAACTGAGCTTTCGTATGGCGAAATTCTTGTAACTGCTTGATCAAATAAAATTGCATCTTGCTTCGGCTTTTCCTCGTAATCCGTCGAGGTTTTTATGCCGAAGCAAGACTTTGTTTATCCGGGAAATTGTGTATTTTATTCTAGTATAGATTCGAACGTTGTTTAATCTGAATTTCTATGACTGTTTAAATGATTGAAAAACACCACCCCTTCGATAGAGGTCGTTATAAAAAAATGTGTCTAGTATTTTTGCAAAAAGCATTTCCTCTCAAAGTTTTATTTGTACGCGTTACCTTCAGTTTTATTTCTCCTGTGAAAAGGAGCACATCCGATATCAATAAATTAATGTCTCCTAGCCTCTCGGCTACAAGATATGGGTTACAAATGACCCAGCACCGATTTGCGACGATTAAAGACTGGGATCATTGCAGACAGAGCGATAACCTACAGCTGTACCATGTTTGTAATTGTTGGGTAACTTCGTTGCAACGTAGCGAGGAAAGATCTGAACTGCAATTACAAGTCCTCTACGTAATGCCACGTGACATGAAATGAATAATAGACCCTCTGTGAAGGTATTAACAACTTGCCGACCGATGCAGTGGGTAAATCTTGTTCGTAACGTAGCACTGAATAATTGAACAGACAGATCTGCAACCAACAATCTCATTTTACTTTCAATTTTGATTTAAAATCCGATCTATTTTTTCTCGGTGATTCATTTCCGGTTTATTGTGCGATCTTCGGAGTGAAGTTCGTTCAATCTACTCTTCAAGTAAGATCTTATTGATTGAACAAAGACATACATGTGCTTCTTTAAAGGTAAACTTCTTCGTCTGTTCTTCGCCTAAACACACAACTCTGTAAAATTTCAGATCTCTACTCAGTATGGAGGTGAATTGCCTAAGCCTTATCTTTTAATTTTTCAGTTATCTTTAAAATATTGAGGTGAAAGAAAAATGAAAATGAAGGTATAAACTAGCTTTATTTAAGACATTTTTTCAGAATTTTAAATCAGTTAGTAAGGGTTGAAAAAGAATTTATCTTTCAGGGGTGGAGATCTGAAATTTTACAGACCATTGTTTCGGGCAAAGAACATTGTTTAGCAGACAAACAAAATGAAAAATGGTATTGTTTTGCTAGACCCTTTGGTGTGCTAATACTTTTTAGAGTCACTGCATTTAGAGGGATGAAAAGCTGTCTCCTTGTTCTTCGAGGCAAACCGGACTTTCTAGTGTAGCAAATGTTTCGGTGTGCGGCATAGTTTGCTGAAACGATCGTTTACTACCGCGCGCGAGGCTTTCCTCTGGTGACCACTAGTCGGCTGTGGCTCACCGTGCTCGACATTAAATTAATTACGCCGCGACAAACGATAATTCGCCGGCGGCGCGGCGCGACGGTGCAGGGATTCAAGAAAAATGCCGGGGTTGCATTGTTGCATATTCACGACGGTGTTGCGTGCAGGCATGTCGTTCTGGGCGGCAGCTGCTGTCCAACTACCGCCACATCGCGTCCCTGGACCGGTTTTCTGTCTGCGCTCTCTCGGACACCGGCAACTTTTCGTACGAGGGCCCCCCGTTTATCAGTTACCGAGATTTATGGTAATTTGATGGTGCTTCTGCTTCGAGGGAGTTCTCTCTGTCGCCTCGGCGAGACCAACAGACGAAATTTCCCGACCGACGAGCACGTTGCGATTCGGTTGCCATCGCGGTAGGGTTCTCTTTGAATGAACGCGCAGTTTAACAGATTCGATGCTTGCCGATGCACTGGGTGCACTGTAAAATTGCAGCTTCACCAACTCCTCGAACTTGCGAATACGGGTTCCGGAGGGACCAGAGAACTCGATGTCTTTTTCTCTCTCATTACAAGCACTTTGAATTTCAAATGAGATCCATTTCTGCTGCACTGAGACGGAGTAAATTATTTATATACCTTACTTGCTCGTATTAACTTAACTCGAATCGAATGAAATCCGTAGTTAACAATTTTTTCAAATATTAGAAATGAAAAACTTCTTGCAAGTGAACATTTTGACGGAACTAGTCGGCGACCTATATTGTCAGTATGAGGGTTAATTAGATAAACAGGAGTAATTGTGAATGCGAACAATAAATTATTGGGGACGAAAAGAGCCGAGTATCTACGGTTTATTTTCGAGACTCGAGAAGCAATAGAGATTGTATTGCGGCCCGATTGCACTCGAAAAAGGTCGGAGGATTGTAAATCTTTCAAGTGTCCCCGGCAAACCAACCAAAACACGGAAACGAGGGCGATGGTATTTACTCGGCAGGAGAGTACATTACACACGCGACAAAGTCTCTCATAGGGAAGGGGCTGCTAAATGCCACGCTCGTGCGACTTTTTCCGAGTCTGGAGGGTGAAAGAAACGGGAGGATGAGGTCTGCTCTTCGGAAACATGTGGCGCGCGTGCCCTCCCTCATTAGAAGAACCGTAAACGGATGTCTCTGAAGGATTGAGCGTTTATGGTCGAATCATGCTCGAGTGGTTCTCAATCTTGGAAACCACTGTGCCCTCTCGTTACAAGATCGTAACGAGAATTCGCACGCGAAGGCGTCAAATGAGGGAGAAAATGAGAGAGGATGGACATCCATAGTACTCGCAACACGAACATTATCTACGAAGGTATGTATTAGGTGATCGTTTGTACCCGATTGGAAAAGAATACACCAGCATTTTCTTAACCAAGTGAACAGTCACAACCACCATTTTCCAGTGGCGCACCCAGGGGGGGAGCCAGGGGGCCAAGTCCCCCCCCAAGAAAAAAGAAACAACACACTGGAAAATTAGTTAAACCGTAGAATAGCTGCTTCCTCTCTGATTTCGATGATATTTGGATATGTTATATGTAA
This sequence comes from Lasioglossum morio, assembly GCA_916610235.2. Taxonomy (NCBI): domain Eukaryota; kingdom Metazoa; phylum Arthropoda; class Insecta; order Hymenoptera; family Halictidae; genus Lasioglossum; species Lasioglossum morio. The sequence continues at coordinate 8,975,747 of OU744328.1, read as the reverse complement.
AACTAAACATTTTGAACAACTTTTCCCTAAATATATAAGTAAATATTTGTGGCTACCTTTGACAGATATTTTTGTTAAAAAAGAAAAAAGGTTACTTTGTTCAACTTGTCCCCCCCCAAGATTAAATCCTGGGTGCGCCACTGCCATTTTCTATACCATCCGTAAAATCTTTCGTAAAAAGTGCAAATAACTCAAAAACTAAATAATTCCCGAAGTTAAAATGTTATATTTGGGGTCCTTCCACATTGTTCATAACATGCTCAAAATTTTATATTGATCGGCCACCGGTGACTTTCGGAATAATATCCACGTGGTTTTTTTCCAATGAAAATCTTTAGATCTCTGAAAGTCTCACGAATTTTTGGAATTATCCAGATCAGGCAACTTCTTCTCTGTCACTTCACGAGTCCCACTACCAGTGTACTGGTTCCTCCACTATCTATTGTTATACTTTATTATAATTAATTCGGTAAACCAAGCTGGGTTAGAATTTACGAGATCTCTGTATCTATATATTGTAGAAAAGAAAAGCCGTAATCCTAATGGAAAAACGGGTTTGTTAACGTATTTGGGCACACGCACAAACAAAATGTTTGACCGACGTGTTTGTCTTTTTGCAATTCGTTGGCGATTGTAATTTTACAATTCTTCTGTTATTTCTGATTCTCTATTTTTATTTTGGCTACATATACGGTTGTCTGTTAATATACACGCGTACATACATACACCATTCGTACTTGAAGTCTATCATATATTATATAAATTCTCTGGTAAATTGTCGTTGTCAGACATTTTTCAGTGTTGCTCTAAAAACAGGCCAGGTTTTAGGTCTCTTTGATCTATATTTTAAAACTGAAGGCCGCTTTCATTACACACGACATGCGCGACAGTCCAAAGCCCGTCGAGTTCCTAAAATTTCGTACCTCTCTGCGGTAATTGCAGCCGGATATAAACATGTGTAAGATAATTGGGTAGGACAAGGTTAATTCGAACGAATTGCTCTCTGCCAGTCGTGACTCGGGAACGAGGTTAAACGCGTGGATACTTCTGGCATGTTCGCAGCGTAACACGGATAAAGTCCCTAGCAGCTTCTAATCTCGGCTGTACGACTTGCTGTCAGCGCATACTGGTTGATAAGTATGAAAACTGGGACAAAAAGAAGAAAATCAGAAGTTGAAAATTGTACAATTTGTTTCATTCATATCTAATATCCAATTCATTTATAACTAAGACAATTCTGAAGACCCACTATAAATAACAAAGAATTTGAGAAATGCACTTTTGAGACAGCAAAATTCAATTTTCTAGGAGTGTGAACATTTACGATCTGTTTCCCAAACTTCGCAACTCGTTAGAAAATACCTGATGGAATTTTCATTGGGAAAGCCAACATGATCGACGGATAAACCATTACTTGGCAAGAATGTTAAATCTGTCTACAAAGATTGAACAGATGTATTCAATTCCATTGAATACTGATTTTTGTTCCGCTTTTTCGAAAAATCGACCAATGTGGCAACGTGGTTCCAGAGTCGCCAGGTGAGGAGAGGTAGCACAAATCGAGGGGAAAAAGTTACCCTCTCTCTGCCAGTACTGGGTACAGTATATTTTCTTTAGACGCGACATCCTCGGGGGGATATGGTAGCATCTATCGTACGGGAAAGCCATTTTTTTTATCAAAGGCTAAGCCGAACAACGCGTGTAAAGAGAGACCACGCGCGCGGGTCTTTGAACGGTGCCGGGTCTCTTTCTTTTCTATACAGCAACTGCGACTCTCCGCGTCGCGTTAGTAGTAATTCATACCGATATACCGAGCCAAGATCAGATTACTAAGTTAGGGAGGGGGGAGATATTCTTGGTCGCATCTATCGTGTAGAAATTGTCGCGTCTATAGAAAATATATCGTATTATCTCAAAATCATGCACTATATATAATCGTATTGATTTTTTCAGTGATTCTATACAAAATTTTAAAATGCAACTACGCAGGATTATATGATAATACCATATCGATTGTACCATTATTAAATTTTTCTTTTGTGCATGTCCCTTCTTTGTTATTACACGAACAGTATTGTATCTTTCTCTTTTCTTTTTTTCATTTCTTTGATATTGTAAACACCTATGTAAAAGGGCTTCAGTCCGTCTATAATAAATAATAATAATAAAAAATATACTGTACATGCACGACATAGATGAAACGTTTCACTTTACTGTTAATAATAACAATTAGTATTTAGATGAGGAATAGCAATATGGTGAATAGCTTCGTAGAAGGGGAAGCTAGAGTGGGGACAGAAGTCTTAATCTGGCGACTCTGCGTGGTCCCAGTAAAACCGGAGATTATCTCAGCGAATTGGACTTATTCTGATGCTTCGATGGGCTTCTTCCGAAGCGGGTTTTAGGGAGATCCTGAGTAGTTTCGCGCACGCAAATACATATATTCGTCCTTATTGAGAAGCGTTCGGCAGTGGTTGCTCCTGCCGATGGCGAATACGAAAATCCACGTGCTCCAAGGAAAGTTGGCTCGTATTGTACATTATTTGCGGAAGGAAATGTGTCTCTCGGAGCGCATAGAGAGCGGCAGCTGGTATGCCACTTAAATCCGCTGCATCTGGACCGGTTTTCAGGATCGTGCGCGCGCGCTGCTAGGGAAGGATGAACGACTCTGCGGGAAGAGGGTGCCTTTTATTCTTCGAAAGGAAATATGTGGCACGCGAGTCGTGTGCCACCGGTCTAGACGTGGGTGGATCTACTATTTCTATACACACGCAAATAGCCCCGTTGCACGCCAGTGGCTCTCACAGTCGGAAATATGGATCCGAGCCACGTGACGCGCATGCGACCAGAAATTGCACAAATCCTTTCCAATCTGGATTTGCAAACACGGCTTTGTTCGACCAGCACGGTCCATTGCGAACACGAAAAAAAAAAAAAAAAAAAAAAAAATGGGGAAAGGACAAGCGTAAAGGGAAATACAATTTCTCCGCTGTTCCTTCCGCTTGAGTTCCCCAAAGAGAGTAATCTCATTTCACCGCGCGCAGAAAAGTAGAAATCATGCCCATTAGCCTAGACGTCGCGCGCAACGGGGCTCGTAACAGCGAATTTCAGTTTCATCTGCATAATTCTTGATGATAAGTGTGAGGGCAACGAAGTGAACGTGGGTGGATACCTTCTTCAGGCTCCTTGATTCCGTGCGCCCTTTAAATTCCATATTTTCTGCTACTTCGAGTTATGATATGCGACAGCACATTCTGCTTTCTTTTAAGCTTTACGGGGGTAGGGTACCCACGTGACATTACTAGAATCTAACCATAATCTAACTAGATTTTGGGCCCAAAACAGGGGTTTACGCGGTGTCGTTTCACGTCCTCATATGATTATATGTTCTCATGTTTTTTTTAGATGATGTTTATATGAAGTAATATTAGTTTCCAAAGTAGGCGAAACAAATGAAGAAAAATTCCGGAGATTCTAATGTATTTTTCGTTCACAAAAAGATTTTTCTCGCGAAAATATCGAGAAGAGCGCACTGCGTGTAACCTTCCTCTTTCGAATGAGCCCTCACTCAGCTCAAAATATAATCATATGAGGACGTGAAACGACACCGCGTAAACCCCTCTTTTGGCCCAAAATCTAGTTAGATTCTGGTTAGATTCTAGTAATGTCACGTGGGTACCCTAACCTCTTAAGGAGTCTGAAAAAGTTCTGAGGCACTTGTTTTAGTATTTGCATTAGTATTTAAATCCGTCTACAATAAAAATAGGAAATTGGGTGATTCGTTAAATGTAACCTCATAAACATTAGTAATGAAACTATTAGATACGATAATGAACGTCAGAATATACAGCTGGAAGCAGAAACGACCCACGATAACGGCCATGAAACGAATACATAAGCCAGACTTGTTCCTTCGTGAAAGATGTCTGCTCGTTGAATTAATGTTGTGTTTGCCATTGTGGGATTGTTGTCGTCGAACAAATTTTCGGGCAAGTCCGTTGGGTAGCGAACAGAAGGCCCGTTCTTGAGAAGCCAGGACAAGCTTCTATTTTACTGGAAGATATCAAATCGCCTAAACGAAGGAAGAACCGTGGCGCACAGCTGTCGCGTGCCCATACGAACATCTGCTCCTACCTGCGGCTTCTCCCGACTCTTCAGGTCCTCCTACCTCCGGTTCCTGGGCCCCATCCTCGTCTTATTATTTCGCGGTACCGCCGACGATTTTTCCCCCGAGACCCAGCGGCTCGTTTTAACGTTCACCACCTGCCGACGCGCCGTGGAATTTTATACGGTCGCAAGGCGATCCCAGACGAGATCGATAGTGAAATCCGATGAACCGTAAAACACCCCGACGTTCGAGCTTCCTTCTTGATTTCTCGCGAATAACCTTTGCAACTTTATCGGGCTGCCGATGTCCGCGGCAGTAGCGATTTCATCGTGGTAATATCGATAACGTTACGCTCGCCAGTGTAACGTGCGAAAGGAAATATTTATTCAACGATGAAATCGCCGATGGCTTGCAGAGGAATATTATCAATCTGTGTTTTGATAGTCAGCTCATTCGACACGGAGCTTTTATCTCTAGCTCCGATTGTTTTCTTCTGGAGAGATCAGAACTTTCGAATTGTATGAATCTAGAATTCGAATGGGATCTTTAATAATTATGATCTTATTAATAGGATCTTCAATAACTGTACTGTATTAAAAGGAAACTCAATGATCTTTTCACGGGAAGCAACTTGTTGGTTTAGGATTGAAGGTGCTACTGTTGTTGAAGGATCTATTAAAAAGTCCTTATGAAATAGTCGCTGGTAGGTAACGTGTTAAGCGCTAAAATAATTTAAGTAATTTCATTAATGAAACCGAGGCAAGAAAGTTAACGTTTACGAAGGTGTAATATTTTCCTCGCATGCGTATGTTACGATGTAACAAATAAAATTCTATGAATCACAAAAATGCAGGCTTCTTCCGCCATATGAGCGACATCTGTATTCCTCTGTAAGAGTCGCCACATTTATCGGCAACCCTCAATCGGCTAAATATTCTCGCTTCTCTCGCTGTCAATTAAGGTAAAGGCACCAGTAGTTGACCATTTTATAGAAAAACGTAAAAAATAATGTTTTTATAAGCTGTGCACTTTTGATGAAAGCGAATCTCGGGTGCTATGGCATTTGTTGTTTAAATTTCAGAACAATTATATGCGAAGTGAAGTATGCATAGTAATAACGGACGTCTGAATTCATTAAGGTTAGTAATATTCTGATATATCTCTTATTTTATTCTTTAATTGTAATTTATGTTGGTAATTGTTGAAATTAATTGATACTAAAATGATTCCCAACATTATTGCTTTAACCCTCTTTCTAGTATACGTGGTCAACTACTAACGAAGAGAAGGTCAATTACTATATTTTTCATGTTCAAGAGTGGTCAACTTCTGAAGCAATTACTGAATTTTTCAATATGTTCCTTAAATTTGTATAAGTAAACTTTTTTTTAAAAAGTGGCCTTGTTACATAATCTAGAAGACTTAAAGAGTGTCTTCATGCATCGACTCTCGCTATTTGATGACAGAGCAAGTGGTTACTATTGTTCTCGTGGAAAACTTCTCTTAACTGGTCAACTACTGGTGCCTTTACCTTAATAGCAGAATGAATAGAAAATGCAAATCTAATTTACACTGTATCCATATTATTATTAATTCTCGTTTAAACAGCTTTTATGAATACGCTGATCCTTTGCTCTAATTAGTTTTCCAAAACACTTCACGCTTTTATTCAAGCATTTTCATTAATATTTTCATTTTTCACTTTTCTGTCCTGTATTCTCCGTTGGGGTCCATGGGTTAATTGGCGTGTCGCATTATCGAAGTTCCTTCGAAAGACCCAAAGAACGCAGCGGGGTTTGATAAATTGCAGGCAATATGTTGCCATCGTTCAAGTAAAAAACGAGAAACCAGAAAAAGAGGAAAACGATTTCGCAGGGTGTAACGGGTTTTCCGAAAGTTCAATTAAGATTCGTATCGAATTGACGGATGCCCAAGTCACGGAGCGGTGTAGGAGCATTCCTGCCTGTAATGACTTAATCTCTTGGTAACTTAGGTGTACTCCGGGTAAACTGCAACGTTTGTTTGGTCACGTTTCCCTTTGGTCGCGAGTGGTTCGGCCCAGTGATGATTAAAAGTTAACGATGCAGAAAGATCCGCGACGGCCGCGGACACAATCAACAGAGTGTTCCGTAAATATTCCGGGGCGCTTATTAAGCATCATTAAATTTTCTAAATTGTACCCGTTGCTCGGTAACGACCCCACGAGGAATAATACGCGGCTGGCCCCGTATACCGAGACGCCAGGCTGTAGTTAAGAAGCTGTAAAAATCTCTCTCCCGTTCCCGACCCTCTCGGAATGGCAGTCGACCGCGTTTTTGGCGCACCGTGTCACTCGCATAATAGCCATGGCTCGCGCAGATCAATCGTTGTTCCATTGACACCAAACACAATACAAATATAAGTGAAATACCTTATAGAAGTGAGAAGATTGAATCTGTTTAAGCTTTGTACAGGTTTTCATCCCAACATATGTCACTTCTTAAAAAAGCGTTTGTATTATTTCGACAATTTTCATTCGAGTACAGAATGACTGAATTATTAAGTTGTTCCATTTTAAATGTCCGATTCAGGACAGTAGCAGTAAACAAATATAATATGCTCTAAATGAAGCTTATTAATTAAAGTGAGCGTAATTGTAATCGTCGTATTCTGTTAAAATTGGTGAGTTTTTCGTTTATACTATTTACAAGTCATTTGTTAGATTGTCATTTATATTTTTGAGCTTTATCATTGACTAACAATAGTACATTTCCTACCACATTTTCACTAAACATTCTTCTATGTAGTCCCCAAATTAATGCTACCGAATGTCAATGTAACAATACTGAAATTAATTAGATGCGAGTAGAAAACTTCATTATCCAGTGACTAACAATCGTTATTAATAACGCCGATGGCTATCACAAATAAAAGAGGTGTGACTTGGGCGAAATGCGTATTTTCGGCGCACCATATCACTCGCATAATCGTCGACTCTCGCGTCTCGCTCGAATCAATCGGTGTTGCTCGGGCACGGTTCCAATTCGTTGCGCGGAATCATTTTAATTGGTCGCCTGATTTTCATTCGAACTGCACACCGACGTGCAATTGCCAACGCATGCGTGCCGAGCGGACGAATCCGTCTGATGATGCCGTGAGCAATTAATACTGGGTAATTTAAGTTTCGAAACGAAACGTCCGGTAATATTTCACAAGAAACGTCTACCGCAATTTTCCAAATTTTATTGCCTCCTACGCGACGATAACCACCGATCAAACTTTTATTTCTTTCTTTTCATAGCCTTCGCAAATTCTGTATATGTGATCAAAATTATAATTGAATGCGTGGGCATGTGTGGCGAGAATAAGAAAGAAACATAACGAGAAGGAAAATGTATGAAGTGGATTTGGTTGAACGAAATAAACGAAATTTGAGTGGACATCGTTTTACACGTTACACGTTTCTGTTACATATCCACACTTTGAAGTATACTCGTCCATGTGTTAACATACAATTATTCCAGGCAGCTCGTGCAATTATTCCAGGTTATAACTCAATGAACAGTGCAATTATAGAAATCGGCTAAATTGCGCAATTGCAATGCAAAGTTAAATTATAACATTTCGCCTCGGGCACGCTTACAAAAAAAAAATCATACGAAGTGAATGTGTGATTATTCGTGAATATTGTTTTTATTTTCGCGAACTTCTCTGAACGCCACGAATGCAGATGGAACCGGCTTCGTCACGAGTTTCGTCGCTTCTTTTTAAACACACGTTTCATTAATTCTTCCGTCACCGTTCACCGCGCTCTCGAATATCGTTCGCGCTTAAAAGCCCCGCCGTCCTAGCTCAGAACATGCAATTTCGTTTAATTGTTGCTCGTATGCAATTTGTCCCGTTACGGCCGCGCACCGTAGGCTTTCGAAAACATTCTTGCAGCTTACTGCTGCGAATTCTTGCGGGGACAACCAAATTATCTGAATAAAGAAGTCTTAATAATTAAAACTAGATCTTTTCAGAAATGTACATTTGGAGCTTTACTTAGAAAGCATGGAAATAGCTATCCGTTCGTATTTTTTAAATTCTCTTACTGCTGCGAATTGTTGCGCGGACAACCAGACCATTTAAATAAATTTGAAGCTTTAATATTTCAGATCTTTTCGGAAAAATACATTCGGAACTTTACTTTGAAAGCATGTAAGCAGCTATCTGTTCGTATTTTTTAAATTCTCTTACTGCTGCGAATTGTTGCGCGGACAACCAGACCATTTGAATAAATTTGAAGCTTTAATATTTCAGATCTTTTCGGAAAAATACATTCGGAACTTTACTTTGAAAGCATGGAAGCAACTATCTGTTCGTATATTTTTAATTCTCTTAGCTTGAACATTTAGCTTGATCTAGATAATTCTAATAATATTTTTTAGAGCACGCTGGGGTATATCGATCCTCGGACCACGATAACTGACATTCGTTCTATAGAAGCGAACGGGGAACACGAATCGATACGTAACATCCTCCATAATGGTCAAGGAGGTTCAGTGACCTTGTTAGATAACCCGAATCGATACTATCGCGCCGAGATCGGGGGACAACCGTTATCGAAACTCCCTAAACGAATGGCTGGATTTACCTTCAATCTCTGGACGATAACGAACTTGCCAGGAGCACTGTGGCACGCCGAAAAGACGGTGCTGTTTCTTTCAGACAGTTTAATGTGTATAGCTCGAGTTAGTACGTCAAGGTCTTTAAATTCGCTGAAACTTCATATTTTTCATTAAAAAATCGAGCAAGATCTTCTATTTTCATCCACCTTTTCACGATAAGTCAACTTCGTACGCTATTCCTATTTTTTGGTCGCTTTTGTAGCGCAGTTGTGCAATTAAACGTGCGCAGTTCGCGAAACTGTCGGATTTGTCGCGATATTTAAATGTCAAGGCCGAAATTTATGACGCATATGACGTCACAAAGCATTTGACAGTAATCTAGTTTTTATGACGCGAGGTCGCTTTAATTTCCCGCGTGAAGTGGCGCTTGCTTTTCCGTGTTCAGTGACATAGCAGAGAATAAGGAAATCGATTACGAATAGCCTTGAGGTGCCCTTAACCATGAACTACTGCGTAGGTGTAAGTTTTCAGATGGGTATCAGCGAGGAATATTTTTTGGATGGAAATGAAACAGGCAGCTAGTATGATTTCACGTATTCTTGGAAAAACAGACCATAGGATATTAAAAAAATTTAATATTCGATAGAAACTGCAATATAAACTAGAACTATCGAAGGGCTCAATATGACTTGTTTTTGATTCTTCATTTACAATGACTGAAACCATTAGAATAATTTCATAAGAATTTTCTGAATGGACTTCTGCATTGAAACACCATTCAACGAAAATTGTATGAAGTCTAAATAGTAATAGCGATCATATTATTTATTTATTTATTTATGGTTTATTTTAATGTGGTCGCATTAACAGCTAGGTCATTAGCGACCACATGATACGATATAATGGATTGTAAACAACAATCTTGTCATTATTATAAAGCAATAATCAATATTATTAATAATATAGATTAATACTTTAAATCAAATAACATATTACTGTATAATTAATATGCAAAGTAGATTCAATAGATAGCAAACATTCATCGTTGATCAGTCCTTTGAAATGTTATTCATAAAGAGGGATATGCATCATCTGGAATAAATAAATTGAAACTCTTTATAAAAGTTACTTCTCTCGAATAAAATTGAGCACTAATACGATTCTAAACAGTACCGAACTATCGTGTTAACAGCACGAAGCCTCTAATCAAACAATCAGAGAATGATCGTGCAGCTTTCACGGCGTTTTAGAAAGCACCGTTTAGTTTTCATAATGGCAACGCGTTTTTGCGATCAACATTTCACGCGGTCGTAAAGGGTTTCGCGAGACCGCCCCCCAGACGGAATAAAACGCCGGCCCACGCACATTCGCGTGAGTTTGTCATAACGACGGCCACGATAACTCGGAGGCAGCGAGTACGTTGACTGGCGCACTTCGAATTGCATTTGCATGGCTAATTCGTCGTAAGAGGGAAATGGCACTGTCGTCGTTATCAGGAAGTTGAGCATATGAAACGTTCTGTGCGGATTCGACGATCCCCCGTCGCCGTGTTTCGTCTTTGAATTGTGCGACGCACGTTCACTGTCTTTCGAAGATTCGCGCCTGATTTCAAGAGAAACAAAGATCAGGTTCAATTGTTGTCGTTGGACTGCAGATCTTTATGCAAAATGAACCTCTATGTATCTGCATCTTTTCTTTTTTCCTTCAAAATTAATTTTTCCAAAGCAGTGTTTTCAATCTCCGAACATAATCTAGAAAGGCTAGTATTCGTTGAACCGTTCCATTTTTACAAGATGAACTGTAATAAATTAGAAAAGTTTGTGCGACTAAAATGAAAGGATAACATAATGTCGATTTATCTTTGTATAGAAGTTTTCTTGCAGTTTACGGAAGCGTGATAAAGATCCGTCGACTAGTAGCAACACGCCGAGAAACAAAACGAAGAACTGCGGCCGACAAGTGAAATTTTTAATTGAATCGGGCAAGATAAAGAACGCGATTCGAATGTCGGGAAAACATTGCAGCTCGGTTTTCAATTAAAAGGTACGAGAAACGCAGCCTCGCAGGAAGTTCCCTTCGCGGTACGAACTTGCGTTTCGAACTTCAGCGACATTCTTCCGAAGAAGTTCTTCGATAACCTCGTTGAAGAAGTTCGACGTTAACGTTTCCATTAAGTTTTGTCCTTAGCCGGCTAGTCTCCTGTTTCGATCGAAGTTCTGTAGATTGCGTTATCGATTCTTAAATGCATTTAAATATACAGGGTGTCGAGGATTTTCTAGGAAAGACATTCTGCGACACATCTGACAGCCCCAATCCTATACTATCCTCATTTATCTCAAGGATATTTAAGAAGTCGACGGATGTATCCAACACCTACGATCATTTGCAATAACTTTTTCCTTTGCGAAAATGTTCTCCGTTGCTTCGTTGATGAGTTATTGACGAAAAACACGGAACAATCACAGCGCGGCTACAGCTGGCGGACTCCGCCCACGGCGCTGTAGCGCGCCATGATTGGTTCGCGTATTTCATTAATAACTCCTTAACAGAGGCTCTGAGAACATTTTCGCAAAGGAAAAAGCTGCTTCAAATGAGCTCAAGAATTGCCCCATTCAATGAAGTATAGTTTTGGGACATCCTGTTTGTAGGTGTTCATACTATCCGATCGCGTCAGCACAACACGCGTATCGGAAACCAAACAAAAGAAGTAGTATTATACTGAACGGAACCGTTCCATGCCGGAACGGACAATATAAATCGACCTTAAAACACTAGCGAGCCATTTGGAAACGGATTTTCCGGTCGGGGGAAACAAGTTGAAAGCGGCGCGGCGCCCGGAGAAAAGAGGATACATACACGGCCATGCCGCCGTTGACTCGCTCGAGTTTCGCTGGATCTCCTCCGCATTTTCATTCCTATTAATTCGGTCGCGCGAATTTCCGGGATAGTTTAATATCAGAAGCGGAGAACGACTGTTTCGAGCGTTATTGTCTACACGCCGGAGGGTAATTCAGTGCCTCCACGTTTCGTGCACTTTATTCACCACCCCCGAACCCCGTTCCAACCCCCAGACTGTTTCATCTGGACTTTTTTTTCCTGTTACGCGATGCCTCCGAGGGTTTCGGGGACCAGATACTCGCAGCCTGTCCTTGTTTACCGTAACTATCTCCGCCGGCTTGTGATCTTTTTCTTCTTATTTGCAGCTGGATCCTTTTATTGGACGACGTTGGGTCTTTATGCTTTTGCGAGATACTCGAATTTGTGAAGTACGGCGGACCATCGAATTATTAGAGCCACTTGCAGTAAGAAAGCACAGAAAATTAAGAAGTCTAGCTCCATTGAATTTTTATTATTTTTATGAACAGACTGAGGATTTGATGCATTTATATAAAAAAATTAGCAGACATAATTTGAAGTAGTAGATAGGTAAAAAAAATTCAAGAACGTTTAGATTCAACTTATTAAACTTATAAAAGGAGGAATGAAACCTAGTTGGTTTCTGCTGGTTGTTTATGACAAGAATGAGTAGGTTCAATTTAAAACAGTGAAAAGCTTAAAAGACTTGAAGAGTGTCGACATATTTTCACTAGATTAGAATTGTTAGTGGAAAATATAAATTATTTTGCATAAAGATCCGGAGTGTAAAAAAAATACAGTTGTTAATTATATTTAGTAAAAATTCCATAAAACTTTGACTGAATTAGTTTCAAAATGGACAAACTGTCTACGTATTTTGCAGTACAAGTTTCCGCGGACATTTGTGCATAAAGGTTCGCAGTCTAACGATCATGCTACAGTTTCTTCCTGGTATCGGCGTTTCATCGGATCCATTCGTTGACATAGGTTGAACCGGTGCCAGCGGCGATCAGTTGCTGCGCGGTCGTTGTAAATTTGCGTTTTCCGAAAGGCTGTTATTTAACGATTGCCTAGGTACACACGACGATTCCCGTGCGCATCAGCCTGCGTCCATCCGTCTACGCACGCACAGGAAATTATGGGTTGTTGTAATGTTGGTTGCTTCGACATTGCCCAGGGTGATACGATTATCCTGTCGATGCGACGGTACGTGCATTCGCACCGGTTCATTCGGCTCTCGGTGCAATTATGTTATCAACCTATCGATTGCGGCATCTAATGGCATTACACATCGCGGTTGATTAAGAGACCCTCTGCCGTTGATATCGATTGTAAGAAACGCGAAGACAGCTTTGCCTCCAGCCAAAATTATCTATTCAGGGAGACAACATGGCAGGAAGTTGCTTTTCGGATGCATGAATAAAATTGATTTTTCCTGTCGTAGTCATAGATTCATTGTACATGAACAAGGACTGATATGAGCTAAAGAGAGGGACTCCCGATTTTTTCTGAAGATCTCTGTCGCATTTTTATTGATTACACTAGTGCGATTGGAACGTGGTTCCATTGTTCTCAATTTCGACAAAGCCAGAGCAAGCTATACACTACAAAATTGCTGTACCATTACTCAAAATATTGTTTACATTATTAAATATGTTGGTATTTAACCAATACTAATGTACTATTACTATATTGTTATAATTATACATATTTATTAGGTGTTATATCAAGTTCATATTCATAAAACAAAAAAACATGTAGAATAGAATTAATCTAGATCTGACGTAATGTATCATTTTCGAGTTGAAATAGCTCCGACTGCAAAGAGTTAAACACAATTTGTTAATTACAGAAAACCAAGATTTTGAAGCCTGCGTAATTGCTTTAGCTCGGTATTGATAAAATTTGTATTTCAAAGTGAAAAGTATCGAAAGCTATTTATAAGGAACACAACTGCAGATTTGATTTAAAATTCTGTCCTCGTTTTATAAACTCCAAGGGATATTTTTCATTCGATCTGAGATAATATGAAATAAACTTTCAATCAGATTCAAGAAAATCATGACTTTCCAATTTGAATTTCCATCCAACTTTCGTTTCCAGGTCAATCGATGCACGCCAAAAAATGTTCCACTATGTCCACCATGCAATTCCGCAATGCAAACAGTGATTAGGAAGCATTACGTGCCGGGATTCGACAAGATCGTTAATTTGGCGCAATTAAATTATCAGGATCGTAATTCAAAGCTCTGAAAAATCGCAGTTCTTCGGTTTAAACGTCGACGCATTTAATTGCCACTTAACATCGGCCGAGAGAATAATTAATGGCTTTGGACAGAGCATTTTCTCTCGAGCCACTGATTCTGTGCATCATTACCAAGTGAATATTCTACCTTGTCGATTTTTGTTTATCTACCTCACCGAACAGCCCTTGAAAGGGTTCGCGATTTAAATTCCTCCATCGCGGTCTCCTTTAAAGGGAGATTCTTCTGTAATCGGTTAAGAAAACCAATTGTTTGTACTAATAAAAATTATAGAGAATAATTTCTTTATACTCTATTTTTTAATATATTCCATTCACTTTGAAGTTCTGATTTCTTCGCTTTTCAGAGACTATAAAAATGAGAGAAAAATATATATTCTGACATGATTGTGATAGCCATACATAAGAGATTTTTAAAAAGATATTTGTGTACGATTTTTTGCAAATCAATTTTATGCAATTGCACCACGACTTTTTGTATCGATTGTATTAAACTACACTGGTGTGAATAATGGGCGTTACGTGCGCCGGAATTCATAATGATTAAAACTAGCCATCGCCATTAGCATGCTCGAGGTTACAAGCTACGCCGCCGATAAGGGTTTAAATTCATAAGCTAGCAGGAATAATTAGAAAGTTACGTAAGAAGACTGATCTACGTAGGAACAACGATTACATAATAATCGAATTGCATTGCGCGGCGAAGTACGTATCTCATAATCAATGTATTAAACAGTCTTGCAAACTAACTTATAATATAATATAATATAAGCGAATCACGCAACAGGAATAAATTGTATCACTTCATGGTTGCAGATAGAGAAGAAAATGGTGCACGGAATAATCGAGGGGCGCGACAAGATCTGCATTCCACCGTTTATTATTCCATTTTTGTCATAAGTGCATTGCTGCGCTCGCAACATTTTAAACGGGTTCATTCCTGTTATCAACCGCTGCAGTTATCAGTCGTTTTAAGGCGTACTAGTTCAAGTACGTTGGGCTTCTGTTTCGTATGATAAGCATTCTATAAATTTTACTTTCTAGAGTTATCAGATGAATTCTACAGAACTTCCTGTGCCAGTTACGTTCTACTCTATACTCTCAGTTTTTTTTTTGGAGAAGTTCAATTAATTTCGAAGAGAAAACTATAAGTTCAGCATTTAAAGAATACCGCGTTTCAATTTTTATCGACGATTTTTTAAGAAAAATTATGCACTCTATCGGGTAGTGTTAAGTTTCTGCCTCGGATTTTTAATTCTGAAAACAAACTATGTTAACGTAAACTCCGTCCGAGAAAAGAAAATCTAGCTCTTGTGGTTGAAACAGAAAATATTCATAAAATTATCGACAATTTAATGTCAAAAATGAAATATCTCAGAATGGAATAGAGGGGTTTGCAGATTTGTAATGAGCGTGGAGGACCGTGTGAATTCCTTGCGACAAAATCCGCGATGACGAGTGTAATTGCCACCGGTTCGTGTTGAATAATTTACACCGGTGTAAAGAGGATTTTCGTGTTGCATTCGCGATGATACGCTCGAGGAAGTGGCTCAAGATTTTATTACGAAACGATCGGCACGCGAGGCTTGTTCGGTGCAGGGGCCAGACAACTTAATTCAGATTATCGACTTTTATGCGAATATACGTTGGCAATGGGAATGCGCTGTGAACGCAAAAGAAAAAGTCCCGGTTCGATCGGGCAGTACAGTCAGTAATAAGCGAGTAAAGAGTGATTTCGCGGATATTAGCTCAATCATAGAGTTTCACTCGGATAGTTAAAAGAACCCGCCGCCACGTTTGTCCACGTACGAAGAAATAAATATCGATTTCACTTAGCCGACCACGGCCGAACGGAACAATAATAAACGACCGGCGTCTAATTGCGAGCGCGGCAAGAGTTAATCGCCGACCTTTATTGGACCAGCAATGGTGGAAGTCGCCGCTGCCGCGATGGTGAAACTTCAATGTTGAATGAAGCCTGCCTCGTTTCTCGTTTGAAGCCAGCGCGTAAAATGTTCTTCGAAGCTGGTCATGCAAAAGCCGAGTGCCTCGAATACCAGATATCCGATTTCTCAAGGCGGACAGCGCGCGCGCATCGGGTCCGTTGGCAAACTTATTAACCGCTGCACCGCGGCCAGGAACACAGGTTATTAAGCACCGGCAGTAATTAAGGTAATTACTTTCCGGCCGTTGCATTAGCGGCGCACACACGGACCAGATACACCGAACGCAATCACGAAATGCAAATCGCACGATTTTAGGCGGTTCTGATAAGTACACCGCCACGGGGGACGGATCTTCGGGGTCCTTCGCATTCCGTACTTCTGCAAACGATTCACGAGGAGGTAGCCTCTCATATCCGAACTAATAGGAAGAGGAAAGTGTTCAGATAACGGAATTTTTGGATAACAGGATAATCACGGTTCTCATATTATTTACTTAAATCAAAAGAAATTACAATTTGTACAGTATTTGAGGATCCCAAATCTTCCTGTTCTCCAATGACTGTACATTAACAAAACCAACATTTCAATAGAATTTCGAAATAGGAATATATTTATTAGACTCTGTTCAGAATCTTCATCACGGGTCTGGCACGACGTTGTAGGGCAAGAAGTAGAATCGCCAATTACTTAAACTTAGATATTCTTTACCATAATCTCTTGACCTCGGATCGACAAGCAGAAGTCATAAGAAGATTGGATAGTCAACTCTCTGTCAAGAAGATTAAAAGATGTAGAAGTCTGTTATTTCTGAAATCCCTATGCAGCCCGTGACCAGTTTTTAATTATCCTTTACACGAAGCTGCACGGTCCCAACGATGCAATAACGGATCGCCTAGAAGAGAGAATGAGTTTCACGTAGGACGTGGAAAATGCAGGAGCTATTATCGCAGCGCGTACGCGAAATAAGTGGATTTTACGTGGCACCATTCATTATACGATGTACGGGAGGGCTTCATTACCACGAGCACGAGTTTTCTGCGTACGAGGCTTGAGGGGTTCTCAGGCCTTTGGCCGCACACGCACAAAAGATTCGTCGGCAGCAATTACGCACGAGACATTAAGCCCGAATAGAATACGAATAACATACGTGTCTTTGACGCGACCGACTCCAATTGCCATGCGACCGTGTGTGTATATGTATACGCTCGACCGATGCTCACTTTGATCTAAAAAGCGAAATTTTCATTTCTGTTACTGGCCTTGATCATTCTTCGTGCCTCTTACTTTCCTTTTACGACGCTCTTCGCTGTTCCCCTCTCTTTCCGCGTACTGAGCACAACTCCGATACCTATCGACAGTCCCTGTATGCAGGGTCTCCAAGAATTTGGTAGAATCGAGTGAAAACGATCGATTGAACGTTCAGATGACTCAACTTTAGACAAAGTATAACATTCTAGTTGACCATGAAGGAAGTCTTTAAATTTTGCTGTTGTAATGTTGATCTCAATGCAGTGTGTCGAAAAATATATGAAATGTTTTTGTCCAGTAGTAAGTTTGGACAGAGAATGCCAGGAATCTAATTCGAGGTTACAACTCAATAAACAGTGCAATTATAGAAATCGGTTAGATTTTAGACTTTAGACGAATTATAACATTCTAGTTAATCACAAAATAAGTCTCTGCTGTTCTGAATTAAGTGAAAAACAGTTTGGTCCAGTGGCTCTTTTAGATGCAGAATGCCAGGATCCAATGAATTATGCAAACATCTTATAACATTTGGTTTCTTAGCAAACAACTTTATACAATGTTTCTTCCACGAAGTTAGACATAAACTTGTCCAGAACCTTATTGGAGCAGGCTTCCCATTGCCATTGGACATAGGTTGCTTAATAGCTGAACCCAATATTAGTGCTTGTTTATATATAATAGCCTTTTTAAATTCATGTAACCTACGTGCTTAAGTATTTTTGATTTTGATTTGATTTTCTATTGCTTATAATATTTTTGTTATACTATACTATATACTCTGTACTTTGTTATGTAATACTCTGTACTAAGCATTATGTTGCAATAAATCTCATATGAGATTTCCAAATTAAAAAAAAAAAAAGTTAGACATAACGTTCTTGTTGCTGTAGCTTTAGATGTAGCCGCCTGTTGACAGAATCCCTTTTTCTATTTGTGTATAAACAGGTAGCTATCACTCTGTTCGACAAAAATGATTATTAGTCATTTTAATTTTCAGCAGTCTAGGCCGGGCTTTCCCCTTAATGAGCAAAGCGTTACTATTGCGACATCGAGCGTTTGCATTATTGACTGACACTCTTGGTAACGACTTGAGATCGGTTTGTGTTCTCGGCAGATTACGTCGTCACGGTTGCAGAGAGATTGGGCCTTGTTCCGAGCAGATTGTATCGGCAAAGTGGCACTGGGCACGAATTTGTATGCAGATAGGCGTGTTACGGTGTGTGCAGTCAGGTCCACCTGAAGAAATTATAACTTTCAGCCTCAACGTACACGATGGGAATAATACTAGTCCAGTATAGTAGTGTTTAATCCGTCTAAAACGGTATCGTTGCTAGATATCAGAAGAATAAAAGATTACAATTTTCACCATAATTATTAACGGAATACATAATTTTCTATTTAACACCTGTATTCTGCAGCTGAGGCGGAACCCTTTTGTTTTGTATTAAGATCTGCAATCTGCATTCACTCTTTTATTAATCCGAAGAATGAAACCTTGTTTCAATACTTTGAAACATGGTCACAGGTTACCATATGCTCTATGGGTCTATGGGGAACAGTAGTAGTAAATCCTCAAATACTCTCCAACAGTTTATTCTGGACGGTCAGCGTTTGCATAGAAAGACACTATTTTTTGATTTATGAGTGCGTCTACCGCGCCGACCGCGACTTTCATAGAGAGCCGAACATAGAGAAGAACAGAATGAAATACGGATCGCGTGACCGAAAAGTGTCACCGTCGCTGGCACAGGTTTGAAAGGCAGTGGAGTGAGTAGGCACTGGACAACGTTTACGTAGATCAACCCGGGCAGCATTTACGGTTTTACTGTAGCTCCATTATGAGTACCAAGGTACACTGCATAGTTCGAAATAGGTAGACAGTTTCCTAATGCTAATCAACTCTTGTTCTAACATCATTGGCCTTGAAGCACTGCTCCCGAAGGAAAATAGTGCCCCTTACTAAAAAAAATACCACACGTTTAGTATCTCCAACCTGACAGACTCCAGAAACTCTTTACTATTAGTCTTCCCAGAGTTAATTCCTAATCCAACGAAATGATCTCCGAGATTCCTTACTCGAGTGTCCGCCCAACGCGAACGACTATGATTTTTCCAACAAAAGTAAAATGACTGTCCGTTGATTACGTCGTAATTTACAATCCGCGTTCCCTCGGATCAGCTCGGCTCCTTAGATGGATATTGGAGGAATTACTTGTGTTATTTATGCAGTCGTTTGGATTCCCGTCGTCGCGTCTCGCGTTCGGCTCTCCATCCATAATGAAGAAAAGTTTCCGAGAATGGCCCGCGAAGAATCGAGAGAAAAGCCGGCCGACGCTCGGAATTTATTTCCCCTTTTATTTCCCCGTTCCAAACGGGACGCCAGCATATTAATTCTAACGCGGCACTTGGCACACGTGCCGCCATTCACGGTGTACCGAGTGCCACCGCGGATCGCACTATGCACGTGCACCGATCACTATGAAACGAGCCGACACACGGCGACTGCGTCCGCTGAGCCAGGATACGTTTGTCGGGTTTCGAGTGAATGGCGTTCGTTAGCCAACCGACGCATTACGAAATATTAACTGTGTGTCTTCCAATAAAACGACTGCTCCCATCCTTTCTCGAATCGACCACCATTTTTTCCGGGACTGATCTTTTTCATACGTTCCGACCGGAGAACAGGAGGGCATCGTTTGTGTGCCGAAGCCTTGCGTAACGCAATCACCCTCGTGACAACGGACGTCGAAGGTTTACAATCCTTTGCTCCCTTTCTGATATCGGAGACAGAGAAAGTGTGGGACGATACAAATAGAGGTTAATAGCGCCTATCGAGGATACGGACCGACAATAAAAGCCCCAATGCGGTCATTTCGACCGTTCTTGCGTTGCCAATAGCAAAAAGTAGTTAATTGATCGTAAGAGTAATCAGCGCAGTTACTGGATCTCTTACACAACGGAACTGCTTGACGGCAATTAATATTTGACGTACTTGAAGCTCACAAAAATCTTGACTGTTCGAATCAAATTGTTGTAAACGTAATAATATCATGTTCTTCTACTGAAATTATGAACTCTTCAGAGACGACGCTGAAGTCTCAGTATCGTTTCATTATTTGCGTTGTTACAGATGCTATCGGAATCTGTTAACAATTTAACCCTTTGCACTCCGAGCTATTTTAACTGGAAAATTAAACATTTCTTCGGATCTAGAATATTTCCATGCCTTATGATTTTTACAATTTTATGGATATGAAATTGGTACATTACCTTATTATATATTTAATAATGTAAACAATATTTTGAAGAATGGTACAGTAATTTTTAGTGGTGCCTCAGAGTGGACAGCCGAGTACTAAGGGTTAATAAAAGAGCATGATATCGAACAATATAAAACATAAATATACGCAGTCTAATAACATTTGTAAAGAATTCTGTCAAAATAATTCTAGGGAAAAAGAAGTTTCATTTTAGATACAGTATATGCTTATGCAGTTATAACGACGAGAAAGTAAAATATTTTATTTCGTGGTTTCAGATTGTTGAAATAGAAATATTTTATTACGTGATTCAGATTGTTAAGATAGAAATATTTTATTTTCTGGTTCCGAATGTTACAATAAAAATACTTTATCTTCGAAACTTGTATATCTTATTTAGAATACAATTTTATTTAAGCAAAATAAAATTTAAAATATTAAATAGTATTTGAAATATTTGTTTTGCCAAATAATGCCCACCTCTGCTAGCCAGTTTATTTCGTCAGGCATAATAGGCGGCTAAAGAAATCTCTTCCAGAGTAATTTCTGCACACAATCCCGAAATGCAACCATTGACATTTCCCTTCCTTCAAAGGCGGAAAATGATTACAGTTTGCCGGGGGTTTTCGACGTTTTCGTACGTCCAAATACGTATAAAATCATTTCTTTCAGTTGCTGTGGTACAAGTAAACACTCCATTGAAGCCTACTCGAGCGATTTTAACGAAGCCTTAATGGTCGAAGGTCTGGGTTAGGACCAGGTCACGGACATTCTTTCCAAAGTAAGAATGTTAAAAAATTGAGAGCAGCTACGAAACAGCTTCTTTCAAACGTAAAGAGGTTAAATAATTCAGCGCACGGAACAGCGAAAAATATGAACGAATTAAGTATATCCGCGGGATTATAATTCGCGTGTCCCTGATTCAAAAGATAGCACGTAAGTGCACGGTCTATCATGGAACGTGTCTGCGAACACTTTTTCATAATGTCACGATCATGTGGTCATTTTCTTGAAACCGTTTGCTTGCCACATTTAGCATCTGGAATCGAATTACTATAATTTTTAAGCTACGATGAAATTGAATGTTGTATTGACGTGTTTAAGAAATGCTCTTTTAAAGAAGGTTATTTATTAGAACGGTATGTATATAATATTATTATTGGACTGTGAATGTTTATACATATGTGGTTGATGTCAAATGAAAAATCTAATAGGTATTTTAATGAATGATGAAACATTGATTGATTAGAGTATTCAGCGTACAAAAATTACTCTTACTAGGTTAAAATAAAGTCCAATATTGAAATTAACTTTTCGGAAAGTAATTTTCTTGCTGGTTGGAGCTACTAAGAATTTTCCAGCGGCGCTCGTCTTCGAAGGAAGTCTCCGAAGATTTAATCAGTGACAGAAGGGAGAAGATCCCTTTCTGAACAATTAACCCGTCGCCGGTGGTTTTGTTTTTAAGTAGCATCCTCTGATTTATAATTTCCTTTCGGCGAGGAAAGAGAAACACTTGGACGTGACGGTCGTCGTTAGAGCGAACACGTACCGTCGCGTTAATAATTTACACGTGTCTCGCGCGGCCATCGTTTCGAGAACTGTAAATATTTTAACTCTTCTCTGTCGTTGACGCGCCCGTTTCATTAAATGGAGAGCTTTCCGGCTTTGAAACGTTCAGACTTCTTGATCGGACATACATGTGCGTATTAGAAACCTGTTCGACTCATCCAGCGGTTCGTTCCGGGTGTGGAATAACGACAGATCAGTTTCTGTCAACCGGAGAATAAAGATCGTACAAGAGACACAACTCATATTTAAATAACCGAATTTTGTATACATCAACAATGATGCGGGATGGTTAAAATACTGTTTCGGTAATTTTTGAGACACACTTTCGAGTACCTGGCAAAAAATATCAAAGTTGATAAGTTTTCAAATTGCATCATTAGGAATTTGAATTTCACTTTTTTAAATATCGGATCGGATAGTTTTGTTGATAAATTCAATGATTTATCATATCGTGACCTTGAGGTGGCCTTGAACTATAGCGACTCTTCCGCTTTAGAAGCTTTGCGATACAAAGCAAAAATTGCTCGAACATTAACACTAGAACTACCGGACCAGCCAAAATGAGTGATGCGAATTCTTTTCGATTAGAAATATTAAAACTATAAATATGTTTTTTTGAGAAATTTTTTTAGCGAACTTCTCTATTGAAGTACATATTTAAATATGTATTTAGATTAAGACTTAAGATTAAGATTCTTTTATGTCATATTATATAATACTGCATACATTTTGTACAAAAGGACTTCGATCCGTTTAAAATAAATAATAATAAAAATAATAATAATAAAATATCGCCTGTACGAAATCTAAATAAATGCCATATTGTCATTATTAGAAGGCAATGTATGCCAACTGCGTTTAGTGCTCGGTAGTTCTAGTGTTAAACACGATAAATAGTACAATATTACGTATGTAATTTAACAATGACACCTTAGTAATTAGCAATGCCAATAATAATCCGCAAGGGACAATATATTACGAGACCAGCCCAATTGATGCACAGAAACAATAGCAGAAGATTTAATTTGGAATTTATTGGTGGCTTCGTCGCGCCTCGATTCGACTGCAACGAAGTCCGGGAAACGTATCGATCGAGGATCGATGTAATTACCGAATAATAAATCAAAAAACTTCATCGGACCGAATTGTGGGTAATTCGTTCCGGGCTCGTGTACCGGGTCGAAGAAAAAGGTTAAATGCGAGGCAAAGAAAGGGGCGTGCATGAAACAATTGGGAAGGGGGATAAAAATTAAGATGGGACGCCGATGAGGCCTTGCAGGAATTCGCCGACGCCTCCGGGGGCTTTGTATCGAGGGCCCACGTGCCGGTAGTTAAACAAACGTGTGGGATCGTTGCAAAACATCTTGATCGAGGTATTCGTATCATATTATCAAACTGCAGCCAGTCTTTTCTACTGCCTCTTCGTCGACCTGTGCTTGCCCAGATACTTCACTTTGCAGTTTTTGCCACAAAACTGTATCCAGTCTTTTCAATTGCCTATTTGTTAACAGAGTTAACTTTGTTCATGTTGGGAAGCTACCTTTTGAAGATTATCGACATTTCCGCTTGTTAATATTTTTCGGGTACTACAGGACTGGAACAAAGAGTTGCTATGATACAATTATGCCAACGGCTGTAACGACAGGTGTACCAAAGAAGCATATTCAGCAGATCTTGTGCAGGATATAATAGCATTCAGCTTGAAGTATTCGCAAAGTACTGTATTCAAATTTTAAAGCGCTGTAATTTCGTCCACAAATTCTATACTTTAAGAAAAAGCAAAAAGAAAAATTACCTTTCCAAACTGCGAATGAAAGTCTGTTACCAACCAGTATTTTATTGTAAACATAAAATATCATTGCTTTTTAGCTCCATATAACGACAATTGTAGTATAAAAAGGATATTCACGAGTATCATCGTGCGATTGTAATAACAATTCAATGATATGTGATAACTTCAACTGGATAAAAGCTGAAACATCCACCCATTGAAAAAGCGGGGATCATTGTACATTGAACAAGGGAACAGTCATTTTTCAGCGGCAGCGTGTGCACTTTTAACAAAATACTAAAAACGTAATCAACAGGTCTCTCAATTATCGCGTTGGTTGTATGTGACAAGGCATTATACAGAAGCTGTTCACATTTCTCTCCGTAACACAGGATTTTATAATACCCTAAAAATAGGACCTAAAATGTCGCTGTCATTTGACAGCAAACATGTTTCAAACTTTAAACCCAGCAACAGCAGTGCATTAACACTTTCTTTACTGGAAGGCCCTCTGTCCACCGATGCGTCGCGTCAGAGACGCGTAGACAAACTTCTTTTATTCACGAAATGTACAGCAAATATCGCATGATTACGAGAATGTCGAGTGACGATGAGGACGTGCTAATTCTATATACAGTGACTCTCATTAATATTCGGACACTCTTGAAAAGACGATAACTTTTTTAATATTGTACTATACGATTTGAACTTTTTTGGGAAGCTAGAGCAATTAGTTTGCTGCAGGATGTGAAAAAAATTTTCTCATAAATTGCAATTGATCGGAATTGCAGAAAAAATACTAAAAGTAGCATTTTACAATTTTTTTTATGTGGGCCTATATTGTAAATTTAAACACTACGTTTTGTAGATCAGTGTCAATTAAATATATTCTGAAAATTTCGTCAAAATCGGGCGACGTTGCAATGAGCTACGAACGTTTCAAGATGGTCAAACTTGCAGATTTTCACGATTTTAGGTATAACTGCAGTAAATCTAAGGATACTAACATCTTTCAATGCCTGTCGTTTTTTTCCGCATCAACCGATTTTGACGAAATTTTCAGAATATGTTTAATTGACGAAGATCTACAAAAGTTAGATTTAAAATTTTCAATATAGCGATTGTCAATTCGCATTTTTCGGGGGTGGCGGAAACGCTGTCAAAACACGACCAACTTTTCCTTTCGTCGGTGCGTGGAAAAATGAGCGGAGCGTTCACAGTGACACGCCCTTCCCCCGTCACAACTGGAGAGACATGAAGCCCGGCGCAAGCGTGAAGCGCTCGCAATTATGCGGTCTAATTACGGAATAGCACGTCTATCCGCATCTACGTACGCGTTTCCACACAATTACGCGGCTGCGTAACAAGAACGACGCATGCACACAGCCACCAGCATCACCTATAGACCAACTTGCGCTCTCTAAGGACGAATTACGTAGTACAGGATCCGCTGACTTCTGGAATCTGGCCTGCGGAGTCCGTCAGTGACAATCCGGACGCGATGACGATAGAACTACAAAGCGAATTCCAAATTCTTTAACACTAAACCTATCATCACCGGTAAAACTGACTGTTTCCAGATTTTTCATTTCGCAATTATTGAAATAATAAAAATTATTTTATAAGAAATGAATATACAGGTAGCTCTGGTAGATCACGTATTACAATAGGAGCTGCACAAAGTTTGAATAAAATCAATCTTGTCATCTTCATAAAGTAACATCTACCAGTTACTTTTAAGGCTCGGTAGGTTCAGTGTTAATTTATTGACATTGTGAAACTGCATTTATCAGAAGTTGTTCAATGAAATTGTCTCCGTGGACATACAGTCAAGAAAAAAAAAATAACTTCTTTATGAATGGACCAAACGACTTCAGTGTTCCTGCCAAGCCAGATGATCTAATTTTTGAATCTGAATGGTGGTGAAAATTTCGAATAATTCTGTTATCTACGATTAATCGTTAAATGTAGCCATACACACGCAGGAAATGTAAATTCTCCTTCTTTTAATTGATGGAGGACGAAGATAAATAAATTCTAATCAAGGTAGAAAGTTGATTGACAATCATACGATCAGGAGTGAAAATGAGAAACAAGAACAAAACAGTCGCTGAAATGACTTCTCTAGTGTCTACAATACTTCAAACCAGAAATTTGGTCCATAAAATAACTGGTAGCATTGACAAGTCCTATCGACGACTGAATACCAGAAAAGCATTTTCCAGTTTGAAAAAGAGCAAATTAATTGGCAGGTGTGTTGAATGGATTAATAATTTACAGTAGAAACTTAGAAAATGGCCCAAAAAGTCGAGAGACCGCTGACTTTCACATATCTTCCGTTTACTAAGTCTACTACCAGTTTGATTACACAGAAAAGAGCGTAAACGATCGAGCACAGTAAGATTCCAGTGCATATTTGTTCTGCTCCACGTCGATCTTGGCACGCGAAATGAGACAAATTAACGAATAACGATCTGTTTGCGCGTTATCTATTCCTAGCTCTCGATCTTTGCGCGTGAGCTATACCATACACTTGCGCTTGCGTTGGCGCCATCTTAAAGTTTCCGAAGCGATCGTTCATCATTAGCGGAACACAACAGTTAAAACAGAACTTTAGAATCTATATTTACCACGCGAGAATAATCTCTATTTGCTGTCTGACACGTACAGAGCACCGTTCCCAGCGAAAACGGCTCGTTAATCATCCCTAATCTTCTACACTCGAGGGCAACACGATTTTCGAGGCATAAACTTCACCGGCGAACTTCATGATCGAATATTGGGTGTAGTCGGACCGTGGTTTCGCCGAATAAGAAGAAATTTATGGCAGTGGACGGTTCAGCACGGCGGAACAAAACGATCGATCTGTTGTGGATCGTTTAATCAGAACGGTAGCAGGTGGTTGGCAGCGTTCCCAGTTCGATTTGCGACTCGAATAACACCGCCACGAGAACCAGTATCTTATGGGACGTGGTCGATCCGATCGCAACTTTCTGACACGTGCGACTGTCTCAGTGAGCACGTCTTCGGTTCGGCAGTACAGAGTATTGAAAAGTGACCCATCTCTATTAAAACTTTACCAGTTTTCAACTCGCCGTACCACCAACGATTTATGTCCACGAAAAGTGAAATACTCGGATAAAGAGTTGAAAACCGATTAACAGCTTGGAAACTTGTAATTAGACTTCCGATTTTTACGAGGAACACGCTTGTCGAGAAGACTTCGTTTCATTCTATTTCTAAAACAAAGAATTCTCTTAGTAGAAATTGCAATTTCGGCGCGCAGGTTCGATCCTATATTACTAATTTCCTAAGCAGTTTTACAAATTTATAATTCAACGTTTCGGTCTAGGATAAGACCATCTTCAAGAATATAATTGTGTCTGTAAAAATTGATATGAGAATATATATTACCGTGATGAAAAGCAAAAAGATAAATAAAAGAGAAAATTACAGAATTCTCTATTCTAATTTTAAGTAACCACAATTCCTAGACTAATGAATCGTCATATCAAAGAGAAGATGACGTTACAGGTTTGCTAAACACCACGCTCAAAATAAAAAGGTACGTTTAACTTTCTCAGAATGTCAGTACACAGACAATCTTTCACCTGCGTTTTTATTAATAAATATTCTTCTTTCTGATTGTAACGAGGTTGTTCGATTTATCGGAAAACAGTACTACAAACGAAGGAAGCGAGTTTATTTCATTTATTATGTGATTTGTGCGCCAGTGGGTTAATATCGAAATTTTTAACTCTGACGAAAATCGCTCGAGCGAAATTTCAATATTTCCTCTAATTTATATCAGCACATATCTCCAAAGAGAACGGACATTCTACAGATTTGCAGAGCTCGCGGAATCACGAGGAAAAAAATTAATTTTTCATCCAGCAGCTTCGTGTTCCAGCAAAGAGGAGAGATCAGCTCGACTACGATCAAAAGTTTCCGTTCCTTGTCGAGCACATCCGGGTAATCAGTTTTCCAAATCATTCATCGAATCAGCGGACTGATTCAGCGAAAATGACGATTCAATTTCGCAGCGAGCGGAGCAATTTCAGGGGCCATTTAAGCTTCTGCCCCTCTCGGATTGAAATTTCGCGGAAAAGAAAACTAAATGAATGGTTCTGAAGGCATCGCCGGCCTCCGCGTGTAAATTGCGTTCCTCCTTTCGCAATTAGTCCTTTTACCGGGGTTCCCGATTCCGGGCGTCGACCTCGTCAACAAAAATCCTGCGAATTCCCGGGACGGAACGGTCTCCGATAAGTTTGCAAAACGTCATTGAACGCGGCTTTGCCAAACGAGTCTCTGGCAATCAACGAAGCAAAGGGAGTAGGTGCTCGCTTGATTACAGGACCTTGGATGAGGACGGTAGATTGTGATGGCGGACGATTGTTTTTCGAGTGAACTTTCATCTTATTGGAACATATCCGTTTTCCTACTACTCGAGAAGCTTCTAATCAATTTTATTAATCAGAAATTGTAGGGCTCATGGACAATATCTTCTATATTATCCAATAGGTACACGATCAAAATAATTTTCTGATAAGCTAGTGCACACGTAAAAATATTACTTTCCGTTCTTTATTCATATATTGTTCATAGAATCATGTTTCTCCCGGTACAAGTATAATCTAACACATGAATTGAAATATCTGCTAAACTACTGGCTTTTCGACATAAGAAGGTTAATAATTTTTTACGAGGAAAAATTAACTACATCGATTGGTGTATTAAAAAATACTCTATTCCTCCGCCCATAAGAACCATTCGCTTAGAATTATGTCCTCCTGAAACCATACAAATTCTGTTCAACCCCTTGCCGTACCATTTTCTTTACAGTTATAGAGATTGAAACGTCTTTATTCCCAAAAATGTTGCAGAAGGGAAAAGAAAATTTATATTTTTTGTATGGCTACATTTATTTGAATGCTTAAACATTACAAACGAATCAAGTTTTACTTTAGTTAAAAAGAAAGGCGCGTAACATTCATATTTGTTAGACTTTGTTCAGTATCTTCATGACGAGTGTGGCTCGTTGCAATACAGCAAAGGGGTTAAAGCCGTTTTCGATAATGTTAATAATTTCAGAGATATTCGAGTGGTTCGCTTCAGATGGGATAACCTGTACGAATCTTGTGTCGAGGCCCATGGTATAGACGAGCTCGCGTATGAATTAATTGGATTAATTAATGGGCCCGTATTATTTCACGGTAGACGTTTCATGAACGAGATGCACGACGGTGCCCACGGAGAAACGCATCGCGGAATTGCGCGACGGCCTCCGCTAGGGAAATAAATTGGACGGACGCCAGATTGCATCCAGAGACACGCGTAAAGAGTCGGCGGAATGAGATGTTTTTAACCGTACCAGCCTGCTGCGGCCAGATATGCCGACGATTATAAAGAAATATTTCACCGGCTATGTTGCGACTGACGTTTCGCAATGCCGGCCACCGCTTGTTTCGATCTAAAAAAAACCATTTGCATATATATGGGACAGATTACTGAATGCAAGTAATTAGGCCGCGCATGCTCACTAAATAAATCTTGTTTGAAATAACGTAGACTTAACGGGCTGCCTTTGCTAAACAAACGAAATATTCATCGCGGATATGACTCGTTGCTATACATATGCAGCAAACGATTAGCATAACAGAGTCCTGAGTATACTCAATAATCCTTTAAGTAAGTATCTCACCCTTCTACGACACTATTTCCCCACATTGTCGTGCAGTGTCACAATGTCACGTCACTAATACGGTGTTGACACAGAGAGAGAGGGTACCTTGTTCCCCTCGATTCGAGTCAATTTCCCTCATCTTGCGACACGAAAGAAAAGAAGACGGTCAATGTATAATCAAATGAAAAATAGGAATTTTCTACGAGAACCCCTTGACAAGAATAACTTCCATAAGCTTCTCATAAATGCACAGCTGATGAATTGAAAAATTACGCAGAACGTTTTCTTTATCGAAGGTTTTTATTAAAAATGATTGGACTATGTAAAGCTTTCGATGGTATGTACACAATCATTCTTTCTTATTTATTTATTTATGGTTTATTTTAATGTGGTCACATTAACAGCTAGGTTATTAGCGACCACATGGTTTATAATCGAATATATTTTACATGTTACTTGTGGAGAGGGTCAGATTTAAAAAAAGAAATCATTCTTTCTTGTTATTGCTGTTGTTATTTACTTTGATAACGATGGGGAAAAGGCTCAGGACGCACGGTCCGTTTGACGAGAGTCAAACTTCGGATGATTACCTTAAGAAGACTTGGCCGAACGGAAACGGCAATTTGATACGTAATTTTATTGTAGTCTGAACGCAAGAGGAGTTTCCTGAGGCATGATCTTTAGATGAAATCGTCTTTCTTTATGTAGCCGGCTTGTGTACCGTTGGATTCCGGCGTTTTGCAATTCGCTACAAACGAAACAGCGAGTTGAATGTATCCGTGTGCAGAGGTTCCTGTGTACAGGAAGCGTGAGGCAAGTTCCTTGACAATCCGTCGATCTGTGAAACTCGACGAAGACCACCCGTGTTGAAGGGTCCTCGAGAAGTCTTCAGGAACGCCGACCGTCTCTTCACGGATACTCCATTACGTCATTGCTATCTGCGCTGTCAGACTGCTGGCTCCCTTCAGCCGGAAATCTTTGGCAAGTTAATTGTTCCGCCCGTTGGCAAACATCTTAAGGGTATTAGAGAGCGATTACGCTTAAAGATACTTTTCACTTAGAACGATATCCGACTAAATTCTTCCTTACCTTCCGCAATCAATTGTTTTCGAGCGTCCACCCCGTTTCGCTCTGATAACGATCTGTTAATTATGGAGGGGAATCGCCAAATTCGCAATGGTTATATTATGGACTCCGGGCTTTGATGCATAATATGGACTCCGGATCTTTATGCAAAATAAAACGTTTAAGCAAGTATTGCAAGACACAGAAACTATGTATGTAACATAATATTTGGTCCCCTCAGGGTTTCAAATTCATTTGCCAATCCTCTTCCTCTTTTCCACTCTCACCATCGCTTTTTCAGCGGGACCTACTGTTTATGGTGGGTTCCGAACCACCTTTTGCCAACAACACGTGAAAAACACCCCGGGCGGGTCACTTTCCGGTTTTTTACCAGACGGTCACCCATCCTAGTGCCGTTCACGTTCCACATTGTTTAACTTCGGTGATCTAACGAGAACCGGTGCTTTCAACGGGACTACGGTTGTTGGCTCAAGACACAGAAACTAAATATAAAATATTTTTCTCTAATAATTTTAATATAGTGAAAATAATATATTAATACCTTTAAAGTCGTCTAATTTTTTCACTGTTTTAAATTGCACAAAATCCGGAGACTAACAATGGCCGATGTTTGCATAGTGCAAATACACATTATTGTACACATGCTGAAGAAATATTTTTTGCCTGACAAAATTTTATTGTTTCAGAAATACGTACGGTTTTGCACATTCGTTTGACAATTTAATTCGAACGTATATAAAATGGTTCATTAGAGTATCTCATAACTCCCTTATTCAGTCTCGAAATAAATATTAATGCAGTGTGCAAGGAATTGTGTTTCATTCGCAATCTCCCACTTCAAACGAATACGTATGTACATAAAAAAAAAAATGTAACGCAATCGCAGGGAAATAAAAACGTTCGTGATATCTGAAAAAGAAAATTGGAAAATTTTCACCTGAAGCGTGACGGTATCGATTATCCGCATCAATGTTCTGGCACGTTTGGTGCAGTTAAAGTCAATCACTGTAAGAGTGTGTATCGCTTAGATTGATAATATTATCAGTTTTAAGTTGTGAAAAGTTTTTTACGACAATGGTTCGAAAACTCCGAGTATAATTTCGGTTTGTAGGTGGGAATAGTCGTATCTTTTTACTGATATTTTAGCAGTGATATATTTCGCGAAATATACTTCTGCACGCATCCGGTTCTTATTCGATTCGAAACCGTAACCGTATTGTAAATAAAACCATCTTCCTCCTGCAGTTTCTTTCCTGTTAAAAGCTGCACGGTTGTTAAGATGAATCAAATGAATGGAAAACATCGCATGTACATATTATCATGCTAATTAACTATTCAGAAGATATGATCGTCATTAAAGCGTAAAATTAATCAGCCATTTTGCGACTAATGAATATATGAATCTGAAATGCATGTATTAAAACGTTTGCGTCATAAATTACCGAGAGCAATAACTAACAGCAAAAACGAAGATACAGGTCGCTGCATAAACTTGGTCATTAAAATCTATGTTCAGAAATCAAATTCATCGATACCCACTGATTAATTAATTCGTTGAACTTTCAGTAAATGCGTCGACATCTTTTCGACAGCATGAAAGAGTTTCGACACTTTTAGTTTTTTGGAGCATTGTGCAATATCTGAGAGAAGGGGGGCAGAAAGTGTAGGTAAATTTACATAACAAAAGTATTTTGCAAATAGAAAGCGGCAGGAGCGTATAATAAATTCCACGACTGAAAATCCGAGAATCAATTAACACCGATCACTCTTACATCTGTGTAAACGTGACATTTTTGAAACTTTCTTCACACACCTACACTAATCCAATGTAGTCACATAGAAGCCACTGAAAACTACGTTAAAATCCATCCATGCACCAAAGATTAGTTTCGACCAGCAATTGAATGGGTGTCTGGAAGAAGGGGTCTGTCAGGTTCTTAAAATTTTATAAGAGTGCAATTCGGAACTTATTTTGCTTCAACGTTTATTAACACAAACCGTAAAAAAAGTCTTTTTATTATTGGAATTCACGGCAATTATATGGAAAAGGGTACGCCTCATCGGTATTGATCTTGAATTATGTTGTCAAGGTCATCATTTTAAACATTTTCCCATACGTATACATATGTTGCCGCCGCTCGGCTTTAGTTTCCTCAACATACTTGAGTTTCATAAAAATCGGTGAGGTGTATTCTTTTCTGTATAGTTACCCAGTTCACGTTTGAATTCAAGAAACCTGGCATAGGCCCATCTTCCAGACACCCATCGAATTAAGCATATTTCATTGATAGACATTTTTCTAGTAAACGCTACACGATGAAACGTTTGCGAAATACATAGAAGATTTAGATATCGATTTTTTCGAACAAAAATTATGAAAAAATTTGGTTCTTACAAAAGCCGTTGTATTACCTAAACGCGAAGAACAAATTTGCGAAATTTGCGTTGAGCGGTTCGATCACAGAAAGTTCCCGTGGAATCACGCTTATCCGAGTGAACGACCAGGTGCAACCCTCATTATAAAACAATCGCATTCTTCTGCGGCCGGTAAAGGGGTAATCTACCTTGCCGCGATGGAAACGGTAACAAGAAGCATTCTCGAATGAACGGGTCCTTCCGGCAGAAGAAGCGTCTTCCGACGAGTCGGCTGGGCGGCAGTTGTTCCAAAAGAAAAATACGATGGCGCGGCGCGGAGAGCGAGCGTTGCGCAAAGTTTCGTGGGTGGGTTGCTCGCATTGTCGGGCTCGCATGCGAACACGAGACCAGGGAAAAATATTCTTGGCAACGGCGCTGGCAGGGCGGGGGAGAAAACCGTGCATAATAACCGCGCCGGCGAAGACGAGACGAAATTATTACCGTGTCCTGGGTGACAAAGAATCCTCACCTCGGCCTTCGTACTCGGAGATGTGGTCGAGGCGAACTGGGTCAGGTGTGTGGTCTCTGTGTGCCGTGTGTGCGTGTGCGACGCGAATGTGCGCGTGTCTCTGCGCGAATCCAACAGCCGTCGTTGCATTGTCAACGAGAAAGGAATACACCGTGAGGTATCGTATTCCGGCGAAGTGGAAATCCATCATAAAACTTGCCGGAATTAATTGGACACCCGCGGATTTTCCCTCCGCCGAACGCACTAGCGGACAACGTTACAAGACGTCGCGAGAATGACCGGCACAAACAATTTCTATTATACGAGAGTTGTTGACTGGAATTTAAAAAAGCTGTAAGTGCCAAAGTTAAAATTCCGGAAAAAATCCATGTAAAACTTTCAAGATCGTCTTGTTACCAATCTTGTAACCAACTCGGAACTTATAATCAATCGTCAGGGTACTTTTGCATCTATTTTTGCAGAAAAAAAACAATCTTTGAAAAATGGCACTTACAGCCTTTTTAATTCCAGTATTCAATTATACCGCGGATTTTAAGCATATATGACAGAACTGAATAACTGGAATAGAAGATTGTTAAAATATTATAAGAATTTCAGAATAATATAACACTATTTGTAGCGTATTGAAATGATTTCAAGAAAATTCTCCTTGCGCTTTAACTCTTGCTTTCCGCAATCGTTGGAGAACATTTTTATTTCGCATAAAGCCTCGCAGTTTACTTAGAACGTTCTCGGCTAGTGCATCGCGGATTCGCTGAAAAGTAATTGGACAGAGGTGGTTTCAACTTTCCCATGCAATTCCGTAATATATTTACCCTGATGAAAAGTGGATTTCTCAATTACGCGATTGACGACCGATTTCCATACTCCCTATAGAAATTCGCAAGCGGAGCGTTTTTTGGCCCGCTTTTCGGGTTCGTTTCGCTGCAATCGTTTTCAACGTTTCGCTCATTCGTTTTGCGAATTCGTTCGAAACGCGCAGTAGCAGCAGTGCCGTGATCATTCGGTCTCGTAGCTACGGAGCTCTCTTTGGAAATCTACCGGAATAGTTGTAGGTGTGATGTTCAAGCTTCAATTGACACACACTTAGGCTCCAGTGCTCTCGCAATTAGAGCTCTAGTTTTTTAGGACACTGGAGAACACTCGCGCGACGGCCGTTCCCGTTTTTAGACTTTCCGCGCGATTATTTCGGAACTCTGAAGTTTTTCGAGGAAACAACGCGAATCAAGCGTGTACCGCTCCCACGCGAAATTGCTCGCGATTTATAGTTTCAAGGCTGCCGATATAATTCCCGAGGCTTGGCTGATATTCGGTAAATTGCTGTTTCGCAACCTCCATTGTTTTAGTTTGAAGAGGCTTCTGGCTCTCGAATAAAAACGGTAGCCGACGTTCAAATTGTAATAGAAACTTTCTATCTACTCTCTTTCTCTTACAATTCTACCATTTTCACCGTAAAAGTCCGAAGAATTACGAGTAACAAAGATCGGCAAAAACTTTTCTGGGAATCTCTGATACTTTGACATCACAGAAATTATGATTATCATCAATGATATTATGAATTTTGTAATTTTTAAGTATCAATCTATGGTAGATTGTGTCGCGAAAAAAAATGTCCAATGTTTTAACATTTTTCTGTAGTCTCGCACCTTCGATACCGTGCACAAGTATCTTGAAACAAAATGAACGACAGATTCAACACGAGTCCAAGTTTACTGATGTACGACTCTTTTCTACAAAATTATGACAGTTCAAATACCGACAAGGTATTGTTAGGTTTCGGAGCCACTCTATTTGTTTGAATTATTTTCCCAGAGAACGCGGTGGAAAATTCATTTTTCTCCAGGGGGCCTGGTGACAAAAGCTTTCGCAGCGAAATTTACTTTCGTAAGCTGCCGTATCTCCGAATTCGAACGGTCTACAGCAACGGCGGCCGTCTACCAGGGATTTGCCGAGGATTTTCCAGAGTTACGAGCCGGCTTGCGCAATGACAACGCCTGGCGCAATGAAAAGCCAGTCAGAATGCCGGCGCGATGCACATTCCGCGGTACAGCGTGGTGCAGCGGCAGATCGGCACGCGTATTTTATGCGTGACGTAGGATCGTAGGCCGAATGACAGCCTAGGACAGCTACTGCGGAAAGGATGCGGTTAACCTCACCAGTTTCGTGTTTCCTGCGAAGGTGAAGCGTCGCACCGGTGCGCACGCATGCATCGGGGGGTGTACAGATATGCTACCTATTCGACGATGAACTGTTATTATTCAGCGTCACGTTACTTCCACCGGAAACGCGATCAATTTTAATACTTCTCGGAACAGCCATCTTTCATTCTCACCGTGTGTCAAAACTGAAAGTCTGATCAAGAGGATAATTTGGAACAGGCGATGGGCCATAATTAATTTTCGTACGCTCTCAAGGCGAAAATTAATCCATTTTCTGCACCTACGGATCCACCTAAAACACCCTTGCTGTACGATTTTCTACACATCCACAATATTGACTATGGATCTTTATGCATTTATATGACAAAAATGAGCAAGTGTAATTTAAAATAGTAAAAATATTTGAAGAATTTAATAATATTGATACATTATTTTCGACCTATCAAACATATTAAGGAAGAAGATAGATTTCTATTTCACTCCAGATTGATGCAATTCCGTTAGAAAATTTTTATTTTGCATAAACACCCGCTGTCTAATAATTAGAATTCCTCAATAATTTCGCACAAGAGAAAAGAAACTGAATATTTATCGTATATCTACATTTAGTTTAATGCTTAATATTTTTGAATTCTCCAGTTCCCAAATAATTTTGAGCATCTAGAAAGTTAAAGATTTTCTTCGCGTCGTGTAACATTGGTTTTAGAAGATGATCTACTAATACATAGCTCCCGGCTATTTGAACTATGGAAAGTTTGTAGGAAATAGACGCGTAATATTTTCAGGATCAAGATATCAACGTGATCCTCCTTTATGGAAAATTCTATTGGAACGCCGACAGTGAAGGAAGCCACCCTGTATAATTCACTTTTGATGATTTAATAATAACACGCTAATGTCTCCCTCGGTTTGTCTACGACATTCTTGTCCAAGTAAGTTGAGAAGAAAAGAAACATTATGTCTGCAAATCAGTCCGGGAACATTCAAGAGAAGAAGACTTTTTCTATAGATATTCTAGTTACGCGGCGTGGGAGTGTTGCCTTTCTTCTCACGGCTCCTTCTAAATTATGCTCGAGAATGCTTTCGATTAACGCGTCTGGTATCCGTATAAGGATGCCGGAATTATTTATGCACATTCAAAAATGAATTACGCATATTCAAAAATAAATTTACGCATATTTAAAAATGAATTTACGCATATTTGAAAATGAATTGTTATGCTAATGTATTCAGTGGCCCAATTTTCGTCTAAAAAGGATCGAAAAAGTAAATAACAAAAATAAGATTCGTGAGGCCGGACCTTACGAATACAGTTTTATTGATAAATGTGATTGCTTTAGTTTCTAAAATGGATACAAGGAGAATAAATACACTTCAATATGTGTATTTTGAAATTTTTGTCAATAGTATTGACGCGAAGTATAACTGTTTATTTCAACGACTGGTTAAATTTAGTTGTTGAGATTCACGAAACAACGAGATTGCAGGCCGAGCGAAAAGTTTCATCGAGGGGTGGTTCAAGTGATAAAACGGCCGTGGGCCAGGTCCCGTGACATCTCGTACGGAAAATACGGAAGTGCTCCTGGCGATGCTCGACCTCAGCGACGCGCAGTTTTATTTCGCGTAACAGCCTAGCCGACGAAGATTTTACGTACGCGCGACGTCTCTTTACGGATGTTTATATCGCTGCCTCGCAGCGGGAAAGGTTCGTCGCGGACATAGGCAGCACAGGGGGGGGGATCCCCCTGGTTTGCGCCGGTTAGAAGGCAGGTTCTTCCAAGACCAGTTTTTCTTTAATGCGGCACGCCGACCGGCTCTTCATGAAGCAGTTTCTGCTGAAGCAGACAATGCACGATGCGAACGAGCCAGCCTCGGGGGGCTCGTATTTCATTGATATTGCATCGTGAATTCCCGACCTAAATCACATTCTGATAGCCAACCAACCCTCTGCTCCTCCTCCCTTTCTCCATCCTCTCCAATTTTTGCATCCTTCTCTGTCTACCTTGCACCCCTCTCTCTCGCGCTCTCTCTCTATCTCTCTCTTTCTCTTTCCCTTTCTTGCTCACTCCCTCTCTTTCTCTCGAACCCTTTCTAGCCTCTCTGTATCGTATCGCGAAATTATTCACAAACGGAGCCTCGAGGAAACTCGAGGAACTCGAGCCGCCTTCTGCTGGAGGCTTTCATTCGGCGTCTACCACGTTGCATCTGTTCGCAACCCTCTCTCGCGATCGCTCTCTCTCTTGAATATTCCATTCGGACCACCTTGCTTTACGGCTTATTACGCGCAAATTGTGACCACGCGCTTTATACGACTCTCGCCGTTCCATTACATCGACCGGATCGTCTCATTTTTTCCGCAACCGAACCATCATCTGCGCCGGACACGCTCGGTGTCATAACCAAACTCTATTGAGCAAATATTATTCAGAGTGCAAAGTCGGGCAATGTGTTTCAGAGATTTGTCATCGGTACATACATTATATGGGCGAACAAAAGAAAGTTTCTCTCTTCATTTCGTTTTTAACAATTTTAATAGATCTATCTATTTTTCATCAATTCAATTTTGTTATGCTCTAAATGATATCGGCGCTACAGGTTCGATCAACAATACAAAAATTAGCAATTTTGCAGAATTATATTTTCAACGTTTCGGTTCTGTTTCGAACCATCTTCAAGAAAAGTCCGCGTCTATGAAAATCAAAGTAATAAAATTTATTATTCGTTAAACTGACTATTTAATAGTTATGAAAATTAGATGTTTATACATACATGCTAATTGTAAAAAAAAAAACAAATTTGTTGTTATGTATGAAATCCGCAATTTAATGATCAACATATATTTCCAATAATTCTGTTTGTATGAAATTAAATGTTCGATATACATCTTCAGTACTACAATGAATTACAGAACAATTTCAAAATGATTAGTGTTTCTTTCTCTGTTCCTCCATAACGGGAAGACAACAAAGAATCTCTTTGTTTCCTGGCCGATTCGATCGTTTCCGAGCGATTTCACCAATACGACGGAAGCAAAGGAAAGCTTGGTACCCATCGAACCGGAAGCCGAATAATCTTTGTTCCCCTTCGAATTAATAATTCATTCTCCGCTGTCTTCGGTCCTCGACCACTAATCATTTTCCCGCCAGTACTTCCTTTTCCGCTCCTTTTCATCGTTTACCATTCGCTTTAGCGTCTCTGCTAGGTTCCGACGAAAAACCGAAGTCCCTGGAACTCGAATATCGCGAGGGAGGCATTCCGGTTTGCAGTAAACACATACAACCCCCTGTGTTTTTTTTTGTCGTTTCACCGTCACCTCTTAACTTTTTTCCCCTGCTTCTGCTTTGCCCCGACACGAGGAATTATTCAACGAGCAGGGAGAAAGAAAGAGAGAGAAAGAGAGAGAGAGAGAGACCTCCGGGAAAAGTGGACCGGGAATTCTTTTATCGTGGCATCTGTTTCGAAGTCCTCTTTGTACGGAGACCATTATAACACGAACAATTCATTGATTGAATTAATGGCGCTGTTTGGAGAAGCCTCTCCAGACACTGAATATCGTGGAAACTAATGAATGATTCGTCTTTTCTCCAATAGCATTGTCCGACGTCCGTTCAACGACACGTTCAATTTGCACGTATTTAACCATTGTTTGCCGACGGTACACGAGGCTTCTTGGAATTCATAAGTCGGTGTTATATTCGCGGTCCTTTCTATCGGAAGATTCGGTCGATGAACTCGAGCGAGCGAGAAGAAACAATTTCTTCGAGCCATAAAATTTTACCTCGAACACTTCGGTTTAGCGCTCAAGCTCAACCCCTCTGGCGAGCGGTCGCGTCGTCCTTAACACGCAATAAATCTCTTTAACGCTGCTGGTCTCCATAACTGGAATGGAATTTTAATTATGGCAATCTGCGTCCAGCGAGATAAATAAATACCTCTTTTTTCCTGGAAACAATAAAACACGTATATCCTATTGTTCTAAATAATCGTCCGTGAAATATAAAAACTTATTTATATTAATTCACCAAATTACTCGCGTACACGAATAAAAAGTTTCTGAAATGAATTTTTATCGAATTCTTAAATAATTATACTTCTTCAAGTATTTCGACTTCAAGTAGTTCATAATGAAAACTAAATTTAAAATTGAAAATCCCTCAGAATTTATTGAACTTTAGTGACTTGAAATTTAACCCTTTGCAGTCGGAGCTATTTTAACATGAAAATTAAACATTTCTTCCCACCTGGAATAATTCCATTTTATATGATTTCTCATTTTTTGGATATGAAATTACATTATAAAAATAGCAAAGATTCATTTGTTCAGATTTTTATTATAATATCTGTCCAAAAGAAACAGAATTGAATAAACCCTCCATGCGTTGGTACAATCCAAATAATTACAAAATAAAAAATTGATTGTCATTCTGACGGGCCCTGTAATTTTAGCGTTAAAAAAAGAAACGAATCAGATTTTTCCCCGATTTCGATGGAAGTATGATTCAGTGTTCCTGCGACAGAGAAACGGAGGTTTCTTTTTCGACGACGATGTCATCGTTACGAGGACATTTTTGCTTCGAGCCGCTGACGCGGATGGAGTTAATTAATGCCGAGTCATCCACTCTCACTCCACCCTCGGCGACGAATACCATTTTCCAATATGGAGGAAGGATCGACGATCCCCGACTTCCAGTGTGTTATCGCACAGATTCTCCAATTAAACCGGATTAAACAAGGCATACTGTCTGCCTCGAGCTCTATCTCTCTCGCCGTTGTTGGGTCTCGTCCGTTCGTCGCTAAATTCCCCGCATTAATCGAGTTTTCCTCTCAAAGCGTCGATCGGTAACGCTATAAAACTCAACACAGATTACATCTAATGACGTGCAATGGAAAATCTGCAGGCAAACTGTTCTCGACTGGCTTCGCGACCGCGGTATTTAAATCTAGGTGGTTCCGCGGCCGGCTAATAAAATTCGGGGAAACAACCCGAATTACTAAAATACGCCGGTCTGTTCCGGTAATCGAGTTCCAAAATAACTCGCTCTCAATCACCGGCAAACGAAGTTTTATAAGCGGCCTCTCATGTGCCCATGGAAACTCTAACTGGACGCGTGTACGTTATTGCTCAAGGAGAGTCGGCAAAATATTTCATCCGCATCGTAGATCTGCTACAACATAACAAAATTATATATTTTATATATTTCGTAGAGATTTCCTATTTGTACTGAAAATCATTTTCTGCTTTATGCGGACTCTCCAGTTCGCTCTCAAAGCTTAACGTTACACAGCACTGTTTGGAAAGTTAGATTTTTTTAAATAGAACTACTATTTCTATTACTGGATTTCGCTGGTTTAACAAAAAAATTAACGAAAGTATTGGTATGTTCGATTATTTAAATAATATCATTATTAGATGTCATTATTATTCGAAATCGTTTGATCGAACACGGTGAAGTACGCACTGTACATAAATGCAACATGTCAGCAGCAGGAGATGACATTTGTTTTAAAGAGACAAAAACCTGT
This sequence comes from Lasioglossum morio, assembly GCA_916610235.2. Taxonomy (NCBI): domain Eukaryota; kingdom Metazoa; phylum Arthropoda; class Insecta; order Hymenoptera; family Halictidae; genus Lasioglossum; species Lasioglossum morio. The sequence goes on along the minus strand of OU744328.1, from coordinate 8,934,802 downwards.
ACCAGCAAAACCACGTATGTGCTGGACGTAGGTGCGATTTGCATAATTATTCTGCTCGTGTCCAGTACGTACGTGTGTGTTATAAAAAAACATCTAACGTATCTTTGGAATCTCGGATAAAAACAGCTTAGTATAGAACTTTGCCAAAGCGAGTTACACATCTCATCTTGGAGAACTGTCGCTTTAACCTTTTGCACTCGAAGCTATTTTAACTCAATTTCCCATTCTAGAATATTGCCATTCCATACTGTATTTCTTTCATTTTATGCATATGAAATTGATATAATATTTCATATAATATATAAATGTGTAGTCATTTATTAAACACGAACAAATTTAATAATGTAAATAATACTTTTAAGAATGATATCACAATTTTTAGTTGTGCCTCAGAGTTGATATTTGAGAGCTAAGGGTTAATAAAAATAATCAATCTTGTTTCCTGTTTATAGAGTGTCCTTTGTGGGCGTGTTTTAACACTAAACCTACCGACCATCAAAAGTGACTGATACGTATAGTATTGTAAAAATAACAAGATTAAATTTATTTATATTTTGAAAAATGTATTCAATCAATTCCCATGAAAACACCTTTACAATCTCAATAATTGTTAAATAAAAAATCTGTTGAGTGCAATTAGGAGAAATACTTTTAACGTTTTAATATATATACTATTTATTAAGAATGATAACAAAGAATTACACAAATGAGAAAGAAAAATTGTATCGTTACATATTCGTTTGATCCATCGATACGTTCTACACGCTCTGTTTTACCAAATGTTATAAAACTAAAATCTCCAATTAACGTGTACGGTCAGGAATACCAACAAAATCTAAAATGGTTCATTTGACCCCTCGTGATAGGTTTAGTGTTAATTTGACGGGGTAATCTGTGCCAATGCATACTCGCATTAGTCCCAAGTAGGCGTGGCTTCGTTGCTCTCGATTTGAACGGAGCCACACCAGTGCTCCACGGGGCAATATCTGCTTTCGGTGGCACCAAACCTGCTTGGAACATTGGCACCATGCGCACGTGTGGCGTACAAAGTTTTCATCGGCAATTAACGATCCGTGGAATTAGTTCGAAAGGCCTCACGATGGTCACGGTCGAACGAAAAGCCTCGTAAATTGGTGTACCAGCCGCGAATCGTTTGGTCTTCCGAGGCTAGGGAAGTTTCCTGCCATTTGCTCGACGAAAGATTCGATTAATTTTGGGTATAAGCTCTCGCCGGCACCGAGGCTCTTAACCGTTCCCATCCACCGTGGATTTCGTGTTTCACGGCGATACCCGGTTGTTGTTCATCGATCCGGACGGAAATAATACCGAGGAATCGCGGTTATCGAACGACAAACCGTGCTCTCTCGTTTTCGGACAAAGCGAAAATAGTGCGCGCAATTACGACCATGCGCAGCGCAGAGTGGGTCAAACGGCAATCCTAGCAAATGAAAGATCAAATTAATTGGGCACCGTTTTCGGCGACTTTTATTTGCAACTGGAATCGCAGAAATTGGCGATCATGACCGTAAAAACTCTGCAGACAGAGTGCAGCTTTTAAATGAGAATTAAATGATTTAAATGAGAAATTTATATCGCTAAGATTAAAAAAAAAACGCTTAAACTCCATGATTTATTTTTGAGAACAACATTCTGTATGTTGCATTGCTGAAAATACTAATTTTTTTTCAAGTACTACTAGCGACACGTTTTCATCGAACCAATTTTGGAATAATTTTAAACGTATAATTTGAATAACATTTGAAATTGAAGATGTAATTGCGATTGAATGAATTGATATGTTTTTATCCATTCAACTATTTTGATTAAATTATACAGCAGGTAGGCAACGATCTCGTTTTACGGACTTTTGCATGATAAACAATTACATGTTAGCCGATGGCGACTGATTATTCGAGATTTATGTCAAACTAAACTTTTACGATTCCAAGAATATCCACGTGGAAAATGGTTATCGACTAGAATTGATATTTGGTTCAGTGCGCGTCGAGCCTTACACGAAATTTACAGCGCGCTCGTAACGATCCTCGTCCAACGTAAAATACAATCGCGTCGCGATAGCGCGACCGATATGGAATTTAATAACGCGAATATAAAGCGGGAAATTTATTATTTGTCTTTTTCGATCTGTTCTCTTGACATCGTTGCACCCGATGAGATTATAGGTTACTTCCTACCATAGAACATTTACGATACAATTGAAATAGAAAATTCGTGCTTACTTAAGGAGATGTTCATTTTCTGAGGATTCAGAATACAATTTTAGATTTCTCATTTCACAATTATTGAAGTCATAAAGAAGCTGTAGCAAATGGGAAAACGATTGAACAAATTTTATTGCCGCACATATTTTAATAAAAATTGCTTGACATTTGAACAAATCAAATCTCGCAATACTTAGAAAGCAACACTGTTGAAGTTTTCGATTCAACTGGCTTGCTGTTAATTTTTGTCGCTGTACAATTTGTTGTTAACTGTGCAGCCAGTTTTTAAATATAGAAAATCTATTCCCAGTGGATATCGCATTTCATGCACAACTCGATGTATTTCTATCTTAGAAGTATGAGATACAATTTCCTTATGAAGCGAAACCGATCCTTAATGTGACGTCAAGTCCGTGTTCTTTCGCTCTAGCTCAAAGTCAATTCGTTCAGCGCTTATAACTACGCTATTAAAAATATGCATTTTTCTAATTAAAAAAAAAACACATGAAAACAATTAAGCCCTACACGAACACCAGATTACTTATTTTCAATTTTCAAGTACAAAAATCTGTGCTGAAAATAGAAAGCTTTGCTTAAAAAAAAAAATATAAATCCCCACATTAATCAATAGACAGGGGATCGTATGCAATTCTATTCCAATCGAGGTAGAAAATTCTAATTTTGCATGAAGACCCGCTGCCCATTAATGAATGACGAAGTAATCAACCATTCTGTATTCTATTCACAAAGATGAAATGTTTACGATGCCGGAACACCAAGGGACCGCCGATAAATATTCAACTGGTTTTCTTATGATACCTAGTTCTGATAAAAGGTGTCCAGTAAAAACATTTCGATGGATCGATAGCTATTCTTTGAGTAACGCCCAGCACCTCGGTCGTCCCATTCCCGTTTCAGTGATCCGCGGGTGCTTCTCGGCGAGGCGCGGGGCTCGGGGAAAAAAGCGAGAAGCAAACATAGGAAAAAGGTGCTTGAACTCTTACTTGTCGGTCTTGGCCGGAGCCATGTTGTCCCAGCTACGAACGGGGCAGTTGAGCTTGCTGAAGGGTAATTCCCTGGATAAATAGGCGGAGCAATGCCAGCTGTGCCTCCAAAAGATGCTTCCGCTCACCCTTTCGCGGTTCTTCAGCGTCGTCACCACACCTTTCTCACTCATTTCACTGTCGACGTCGATCAGATTTGCCTCGATCAAACACGATTATACACAGGATCACACATCGGCTCGCGTTTTATCCGTGTCAAACGTGTATAGAGGAGTCCGAACGGTGCTGGCTGTCGACAGAATAGGTCGAGTTTCCTTTTTCTGCCCCGAGGATCCAACTTCCGGGTTTACATTTTCACGGAGGCCTCACACATGCGTGTAATAGCTGGATACAGTCTGTTCGCGTTTTGTTTCGTTTGCTGGCCACCGACTTTCGGATACGTTCATGGAATTCTGCTTCTTTTATTCTTCAGTTTTCCGTCCCGCGAATTATTGATCGCGACGTTATCAATCACGGGACGCGTCACGGCCACACAATCGAAGCGAATTGTTGTTCAGAACGTCGCGACGCTGCCGCGTCGAGGACGATCCGCGTCTCTGCGGGAGAAAGAAAACGCTCGAGAAAAACCGACACACCTCGAAACTCGAACCGAGGCAACGTCGATTTCAGTGATCAGATACAGCGTCGACGCTACCACCCACGAGAAGTCCCGGTTCCGGAAGTTTTCTATCTCGACTCGTTCGAGATTCACGATTCCCTGGCTATCGATCGTCTGAGACGTTCGAGTGGTTTTTTAATCGATAAGCCTGTTTGCTAGGAATTTATTGGCTGTCCTGCGAGCTCTCACAGGTCTGGGAATGTTGCTTATGTCAAACTCGCAATTTTTCATTATGTTCAATAATATTTTCAAGCATTGAATGTCAATCAATTTATTATTATCCAAGAAAGTAGATGTTAAAAATTAAATATTTAAAGATTGAGAATCGGTACTCGTGTACTATCAGAAGGGTTAATGTTAATACGAATATATTAGGAAACGTGTATATCAATAAAAATTCATAACATCTTTATCTTATTTGTACTAATAGGCACTCTTTACTATATAGAAGAAATATTTAATTTGTTTCGCTTCTCATAAAATTAGGTACAGTCGGTGTAAAAACTATTTGCACACCCTTTAGAAACGAATAATTAAAATTGGTTCAAGTTTTTTTTGAGACGTTATAAAGATTAATTTACCACTACTATTACTAAGGCATTTAATCCAATTTTAAAAGAGTTATTCGTTTCAAAGAGTGTACGAATACATTCTGCACTGACTGTATGGAAATAGGAATTTACCGATACATTCGCAATAATAATTGGTGAAATTACATGTCAATGCCGAGGTAATAATGGAGTAATCTAATATTTTATATAGTACACTGCATCTCATAATATTAGATTAGTCAGATATTATTAGATTAACCACATTATACTAGATTGATCATATAATATTATACTGGCAGTATAATATTAAATTGACCGTATAATATGCGACACACAGTGGCCACATAAATATTAGATTAACAACTTATCCCGTGGGGATCATAATACATAATTTTATCATCGTGACTAGTTGACCCGATTCTGGCAAAAATGGTAATAAAATAAATTCTTCGAGCTCGAGCTAGCGAATTTTCGTTCCTTATCTGGGCCGCAAGCCTCGCGAAACTTCTGCCGCACGGGTTTATGGCGGTCGAAGCTTATCGACTTATATTTCGAAGTTATACATTCCTGGTATCGATACTACTCGAAAACTTACGGGCGATACGAGCGAGAAGCTTTTGTCGAACGTTTGTGAAGGAAGCTCGATATCTTGAGCACGGTGTGTCGATGCTATAACGCGAAATTCCCGCGAGTAGGTTACATGCATGTTTCGATACAAGGACCTCGCCCCGAATTCAAAAAGTAAAAATTTACGATTTGGAGCCTGTTGAGCATAACATAACATGTCTGGTTTGGAAATAAATATAAACCATTTAGAAAATAGTATACATTCATAATAACGCTTAAGATAGCTGACTATTGGAACAATTACCCTATATTGCGATTGAGTTGGTCAAATCCACAAAATCGTAATGATAAAATAGTGCGCTATGGTTTTAGCGATGAAACAAACCGATGTTCAGAAAATGCATGTAACATATGTTATTTACAGAGGATAGAATTCCCGCACAAGTAACATAAAGCTTATGAAAAATAGAAATGCCAACAGAACATCTAAAATCAACTAGAACGAGTAAACCATTTCGATATTGTTCTCCGCGCAAGCATCGTTTATAATCAGCTCTAAAACACCGAAGAAGGCTGCACGTTTCCGAAGTCGGATGTAGCCACTGATGTACGACCTCTTATCGGTATTGTTGAAAGACGCTTTAACGTGAGCAGGAGCTTGCGCGTTGTTTTCCGATCGCTGGGATTCATCGGATATTCTCTGTGAAGCTAATGGAATTGGCCATGGCCAAAGGGACATTCCTGGTGTTCACGGTTTGATGGAACAGACTGCGCGAAAGGCCGAGTTCGACGCTAGCCGACAAGGAGAATCGGCAAACCGCGGATCGATCGCGGATTAGAAGCTCCAGGTAATCGAAAATTGTCGAATTTCCGTTTAATTCGACGGAACACGAAGTGGCCGGACCTGGGGCGGTCCAGGAAAATTTCGATATTCAGGAATGCCGGGAAATCGTCGCCGAGACCGAGCGAGAGCAGCAAACCCAGCCTTCATTAGGAGAGGAACGATCGGAGAACCCGAAGTTTCCTTCTAATGACCCAGTCGATCGACCAGCCGGCGATCAGCGAGTCGTCAAACTCGCGCCAGCTTGTTCGTGTGGCTCCGTTTCGGAGCCGATGATGAAATTCAGGTATTCCGTGCGAGAGAGACAGGAAAGGTCGTTTCCTTTGTTGGCTCATCTTCGTCTTTTTGCCCGGTTCTGTGCGCGGGCCGAGTCACGTTCCGCAAATCCTCGGCGCTCGCCTAAGCGGAAGGAACGAGAGAGCAGAAGATATCTGCGACCGGGACACGAAGGTGAACGGGTTTGCGGCGGGTCCCGCGAGTGCAGGTCCGACCCACTGCACTCGCCGGACCCGCACACGTATTTTTGACCGTTCAAGGACGGCCGCGGAAAACGACCCTCCGACAAAACTCCAATCTACCCGATAGATATACTTCATCCCTCTAAACTCCCTCAGGACTCGAGGGACTTGAGGGAGTCTTCTGGTCTAGAGCGTTATTTTGTAGGCCTTGTTTTGGGAATTTTTGTAAACAGACAACTGTTTCCTACTCAGGCTTTGCATAAATATTTTCTATTACAGTTACAGTTCCTTGAAGAGGGCCATATCAAAAAGTGCCCATTGGCTGACACGATTCCAATCGTTCTAGTCGTCTGAAATGAAGTAGCATTTTAATTAGTATGAATGTAATTGTGGTATGAACCAAAATTAATTAAATAGTTTCACGTGACGTATGACCTTTTTCATTTTGTCCACATGAAACTTACATGCTTAAACGTTTAATGTTTAGTACTGTAGTAACTGTTTGAATGACAGTGTACACTAATACGAAGGGTTAACAATGTGGCGGCATTTTGAATTTCGAATTTTTATTTTATAGGCTCTTTCTTCACATTTGGCTTAATAAAACGAAATATATCAATATTTGTGAAAGTTCGTGGTTCTAGGAAAGAAATCTAGTGTACGGTGCTATAAATAATACTATTACAAACAATCCAGTATATGAGGCTCCCTGGAGGGGATTAGGTAAAGCTAGCAGCCTAGGTCCCTTGCCCCTGTGCTATTTAATTTGTGGAAACTGAGCAAGTGAGGACCTCTTTACTGTACACTTGATCTTTTTTAATGAAACTATAAATTGTAGATCTTGACAACGTTCCGCTAATGATATCCATCAAAAGCCATTAAATTAGAAAATATTATAGGTGTTCTACTGTACCTACATTACTAATGTTCAAATGTAAGATGTATATTACTAATATGTATATAGCTTTATAACCCCCTATGGGGAGTTCTAATTAAGCTTTCAATAATTAAAAAAAAAGAGATTCGCATGTCCATGAAGAATACACAAAAAGGTTAATACTAGTCGTCGCGGTATGTTAATCCGTAGACTAGCTCGCAGGTCGTTCGCCAATATCCTTAATGAAACAACAGAGGAATACGTCGACGACACTACTACTGTCGCGGCCACGATGTTTGCTCGTTTAACCCAGAAAGATATCGATTCGAGCATTAACTGTACCGGGTTAAGAAATGAAAAGGTCTGATTAAGAACTGTGGGGTAATCCAGGGGTGCAGCAAAATGTGGAGAGCGTCGGAATTTTAATGAAAGGTTCTCGAAAGCCCACGCAATAAACCGGGGGGAGTATAATCGATACGCGACAGGTACCGCTGGTTACAAAAGTCGCTGGGAATTTTACAGAGCTCTCGCGAGTGTTGGTTTTTCCCGGGGATATCCGGGGAAGAAGCGAGCGATTGCATCGTTCCCCCGACTCGGTTTACTCACTGATAGTGAACGTCGTCGCTGTCGTCCGATCACTGTCTACAGGTTGTCAAAGGCAACTCTGATACAGGATAGCGTAAATTGGTTTCCTGGTCGAGACAGACAGGAGAGTCGTTGCAGGTTTTTTTTTCTCTTTTTTTTTTTTGATTGAAAATAGGTGTTAGACGGTGTCGGAGATAACGCGAGTGGGAGAGTGTGACGTACCGAAACGAAAATTTATAGTGATGCCGGTAAACAAAATGCGCGCGAAGGGATGCGCAGAGAACGGCGGATAGGAACACGTTGACAGGAGCGATGTACGGACGTTACACAACACGACATGCAACCAAGTCGACGGCGCGCGGTGTACTGGAGTCTCGATCGCAGCGCCGCGCCGCGCCACGCCAATACACCGGCGCGTCGCGATGCGCCGTGGCAACCGCTGAGGAATCGCTAAAGCCGGTTCCGCTAGCCGGTGGGTCCACGACCACTTGTTCTCTTCAGGGAAAGATGCTGCACCGAGGGCTGAACATTGGACACTGCAGCTCCTAAGTCGCTCCTCGTTAACCCTATCACCCATTATCAAAACTTGACACGTCGACTGACACGTTTCACAGCGCTTTGGCCAAAGTCCGGCAAAACGTCCGCAAAAACTAGGCCATTTGTCCCAATTACAGTGCCATTAAGCCAACTTGTTAATTCATTCATGTATTGCCAGCTGTTCTGACTGGGTGAAAGCGTTTTTAATTTGTCAATCCGAATCAAACCCGAAAACCACAAAAGCAAGTTGACCTCCGAATAACCTTGAACACGCCTAACAAGTAAAAGATAAATTGTTCTAAAAATATTAATATTCAGATTTCTCTGGTCACCGTGACAGTTGATTAATATTTTTGTAATGTACTCAATGATAATTCTACGCAATGATAAAGGACTATTGAAAGCGAAGCGTCACAGTATGAAAACAAGCAAAAAAGTTCGAAGAGCCCATAAAAGACATCAGAATCGCATCAATCCGAGACTGAGAAGTTCACGTTAGATCAATCTAGTGCAAAGAAACCCGAATCAGACTAACCCAGTTTAACATTGATCTGGGTTAGGTTCCTCAGTGGTGGTTTGAAGCGGGTTTCTAGGTTCTGGATTGATCCAATTCGAATCTTTTGACCCCGGCGTGATTTAATCTGTCTCTCTCATTCCTAGATTCGTCTGAGTCGGTAGATGGTTAGGTTTGATTCGGGATTCTCGTTTCTGGATTGACCTAATTTACATGTGTCAGTCTTGGTTTAGTCTGGTCTGAGTCTTCCAAGTTTGATTCGTTTATTATGTATCTCAGAGTGAAGTAGAACATATATTAGCATTCTGTGTTTACGCGGATTAAATATTCTTGTCACGAGTAGAACAGCTGGTGATGTGACGAATCTATTACATTTAAAACCACATTTTATCACTTTTATGATTCATGCGTTATATTTGATAGTTTCGAGGTACTAATAAGTCGTTTTGGAAATCAGAGTAAGAAGAAGTCTCGTGAATAGCAGTCAAATAAGTATCATCGTTAGTGACATGAGATTTGATACACTGAAGACAATCTATTTTGAATTTCACATGCAACCGTGTTATTGGAAATCGTCGAAAAGACCACTTCCACGCCGATTGCTTACTGAAACTCAGTGAAACTCTAGACGGCTGTTTCGCTCGAGCAAAAAGAAGGCTGGCAGTCGCAAGGGGGAAGCGAACACCGAGCAAACGCGAAAATTGCAAAGCTGCTCATAACAATTGCGTACGTGCGTTCGACAAGCAGCAGACATTTTTATCGCAACTCCCTCCGATTAATCACGTCCGCGTTCGCTAGAATCCGACAGGTTTATGAATCACGATTCGCGGAGCTCGGTATCGCGTTTCACGTACGTTTCTTATCGCGAGCCATTCACGAATTGTTGAAACAATTTCCTGTGCCGCGAAGGCGGCCAATTCGAAGTCGCGGCGTTCGAAACACGATGAAAACGTTCGAATAGAAAGGCTCCGTTTTGCAAGTCTAATTACATACAGCTATCGATATGCATCGACATTTTGACCCGGGCAGATGGAGAAAGAGAGAGAGAGAGAGAGAGGGGCACGCGGGAAAATGCGAAAGGAGAAAAAAATTGGCGAAGAATTCGTCACGAGTACAATGCAATCCGGCCGCGGCGACCCGGCGATCGACGGAACAACGGATCGATGATTAACAGCGGGGATTTCGACGGCAGAATGAAATTAAAGTGCGAGGACTTGTTGAGCTCGAGATTCGATCAGCGCATAGTTTCTGCGTATCGTAATGCAACCCGGCGAGATCTCGGCGTTCCGGCAAGCCAGAACAAAGCCGCGTAACGATCATTATATTCGGCCGTTAATATTAGACGTCTGCGGCAGGTATGAACGTGTGGGCGCTACCGAATGCATCGCGACTTGCAATTTGCATTCAAGACCGCTCCGAGCCGATCTCCGTCTCGACCCGCGTATATCATAATAACGATACTTACGTCCGTTCGACATGCTCACTTTCCAGCGACGCATTATTTATGCTTCAATCAATTACGCGCTCGGTTTTTCCTCTTCAACGTTTAGGCCGGTCTCGCTCCAAATGATCCCCACGGGAACGCTTTCGTTGATGCATTCGCAAGTAATTGCTCCCGCTACGTTATCCTAATCTCTTTCCCATCGCTTACGGTTCCATCAATCGCGCGTTAAGCGTCTACAAAATTTTTCTACGCTAACGACCAAACTTCGGACGAAACATTCTTGATACTCGACCTGTTATTGCCCGAAGAACAATTTTTACCAATTTACCCAAGCGCTTTCTTCACGATTACATCGCTTACAGATATTACCAAGATTCTTCTTCTAAAATATTTTACGTTCATTAACCTCTATATCAATATTAAACAATTTCTAGGATGATATTAATCTGTATAACGATACCCACAATTTTCTACAATGTTTCTTAAGCCATGTACCGATAACCAATATTTTCTACGATGTTCGTTAAGCCTTATAACAATACTTAGAATTTTCTGCCACGGTCAAAATTTATCAGAATGTAATTAACAGCACGATGAAAGAAGTTTAACAATAATTCTCCCTCCTGGTCTCATGTCAAAAGACGGAATCTCAACTTTCATAATTCCGAAGTGTTTCGTCCCGAGGACACTTTTACACCAGGAAGCGGAACAGCGAAGTTAATTGTTTCTCCGAGTATTGTTTAACAGCGTAGGTCGTACGAATTTGTAATATGATGAGTTTTTGTGATTTTCTGTTTCGAGGAAACCGAGTACGCGAGCACTCGCTCGATCCACTGTACTCGACTTCCGCACGAAGAACGCCCACGGTCGGGCAAGTGCTTACTTCGGGTCTGAGTTAGTAACAACGAGAAATGAATTTTTAACGAATCCCGCGGCCGATGAGATTTAATTACTCGGGGACTGTCAACGGTTCCGCAATTAAACGTTTATTTATTTGGATCTTTTTTTGTAACGGGGTATTCTGGCTTTAAACGTAATCTTTTACCATCCTGAGGGAATTATTTTCAGGAGAACTGTTAAATCTTTGCATGGCCGTGCAGGCACAGCCTCTTTAATTTAATTTATACGGTAAGCTCTTCGATACATCAGTTTGTTTTATACAGGAAGCGAGTTTATGGCTAAATTTTTTCAATAGGATTTTGCATACTACCACATTAATTCGTAAATTAATTTAACATGCCGCTAAATTAGTTTTACGAACTGAATAAAATCCTTCTGTACACACGTTCAGGAACATTTATATTTAAATAAAATGAAGAAAGTTTGATCTTCTGAAAGTGCAAAACCAGAATACCCTGGTAACCGGGCATCCGTGATGTCGCATAATTTGAGGCTTGAGAAAACTGTGCAATTTCATCAAAGAGTCGGGCTTATATAAAAATGTGCGTCTCTTTAACAAGTAGAATTTCCGTAGAAAATGGACTTGCCCGGTTATTGCAGCAGGATCTTCAATTTTCGGAGAGCGACGCGCGAATTCTGTTTGGAGCTTGTCAAATATCAGGACGCGACGTCACGTGGAGAAATTTCACGGATATTTCGCAGGGTTGTCAGAGAGAGCGAGAGAGAGAGAGAGAGAGAGAGAGAGACGGCTCCGGTGGTGCTTTCCATGATTCGACGTCGTGCTACACGCGACTGATCCGAATATCATGGTCCAGCATGTTCTGTTCGGCCGGTGTCTCGTAATTTATGCTCACAATCAGACTAGCATCCGTCCCGGTGAACATGAGCCAGTGCAAATATACCGACGAACACGTACCGAGAACCGGAAGTCTGTACACAGATAATGCCCGCGAGAAACGTTATAGGACAACGCTTTGACTTTGATATTAATTGAGGCACACGTCGCGGCGCCCGTCGTCGTTTGAATTAAGGGCAAACGCTGAAGTTACGCTGGGCCGAATGCAGTGTCTTCGCCAATTAGGGCCGAGGCACCTTCGGATGTAGGTCGGCCTAGAAGATGCTGAAACTAATGGGATTTTTACTGAAGTTCCGACGAGGACTTTATATTGCGCCGAAATATGTATTATGTTTTCGACCGCTTTTTTAAATTTTTACAAATTTTTTTTTTATGTTGAAGATATAACAAGGGAATATTGAATGATTTGCTAATATCTTTTTCTCTACTGTTTCTTGTTTCACCCGAATCTTATGGATATTTTGAAATTTCCAACGATTAAAGTGCTCATACAGTAAGATCATTTTTTGTATTTTTTTACAAATAAAGATTCGAAATTTTCCATACTTTACTTTCCGGGTCGACTGTACCAAAGAAATGCCAAGCGGTTATGGTAATAATACTATAACGAAGTGCCTTTGCTCGCTGTTGTACGACCGGAGGAATGTTTATTGATCTTCATGTGCGTGCCACCGCATTTATTTATGGGATAGCGTCTTACAAAAGCAGTCATTAGTATGAGGATGACTTCTGCCTATACGCTTTGCTCGTTTTTCTCTTTCAGTTTTCCCGACTCGTTGTTACATTCTCATTCTTCGGATCGGAAGATTTACTATTGTAGCAAAGTGCACTGCAGTCCTCTTAAATTCCACTATACTTCAATGTACAATGACAATAATGGTCTCGCTCACGGTGTCATTCTCGTAATTTTCTATCACACCCATTGTTACTTTCATTCCTCCTATCGAACGGGTACCTATAGACTTTTACAAATGGCATGACATTTTCAGGAGATAGAACTCTTTAACATTTCATGAAATTATTTTCTACTGTTTCAAAGATAAATAAAATTGTAACTTTGTTGGTTAATGTATCTGCTGAAAGAAATTTGTAATTGTCGCTGATATTTAAGTTCGATTTATAATATTTCTAATAATCGGAGGAACAACAAAGACAGATGGTTATACTTTTTCAACATTTCTCACAAGTCCCTGGTGTCGACTAACTCGTTCAAACTTCGGCTCGACGCTCAATTCGTTTCATTTGCTACCAACCTCGTCACCGTCGCCGTCGTCTACATATTCCATAAACGTGTCCCATAATACTCCTACGTTGGCCAGTCGCATAATGAACTGAAATAATAACGGGAATTCCTGGTGACGAGGCTACCGATTCACAAAATATGCGAGGCAGCAATTACTCGTCCTATAAAACGCATCACGGTCTGATAACAATGACTTAATTGTTGCGAACGCGGACAGGCTTGACAGAGAAACTTCCAGAACGGACATTCCGATACTTTAGGTCGAGTTTACAATAGCGAACTTTTCTGTTAATTTCCATTTATGCTTCAACAAAATTTACACATTTCTAAACAAAGGGAAAATCAACCTAGAGTTTTTTTTTTAACGGCCAAACAAATCTAATTTGCTATGATGGGTTATTCTCAACCAAAACAGTTAGTGTATCACAGTATTCATAATAATGTGTTCATAAAAATAAAATTGGAAGGATGACGACCATTTTCATAATTAGGCATCGAGGATTTCGCACATTTTTCAATTTTCGCAGGCTATAGCACATCTAATTTGCAAAAGTCGGAAATGCAGTATTCGGAAAATATATACGAGAAAAATAAACAATAAATTGGAAGGATAACGCCCATTTTCAAAATTAGGCATCGAGGATCTTGCATATTTTTCAGTTTTCGCAGGCTATAAAATTGAACAAGGAACATTGATCTAATTCTGGTAAAAGTTGTAATGTTAGTATTGCAAGTGCACACCAAGATTGAAAACATGTGATCGAGTAGATCTTGAGATATGATGGTCACCAATTGGATATGCATAATTTCGAAGGCAACGTGATTGAAGCCTGCATCGCTGTAACTTTATCAATATTAAAAATTTAACGATACATTTATGAAATGCCATTTTTGAGAGAAAAAATAGACAGTGGGTTCTTCAAACTTCCAGACTGGGATATCCTCTAAGCCCGGAGATAAATTGAATCGATGCGCACCGGAGGAGAAAACTTAATAACTCCATATCGGAATACAATACTAAGGTCGCGCTTTTAGTTCCCGTATATGTACATATATACCAGCCGAGAACGGCGGAAAGTAGGTAAAAGAGAGATATACAATGAACGTTCGAAGAAGAGACGACGATAATGTACGTCGAATCGCCGTAGGCTTCCAGCGAATGCAGATTGCGAGTTTCATTGCGCTTCGTTTCGCAGGCAAAGATTGAGACGGTGATACAGTGTACTATACATTCGAAAATGATTTATTTCCATGAGACTTTTATTCTAACGATTCAAAATATCTGTTCCGAGGAAATACTTTTCCAAGAAGTTCTGAAGATACGATACCAATACCACTGAAGCAGATTTTTCCTTAAAATAAATCAACAGAAGTTCAATGATAACGTATTTCATCGTTTAATCATCTAGATAAGTGGAAAATTATGTACCTATACGTTTATCTCATGAATGCATAAAACGCATAAAATCCTATTTGAATTCAAATCGAAGTCACAATGGATTAGCCGTGACAGCCTCGGATTATTTTGTGCATCTAAATAGAAATTGCATAAAAATATATTCCCTCGTTTTTAAATCCAGATAAGTCAAAAATGATGTATATATACGTTTCCCTCATAAATACATAAAATGCATAAAATCCAACTTGAATTCAAATCGAAGTCACAATGTATTAGCCGTGACAGTTTCGGATTATTTTGTGCATCTGAAGAGAAGTCGAATAAAAATACATTTCCTCGTTTCATGATCCAGATAAGTTGAAAATGATGTATCTATACGTTCCCGTCATCTCTTCTCTATCTTCTATATAAATAAAAATCAAACGCTGTTCGTTGATAACCGTAACACTTGAGAACGGCTGGACCGATGTGGCTAATTTTTTTTTAAATGTTCACAATAGTCCAAATAATGTTTTAGGGACAGAAAAATTTGGAAAAGTTGCCCGGAAAAATAGAAAATTCGGAAGAAACTAAAAGTGCTTTTTGAATCATATTTCAATACAACAAAAAAACGAACGCCGCAGATTTTAATCAATATTTCAATAGGAATTTACACATTTCAATAGGAATTTACGTTATCGACATCAAACAAAATAGAAATTTGGACAGGATCATAAAATCCAAGTACGAGACTTAAGAGGAAGAGGCTGCTCGATGGCTGCAGCGTTAAAAGTGCATTACTCCTGAAATATGAACGAGGCCGTTACCAAGCCTAATGCATCATGATTCATTATCAACGCGAGGAGACAACCGGGAGACAAACGTCTGGCGACTTCCCCGCGAATATTCCGCGAAACGTCACGCTTGGTGATGGATGCGGTCGCGGGGTTTTTTTCTCGCGCGAAGACAAAAGTTCCGTGGACACGCGGCTAGTACAATCCTCCCGAAGTTTCTGACGGCCCTAAAAAGTTTCGCGGAGACACCGTACCGGCTGCGCGCTAATGAATAATTAACAGAACAGAAACGGAGCAACGTTACACGGGATAAAAGTTAGTGAACCCGGCATCCGCTCGTCTCCGAGGTCGAGGATCTCCCGCGGGGGAACTAATTACGTCCAATTGTAGCTCTATCTTCTTCGACCTGTTCTGAACTGTAATTTGATAACGCGGGCCCCCATGCATTTAGCTGACCGACTATAACTTCGCAACGCTGACACTGGGCTTTTTTTTGCTACCCGAGATTCTGCGCGCACGGTTAACGATCGGAAGACGTGGGAGCGAGATCGTGATTCCAATCAATTTTCTTCCGTGACAGTGTGATCATGGTAATACGAAGTAGTTGAGGGGAGCGTTATGCGCAAATAGAAATTTGTGGAGATCGAGGAAGTTGTAGCACTATTTAACAGATTCCGTTTCAAAATTCGAACGTCAAACTTTTGCAAAAAATGTTCGTACATCACAAGTTCTGATAGAAAAGTTTCAGGCCGATTGGAATTTGTGTAATATAGAAATAGAAGTTTTGTAATTTTAGTTAGGAATCATCCCTATGAAGGAAGTACAACATTTTTTGGGACACCCTGTATAGTAGGATGGCTCTTATTAAGGAATGAATAAAACTTTCTTAAACGACGAAGGTGGCACGTGAGTTAATAAAATCGTCAGTTCGGTTGCCCAACATTTCAAGACCTAAAAGTGGAGGAATTACGAATCCACGAACGTTCGAGTTATTCGAAAAACTTTCGCTGAAACAACAGCAACCGAAACTGGCATACGTACAACTGTAAGAGACTTGACGGATGATAAATTATTCGGTAAAGACCACCGTGGAATCAAATATGCATGTCGGCAGAACTGCTTCGTGTTTCTCGAGTAATCTCATGTTCGATTGACTCGGCAGCCCTCGGGGATGAGAGAACGCCTCCCAAGACTCGACGGATTCGTAATTTCGTTACCATTTTATTTTTCTACGAAGCTTTTTCATAACATTAATCTTCTTCCGCCTCGAGAAGTTCATTCGGGAAATTGCCCGGCTGACCTAAATAATTCCCCGTATTTGGTACACTTTCGACTGCGAAGAATTTATGTTTCAACTGTCGAATATTTGTCAGCTTAATTTTAATGTATAATCGCGTGTCAGAACGAATTGCGGCACTTGGCTGCTATACAATCCGTATAATTAAATCAGGACGTTTGAACCGGTGAAATTTTCAACTTTAAACCGATTAACGTCACTGTTTCAGTGAAAAGGATCCGTTTCATGTAATAATTAACGACGTGGCGTGGCTTGTACTGGAGTGCCGGACTAAACTACGCTTTCGGCGTTACAGTTTAGGAGGAACAAAGTTTCTGAAACTGATACGATCAAATACGCTGTTTAAAATTATGACTGCCGCTGCGTATTAATCGTAACTACAGTGCCTCTCATAACTACTCACCATTACTCATCATTACTCATAAATATACTTCGTGTAATAATGGTTCGAAGGAAATTGAATAATTTATAGACAATTTCCTTTATGCAATGCTTATTGTTATCGAGTAGTATAAGCGAGTTTATGAGTGTGCGTAGTGGGTAATGTGTGCGCGTGTAATGTATAAAAATCAATGATAAGAATTATCGTTAATTTTGTTGAACGAAATACAAAGAAATGAGTGTGTATGAGGAAGCGTTTTGTTTGGAAAAATTGTCAGTCCTTGATTGAACATCGTTCGCGTTACACGTAATATGTTTTGTTAAATACGTGGTTCGTTTATAAACTTTGATAATTCCATCCACTGCTTAAACAGTTTATACTCTTTGGGGTAATCTTCTGAATAGAGAATCTTCTGTATAAGAGTCTAAATTGTGTTACAAGATATAAAAACGAAGCAATCTTTATTCATCAACAATCAAGAAATAGACAAAGCAATCTACAACTACTTCGGAATAAGAAATGTTTCGTTACGTGTGTATATATTCTAATACAGTACCTTTAATTGTGTCCTCGATTGAATGTTACTGTGCTAGAACGTGAATAAGCATAAATAGTAATCTCTAGAATTGAAACATCAACCAAACAATGTTTTATTCAGGACAATTAAAAATGCATGAAATATAGTCTGCTTCGTATTCTTACGCTTTTCCGATCATTTAAACAAATGTTGTTATCCGATTTTATTAACCAATTCGCTGTCAGTTTATCGCGTTCTTCTTCGATCTGTGAATTGTAAAATTTCAATCAAATAAAAACCGACAGCTGAAATTTATTGCAGTTTCACCCGACGCACGCTGCAATGTCTGTTATTTTAATAAAGTGCCACTTACTCTGGCAATAATATGGAGCGTTTATGTTTAGATTTCTATGGCGTCGCGGAGTGTAAACTGTTCATCGTTCGAACAATTATGAGCCGTATTGTACGTAGCAACGTGGGCGAAGAGGCTTCGAGGCGAGGAATGCCGGTAATATTTCGACAGAAAGCAGAAAATTGCGTTTCAACGGTTTTCATTAGTGCCCGGTCGAGCGAGCTGTCGGCTTGACGAATATTTGTCGTTCTGAAAACGGGATCGGAACGCGAATTCAGCAGAGCGATCGTCCCTCGTAACGTTAGTCGACCTTCTGCATTGTCGGCAGTGAAAGCATGTAATTTCATCGCCGGCTTCGTATCATTCGACCTCAACGGGTGTAAGTTGCAGGTGCAACGTACCACGCTTCCCTCCTCGCCGAAGATAAAACTCACCTACGTGAGCAATTCTGTCAAGCGGGCCCCGATCGGCGGAATGCAAATTAATTTTATTGGTCAGCGATTCCCTTTACGCCCGGAGAAATCTATTCCCACGTACTCTCATTTTACTATACCCCACTCTATAGATAGAATTGTGAAAATATCGATATTTTTTTTTTGTATATATTTGTCTGCAAAAGGATTTTAGCTTAATTTAAGCCTAGGTTTAATTTTAATTAAACGGCCTCGTTTCATTTGATTGATCCCGACGGTCCGTGATTTTAAGGTATGAATTGAAACACGAATCGGTTTAACTTTTTATGAAATTTCCATCCATCAGGAATGACAATGCCGAAAGCTTCGAAACTGCTCGTCCCAGTCAGGAATTTTTCATCGAATGTTTTATGAATATTGAGGTTCTGTGCGTGTCTCTGTCAGTTGAATTTCCCCGAGTTTAATCGCGCGCCTAACGCGTCGTTATTAATGCCAATATTATATAAAAATTTCGCGTTGTGAAACATTTTACGGTCGCGCGATCATGTTGAATAACCACCATTTGTTCGAAACAGTAAAAAACATGAAGATTCCAAAAGACGTGAATCATTAAACTAATCACTTTAATTTCATTTTACGATTAAACACACCGATAAATTTCCTACACAAATGTGTGAACACCTGACACACGTAAAATTGTTAATATTCGCAGGCACAAAAATACGGTGATTCAACAGCTCGTAAAATTTCATGGGCACGTCGCGTCGATGCAACAAATAAACAACCTAGTCATGATTAAAATTTCTTCAATTGCTTTTACCCATTCCACAGCGAACTCTTCCTCGCGCGCTCTGCATAAAGAAATTCTGAAGTTAAACAAACCATAAATAATTGGATTAAATGCATAAAGTTCGTCTTATCGGATTGAACAATTCTCATTGTGCAAATTCAATTGGATTTAAACTTCGCGACTCGTTAAAGGGAAAAGTTGTTAACATCTTGATTATAACTGCACGAATCGTGAGTATTAATTAAATTTACGCGTCCCCGTAATAGAAGAAAATTGCGACGCGATGATTTTTCCGTAATCAAATAAATTGACTGGTCGTTCCACTTGCGTTAACTAACAAATCGCCGCACCAAATTGAATTATACCTTTCGAAAACTGACAAAGATCGTCGTGGGAATGATCGATGCCACTCGCCTGTCGAAATAATAGTTTAATCAAACTCCTGGCGAATGAAAAGCGAAAAGTAACTGACAGTGGCTGTGGCAAACCGTTCCGGTATCGATCGCACAGTATCGTAGGATGCGCGCTCTAATTACCATTTGTCAGCGAAGAAACAAAGGAATAAGAAGAGTCGCGGGGCGTCAATGTCGCGGCTGCGCTTTGTTTCGCCAGAAAATTCGTCGAGAGCAATGATTACCATACGCCGGCCTGGTAATTTAGCGGTTTAAACTTGTCCATCGGAGTTCTCTCTCTCTCTCTCTCTCTCTCTTCTCCCGAGTCGGACTAATTACTAACCGTGTAATTAATGCGAGTCATTACGCCGGGATCGCGCGGCCTCGTTTCACCTGATTCGCTGTTGGGAAGAAACCGATTGTTAATTGTATTCGCAAATCGGCCGTTCTGACAGTTCTCGCGTTCGCGAAGTTTCGAGAACACTCGGATTAGTCCGCTAGAACCGAGACCGTTGATCAGCACGAAACTGAAGTTCAAATTAACTTGATAACACATTGAGAAAGAAGAAAAGACAACTTTTGAACTTCAAACATTTCTCTGGTTTACCACTAAATCAGTCTTAACACTAGAACTACCGAGCACTGAACGCAATTGTCGTATAATAATGACAAAATTGCATTTATTTAGATTTCGTATCAGTTTTATTTAAATATGTACTTCAATAGAGAAGTTCATTAAAAAAGTGTCTCAGAAAAACATATTTATAACTTTAATATCTCTAAAATAACAAATCAGCAACAAGTCATTTTTGACTTAGCCGGTAGTTCTAGCGTTAAGAGTAACTGGTGCATGTTCCCTTATAAAAATGACAAGATTGTTTTTATTTAGACTTTGTGCGGCTCCTATTATAATAAGCGTTCTACTAAAGATATTTATACAATCAATCCTCATTAAATCATTTTTATTATTTCAATAATTTTTAATCGATTTATTCTTACACTGGATCAACACTTGTGTCTCCACTCTAGCTTCTCCTTCTACGACGCTATTCCCCACACTTCCGTCTGGTCACGTGACGCGTTTCATCTCTTTCGTGCATGTATCACAATGTCGAGTGACTAATCCGGTACTGGCAGAGAGAGGGTAACATAATCCAAGATACAGCCATTGTTCTAATCCGAAACTTATGGTTTTGTACGTCGACTCTATTATTAAGTAAAATATATATGATTGAAGACCATATGCGTGAAGATAGTGATCCTTTAAAAGAAAATTTGAACTACTGAAAAGAAAGCTATCTAATGATACTAGACCGGAGTTTAAAGTAGCTTACTTAATGATCATTGCGGAGATGATCATTTCGCAGCGAATTAGGTGAAAGTTAGCGAAATACTGTGGTCAGTGAGTAAAAGAATTTGTGTGGTATGACTTGATTGTCACTAACCTATTATTGAGAAAAAAAACGTGGTAAACTGAGAGTACTTAAGATTGCTTAAAGATCTGTAAATTCTTTTGAGTGTGAGACATAATTTTAAAAATTATGACCCATATTCTATATTGTTGATTAGGAGAGGTATTTTTTAACAATTTCATGTCACTTCGACGTCCCCCAAAAATATTAGCGTCGAAGGAGCGGTATTAGAGCATTCCGAACGCGACACGGCCTCGAAAATGGCAATCGGCAATTTCTTTGAACGTTTTACGCAGTGGTGGAGTATTGGAAATGGGTTACATCTATTTTTTGATATGCTTCAATATCGAGAGACCGGAGGCAGGTCTCGAAAGCTGTAGACAGGAGATTGAAACATCGACTGTTATTGTAAATATTTCGCTCGCAGTGAATCGCCATTTTTTAAAACATTTGTCGCCACGGTGACAAATATTTTGACGAATTCACACAAAGCTCGGTTCCGAAAAAACATCCAGAAATCCCCATAGAGAGAGTGTGTGTGTGTGAGAGAGAGAGAGAGAGAGAGAGAGAGAAAATAGAAAGGAGTAAAAGTTATCCGCACGCATTCCGAATGATTGCGTTTAATTAGTTGAAGCAATTATTGAGCAATGGAGTTCGTAAAACTTATACCTACAAGCGAATCATTTAAACGGAAAGAGATTTACGTGGGTAAACACTGGCCAGAAATTACAATATTATGGAAATGCGGTGTATCAGGGTCCCGGAAGAATCGAACGAAATATAATTACAATCGATTGCTTTTTAATTTAATGTCTATCGATGGGATGCTCGTTTCGAGAAACCGAATCAATCAGGGTTTTCGATTAACTCTTTCGTTCCTAATGATGGCTACAATCAAAGTTTCGCATTTAATGGCAACTCGAATTTGCTAGTGAAATTTGATTAGTTCTGGATCAAACTGGATTGTCTAAACAAGCATAATTTCGCGCCGCGCGGTTCTGATTGAGATTTTATAAAAAACACACAACTGAGCGTATACATGGCTCTCACAGTTATCAATTGCAATTTCATAGCGAAATCAAGTCTTTCAATCACTGCATTGAAGATTCATTAGTTAAGTATTATTATTGGGGGAATAATAACTATGAAAAATAAAATGTAGAGAATTGTGTGAACACGTCTCGGTGGAACTGCAATGGTGAGCAGACCCGAATCGTGAGGGTTAATTGAAAAACCGTTTCCGATCAAAAAAAAGTGATTAGCAGCGAAGTATCATCGGCGGCGTTGAAAGGCGCTACGCCGCGAAGGCGCACAGGTAGCTGCGGACAGGTGAGAAAACCGGGATGCGAGGCCATCTGTTAGTTTCAGAATAAAGTAGCCGGCGCAGGTCGATCCTAATGGAACCTCCAGGTAGCGCTTACTGCAAAGAAATCTGCGCGTCGGCGAAAGTGCATTCGCACGGTGCAATCGATGGCTGCACATCTAAACTTGACACTTCCTCGTGCGAAACCGGTCCACGCGTAACCGATTACGTTCTCTTTAATTGGACCGAATTCTAATATGAAATTCATTTCCCTGACTCGTACATTCTCTGAGTTGAAAAATATTCTGTTCTGTTATAATAAATTTTAACACAAAGTTTAAATGAAATCAATCTTGTCTTTTTTATAAGAGAACATGTACCAATTACTTTTAAGGTTCGGTAAGTTTATTCTTAAGTGACAAACCGTGTTCCTGAAGTGGCCACACTTCTATTTTAACACTGAAACTATGTACCAAGTATTAAAAGCATCGTGTAAATGTTGTCTTATAAAAACAATCGAACAGATAATGTTCAAATTCGGAGATCAATGCAGACATGTCTGGCATAATACAACCTGTGTGAAACGAGTAATTAGTCTGTAAGTCCAATCAAGAAGTAACTGTGCAGACTGCAATTCCTGCGTCGAATTGGAATTCATAGAATTCCTAGATTTCTATGAATTTCCAATAGGTTACAGAATCGAACGACCACCTGTCGCGTAAATTTCGTATTACGGGAATACGATTATAAGACAACGTATTTTATGCATTTATGGAAAAATAAATTTTTTTTAATTATTGTCATATTATTTTCAACCTTTTGAACTTACTAAGATAGAAAATGGATTTCTAGTTCACTCCAGTTCGTTACAATTCAGGTAGAAAATTTTCATTTTGCATGAAGATCAACTGTCTAAATATTATACAATTGTCCGTGAGATCAGTGTTGCAATATTTATTTCTCGTTCATAATTTCGTTCGGTATTTACACGCGACTTATTCGATCAATTAACAGGCCATAAAAAGGCGCCGTCAGAAACGTGAAACCGAGAGGCAGACAATCATTTCGAAAACATTTTCAAAAAAGCATAAAAGGTAAAACGTTCGTCAGTGAAAGAAAGGAAGCCCGCGCGACGCGATAACGTATCGCAGAAATTTCAAAACCGCATATATCAGTTTTACGAGTACGGATATCTCCTTATATTTCAGCGGTCCGAAAAAAAAACCGGCATAAACCATTGAATAAATATTTCTCGCGGTCGTAAAGAATGGATCAGCTTTCATTTCACAGTGAATATTTATACCCATGTATTTATTTCGCTCGAAAACCAGAAAATAGAACGAAAACAAACCGGGCGAGGCCGCGTTCCAGGCGCACCGAACGACACTCCAAAGATTAATGTTCGATGGTTGCATAACAAACCGCACGCATACAGAATGCAAAATTAAACGCCGCCAAATGGATCGATGAACGATTTATCCCTCGATATCATTCCACACGAGTTGCGCTTCGTTTTTGCGCGAGTGGGTGTACGTCGTCTTTCGAACGAAGAGCGAAAAAAAAAAAAGAAAATGGAGACAGAGAAACGAGGAGGACGCGGGAGAAAAGAAAAGTAAATAAACGATTTCATGGTCCCGACTTGGAAAGGCGTGAATAATTCATGAAGGAAAAATTAACATTCTATTCACACGTGCACGAAAAAGGAGGGGATGGTGGTGTAATCGCTTGAAAAACTAAATCTAACAAAGCATTGTCATGTTAAAGGGAGGGGAGGAAAAAAATAAGGAAATATACGCGTCGGTTTTCTCTGTCGGCGACATTTTATTCTGTATTCGACTCAGTGCCCTTTAAATTCCGAGATTTTCAGCGTAAGTCGGTAGAAGAATCCCAATTTCAACCAGGATATCGAGATTTATGTATACGCTTTTAAAAACAAGATGGCTCTCCGATCAGATATCCGTAACGTAACTCGCTGAATTACCTCGGTATCACGGTCAGAATTTATATCCGGATATCTCCTTGGTCGTGTGTGCCGTCGAACGATCCCTTGGCTGGTCTCGCGCAGCATTTTTATGCGACATCAACTGCAATATATGCGAACACGCGGAGCTGGAACGGGATCGCTTGAATCGCTACGGAAAAGTTGCGTGGTTTAAAAGAACGCTGGGAAAACACTAAACAGCTCGCGAGACTTCGCCAAAAGTTTCTTCCGTGGGATTAACTATTGGCCAGGGACTACTGAAAAGTTTCCGCTGCAGCACGCGCGCACTTTCATTCCGAAACCACCACCGAACTAATTTTGTCGCTCTGTAGCAGTAATTCTGTTATCGGCTTCGTTTCTTCGATAGCCATAAGTAATGCGATTCCGCGAAGCGCGAGTCATTTAACCATTTACGCTCCGAGAACTTTTTAGTGGCGGCCATCAAAGATACGTCGTACAGTATTCTGTTATATTTGTCTGGTTATTCGTTGTTCTGTACCACTTGTCCGGTTATTCTATGTATACATTGAAATAATTAAAGATCATTGCATTCTACTCGTTTAGATACTCTAACGGTACCCCTCCATGAAAAAGTTACGAAATATTGGGTGTGAAACATTGAGAATGTTTAAACATATTTTCATGTTAAATCATCCTCTTTGAAAATTGCTAGAAATTACAATAAAGAATACTATCATAATTTTATAATGTTGTACTTCTCAAATATATTGCGTTATTTGCAAGTACCTATAATAAAAGCAAGTAAACTATTTCCACTGTACACAGCGTTCCCATTTTCTTAGGTTGATCTATCTCGCAGCATTACTATTCTACTCGTCTGATCGCAGCTCACCCTATTCTACTCGGCTGGATACAAACCAGCCTATTCTACTCGACCGGCTGCAGATCAACCAATTTTACTTACCCAGTTACAAATGTACTTGTCTGATTACAACCCGACCGAATCTACTTATCCTATTATATACTGGCTCACTCAATTTGTCCGATTACATACCATCCCTTTCTACTTGTCTGGTTACACTCCAACTCATAGCATACCAGTTCGTTCAATTTGTCCGATTACAAACCATCCCTTTCTACTTGTCTGGTTACACTGCAACTCATAGCATACCAGTTCGTTCCATTTGTCTGATTACAAGCCACCGCGTTCTACTTGCCCAGTTGTTCACCCTTGCGTTCTACTTGTCTGATCATAAACCACCTGTATCCCACTTGTCTGAACGTTACCTATTCCACCTGTCTTGTTATTGATCGCCCCTATTCTACTTTTCTGCCTATGAGCTTTTTCCGTTCCACTAGGCTGACCGTGGACCATTTTTATCCCATCTGCCCGACTATTGGTTCATCTT
Source organism: Lasioglossum morio (assembly GCA_916610235.2). Classification (NCBI taxonomy): domain Eukaryota; kingdom Metazoa; phylum Arthropoda; class Insecta; order Hymenoptera; family Halictidae; genus Lasioglossum; species Lasioglossum morio. Next base: position 8,909,164 of record OU744328.1, on the reverse strand, counting down.
ACTCCGCTTGGCGCACAAACGGTTTCGCAAGAATAACTACAAAGGTCATCGCAATATCAGTTTAGCGTACATGGTTAAGTTGTATTTTATCTTTTCATCTATTCGTTGTTGCTAAGAACACATAAAATCTGCAGTCTATACACGACTTTTAAGTCTGAGAATCATAAACTTGCGGAAAACCTTCTGGTACATACATTCGAATTTTCGAAAGAAATATGCCTTCTTAAGACGTTTTATCTTATCGTTATAAGCTACGAGGACATTTTATGGTTTAATAATAGCCGGCTCACCTGACACGTGTGTCATAAATTCTTTTATAACGATGTCCATGTCTGTAGCTTGAAGAATATTTACACACAGCGTACTTCCGACCATAAATATTCATTAGCATTTCGAATAATTCGATATTCTTTAAAGAATACCGAACGCATGCGAAAAACGACCAAAGGCGCGATAAACTCTGCCGACTGCAATCGATTCGGAATCTCGACGTAATAGTATTTTCCTCCTAACCGCGCCCGAATTTCTTTGTCACAAATTTCTTTGTCACACGAATCTGACCGAGAACTCGCTTTTCGTTTCACTATTTGACCAGCTCGCTTCAAAGCTGCTTTATTTCAGCGTAAAGATCTTCTTTTTGTACCGCTACAGTATTAAATTTTTATTCGTCTCTCTGCTCCGTCGCACCTTTATTGAGGATTATTCCTGCTCTGTGAAATCGAGCGTGAAATGTTTCACGGTATTTTCTGGAATTCCAGTGGAGTTCGGTTTTTATTTTATCACAGGCATCGCAGAGACCTCATTTTCGTCAAATTACCAATGCCTGTGTTTGATACTCGCGAAATCCGCCGACCAAGGTTTCAAGAGTAGAAGCAAACAAAGAAATTCAACTCACAAAATGTTAGTACACCTATGCCACGTGTACCATCGATGGTACACGAGTTGAAAACATTTTATAAGAAGTTCATTGTTATACTCTATATTTTCTTAAAATGATTATATTTATTATATTAATATTTTATTGAAATAATTAATACCAGCATGAAGAGGATGGCACACTAGCATGTGCAAGCTAACTTTTTATAAATTGATGAAATAGTGAAATGGCTTAGGTTAATATATCAATCTTTAATTAAAACGTCGAATAGTCCGAATGAAGAGTCGAGCAAAAATGGTTCGGCACGAAACGCGGCAAGTTTGGTGAGCAGTGTTTGGCCAATTGCTTCGTTGTAAAAAACTTCAGTCATCAATTTCAGCGTACTTCCATTCCGTCGAGTCGTGCTCGGTATAAACTGGAATCGCGCGTGATGAGCGGTATAATGTCCCTTTGTCTGGTGGCAGACGTGGCCACGGATTCTGCGTGGGCGACGCGTGGGCGAGTTTACACGCGGACACAACCGGTTCGACGAACGTACGATTACGTCGCATTACACTTTGCACGCTCGTCACACGGGGACGTCACTTGTGCTTACGTTTCCGTACCTCGTCGAGTAACAAGGTGGAGGAGGAGGAGGAGGCCTTTACGAGAAAGCACGCGACAAATGCTCCCCTCCCTTCGAGAAGCCATAAATCATTCAAAACGTTGATATACATTGTCGCTTACAAGCATTTACCATCTGCCCATGCGACACAATATGCGAGTATACACGATCCGATATAGCAACGCGACTACGGCTATACTGTTCGATGGCTCTAAACGTTTGATAAGTTGGAATCTTTGGAATATTTATGCTTAACGATTTATTCCAGGATCGATTGTTTCAGATACTGGTGGTCGAGTGTCGAAGGTCGAGTGAATGTCCACAGTTTCACATAATTGTAATTAACCTCTTCTTGAATATTCAGGTTTTGAATTCATTTAACCTTTCGTGACTGGTTTTTCAATCATGAACATTTATGAGTAGACAATTTTAGACAAACACAATTGCGACAACTAAAATTTTGCCATAATCAAGTAGTTTCTATTAATACGGATATTACGACTCAATAAAGGATAAAGATTCTTTCACTGAAGTTGAAGTGTTCCATGTACGTAAACTTTCAATAATTTTCGCAAATAAATCCATCGTGGAAGCAGACAATGTTGATTTTTACGAATCGTGAAGACCTCGGAAAAAACATATTTCGCAACATTAATAATTTCCGTGAACCCCCGGGAGAGAAGATCCTCTTAAAGAGGCTAAAAAATTCAAACAGACGGGAACAATGATTTTTCGACCTGAATAGTTTTGTCGGTTGTATGGTGAACGCGTTTTCGAACTGGCTTATTGTATTCTTCGAGGCATTCCTGCGGAATATAAGAACGGAGTTTGGAACAATGCAAGAGCTGTTTCGGGTTCAAATTAAAATATTCCATCGAATCCAGGTAGGCGTTCCGGCTTCAAGCGTTTTGGTCGGACGGTTCAGACAACGATTCGATCTAGCCATGAGCGGATGACAAAGCGCACATAAACGGATTCGACAGGTTGATTAAAATACCGAGGACGTTGAGCACGGAAATTAACCAACACACGTGTGTTTACCTGTGCTACGACCCAATCTCTATCCGGAGGGGGTCGTAGCGTCTAGTGCACGTGACGTGTATGTGATTGCGCCATTAGTAACTCCGGGCCAGGATTTGCGGACTATCATTCGCAGCTAGGTAACTAGTATAACTGAGAACGAAGTAATTGAACTTGTAGAAAATTGGATTGCTCTTGTACCGACGTACCATCAGTTATAGATAGCCACACGGTGTTCGCTGCTTCACGCGGCTCCCGATAAAACGAGGACCAACACCGAATGTGTTCGTAAAAGTTCGTAGAAACGCATCAACAACGCTCGGTGCTTCAATTTTCTTCCAACTCGATGTTAAAAAAAGTAATGTCCTTCATCAATTAGTGAAAGACAAATTAATCAACCTGTCGAAGACACCGACGTCTACAAACGAATTAATATAAAAAAAAGTAAACGACTCACCCGTCGGTGTTATGCGTCAGAAACGATTTCGGCAGGGACAAGGATCGCTGATGAGGATCCAGACAGATCTCTCCTGGCAATGAATCGTCCCCTCTGGTGGGCGCGCTACCAGGCCTGGACAGCATTCCGTCCTTGGGCGGCTCCATCAGCGTCTTCAGAGATCCGATCACGGCGTCTTCCATAGGAGTAGATGCACCGGAACTCTTCGCGTTCCTGGGGCTCTTGGTTACCGTTCGATCGGATGTGGTAACCCAAATATCACTGCTGGACGAGGACGAGGTGGTCGAAGAGGACGCAGCCGGTCCGCTGGGTGATCGGTTGGTTATCCCCTTGCCCTGAATCGGGGACACCTTCCGGTCCTTGTTGTCGCAGCCTTCGAAGCTACCGGCGAACTCCGGCTTCCTGTAGAACCGATGATGCTCCCTCTTCTCCACGGAGGAAGGGGTATTCCCATTGGAGCCTTCGAGCGGCGACCAACGGTTCGATTGCTTCAGCACGCTCTTCGGCTGCCTCTCCTGGTACTTCGGGTTGTTTTGATCACGACTGGCCCGGTTCTTTCGAGAGTTCTCGCGATCTCGATACTCTCGATCGTCCATCCGCTCTAACGAGGCCGGGGATGAGCTGGCGCTGCCTCTGCTCGTGTGGCTCCCGGTGTCCGTAGGGATCCTCTGATGAGCCGGGTAGCTCTGGGACAGCTTCATGAACACCGGCGCTTGGCTCGGCGAGTATAGAGTATCCCTCTGCGAACAGTGCGGCCAGAAATCGCAAGTGCTACTATTGCAACGGAGCTTTGTGTCCGGGCTGATGCAGAAATCGTGGCTCGACGATGAAGCGCTCGCATTTGGGGTCGTTGCTCCTCTTTGCAACGTCTTTGGTCGTCTAGACTGCTGTTGTTGTTGGGATTGTTGGGGTTGCTGCTGTTGCGACTGCTGCTGAGACGATTGCTGCGATTGTTGCGATTGCTGTTGAGATTGCTGCATCGACGAGCTGCTGGATTTCGCGGATTGTTGCTGCTGCTTCGACGAGATAATGTAAACGTCGTAGGTGCCCGCATTCCCCCGTCTTTGCTCTTGACTCTCATCCCGGCGATCGAAACGACTCTGGTGCAGATTCCTCGGCACCACGCGGCTTCTTGTACCGTAAAGATACTCGGTTACCATCTCTGGCTCGCGGAGAAGCTCCTCGTTCAATGCATCCTCCGTCGACTGCGCTTTTCCTGGGAACATACGCGGACTCGAATCAACCGTTTTGTATTAAAATCGACTTATACGTCGGGAAGACGAGCGGATGACTCGATCGAGGCGATCTTAGCCGCCTGCTGGTATTTATTTTTCACGCCTACGACTACAACAGCTAAAATAATCCGTGACACGGCGAAACTGTACTGTACTCTTATACATATTCGAGTGACACATTTTACTCGCTTGGCAAATTTTATTTAAACAACCTATCAAAATTTAAAGTGCTGTATTTAATTTGATTGTATATGTAATGAGACTTATGTCATGTTTTTGAAAATAATTTTTAGATTTATATCCACAGAGTAAAACGGTAGAACAATTTTATAATATCGATATATGTTACTTTCGACTTCTTAAAATTATTCAAGAAAGATTGACATGACCATCTAGCTCTTGTCACGTGAAACCGACTTAGAAAATATTGATTTTGCAGAACTGTCGTCTAGCTAATAAACATAAGGAGTACGTACTGTTCTGAAGCGTGTGACGTTTCCTATCGCCTCCCCGGTCATTGGCAATTTTCACAACGACTCTATGGGGCTCGTTAGTCTCTCTCGAGTGATCCCTGCTCGGTGCCTGCGCTCCGGGGGATCTCTTCTCGGGTAATTGAAGACTCCTGGATCTCCTTACTCGGGACTGGTGGGATTCCGGAGACACTTGGGTCGTCCTGGCGCTCTGGTGTTGCCTGGCAGCGTTTCCGCGTCGAAAATGATTCGGCGTCGGTGATCTGGCTTGTCGCTCGGCGCTGCTCGAGGACGATGACGAGGACGACGGCGAATTGAACGACAACTGTTTCCCGGATTCCGTGGATCCGGGCGATCTCCTCAATCCCTGCTGGCTTCTGTGATGACGGGTCTGCCTGTTCGGCGAGATCCTTTCCCCGTTCGCTCGAAGCGACTCGTTCGACGAGTTCAGCGCTATGATCGACGACGAGACCAGGCTCAGGTTCAAGGACGAGCTGGGATTGTCATCCTCGTCGTCGCCGTCGTCGTACCCTTCAACAGAGGAGTCCGTGTTCTCCGATAATCTGGGCATCGTGGACCTTTGCACGCAGCTGTCCAGGCTCCTGAAGCCTAGCGAAGACGACGAGGAACTCGAGGACTCCATGTAGCGTTGAATGAACTGCGTCCTTCTGGAGGAAGAAGGGTCCTCTAGGGATTTAGCTTGCGCCATCCGGTACTGTTGCTGCTGCTGTTGTTGTTGTTGCTGTTGTTGCTGCTGCTGCTGTTGCTGTTGTTGTTGCTGCTGCTGCTGCTGTTGTTGATTGTTAGTATTCTGTCTTCGAGGTCTGGAGGGTGTGCTCGACGACTTCCGCGAGGAAGACGGCAAGGAGCTCCAGTTCATCTGGTGCGGAGGCGACGGAGGCGGGCTGATGATGTCGCTGTCGACGATGGCGTTCGACCGAGGCAAAAACGGAGCCTTTCCATAGTGGCCACGACCGGACGTTTGTCTCGCCGAGGGCTTTTTCCCGACCACGTCCTGGAACGCTGGAGGAGGCGATATGATCGGCGTGATCGACGGCGGGGAGTACGATTCCGGTATGCTGTGGGGAGATGTGCAAGCACTGCTCCCTACCGACTCGAAGTCCTGGTTGGACAGCGCCAGATAGTCCGGACGTTGACTGTCCACTCTGGAGAACTCCTGCGGACATTTTCCCGGCTCGCTGTTGCAATGGTAGTTCGCCAATTTGACGGCGACCCGTCGCGGCAACGGCAAAGTGCCCGTAGTTGCTGTGACCAAGCTGCTCTCGTAGCTTATCCGCCGATTCTCGTCCAACGACCGTTGCTGCACCTGCACCCAACCCGATCGACCCAGATAGACACCATCCACCTCTCTGTCGCACCATCGCACCGGCGACAGTTCGCGGCCGCAGTCGCCGCTGATGAAGAGCTCCCCTGATGTGCCGCTGTTGCCGGACAGGAACGAATTCGAGGATTCTCGACGTCGAGAGCCCGTCACCTGTCCGCAAATTCGTCGATGGGAAATAGAGTCTAATTCGTGTTAAACCGGATGATCGAAAGCTTGGATGATTAGTAAAATTACGGCCACGAAATTAACCATCTGCACGGTTAAATTGAACGTGCTGAAATTTCGTAGCAAAATTTTTCTCACTGACTACATTTTCATAATCACTAATTTATTTGGACACTCTACTGAGCTTAATCGTGAACAGCTGCAAGTCTCCGAATCACCTCGGACAGAGCTACGGAACTTTCTAACGACGACCACCGAATTTTGATAGTTTGTCAGAGATCTAGCCCATTAAGGGACGACGGAACTTTCGCCGACGCTTGTCCGCGTCCAAGAGAAACGCGGAGTCAGTCAACAAATTCGATGCACGATTTTCTAGTTTCATGAGCGGAAAATTGAGGTCCCGGAACTCGTTTTCGGGTGAACGAGCGTTTGGAAAATTCAACGCGTGTCTTTTCTTTCGAACTGTTTAACTTGCCTGTCCGTGGTTATCCTGTCGGTGCTGTTTCAAGCTGGAAGTCGACGATATCGATGCCGTTGTGTCGTGACGTTTTAACGATGGTATCGATGTGCCACGTGTATACGAGCCTCGTGTGCTCCCGCTCGGTTTCCCCCTGCCACTGCTTTGGCTTTTATTGCTGCCGACGCTGTACGTGGATCCTTGAGAACCCACTTCCCACGGATCGGATGTGCTGCGTAAATGCAGTATCGAGACGTTGGCACCCCTGGAAAAATTGTTTGGTGTCGTATCAGCACGGATTAGGCGGTAAACGTCTAGTGTACACAGAATCAGCGAACCAATAATTTCATAGAGCCTCTTGTTTGCCAAAACGACTAACTCCACCAAATAAAGAAATAGTGTACGCCCATTTTTAAAAGTTAATTGTAATTTAAATGTTAATCAACTGTTCTGCCAGAAAAATATAGGAAAACTGAAAAGGTTGTTAATCGATTGGGTCTGTGAACAGCACAATTAACACTTCGATTCTCAACTCGGCGACCTAAACAGTTTCATAAAGATTTATTTGCACGATGTTTCTTGACAGGCCTCACAGATCGGCGGGGGTGGGAACATAATACGTGCGCGTACCTGTGATTCGTATTGGTTGTACTCGATTTGAGAAGGTTGTTGCACCGTTGCAAACTGGATGCACCGCTTTCCTCCTTGGGTGCGGTACTATTTCGCTGTATAAATATTCATCGGGTCGACGTGGCCGACGATATAGATATCGCGAGACAGAAGAGAAGCAAATAAAGATGTCGCGAGAGGGGAAAGAGCGCTGGGAAACGAGGACGTTGCATCCATCTTGCCGCGGAATGCTTATAGAGACGCGAAACCTCTTCCTCTCGTCGACATGCGACACGGAAACCGCGGTGCATCTCGGTGCAGCACGATGCGACGCGGTGCAAACTGGTAAAGCACGAATCACGACGATACGGGCTCGTCGACGATTTCGCGAAATAAATTCCACCCGGAAATAAACATTCTCGCGCAGCTTCGTTCTGGTAAATCGTCAACTCTGGCCAATGAATTTTCTTATCCCTCGCGCGATAAATGGAAAACGATAAGGGTGAAAAACGCTTGTGCCATTTGTCGAGACGCTGCGATGTGATGTAAATCGATTTTTTGGATATTTCAGTTTGTATTTTCTGAATAAAAAGAATTTGTAAAATGTACGACATCAAAGTTCTCCCTACTTAAAGAATTGAAATTTCAATGGAAACGTAACAAACAATTAAAATTGCAAGTGAACTTGTTGTTTCGCAAAAAATATGTAACGAGTTAAATTGTTTTTTGAGCATAAGTTGTTTGTGAAAGAATTCAAAAATGTTTAAACTCTGGTAATTAAAGTAGTGCATAAATAATACAATTAGTCGTGGCTCTTCATTGTAGAATGTTCATAATGTTGTACTCTTAATCACGGTGCTGAATAAAAGTAATTCTCAATTAAATTGATATATCAAAAACAACAAGTTCAACTAGATAAATTCGAAAAATAAACAAAGATAAATGGGTCGTTTTTAGAAGTCAGTTACTGCTAACGTTGAAAGCACCGTGGGAAAGCCTTCACTCGAGACAGATATTAACAACAATTTCGAAGGTATTTACATAGATCGACGTAGACTAACAACGAGCGTTACCCGAGATGCAAAATAGACTACAACAGAGCGCTCGTTGTAAGAAGTACCGTGTAACCGTTCCAGTATAAAAGCATTAATCTCGTTCGAAGAGAATAAAATACATTTCGCGCGTTTCGCAAAGCATGCGGACGGAATATAAATCCTGGATCGTTTTGAGCGTCGAACTGGGTCGGGGGAGAAGGGTTTTTCGAAATGAAATCTGCTTCAGCGACTGCCTAGTGAATTCCACGGCGTGTCAACGTGACGGCGACGGTTCGGTAATTTACGGACGTCCCTCCGTCGTTTATCATTAATGAATCTTGGTAAATGTAGTCGGCGATGCGAGGAAAGAAGGGAACAGTGTAACATCCCCGACGCGACGTAGCAATGATTCATAAAAGAAGGAGCAGCCGCGGAAATGGAATTGTTGGCAAGATTCGGATCGGCGAACAGCTGAAACATTCGAACAAATGAAATACCAATCTTACAAATGACTCGATTCATTTCGAGATTAGACGCTCGCGAGGGGAGAACTTAATAAGTCGACTACGAGGTCGACGATGAGATTTCCTTGCCAGTGTTACGTTTCCGTTCGAAAAAGTAGTACGACGTTACAGAAGTTCTTTTGAAAAAGATCCACATCGGGATCGAAACGTTAGAAACATGTAACAATTGCACATTTGTTGTTTTTCTGAAAATGATCGAAACTGGCGCCGATAACATTTAAAATTTTAATTACAGAGGGATGCTTGAACTTCTGTGAACGAATTGTATTACGTGTATTAAGAATTGTCCATAATTTTGCTCTTCCCACGACTGAACAATTTGTTCTTCTAAAATAAAATATCCGAAGAGTTCAACACAGTCCACGTCTTCTTTTAACTACAGTGGGACCTGAAAGAGGGACGTCGATTTTTGATAAATGGGTCCATAAAAATGCACGTCTGCGAAAAGTCCGCAGGTTCTAACGGCAGCGATTAAAATATGTGACCCTATTACTGGATAGCGTATAGTGTCGTCGATAAAAAAAGGATTTCCGTTGTTCCGTCACTCTATTCGATAGAATGTCCCTCGAAAATCGGCCGCCTCGAACGAAATAAATTGTAACGAGGAGAGGTCGCAATTCGCCGCGGCTTATTTAATTCAAGTAAGGTATTGAATTTTGATTAAAAATGGGGGGACATAATTATAGTGTATACGTAGAAGTGACAGGTCGCGGTTCAATTAACTTTAATCGATTTCGGCTTCTAAAGATCCGATATCGGCTTCTCGGGGCTGTTTTATTTTCAGCGTAATAAGAGGACGGAGAGACGGGAGAGACTCTCTTCCGCCGGTGTCGAGAGGCTATTTGCAGCCAGACATAGACGGAGATATAGTCCCCGAATACATTATTCTATAATTTGTTTCGGTTTGGCTGTCGCGCGACGAACGTGTCCCTATTTCCAGCAGTGTCCCGATCGGCGTTCACCGATATGGCTGTACCCGATGAATTATATTTACCTTTTAGCGGACATCGTTCGCAGGGTGGCTGGGGCTCTCCCGGTTTTCACAGTTGGATCACTCTCGCGCGTTAAATTAGACACCGTGTGTCACTTCGAACATCACGCCGCCACCGGAGATCGATGCACTGTCATTCTGCGGCCGCATTAAACCTCACGGATTCGCGCGACTCCCGCTCGGTTAACGAATCCGAAATTACGGTCGATCGTTCGCTGAATTTCTTCTCTGACAGTGGTCACATAAATATAGAATTTTGTACGATAATATTCGTAACTAGACAGCGGATTTTATAAGATGATTTTAAGAATACGATTATATTGGCTGTGACTCAACGAAACGATTAGATTTTATAAAAAATTTCTTTGTCATTGATCACCAATCTTGGCTACTCGGTACAATTATTTTTCCTCGCAGCGTACGACAAAAACACTGCTAGCTACCGCAGCAGCAAGAAACGATTACTACTACTGCAGTTCTTCTTGCCGATCGCCTAGCATCCATAAGCAGCGCGGCTTTTCTCTTTCTCCTAGAGACGCGCCTATTGGTCAACCCAATATATTTGAAGAAAACAAGCTGATTGCTTTTTCATGATCTCCCGCGAGAGCGGCAAAAATCATCGGAGGCAACTAATTAACCGTATACGGCCACGGGAAGAGTTCTAGGAGGTATCGGTGCTCACTATACCCCGTTCGTCTGTCCTCCTCCCCCCGTTGAATTTTGCATTCGCGTGTGTAAACAAGTTACGCTCCGCGGGGAAGCGCCTGAGCGTTGCAGGAAGCGGTCCCGTCCTTTCATTCAGCTTCATGAAAGTTACATCGCGTGTAACCGTCCTCGGAAGACGGCAAAAAGCAAACGCCGCGCCGCGCTGCGCCAGTAGCGGGAGAGAGCAGACGTAAACCACGCAACGATCGAATTAATTCTCTTTTTACCCGATCGATATCAGCGCCGGGGTCTCCGGTATTAATCCCGGGAGCGACGAACCGGATCGTTTTTGCGACGTCGATCTCCCACGGAACGAATGGTTTCTCGTCGCCGCGACGGAACACGCTCGAGCCGATTTCGCTGTTACTATTTGTCTAGGCCTGTCCTGCCCTTTTTTGGCGAGAGCCTACCACTGAATAACAGTGGACTCTATGCCCACGTAAAAGATCCCAGCTTAACGCGCTTCGGTCTATCCTCGGAATCTTATTCTTGAAATAGGCTTGGAATATCCGAACACCAAAAGCTCTAATTAAAATACAAGTAACCCTCCCGTTGCTCACTAGATCCGAAAAACGTGTATTCTCTCTTTTCTCAAATTTAGAAAACATTCAACACCAATACTACCGATACCAATATCAAGTTTCCAATAACGTAGCCAAACGACTTGACGTATCAAAGAAGTAAGCGTCTCGCGTGTGGAGTGGGGTGCGAGCGTAACCTAGCGATAGTGCATTACCATCGTCGACGACAACTATCACGTTCACCGCAATCGCGTGATCGAAAAATCCTCGAATAGAGTATAAGCACCGTACACACACACAAAACTCAAGATCATCCTCGTCGCCACCGTTGACAGATCTGCTACGTAAGAATGCGTGGTTTGAACACTTTCCCGAGGGTGTAGAACTGACAGAAGCACAGACACACAGGGCTACGGAACAATACGCGCGCACGCACGTAATTAAAAATCTTCATACGGGATGCAAATCGCGAGCGAGAGGGACTCGTTAAAACCGAGTTACAAACGCGACCGACGCTGGCGAAGAAGAGTGGCGGGGAAATATGGTCGGAAAGTCTCGGGTGGTTTTCCTGCCGGTGGATAACGTAGGACACGGTGCACTATAACTAGTAGACCACTATACAGCGACTCCCTGTCTTGCAGAGATGGGGAAAAAGCGGAACAGAATCGCGCGCGTTACCTGTCGCCGCGGGAGCCGGTGGCCGTGTTCGAGATGTCGGTTGAATCGGCGGCTGGACTGACTCTACGAGGCGGCAGGGCGGGAGCAGGGGCCTGGCTCGAGGACGAGGACGAAACGGGCCCTATGACGCCCACGTTGCCTCCACGGACCCCGTCCTCGGCCGAATGTTGCCTGCTCGAGGACTGCGAACTCTGGGACAGCCAACGGCGCCCACCGCTTCTTGTCGCCACATTGCTACCTCCGGATCCTCCTGTCTGATGGGGCCCGGCGCCTCCGCTGTCCAGCGACGTGCTCTGAAATCAGAATCTCACATCATTCGGTGCCCCACTCACTGATTTCACTATGCACTCTGCCGAAATCCGGCAAACTCTCGCCTAACAAAACATGTTTCGTCACTAATTTATATAGTGTTCACTGATCAAGATACTCGTTTAGTGGGGGCACTAGATCCAGGTAGACACGAGAAAAATTTGACGACTTTAAAAATGTTTTAACAAATGCATACAGTTAACCCTTAGCACTCGGCTGTCCCCTCTGAGGCACCACTAAAAATTGCTGTACCATTCTTCAAAATATTGTTTACATTATTAAAAAATATATCGGTATCTAATCAATTACTAAACATTTAGGTACTGTATAAGGTAATGTACCAATTTCATATCCATAGAATTGCAAAAATCATAGGTATGGAAATATTCTAGATCGGAAGAAATGTTTAATTTTCCAGTTAAAATAGCTCGGAGTGCAAAGGGTTAAGTTGATGTAGTTCAGAATTCTTTACAAATGTTATTAGACTGCGGATATTTATGTTTTATATTGTTCGATATCATGCTCTTTTATTAACCCTTAGCACTCGGCTGTCCTCTCTGAGGCACCACTAAAAATTGCTGTACCATTCTTCAAAATATTGTTTACATTATTAAATATATCTAATCAATTACTAAACATTTAGGTACTGTATAAGGTAATGTACCAATTTCATATCCATAAAATTGCAAAAATCATAAAGTATGGAAATATTCTAGAGCGGAAGAAATGTTTAATTTTCCAGTTAAAATAGCTAAGGAGTGCAAAGGGTTAATGATACAGTTAACAAATCTGGTATACAGTAAACTAATAATTTGTTTTCTTACTATGTATATTTATGCTTATTTTTCTGAAAATGTTATTTTAATTTTTAACAATATTGTTTTCTTAAATGAACAACAAGAACTGACCATTTTTTAATTGTTTCATCCCAATTTAAAAAATCATGCAGTGAAGGGTTAAAGTGTGCGTATAAGCTCTTTCACTGTTATAGATGAACGGTCTTTTAGAAATAAATCTTCAGTTTGTAATTGATCTGCAGAAACTTGTATCTAAGCTAAAAATTGCAGAAGTATATGTATGTGTAAGTATAAATAGTTAGCTGCTTTGCGTATGATACGTCCATCATGATAGCGCTGGCTCGTATTGTTATTGAGATGAAATCCGTAGCGCTTTCTAATCTCTTGGCCTTAGAAGTTCCCAGGGACACGGTATATTCTAACTAAATACGTAGGATAGTATATAGGGAGAGACTTTTAGTGAACAGTGGCAGAGGGACTTACAGATGAAGAGGATAGCCGAGAGATCTGTTCTTCTATCTTTGCAATGGACATGCGCATTAGAACTGTCACCTGTGCTCGGCGTTTGACTATACCAAAACGATGTGTCCTGGTAAGTATAGTTTCCTCCTCTAAAGGATTGATTAATCTTTGTGCATTGTCCGGGTAGTGCGAGCATTAATATTTCCGACCTAGTTGGTATACATCTTAGCAAACAACTATTGTAAACTGTCCAGTTAATTTATCTACTTACAAAAGAAAATGTTCGATTAAGCGAAAAAACTGTCTTCTGTCTAAATTGAGCAGAACGGTGCACATCGATGAAGGAGTAAATTGAACGGATCGAATTGTAAGCTTCCTGCGTTACAATGGAGACAAGTTGATTAATAATTGCTGCACTTAACCTTCGGGGATATCTGCAGCTACAAGACCTAACTGCAGCTTAACAGGGATTATGATAAAGGTTCAGTTACTAGTTCGATATAATCTTGATCGAGTAAGTGGATGTATTCTAGCGAATCTGCACGAGAACAAGCGTCAATATCCATGTAGACGGGAACAAAGGTTCAAACTTTTCACATTGCGAAAATCGATAAAATTTATACCGGTGATAATTCAAGGTGAGGAAGCGTTTAAACTGCATAGACTATTTTCTCGAGAGAATTGGACGTCTAGGGAACCCTTTGAACAACACGCTGAGTGTTTAGAGAACACCGATACTTGGAAAGGGTGTGAAACGGCAAGAAGATCGTTGGGTTAGTCACCCCCTGACCTTTCAAATATTCCCTATTTGAACCTTCTGGCCTCTGGTTTTCTAGAAACAACGGAGCTATTCTATAACTAAACGATTTCACAACTCTACAAACCGATATTTCCATGCCTACCACGTGTCGGAACAACAATTAATTACAGGATTAATGAATGTTTAGCTAGTATAGAAGAATAAACTCCTTTGCTGTCCATCGCTGTCAAGGATATTCTAATGATGTTTTCCCTTGGATAACTCGAGCGATTCGTTCACAATAGGATCCTGTAATCGATAGCCCCTTAACGCGATAGTCTCGCTGCGGTTAAAACCGATGCAGATGCACTTGGCATTTCTTCTTATGCATTTTCAATTATTTCTTTGACGAGCCGGTTAATCGATTCAACATGGACGGATGCTTTGCGGTTCCCCATCGGTCTCGTTTTCCCATTCCATTTCCTATTTTACTTTTTTTTTCATGTTCTTCTGTCCTCTTTCCTGCGCGGCCATCGACGAGGAAGTGAACCCGAACGATCGCATTCTTCCACAAGAGAATCCGAGATTCGAGAATTACCCTCAGTGGCGGGATGTCTTCGGGCTTGACGAAAATCGAGAAGACTGGGTTGATTAGCCTTTTTTACCTTAATTATTTGCGCCCGGTGGCAGCCGGTGACATTCATCTGACTCAGCAGACCGAACATGGCGCGTTTCGCCATCGACCACCGCTTTTAAGAGGAAAACCGTTTATCCTGAGCCGTATTGTGTACGTGACAACGTTCGCTCTCGGAACGATGATTTTCTTGCGTGCTCTGCGACCAACACAATCAAGATATCCAATACTTAGAAAGTGCACTGTAAGAACGTTTCTATGAACTTGTCCGTTCGCAACACATAAGACATTTAATAAAAATCTGGTTGGAATTATAAGAAGCTAGACGCTGTTGCAAACAAAAAGCGAAATCAACGTCTCTATTCTGTAAAAACTCTGTTCAAACTTTGTTGTTTCAGAATATCAACAAGTCCTGAAATAACTTGTTTACCCATAACTTTTATTACAGAGGTTCTATAATATTTGTCCCATAAAAACTCCTTTTGAAGAACGCTTAAAGAAGATTCCATAAGAAAAACATTAGCGAGGCTTCAACCGTGAATTATCGACGTAATATACGGTCTAAGGTCTACCAAAAGTAGTATAACCTATCAAAACAATCGATTAACATTGAAATTAACTAGATTATACTGTAAGGTGAGGATTGCATTGTCGAGTAACTAACAATTGTTAAAGCATTATTCAGCATTATTAAAGCATTATTAATTAAAAGCATAATTGAAATGCATTAAACTCGCGTGACAGTCAACGTATCAAAGAGTCACGGGCGCTTATGCGTCCGACTGTATGCACGCGATTAGCATCGAACATTCCTAGGTGCAGGCGACTTCCTCTAACTTCTGTATTGTTTATGCGACAGGCCGGGTCGTTCGGAAAGGCCGAGTCGATTGCATAAAGGTATTCTTGAAAGAGTCGTGTCGAGCGTGACACGGGACGAACTAAACTCGCGGGGCACGGGCAAGAGGCTGGCAGCCAGCGGCTGTTTCTACTTCCAAATACGGGTGAGGCGCGAGAGACTGGCTACGCAACTCCTTCTGATGAAAGTATTTTTATTTTGGCGCGGCACGGTGAAGAACCAGTCGCCGTAGCTATCTGTCGGGAATCGTGGATCGAGAATCGAGAGCCGCACCTCTTGTTACTTTGAAACGCCGATCGGATTAATTGTCGAGCACCGGGACAGATGCGACTGGCGCCATTGATAAGAAGTACAGTAATACGCATTATATATAGTTAACCATACACAAAATTTTGTCGATCGAAATACTCATGTCCATATGCAAAACATAGAGACATTGCGCAGTGAAATGCGTACCAATCTACCACGTTTTGGTACTCGATTATTTAAATAACTCTATATTTATCTACTGCTCTTATTTCTTTATTTAAATAACTCTATACTTCTCTACTACTCTTATTTCTTTATTTAAAAAACTCTATACTTCTCTACTACTCTTATTTCTTTATTTAAAAAACTCTATACTACTGTAGGAAGTGTAGGATTTGTATGTTTTGTATTGTATTAATGTGAGGATCGTGTGTGTGTGCGTGAGTATCGCGATACTGCGATTGCGACACACATCTTGTTAAATCAATATTTCTTCTAGAAAATTCATAAACATTTGAGAAAGAAGGTTATAAAAGGATGTGTTCACGTAGCGATTCATCTTTTGATCGAGATACGAAACGATACGAAACACGTCACGTTTGATTTAAATACGATACGATTACGTTAATTATTATTCATGTGTCAGTTGTGTACTTTCTTTTCGAATTAAAATAGTTATTGTTATTAAACATGTTTTCTATTACACTACTAAATGTATTGATGTATTTTTTGAAATTATGAACAGACTCTATCCAATAAACAGTTGACTCAAGATATTAACCCATTAACGCCAAAAATAAAACTGCTTGTGGAAAATTATGTTGTTACACTATTTATTGCATCATAATAGAGTAAATAAAAGGTACACGAACAAAAATTGTGAAAAATGTGTCTAACTTGGAAATTACAAGGGTGTACTCGGCCGAGTCCAAAGGGCGGTAATGGGTTGGTATTTTATTTTTGATTATCCTGTAGTAAAACTTGTAGAATAAACTATATTCGACTAATTGACAACATATCTAAAGTTCATTGAGGTGGCACATCGACAAGTTTATCAATCGGACATTTCATATTCAACAGTCTAATAAAATGGCTATCTGATATTTATGATTCTTGCTCTTTGTTCATGGTTATCTCGAAGAAATTACTTACATTCAAATGATTTTTCCTGGACGTGACTGTGGAGTCCTGCGAGGACCCTCTGGAGTAATGTCTGGAGAAGACCTCGGCGAGTCTGGACCTTCCCGAGCTAGTTGCGTTCGGTTTGGATTTGTTCGATGGAGATTCGTCGGCTGTTTTCGCCAAATTTGGATTGCTGCTCTTGCGCTCCGGAAAAACTAAATGCTCGATGTTTGGCGTGTATCCAGGATCGCTTCGGACGATATCCTGCAGGGTCACGCGGCTCCCGGCGCTCGGTCCTCCATTACTGAAACAGTCCAACCAGCAATTTCTTTTTCAGCCAATTCGCCGCGTCGATACGATATCCCTGTTCCCCCCTCTATTTGCAACTATTGGGTCATCCCGAAAGTTCCCGCGGTTTCCGGCCGGTCGTTTCGAAACGCGTAACACTTAAAATTGAACTGTTTCATTCATATCGCTTTTCATTAGTTTCGAGGTTTGAAGAAATATTTGTTTATATACGGTGTATCTACTACTCTACAATTTCTTTCGATCTTCAATTACAACCGAGATACACCCTGTATAATCAAACATTGTTTAAATGGTTGACCTAACAGTACAACGTGTTCGCAAAATGGATGAATAAAAATAAAAAATTAATCATCGAGAGTCCCTCGCATGAACAGAATTGTCGTCAGAGGTCGCTCGAAAGGATAGAAGATGGAAAAGCGGAGAGAAAATGTCGCAGAAACAATAGACAGGAAGAGACAAAGAAGGGCGGAGGAGGTGGATCGGGAAAACGCGTGGCGAATGCACCGTACCGCACGCTGACACGCGTAATGTCAGTTTAAAAGGGTTAATTATGCAAACCCGATGAAAGCCACGGGACAGCTTACTGTCTCCCGGTGGTTTTCACCCGAGATTCCCTCTTCCTTTAGGCCGCGATTCGTCAAAGGCGATTAAAAAAAAAAAAAGAAACGGTCGGCCAGTAATAAAAATGTCGACAACAGACCACCCGCGCCCTGGGATCTATTCCATCCGGGACAGTAACGAAGACGAATACGTGGGAGCGACAAAGCAAAAACGTGGCACGCGGAGACATTTTTCGCTTCGCCTCTCTGTATGTGTGCTCGGCTATTCTTCTGTAATATTCTCGATCGCCGGGTAACACGTAAATAACATTTATGGGCTCGATGGAAGAGAATAAAGTGGAGAAAACGAAGGGTAAAAGTTCTCGGCCACGCGCAAGCTGTGCTACCGCCGCGGTGCTTTTCATTTAGCTCGAAATCAATTTTATGAAAATCAAATGGAAATCGTACGCGTGGACAAAAGCGGCCGCCTGGTTGTGCGCGTGATCGCCGATAAATTAAAAATATCCACGCTAAAATGAAACGCTTTCGTATTGGGACACGTGAAATTCCATGAACGCGTGGAACAATAATTTTCCGCGTGATTAATAGCCGCCGGGATACTCAGCTTTTAAAGTTTGGCAGACGGGTCTGACCGTTACTTACCGTTTCCACTTAAAAGCGAAGACCGGCACTGGCGAGTTTTTAAGAGACTGCGGAACTCGATGCAAATTTACATTTTTATTGAAGTCTTTGAAGGCACGAATGTTCGGGGAAACGTTACTTATCTCGATGTTGATAATTTCTATTTAATAAATGTCTTTTTCTATGCTGCCATTGCACACAGATCCACCTCCTCACGTCGTCGTCTAGTTATTACTTTTCCGTGCAAGTGGAAACAGTAAGTAATGAACAGACACGTTTCGGGAGTCATATTCCATTGCTGGAATTCTTGGCAAATTCTCAAGAATGGAGAGAACCTACGGGTAAATTGTTCTGCACATTTTTATGGCTTA
The DNA here is from genome assembly GCA_916610235.2 of Lasioglossum morio. Classification (NCBI taxonomy): domain Eukaryota; kingdom Metazoa; phylum Arthropoda; class Insecta; order Hymenoptera; family Halictidae; genus Lasioglossum; species Lasioglossum morio. The sequence goes on along the minus strand of OU744328.1, from coordinate 8,890,443 downwards.
TTTCGACGTCTACAAACACGAGTGTACTTTCGTATTTCAATAAAGAAAAATGAACATGACGAAATAAATAGAGATACAGAAGATAGAAATGAAAAAAATAAATATATTTTTCGCGAATAGCGATGCAGATTTTTCACTCGAAATTCAAAGGGCTGTTAGATTCCAAAGGTGCCTATCCCCCATAGATAATTGGGCGCACTGACCTGGGTCCAAAGCCATGGGACTGCCTCTGGCCGCGTCTTTTCCCGCTTCCACGGCCGGGCTTGATGTTCGTCGCCTCAGCTAATTGCAGCAAGCGGTTGCGATGCTGCCGCAACAGCGGGTCCTCCCTGCGATTCATTTTAACCGGTGCAAGTGGAACCGTGTTGTCCCTGCATCCTGCAATCGGAACAGAGCAGCGGCATGAAAACAATATGTCTGCCGTTGAAAAATTGCGGCGTCGACAAAATTCTGTCGGGGCGGATATTTATCGGGGAAAATAAAAGGACTGAAACATCGGGCGGGCGTAGAGAGAAAACAATTAAAACATCGAGCGAGTACATTAATCCGCTTTAATACACTCGCCGCGCTGCCGGATAGATACCACTGCCAAATATCTGCGATTTTTCTTCCCAGTAATAACGAAACCGGGTCACCGACGACGGGGAGGGGGGGGGGGGGGAGGAGACAGAAATGGCGACCGCGGTTTCTTTATGACGTTCACGGGCGCGTTAATTTCCGATCGTTTAGTATATCCTCGATATTATATTATTCTTTATTGGAACACACAAACCGCGCGTTGACCAACTTCCGAACTTTTGCTCGCGTGTAATTAAATCGGTTGCGCTTTCGATGTTGCTTATCCTCCGTCGACGGGGAACTTAATTATCGGCGATTTTGTATTTCCCGTTAATGAGATATTTTAATCAGTGCGAATACGGCTGCTGTACGGCGAAACGAAATTCGACAACGTTCAAGATAGAGAGCCGCGTTAAAGCCTCTCCTCCGCGAGGAATGTTCGCAAAATACGTTTCCGAGACTCTCTGCCGCGTTTCTGAAGATATTCGATCGCTGTTATCGGCACGCGAATTTTTCTCTCGAGGACTGTGTCGGATCGCGAGAAGAATTCGCCACTGACACTCCGGCACCGTCATGCTTTTATCTTCTCTTCCCCGAAGTGAGAATTGCGGACAAAGTCTTGGCAACGACTGCCTCAAACGCGGATACTTTTTTTCGTCTCGTGTTAATAACTTGTGGCATTGTTTCGGCATTGTGCCGACTATACGAACACCTCCCTTTATCTCCCTTCAAACGAGGCAATTTTCATCGCGCGATGAAGCCTCGAATATTGTCTGTCTCGCTGTTAAAGTGTTTGCGGATTCTTCGAACGAGAAACGCTGGGAAATGCTCAGCAGCTCCATCAATATAGAGCTTGGAGTGTCCACAAATATTTGGTTTCAATAGAACCTCTCTCGATAACTAACCTTTTGACAGAATAATTCGAGAAATATAGAACGGCTGTGCAGTGTGCAAAATTACAATACCTGGAATGAGCTCTTAATTTCATTCATATCGAACAACGTTGCGCGTAAATCACAATCGCATATTTGCGACAAACAATTTCCCGAATTAAACGAAAAATGGAAAACGAAAAAAAACAATACAGTTGAACAAAATTGAACATCGTTGACGAAAATAAAGAAAAGGTCACATGCGTATTTCATCAGCCACGTATGTAAAGTGAATGTGTTTTTAAAAAAATTATTTCATGTATATTCAAAATATTTGTTGTCGCTATATGAACAACTGCATTATCAGCATAACAATACTGTTTCATAAAATGCAAATTCGATAGAAATTAAAGAAAAGGGATTAATTCTAAAGTATTAATTGTAAGGATACTATAACAATGAGATGGGGTGGATGAGTTGTCGATAAATCCCGTTAATTGTTGATGATTGAATATTAATTTACCCAACTAGGCGGCCGTGTGTACGATAAACCTGTCTTTAGCGGTTGTTGGTGAAATTATGGGGATAAAACTGTGCACACACTGCTCCCTCAATTAATGTGGGTATTAGCTTGGCTATAGTGTGTCCTCCATTATAATGTCAGATATCGACGAAAGTTTGCAGCCCCGACCATCTGAGTAAACAGTTTACGCACGAAATGATGTACACCGAGAAAAATTTAATATAAGTTCTCAACTATTTTTCAGTGGAATTTCAATCAACGGATATTAACGTGGAACCGACGGGAACATTAAGAAAGTATTTCATGTAGCGTAAAATTCCTATCGATCCATTAGGCGCAAACTATACTTCATCAGCCGCAACTTTTGCCAATTATTCTGCATATCTTCTGTAAACAAGAACGTGATTTCATTTCGTAACAATTTCTACGAGTCGAACCGAATTAAAAACTGCACTTTGTAATTAAATTCTGTTTTCGAAACATTTCGTGAATTACAAACGCAAAAGAGGTCACCCATGCTAATCATTGCACGAAACCGATAAACATCATGTCCGAACAATTCGTCTGTTCGATGAATATTGAACATTACATTTAACTGGGGTAAAATATTTAACGTTTGCACGGCGCGGAACAACACCATTTACCTTTCGTGGCCTGTTCAAACATGAAATTCGTTTTACCATTATTTACTTTATGCACTTTCTGCACGAGCAGCGAATGACAGTGCGCAACATTTGTATTAACATGATAAAATGTTCCGAAGACAGTATTCGATACTTTAAGGCGACATCAATATTTTTGAAGTTTGCCAGCTTGGACGATAAATATTCATATATTCTATTCGCAGAAAAATGTGTTACTCGTCGACGTAACGAGCGAAATCTACTTCGCGCATCGGCCTGCGAAATAAATGTCGCAACGGCGCGGCGAATCGGAATCGGGGATGGAATCAGCGGGCTTACGACTCTTCCGTAATTCCACTTTTGAAAAGATCGTCCCCCGGCATCCGCTTTTGAATTTCTCCCGTGGAACGCTTGGTACCGCGTTGAATTTTCAATATTGACATATCAGGGATAGAACGGAACAAACAGGAGCGCCGGCCCGAGTAATCAAACGTTCCCCTTTTCCATCTTACCGTATTTGCATTATTATGCGATCAGTATCATTGGAAATCGTCTTTGACGTCAACGCTGCCTACCCAGTGACGTGCGCGAATTTCAATGTAGGAAATTTATTATCTTCCAATCCTTGTACAATCAAATTTTTATTTCACTCTATGGTCGAGCGTTATTAAAAGTAGGATAAAACAATCCTTGCAGGGCGAATGCTTTTGACGATTGCACAGCAATCTGTCTACGAAGATAAATTATTATCTTTCGGCTTTCGTAGGTACTACTAAATTCTTATTCCATCAGAAATTATTAAAATTATAACACTAATCCTAACTTTGACAATTGCATGGCAACCATGATTAGACTAACGCTAACGCAATTTCTTCTGGGAGGATGAAAAAATTAGGAATCGAGAAGATGAATTCGGTTGCCTGTGAAAATGAACCAATCCAGTGATCAAGTAACAAACGTTGAAGCAGACAGTGTGGTCAATGCCACGGTAAAAACGAACGGGTTTTCCTGTACTCCTCGGTGCTCGTGTTTGGCTAAGCCACTCCATAAATTGCAAATTCTGATTGGGATTTACGAGTAGCGTGCATTGCAGACTTTCAAAACGAAAACTACGCGGACCAAGCCGGTACTTCGCTCGGCGGGATCGGGATTTATTTTGTTCAGTTAAGAAAAAAAAAAAGAAAGAACGAACGAAAGGAACGGCCACTGATCGTCCTAACAATCCTGTCTGGTCCCGATCGATTCCTCGATGTTCCGTCATGGAATTTCCGATACGTTACCAATATACCGACGAGGAAGTTTCGGACGTGTATTTTTATATTTTTGTTGCTGGTTTACGCGTTTTAGCATAAATTCAAAAATCTAACGAGCAATTGAACATTAGAACGCCGTCGGACCACGGAAACACGCGGATTGTTTGAAATGGACAAACGATGGGCCTACAGACTCCAATTAATCAAGGAGATTGATTTCACTCGTCCAAGGATGCAATGTGTTCCGCGAACTATGCTAACGCGAGATTCAATGGAACCGGCGGATGGTATGCGCCGTTAAAATCGTGGTTAGAACGGAACTAATTTCCTTCGACGATGATTCCGCTTAACGACGATTATAGTTTGAGGTGATCCGGCTTTACGATCGCGGCGGTATTGTAATCACGGTTATGGAACGATGAAACATGATCGATCGATCCTAGCGAATGTTCCTCTTTGCGATCTGTCGTGTTCTCTATTTTTTTTTGCTTCAGCTACAAAATAATATAATTCGAAAGTTAAAAAACATTACAGTTATTCATACGTATCGTATAATTGTGACAGTGTTATTGTATATCATTTAAATCGATAAAAAAGGAATCATTCAGATCAATAGAACGGCTGGAAGCGTCTTAATTTTATATGACCCTCTTCAAGGAGCTATGATTCCCATAAGTATTTTAACTTCAAAAAACTATATTATACAGTCCAAGCAATAAATAATATGTATGCAAAACCTTAATACAAAAGAGTCGTCAGATTTCTTTACAAAAAGTTTCAAACGAGGCCTACAGAATGACGTTGTAGACTCTAGACCATACCAGAAGATTATCTTAATGTAGACTACAGTAAAATGGACGAATGGATGGGATCACCCTTATTGACGTAATGAAAATGCGTTTCTCAGTGCATGGAGAATTTCAGTTTTGAAAATATGGAGCCGTATATACACGAGCTAATAATATATTATAGTGGCATTAAAACCAACTGAAACCAAATAGTATACATAGCAGATTTTCCATGAATGCTGAAGATATTCAAAATATTTCAGAATGTACAAATACAAACCGAGGACACGAAGGATTGAAAAATGGGATTCAGAGAAACCTTGGGGTCGGGAGGCAAAATAGGATCCATCTGGGACTGAAAACCCGGTATTGGGTTTACCCAATACCGAGACATCTAAATCGGAGCAATTCAGGACCAACAGAATTTCTCTCTGTAACCGAGAAACTCGAATAAATCTGGTTCAGGATCGGGAGACCCGAATCTAAACGATGAAAAGAATCAACAATCCCGAAACAAACCAATACGAAACCGAGATAACCAAATCGGATCAAGCTAAGTTCGAAAACAAACAGAACCGACCATTGCTCATAGACCTAAATTAAATCAATTTGAGCTTAAACGACTCGGAATCGAGCCTATTAACGACTAGGAATTTCAGTTGTTCGAACTACCCGACTAACGTTATGTTAGTACTGAGAAATCTGAACTACATCAACTTAACCCTTTGCACTCCGAGCTATTTTAACTGGAAAATTAAACATTTCTTTCGATCTAGAATATTTCCATACCTTATGATTTTTGCAATTTTATGGATATGAAATTGGTACATTACCTTATACAGTACCTAAATGTTTAGTAATTGATTAGATATATTTAATAATGTAAACAATATTTTGAAGAATGGTACAGCAATTTTTAGTGGTACCTCAGATGGGACAGCCGAGTGCTAAGGGTTAAGTATCAAAATAGTTTAACCATTTCGATCGAGAATCAGGAATAAGTTTAAACCAAGGGCCCAAGACCTCTGCTCAGACTAAATCAGGACTGAAGGACCAAAATTTGTCAAGAAAACAGATGCAGAGAATTGGGGGACATAAATTAACGCAAAAATATTATACTGTAGAAGAAAATACAATTGTTGCACGTTTTATTGTTCTGATTTTTCTCGTTTTATAAGACTCATTAATTTAATTAGACTCTTTACCCTCATTAAATATTTCTCGTGCTTTTCAGTGCGTTAAATCTTTTAGTTAGGTTTCAGTTATTTAATAAAATGCTAGTCCCGGTGTACGACAACGGAATACAATTGTTTTTAACATATGAAAGGTTCCGGTACTCGATTCCACGGGTTTTTCGATGCGTACCCCGCCGCCTGACTGTTACGAATCGATTTGTTACACGTCAGACAGGCTCTCTCCCTCTTGCTCGATCCCCTTTTTGTCGAACAATTAACCGCGACATTGGTCTCGATAACAACGAAACTGCTATCTATATCCGTTGTTTTCCGTGCACGTACTAATAGAACATGGGAATGCGAAATGGGATGGAACAATGAGAAATGAAACATTCCGGTCACGTTTCTGTATCCGTCATCGTACTTCGTGGAAGGGAGGGGGCGAGGGCGAAGGCTTATCAGGTTTATATGAAAACCAACGGCGCACACATTTTATAACAGAGTCAAGGTATTCAACAAGTATTAACACGATCGATAGACGACGTCCGAATGAGAGAGACTCTTTAAAAATTTTAAACATTTCTGTAATGGCCCTGTTGAGCACCCAATAGGCGTACGTCCAAGTATAGACGAGTAACGATTTGTTTAAACTGGTACAGAGGTTATCCAGTTTCTGATGATCGAGGACCAGAGTTCCCAGATTAAAACTTGTCTCCCCACTCTACCTTCCCTTTCTACGACGTTATTCCCCCACGCCTTTGCCACGGCCCGTTCACGCGATGCGTTTCGTCTCTGTCGTACATGTATCACAGTGCCACGTGACTAATCCGGTACTGGCAGAGAGGCCCCTGGGTCCCGAGGAAGTCTGTTTCGTCTTAACAATACGTTATAACGTATTGGTTGACGAAGAATGAAAAATTGAATAGTTAATCAGTGAAAAAATTCTCCATGAAATCCGAAGGAATCTTTGATGTTATTCTCGTACACAATCCTACCATAATATACACGACGCCAGTGGTTGAAGAGAGGGATCGAATAAAAGAACTCCAGGGTTCGACACGTGGTTTTATAACGAAACCGGGGGGAAGCCTGAACGTGTTTAACGTCACCTCCTACCTGAGTCAATGATACTACCAGCATCCCCTGCGTACTCGTTCAACGAGGGAGGTTTTTGTGCGCGACAAGCCTCTATAATTATTAAATCGTCTCGCCATTCAGCTAACGTCACCGACAAGAGCGAAATCGGTTTCAGCAGGCTTTGTTGGCGGTTCAATAACAAAGCCTTTATTATAATTGTTACGTTCGTTTTAGTATTATTGATCGGGAAGGGCTAACTTCCCTGTGATCTTCGAGAGTAATACGTGGCTCAGATATACGGCATATTGTCGACTGGGTCCTATGAATCACAGGCATGTATTATGATAAATAGTCCAGGTGTACAACTAATAAAGGTTCGCATTAATATTTCTTCGTAAATGATAGTGTTCTTATAGCAATTTCGTCTATTCTCGCTGTCGAAGTGGGTCGGTCGTGCTGAAACAAGCAAAAATTTTTAACTGGACCGTTCTCCCCGAAGCTACCAATTCCTATTTTTCCCAGCAAACTCGGGTTTGAATAATTCTCTCCGCGTGTTCACTCGAAGAACGTCGTCTCAGCAAGTGCAAAGTAGAGCTTTCAAGACTTGCCGCGTACCAAGAGAGCCGCGCATTTCCCCTGTTTGCATACGCGCGCGCGCGCGCGCGCACGAATATAGCGACTGCACAGAAACGCGCGCAATATTCCACGTGAACACACAATGTCGGCATTATCCAGTGGCTTTCGTGTTCGCAGTCAGATAAATACAATGAGGACGGCGTTAAGTCAACACGGCGCGGCGCGGCACGGTTATCTGGACCTCGCCGAGAGGAAAACGCCCGTAAAGACAGTAACGGTCCGCTCGGAAAGCTCTTAAAGCCTCGGCCATCATCGAATTACGCGTGATTTTCGAGGGACACGCCATTGTGTCGCGTTCTCCTTGGCTCTATGGAAATTTTCTCGAACGTCCTCTTCGCTGATCTTCCTTCAGCTGTTTTTCTTTTTATTTTGTTACAGCATAAGAAACATCAGTAGTGGTTTATTTAGATCACATGTGAAACAAGCAATACATAATACATATTCGAAATTGCCTCCTCCTGTGATTTACAATGTGTATAATTGTTTTATTAGAACAATATTTTTGGTAATTATACAAGAGAACAGGGTACAACTCACCGATTTTAATGAGACTCAAATATGTCATAGAATATACATATAATTCTAAGCGGTAACACATACAGGGAAAAGTTGCTGAGAATTATGAATTCCACAACATATTTGAGTTTCATTAAAAACGGTGAGGTGTACCCTTTTCTATACATATAATTACCTTGGAATATTATATCACTGTTTTGAATTTAATCTACTCATTTTTGTTATAAATGCATAAAATTCACAATCTATTTATCAGCAAATAAAGAAGTGCTGCAAAATGTAGATTACCCCATACGAAATTGATGGAAATTTTTGTAACGTACCGAAGCATCCCAGTTTCAAGTGAGAAAGACAATGATAGTTTAGTAATGGGCAATTGATTCTAGAGAATCTAATACGGTTTACAATGTATTGCATCGATCTTTCCGTGCGAGTAGCTGCGTTTGACAGATGCACATGCGACTGGATTTCAATGCCCTTAATGATCAATCTTGGTAATCCTTCTTCTGCCGTCTAAGAGATTAATTAATCACGGAACCGAACAAATCCTCTATGCGAGATCCCGCTGATAGATGCTCCGAAGTTAGGGTGAAATTCCGTTATGCAATTTCGCGGATGATTTCCCCATGGAACGCACGGCAAACCATAAAACTTTGTATCGGGCATAATAACGGGCAGCTCTCAGTCCGACAAATACCTAGTATCGGTCAGTCTTTTTCAATCACGTCGTTCTGAAGAATCGCATATCGGCCTTTTCGATCGACATCTGCGAATATAATAGCGTAGTATCGTGCCGACCGATGAGATCTCATTTTTCCTACGTTTCCGGGAATAAAGCGAAATCATCGACTCATCCACAACTCCGAAACTTCGTTCAACTCGTGAACAGAAATTCATTTCTAATTACTAAAATTTATCATCGCGGAAGGTACCAACACACAACATTTTATTGGACTAGTTTTGGATTATCCTTAACCCTCGCAAGGTAAGGTCTAATAACACATAAATAGTAAGGTGGGGTCTCTTAGACCCCGACAAATGAATTTCACAAATAGCCTCGTTTTTAATTTTGGAATAAAGAATAACACAAGATAAGAAGTAAACAGATTTAATTTTATTCATATCAAAATTTTTTTCAAAAATCTGAAACTGATGTCTCTGAGACCCCCACATTACCTTGCGAAGGTTAAATACATTCTAGAAAACGGTATGAGTAGTTTACTAATTGAATTGCAGATTTTTATATAAGAATCTTCGAAAACTCATTCAATGCAAATTTTAATTTTTCTTTTATTTTTGATTCGCAAACGCAAGTGGAAATAGAATTCGTGCGAATAGAAATGTACGTTCACATAGATTTTGCAGTCTAAAGAAAGCCTGCGAATCTTTATACAAAATAAACATGATCTTCATTTATTGTAAGAAACAGGGGTTAGATTAAAATGTATTACTTATTTTAATATCCTTATAATAAGAACTTTTTTCCTTTCTACTAATAATACAATAGCTACAGAAGAATGCTGTAAAGATAAATCAGGTCTTCATGATTTAAATCTAGATCAATCCTCTATACTCAAGTGTTATGTCTCTAGCCAATCACAGCCAATATGTACTGTTTATATGAAAATTCTGAACTTTAATGAGTTATTCGCACACAAGGGTTTATATCACCGGCCCTCAGGTGAATTTGTTGTCCCTAAGAATGCGACGATCTCGTGGACCCTGTGTCACAATTCTAATTTTAGGTCACAACAGTCAACTTCGCGGAACACGACGGGCTCATTAGAATGTCACGTAGAACCTCTCGGTGACTTAATGATCTACCGGAGCGTATTCTACCGGCGAATTTGTGCGTCCACGAAGCGGTAGTATCCTGTAATGGAATACCTTGATATATTACGGGTGAAGGTTCAATGAGGAACTCCATGGGCCATTATATCGTCGCATGTGGATAGTATGGGTCTTTCCAGTGCGCGTCGAGGACCACCGTTGAAGATGGGGCGCATGCATAATTCGCGTTTTCGAGTGTCGGGGGAGGAACACCCAGAGAGAGAGTGTGTGAGAGAGAGAGAGAGAGAGAGAGAGAGAGAGAGAGAGAGAGAGAGAGAGAGAGAGAGAGTGGAGAAAGGGGTAGAGAAGATGGACAGAGAGAGACGAGACGAGAGCAGAGGAAGGAAAGCACTTCGACAACGACAGGAAAACCGCAGGAGTAGATTTTCAATTATCCTGGAAAAGGTGCTTGAAGCGTTCGAGCCAAGAGGGAGGAAACGAACGCCGGATGGTTCACCGATACCGAGTTTCCCGTCGTTATTTGTTCGGAGCTACGAAGAAAATATTAACAACATAATGACGCTCTTTTTAATGTCCAATTTGTCCAATTACAGAAAATGGAGTTGTGCTCCCTGCGGGGTTCAATTGTATCTCGAATCGTTTAAACATGGTTAAACGACCGTGAGATGGGGTTCTTGTGCGGAAACGAATTTTTCAGTTAAAATTTCCATGAAATCGATGTAAGATTTTATTTTACAATTATTGAAATGATAAAATTGATATCATAAGAAATTATTGTATAGATATGTTCAATGATATAAATGAAATCAATCTTGTCATTTTTATAAGAGAACATGTACCAATTAAGGCTCGGTAGGTTTAGTGTTAATATCAGATTTACGCCTACTAAAAGTGACTATAGTAACAGTAAGCATACAATGAATATACATACGTTCTCTTGGCCCTTCTGCGAAACGATCGAGGATAAAGACATTCTAATCACCGTAACCGTAAAGAAAATCGTACAGCAAGGGGTTAGAAGCGGCGAGCAGGGATCGCGCGTTCGTTTCGCAGAGAAATCTGGCGATGATCTATTCGCGTGTACCCGTGAAATTCTTTCGCGGAATTACGAACGAGACGACATAAATTTCCCACGATGGGATACGGTTCTTTGCGTGATAAATCGTGCGAATGCAGGTAGGTATGGTATCTTGCGGCTTGCGCACGATAAATTCGCTTGCGTGTTTTGACATGTTTAAGGGAGTCGTTCAAGTATAATTTAAGAAACTGTGCAACTGATCAAATATGGATTACCGAGGGGTATGGGCTCGACGACGTAAGTCGAGGGCAGCGCGAAGCTATCCTGACGTATCGGTCGATACGAAAACCATTTGCCGGAGGAACACGAGCCTGCTGGGATGGAAATGGGCAAGCCCGAATGGACTGCTCGTATGCACGCGGTTGTTTTAGTCAATGATATCTAACCGTGAACTTTGCGCTCGAGTCGATTTAGTTCCTCGAGGCATCGTCGACACCTGCGGGAAACTGATATCTCACGCCGAGACTTTATAGGAGACTTACGCGGACTTACCGGCAAGATATACGGGCCGCAGGTTACCAGCAAACTGTTTCCCTCACGGTCGGGACTAGTTACCACTCATTAATTCCTGGGAATTATTCGAACCCGTTCGAAATCGCACGGGCAACAATCGTACTCCATCGAACATCACGGATATACACCATCGTTACGGTGAACTTATTTTCTTTGCGAAAATATAGCACAAATCGAGGATTGTTCATGTTTAAAAACAATTTAATTTAATTAATGATACTTTTTACAGCAATGGAATTTGTTCAATATAAATGCATGCTTTAAACGTTTCGATTTTTAGTTAAGCTTTCTCACTGATTCACATATTGTTCAGTAATGAAAATGCTGGTTTCGATGAGGACATTGCATACAGGTAGACATAAACAAAATTTAATGATTTTTAAATTAAAATGTCTTTAAAAGGTACATCCTCATAGTTATAGACGAAAACTTTCAGATTTAAAAATTTAGTGTGGAAAATGCAGATTATTTCTTTTGCCTTTTTTATGTATTAGAGTATTTGCCATTAGGATTAAAAGAAGATCATGATTACGGTTAGTATCCGATGCAGTTTCTGTATGTTTCCGAAAGCTTGTGCAATGGAATGATCACTCCCTAAACTTTTGTCAGCAAATGAATGTGTTTCAGTCAATTTTAAACTTGTTCACATAGTAATGAACAGCGTACTCGAGTAAAACTGATTTCGACCAACATTATTCATTAAATTCAAATGTATCAAGGGATTCTACTTTGGGTAACGTGTTACTCCTGAATATCGGTCATGTAAATTTTGTTGAGCACACTCTATATATGGGTAATAATTTTTCTTCAATTTGCATATTCCTGACAGCGCTTCGAAGAAGCGAAAATTTCGAATTTTTCTTCCCTACTCGCAATTCTACTTCATTTAACTGCTTTCCATCATCTTCCTCTCTTTTCCATTTTAAAGTTTGCCACGATAGCTTATTTTCTTTTTACAAAAAAAATCACTTGGGTTACATCAGTGATCATAATAGCGGTGCACATAATAGCTATAACTCAGGCGTCTTTTTCCGCAAAATAGTTTTCTACCGCTATATTCTTGTATGAAAGACATAAATATAACAATATTTATACCTCCGCTATCAATTGCGCGATAAATGGGTAATCTAATGGAGTCTATTCAGCGAAATATCTTTTTTGATTCGATCTCATTCTGGTTCGTAAGTTGTTAGTTATAAGTCTCTCCAAGTTATTACGCAATAATTTTAATAAAAAATGTGCAGTCTAAATGAAATCGAAATGAAAACAAATGTTATTATACATATAAATGACGCAAGATTAAAGTTGTATACATATGTCTCTTATATCGATCGTATTATTGTTAATAAAATTGTTTTTCGATTTCTCAGTAATAATTGTTCGAACCGTAACGCCGAGAACATTAAACTTTTATTATAAAGTTGTATACGTTTGTTTGTTTATGTTTGATCATCAGAAAAGCAGTTCATTTGTAATCGTCTTGAGGAAACTAAAATAATTACGCAAATCCACTAGCGTCGAAGCATTTATGGGCGATACCGTATGACATTTTGGGAGCAGACCAAACCGTTTCGGTTTTCGCGTTTTGCAATGACTGCATTCGGTTCGAATGAGACGCGGGGGAACCTTGTTACGTCATCGAATTGTTGACAGAAGCAGTTCAGGTAGAACAACCGCGCTGCGTCGTCGACACAACGGCCGCGAACGGAATACTGTAAATTCGTGTCGAAAGTTTCTACGTTCGCGCATCTCTCCGTTGCAGTCGAACGAACCGCTGCATCCGCGTCGTTGCACATCCGAGATAGTGAATGTCTCTCCTCGCTCTTCCACGATCCCCTCGACCGATGTCATGTGAGCGTCGACAGCGCTTTTGTTTTCGAAGGAATTTAAATTTTTCGGCGAGTCGAAGTTGCTGAAAAACTCGCAAAAATACGAAATATTCTCGACGAAGAAACGAACACATTTTCCGAAACGAACGATCAAACTTCGACGCAATCTGCTTAGGCTAGAGCACGATGAAGAGCCGCGTCGGAAATCCATCCATCCAGAACCCGTTCTGTTTACGCGGAATTGTTTTGGAAGTGGCTGTCGCTTAACGAAATTGCGAGGGATGTTTCGCGTTATTGTATCGTTGATTGCTAGCCGTTAATTGCATAGTAATATTGATTTATACGGTTGTGTTTAATAAGAATTGTTAACGTGGCAAATAGCACAAACACAGAAAATTATATACAATTGCCTGTCATAGTATATTCGACGGACGTTAGATTCTTTATTTATCAGAAATTACGAATGATATAACAGAAAGTCAGTTATTCAATAAATTGATGAGATGGAAAACTCTTGAAAAGAATATTTGTACAAATATTCCAGCATTTAAATTGTTTACAAATAATGTACATGTCGAAATAAAAGATGTTATCAAAGTCCCGTACCACGAGAAAGGATTTTCTATTGAAAATGTATTGAACTTCGATGCTTCGCATTTTTTATTTCAGTTCCGCAGACAATTGTCCTTACACTCCTTTTGTTTGTACGTCTCGTCTGTTACGTTCCATGTAAAGAAATTTTTCATTGACCAAATATTGAATTTTTATATTTAAAATATTTCACTTTACCTGCGCAGACAATCGCCCTCACGCTACTTCTATTTCTTCCTCAGTTATGAAATTGTATGTTTCTTTAGTTTCTACAAAGCCAAGCAGAAGTGTTATTGTTTCATTCGATTCTAATGGAATTTATTAACATGCATGGAACAACGTAAACGTAAAAGAGTGACAACATCATGGTGTCTGTCACACAGTACATCGTTTTTATGAAAGTATTTCACGATATCGACACATCAATTTTCCTCCATTAAACTCATTCATTAAATGCTAAGACATTTTCATTCAGTGTAGATGTCTTGAACACGAGTCTTTTTGTTGTACAATTTTATTTACTTCAAAGTAGAAATAACATCTGTGTTCACGCGACATCATCGCAGTTTTCATTATATTGGTAGCTGTCGGAGTAGAGGGAAATGGGACGTAAACAAAAAAAGGCAGCGTTTAAAACGATTCGAAGCGAAAATTCCAATTCGCGAAGCATCAAAGAAGCAAAATGGAAGTTTCAGATATTAAATTTCCAAATCGGCAGGCACGGTGAGAACGATGGGAGATGAAATTTGCCGGGTAACAAATGGCGGCGCGGTCCGGGTGAAAAATTAGATCGACCCGTGGAGTAGTCGTACGCATTATCGGTGTCTAATGTTCGTTGCTCGGGTCGGCAACAGGGCTTTTTACCCGCGAAAATCGTGTCGCGCAATATCGGATATGGGACCCCAGCGGCGCAACCCGGGATATCGTAAATCAATTTTCTTCGTCGCGTCGTACATTTCTCTTCTCTTCCGTTCGTTTTCGCGATCCTGTCGTGAGTTTAGCTTCGTTAAACTAGAAATTGGCAGCTCCTTTACGGCTTTCTAAAAGGAATTAATAGAAGGAGCCCGTGTCATCCAGCGAAAACAAGTTTCCGCTCCGCATCGCCTCTCAATTTATCCCCGTGGCGTTCAAGGAGATTGAGCGACAGTCTACTTTGAGGATATATGTATATTCTGGTCAGCCGACAGGTTATACATATGATTCCTTAGAGGCTCCGTGCAAAAATCCAATGGCCGGCGAGCTAGCGGAAATGAGAGACCACTGTTTATCTTCTACATTTTTGCCCCCAGTGAACGAGAGTAACACATTCAAAATTGCACGCTTGTATTTTCTTCTCTGTTTATTTCTCCGCACTTTCCCATATTTTCTAGCAAACTACAATTTCGTCAATGTTCATGGATTATTTGAATTCAGTCATTTATTTACTGCAAAACAAACGAATAATATGATTAATATTGTGACGGGGCCATGCATGTGGTATACATCTGCAGCATTACAGTTGAAACGAAATAGGTTAAAACGAATTGTTGTTGTATTCCGTGTCTGATAAAAAAAAAAACCTTTGACACTGCAAACGAACTTCCGCTCCATTTTGCTTTTCGTACGGTCCATTGGGATCTATAATTGCGAAAAACGCGTGCAATCTGGTCATCGCGAAACCTTTGCCGAACATACCGAAAAAGCGTATTTGACAAACACAGCCGCGCCAATCGTTAAATAGAATGTCGATTCGCGACAGCTCAAGGAGCTTAAATTTTCAACGACGGAAATCGAATATATACGAAGTGATTGATTACTGACAAAGTGTGATTGATTCTCATCTATCGACTAATCCGACAAAAACCGCATTACTTCTCGGATGACCTAATATTTTGGCGAATGGTTACGTTCAAGCAGAAATCGCCGGCTGAATTCGAGCCGACTGACGAATATTTAATGCACGACTAACCCTTTAATATTCCATGAACGTACGTGTGTGCAGGTGAATTCTGCCCGGTATTGTGTACGGTTGTTTAACATTAAATATCGTTGCAATATTCAACGGACGCCCGCGGCGAGGATAATCAGCGCTGAAATTATAGCAAGCAATCGCGGACGAAAACTGTTCCCGTCTTAATACGCGCGGTGTTATGCGAACGCCGTGAATCGTAATCCGAATATCTTTATTTACGTCAGCCGTTCACACGATTCCGTACCGTGTATTTATACATATGGATAAAACAGTTTTAGAGGAAACATTAAAAGTTTTTTGAACGAATGATTTTACCTCTTTAATACGAACAGTAGGACGGAAAAATAGGGTTGCATTAGGTATAACTAGACTGCAATTCCAAACAGTAAACTGATTTCAAAGGATTGAAGAATGTAAAAATATTATTTTCAATATATTAAAATTACGAACGAGGATAATAAATGTTCACTTAGCTGTTTACTTGATTCCGAATCATCACTCGACTGCTAAGGTTTAATAATTTTAATAGACTGTACATAATGTACCAGTATATAACTTTAAATTCATCCGTTTCTTCTATTTTGTGTCTTCGCCATACGTTCTGCACTGAAGATGGAAGCTGCAAGGAGCTTTCCATAAAGTTTCCAGCACAGACCGTAAATGTTTCAAAGATATACATGTCAAAGTACTGCATCGGGGCGCATAAAGTTTAACGATCCCGTGAAATGAACGAGGAATCGTAAAATCTAAACGAAATACGCGGTGTTAAGCCCCGCATGGCCGCCGATGGATGAGAAACGAAAAGGGAAAAGGTTCTGACGGGAATTCCAATATTTGGTTCGGTCATTGTGCTCGGAATGAATAATATCGGCGATGTCTGGAGCGTGGAGCGTAAGTTTCATAACTCTGCGTCGTCACAATACGTCTTCGACGAACAACATGTCGTCGTCCGACGATCCCGTGTTGCGAGCTTTGTCCACAAGGTTTGCACGCCGCGCAGTAATTCGAGTCTCACGGCGAAGAAGATTAGCCAGCTGTAATTGAAATTGATTGGATCTGGACAAGACTCCGCCAAAGGATGGTCCCTCAAACGTTTCTAAATATAATTAACGAACCTTTGAGACTATTAACGTGAAACCATCGCAGTTATTTGGGGGAAGCCGACCATTAATCATCAAGCAGCCCAACGTCCGATACATATTGGACTTGAAAACAGGTTGTACCTTTATTTTGAGTGTTCAGATTTACTGAAATGAGGAATCATGACAATTTCGAACAGACGCTGCTGAATATGTTATTATATATACTTATATATTAACTTTAAAACTGTCAAGCTTTATAAAGATGACAGAGCTTCACTTATTCTGATTCTGAAAAATTTATATTATATCCCACAAAAGAACATTTTTATAATTTCGTTGATTCAAAATCTCCATTGTCTCTTCTTACACATGATATAAATTTATGTCAGCTTACTTTATTCTAAAAGTTTTATTCCAGAATTATTTTTTTAAATACGGAGAGACGATATACTCTCCTGATAATTATTTTATTGTTCCCTGACACACACATTAGCCGTGTTAAAATATTTTTAGAGAAATCTGCCATTTTGCGAGTAGCAGCGTTATTCAGAAGTTTTAGAGAAGTTCGGAACTTTCTGACAGCTTACGGGATAAAAGGTTTAGCTGGCCCATTTCCGACTCATGATACAGTTTATTATGAAAAACTGCGAAAATGAATTCATATTTCGGTGACCTAGAATTCGCTGTTAATTTGATTTTTCTTTTCCTCTATAGCGAGCCAATATTGCCTGTTGTATAAAGACTGTTTCGCAAAAAGTACCGGCACACAAGCTTGCTGTATTAATAATTACTACGAACTAGGTTGCGCGCGTTATTTAACGACCGTGAAAGGTATACATATACGGGGGAAAATTAATTTACCTATAATTTCGTGCGCACAGCACAAGTGACGGCCGAAACTTTCCATTAATTCGATGAATGTCTTTATCGAACCCGAGCAGTTTAAATAGGGCGAATTTGTTAATTATAAATTCCGCGGCGGTTCAACGCGGTCTGGAATCATGCCCATGAATATAAAACAAACCGGTATTGTTCGTAAAAATGATGAACGTAATAAATGGCGTGACATCGCTCAGGATCGATTGAAATACAGTGGATTCATAAATGACAGATGCGTCCGCCACGACGTTGCCCACCATTTATTCATTTTCCTTTGATGGGAAGCATTCTAACTGGCCGCATCAATGAATTCCATTAAGGAGGAATAGTGGCGCGGCGAATGGAGATCGTTCGATCCATCAAAGATTTACGTTTGTTCCGAAACAAAGCGATTTCGATGAAAACGCGCCGACTCGGACCGCCATTTTAATTGAAAGAAACTGAACGTAAGAAAATTGCGAACCCGGAAAAATTTAGTACCTCTACGCCTTTCAAATGTTGCACAATCGGCCGGGAATTTTTTCCAGGCAGTATGCCACGGAAACACATTCATTGAACATGCACTAAATTTCATGAAAGCGTGTGATCAGTTAATTTGTTGAAGACAAGAAAAATATATGAACACAATAAGACGTTCTTGCAGTTCAAATATTTATGTCATTGTTAAGAACGATTTATAGAAATGACGTGCAAAACTTTGCGTTGATAATGGTTATTACCGAATGGTACGCAGTCACAGAGCTTCCTGAGACAGCCTTTTTCCAGCTTCGTCTGCAGCTCGACAATGAAGTTTGCAATTTCACGGAAATAATTGCAACTCTGAATCTAAAATTGTGTTCTCTGAAGCAGAAAAAAATGCGGAGAGTCTGAAACGTGAAATTGAAAGGTGGCTAGAAAAACGCGTTTCCCGTTTCTCGGAAAAGCCAACGTCCAGCTACGATAATTTTGTTTTCACGTTGTCGTCGACGTGGTTCCATTCATTTTCATGGAAAACGGACGGAATTGACGGGTGAAACGGAAAACTATGGCGCGCACTCTAGCCACCACGGTTGAATGCAACTTTGAATATGAGTTGGGAACAATTGGTTCCTTTAATGAGATTGCCCGTAGATGTGTGTACGTTTACCCACGTGACGTGGATGACGTTTCTGCGCACGATTCTTACTGCCGCGCAGCCAATCGCTGCCCGAAACACATTATTAACACAACTGACGTCGCAAAAATACCTTTATGCTCGTTGCACTAACGAATTCTCGCATGCTAATTCGTGCCGGTGGTGTTTCACTCAAGGCCGAATCGATTTTCAGAGAGCTCGATACTCGCATGACGGGACACGAAATGTTGATCATAAGTAATACAGTGAGCCCGGAAATGTTAGACACGATCATCATCCCCCGATAACAATCTTATTACAGATACAAACCCATTTTTTAAATTAAAATTGAAGCCTCGAATATATTTAAGAATATTATGTATCGTAGAAAAAAGTTTTCAATTTTTTTTTACATAAAGTAGTATGTTCCTGTGACTGCATTGTATTTATTGATCTTTTTTTTTATCTGGAATTTAATGATCTTACTTAGAAAAAGATTATCATTCTGCATCGGATTTTAGTATGATTAGGGGTTTGAAAAACATCTAATTGTAAGATGTTTATAGAAACATATCAGTCATCTGTTTTTAAATTTCGATTGAGACACACATTCGCACTGCAAACAACCAATTATATTTAAGAATTTACATTCGATTCAATTTCGTTCGCGTTCAAGTTTACATTTACCTCATTCTGTGGAGGCTGAAGTGAAGTTTGCTTGGGTCTGTCAACTCATCCGGTTATAAAGACTTTCTAGCTAATTAACTAGTTTAATCTACTCGTGTACAGCCGGAACATGTACTCTGAGACTCCATGTCAGTCTCTTATGTAAATTCTACTAAAATATAAGACCTGTTCCCAGAAGACTATCCTGAGCAGGTATAGCGATATTCATAGTTTCACGTAACGTGTACGCAACTGGCTTAGAACCGGAAAGGTTAAATAATGAAATCAATATTACGCTGCTAACAAGTTTATGAACATAAACAAATATTGCCGTCGTTTTGTTGTTGCAGCTTCGCGTTCACTGTGTTTCGTGGAGTACATGAACTTTCGATCATAATAAACACAGCGGTGAGCAACAATTTGGAAACACCTGCCAGTTTTTGGTACAATTCTCTCATGTCAAATATAGGAAATATACAATAATAATTCTGTTGATACAAAATTATAATAAAGATAATCAAACTTTTATTTATTTTGTTAATCTTTTGCACTCGAAGCTATTTTAACCCTTCGCTGCACAGTGTATCATATCTGATACACTTAACAAATCTGGTATATAGTACACTAAGAATGTGTTTTCTTGCTATGTGTATTTATGTTTGTTTTTCTGAAAATGTTGTTTTAATTTTTTTAACTATATTTTCCCTTAAATAAAACACAAAACCTGACCTTCTTTCCATTTTTTCATTCCAATTACAAAAATCATATAGTGAAGGGTTAACTCGAAAATCAAACGTTTATTCTATGATTTTCGAAATTTGATAGATATGACATTGATATAATACCTCATACAATACTTAAATGTTTAGTAATTGGTTAGATACCGACATATCTAATAATGTAAACAATCATTTAAATAATAGTACAATAATTTTTAGTGACGCCTCAGAGGCGCCACTTGAGTGCTAAAGGTTAATTAGATGCTTTAGAGTGTCGGGTATCACGTGTATATTTACCCGGAAGGCATTGTCGAAATCCTTAAAGCTAGACTGTTTACGATCGGTCTTAGAAGACATTGATTTTCAGTTAAGTTTTTAGCTGAATCCATATCCAGATAATAAATATGTTAATATCGGTATAATACGTGGAGTACTTTCCTCGTTAGTGCACCAAGTTACAGCTTTTCGTTCG
This sequence comes from Lasioglossum morio, assembly GCA_916610235.2. Classification (NCBI taxonomy): domain Eukaryota; kingdom Metazoa; phylum Arthropoda; class Insecta; order Hymenoptera; family Halictidae; genus Lasioglossum; species Lasioglossum morio. The sequence goes on along the minus strand of OU744328.1, from coordinate 8,869,758 downwards.
TCTCATATCATTACCTCCGCCATTTTCACAGCGATCACAGGCGCGTTCACCTTTCGTACGAGCAAAAACACACGACCCAACCATTCCCATTACTTTAATTAGCTGAAACTTGGCAATTTTTGGTGAAACTTAGACGCCGTGTAGACAGAATACGCTTAACGAGTGCACATTGTAGAACTACGCAAGTTACGATGGAAGTATGCAGGTTTATCGAACAAAGTTGCGGTTTGTTAAGTCGCGAATTGTGGGTTCGCAACCTTTTTTGGATCTGACCCGCCAAATTAATATTGGGCCAGTAGTTCAAGAAATTTAGATGTGTGAAAGACGCCGGAGACAATAATTGATTCGCGTGACAATAGATTGCGTTAAGAGAAGCGTTTCGTCCCGGACCTGCTAGTGGACTCATCAGTAAGGCTGATCTAGCAGGTCCTGCCTTATACGCGCGCAGATGTGAATACTCCTAATCCGGATTGAATCGATACAATAAAACTGACGATCGCGGATCTAATGTAAGATGCGATCCCGGTTGACGCGTGTCCTGATCGCTGGACAATTAACTGTCGTAAGTCGAGTTTGAAGGTAACGCGAATGACTGACAAGACAACGGCTGTGCGTTGTACTTGTCTACCCGAGGACTGGAAAGTGTCGCGGCGTTCGAGAATAAAACTGAACTGTATGAGCTCGACTTCCAGTCCTAACGCGATGCTAGTTGGGCTTCTCTATGAAGAAAGAAGATGCACTGATTGGTTCCTACAGAAAGTTGCATTTCCCAATCAGTACACTTTTGACTGTTAGGACCTCCTTCTCGTAGCTCTGAAGGAGGCTTTCGGGAAGGAGGAGTGGGGCGATACCTGACTCGGTCGACGACGCGTCTTAGTAATTTGACACGGTACGGTTAACGGTCGCGGGTGATCCTTCCAAGGGACGCGATTTATGGCACGCTGCCCCCAAAGATGCATAAAAAACCAAACATTGAGCAGATGCCCCGACTGGTCACCGAATGTCTCTTGTTTTGCTTGATTCTCCATGACGGTCCTTAGGCACGAACGAACCATAAATATTAACCTTAAGAAATCTACGTTTTTTGGTTCCTACGCGACGGAACACGGTTTGTTCGAGCCGCTAAGAGGAATTAACGGGGAACAAAAGCGTTCGTAAGCGGTTTCCAGCTGTTAATTAGCCGATTTTAGAGCGACCATGTTCGCGATCATTCGGCCGCCAATAATTATATTTTTCAGAAATTTAAATGAATTTTTATAAAGTTTTCGTTGTAAGAAATAATTGAAATCTCGTACAGTGTCTTAAAATTTTGTGGGAACAAGTTTAACTAAATAACGCTAACGAAGCAATTAGAAATTTATAATTAACAATATTTCTAAAATGTTTTTATGTTCTCATTTCTATTTTTTTCTTAATTAATTCTTCGAAACTTAATTCAATGTTTCTATATATAGTTTCGTGTGGTTTTCTTAATAAGCCAATATACTCAACTTATAAACTCAAACTTATAATTGATTGCGTTTTATATTTTCATGTTGGACAAAGGAGAATTTCATCCAAAGTTGACAACAAACGGTTCTAAACTGTACGGTCTTATTATTATTATTTGGTACGTTTATTGTTTCAAATACCTAATCTTATTCACATGACAATTTTTCCATTTGCATTCTTTCAAGTGCCGATTATTCGAACACAGTGATCCACGAAACATCGTATGTTTAAAAGAAAATAGTACGTTGCAAAAGGCTTCCCAATATTTTTTCTGCGCGGTACGTTCGTTGTTGCAAAGGGTGAACCTCACGCACGTAACCGGAGTAAATTTTTAATGAACGCGGAGACCAAGCATCGAATATTCCGGCTCCGACTGCAAATAATTCGATCATTTCGATAGGACGGACAAGGCGCACTAGGTATAATGATTATGCGTAGTAACTATTATCGTGCGAAACTGCCAGTTGCAGCTTATTTAATGATAGCAGCATTCTCGTTTAATGATTGTGGCGCAACAGTGGTATTAATCGATTCGCGGCGCTTGCAAACAGCTTTTCCAGCGGTGGATCGTCCTTAACGGGGAGCAAGCGTACCGTTAATGCACGTTAATCAGTGACGCGCAAATTATTAAAAACTCCCAGCAATTAACAGGCGCAAAAACATTCTTCGAACACTCGTTCGTCCTATTTTTGGTGGATCGTCCAGTTGATTTACCGACCGTGAACGAACAAACTTACCGAGCGAAATACCAATTTTCACGTCGATGGAATTACGAATGATTACGACCGAAAGTGAATAGGTAAGCGGTTGCGCTCGCAAAATTTGTCGCGAGGCTGATAAAAACGTTTTTGGACGCGCCGCAGGACTACGAGAAAAGGAAAGACAAATAAACAATCCGTCCAATAAATCCGTCGTCGCGCGGCGAGTTTATTTCGATCCACGTTCTACCGGCAGCTAAATTGTTGTTCCTTTATAGTTACTGTCCCCAGTCATGCGGTCATTAAGTTTATTAGCCTTTAGCATTGTCCAACCGCTTATACTGCAGAACTGTAGCGAGCGGCAGGATAATAAGCGCGGCCTCGTGACAAAGTGCAACAAGAAGCTGTTGCTAATAGCGATATTTTGGAAGTGAATTTCGAAACCAAGGTTTGCGGACCAATTAAGGCAGAAACATCTCTTGACGTGCGCAATTATAGCGTCGGAGACTTTATTGACTCTATGAAATACTTCACCGGGAAATTATAAGCGAGTGACGTTGTGACGTTGACGTTGAATCCACCGAGCACTGAAAATAAATGGTCTGCGTTGTCTTATAAAAATGAGAAAATTGTATTTACTTAGATTTTTTCCATGGAAAGATGTGTACAATTGCGATAATTGTCGAATAAAATATATAAAACCGATATTTGGACCGGTCTTGTTGTTGATAATACAATAAACTCAAATGTATTCACAGGTTTTCGAAATTATTTTTGCTTATACTGTACGCGAAGTAGATATAACGTACGCAACCGTAATAAACGGCCCAAAAAATACAGAAACGAAACAAAGGAACACGTTGAAAAATACTAGTAAGCCAGAAATTGATAAGAGAATGCGGCCACTGGAATTTAAATGAACAGAATATATGTATCGCGGTTTTCATAAAATTCAAGTAAAAAGATGAGCGGTGGGAAATGTCAGGTTCTCTGAAAAGGTAACTGTTATTTCACGAAATTTTGCAGCTGTAAAAATTGCAAATACACTGCTCATAATGTTGGAAAATATGTGTGAGGAGAATTCAGTGAACTTTAATAGACGTTCTTCAGTCAAAATATGTACAGGGTATATAAAAAGTAATGATCCGTTCTAGGGGTGAATCTACTCCTCTGGATCGGTGGACATTCGTAAAAGAAAGTAGTCACAAAATTGTTTATACCAAAGAAAATTGTTTTTAAAGTTTGTTTGTACATTAACATCTTCTAGTCATCGAGAAGAGAAAAAGCCCTTCAAGGCTTCAGCCTTTGAAATATGTTGTCAAGGTCAACATTCCGAACAACTTTTTCCTATACATGTACTCGTCGCTTCTATACACCCTGTGCCTAAATTTTTGTTTTAGTTTTGTACTGCATGGGACCAAAACCGATGTTATTCGGAACATTGTTGCAAACTTCTCAAGATCATTCTACATCTTGAAGTTAATTACTCTCAGGTTTCAAATCATCCTTGTTCGAGATGCGGTTGCTTTTGCAACTCGTGCTGTTTGTTATAGCTGCAAGATATGTAGTCTCGAGAGTCGTTCGAACAATATCTAACACATTCAATGAAACAACTTATCGAATTTTCTACATACAGCAATTCCCGATTACATCGAAAATGTGTTTACCAAAGGAACGCAAAATTTTAAAGCAATATCTATAAACATTTAATTTCACATGTTAGAATACGGAGAATTTACCAAAATCCTGACAACGATTTTGAAGACATTGAATGTTATACATACAATACATTTTTTGTTTAATTCCAGCTATTTTATAAGAACGGCACACGGTGCGTTGAAACGATCTATTGGCGACTACGCGGGGAATTTCAATCGTCGCCGATGTATTTGCCGATTTATTGGATCATCGATCGGTTGAAACACGGGGCTCGGTGTGACCATTTAACGGGAAGGAGGGGTTAAAGTCAATATTTATTCGTATAGTAGAAAAGTGAAGTTCTCTGGCGGGGCGCGGCGCATTTAAAACGTAGGCGTTGCAACGGGAGCATAGGAGTCGCGACGAAATCCGCTAGTTAATAGATAACTGGGTCGTCGTCCTCGAGAGGTCATCGAGGCTTTTGGCAAAGAACGAGTGAAGGAGTGGCGAAAGGTGGGGACCCGTCCTTCCGAGGTGGCTCTGTCTAGCAAACAAGCTGTGCAACGTGTTATAAAAAAAAAAGTGGAACGGGGTCAAGGCGGCTCGTCGCTCCTTTTTTACTCGAAGAAAATTGCCCCGAGCCAAAACAAGTTTTCTCCCTTTTTCCCTCCTCTTTCGAATCACCTAACTCCATGGCTTATTGTGTTTTCGAGCTTTCCACCCACACAGAAATCTCATTTGGTAAGATCCTTTGATGTCTCTTCATTTCCGTCATCGGTCTTACTGGGCCAGCCAGAATGAATCGGCGGCCGGCTTCAGCAGAGATAAATGAAAGCCGATATAAATGTTCTTTAAACTTTTGCCGCGCAATCGGAAATTGTAACTCTCGTTACTCCCTCGACTATATCTCTTCGTTCCTTAATGATTACATCCTCCACGAGCTTCGTCAAAACATCATCGAAAGACCGATACTCTTCTTGTAAAAAAATAATGTTTTTCTTAAGGGCAAAACAATTCTTCTCTTGACGCCAACCAATCTTAAAAACAAACGACGCACTGCAATATGGTGTTCGCGAAATTTCCTTAACCCCTTCCCATACGATTTTCTCCATGATCAGAAAACATAAAATCCCCTTCTTTGTCTTTAATAATTTCCTAAAAAAAGAAGGGAGTTTGACTCGATATGATAAGCCAAGGGATTAGTCTAGCGATGTTGTTTAATTAGAAATTGTCTCGAACATTTGGATCCGGAGAAGAAGAAAATTTTCCTGTATGTAGCACAAGATCGGGGTGCGTCAGAATCCACGACGCCAGTTAAGGGTTAAACACCCCTGAAGCTTCAACCCTGAAGTTCCGCATCCCTCGCCTAGTCATTTCCTGCAGTATTGCTACAGTCGCGAGCACGGTAATAAGACGGTACTTTGCCGAGGAAACAAAACGGTAAACGTTGCTCTTTCTGATTGTGCGATACAAGTTTAAATATTAGCTCGGTGCCCACGAAATGTCGTTGTCTCAAATAAAATTTTAACCGCGCGTAGTTCCCTCGAAACAGCGTGCATCCGAACAAAAACAATTTTCACTTGGTCTCCGATGTGTAGTCGCCTCAACAAAATTCGAAAAATTTGCAAGTACATAGAATTTTCAAAAATAGTATCGAAATTATAGGAAAAATATATCATCCTTAAGTATTTATACTTTTACAATTGGCATAGGTAAACTGTTAATGTTCGAGTTCTAACCAAGAATGCGGAGCTCATTTTGATCTGTAACGCAATCCATAATTTCTACCGATGAAACTGCTTTTAGCACAACGCACTAGTTTAATATAAATTCAAGAGCGATGCTATAGCGACAGGTATTGTAATAATCGGACTGCGAAACTTTATGCATTTTCGACAACTTCCGACGTGCAGTAAAGCCGAGCTTTCAGTAAAGCACATTAACCACAAATAAGCTATCATGTGCGGAAATAACCACACCAATTAGAAACACAAATGCAATTGACCTGTTCTTACTTGACAACAAAAATATAATAACTTAGATAATATCTTAATCGAAACATTTAGCATAGGATTGAAATGTTAGTTAACAAGGGTTAGAACGAAACTTTATACCCATTTATCTACGAGTGTACTATACATTACCATAAAAAATAACAAATTCGCGTAACAGTGGCTTTTCCAGTTACCTCTGAAAGCTGGAAAATTATTCGTTACACTCTTTGCTCGAATGATATTCAAGCATCTGTTCCTAGCATCAGGAGCGTACTACGAGGGAAATAATCCGACACGTATATCTCCATTCCGACCATGAGCCACCCGAGAATAAGAACCGAATGCGATCGGTTTAATTAAAAAGAGAAACCCGGAGGTAATTCTGTAAACAGTTTCAAGAAGCTCACCTGGCACGCTCAGCGTTCATTGCGCACTCGCAAATTCCGTGTTCCAGCATTGTCCGGTTCCCGGGAACTCACCCTTCTGGTATCCCGTACGATTCCATTAAGAAGAGAAACAATGTTCGCCGAATAGTAAAAACCGTGGGTAGCTTCGCACCTTCCATTCGTCACTGTTTCCTCCGCAAATATCGTGGCAACGGACGAAAACGTTCACAGCGGGACTCTCGCTCGGACGGTCTCGCACCTGTTCCCTGTTCGCGACTCGAATATGGTTTCTCCGGCGAACTCGAACGCGGAATTATCCCCGAAAACTGTTTGCCTGTTGTCCCCGAAGAAGATCGGAACCTCGTTCGGTTCGTCGTTCACTCTTTCCTCGGCGAACGACACTAGAAACTTCCGGTCGCAGAAATCGATCGCGCGATCGCCTCTTCTCATCATCTTCAGGAATGTGATGCTTCTCTTGCGAAGGCTCTTCCTCCACGACAAAATGTCCATCGTGCGCGATTATTGCGTTAATCGGTTTCACTTTTGTTGCTCCGTCGACACGACATCTTCTCTCTCTCTCTCTCTCTCTCTTTCTTTCAGTTCTTTATTATCGAATTTGTATTTCACTGAATCGACGGTCGATTCGATGAATAATAAAATGGTCTCGGGATTTTATCTCTCCTGACCAACGACGAATACGTTGTCGCCAGTACTTTCATTGTTGCTCCCTTTCGTCGTGAAACAGAAATCGCGGATCAGTCCGGCACGATCTTTCCCCGCTTTGCAGGCTCGGCCTAAAAAGCGCAAAATGAAAAGCCGCTCTTTATTGTTCCGCGGGGGACTCGGCCGTTCGCGCGGGTTCACGAGCGGCCCTGTTAAGCTCGGTTCACATTAGAGGCAAGCTCGCGTCGCGATGTCACAATGCACGGAACGAACCCAAATTTTTATAGTTCCCAACGCTGCGGCGCGGCGCGGCGCGGCGCGGTTCAGCTGCAAGCTTTTAGAAATGTTTGACGGTCGACTGTCGAGTCGCTCGCGTGTATCAGTGACACAGTTGTTCGGTTTCAGGAATTCAGTTTTGATGCGGTCGATTAGAGGCAACCGAATTTCGCTAGGATTTATAGAGTACGATCGAGTAAACACTGTTAGTAGATGTTTCCTTTCCAATTTTCGTTTAGATAATAAGTTAGTTTAAACATTCTGGAACGGCGTTATCAGTTTCTTTTTGTACGAACAACGTCGTACGATACAGTGATGAGGATTTTATGAATATATGATAAAAATGCACAGGTCAAATATAAAACTGTAAAGACATTCGACGAATTGAACGATGTTACATTATTTTTGATCTATTAGAATTATTATAGAAGAAATCCATTTCTATTTAACGACCGTTTTTCACAATTGACTTAAATAATTTCTACATTGCATTAAGCTCCACAGTTTTATTATTACAATTAACAAATTAGCGAAACAATGGGTACACGCTGATGCAGAGAAATTTCAAAGATTCGCAACAATGTATTAAGCAAAACGAATTTAATAAAGATTTCTGAAAGGCAGTGAAAGAGCAATAGCGTTGAAATTCAACTTTTTGTTCCCGTTTCACGAGTAAAATTCTTTCGATTTTGTGTGTCTTTTAAAGCGATGATTCAGCCTTGAAGCAAGTTAAACAGGAGAACAAGGATCTCGTTGAATACGACCCGTTCGCCGAATAGCTAAATGAAAATGCTTGACAGAGCCGTTTTTCCGAAACGGACGGTATAAAACGGCGGTAACTTTCCGGACGACCTAATAAGAATTTTTTCGCGAGGGTGGGCGACGACGCACAAGCGCAGCGCGAGCTCGCTTTTGATGTGAATGAAACTTTACACGGATCCGAGTCGCGTTCTTGTTTCGCGACTGCGTTTCGGATTTCACTATCGGCGTCTTTTCCCGAGGACCCCCGCCACGCCTGACCTGGCCTCTAAAGTACCCTGCCGAACAGATTCTATCCTGTTCGTGTGATTCGCCGTGTACCACTTTATCGACAAAAATTGTCCTACTTTCGGCGACGGCAGAATACACAGAAAGGACATTCAAATCGCGGGAAAGTTGGTTTTCTCGGATTTTTTCCCTCTTCGCCTATCTCCCTCCCTTTCTCTCTCTCTCTCTCTCTCTCTCTCTCTCTCTCTCTCACACGCACACAAATTATCCTCTCACTCTCTTTCTCTTCTAGAAGCCGAAAGGACCTATTCACGCGGAGAGTACACACGGATGAGAACGTTTTAAGGAAACGAGATCTTCAAACATGGAAGAAAGTATTGAATCGCGAACGCTCGGTCATTAAGCGGGTTTACCGAGTCCGGCGCTTTTCCGCAAGTTTAAAACGAGGACAAGGGTGGGGAGGACGGTGGAAACCCCGGGAATATATGAGCGTGTTAAAAGAAAAGTGAATTTTCCGGCAGTTGTCTTCCGCCCCGTCGAGCTCATTTTTCTTCTGCGTGTTTCGCGACCACCCCACCCCCGTCTTAAATCGCCGATTACAACCCCCGTGTACACAGTGGCGATTGAACACTGCCACGTTAATCGATATCTGCCGTTTCCCAGATGCTTTATTTTTCAGTCGACGATCAAATTAAATTACGAGAAACTGATGAAAATTCGAGAAACCGACGAGTGAACGTTAAAATAATCAATGTTTAGTAGGTGATCGCAGAAATTTGTGCTCGATTTGAAAATGAAAATATGAATCGATGAATTTTATAAAGGGTGAATTCGATTTGCAAAGAGGTGAATAGGGCCTGCAAAAGGATTAATTTTGAGATCAAAATTGTGTATTGATAAATACAGCACTATATAATAACAATACAATACTGGCATTAATAAATCCTGTATTAATTCAGTTCGAGGAGTTTTGATTGAAAAGGATTGAAATCTCCGAGCGAAGAGAACGTGAATGTGAACGAATTCATCGATTGAAACGACGTATGTACAACACAAAGAAAAAGCTGCGGGGAAAAAATAGTTGTGCGATAGGGAGCACATAAACCCGAAATGTCGTGTATTTCAACGTGGCTCTGTAAACCTCGCGTGGATTTCGGTGTCGTTGTTGCGGCAAAAGGGAACCGGGTGCCGTATATTCCTGCGAAAATCATACCGGCCGCGATGGCGGCGTTGTTTCGTAATTTATCCTCGGTATCCGCGGTATCGTTTTAGCAGGATGACTAGTGCTTTCCGATAACAAGATATCGACCCCGGCCGAGCTCACGAAAAACCGTTCCTTCCTGTGCCGTTGCTGGCGATCTTTGTTTTTCAATATCGTCGTTCTGATAGTCGACGCATGGACACTTTGTTCCGGCAACCGAGCCAACATAAGGATGCCAATCTTTCAGCAAGGTTATGGATTTCCTTCGATTCCAAACATTGAATCTGGGCTATCTCGGCGTAAAGGTGGAAACGCCGCGATCTTATTGAAAGTTACTTTACAATTCGAAATACCGAAAGGAGTATGTCGAACGGAAAACTGAGTGTATACCCAAATTATTAACAAACTGTTATTGCTAGAACAACAGAGAATAGATGTGTCTAATAATAAATGCATAAAATCCGCAGTATATTAATGACGTACATTTCTACGATTTTTCAATTCTACTCACAATTCCACGTATCTACAATTCTTCAATTCCACCATTTTGCAGTTGTGCAATTCTACAATTCCTCAATTCTACAATTATACATTTCTACGATTCTTCAATTCTACTATTAATGACGTACATATTTACTAGATTTGTGGAGATTAATAATTTTGGTAAATTGATAAAGATTCCTTCAACCACTGTTTCGAGCTTCACCATTTTTGTCATAAATGCGTAAAGTCTACTAATAATATTTTGCGAAACTTAATAAGATCTATTCAAAGCACTTTCTTATATCCAGTAATTTCAGACCGTCAAATCGTTCCAAGGCAAAAAACCTGAGTAGATTTTTCAGTAAACGGTGCCTGCCTTTTGCAGGAAACCGCTTACATTTCTTTCTAGAAGAATTACACGAATTAAGAGAATAGACCCAAATGGAGTTCTCGGGAAATAGGAATTAATAAAAGTCGTATCGGGTTTGCCAAGAAATACAAGGTAGAGTTTCAAGAGAAGCCGTCCGAGCGATAAAATAATTTCTCGAGAAAATGTCTGCTCGTCGGATGAGCAACAGCTGATGCTGGATTGTTTCCGAAACGGAATTCATTCTGCCGGAGCACTTCAAAAATTCTGCCTCGCGCACGGGCGTATCAACGTGATTATATTTTGCGAAGCGATCGGTATACCGGGCGGGAACCATTGCAGCTCGGTGCAACCGTCAACTATTCGAAACATCCTAACCAATCGCTGGGATGGAGCACAAAGGATAGGAATATATCGCGAGTTCGGTAGAGTAATACAATTTATGCGGGCGCAACGCGGTCGGAAGCGGCCGCCTTCGAAAAATATGAAAATACGCGGACGAAGAATGGAGGATGAAACATTTTCAAAACCTTCGGCAAGATGCAAACGCGGCGAGCACGGGCTAACGAGGATAGCTACGGAGAAAATGAGATTGAACCACCTGGGCTGCGAGAAATGTTAAAATTCACCGACAAAGGTAAATGCCAGAGTGTTCAGAAATTATTTTAATTTTATCCGCGCGGATACACAACGATTCTATAGAATTTAGAGAAATGATTTTCCTACAAAAACTTTGAAATGTTTACATCAAAAAGCCAGCCGGGACAGCTGGAAATATTAAAATCTACTATAAGAAAAGTTGAAATTGAAGCGTCCAGAAATTCATCTAATTTTAGTTACACAAATTAACAACGATTCCGTGAAGTTTACAAATGATTCTCGTGTTTAGCTGTTGTGTAGAAGGTCGATGAGGAATCGTAGATCGTGAGCGTTTGGTTACCACCAGCCAGCAAATCACTACCAAGAAGCAAATTAAGACCCGCCTGCTAATTACCGCCGTCTACCGAGTCAATTACGCGATCAAAGTAATTGCCTCGTGTGTCTCCGATTGCCGAATGTCGACTTTTCGCGGCTCAAAGCGAATAATTTAGTGATGCAATTATACAAGGATAAATATCTCTGTAGTATCTTTGGAATAATTTATTAGCAGTAACGAATACGCGGCGAAGGTTTATGCAAATCCGCTATCTTAGACATTGATATCTAGAGAAAAAATTGGACAGAGTTCCAATCTCTGTACTTCATTAGAATCTTTACATTATCGAGTTCCGAAGGCTGGTAGACACTATAAATACACAAAGTTGCATCATCTTGTAGATAAATTGTAGACCGTATCGCTTCATGACAAAACTGATGAAGTACGAGACGAAAGAATTTAAAGAGATTCGTATTAATTTGAAATTGTTAAGAGAAGAAATTTCGTTTCTATTCCATGCGGCAGCTTCAGAAAATTTTAGAAAGCTGCCTACTTGTAGGAAGCCTGAAGCGACACTATGAATACACAAGCTCGCGTAATGTAGTGCATAAATTGTAGACTGTGTGGTTTTATGACATTAATGACGGAATATGAGACAGAAAAATGCAGAGTGAGACTCGTATCAGTTTGAAGTTGTTGAAATTGTTAAGAGAAGAAATTTTGTTTCTTTTCCTCGTAGACGCTTCAGAAAATTTTAGAGAGCTGCCTACTTGTAGGGAACGGAAAAGCGAAACGACGAGTGACTGTTAAAAGAGACGTGGAAAGAGAACAGCTTGAAGGGTCTGGAATCATCGATGACAAGTTTCAAGGGGCTAGAATCGCGTATACCCAAAGGCGACGAAAGTTGCGCAGATGAATCGTGTTTTGGGTAGCCCGAGGCTGATGGACAAGGGCGACGAGGGAGAAAATAACAATCGCAACGGAAGTTACGCGTCGTAATGTCTTTAACCATTCATTCTTACGTTAGACCGTATACAGGGACACATTGGAGTAGGCTTGACGAGAGTAGAGGATTGCTCTTGAGGCAGAGAAGTGACACGAAGTAAAAGAATGGCGGAAGAAGGGGAGAACATGGAAGAGAGTATTCCTCTGTTATGCATGTAGGAATCCGTTGTCGCGAGCCGCAGCACTGATTAATAATGCTCCTCTATGGTGACAATGGCGACTGAGAGCAGAAGAACACGGAAAAGGCGTGGTGAAGATGAAATTGAAAGTCCCGTTTACGAATTACGAAATAGTTAATCATCGAGGGGTCGGCCGAAAAATTAATTTCGTTGCCTCGCACATGGAATAACTATTACCTGTAATCATTTTTGTGAAATATAACTTTATCTTCATTTCTGCTGTTCCTCCTCGTTCACTATGTTATTTATGCTACTTGAAAAATCTCATGTCCGTAATGGTAATCATTAGACCAATGAATTTTATGTATTTATGAAAAATGCTGAATACAATATCAAACTCGGATCAGTGAGAATTTCCTCGTTCAAAAATTTGTGAAAATATTTCGACCATTATCGAAAATGTTAAAAAAAGGTACGATAATAAACAGAGTCATTGTTTTACAATGAAAAACCCCCTAAGGTAACCTAGAGCAGACTAGACTCAACCCTTTAAGGTGCCTCACCCTGTACGTTACAATCCGTCTACCTTCAACGAAGTACCATCGTATTGTTTATAGCTATAGCACGGAAATCCAACAATGAAATAACGAAAAGGACATTGGAGCAATGTGTATCTTCGAGTCTCTGGAGCATTCAAATTAACAGGACAAACCCGTTGTCGCAATATTTCCGAGAAGCGAAGCCCCGCAACCGACTAAACAAACAGCCTAATACTTTGACAGATTATTATTCGTTCCTTCGCGATAAATCCCGTTAAATAGTCGAGCAAACAGTGACTTTCCGCGATTTAGATCAGAAAGAACTGTGTCCTAAATCAATCTTAACGCGAGCGAGCACGAATCATCACAGATTTAGTTTAAACGATAGGAGGGCGAGGGGGACAAACGATGCTTCGATAAATTGCCAACTATAAATAACGCTGTACGAACGCGGCCACCGAAATTGAAGTACCGCAAAAACCGCATTCGACCCGGTTCTAATGGTACTAACGGCCCCGAGCACGGTATATTGTGCGGTTTCGTCGAAAGTATCGCGCAACGGTCCCGTTGTAAACGTCATAACATAATTGAAAGCGTCGAGCAGCCTGTCCACCGCGTTGGCCAGGCTGGACGAAGCGCAATTCCGGATCGGCGTAAATTTCAATCTCGCGGAAAAGAAAGAATGACGAAACCGCGAATGGAGCACTCGGTCTCGACTTCTCGCGAGGAGACCGTAAAAAAAAAGGGAACATGCGCCCATTCGCCGGGCGAGAGGAGGCCGTGAAAAGGTTAATCCAGCGACAAAAGTGCGACCCGGAAGGAAGCAAGGTGCGCGGCGGGGTCATTGTCCTCGAAAAGGCGCGTAGCGCGATACATTTCAGGGAGTGAGGAGGACTCGTGAACCGACAAAAGCTCGAAATCCCGGCAGACAGGGAGGCTCGCGGCCGTTTTTCCTCGCGAGATCGTCCGGAACGACGACGGTGTCACGTACGGGTCCACTTGTATACGTGTGCGCGCATCGTGTAGCGGATTCGGCTGCCCAGGCTGACATTTACCGTTCACACGAAACATTTGTCATCCATGGCCGGGGAGGCAGCGCCGGTACGGAGAACTCCCGTTCTCCTCCGGACATTGGTCGCGAGATGCCGGTGGGAAACGAAAAGGAAAACCGTCTCCGAGACCGTTGGAACCCGGTGGGTCGGGCCCGGCGGTGTCACGCGTCACAACATTGCATTTCTCGGTGGGGCTCACACGCGACGGTTACGCAGCAAGTCGACGTGCGTGCAAGTGCGACGAGAGAGCGAAACTCTTGTCGTCGTCATGCTGCGTCGGATATCGAATCGGGTCCTTGTCACACAACGTGTTAAGTCGCGTCACGAGCGTCGCGATTCCATCAATTCCATCACCACACACCCACTGCACATAAACGAGCGCCGAAGGAGCGCACCGGCCGTTAAACCAGCACCGGTCTTGGTCTCTCTTCTTTCAGCCGCTTTCGGCCTGAGCCGGCCCGAGTAGTCGTGCTCCGCCAGAAAAGAGAAGCCCCGGCTCCGGGACACGACACGTTGCACACTCCTCTTCCGATCTTTCTCTTTCTTTCTCTCTCTCTTTCTCTCTCTATCTATCTATCTATCTCTCTCTCTCTCTCACGCTCTCTTTCTCTCACTCTCTCACTCTGTCTGTCAGGGCCGTGCGAATGTGTTGAATGGTGACTGATACAGGGGGCTGTGCTCGAGAAAAAGGGGGAGGGACGTGGAGAACGTGCGAGATCCGCGTGTGTCTTTTGGGCTGCCGGTCCCAGCGTTGACTGCACCATCGGACTCTATCGCGCTACTCGCTACCACCACCGATATCACCACCACCACTACCACCACCACCACCAGCACCACCAACGCCGCCGACGCCGCCGACGCCGCCGCCACCAACGTTACCGCCGACGACGACGACGCCGTCGGTTCCCGTTGCCTATCGATTTTTCCGCGCAGCCTCCGCGGCCGGAGCACACAGACCGTCGACGTCTGCTGGGTAGTTCTAACATCGTTGTGTTGCTACTTTAACCCTTTCTCTCACCTGCCTCGGCTCTTGTTTTTGGTCCCAAGGGTTCCTACAACGGATTATTTTTCTTTTCTCTTTGCATGGAACAGTGCTGAGAAGTTACCCTAACTACCTTACCCCCGGTCTCTCTCTCTCCATCTCTATCCCTCCCTCTCGCTGTTGGAGTTTCTACTCCCTGATTCGAGATTTAGTATAGTATCCTGTCTGGACCCTTTTGGCGGATTCGTCTCATGTAATATGAATTTCATGATTGCAACACGGCATTCTGTTCGGTTTGCTCTGAAACTACCCCAATGGGGGGTTGTCTCAACGGTGCTGCTTGCTATTTTAATCCTTCCTCTGGCATGGCTCAACTTCGTTTTTAGTTCCGTTGATGTCCTCCGATGGAAACCGTTCTTTTTGCGTGGAAACACGTAGGAAAAATACGGGTCTGACTACTTCGTTGTATTCTATGGGTTAGGACAGAGATGATTAGGCTTGGGATTTCGTGTTGCGTGTGTCGCGACCCTTATGGTAGCTCTGACACCCTCCACATGACTTTCTCGGGTCAGGGGACATGAAGTTGAGTTTGGTTTGTTCTGAACCTACCCTACTGCAGGATTGTTCCAACGTCCCTGCTTCACACTTTAACCTTTTCTCTCGCCTAGCTTTGTTTTAGTGCCATTGACATATTCCAAAAGGTGGTGTTGGATATTCTTTGGCAAAATATGGGAAAAAGTAGGCCTAACTCTATAACCTAACCTAACCCTCCATATGGCTTTCTCGGTTCAGTGGACACCTGCTTGAGTTTGGTTTGTTCTGGACGTACTCTAATACATGGCTGTTTTAATCATTTCCTTCCCCTAGCTTAGCTTTATTGATAAACTTCCACTTGACCCTATGTTATCCGACTATTTTGTACATCCAGGTGCGAATGCAGACTGTAATGTAGAGAACGCCTCGTCGTCGGACACGTTGATCACGATTTTCGTTGTTTAAGAAAACAGCGATGAACCAAGAGGACTAAAAGCGCTTTTACGATCACAGTTTAGCCCGCGATTGCTTTCTCAACGATTTTATGACTCCTTCGACCCCCTTATTGATCGCGTTTAGTGTTGATCTTTCGTCCATGTCCTCGTCGCGACGCAGTTTCGAATCTCGTTGATTTTACGAGAAACTCGCGTCCCATTGCGCATGGTGGACGGTGCTCGATGATTTGTATCATTAAAGCGTTGTTGTTACTTGCAAGATTTTCGTGATCGTGGGCTCGATCGTGAACGACCACAAAGTGATCGCTGATAATATACAACGTTCCTGTTCCGCTTTATTACGCTCCCCATATTAAAAAACTTTCAAGCGTTCGGCGATCCCTTTCTTAAAGACCAGTCAACTTTCGCAACAATGGGCGGAAGGTGGAGGGTACCGAGAGAAAGAGAGAGAACGAGAGGGAATTTTTCTTTTTTTCGCACAAACGAGACCCGAAAGGAAGACATTCTTATCCGAAAAAAGCGAAACGTCCCGGCGATAAAATGCACGATTTTCTGGAAAGACTTTAGCAGAGGGGACGAAAAAACGAGTGAAAGACGGGAGGACCCCTCTTCTACTTTCGTATTATGCGGCCTTTTATTCGTTTCTCCACGGCTTCGTTGGGCCGTGGTTCCTTCAAAGCCGAGAACGGGCTAACAGTCGGCGTTCCCCGCTAACGAACGAGCCGGGAATCCGCGCCGACCTCTGGAGGATATTTGTGTTCGTTAGAGATAATCGATGCAAAACACTCGAACCAATTTCCCGGCAGAAAATTTCGGATTTAAACGGATGCCGCTGCTCGGCCAAGCGTAATCCGAAAACTGATTTTTCTTTGGGAAGAGGATAGTTACTCTTCCATCCCCCCATGCAAGGAGGATTTCGGGATAACCCGAAATCCTGGGAATTCATCTTAAGCGTCTACCAAGTGCTGAAACTCCTTTGAAAGCGAGAGGTTTCTCATGACTCTAAAGGAAGGAACTTACATTCTATTTCCACGCGAGCTCGTCATTTTATCGCTGAATTGGAGATAAAGGTTTCTTCCGTTCAGGATGTCCCGACAGTCATTGTGCAACCAGGTGACTACTTGTGAGAATGCGAGTCGAAAGTGCAGAATGAAGTGTTTGCGGATGAAGCTTAGAAATTCGACGAACACGCGTGCAATTGAATAGAAAGTGGCCATCGTGTTTACTCATCATTCAGACACACACACACAAACATTTCATTCTGCAGTTTCGACATATTTCAACACGAGGGATTTTGTATTTGCTAGTAGCCTCGAAGGTATGTGCGACCAATTTTCATTTTTCGGAAATTTGTAAATACATTCTTTAATGGCCATACTAGTCTTGTATTCATTATTATTTCTGTGTCAAAAAGTTATTAAGATGATTTCTCTTAGGCAATCCAGCAGATCATGTCGTCGCCTTTACCATAGATACTGAGCATGCCCATATGGCTCAAAACCATAAACAAACCTTTCGCAGTTACTTTTGCACTGATTTTACCTGTCGAGCAACTTGAAACAAAAGTTGTTTAACTCGGAGAGGATCTGGTAAGCAAAACATGTTCTCAGACGCTTAGAGAAACGCAGCTTCATTTCCTTGAACAACCTATAAATTTATACATTATACATTATTCTAACAAGTTGAGAAAATTAAAAATGTCCACCACGACTGCACGGACACATTATATGTCCTCTATACAGTATGTAAGCTTTTCTGGCCCGATAACTCAAAACGAAACAGAATTACACGAACTCAACTGTGACAACGAATTCCTTCGAGTGTGTCGATCAGTTAATCGATTATCGAGAAGAACCATGAATGTATTGACCGACAGGGAAAGCCAGGCTTTCCCATGATCGTTTTGAGTACTCAACGACTATCCTGAAACATGTATTAAGAGATACTTCGGACTTCGACGTCAATGCGACGAAACTTCGAACATCTCGCGCAAACTATGGAAATAATGATCTCCATAAGGTATTTAACAGGTATAACGAAACTTGTTGAAAACACGAAACTTGGAGCATAAATCCCGTCATTATGCTTGAAGTATTCGTTGCGACAAAATTCCAATTTCAAATAAATCTTATTAATCGAACTTTCTAACGTACTTTGCAAATCTGCTATAACGAAGCGTCGGGAGGCTCATTATTTATCACTATTCCATCGTTACTAACACAATCGAGCAATTCGTTCAGAAAATGTTTATCACGCACACACAGTGCTTGCTTTAACCAACAAGTTTTATTTAGAAAATAGCTGTACTCGTTTAACGTTACTATCAAAAATAAAGCGTGTGCAACAACCTAATACTTACATGCGAATTGTAATAGACTGCAGGGATTAGCAAAGTTCGCCGTTTCAACGTAGGGACGAATTATTTTAAAAAAAGCGAGCGGCCATAACGAAAAGTAATTTGGCGTTCGATGTCCGAACGATAAAACGAACGATAAGTGTGGCGTTAAAAAGAACAAGAATCGGGACAAATCACCCACACCCGACGCGGCCCGGTCTGATCACGGACAGATGACTCTACTCGATGCCAGTAGTGCTACTCAATCTGTGACCAGACAATAAAGGAAGTAACGCTTACGCCAGCGGGTTTCCAGCGATAATGGGTGATCTTGGAAATGGAAAAAACCGAAGAAAAGAATCTTCGGGTGTGCCTCCCCGTGCACGAAGGAGGTCAACGTGAAATGGCGGACCTTAAGTAGATAACCGGTGATATTCTCGCACCACTTAAAAATTATACCCCGTCGAAAATAACCGGCGGAAGATAAACGACAAGACGTTTCCACCCCGAGAACAACGTGTCCCGTGGAATTCACTGATTTGTAAGCAACCGTTTACAGGATTCTCACTACAGAAAATTCAATTTATGTCAGGAATCGTAGTCCGAGACCGAGACCCATGCGAAAAGGGTCGTTCCACGGGAACCGGCTGAAATGTAATTTTTCACTGAGGTCCCGGCGAGCGGCCGACAAGGATTAATTAAATCTATGCTCGAAAAGGTGACCTTAATGAGATAGGATTCTTAAATTGAAACATCCTCGAGTGAGCCGATCTCTCGTTCTCAAATGGATATCTGTATCGTGCCAGCGGAACAATAGAACGGTCGTGCAAATAAATCTGTTTCGTTTGTAGATACAATTTCTGTTTCAAGAAAACTGCAGAAAATCTACCTACTTATATGTACAAAGCGAGAGTTTCGTCTCGATAACCGACTTTTTCCAACAAATTGTTGGCTTTCTTTCGTGGCGATGACGTTTCAAAGAAATTTAACTAATTTGGTTGCAGACAGAAGTATGCTCTTTCAAAAATACTGAACGCTTCAAATATATCAAGTTTAATCCCACTGCTTGGAAATCAGGTGCTGAACCGATAGAACAGGGACGCGCGGAAATATATGAATCTGAGAATTATTGTAACGATGACGCACGAAATGTTAGTTGCCGTAGAATCGTGCGCGGAAGAATGCGAAACACTGTTTTGAGAGTGCACGTGTGTACATTGTACATATACCGACGTACATGCCACGGCCACATGCCCGCGACGATTCATAGACCGTATTCTGGCGAGCGAAGTCCAACCGGGTATCTCAACGTGAAAGATTTTTCGAAGTGAAACGATAAAGGGACATTCTTCGAAGGACACCAGGAAATGGGGATAAGGACGGGTGCGAGGGGCATTCAAATAAATTCCGGAAACAGTAAATCTCCTGGAAATCTCTCTTCGAGACGGTGGAAGCGGGACAAGGATGGATGGGTAACCACATAAGAGGCATACACTCATGTACGCGATAAATACGAATTGTAAATGGGTGGGTATATGTACGTTAAATATATGCTCGATGGGTGTTCGAATTATGGCCCTGTGTTTTCAAAGTCGCTACTGCCAACATACTTTGCAGTATGTGTTAACTTTGCAATAAAGTGCTCTTTAACTTCATTGGGTTCACTTCGATATCAAAACTCAATGTTCACATAAAACTAGCTTTACAAATATGTTCATAATTGCTGAAAGATACTCAGAAAATTATATAATAAACGTGGATGCTTGAATTAACTAATATAAATTTTATAAAATAATCACAAAATTCTATCGCAGACCAATTCCTTTTGCATACGAGCTCCAAGTAAGATACGCAGCACAGACGACTGTGGAAGGTCTCAAGGATCCAAGGATCCTCCGTAAAATCACAAAATCTCTCGAGAAGTTTGAGGAACAGCGTTTTATTCTTCGAGAACCAAGTTCGAGCTAATCTCGAATATCTCCGAGAGGTATACAAGCTAGACTGCCAGGTCACTGGACAAAAGATATATTGAGTTTCCGTGTACGATGGCGTCAATTATTGAAACGCCTATCAATAATCCTAGAATTTCCAGCCGGTGGAAGAAATGTATGTGTATTTGTGGTTAGATAAATTTATTTTTCTCTAAGTTTGTTGTTTTTTTGCCGTTCGATAAGTACACACCCTTTAAGAACGCATTAGGAACGTTCCTCGCTCGTGCGCATGTACATACTCATTTATTAATTAATTATAGAGTGTCTTATCCTGACTCTGCCTTGCGTAATTATTTTATTATCCGTCAAAATCTCCCCGGATACATTTCTGGTTTAGTCTTTCTATAATAGATCTTCCATGAGCCAAAGAGATGTTTCTCTCACCTTATGGAGAATGAGCTATGATTAAAGATTCACAGCCCAGTTATGATAAAGTTGACATAGGAACGCATTTAACTACGTATCGCAACATCCTGGGAACAATCTTCGCGAGTTTGTAAAATGTGGTGAAAGTCAACAGCAGAATTAATAGAAGTAGCACGATAAACAGTTTAATCGCGCGATTTATAGTTTTAACATGTGCTCATAATGTTAGCAAAGTGAAATGGCACGCTCTGTATATCGTGGAAAGTAAATACAACGTAGACCCAGGCACAGCTGCGGGATATTGTTGTAACCTATTGTTTACTGTACCAAACAAAGTTTCCACTAAACGTTCGAACCTTGACAAACAATTAACAAAGAGAATCTTTTACAGATGACGAGAGGTCGTGAAATGAACGTTTGCCTCTGCCTTTTCCATTTACGCTTTCGTCAATTTTCATCGAAGGGACATGCAAATTCCCGGTGAATATTCGCGCAGCTTCTAACGACACGACGTCAAAAAAATGACTCGTACTTTATACGGATGCCGCTGCATTTTTCATATAACCGGAAAATTGATTTCATTTGCCTGACGGATATTCTCCGGCATGTCTCTAATAAACTCGTCATTTTCATTAGGATCGTTTAACGATGGTTAAACAGGAACGACGCGTCGCGTCGTTGCTTCTGCGAAATAAGAGCGAATTTTTTGATTTTCTTAATTGATTTTCACCGAGATAGTAAGTCGCGCAGGGACGTAGCCGGTAGTGTGCAGACGAGTTTATGCGAGCATGATTTGAATTTCCGTTTTTCCTTCATTCGACCAGGAGCACCGATATTTTCACGGTGTCACGCGAGGCAGCCGTCTGGTCGGCAAAATGTCAGGTGCCCAAATTTAGGGAGATTAACTCGCCGAGCTGTGCGGCTGCATTTCCATTTAGATTCTCCCCGTGTAAACGTCTTAATCCGGCTCATTAGCACGACGTATCTCCCCGTAACGCGCCGATTTTTGCTACCGGCTTTGACTCTACGTGGAGAATTGACATTAGTCACAAGTAATTAAAGATTAACATTTTTCATGACAAATTATTATTAGAATTAAACTTAACATGCTCTTCCAAATACGTGTCATGGCAGGACTTTATTAAACCATTACTTACCGGAAGCCTATCGGTATAATTCTCGATGACTGGTATATATCAAACGGGAACTTGAAAATTTCTTTAAAAAAAAGTCTGAAAGAAATAATTGGATTGATGGTACAACTTGTTAAACCATTCAAAACTTCCTTGAATAACTATTTTCAACAACAATTGTACTGTAGAAGATTTTTAAACTATAACCTCTTGTCTACAATCTGCGTCTTAAATGCTCCTGCTAAATGTTACGAAAATTAGGACTCCGTTGAAGACGTCGTTGAAGTGGAAAATGAAAAGGGTTCCTAACGCGGTTTTTGAATGCTGCGGCGAAAACAAAGAGCCACTTTATCAGGTAATCGCGCGCCATAATTAAAGTTTCTCCGCCCGTTTCGGTGAACTCGATCGCGCAGTGTACACGGAACCACTGCAGCGGAGATCGTCAAAAGCGGCATTCACCGGCAATTTTGATTTCAGGGATTTCAATTACGGCAGCAGCTTTAATGCGGCTCTCGGTCAATTTGCGCGCGGTAAGTTTCTCAACTTTCGTCCGAGCCTCCTGTATAACGACTGGCAATGCGACCAAGTTTCCTGAGCCAGTGAATGAAAATGCAGCTAATACTTTAATGGCGGCCACTCTCTGTGTACAATTACATTCGGAAATGACTGCCTTACTCGTTGCGACAATAATTATTACGACTTTGCCGGGATTTGTCAAAGCCGATCCTCAGAGGGCTGTTTTCCAAGGTCGATCTGTTTTAACCGTTCGAAGCAAATTTATGGTGATCTCTCGAAAACGATAGCACTCCCCATTCGAGAACATTTTTCAACAATTCACTGCGAAGTCATTTGCTGTCTACATCGATTCCTTTCGACAGTCTTCGAGGTTGCCATTATCAAGCGCTTCCTTGCTCACGTTCGTGAACATTGAATTTACTGTCTGTCGTTCAGGAAACCGTGGGCTCATCAATTTTTGAACGATCGCCTTTCATGTCAACTTTGCGACCGGAAATGAATAAAAATAGCGCCTCGAACGTGCGCGCTTGAAAACCATCTGCGAAATTCCTCAATATTATTTTATGAACATTACGGCGACGCAATATTAACAGTTTATCTACCGGAAGCCTCTAAAGAGGATATCCCATTACTGTGTTCTACGAAAAGGAAGTTTAAAAATCTTCTCTTACGTAACTCTCAAGAACAAAATTATTAGATTACGTATTTCTAACAAATCATCATCGTCGCATGAACAAAGGAAATAAGTACACCTATATGATCCAGATAAATTGGCTATCCTAGATCCATCCTAATCACTCTTTGCCGCTATGAAACTATAAAGCGATCTATTTCGGGGCGCCAGAGAAGTGGTTTAAATACGCCAAAAGCATAATCCAATTTTCATATCAAACGAGCGAACTCTCGTGCGGAGAACGTCATATTTGTCCGCGAAGATGGCGACTATTTAAAACTACGAGACGCGAGATTCATGGCAGCCATTTAGAGAGCCGGATCTTGAGCAAAACTTTGAAAATCGCGGACACCGTGACAGATAGTGGGCGGACGATTCTCGTTTGAAACGAAACTCCGTTCGACCGAATGTCCGACAGAAAAAAATTTACAAACGTGGAACAACAAAATGGCGAGTGACAACAGATCGATTCACGCGAGAAATGGTGGACTAAGCAGAAAGCAAGGTAAAAAATTCCGCGACATTGAAGGAGCAAACGATAACAATCGGTTATACAATTATTTAAATGTTCATTCTGAGACACAAACATTTCCCACGCGATAAACGGAAGATCGAGATGATTGATTAAAGTCATCAAGGTTTAGTCAACGTCTATCTTGATATTACTAAATCCCCCACGATCCTCCAAGTCCGTATGAGGTCAAATACTGGAAAACAAGGCGCATTTGCCGGCATCGTGCTGCAAAACTATTAATATTATTTCGCAATCGGTTCTATCATATCATTAAAGCGAAATTAAAATTATCAAGTCGGCAGGTTTTCTTAATTATTTTTGCCCACGATAATTTTCCTTGGCACAGCCTCGACTCGGCTGTTTCGTTTCATTGCAGGCATTTAATTGCTTTGTAAACCGCTTCTGAACTTCCTCTGTGGCGGGGAAGCATTACGACGAAATAATTTGTAACATTTGAGCGAATTAATTCACGTCGCGAGTACTCGTCGCGGCGGATTAAAATGTCCCGGACGTGCTTCATTGTTACGGGAAATTTCAATGCAGCATTTAATTAATCCGTGAAAGCTCTATTTGTTTGCGGTGTAAAACGAAGATGCAGCGAATTGAGAAATGGACGGTGAGATACACGTGTCCGCAAGATTGTTCAAACCCGTGGCAAGAACTTAAGCTAATCAACTATTTCATCCATATTCCGAGGGAACTTCGCCGGCTGAAGTTTTGCATGAACTTCTCGAATAAGAAATCTCCGCTGCGTCTTCCGAGTAGGATAGAAACTTTCTGGGTAATATGTTTAACACGAAGACCCATAGAAACCGAAAAGAAGATAAATGGAACCGATAACTCGATGTTCCGACGGATGATCTAATCGATAACAAGAGGAAGATCGTCCTCTTTCATTCTTCTTCAATCCTCTAACGAGAAGACGGCGTCGAAGTTTATTGTCTTCGATAAAAATGCAGGAAAAAGCATGTTATTACGCGAATCTCGATCGAGATGTGCATGGACGTGCTCCAAGATGTGAAGACATAATTGAACTCCGGCCATTCGCGAAGTTCCCGTGACTTGATCCCCTAATGGGCCGTAAAACCGAGATTACGTCGGACGCTTAAATTACCGGCAACGCAAAATGTGTGCATATGATGAGCTCGTACTTTCGGCAGCGACCAATAACATAACTTTTTCGCGAGTGCCGTCCCATCGATCGTTCTAAATAGAAGCCGAAGTCGTTTCGGATTGAAACACACGTACGGGTCCGGAAGCAATCATACTGAGGATCGTGTGTTGGTGTACATGGCCCCGTTTCTTACAGAATAAACTCAATTTAATCCGGCGCCGGGAACCGATGGTCCAGTGTTAATGGAATTCAACCTGCTGGATGCGTCACGCTCGACCAGGTCTTCGGACACGATTGAGAAATAACTACGGGGCTCGATTTATCGGAGCGTGAAAAAAAAGAACGTCCGATGTTGGCGGGACAAAAGGTTGACACACAAAGTAAACAAGTATATGACGACGGGGCTCACGCGTAAGAAATAAATTAAAAAATAACAGATATAAATCAAGCCGGTCCGTTTCGCGCCCGATCAAATGAAGACAAATGAGATTACCTGCATCTTTGTCCTTCCCCGCGCAAAGCAACGTTGTTGACACCATGCAGTATGATTTACCATGGACTAGAACCAGCTGCAGTTAGAGCTGCAGGGAACAGACGCCGAGAGTATCTGAAACACGTGAACCAGACAGAATTGTCAAAATTATAGCTGTTTTTATGCAGTGGCTCTGAAAGGCACCTTCCGATTTTTAATTGATAATTCTATCGATGTTTAGGACCCAAACATATCCAAGCTTGGGTCCACGGTTTTGAATTATTAATCTCTTAATTTTAAATTGAATTGATTAAATGTGTTTGATTGTCTGTTGAACTTGCAGAAACCACTGAATCCAACGTTCGACAGTATAAACAATAATGATTTTTACATGTGAAACGCCAATTATGTCAACGTCTATTCACATTCCCGAAAGTTACGTATTTAAGACCAAGTAATAAAAGGCAGTGGACATGCAAGGAAAGTTACGAGACCCGGGTGCAACGCGAAGTTTTACAAAATTTAGAGGGTGTGAGTGGATAGGAGTTCATGCATGTGTACTATTGATATTCGAAGGACGACCACGTTACGTCGGAGCGAATTATGTGGGTTACTAGTCCAAGGTCTAACTTCGTTCGTGTCCTGGAACATAAGCTCGTTTGTACCCTGGATAATTTACTAGGACCTCCGATGACCTACATTTTTAGTTTGTATCGTGGTTTATTGTGGTTGTGAATTGAACGTTAATCGTTCCGTAACTCGAGAAACGTTAAAATGCAAAGCATTAAATGAAGACGAGTTCGGCACCTCACGGCTGAATGAGTTCTATCGATTTCGAGCAAATCAACCGTGGTTCTCGCAGAAGGAAGTTGTTCCCGAACGTGCCTTCGCACTCTACGACGTCTGTCGATACGATATTCAATTCCATGGTATTGGATTTCCCTTCTCAGTGGTCTGCAGTCAGACTACAACTGCAACTGCAGTTCCAGTAGCTAGCAACGATGCGGTTCTATCAAGGGTCCGTCAGTTCCCTTTTCCCTCCCTTCCCTATTTCGACGTTTGGTAGACAATGCGCCCGGCAAAAATGTTTGCGAAATCGGTCGGTGACCTCGTAACCGGCATCGCGATGAATTATGCAGCTTGTTCAATGAATTTGATCCGCAACAAATGCATGTGTTCTCCAAATACAGTAGACAACAGTGCGTTTTCGAAACTATACAATATTCTTTACACAGCAACATTTGATAGAATGGTTTAGATCCAATTGGTTTTATTGTTTCTATTGTCTTAATTTTGCGCGGCTCCATTCAGTTTCAATGATTTAATAAGAAAAGAAATAACACACTAATTTTCCCCCATTTTTTCACGACCTACAAGAACATTATTCGAATGATCAATCCTTGTTCTCGGAAAATGTGATAAGTCGGCGTTTCCGAGGATTAACTGGATATCTCCGCATTTTAATTGGATCGGGTCGCTTAATAAAGGCAAATTTATGTCTCATTCAATGCTGTTTCGCACATTAAAAATTGTAATATACGTACATACGATCGGCGATAATAAAAGCGACACGAACGCGGCTGTGTGCTCACGATAAGAAGCTCGTCTAATTTCTGACGTTGTTGCCTAGCAGTCTGAAACATCCATTATTAATTCCGTACGTAATAATAGGAGCCACGCCGCTCTGCATCTCGCAGTGACGGGTAGCTTGAATTCGCAGTCGGATTAAAATTCATACGGATCCTTGGAAACAAGTTTGGTTACCGGCAGATCTCCCAGATAACGTTAAATATCGCGATTTCAATGAATGCGAGAATTAATTAATGCAACGTTGCTCAACTCGCTCAAAAATTTGATTTACGATCGTGGCAGACGGTTTATACAATCATGCGCACCGTGTCGCAACCCGTATACAAACTGGCTAATTATGATCTTGCTAATAAATTAAGAAAATTTCATGCAGGATTTCGAGAGACCCGAAATGTAAATCGCAACGTTACAATTTATGTAAAACCCCTTCTAAACATAACCGCCTGCCTTGACGCGCTAATTCAAAATTCCGTAGCTCCGTAACTTGTTACATGCTATTGATTATACTGTAATTCTTTTATAATTTATTGCCGATGATAAGCGGCAGCAAACACTTATCGCACCGTGAAGCCTTTATGCTTCGCGGATGATGTACAAGCATTTTATGCTTTACAAGACATTAATACATTTTGGATCCGGCATTATTGTTATTTTTCTTTGTTCTGCTCACTTTTATATCCGCTCCAGGATACAAGGTTGACAGACTAAGGATCTATGGCACAATGCGATTGCCTTCTGAAGAGAATTGTTCTTTTGCATGATTAAAGAACCGTGAAAAGCGTGTCTGAGCGTGGCAGATTGTTGAACACGAAGCGGAGAATTTTTTATCAATCATTTTTGTTGTGTCACTCTTTGAGAAAATTCTTTGCCACGACAAGATTCACAATATCAAAATACTTGTCATAATTTGTATTATGCTGAATGTACGTATTATACACAAACTGTGTATTTGCGCTGTAATTTTTAAAGTGGTTTCTTCAACACGTCTTGAAATCGCAGTCTTTAGCAATCACACTTTTGTATTTTATTTCTTCTATCTTGTGTTCACTTCTACAAGAATGTAGCCTAAGTATACAGCTATTTACCAAGCATTTTCCTCAATTTGCAAGACTGTCGATTTTTCTGGTTCCACAACAAAAAGGATGCATAGCTCAAAGGAGGGAAGTGAAAGGTCCTATGACGTCAAAGTTCTACCTACCTCTCATCTTGTTTGCATTGATCAGAATTACTTTATTCCTAAAACCTGATGACGTCAACTTCTACCTCTCATCCTTTTTTTTTCATTAACCCCAGCGGCTTTACCGTTAAAACCCAACACTTTTTAATACTCGATACTAAATATTTCTCTAAAGACGTTTCATTCAAAGAAACAAAATTTACATGACTAGTCAATGGAGCAGGTTTAACGCTCACATTTTTATTACTAATTCATCATGCTGTCTTCACATGGTCTCCGTATACCACTCGTATTGTCAAGGAACATCACTCAACCACCCTCGTTTCTGATTTTGAAGAAACTTTACAGATTTGTAATGCCACCAAAGACAGGGGAAACGTGGCTGGAGATTTTAAGTTCGAGGGGTGAAACCGCCGTCTGGAAGCCATCTATAAGACTATCTTAGAAACGGAGATAAAAGGTACAGCAATCTGAAAGCGGTAGCTGATTTCTCACTCTAATTCTGAACCAGAGCTGGGTAAAATAGTGCTTGAAATACTAAGTAGTAAATAATCCTAATTATTTTAAACTATACGTACCAACTCAAAAATAAAACATTTTATTTTCGAAATTTTATATCTTATTTGAAATACTATTTTCTTTAAGCGAAATAAAAATCTAAAATACTAAATAGTATTTGAAATATTTATTTCGCCAAATAATGCTCATCTCTGCTCTGAACCTGCTTAGCTTGTAAAGGGTTATCACCGAGCAGAGCGAATTTGCCGTCGATATAAATACACCGAAGGCGACTGAGAGATGCAAAGAACGCTCACGGACCCGTCACCGTGCGAATCGTCGTCGCGATAGTTGCTCAGGAAAATCCGATCCAAGGTCACAGCGGTCTTGAAAGTCCAATCAAACAGTCGATACACCGTTCGAGAGATATGTCGGCGGATAAGAGTCCGGTCGTCGGAAACGAATCTCGAAACGAGAAAACGAACGATCGGAAGAAATCGCGGAAGGGAGGGAACAACAGCGATTTAGCGGAATTATTTGCATAAGGTGACGCAGGACCGTCCCTATCTAGAGATTCTGCAATGTTCGGAGAGGAGGATCGACAACTGCTTGAATTATGTATCGTTAACACAGACGGAATTAATTGACAGCTGGCAGATTGATCTCTCTGCAGACAAACGGCTATTTCGATCGCGCCGTTAATTTATTTACATAGGAAAAGAATACACGTTGCCCGATCGCCTGGCAGAAGATTCGCGCGTCAATTCGCGCGACGCCTTTATTACCGTCTTGCGAACACCGAAGTCATCGGCGCATTTATTTATTTACACAGAGAAAGTGCACCGTTCTACCGCAAATGCCCCATCTCGAGATAAAAAGTATTATGGAACAAACACCATTAGCTTTCTATTCAAATTCGCCGCCGTTTTCGCGCACGCTTCATAAATCTTGCAATAATCTCCCGCCTGCCGGCCGCCGCTCGCATAAAATCGCGGAAAATCGCAAAACCGTGCGCACCCGAAAAGAAACGTTAAGCCTCGTTTCAAGGGGCATATCGATTTTGAACTTTCAGATCAGACAGACCTGACCAGACGTGCGACCGAGCACGTCACGCTGATCTTCGTATCGAATAAGCAACCAGTAATATCATTCAGCTTATTATTAAAACCTGCTTCTGAACATTAAGCTGGAAGAAAGTGCATTCCATATGAAAGTGCACTTCAGAGTATTTGGCCGTCGACTGTTCAACATAAGTGTCCGTAAACAATGGCCTTTTATAAGCAATTTTATGAAACCTTTCCTCGAGTAAGGATTCGCCCGGCAAAAAAGCCCGGATAGTGTCACTCCCCTTCGCGGGCCTAGAGTGTCTTTTTAAAAATTCATTAAGAATACAGGTGGTACGGTTGGTAGAGGCTATGATCTCTTACGACAGGTTCTCTTTTTTTTTCTTGCTTCCTCTTTATCATGTACTTATAACACCGAGTATCCGGTCGGGAGTGGTGCTCTCGAACGAGGAACCGACTGTGGACAGCAGACATCTGCTTTTTGAACGCTTATCCTCTAATTATCCCTTCTATTATACAGCGGCAGCCATAATTGCTGTCTACCCTGCTCCAATCGTCCCAGCCTCGTAACATTTGAATGGTTGGAGTCAGGCGGACGAGTATTATCATCTTCGGCGTATGTAGGTACTGTCCAAAGCTTGCCCAACGAGTAAAACCAGTAACTCCGAACCAAACCAAGGAAGTTGATTGCTCTTACCATAAAATTTTTAAAAATCACGGGCCGAGGAATTTTCTTTCCTTCGTCAATGCTAACCTGAATGTAAAACGAAGGTGCATTGACTCTTAATTACGAGATGGATCCTGAAGTGCCACAATCTCTTTTACTTTTTACACATTATTCAGCTGGTATGTTGAAGTGAACAACTTCGTTGAAATATTATTTATGATAAATATAACTGGACATATCGGTATAAGGAATTCCATACAGTCTCTAACGATCAAGGATTAAATTCTATCATATGTTGTAGTTCACAATTTTCTGAACCTTCTTGTAAACTGTTATTATTGTAAAATTTTGTCACACAAACAATGTGTAGGATAAATGTGCTTTAAGTAGCTGACTATTAGAGCGATTACCATAGTATAAATAAGAAAATGAAGAGAAAATATTTTTAATTTAACGTTATTCGTGTGAACCTAATTAAGGCCTAAAAAAGGTACCAGCTGTGTAACTACCACGAGCAAAAACTCTACATATATTGCTTCCCATCCTTTTCTTAGAAGGTTCCAGGACTTTTGCGCAGCTATTGACTATACGAAAAAGGGGATAACAAGGTGAAATAGGATCTCTTTAACAGAGACAGTGCCTAATTAGCCGAATAGGGTCAATGGCCAAGATGATACATCTGTAACGTGCTTAGCACACTGACATTTTGAAAACGGGGACAATAGCTGTAGCTGTTGCGCCTTGATTAGCACGCTGATGTTTCGTTAATTAGATGTCGGTAACTTTGCAGATGCGAACTGGTCTGGAGTGGAGACACGGCGTAAAGCAGAGGTGTGTATCGGGCCTTATTCAAACGTTATTCAAGACACACCCACAACTCCCGTGACGCTCGACTGCACCAGACTCTTTCTGGGCCCCGAGCCCCTCGGACGTGATTCGTTACTCATCAACAACAAGAAATAGATTGTGCAGGATATCAAGAGCGATTCGTCATTGCCACGAGACTCGAGGATTCAGAACGGCGGAAACGAGATAATCTTTTCATTCATATTCTTTTAATTTATCACCTGTCGAAATTTTTTAACATCCGAAATTTCCATAAAACTGTTATTTACCCTTTGTTTAAATATTAATACTACGCTGCGGATTTTTATGCAAAATAGAAAGATGTGTATATTCTTTTAACTATGGTAATAAATAGACTGCGGATTTTATTCATTTATCACAAAAATGGTTAAGCCAATTTAAAGCAGTGGTCATATGAAAAAGATTTAAAGACATCAGCGTATCGGCTTCAGCTTAATCAGATATTTAAAATAAGAAAGCAATTTTGATTTCGCTTCTGTGTCTCGCAATTAATGCAAACATTTTTTTATTTTGCATAAAGATCTACAGTCTACTAATAAGTCAGGAATATTGTAACGTACTGTAATGTCTTCAAAATGTTGTATTTCATTTATCCCTCTATAATTTATCTTGTAAATACACAAACCCACAGTACGAATGTAACATTTTAATGATAATCATATTTGTAGATATCAGCAATTAGGAACAGCTGCAAAATAAAAAATTAATTCTCTGCCTAAAAACTCAAATTATTAATGGCATTATGAAAATTCAAGTGATTGTTCTCTCATTCTTAAACCGCGTATAACAAAACGAGCTACTGCTTTCATATATTATTTTCATCGTTTGATGATAAAGTAATTGAATTTAATCTGCGGTACGATCCACACGGTTGGTTACGTAATGTGATATATCGACTGGGCTCGAAAATTGTGGCGTTCTTAATATCGCAACAAATTCCATGCGACTTTACGCAAAATAGCAGATGCATGATGCGATATTTTCGAATCGATCCGGAGAAAATTGATGGGACCCGCTTAGAATAACGGGATTGGTTTCGTTATTGCCATGAGCGCGCGCCGCGGTGTCACTTAAACAAAACAGCCCATTAATCGAAGGCTATTTGGGAACAAATCGGTAGTTCCATCACGCCAGTGAGTAAACAATTAACATATCAGTTTCACTTGGATTGCATGAAAAGATACACTAGCGTTGCAGCGGTTCCATTACTGGATTGAGAATAATTGAAAGGAAAACTATAAAATATTACATAAGAGTATATTATATAAATAGTTACGTCACAGCTTGAATGTATAATATTCCACAAGTTCGCTGCGCAGAACCGAGGTGTCAAATGAATGGGGGAAAAACACTTAACAAGTTTTTTTTTTGTGCAGTATCGATACAGCGATTAGCATTTCAAATCACAGCCAAAATCTTTCAGATGTTGAAGGACATTTCTGACGCGTTCTTAATACCATTATTGGTGACATCAGAATCTATTTTTGTAGCGGGGAAGTCATTTGAAAATCATTTATTGACGCATCGTTACATCCGCTTTTTATTTCAAGTAGGTATGTCAGTCAGAGTTCAATAATCGAAAAAAGCTAGATAGCATTTTATGTGTATGTCGAAAATCCACACGTTCCGTTGGAAATTCTGCTCGGTCAGAAAGAAATTGCTATCAGCCACGTATTTAACGCATTGCGCAGCATTATACCATATATTATGGATGATTACACAGTTCTGCTCGGGCGTATCGTTAAATCTCGCGAATGGAAACCATTTATTATAGTCACGTGATCAGTAAATGGCAGTCGAACCTTTTTTCTAATGCATAGATCGACTATCTACGTTTTATTTATTGAGTAACGAGACACGTTCAATTTTCCATAGAATTCTCATTTAAATTAAAATTCGCATCAGTATAAACTCATTAAATTTGATATTGCGTGACGACAATGACGATTCATAGGCATTATGCTAGTGAATTATCCTGGGAATCCCTGAAATCCTAGATTACGGGAAAAACTATTGCTAATCCGGAAAACGGACGAAATTAACTAGAATCCGAATAGCTTAGAGTGATTAACATCCTTAATGATATCTGTATGACATGATTAACGAAATGACTCAAATGATCGACGTAATGCGCATAGCGTATCCTCCCAGCAATATTAGTCAGCAGTTTTTCTCGGAAAATCTGAAGCAGACAAAAACGTTCATGGCGTTTAATATGGAAGTTCAATGTCTCTGACGATTTTTCGCGCGCGGGGCAAAAGTGAAACCGTAAAAGGAATGCGTGACATTCAAGCACCCGGAACAATTTGTACGTCTAATCGCGAGCATGTAGAACACCGCGGTGTAAATATTACAAGGCGAAATGGTCAATGCACCAATGCAACGGTAATGTTGCAATCGAATAAAGGTTAGTGATAACAATCAGGAGAGTATATCCTTGATAAACGCGACGGATATCTGCGCTTACCAATGAAAACTTACGAAACTGGAGCAACGCGTGTACACCTCAGAATATCTCCTCCATCGTTTGTCTCCGTTTTAATTGAACGGAAACTCAAGATTCCATCGAGCGAGCCTCGAATTCGCGGGAATCGTCGAGGAAGAAGCAAAAAGGTACTTCAAAGTCGCTGGAAACGTTTCAGGAAAAATTCTGTGTCGCCGTATGCGATAATTAACGAGCAGCTCTCCACAAAAAAACAATCTTCGCAAACCTTGACTTTGATAAATAATTGTGGAAAGCTTCCTTTTGAAGTATTAGCCGGAATTAAAAAGTTCCCGGAACCCCGATGACAAATAAAAATCGAAACTTCTATCCTATACACCATAAAAATCGACAAGAAAGGTATCTACGAATATGACATTTTTCAGAAAAATCTACAGTTCATTTATAATATAAATCGCTGCTAATAACTAGACTCTGGATCTTTATGTGAAATAAATATTTTATATACTAAAGAAACTGGGATCAAATTTCTTTCTTTAACAATAGACCTGCCAAACCAGTCAAAATGACTGGTTTCTCATTTTTTCCATCTCAATTACTGGAGTCGCAAAATCGTTTCCATCAGAAATTTTCGAATGTACTCCTTTGTTGAAGCATATAAGTAAAATTGTATGCAGTACCTATTCAGTAGTGTAATAATAACTGTTCATGTGCAATCGACGCTATGCTAAAGTTAAAATGAAAGGAAGAGAGAAACGATGCACAAATGCCGTCACAGGATTAACGTTTCGGTTACCTAGCGGAAGTTTACTGAACGGACAGGTTTTCCCCATGAATTCCAGTCGCTTAGCATTCGGAAAAATAAAGCAGAAGACGTCACATGAAATGGAATACACTCTGAACTGGAATAGCTCTTCTTAGAACCCTGAGGATTCTGCGAAAAGGAGTTCATTTTACGATAAACGTAATTCGTAGGTTTCCACAAACTCACGTTTCTTAATTAAACCTAATTAACATTGCATTTTCACGAATATTTTGTTAGACGCTATCACGACACACACGAAACGTGTCATTATACATATGCATGTAGATAGAAGTCGGATTACATACCGTTGATTATTTTTCAATTATGCTATCAATCAGCGTTCGCCACGTTTTCGCTTCGGTTACGTATACCCTAATTGACTGTGGCTAGTTACCATAATGTAATTGAACGGTTTGCATAGTTTGTGGTTTTCATGTTCACTATGGAAACGTTGAACGAAATATATGGCAAGATTCTATTTCGCCACATTTACTTTATGTAAGAAAATATAGCTCACTGCATTGTGTACAATATTGTATCGTATTCCAAGGCAGATCAAAACCTGATTGAACTGTTTGGTCTGTAAAATACTTACTACGAACACAGAAATAACCTAATCGTATCCAAAGAATATATTTGAATGATATAAACTTTATTTCGTATCCCGCAGTCTAAGCAAAAGACTAAAACATCTGCACAGATGTAGTATTTTATTGGGAGCTAAAAAGGAGCCTCCTGAGACGATACAGGAATAAGGGGAATCTTTTGCTCGACACGCCGGTCCCCACTATCGATGCTTTCGTGCTCCCAATGTTTTAGACTTTGACGGCACACGTTGCATAGTATGTGTGACCGCTTAGCCAATAATTCGCTGGAGCCGGAAATACGTGTGACTCGGGGCGTGTCCATCCCGCGCTCCTTCCAAGAGACTTCCAATATTTTCTGTTCTCAATAACACCTAATTTACGGGAAGCAAAACTATAGTAATCGCGTCAACGATGACATCAAACGAAGGCTCTTATCTTCGGTATAATAAGCGACGCAATGACATTTGAATACAGGTTCGTCGATCGCTTTCTCCTGGTCGATACGATTCGAGACTTTGGATTAAGCAGCACGCAACAGATCAGTCGAGAGATTCTGGCGATCCACGTGGGTCTGGTGTACGTGCGGCGACGGGCAGCTTCAAGGCGATCCACGGTGATCTTTGCTTAACGATAAAACACGGATTTCTTGGGGATATGAGGCCGGTCCCGAAGCATCCAGTCCGGGAGACAACGAGTACCGCCGGATTTCCCATTCTTTGAGTGCGTGGCCTTCGAGCAGCACCACGTCAAGCTCCGCAACGGGAAAAGGATCAACGTAACGAGCAAAAACGTCGAGCCGAGAATAAAAATCAAGAGAACTGCAAACCTGTTCGACGGTGTTCCTTATCCACCCCCACTCGGCCACTTGTTTTAGATAAGCACCGGCAAGAATATATACCTCTTCGTAGATCGTCGAGAGAAATTGTGCATTCCGGACGTACTTATCCTTCTCGTCCTCGTTCGACCAGTGCTCAGGAAAATGTCACCGAAACGACCGGTCACGGTGTTGCTCGCCGTTCTGTTGCTCGCTAATTTCGTCAATTGTGATCTGGATTTGCAAATGCTACACGTGGTAAATTACACTCGAATTCATCGCGAGGAAATACTTCTGCGTTCCGACTAGGATCATCCTCGTGTGAACAGTGTGTTTCGTCGATTTCAGTTAACGGTGAAGCTAATTCTAATCCTCGAATGTGTTTGTTGAAGGTATTCCGACATGGTGACAAAGTGCCACACCGAGAGTTTCAAAATTATCCCAGTGATCCTTTGAAGGACCATTCATACTACCCGATGGGCAACGGAGACCTGACCAATGTAAGCAGACACGTTTACGTTACTAGGCTTCCAACGCGATCGAAATTGGCGTCTCGAATTCGTCTGCTCCTTATCGGCTCCAATTTAATCCGATTTTATACCGCATTGTTCCACGCAGAGTCTATTTACAATAGATACTTGGTGAACATGTCTCGACAATGTAGGTTACCATTCGTTGACTTTCAGTCTTAAAGTGTTAATTATAAAAGTTTTAACGAGTTTTTCTAGAAATCCAGATCGTGTTATTAAAAATCATTTTTTTCCATCGATTTGGTAACAGTTCAACTGCTTTGTTATATAATGTGTATGTTTCTTATTCAAAAAGTAAAATCATCCAATCTTCTTGTCGTGGCGTTTTTACAGTGTTTGTAATATTTGTTCCTGCATAAAACTCATTTATCACAACGGTGCTTGTCAGTATCAATTTCTAATTTTTATCACAATCTAGCCCGTTCATCAAGCTAATTAATTTAATCCTGAATAGCAAGCAACTAAAAGACACGTATCTGTAGTAATTAAATAATATCCACAAATGTGTATATTGGATCCAGTAAAAATTCATTTAAACTTTTACACTGATAATCGAATGGTTTCAAATTCATCCAGTAGACAATGTTTGTTAGAAGTTAAATAATTAAAATTTTTTTTCGAAAAATTACTCTTCGACTCGGAGTTTTCCTGCGTTTTCTTTCCTAAGTGCTTAGACTCTCGAAAAATCCTGAGCCACGAGTTCCCGGCGTCAGTTTTTCGCGCTTGAGGCGATAATATAAACGAATGCCGTAAACATTATCGAGTTTTACTGATCGCCGCGAAGCAATTACGAGGCCATTACGATAGACTAACGTGAACGGTGATTGTTTCATGCAGCAAGGTAAGCTGCGGGAGTACAGAATAGGCACAATGCTCCGTGAGCGTTACGATCGATATTTCGGCCCATATTATTGGCCGGAGAAGATCTACGCCCGATCAACGGACGTACCAAGGACTCAATTGTCTCTGCAGCTAGTTCTCGCTGGATTATTCCCGCCCTCGGAGGTGCAGGTCTGGAATCCCGATCTACCTTGGATTCCGACGTCCACGTTCTTCGTGCCCTATGAAACTGACAATCTCCTATTCCCGCATCACTGTCCCAGGTAATTCTTCTAGTGACTTCATTCATTAATGGAACAATGCGAAATGTTCGCGTAGAACACGACAGAACATACCGCCGTGTAATTAAACACAATGGGAATTCAAATCGCGTGCAACTTGAGAGGCTGATTCGGAGTTCCACCCAAGGAACCACGATTTTCAGCTCCGTCACGAACATTCATTTCCATTAAGCTGGTTTTTACCTCAAAAATCATTGCGTCTTATTACAAAGATAAATATTCAATCGGTACTTTTGCTCTTTTCTCAATGACTATTCAGAATCACCCAATGAAAACGTCGATTTTCAGGCGAAATACACAAAGACTTTATATAAATCAATATTTAATCTCAACGATGATAAAATTACTAAGACCAGTCGTTATTAAATTTTCTTCATCTACTGCGGATGTAGAGTCAACCAAATGGAAAGAAAAACGTTATGCAATGCAACTGGCTACAAAATTGAATGATATATACACGGTTGCTATGTCAAAGATTATCTTTCCGGTAATTGTCTGAAATGTTAACACAATATCCATTCTAAAGGCATTATTAAACTTCGGATATTTATGCAAAATAAAAATGTTTTTCATTAAATCCAAATAACGATAATCGAGTAATAAAATATCCAAGGATGAAGTTGCTTGGAAACACAACTCGAAGTAACAAATTAAAATTCAATGACGTCGAACGTGAAATTAAAGATTTCGAAACAAAAACCAAGAATTTGCGTAGCAACGTCGAGTGACGTGCATGGACCCGTAAAATTAATTAAACTGAAACCAAAATGTCAAGACATTAATCAAGCTAAAAATAATTTCGAATAAATGTGTCCTTTCACTCGGCGGATAAGACTAAAAAAGAAACGGAACTTGATCGACGAACATCTTAGTTCTCGAAGGTCAGCTCTTTCTCTTATGGTTCAAGGTACAAGGAGGAGTACAGCAAGTTCCTGCAGCAGCAGAACACGCGGGACATGCTCAGCAAATATAAAAGCGTGTTCTCGTATCTGAGTCTTCACAGCGGGAAAAATGTGACCACCACATCCGCGGTGACTTATCTGTACAACTTGTTCAAGGAGCAGGTGACATCATCGTTATCCTATTCATTCATCATATCCCCAGTGATAATTCAATGAACCATTTCGATTCTAGATTGCCCAGAACCTCAGCATCCCAGAATGGACCAACACAGTCTATCCAACACCGATGAAAGAGCTGATCGCATTGGATTTCAAACTCAGATCATATACAAAGACGCTGAAGCGTTTGAACGGAGGTACGAGGACACTTTTTTCATCAGACTTCATTTTTTACCTCGTTCGCCTACCAATGTCACAAAGAAATCATTCTGATCGCTTTGTTCAGGTATGCTGTTGCGCAAAATGGTCGAGGATATTCAATTATACAAGACAGGACGATTAGAGCCTTATGATAGGAAAGCGTTCCTCTTTTCGGCTCACGAGATGAACGTCGCTGCTGTCGCAAAAGCTTTAGGCTTGGAAGAGCCTGTCATACCTGCCTACGGATCTACAGTTATTTTGGAGACGCTGCGAGACAAGAAAAGAAATTACTTCGTCCGCGTGAGTACTACTTGATTAATCGTTTCGTCTGCCCATTCTAGGGAATGGAAACCATCCTCAACTTCCACAATTTTAGAAATTAAATATCAAACTGAAATGTTTAACGTTCAATTTAGATTTATATTGAAACTGCAGTCACTTCGTTAATTTCATAGAACTGTTTAATAGAAGCACTAAGGACGATTATGTAAGGTTGAACTACTTGGGTAATTACACACTTTGACAACTTATGTTCTGACGACAGGTTCTATTGTGGACCGGCGTTTACGAGCAACTGATCATTCAGACGATTCCTGGTTGCACGGAACTTTGTCCGTTCGAACAGTTCCTTGACATAGTGAAAGACGTGCTGCCAAGTGATGAAGAGTATAGTTGTGATCGCAGCGAAGTGATTAGTTCGGACAAAATAGAAAAAGAATCTAGATGCGCTTCATCGGCGAACGCGTCATTCAGCAAATCTTGGTACTACCTATTACCACTTGCTTTTTTTGCGCTTTTCTCTGCGCAAAGTATCAACCGTTGATTCTTGTGATGATTTACGGTCAGAGACGATTATGACACTACTGATATATGAACACTACTGGTTCTGTTTTTCAATCTAAACGCAATCATCCCCGATATTCCTGTAATATCTGCCAATTTTGTCTATAGAGCTGAATAGATTTCCATCTATTTAGAAGCACAACTATAATAGATTTATGCGTTCACCGTTGTACCAGAAAAAGTAAAAGAGGAATACTCATAGGAGATTCACATGACAATCGATAGAAAATAAGTATGTGTAGAATTAACGAATTCGAATTCTGTTAGACATTCTTCGAAAGTATTACCATTAACTATATCACAATATATATGTAATCTCTAGTCAGAATTTTTAATTATACTCGCACGTGCTTTTTTTTCGTTTTTTCTTCATTGAAGTTTGTCTAATTCCGTGAGGGCAGCTAACCGTGAGAAGGATGCGAGTCAAAGGAGATGCAAAGTTATTCATACATCGAACATGAATGTTGTAACACTCTACATGTGTTTAAGACACGATGTTCTCAAAACTAGACAAACCGATTCGCATCGCTCTCATTCTCTGGGTCTCCCGTAAATATTCATCGTAAGAGAATCATGTACAGATTATTATAGCATTCTAGTTAGATCGAACATTCGCGAGATCGAGGTGAACCCGAATGCAAAAGTATCGCCTGAAAAGAAACTAATTCGGCCACGATCCGACTAATTACTTCATCAGTAATTAAAACGCCGAATTTAAGAGAGACGGAATGAGAACGGAGCCGATTCACAAATCGCCGATTCGGTTCGACTATTTCTGTTCGGGTTAAAGGTTCAAGAACCTCTGCTGGTCCCAAATAGACAAATATTTATCGATCTGGAGCGATATTTCTGAACGGAGCAGTGACCGAGCGAGACAGAAAATGCAGGGACACGAATTACCTTTATCAACTCAAAATAAAATCCGACGAGTACTTAAAATAATGAAGACCTTTCCTCGGTGCTGACTTCTTTACGGTCGAAGAACTTCAATTCGCCGGCGATAGGCAGAAACAGGCCCCTATCTTCTCTCCGAGGTAAATTACCTTGCTCGATCTACTTAGGTACACTAAAATATGTCAAATAAATTGTTAACACATGCATTAACGCGTACAGTGATTATTGTATACGCAGGTAAACGGTAAACCCGCGACTACTTAGGATGAAAGTTCCCGAGATGCTGTCAAGATTGCTATCAAGGTCACAATGTAACGCACGGTTCTTTTGTAATGCGTTTGCGTGATAATAATAAAGTGCTCTTCATTGGATTCCACCGAGCACCCGAGTACGGGTGTGATGCACGTAGAAAATGCATAGAGCAGGAGCTCCCACGTGAAACCAGTTTGCATAGATTAAACAATTTTATGAAAATGTTCAGACGTAAAATTGGAGCGCGGCGCCGCGGTTTATTTTGCCACTGTCCGTAATACTTCGTTCGCTCGAAATGTTCCAGTATTTTTTCGAGATAATATGAAAATGGTTTACGCCTCCTC
This sequence comes from Lasioglossum morio, assembly GCA_916610235.2. Classification (NCBI taxonomy): domain Eukaryota; kingdom Metazoa; phylum Arthropoda; class Insecta; order Hymenoptera; family Halictidae; genus Lasioglossum; species Lasioglossum morio. The sequence continues at coordinate 8,829,100 of OU744328.1, read as the reverse complement.
CTTTACATCCGGAACGCTTCAATTACGGCGCACGCTTTAAGCATGACTGCAACAGGATCTCTAAGCAGAAGACTCTGGATGGCTCGTGGTGAACGTGTTATACAATTCAAACAGTAACACGGTTCAAGCAACCTGCGCGCTAATTTGCACAAAATAGCGTGTGCACGCGTACGATCCAGGCATCGCCGGCAAAGCGAATCACTCGAGCATGCGGCTCGAACAACCATTTAATGAGAGATGTTCCTTCGGCTGATCTTTCGCATCGGAAATCCAATTATTTTCGAATCTGCGCGAGAAAATGCAGCCAGCGCGGTCGGGTGTACATAAGCGAACGCGTGTTTCGTCACGTGAACCACAGCAAAGTGATTCGCCGACATAAACCGCGGCTGCTTTTCGTGGAAATTTAATTAGATCGAAGATTAAGAACGCTCTAATCGCGACTTTACGTAATCTTACAATTTTAATGATGAAAACTTGAACCACGAGCATCCTAGCTCCGCTAGACTTAATAAGTTTACCGCGGAACGCTCGAAATAACTGTCGATCTTATTAAACGAAGTTTGCGAAAAGAAATGAGCGGGGAGACGCGTAATTTCACCAGTAAAGATCAAGAATCAGAGAGCCAAGTGATTCAAATCAAATCGAAAGACCAGGATTACGTCAATTAAAAACCAAGCGATATTAATCAAACCAATTCCGAATGATTTCAATCAAATCAAGAACTAGGTAGATTTGATTCGAGTTCTTCGTCTTGCAACCCTACATTAATCTAATCGCTTCTCCCGCTATTGGAAATCTCCTGGTCCTCCATTGCTTCCATTTTGCTCTCCTAGTTCTATGTTGACTTAATTATATGTTCTGAACTTCAGATTTTTCCGACTTCGAACACTACACCCTGAATCGCTCTTGTTCGATTCGATAGAAATATATGCGTTCTTTGTTTCTTATAGTACTCGTATAACACGAAAGGATGAAGAATATAAAACATAGTAACCCTTGTTTAAAGTAAATTCTTATGAAGTGCATGCCTACGTGGCGTTTAACGAACACCTACAGCCCGCAGATTTCGCGCGTGCCTTAATTAGAGGACTGGGCTCGATGTTTTCGCTTACATAACAATAGACGACGGACGGATATAAAATACACTCTATGGTAATTGACTGCGAACGATTGAATGAAGACCGCACAGCGTTCGGCGATGTATATAATTTCGCATCGAAATACATTCAGCGAGAGTGTCGGAGGGCGGAGAACGTGTGGGAACATTCATTCAACGACAATGCAGACAGTGACTTGTCAAGGCGGGGATTTCCCAATAGGCACGCGATTATTCGAAAGACAAACGAAGTCGCCGACTGACGAGTAAACGCGCTAGAAAGAACCCCGAGTTGCATGAACGCTGACCTTGCATAACTCCTTAGCGTCGTTCATCGCGAATCGTCCATAGCACCGTGTACCAAATTAAAGAAATTATATTTAAATATCAAGTTATTCTGATGGATCATTGTAAAAATATAGTCACGAAAGAATTTTCTAACGTTTCAATGGACGTTTTAATTTGCAGCATCTCAATATTAATTTTGCATAAAGATCCGGAGTCTAGTAATCCATTGCATCGGTCAGAACTTGGCTACGATATGTATAGGCTAGCTCGGAGATGTTTTCCACCACCGCACGAGTCTGGAACAACTGATAGATTACGTTTCTCTAGATTTCATGATCTGTCCTTGCTCACGCGAAGAAGGTCAAGGTGGATCTCTGCGGATTCACGGCGAAACCGCACGATCCTCTATTAGAAGAGACGTGGACGTAGTACGTGCACCGTCAAGTCATAAGCAAAAGTGTTTTTGACACGGTTGCGTAATGAAAAAAGAGGACTGTCGCTTTCGTGGGAGAAGCCTATTGCGAGATACGGTCGGCTCCGGGAAGAAAAGAAATGAGGCGAAATTGAAAAGGATACTGTGACACGGGAAGGGTATTGTTCAAGTTCTGTGACGAGAACCCGCACACAGATGCAAAACACATTCGCTTCGGTTCTTTCGATGCTTCTGTTGCGTGCTGGAATGCAATTTTCCTACGTAAGAGGACTCGTTGCGCGCTAATTGCATCAGGCGTAACCTTCGATTTTTTGTAATAAACACGCGACATAACTAACTTATAATTTAGCTGCGTTTTATTACTGGAATTTTGCGGAAGCATTATCTTTATTTTATTTATACACATTTAGTACCTTCCACTCTGCCTTAAGTTTCCATCTAACAATCATTTTTCTGCTACATTTATGTATGTATTTCCTGGCAAAATTGATTAAAATGAGAATTATGAGGAACTTTATCGTTATAATTAACTTTTTGCTAGACAGAAAAAAAATGAAACGTGAAATATTTATTGATGAAAATATTGCAAAACTAATTAATTCGAAATGAGTGTTCAATGTTATTGATTTGTTATTAACCGAATTCCGGTATCAATTAATTGTTCGATGTTCCCGAAACTCGGTACTTTGTTTAGCAATCTAAATGGTGGAACCGCGTCTGTAAGGTGCGTACGAGTGCATTATCAACACTAACAGCAATCGCGTTCAACCAGTAAATGCATTTTGTGTGTCTCCGAGTGAAATAGGCCGTACAGAGAATTAGAATTCGGTTTCTAAACCGTGAATGTCTTGAACAACTTTGAAAATCGTTATTCAGACATTATTTGTTCATGAAGTAATAATTAAAGTAATTCCAATAATGCATTCCCTATGTAGATCATTACATATATACATATTCATACGTTGCGCTAACTGCACTACCAAATCGGTCAACAGCCACGTACCCATTTTAATTACTTAACGTTACTTAGGCCGTTCGATGGCATACTGACGCAAAAGAAGCGCTGATAATTACGAGCTAAAGTCAGTGATAATTACGAGTTAGAGTCAGCGATAATTACCAGCTAGAATCAATGCGTTGATAAACATTTGTGGCTTGTAAAAATCTTCAAAATTCAAAAAATTATAAGCCTACTTCCTTTGGTAGTCTTCTTGGGACGGCCGCCATATTGAAATAGACAAGAATAAAATATATAAAAGAGAAAGGAAACCTTTAATCCAGAGTCCTCTTCATCTCGCTGTAATCGTCATAGATGAAGTAGTAATTGGATTTACAACACACAGATACACCATTTTATTTGTTACCTATGAGCACACATGCTCATCATAAAACAACATAAACTATAAGTGTTACGATAGAGGTAAACAGCAGTATCAAAATAGGAAGTATCATTTAAGCCCCTGCTAGACCATAGAACTAAAATAACAACAGCTCTTTGAAACTGTGAAAAACCGGGTGGTGTCAATTAAAATTTCCACGAATTGCCTAATGGGGTTCACGCTTTCGAATTTTCCATTGATTGAATATCCTTGCGAGACGCCCGTATCTATTCGAAATAATCTGATTCGAGCTCACCGCGTAAGATTGCGTAAATGTGACTCACACACCTGAGCGCTTGAAGTATTATGACACATTTTATATAACGTGCTCTCGCGCTCGTATAAATTGCACGCAACAAATACGAGCGCGATGCACACGCGAACGCGCGCGCATGTGAGACGAGATTGGAAATGACCATCGCGAAACGAGATTCGAATAATGCGATACACACGTACACACATGCGCGCATGAACGTGGCATAAATATAGAAGCAAAATCCTTGCCTGTTTTCTGCCGTGGACGACGAGCAATCCTTCGCGTTCCGTCTTTCGCACTGTTGCAGACTCTTTCGAAAATCATTCAAAATCAAAACACGCCGGTTTCGGGGGCAATCGTAATTGATGAACGACGAGTTGTTTGATTCGGTAGTGGGTGTTCGTTGTCACTTATTTTTCACTGAACGGACGGTCAATCTTTATGTTCACACGGTTAGCCCTATCTGTTGTCACACGATGCCGTCACGGTAACGATTAGATCACAAGTGTCCGGCTCGTTCCGTTTTCCCGGAACGCGAACTTCCGACGAAAAATGGAGACTTTGTTATTCCACTGGACACTTGGCAGAAAGCGTACAACCGTTATGCCATAAACCGCGGGTACACGATGTCAGCTGTCAGAAAAAATATAGCCACTTGGCAATGTACCGGACAGCTACAAGCAAGTGCACGTTGCCAGGTTGAATCTGCTGTCACGCCTCGGGCTCCTCCGGTGCATCATGAGCAGGTGCCAGGTAAGGGGTTAGAAAAGACGGTGCCCTCGGCATAGTTTCTTCGCCGGCAAATTGTGTTTGACACTGCTTGTTAAACATATCCGATTTCATCTGACTCCTCGATCAAAACGTTGCAGAATTCCTCACACGCATATCAATACTCCAGTAACCACTTGTCTGTCGTATCAAATTGGATGAGCTGTTTGGTAATTGAAGAAGCACGTATACTGTTAATTGTAGATACAGTTGACAGACATGTAATCTGCGTATGTATACATTTCTTGAACAGTAACCGTTTAAACTGTTTTCACATCTGTTATATAGTCAGACTTATCTTTGCGTTTTCTATGCTTCAATAGCAACTACTATAGTGTGGTATGTTAAGTAGAATGTTAGAATCGGGTGTCTTCTTTTATGTGATTTATTCGGAGAATTTTTCGCAACAGGAGCACACGAGTATACTGCCGCCAATTTTCAAGTTCAATTGTTTGTCGCCGCGATGCTCAACAAATGGCGTACAATGAAACAGCTGTTTCGACGAACACGAGGACATCTAACGGAACGCGCGCGTAATTAAGCTCGCGACGACAGGGAAGAATGGGAGACGAGTGGGTTGAGGACCAATCGTGTCCACAGTCCACAGTAGTCGCGTCCGTCGTGAGAGTCGACGAAGGAAACATGGCTGCAGGTTGTTGTGGGACGAAAAAACAGAAGCTCAACAATTCGTCGAGCATTCCTTGCAACGGTTCGGTAGTACAGAATGGCACACATCTGAGGAACGGGGTGATCGTAAAACCCGAGATGGGCTTCTTCTGCTTTGATGTTTTGTATTGCCAACTGCATCAACTTGACCCTCCAAAACCGCCCACCTTCAGCAATGAAGCTTTGTGAGTATTATTTGCTAACCATTGTCATATATGCTTTTGACCTCTCCTGTTCCTTCTGTCACGCGATTTCTCTCTCTCTCTCTCTCTCTCTTTCTCATTGACATCGCCACGTCTTTTCCTATTTTCACCTTTCTTCTCTCTCTCTCTCTCTCTCTCTCTCTCTCTCTCTCTCTCTCTCTCTCTCTCTCTCACACACACACACACACACACTCACTTTCTCTCTCTCTCTTTCCTTGTATGTGCGCCCTCAGCTGCTCTCAATACCAATGTTTTTTTACTCACCCCTCCTTAAATTTCTTTATTACTATTTGATGCATCTAGTCCTTGTTTTAAGAGATTGAGTTTACTACTTATCTTTTACAATCACTCAAACAATTATTCTATTTGAAATTATTATAAATATTCATGACTCCTTATATTACTTATGATTGACTTTTTCCATAAAGAAACTGTACAAGAAGTTTGTTGTTAAAACTGTTTCTTAAAGCATTAATTTTTATATAAATTACATTGTCCTTCATTTATATTTTTTAGCCCGCTGTTCGTTACATGGACAATTGGGAAAGATATGAGATTAAGAGGATGTATTGGTACATTCAATGCAATGCAGTTACATGCTGGCCTTCGAGAATATGCAACAACCAGGTGAGAGTAGTTTATACTTATTTCAAACAATTTAATTACCATATATTTTTAAAGACATTAGATACTTTTCAAAGTGCATTCAAAGATTCACGTTTTAATCCTATAACACGAGAAGAACTTCCACGCTTACACGTAAGTGTCTCAATTTTGAGACACTTTGAGGATGGTGTTGATTATTTAGATTGGGAAGTAGGTGTCCATGGAATTCGTATAGAGTTTCATAACGAAAAGGGTAATAAGCGGACTGCTACTTATTTACCTGACGTTGCAACAGAACAAGGTTTGCACATTTTATTTTTATTAGATTAGTGCAGTTTAGGTCTATTGCGAAGAAAGGTCATTTTATAAATTTAATACATAATATTAATGTATACAACTACGTTAAAAATAATAAATTACGTTTAGGATGGGACCAAATACAGACAATAGATTCGTTGCTGCATAAAGGTGGTTATAAAGGATTGGTCACTCCAGATATTAGACGCAGTGTGAAATTAACACGATATCAGAGTGAAAAAGTTACAGTAAGCTATCAAGAATACATGACACACTGGCATAGTCGAAGATGCTAGCAGCTGGCCTGGGGTCCTAATCAAGGGCCCCAATTATTTCAGAATTCCATTGCAGTTCACTGTAACACAGAGAGTCCTCATTCTTCAAATTTACCATGCAGTAATACTCAAAACAGTTCTTATGTTGCCAGCTCACAAGCTGGATTAATGATGACACAACGTAATCATCCTACATCATTTATACATCCTCTTCCAATGCCCCCTATTTCTCCAGTTATGGTACCAGTATGGGATTATTCATCATTTTGGTGGGATCAAACAGGCCCTTCTTATCCTCCCTTAAATCCACAAGTACATCCTCCTCCTCCATGCGTTTATCGCTTTTCAACACAGGAACCTGCAGACCGTGCGGTTCGTAAACGAAAATGACATTGGAGGCGGCTACTATTTGCAATTTTTCATTGTTTAAAGTGGTGCCTATTGTACTTTGTATGTTTCTGCATACACAGTTTTCCTTTTATGATACCACGAGGTCCTCCTTAAGAGCAGACACACTTTATGTATGATGGCACTGTTTCATTCCTTCAACACTTTTTGCATAATATATAAATGAAATTATTTACATAAGAGTTTATGTAAATAATTATGAGATTCTGTAAACAAGAATTCAGATTTTAAATGTGTATTAAAGTATAATTGGGTTATTCCATGCGAAATTTCATACTTTTTGAAGTACTGTTTTGGATTTTGTTCAAATTTAGGTGTGGTGTAGTCTTTAGTGACATGAAAGTATCTCAAAGGATTTTACAGACAACCCTTTTTCATTAAATTATAACAACATACGCAAATTTGAACAAAATCCGAAACAATGTGAGAAGTATTCAATTTCATGTGAAATGAACCAATTATTTACTATTATCTACTGCAATCCGTTAACAGATCTAATTATAATAAAAAGTGTACAGGTCTAGTTCTGCCATCATACTTACCACATGTCCATTTACACTAATGTCTGCAGTATACGAGTGACATAAACAATTTCGTAGCACAGTGATGCTGCCTGCAATTCACTGCCTGCTTCACAAGATTTAATGTACAAATTCATGGGAAAATGTGTTTCTATTATTCCTATACTATAATGAACATAGAATATCATTCTTAGATTTACATATATGAATATTTAAACGAAGGGTGAACCAACACGAATTTTCCATTAATAGCATTTCTTGTGTTAAAATGTTCTTTTAAATTCTATGTGACGTGCAATTGTTAGTTGCAGCTTTATTTGTATATGTATAACTACATATTTTATGTTAAGCAACAACTAATTTGCATAAAAAGCTGTAATTTTATGAATTAGGCAATTTATGAATACAATATTCTTCATTCCTTCAAAATAATCATATATACAAAACCTATTTAGTCTTTCTTGTTGTTGTTTTTTATACATATGTGATGAATGAATTATGTGCTGAATATTGCGATTTTGAACAGATTCAAGTTTCTTTGTACTAATGGTATAAATAAACGATTTCTATCACACGTTAAAGTTGTCCAGAGTGTTCAGCTATTTTAAGTCATCGTATCATACTTCTATTTTGCTTATTTTTATACCATTGTTACATTGAAATGTTCTTTTAAAATCAGTTATATTATGGTCCAGAGTTTTATTACAGCAAAGAATTATATCTCTTAATGACGAAGTCAATACGTGAATCAGGAGTTAAAATGATTCTGAAAATAATTGTTAATAACTGTTATATAAAGGTGCTGACTGATAGTTATATTGGTTCTATATTGACTCTAACAAATCGTCGTTTTTAAGTTCGATCAAAGTAGTTTATGAAATCAGTAGAACTGATATGGAACCGATATACTATAGATATAAAAAGAGACTGTACAATTATAATTTTGGTTCACTGTGACTCCTATAGAAAATAATGACCTTTGAAAAGTGTTCCGAAAATATAGAGAACACAATCAATAAGTTTTTAATTGTAATTTAAACATTAAAAATTTGTACCATAACAATAATTTGTTTTTATAGTCTTAGAACAAAATTTTTAGCATATATTTATAAATGATATGTATTCGGTAACAGTGTTGCTAGTGTAATAGAAAGATTTACGAAACAAGATCTCTTCTGTAATTGAACAATGGACTGCATTATAACTATTAACCCATTCACAATGTAGTATGAGAAAGATTCCAGTCAGGCATCATATGCAGAAGTTTAGTTTTATAAAGATTTAGGCAAGGCTGTGCATTTAAACTTTCGCTTTTTTCTCTGATAGAGTAAACAGCTTTAGTCCCTGTTGTACTTTGTCTAAGTAGAAGTTATTGTTCCTAATTATTTGATTACACTGTGAATGGGTTAAAATGTATGAATATTAGTTGTAATATAGTTGTAAGTTAAAATACGACGATCTCATTGTGATTCTAATTATTCCTTGACTCTGAAGTCATAAATAGAATTGCTGCTGCTTTATGCACTATACTTATCTCATTATTCTATTTTCATTTAAAGTAAGGCATAATTAAGACACATTAAAACAAATCAATACATTTTACAAAACGAAAAAGTCCAAAATATGTTCTTCCATGTGCGATAATATTTTCTTTTTCATTCTTCTACGTTTATGCTCATTTAGCTATTCATACACTGCCGATCTATTCATTATTGTTATTCTAGCAAAAATAATTGGTACTATTATAATAGTGTGTATACATAGTATGTATAGTGTGTATACATAGTATGTATAGTGTGTATACATACTAAGAAAATGTTATATTTCCTTGGAATTAGTTGTTTTGATTTTATTGCCACTAACATCTATTGTTTAGTTGTTTTTTGTAGAATTTAATTGTGGATATATCTTTATATGCATATAGTATCCAATTAACTGCCAGTTATACATTTAGCTATATAGTATTCAGTACTTGCATAATAATTGTATGTACTCGATTTTTGACAATAGAATATATTAATTTTTTTATTCAAAATACATTGTCGATTTAACATAATAAGTATGTTTGATATCAATATTTGTGAAAAATAGTGGTCGCATTGGAAAAAAAGAGTTAATAAGATGCACATACAGTTCGGGCAATTTATAATTTTTAATCAAGGCTAGTTGTGATTATATTTTACAAATATCATTATGAAAATAAATCAACTTTGACATTCATGTCGAATTAATAATCGTTTATCAATTATAAAAAAAATGTTAACTTAAATTATGTAAGTAGTATTTTTGTGCACAAATAGTAAACCTTTTTCATGAGCAAATACATGAAACTTTACTTTAAAAATAATAAGTACTGTTGGGCAATGAATGAATACAATAATAAGTACGATTACGAGGAAGATTTTAATATATCATCCTAAAATTAAAAGATATTGTTAATATGTTTTTACAAATAAAAAGGTCTGTTGTGCTTAGTATCAAGTTTACGTTAAATAATGCACGTATAATATATATACTTGTGTAGAGATGATAAAAATCAAAATCTCACGATGAACTGAGCATGAGAAACAGTGCCGATAGCTTATAACAATTGGGATAAATAAAAATTTTATATTATCAAAGCAATTGCTTCAATCCCTTCTCCTGTGCATACATTTGTCTATAATATACATAAAGTAACGAAACGATATAATCACCGATTAATTGTTAGAAACGCAATGTTGTTTAATTCCATATTAATATATTCGCTTTACTGTTAGAACTTAAAAACTTATGGCTAACAATTCGTTTTCGGAAAAGAGAAGTCTATACGATTACAAAAATGGCGGGCTACGGAGCAGCTGTTTTTCAGTCAGCAAGACATCTAGCGGAACGCGCGCGCAATTTAGTATGCAATAGCAACGGTAAGCGCGAGATGTATGGTTTGGAAACCGATCGTGTCTTAGGTTGTTGCTACGATTGACTGAGAAAATATGGCAGCTGGCTGTTGTGGAACGAAAAAGCAAAAGTTAAACAACTCGTCTAGTATTCCGTGCAACGGTACCGCGAGTTTACAGAATGGTATCCGTATGCGGAACTCCATAATAGCGCAGCCTGAGATGGGCTTTTATTGTTTCGATGTTCTTTACTGCCAACTGCACCAACTCGATCCACCAAAACCGCCCAACTTCAGCAATGAACCGTAGTGAGTACTGTCCTGTGAGATCGTCTCGCATTTCTTACTCGTCTTCCATTCTTCTGCCAAGTTTAGCTTCTTTTTCGTATCCTCAAACTTGTAGTCTCATATGGTACATGAACAAGATTGCCTTTGTGTCTCTTCCATCTTTATCTTCCTTTGTTAGAGGTTCTTCCATTTCATGTTTATTATTTTATCTGAGGGTTACGACTATTCTTGTACTGTACGTACACTAGTAACTACTATTGGATTGTTCTGTGATACTGTTTATATGCACCTATGCCCAGGCTTCTTAGTAAATTTAAATGACTGAATCATCTTTTAAATACCTTCTTCTTTCATTACTTGACTATATGTCCTAAACAAACCTTGAGATTTTTAGGTCAATTACATTATCTTAAGTATCTTGGCATATACATATTTATCTCTGTTCCAGATAATAAATAAAAAGAACACACAAATTAAATACACACACACACACGTCTTCCTCACAATACTTTTAGTTATACCTTATAATATGTATAGCCACACTTTTGGTGAAAACATTTATTATATTTATTTCTGTACCTTTAATTTGATCCAAATTTGAAATTATTATATTCACATCCAGAAGTAGAGTATATTAATTAATATAATGTTATTGTTATATTATTTATATGCTAATTTAACATTCACATTGAACTTTGAAGCCCATTATTTGTAACATGGACTATTGGCAAAGATATGAGATTACGAGGCTGCATTGGTACGTTCAATGCAATGCATTTACATGCAGGATTACGGGAATATGCTACCACTAGGTATTGTTTAATATGTGGTTGAAGACAAAGATACTCAATAGATTTTTAAGTGTCTTGTATCTCATAGCGCCTTTAAGGATTCTCGATTTAACCCGATAACAAGGGAAGAACTGCCACGTTTGCACGTCAGTGTTTCTGTACTTCGACATTTTGAAGATGGAGCAGACTATTTAGATTGGGAAGTAGGTGTTCATGGAATTCGTATAGAGTTTCATAATGAAAAGGGTAATAAGCGGACTGCTACTTATTTACCTGATGTAGCAACAGAACAAGGTTTGTATATCTTTATATCTATTCGAAATAGATTTGGTGAGCAGAGCGCTGTACACAATGTGTTAAGAATCAATTTTGTTTACATGTTAACCCTTTGCACTCCTTTGTCGAGTGTGACTCGATATCAAAGAAAGTAACATATGAATAAAACAGGTTTCTATATGTATGTGATTCTTCCTTTATTTATTTGTCTTATTTTTTAAATTAGAACAAATATAAGTTCCATAAATATAAATTACAACAAAGTTCGAGAGCTATATTAAATATAATCAGTAAACAAAATTGTTTTAAATAAGTAGTAGTTGAGGAAGTGTCCTGTGAAGTAAATTTCAGATAACACTTCAAATAGTAGGGAGTTCTTGGCAACAAAATTGAAAAATAAAGCAAAGGGTTAATGGAAAAATAATTTGTAGTTTATTATGCGTCTAAAATTAACACTATTCATAATTTATGATAGCAGTTACAAGTATTTTGCAAAGGCAAATTTTTTCTGTTTAGGATGGGACCAGATACAAACAATAGATTCTTTACTGCATAAAGGTGGCTACAAAGGGTTAGTCACTCCAGACATTAGACGCAGTGTAAAGCTAACACGATACCAGAGTGAAAAAGTAACAGTCAGTTATCAAGAGTACATGACACACTGGCATGGACGTAGATGCTAGCAACTGCCAAGGGGCCCTTACACAGGGCCTCTCCATTATAAAATTGCTGGCAAGATTTGTTATTTCAATATTAATATCATTAATTTCTATTTACAATATATTAATAGGCAATACAATAAGATAATGGCCAGTCGACAAGCATTACTTGATCTACAGTTTAATGAATTCACATTTGTGCAACTTCTTTCTGTACTTGTTAGTTCTCAGGCTGTATTGTCTATGCAAAAATATCCATTTGTTTGGTGCGAATATATGGGAACTTCGTCATACCACTATTGTGGATTTTGTCTTCCTATAGAGAAACTTGAATCTTGGAATATAGAAATAAAAATGATATTAGAGGCAATTGAACGATTTAAGAACCTCTTACTGTTTAAGACAGTGCCTATTATAGTCTCAACACTTTACATTCATCTCCTTTATAAGGCAATATATTTTTCAATAAAGATAGTGATACCTTGGGAATAGTGATACTATTCTGTTCATTTATTACATGCAAATAAATTATTAATAATAATTATACAAAAGAAAATAGATTGTATAAAATAAAGTTGAAAAGTTTTCATGAGGGCTATTAGCAAAATATAATGGTACAACTGAACGTGGTTCTTTAGAAGCATGCACAATACAATATTGTTACATTTACTTCTATATATAATAAATTTTCAAATTGTAAACAGTTTCTTCAAATGAATTCTTCAAATCTATGTATTGTATGTATATGTACTTACTATGTTCAAAATAGTCATCACGTTAATAATGGGTGCATTTAATTTTATTTAACATATATGTATTACTATTAGTCCAGTACTTACCAAATGGACTGTCTGTGGTGTGCAATACAATTTAATAGATTACATCACCTCGGACAATAATATCAATCTAGAGTTTATTTAGAAATCATAAAACTTAACCCTTCACTGCATGATTTTTTTAATTGGGATGAAAAAATTCAAAGGTCAGTTTTTGTGTTTTATTTAAGGAAAAAATATTTAAAAAAATTAAAACAACATTTTCAGAAAAATACACATAGTAAGAAAACACATTCTTAGTTTACTATATAGATTTGTTAACTGTATCACATATGATACACTATGCAGCGAAGGGTTGAAAAGGATATTAATAAACGCAATTATTAAAAAAATGTTGGTCACGCTAGAAATTCACTGTTTTTTGTTGAAACTTAACAAAACCATGCTTCTACTATAGCAAGAAATATTTTTAAAAAGCCCTTATATAAATAATTCTTTCAGCTTCGACAAACAAATAAAATCGATTATTACATTAAGATATTTAATGTATGATAAATGAGAAATGTAATTCAGTGATTCACGAGTTCTGTGAATTAAAATTGCATTATAACGTTTTATGTAAAATTAAAAATAATAATTAGTTATTTACTTAATGCGTAATAAATAAATGATTTGTATGTGGAAGTCTTTATTTTTATTGCTTATCCATACATATTGCATACGTATGTAATAAATGTATGTACAAATATATATCATATATACACTACTAAGTAAACAAGACTTTATTCTTCAATTTTCTTTTGTTGTAGATACTGTTCCAATTCTAATAATGTATTTGCTATCGCGTCTGCTGCTAATATTTGTTTGTACGTTATATAGCTAGCTCCCATAGAATTACTTGCAAATAAAATTGATAAATGTGGCAATCCTGGTTTTATAACGCTCCAGGAAAAATTAGCAAGTTCTCGTACTTGGTACACATAAGGAACTCTTAGCCCAACGGTTGCAGCTAACTGTATGAAAACAAAATTAATACGATATTCTAAACTATACTCCAAGTAGAGAAATAACATGATAGAATCTTACCCCAAGACTAAGTGCTGCCATTGAAAGGAATGGAAATAACATAGCTGTGCCACTCATGATTAAACTTGCTTTCATTTCATAACACACTGGACATTCGTGCTTGTATAGTAGTATATCATTTGTAATAAACTAGAATTAACAAACAACTTTTCAATGAAAAGGTATACTGCTATTATCTCTTATGAAGAAATACGAGTAAGTAATAACATACAGAACTAAAGTAGAAACCTCCCAGTATACCTGGTCCAACTGTCGCATAGATTAATGAAAGTGTACGACCTGTGCTACGCAGTTTCAATTTGTGTCTAAACATAGCATTAACTACTAAACCATTTACGGCACACATTCCTGCAATAATCTTTTCACCATGTTTGAGCCACCATCTAGTGCAAGAAGACTCCAAGTATTATAACAATAAATAAAGGTTCTATGAATACAAGTTACATACACTTCACGTTGCGGTTTCCATTTATATAATAATTTCCGTTGACTATTGATTGCTTCTTGGTCTAATATATGTAATGAGGATTCCGATGATTTACTGTTGCCTCGTATGGGTACTAGTGCCATTTCGTACCTTTCGAAAGCTTAATTTCGCTCTATAAAAATACACACGTGAACGATTTCGCTTCAGCAAATATTCTATTTATATTAACTTCATCATTAAAACGATAATACTTCGAAATACTTTAAAAAAAGATATAGCTTATCGATAGAATTTGGGTAATTCTTAAAAAAACATACAATATTATAAAATAAATACATTTCGTAAGTCTCAAGAGACATAGTTCAGAATTATTACTACTATTTATTGCTAAATTTCAAATCCAGCTTTTTATAATAGTCTCTCAATTTCTGTCTTTCATCGACTTGTTAATTTTCGGTTAAGTTACCTGTTTTTTAACTACCGAAATAAACAAATGATACACATATACGTAGTACCAAAACTGTCTGCTGCAAATAATCGCTTTCTATTCAATGCCGCAAGATGCCGCGGCTATGGGTATCGATAGCTAGCGACTCGTACCGGGCGCGCATCGAAATACAATTATAAATCGCAATTAGACCGTCGATACTTTGCGACGCGTATCTATCAGAACCGAACAAATATGTGTTTACAATAAGTGCAAGCCCGAGAACACTTTGCCTGGGATAAACGTAGGGGAGAGATTGTTATTGTTGTATAGTTCATACAATAATCGCGCGTAAATTTGGCGTCGGTGGGATTCGCACACGCGTTCGTCCGCGAGGGGTTGCGTTTACGGGGTAGCGCGTCACATTGGCGACCTGACGTCACGCATGGTGCGATCGACCAATCGGAGGTGGCGTTCTCGCGGCCAGTCAGTTTTCCGGCTGCTAGAGTAAGCGCGACGCCATATTGCCTGTGGCCGAGTGGTGGCGGCCTGTGTTTATATCCGTTTCGTTTTGCCCACGTTTCGACGGGCCACCGGGAGGTCTCGCGAGTGACGTGTCGAGCCGTGTACGTGCCCGTCTACGCCACCCGTGAAACAGGTCGTCGATTCGCGTGACAATAGTGTACCGTGCGCGATCCCCCCGTAGTATCGAAGTGACACGTCGTGTGTGCTGCTTTTGTGCTGCTCTGTCTCTCGCGTTTCTCTTCTCCCTTCCGCGAAAAGTCAAGTGCCGTGTGTCTACGGTGGCCCCCTGTCGTCCGCCCCCTGCCCACGCAACTCTGTGACTCCGAACCTACGTTCACACCAGCTCCATCGGGGACTTATTCGCCGCCAGGAAAGATGCCAGTCCGTAAGCAAGGTGGTAAGCTCTGCTTATTCTATCGAAACAAAAGCCACCCCCTGAGCTCGTCGATTCCGAGAAAAATCGAGAATTGCCGAGCGCGAGGGGTGGCAGCTGCGGGTCACTCGGTCAGCTGTCATCTGGCTGTCAGTTGCATGCCTCTATCTTTCTCTCTCTCTCTCTCTCTCTCTCTCTCTCTCTGTCCCTGCCTATCTCTCTCGTTCTTATCCCCACCCACCCTCTTTCTATCGTCATCTCTTTCCTCACCCCCCGTCACTCCCTCCGATTTTGACAATTCTGATTTGTACGAGCCCCACGTGCGGTCACTGTTCGCGTAACGACGTAACGAACGTCCGCGAGAGCTTCTTTCGACGCGGCCGTAAAGTATTCGCGAGCTGGTTGTTATTGTTGGTTTTTCTCGTTCAGGAGCGAGTTGCGCACTAGGTACGACCTTGAATCACATAGTTAATCGAGAGGGGTCGCGTGTCCACGGGCCGGAAAGATTACCGGCTGCGACGTAATCGTGCGCGATTATCAGAGGGATGTAACGCGGCCGATGTAACTTGTTGGAGTGTCGGCCACGTGCAATGTTGCTTGGTCTGCGGTTCGCAAATTGTTCTGCGAACGCGCTCGAGGACCCGTCGACGTCGTCGTCGTCGCAAGCCGAAGTTATTATTAAAGCCGATCGAGTTTGTTGTTTATGCAATCGGTTCCTACAAGCTTCCAGTACCCGATTCGGTTTGGGGTGGGTCTAGGCGATTTAAAACTAGGGGTGTGCTAGGGTGCTCAACCCTCCACTGCCATCTAGGTTACGGATTTTTATGCAGAATAAAAATTTTAGTTTATTTTCATTATAAGTAGACAGCGGATTTTATGCATTTATGAGAAAAATGAATAGAAATTTAAAGCAGTAAAAATATTGGAAGAATTTAAAAACATTTTTATATTATTTTTCACCTATTAAATGTATTAAGAAAGTCAATGAATTTCTATTTCACTCCAGTTTGTTGCCATTTAGGTTGAAAATGTTCATTTGGTTGTTACGTAGACATTTTCTTCTATTCTTAATCCTTTTGGACGACGATTTTTTTAAATATTGAGAATATTTTGAGAACTAGATTGTGTATCGAAGTCTGAAATAATGGGGAATATCAACGTAATGTGGTCCTTTATTATGCACATAATTGAAGTATGTGATTACAACGTTAAGAATTAGATGTACAGCGCTGACGAGTGTCAATATGCTGACACTCGTCCTCAAAGGGTTCATAATTTTCAACAGTATAATTGAATTCTTTAAGTCCAAGTTACTCTGTACTATCGCGCTTTAGATTAGAATACCCCCATAATGAAGCATTGATTGAACGCATCGGACGCACGATCTGCGCCCATATCGATGTAGGCCACTATAGACTGTGTTGCAATAATCACACGGCTGTTAGTTGTCGGTGTTTGGACGGGGGCCAAGAAAACGCAATAATTTCAGCTCTGCCGGGGCTCTTTTGCCACGGTTATGCGATGAGGGACTCACGGCCATGGGCTCGGCCGCTTCTGATCCCGAAATTTCCTCTCGAAATCTTTTTTGTCCCTTTTCCCAGTTTGTCGGCGACCCCGCGCTTATTTCAATTTCCATCCGAGTTTATTCTCATTTTAATTACTCGACGAAGTCGCGGCCCCGGTATCGCGAATGATATTCTTGATTAAAAATCTTTGTGATTCGAGTAAGTGGACGCGATCCAGCAAGGGCTGGTTTTTGTGCCACCGATCGTCTCCACGCTCGACACGCTACCATTGTGTACACTTGCTTGCGTTAAATTGGCAGGAAAATTTAATTATACTGTGTCAAGAAGTGTAATTGTGTAATCAAAGCATTGAATATACGATCTAGTAATAACTCTAGTCTCTGCTAATAACTATGACCTAGCTTGCGAGTTAGTGGTGCTCTGACGTAACGTCGTACCAATTTTATTATACAGTAATAATTATATCACGAACGTAATTACTATCGATTGTACGTCGCACACCGTAGTTCAGCAATAAAATACCACGCCGAACCGCTCGTGCATGTTCAAGCTATTTTTATAGTGTTTAGTTCGGGGTTCGTTTATTCCCCGGCGTAAAAAGACGCGAAGCGAATCCGATGACTGAAAGGGGACTTTTCATAGTACCAAATGCTCGTTCTCCTCTTGTGGGAATACGAAGAAAACGAGTACTCTTCTGTACCACGTGCCAGCCAACATCGTGTCCCTTCCGACACGCGGTATCGATCGGCAGAAAGAATTTCAGAACCTTTTTCCGCCTCTGGCAAACGAATTTCTGCGCGTTAATGGAACCCTTATTAAATCTGTGCACTTTGAAGTAATATCGTGCGCACGCGTTCCACTATTGTCGTTAATAAAACACCGATAATTTCTCCCTGTTTAGCAGTACTTTTTTACCTCTCGTGTGGAGAACAAATATTTGCGGAACGAACGAACGAAAAAAAAAAAACGATAACTTTTGGCATGCTCTCTGAAGTACGGAAGAATAGGAATGCAAGTACAATTCCACACTGAAGCCTATCGCACGCGGGAAAAAAGCTAGAACGCCCCAAAAAACTTTTGGCAAGGGATAGGGGCTCAGCATTGTTCGTGATGACCTATCGCGATGCTTCGGCTGCTTCATTTAATATTTCCGAATCCATTGTGCAAGTCGGCTCGATCCTCTGTTCCATTACATTACATTGGTCTGACTATTTCATCAGTAAATCCAGACTCGGTCAGACGCCAAAATCCTTTTTACCGATAGACTCGAGTAACTCTCCATGCGAGCAACTTCCAGTTATTCTTGCTTGAAATTGGTCAAATTCGAACTTAAAATCTATGGAATACTTGCTTCTAATTAACCGCAAAGGGGAAAATAATTTCAAAATTTTTCAGTCTCATTCTGCAGTCATTTTATGTTGTTGTTAAAGGTATGTTTTACCACGATCGTCCTGAAGTTCCGTAAAAATGTTAACAGTACGCGAAGAGCGCAGAATTTGCAATTCCGCGTGCGACGAATAATTTAGCGGGCGGTGGTCGCCGTTAGATTCGCCTGTAATTATGATCGTTTCAGAGTTATTTAGAAATGTTTGCGTTTCGTTACCGGCGCGACGTGGTCTCTCAACGGTACGTTCGAGGTTTGAGCGTCTTGGCCTGCGTGGAAAAAGTTTGCGCCTCTCTTGTAAGACGATATGAGCAAGAGAGGCTGCACCGACGCCGATAGTTTTCAATTTCTGCGGTGCAGGCGCTTCGTAGGCAAAGACGAGAGAGAGTCAAGGATGGTTTATGGGTCGGTGATTCGCTTATCCGGCCAGCCCGTGAAGCTTTTATGCATGCCGATGTATGTACATTTTATATTCCGCAGCGCGTTTTTATAAGTAACGCGAACGAGTTTCTTTATATTTATGCTCATCGTATTCGGATTCATAAGGCGCTGAGCTGAACGCACAGTACTCCCTCAAATTTGCTAAATCTGTTACACTTAAATTTGTACGACTCATCACAATTCTTCCCCCACCATTTACTGCCTCGAACTTAACACAGTCTTATCTCGTAGACAAGGAAAGAGAATAAAACTACTAGAGGAGAAGAGGGGTCACAAACGTGGTAAACATTAAGGTAAACATTTAAATAAGACTTTTTAACTTCCCGATTCATAGAGAAGTTACTGTAATGATTTTAATTTATTTTAAGTCGCTTTCAACTTTTTGCTAAGGTTACTTCGCGGCGGGACTACAATTTATTAAGGTAGGTTTCGAACCACCTTAAGCATCACAATATTCGATAAAAACAAAACATTAAACTTCATGAGAAACTGATATACCAGTTTGGCGTGTTTACAGATTTCTTCTTTGTACAATTATTCTGTATTCAAAATTAATAGCTAATAGTGAACCGTTTAATACGGTTTTAACCGCATTTCTTCTTTGACTTTCTTTTATTCGCAGCCAAGGTCTCTAACTGACACTGTTGAATAGTTTCAAACTTGTTCGAACAAACTATACACACTACGTCTCTAGATCAGGGCTAACTTCTAATCGATTGACTGACTATCTCGGTAAGTTCCAGCTGGCGTTAGCATATGTAACGCATGCTTGCAGCCTGTATGAATACCGCGCGATAGAACACGGAAATAGGTCCACAGGCAGTTAATAACTTCGCTATCAATTGTGTTTATAAAATTGCAAGTAGTCTAGTTCGAACATGATGTAGAAAGAAAGGAGATCATAATGATGATGATGTGTGTCCGTAATACAAATGTTCATTTAATTTAATAATTCGAAATTAAGCAATTAAAGTTTTGGTTCAAATAGACCCGGATCCTACATTCGTGTCGGGGGGTTAAAAGATTTGAATGAAAAGCTACAAACTGTTTTGTAGAAGCATCGAACACATTTTTCCCAATAACAGCTGCGCGACTGAATCACCGAGCAATTAATGGAGAAGTAAATTTTTCTGGTACGCTGCTAGTGACGATGAACGCGAAGGACGTTCCGAATTTCACGGGGAGGAGCAATAAATCAAAACGATTCGGGTGATTAACGGTGAGCTCTGGCGTCGCTGTGCGCGTAAGTTCATAAAGCGGAGCGGCGCGGATCGTGCGAATTTTTTCCGCAGAGTCCGTATCGATTCTTGCCGTTCGGGATCACGGTTGTCGGACGTTTTACCGGCGTGCATATTTTTAATTTATCTGTTGGTGGGTGTTGGCGCGCGCCGAGAGCGCCTCATTTGCGACGCGTTGTCGGGTTTCGGTACGTAAATTTGTAACAGCTCGGTGTGCGCGCACGTAGGCGTGATGTATGCGGACCGGAGACGATATAGGACGAAAGGGGAGACAGCGTGGCTGATAATGAGAGCAATGAATGGGAAGTGGGGCGAGGGCTTATGTACTTAGTCTTCTCGCGGCAATGCGCTCGCCGTTTCGCAGAAACCAGCGTTTACCTGCACCTCATCTACCTATACCCTCTACCTATCCACTATTGACGTTCTAAACGGTGTATTGTATTTTTGGTTTGCCTGTCCCATTCTTTCTTCCTTTCGTTATTGTATCGAGGAACCAGGAATCTGCTAACGACCCCCAATTTCTTTCTACTCTTTTCTTAGTATGTTTAAATAAACACAAACAGAAACAGAAATATAAATTCTTTTTCTGAAAATGTTGTTTTAATTTTTAAAAAATATTTTTCCCTTAAATATAACACAAAAACTGATCTTTATTCAATTTTTTCATCCCAATTAAAAAAAATCTTGCGGTGAAGGGTTAAAGTTAGATTATATCTTTTCTGATTATTGCGGATTTAACGCTAAACCTACCGAGCCTTAAAAGTAACTGGTACATGTTCCCTTATGAAGATGACAAGATTGATTTTATTCAAACTTTGTGCAGCTCCTATTGTAATACGTGTTCCACTAAAGATATATTTATATACATAGAATCATTTCTTATGAAATTAGTTTTATTATATCAATAATCGTGAAATAAAAAATGTGATGGTAGGTTTAGTGTTAAGAAGAAATTTTCACTTTGTGTTTCTCGCAATTTATATAGGAAATTGTTATTCTGCATGAAGATGCACAGTCTATTGATAATTATAGATATTTGTTCCTTAATTTCATCGGTATTCATACCTGTTACGTACCATTTAGAGTCGACTTTAATTCCGTTCTCCCCTTGTCCGTTCGTTTTTTCTCTTTCCTCTTAAATTCAATTTCCCACCGGTTTTCGTATTTCCATTTTGTCCTACCACCCTGTATTATTCAACGCCGCCCGTAATAAAGCTTCAATATAGTCGGTACTCAATTCAGTGTTACAAACGCCTCGTGTATCCTCCATGTTGAGCCAGCCATTATACAGCTTCGTACGACAAGCGACTCGTCATTGTTTCCGCAATATTGTCGAAACAACCAGCCGGTTAGATTTTTATTTTCACTGTCAGAAAATACAGATTTATGGCGAACGATAAGTTCTCCTTTCTGCCACAGATTATTAGAGTGTTAAATGACATCTACTTTTTTACTTTTTAGAATCTAATTTATACAAAAAAAACAGGAGTCAAATAGGAATTGTATTTTATCCTCAATAATTTTAGTAAGTTGGAATATATTGACGTTCTTCAATTCGTTTAATCCCTCTACTATGTTGAATTATACCTATTCATTTGTTCCATAAAAGTACAAAATCCACAGTCTACTTATAACTGTTCTATCCAGGTGAAATTTATGAAAATGAAAGAACAATGTTTTCATCATTTTTCAGGCAGCGTCTTTGTAACATTCTCGCAAAAAAATGGAGAAATCTGATTAACAGGTGCAAGATGATTGGAGGTAGGTATCGAGGCATCGATGGTCGTCGACAATGAGTCCGTCTAGGTGTATATACAATGCTGGATTAAAACGCGTCGAAAGGAGAACTCGAACGTATGGGGACATTAAATTGGATTCTGGTAGCTTTAGGAATACCTATTCGCAGCAGCACCTGCACGTCGTCTGGGGAAGTTCCGGCAAAACAATTCACAGTGGTTTCCGGCTCGCATAGAGTTTGCAGATATTTCATGGTATTGGTTTCAACTGTGAATCCTCTGCGGCGGGGTTAACCGAGATCGTTAATGTTTAGTTCGAACCGTGTATGCATATTGTCCGCGCAGCTTTCCACCCCATCAGCCTCCTTCCTTTTTACCACGTTTTTATTTTTCTTTTCTCCTTGCTCTTGTTTTTCCGTTTCTCGTAGACGACGCACATCGCTAAACATAACGTATTTATGCATAATATTTTGCATGGATATTCAGTCTCGCAGCCGCGTTGTAGTTCAGTTTCACGGTGTCGCATGTCAGAGTAAATTAATGAGATCCAACTTATCAGGTTTACTAAGATTTCATCAATTTATGAAAAGTTAAACGGAAATGTTAAATTCAATCTTTACAGTTCAGATCCTGTTCAGATTTGTACACTTAAAACTCATCGTTCGATAAACTAAAATAGCAAAAATCTATCTGTAGTCTGTATCCATTAATTTTAATTAATTTCACATTTTTTATCTGTCGTCAAAATATTTTATGAACAACAGAATTTCATCTCTAATTTTAGGGGTGAAATATTGAACGAGGCTGACATTTTTTGGCGAGAACTGCAAATTACAACGAACAACGAGACATTTTTGTCAACTATGTGAAATACTTAAACTGTTACAGCTTTATGAAATTGCAACAGGAAGTCGAATATGTCAATGTCGGATGATCTTGAAATTTATGTGACGTTATAGACGATCAGCTCGTACACTCACGTCATCCCGCATACTTTGGCCATCCGAGTGTTAATTATTGAAATTTACTCTTGTAAACCGACGCAGATATGCGTACACACGGTCCTGGACAATTCCCCGACACAATTAGGTTTACGAGTAGAGCACGTTGCGTGTAATATCTACTACATGAATAATTCTATCAACTTGCCGAAATTCCGCCTCGATATTAATCGACAATAATCGGCGCGAATCCCTTCCTCGACGTCGAATACCCTTGACCATTAGTGCTGGCGGAATCATCGAACCGAATTTGATACAGGCCTGATACTTCCTTCAAATATTCCTCTATACGCGAAATCCATTTAAATTGACAAGCAGCAGATATACATGCCAGCTACCTCGTTTATACCGCGCTATTACCGCGCGGCGCATATTTCACAGTAATATCAGAATACTTTGATAATAATTGTCATTCACGACGATTACATTTGCCGAACTTATAACAAACTGACCATGCCTGTGTTCGCACATGATTACGTAATACAATATTTAATGTACGCAGATGTTTATTCAGTATTAGACCGGCAAACATATAATTGGGATATGTTCTTTTTAACAACGTGATCATAATATTCGACTTTAATTTATTATGTCCAAGTAGTGTATAGTTGTATTCAGTTTTTCCTTTGTTTTTAGTTTCCGGATAAATAAACTATGAACATTATGCGCTTATAACAAAACTGATTAGCTGCAATTTGCAGCAGTGCAATATTGTTTTCGATGTATCCATATTATTGAAGAAAGATAGGAAAATTCCTAAGTTGTCTATGTTTATTGCAAAAACTGCAGAAAATTGTTATTTTGTATGAAGTTCCGTAGTCTACTGATCAGAAATGTTAAATTTATTGAGAAATTATGCAATTCAGAAAGATCATTCGGTCAATCGCAATACAAAAGTGATACAACGTTCCTTTGCAGAGCGATTAAAAGTTATGCTTGAAATATGTGCAGAGAAACCTGTTCAAAGGAAGAACGGATGTAAACGTGTTGTACAAAGTGAAATATGCACTTTAATAAGTTGCAGCGGAACTCTTGCGTAAACTTTATGTTTCTAAGTTAATAAAACCTTTAATGTACGAACGTTCGCTGTAATTTCTATGGATTACAATAAAATTACAATTCTTTGTAAAAGTTCAGCTTTCTTTAAATTAAGCATGCCGATGTACGAACATATGTAATAATACTACGTATAGTTGTGCTGATGTTCGGATGAAGGATTTGGTATTTCGATTGATCTTCTGTTATAAGTCGAGCCGACGAATGCAGAGGTCGGAAACCATTGACATAGCAAATCAGATATTACGCGTATCCATTTTCGCGGTAATGGGCAAGGTATGCTCGAAAATAGGTGCATCCAGAGAGAGAGAGAGTAACATAGCCTCGAAACATGATCAAAACTGGGCCGTGTGTTCGGTGGCTGTTAGTCCGACATTGTACATCGGACGCTGATGCAAAATAAAATTGGTACAGATCGCTGGCTACTGTGCACATTGCAAACTGATACGTCGGTATCGCCAGACACGATCGGAAACGATCATTATCGTTTAATTAAATTACAAAATATTCGCGAGAATATCGCGTGCATCACTTCGACCGAAAAAAAGCTTCGCCATAATTCACGGGTAACATTCGTTCGGTTGCAAATATGAATATGTTCTAATTTTAATGATTCGATTGTGACGCATTGTAAATGTTCACAGCCGCGATCAAAAAGAAATTCCTGATTTACATTCAGGAAAATGAAAAAGATTGTAACATAAACTCGCAGCGTATTCATAAATATTGATGAACTAAAATGAAAAGCATCATTCAAATAAGACACCGGATATATTAATGGATACGATATTTCTGGCAGCGACGTGCTCTAATAAAGCATTGTTGCGTTTTCAATTCGTACGAAAATACAAATGCGGAGCTGCTGGAAACAAATTGCGATTGGAAGGATTAATGGATTTATAACGTGCGATCATGTTTGCGCTTAATATTGTAATAACCGGTCCGTGCAATTACATATGCATTATGGTTCCATCGATACGATACTTCATTAATCTTTCTAGTATTAAACAGCCGACGATATGCCAAACAGATTGATTAATTTTTTATGTCCTATTACAAAAGTTATTGGACGTACAGTAAACATTATTCGGTGATGGAGAAACAACACGTCTGCAGTATAATATATTTAAAAAATTAAATTTGTAGCATGATCCACACATTTTATCTTCGTTTAAGAATCATTTAACTAATATTCACCAGGAATAAAAGGTCTAACCATTAGCTCGATAAAACTGGTATATTTGTCATTAACGAGCATTCGCTGCCAATTAGTATCGATGTGTCTGGCGAGACTGGGCGTGTGTATCGATTCGCGTGTCGAAATCACTCGTCTGTCTTTAGACTGCAATCTGTCTGCACTCGCGGAGGGACATGCATTCTTTCCCATTCTCTTTCTCTCTCTCTCTCTCTCCCTCGCGCGCGCGCACAGCCGTTGCCTCCGAAATCTCCGGAAATATTCCACATTTTTCATCCATCTATTTATTATTACCCGAAAGTAGCAACACATTTTGTTCCCATTTTGCTCGTAACAGAATTTCCGCGGAAACAGCAGAGGCACACGAATTTTTGGAGAGTTTTCTAAAGAATCGTGCACCGAGCGTTTCATTATTTTTGTTTTAACGATTTAATAATAACACTGCCTCAATTGCACGTCGCATCCACGAGCGTTTCATTATTCCCGTTTTAAAGATTTAATAACAACCCTGCCTCATTTACACGTCGCAATGCTTATATTTTGAAGCGATCCGACTACGAGTGTTAGCTAATGTAAATAATTTTAAAAGATACACGCGCCTGTGCTGCCTCTCATGCGTTATTACGCAAGTGACACTAGGACAAATATTAATTCACGTATTTATACTGACATGTTTGAGCGAATCGTGTCACTTTTGTACGATACGCGCGCGGGATTTATATTATGGCTATTTTTTCAGATTTGTAGCACGCTATTTCCGTTATTTATTTTGAAATGTAGAGGTGGAAAGCTGCAATTGCGTGTACTTAACACTACACCTATCTAGCCTTAAAAGTAACTGGAACATATTTCCTTATGAAAATTACACGATTGATTTTATTATTTCTTATGAAATCATTTTTATTATTTCAATAATTGTAAGATAAAAAATCTGGAACCGGTCATTTTGACCGGTGGTGATAGATTTAGTGTTAATAAGACTGCTTAATCGAATCCAGACATTTTTTAAATCTTTTTCAATTATCTATGTACATAAAAAGTAGGAGGTGAACAGTTGTCTATATAAAAGTTATGACGGTAGTACAGTGCATTGAAATCGTAAATGATCAAATTATTAGAGCCACTTGCATAAATAGATCAGTTAATAATAAAGCAACCAGTTTTATATGAAAGTGCTAAAGTATTAAATTGTAAATGGATGTTTAAGACCATCATACAATCTATATAGTTTTTAATTTCACATTTTAACTACGATTAATTGGATCTGCTCTATAAAATCAATTTCTACGATATCGTTTGTAACATGCACTGTTCAATTAATACATCTGTCAATCGATATACTACAATATATCCATTTTTTCCTATAGTGATTGACTGTAATCACAGCAGCGTGTGCGCGTCAACAGGATAAAGTGATGAATAAACGACAATTACGATCGATAGATAAAATAACAATTAAAAAAGAGCAAGTGCTGATAAATGTAAAAAGAGAAAAAATATTGAACGCAGAGAAGCAGAAATAGTAATAGCTTTTATTTACTTTAGTAATTACAATCTCGTTTCTATATCGGTGCAGGTGGTTCGGTGTTTTACAACGAAACGTCACGCGCACACAGACGAAAATAATACACATTCTACACTTAAACGAAGCCGTACGTCTATAAATGTTGTCTGTATGTGGGACACACTGACACACGGGCACGCGACCCGTGTATCTTTACACGCGACACACAGTTTTACAAAATCCCCCACACAGGAACTGCTCATACTCATGTACAGGGTGTTCGCGAAGTTACTAGCCAGCGGTTTTCTCTTAAATGGCAAACATGCAGA
Source organism: Lasioglossum morio (assembly GCA_916610235.2). Taxonomy (NCBI): domain Eukaryota; kingdom Metazoa; phylum Arthropoda; class Insecta; order Hymenoptera; family Halictidae; genus Lasioglossum; species Lasioglossum morio. Next base: position 8,801,991 of record OU744328.1, on the reverse strand, counting down.
ACGCAAACAATTAGCGAAGAGTATGTTCTACTATTTTTTGCAAACAATATCATAGCGTGTGTAAATTCTTCAGCGTTCAGAAGTTTTTTTTTTGGAGAAACAGAAGTGGTACTCGTACTCAGGTGTGTATATGGAAAGTTATCCATTTTTTATATCCTTTAAAGGTATGAATCAAGATAGGCTTCATAGCTATATTTACTATTGTGTTTAGGTCATGTTGTATTGATTGTTCATAAAGTTTAATTGTTCAGCTTAAACGACAACTAATTTTATGTATCAACAAGTAGGTAGCCGTTGAATAAAAAACTGAAGTTTAGCTTCATTCGTGAAAACGTCCGAAAGTTTGTAAACGTTATTAAGTTGTTCATAAAACAATAGTACACTTCTCTGTTTCGTGTCGAACTTCTCGCGAAGAAAGCTAACTAGGAACTTCGTGAACACCCTGTGCACATATATATAAACAGACTAGAAGGTAGATAGGTGATTCTTCTAATGTGGGGCGCAGCCGAGAATGCTAAATTTAGGGTAGGTTCGAGCAGTCGATTCTCGAATGGTAACCCACGCATGTCGCGGGTGCGTCTGTCGAAAGTTTTCGTGTATCGGTTCTTCAGGGTCATGAGAGGGGCAGGTATCGGTCTGGTTTGTGTGTGTTCTCAGTGTGCTGCTTCGAAGTGAAACGAAGAATCGCGAGGGTGAAACAAGCGATTCCTCGAGGGGTTGTGTCGTCGACGGAAGTGTCCCCGGTGAAGCTCGAAAATCGCGGTGGTTTCGCGAACAGTTTTCCGTGTCTGGTGTCATCGAACCGCGCGACCACGTGCACAGGCGTCACAATACAAATAAATAGTAAGCGTGCTGGCCAGCAGCCAACGCGCGCGCCATTGTCGCTGCTGAAATTGGAAATATATACCCGAATCGAGCCGGATAATCGAGGCGGGAATTATCGAATCATCTTTCCAATACGCCATTACGAAATTTGAGCGGTGTCGCGTCCCGTGATAGATAACACATTATCGGGAAGGACACGCGATTCCGAATCCGAATCACTGGAACCGAACTCGACCGAATAGCTTATCGTTCACGCTCTCATCTGGAAGAGGGAATCCGACAGGATGAAAACCAGCGATCGAACAAAGAATCTCGTTTCCAGCTTTTCCAGAAAAATGCTGATTTAACTACTGGCTCGACGAACAAGTTTCCTGGACAGTTTATACTTATGCGAGTTCGAGACCGTGTCGTTCGAGCTTCTCTGATCGAGTTTCCTCGGAAGTGAACGCGTTACGACACCAGCTCCGACTTCTGATCGCTGTCTATAGCCTGTCTGAACGTGTGACGACATCTGGGTTGTCTAGCGTCGCGATTTTTTTTCAGACGAGTCTCGTCGAGCCCACTTCGCGACTACCGCGGTCGATGATCTCTCCACTTTCGCCGATTGCGTTTCGACTTTCCTAAACTGCACTGATGTTTGGGAACTTCGAACGTGGAATTAAAGGGGCACTGTCAGCATAGTGTAGCACACGAAACGTTGAAACTTGAAGTCAAGAAACTTGTTGGAAGCCTGTTGATAGTTTATAGATTATTTTGTAGCCTGTGTCAATTTCGTAATTGATCATGTGGGCTCCGGTGATCTCCCTGCTGTGGGCTCTAGTGTATTTGGTGCAACGCAAAGCTACTCTGAAAGGTGTAGCGTATTCGACGTTAATGGACGAAACAGGTAACGCAATCTTTATTACACTCAATGGAAAGCGTAGCAAATGTCTCGTGAAGTATTGTGACGTCTTTAACTTCGTAACGAAACGACTGTGAAGTATCGATGAAATTTTAGTATGATCTTAATTAATAAGGGTTTCGAATCACAAAAGCACAGAAACTGACAAGTCAATCCATGGTGCATAGGAAGAATGTATCCATTGTATCCTATCCGTAATTTACGAGCGTTTCTGGCATACTAAATTGCGTTTCACGGGTTTGCTATTAATGCAAGTAGTTATGCGATTTCTATTGCCATTTCTGTGCTCAATCATGATTTACACGGATCGCTATAATATCGTATCAGGCTCTCCGGAATGCGTTACAGATTGGAGTCGCAATTCCGAATGCCGTATTAGATAATTAATTAGCAAATAACCGAATCAGCGGAATGCCTTTCGTAACATGTTACGTTTACATTTCAATAATACTGGTATCGATCAAAGAAGACGCTGGAATTTAATTGTAACGTGGATTTTCTGCGATGCTACTCGACACTTTCGTACATCGATTTTATTAAAGTTTCAGTATACGAAAATTTTCTTCATTCTTGATCTTGCATTCAGCGAGGCAAGGTCTAGGTTGTATCACGGTTGACGTAATTCCGATTTCTCGGTCATAGGTTCAGTCTATCTTGCATTGTAAGATCATTCGATTCAGTTCTCTTAATCTCAAGTAGATTCAATCGTAATTGTTCGAGCCTGGCTTATGTCTGATTTGAATTTCTTGATTCCAAGTTGACTCTACTCAGCCTCTTGATCTTGAGTTGGCCCAGTTTGCTTCTCTCGGGTTTTAGATCTCGAGTGTATCTCATTCAGGTGTCTCGTTCAAGTCTCTCCGTTCTCACTTGACCTATATCGAGTCATTCAGTTTCGAATTAGTCTACTTCAGTCACCGACAATTTTGAATTGATCTATCTTCAGCTCTCGAATCCTAAATGGTTTCGTCTTAATCTTCAAATCCTGGAATGGTTAAATTCGAGTCTCTCTTGGTGTCGGGATACTCTTAATCGCGTCATTCGGTGTCGCGTTACCTCGCCTTTAACCTTCGGATATCGGATTAAGGCGATAGGTAAATCAAGGTGAATCAAGGCGATAAATTATCCTAATAACAGCTTATTCGGCGACTGCAGTCTAAGGTTTGACACAGAGTTCTATGAATAAATTAACGCGTGCAAGATCCGACACGCACATACGAGGAGACGACATACACATACATTCCCTTCGAGAATTTGATAAGTCGATTAGCATAACAAATATTTTAGAGGATATATTACCCCGACGTAATTAGAAATTTAGATGGGAATAGTCCGAGATACTCGTAACCGTTACGAAAATACTTTCAGCGGAACAGAGTTAAATCTTCGTCGTCAGTAAAAATGAAGCAAGTTGAAAGACAGTTACGTAAGGTCTTCGAGAATAAATTATTGCTAGGGTAGGACCCAGCGAGTACCTCGAGAGTAAAATCCTCGGGCAGTGGTCACATTCTAGACACGCATCGACGGAGCTGATCTAAAATATTCAGCGGTATCCGGAGAACGAATTGGCACCGTGTAAGACTTAGCTCCCGAAAGACGGATTAGCATAACGGAGTAGTCCGCGTCCCGAAGATCTGCCGATAAAAATTGGCATGGCAAACTTCTCGGGCGCACCTGGCCGACTTGACCGTCGCGATCCTAGATTCCAGACAGAATTCTACGAATAAATTGGCATCATTAAAAGTTCGGGACAGCTCTCGCGCCTGTTGCATTAGCATAGCAGAAAATCCCAGACGGTGTTTGACGAATGGATTGCCAATAATCTGTCGATCGACTTTAGACTCTTTGCAGATCGGCCGCCCGTCACCGGTCCCACGGCGGCGTTTCTGAACAGCTGACGCTTCATCCGAACTACTCTCATTCACTCTTCCTCGTTCTGTGCTGTTCTTCTTCTTCTTCTTCTTCTTCTTCTTCTTGTTCGTTTGGTTCTGCCGCCCTCTTTGCCAGCTTGCGCTACCACGGCTGGGCGTTTCTATCTCTCGTTTCTTCTCTCGCTTTTCTTCCTTGTTCCCGACGTTTGCCTTCGAAATTCGCTCGGGGTTACCCAGACGTGACGTAGATCCTGCTATTCTGGTGATCGTGTGACGTCGTCCTCAGGGTGTTCAGAAATAAACTCGAGTAGCAAGGTGCTCCCGCTGGTCGCACACCGCGTCTTTCTCTGTCTCTCTCCCTCTCCCTCCCGAACCCCTCTCTTTTCTCTCTTTCTCTCTTTCCCGTACGCCTCTTTTAACCTCCATTTGTCACTGTCTTCCCTGTTGGCCCGCGGCGGTCCCCGCCCAATACGACCGATTATTGTGTCACGGACAGGCACCAAAGCAGAAAATTAGGGGGGGCCAATTTAAATCTGTCTGACATTGTTGGTCGCGTCGCGAACAAACGCTCGTCCGAGTTCCTTGCTCGGTGAATCCTGACCGAGCCCACTCCTGTATTTCTGTCGTTGAAACGATTAATACAAGCGTACATTGTTGGCAAACGTCCGGTCGGCTAACCTTGCGCCACATTTCGCATAACTGATATCGCCGCGAATTCCTCTGGCCGCTGCTCCGTGAAACTCTCCGGTTTCAGTCGCGCCGTTGATGAGTATCTTTTCTATGATAACTAGTTGGAGGTTGTTCCGTATCTGCGATCGTTCACGTTTCTGCCCCTTCAAACCTAGAAATGTACAAGATACCTCTAAAGTAGTCACGCAATTCGGAAAGTGCGAACATGCTTGAGCACCTAGTTTCCGAATACATCGATGCTGAACATTTGTTCCTTGCAGATGTTCAGTATTGTTAAGTATTTGTGAAGTATGTGTCCACTCTTCATTTATTTCACTTCATCGCAAAGGGGATGGTTTTGACAATTTCATGACAGTGATGGTTACATCCAGTCGGATCTTTACCGATCAATAGACTGTGGATGTTTGGCCAAATTGAGAAGTTCTAAGTCGATCGTAAGAAGTGAAAACTAGATGGATACGTATTTATTAGCGATGGATTAAAGAGAACAATGAAGCTGTTAACGAGAGACATATATTTTTGTAATTTTTAACCGCGATTGATGTTACAGATGCGCGTGCCGATCGACTTTGTTTTGTCGCGTGCGTGGGTTTCGCGACTGTTCCGGATCTGGACCCGCCAAATTAATCTTGGGCCAGTAGTTCAAGAGATTTGGATAAGATGAAAGACGCAAAAGACAATAATTGATTCGCGTGACAATGCATTACGTTAAAAGAAGCGTTTCGTCCCGGACCTGCTAGTGGACTCATCAGTAAGGCTGATCTAGCAGGTCCTGCCTTATACGCGCGCAGAGTTGAATAATCCTAATCCGGATTGAATCAATATAATAAAACTGACGATCGCGGATCTAATGAAAGATGTTATTCCGCTCGCGAGGGATCTTGACTGCTGCGATCCCGGTTTGACACGTGTCCTGATCGCTGGACAATTCACTGATGCACTGGAAGTCTTTGGAAATACACTCAATGATTGACAAGTACAACGGCCGGTGCGTTGTACTTGTATATCCGCGGATTCAAATGACGCTTGTCCGAAAGCTAAGAAGGAACTGTCGGAGTTCGACTTCTTGTCCGAACGCGATGAAGAAAAACATGTACTGATTGGTTCTGCCGAAAGTTGTACGAACCAATCAGCAACCTCAAGAATGTTTAGACCTCCTTCTCGTAGCTCTGAAGGAGCCTTGGGAAGGAGGTGCAACAATGTAAGGTGACTCTACTCTGGACGGACGCGGCTAGTCGTTCGAAGGGACCAATTTATGGTACATTGTCCTTTAAGAAAACCAAACATCTGGCGATGTTTTCGAATGGTCGTCGAATGACCCTACTTGACTTAATCTTAGAGGAAGATTCTTAGTCACGAACGTATCATAAATATGTCCGAAAGAATTTCACGTTTTCTGTTCCGACGGGACGGAACATGCTCCCCCTCGTTGATCGATTCGATCGATCAATATTTGATTCGTTATGCGTTGGGGTTCATGCGTAATTTACGTTAACGTTTTGCACTGTGCGGTTGTGCTTTATCGACATTTAAAGATTCTGATGTCGCGACGTTTCGCTTGCAACGTCGTTGTCGGTTCGAATGGTCACTGCTCGTATGCTGCAGTGTAGGTCGATTGTACATATAATGTTATGCTGAAATCAGTAAAGGTTATGCACGTTAATAGAACCACCAATCAGGAAGTAATGGTCAAAATGAAGACAGAGAGATCGTCTGGATTTGGCAATAGAGACATACGAGTATATGTAAATTCAAAGACGGTTTGATTTGAATAACGAGTGTGTAGAATTGTTCATGCGTGAACAATTCTTGCCGACGATACGGTTGTCGTGGTGTTTGAAAGATGCGATGTTTGTGTCTAACAAATCCGAAATAGGTTGTTGATAAAGTGTCACGAGGTTTCTTTACCCGACATTGTTCCGTTAGTTCGTTCCTTGTACCGACGAACTTCGTAATGGTTGTCCGAATAAGATTCTGAACGGTTATCGTTAATACCTCGGTAGTCAAGTCGCTAGTAAAGCTTAGGTAAACAGTCTTTGTTGTGACCAGGTAAAACCGCAGTGTGAATTTCACTTCGAGTCCGATTTTGACATCATTGTATGCTCACGAAAAAAGGACCGTAATAATCCACGCGGTGGTTTATGAATAGCCGACCCTTTAGAGGGTGCTGCAGGTAAGAACTAAGGTTGATCGTCCCGGAAGTTCGAGGTATGGTCGAATGATTTGACGCGTGGTTCGTTGTTTGGATTGAACGCGCGTAAGTCTGACGTGTTCGACTTGATGCGTAGACTTCACGTGATTGTCTACCGATCGAAAATGTCGTCGAGATTGAATGTTCGATTTAATAAATGTTAATTCGATTGACTGTGAATTGCTTGACTGTCAGTTTCCGTTGTATGTTGGCCACGCGTTTGCACGTAAGATTTGACGATAGAGAGTTGCTTGTTTAGACGGTTCAAAAACATGTTCGAGTCGATCGAAAGAACTGTTTTGTCCGTGAATTGTCATCGTTAGAGATACTGTGGCTTGTGAGACGGCGCCATGCGATTTCAAGTGCGCGAGAGTGATTTGACTCAAGAGCGCGACGCGATGTTTCGCGTAAAGCAAATGAATGTAATTTGAACTGAGCCGGTCCGTTGTCTGCATGTATGAAAGGTACCGTGTGCTCTTTAGTTCACATTATGAGTTTTGTGACGTTCGATTCGTTTACGTCCTTGAGCTTCGCGATGCGATTTGAACTCGATTGTAGTTCCGTGATTATGAATTGCGTTCGAATTTGGCTGATTCTGTGTGAATTCGAAAAGACAAATATGCGCGGTCTTCGGACGCACGAGGGGTTGCTGATCCCTTTCGATATTTCGTCGAGAACGTACGCGTGCATTTGATAACGCGACGTAATGCAGCTTGATCGTTGCCGTTTGGGCTTCTCTTTCGCGAGTTGTCGCGTAAAGGTCTGATAAGTCGTCTGAATGATTAAAAATGCAATGACTGTGCGTTGTATTTGTTTACTCGAGGATTGGATAGTATCACGTTGTTTGAGGCGTAAATTCAAACGGTTGTGAACTCGACTTCCAATCCTTAGCGAGGTTGTTCGAATTTCTCTGTTGATCGAGAAGGTGTTCTTTGCGAGGTCCCTCTATGTATGCGAGAGGGGATGTGCCTCGATTTGGACATTGGTGTAATGTCACCGATTGCCTTGATGCATGTGGATCTGTGATGACGATCCGTATTGAAACGCACTCGGAGGAGGTGTGGTGAGTATCACTCGTTAGCACGTTACGAACGAACTGAACTTGTCGTGAACTTGACTTCCACCCTCCAGGCGAGGTAGATCGAATTCTTTGTTTGTTTGTGTTGCATATAAGTGGAGTGGCATTTTAACCGAAACACTGAACTGAGCCGCTAGATCGAATGTTTCGAAGCAATGGTCGATTGTGCGTGTTCGAAGGTTTGAAACGAACTGAACGAACTCGTTCCGAGTGCTTGTTATGCCTGAGAAAAAGGGTGTTTCCTTTGGAAAAGAAGGCGGCCCTTTTTGAGTCAAGAGGAATGTGTGACTACATGTAGAACTGGTTATCGTCACGACGTTTGAGGCGTAAATTCAAACGTTGCGATCTCGACTTCCAGTCCTGACATGAGGTCTTTTGGTAATGAGTTTAAAGATCGACTTTGCGGATCTTGTTGGAAACCGTGCGGCTGGTTGTATGAAAACCGTGCGGATGCTTGTTCGACGGTTAAAGTTTATGACGGCGTTATGCGACAGGTAGAAAACCCGGCGCGTGGACAGTTTCTACCTGTTTTATTATGCCCCGGCGCGAGACATTATATTAGGTTCCAGAGCACCGTTGCTTCGATTTTAAATCGCGTTCGAATTTCCGTTCGAGGATGTAAACTAGATGATCTGAATATTCGGTAACGTCCTGCTTTGCTGTATCGGGCAAAGGTCAAGATTGCTCGCGATTTGATCATCGCGAATTTATCGTTGTTGGTTTATGTTTGCGTGTCTGTACGAAAGTAGTGTCGATGACTTCCGTTTTGAGAGTATTACTCGGTTTGTACGAGCGCGTGTTTCGGATAATTCGCGTTCGTCACCGTTGTAGACGATTTGAGCTGATGTGATGCGTTGCGACGATATTTCGATATATCCGAAGCGTTAGATATAGATATACGCGTGTTTGTTAACGGTTGTTCCCGTGTTTGCGCGTATTGGGAATTAGATCGATCGTGAAGCTCGTGAGGAGATCGTTCGCGACGTCTTTCATGATCGGCAGAAAGATTGCAATGATCGAATATGCGAAAACGTGTAATGATTGGTATCGTTTGTAGATTCCGACGAATTGTCCGGTACGGCGGTAGCGTTTGATAGTTGCAAGGTGTAATGCAAAACACGTGCGCGATGGTGTCGTATGTTTTCATCCGCTGAGCCTACGTGGCTTTGTGAATTTACTCGTTGGTTGTAAATGATTCGATTGCGAATTCGGCCTTTTCGGAAACTGATAATCATAGATTGTTGGATGTCGTTAATCCAATGTGCGTGGTAGCAAGCTTAGAAATGTGTATTTCTGAGAAGATGAATTACATGAAGCTGTTAATAAACTTGTACAGCGCGGGCGAGTCGATCGCGATTCTCGCATTTGGGATTGACGTTGAATGTAGAGTCGCGTCCGCGATTACGTCATTGTTTGCAACGGTCGCGGCTTCGCGTGCGGTATCGTTTTCGTCGAATTCTTCGTTACGTTCGAATTCGGGTTTGAATGTCGTTGAGGATTGGTACGAATCGAAACCGTTCGAATTCGAATTCTTTCCTCAAACGTTCGATGCGTTCGCGAAGTTTGATTCCCTTTGTCGCGTCGTAGAATCATGAAACCTTTCGCGGTTATTCGCGACGATCGTTATTTGCGACTTGAAAACACGTCGTTAGTGTATAAATGTTCGAATGTGTATTCGTTTCGTTCGCGTTAGCTATTGCGTGTCTCGTAACGCGTATGAACGTGGGAAATTGCCAATTGAACGATCCTGATTGGTAAATTCAAAATAACGTGTCTACCTTGTACTGATGTGTCTCTGATGTGAGCGAGTATGATAGGCTGTTGCCTTCGAAAGACTTCTCACAAGGAGAGTGCACCAACGGTGTCTCACCGATTTAGTTGAGACTCTGTATACTTATAGATCTCGATCTCCCATTTACGAATATATACCATTATAGACGCTAATACTCAATAGTTGTCGAGATATTCATAAACAAAGTTCTTACATTACTGCTTACATCTGCTATTGTAGAGGAGGTATACAACCAATAAGGCTTGGTCTATCGGCAACGTACGAGACTTCCACCCGGTGGGCTAGGGTTCGATTCTCGTCTGGTGAAAATTTTTTTTTCATATTTATTTATATTATTTATTCGCTGTGTAACATTGACTTGTTCGTAACAGATTGCACATTTATTACAAGTTAAAGAACAAAAGAATTAATAAATTATAAATAAATTAGCCAAAATTAATAAAATAGTAAATTTCCCTCTCGTGTCTGAAAACAGAAAAAATAAAGTAAATATGGGAAAAGAAAATATGGTATACGATAAAATTAATAATATTGCACTTACATATTTTTAATTACAACAGTGGTACATGTCGTAAAAGCATACGAAACATAGCATACAGAAACAGCTTGCACATCGAATAAGTGCAGTATTCTTGCATTGGCACATGCTTCTTTCCACTTCTACGGGAAAGCAGATTTGATTGACGTTTTGAAAAATTTGTCTCTCTGCTGTTAATCCGGCTGCATACCATGCGTATTCGAGCATAGGTTTAAAAATTGGTGCACATAATTGTGTGTATATTAGAGTAAGAGTTAATGAACTATTATTTCGTTCACATACGGTTGGGCACTGATTTTTTAAATGTTTGGTGCATCAGTTTCTTGCGTGAGCTGTCTATTCATCCGCTACAGAATCTTCGTGCGTGCCTTCTTTGATTTGAAGAACTTCTCGCGTTACAAAGTTAGACCCAATGAAACTGTTTGTTATTGTAAGAACCGATAGGCAACTCGCCTGCATCGAAATGAGTTCTTTAGCCAGTCGAAGATTGTCCATAGCCAGAGTGAAAAGCGAAATTAATTTTATCGTATACCATATTTTCTTTTCCCATATTTACTTTATTTTTTCTGTTTTCAGACACGAGAGGGAAATTTACTATTTTATTAATTTTGGCTAATTTATTTATAATTTATTAATTCTTTTGTTCTTTAACTTGTAATAAATGTGCAATCTGTTACGAACAAGTCAATGTTACACAGCGAATAAATAATATAAACAAATATGAAAAAAAAATTTTCACCAGACGAGAATCGAACCCTAGCCCACCGGGTGGAAGTCTCGTACGTTGCCGATAGACCAAGCCTTATTGGTTGTATACCTCCTCTACAATAGCAGATGTAAGCAGTAATGTAAGAACTTTGTTTATGAATATCTCGACAACTATTGAGTATTAGCGTCTATAATGGTATATATTCGTAAATGGGAGATCGAGATCTATAAGTATACAGAGTCTCAACTAAATCGGTGAGACACCGTTGGTGCACTCTCCTTGTCAGTGCCGACGGATGCTAGCACGGCTAAGGGACGTTGATTCCTTTAACGTGTTGGGTGGACTGCCGAATGCTGCAGACCACTGTATGATTATCCGGTACACGAATGTTTGTACACGATTGTTTTTGCACGATTGTCTTTTGCACGAACTGCACTTCCTAGGTCACTGGATCCGGCTCGAAGGACCATGTTTTGTCGCGTGCGTGGGTTTCGCGACTGTTCCGGATCTGGACCCGCCAAATTAATCTTGGGCCAGTAGTTCAAGAGATTTGGATAAGATGAAAGACGCAAAAGACAATAATTGATTCGCGTGACAATGCATTACGTTAAAAGAAGCGTTTCGTCCCGGACCTGCTAGTGGACTCATCAGTAAGGCTGATCTAGCAGGTCCTGCCTTATACGCGCGCAGAGTTGAATAATCCTAATCCGGATTGAATCAATATAATAAAACTGACGATCGCGGATCTAATGAAAGATGTTATTCCGCTCGCGAGGGATCTTGACTGCTGCGATCCCGGTTTGACACGTGTCCTGATCGCTGGACAATTCACTGATGCACTGGAAGTCTTTGGAAATACACTCAATGATTGACAAGTACAACGGCCGGTGCGTTGTACTTGTATATCCGCGGATTCAAATGACGCTTGTCCGAAAGCTAAGAAGGAACTGTCGGAGTTCGACTTCTTGTCCGAACGCGATGAAGAAAAACATGTACTGATTGGTTCTGCCGAAAGTTGTACGAACCAATCAGCAACCTCAAGAATGTTTAGACCTCCTTCTCGTAGCTCTGAAGGAGCCTTGGGAAGGAGGTGCAACAATGTAAGGTGACTCTACTCTGGACGGACGCGGCTAGTCGTTCGAAGGGACCAATTTATGGTACATTGTCCTTTAAGAAAACCAAACATCTGGCGATGTTTTCGAATGGTCGTCGAATGACCCTACTTGACTTAATCTTAGAGGAAGATTCTTAGTCACGAACGTACCATAAATATGTCCGAAAGAATTTCACGTTTTCTGTTCCGACGGGACGGAACAGACTTCGAACGAGTTTTCCCGGCGAGCGAGGACTCGTCTGATTCCGAATATCGGTTGCTTCGTCATTTCGCACAAAGCGATCGTGAAAACTGGAGCATCGCGAACAGTTCAAGAGTTAAACGTTCGCCTTCCGCGGACGGAACCGAGAAACGGAACAAAGCGTAGCCTAAAAAGCAGGTTGCCGCGAGAACGCATCCACGCCATTGGGAAGAAATATTTTAATACCTAGCCCGTTAACCCCGGGGTGATATTAAATTCTCCGATGCGAAGACGCGAAACGAGGAGAGGCTCGCGAACAAGGAAAAGTTTTGCGCGCTTTGACAGAGAAAATTCAGCCTGTAATGAAGAATACGGAAACATTCACGGTACAACGCTGGGCAAAATGAATTCGAAAGTTTCTTCTCTCACAGGGGACAGAAGAATGTGTACGCGGACGCCTCGTTACGAATCGTTCCCTGATAGCTGCAATAAACATTTGCTCTTCTTCCTCCCTATTCTTGTTTCCTTGTTTCGCGGACATCTTTGATTCAACGTTTAAAAAGAGATAGGAAAAGTCTACAAAATAACGTAAAATAATGCAAAATTCAAGTGTTTACTTTTTTAAAAGGAACAGTCACACGCAAAGTATTTAGTAGTGGTCAAATAGTGATGGCGCAACTCGGAATTGCGTATCTAGATTAATCTAGTTGAGAGCACAGAGGAAACAGTTGTTATTTCTTCATTTGACAATGGGTAGCTGTCTTTACTTAACCATTAGCCAATGAAACGGTCGTAGGATCATGCTTTTACTTAATCACCAATGAATGTATAAGGAGAAGACGAACACTCGTTTTCAGCCAATGAAACAGTCACAGAATTGTACCTTTACTTAACCACCAATGAATGTATAAGGTGAAGACGGAACCTAGTTTCCAGCCAATGAAATGGTCACGGAATCATGTCTTTACCTGACCACAAATGAACGTATACGGAGAACAAGTCGGAAACTAGTTTCCAGCTAATGAAACAGTCATGGAATCATCTTTTCACATCACCACCAATGAACGTATAAGGAGACCAAGATGGAAACTAGTCAATGAAATAGTAACAGACCGTAGAACAGCTGCTTCTAATGTGCAGGGCCTGATTAGCTATACATATAGCAGAAGTAGCAGAAGTAGCTATACATAAAGCAGAAAACGTTTAGCATGTAAAATTGTGTAATAATAGCCCTGGCTATCGTTAACAAATATTTTTGCAAAAAAAGGTCATTCTGTTCAACTCGGCTCCCCACCCCGCAAGATTAAATCCTAGGTGCGCCATTGGTAACGGAAACAGTGTGACTTGATCACTTATGATCACAATGCAACAATTGTTTAATATACAGTTTTCCTATCAACGTATTGCTGTTACAGTTCGTTGAGAAAATGCTAGCTCATTGTGCTTGCGTGAACCTTCATTCCCCCTCCTTCGTTTACTTGCAGAAGTCTTTGCGCCTCGTTCCGAAACGCCATCATGTCCGGAGTAATTCAGTCTTCATTAGCATTCTAACGCACGCTTCTTACGTCTCCGTAAATAGTCGAAGTGTTGAGTTTAATTAAATCTTTGGAATCGCTGATCAACTTTTCCTGGGCGAGAATGCTTCTTCGTTATACAGGGTTTCAGACGGGTCCTGGCGAAATTCGGAATTCAATTACGCAAAGTAAAGGACAGAGGGAAAGAGAGGGAGAGGGAGGGAGAGAGTGGGGAATATCTGCTGAGAAAGCAACGAATTGTCTGTACCTGACGACACAAAGAAGAAAGGTTGCACATCGTAATTACATATGCAATCGGATATTCGATTATGTTGAATATTGCTTCGACAGTTCCGATGGAACGTTTAATTCGAAATTCGTACGTAACATTTTTCCGCGAGCGATACCGATTTTCATTACAATGGAGCTTAATTCAATATGTTTGATTGCGTGTCGCGGCGTGCAATATAACAATTAATATAAAATGTTCCTTTTCCGTTCGCTGGGACTGTGTTAATTAAACGAAACGAAATTCCAAACGGTATTATAGAATTTATGAAACTCTTGCACATTCGTTTCAGCAAGATTCGCGTGTACGCTTCTGACACAGTTGCTTCAATTATTACGATAATAAAATGAAAGAAATGTCTAGCGTTTCATTCAATTCATGTCGACGCTTGAATAACGAATACACGATGGGGACCGGTTCAAGCCATGCTATTAACTGAAAACGGTGAAATATGTATATGCTATCGAGAGACCCTAATACCACTCACCTCGTCTCATTAGGGGCGAAGAAAAGCTGAACGAAATTCGGGAGATCTTCTCGAGTAATTATAACTACGTTTGCGAATTAATCATATCCTCCATAAGTAAACTAACAACTAGAAAATCGCTGGCAGGTAAAGTTGTCAGTGCGACGAAGCATGACGTACACGGCGAGCCACGTCGATTCGTTTCCATGCAATGAATTTGTATGCGATATCACGGACGCGTTTACTCGTGACGGGGAGCGTTTATCGCGCGTCAAGGAACAAACTGAGAAGCAAAAGGAACCGCGTCACGGCGAAGGCGATAGGCGGCGGCTGGTCGTTACTCAAAATAGTTCCATTATGGTTGCTGGCGGTCGGTACGTTAACTTTCGCTCCTCTGCGAAGGGAAAAACTGAATTCCTATTCTGGCTGAGCAGCGATGTAAGACGCGGGCTGGTACACGAGCGTAGACAAGCGGAGCCGCGACGAGCGGACCGCATTTACAAGGATGAAAGATAAATGCGTGGAAAAAAGGCTCGCGAACTTTGAAAGTGGCGCTTTCCATGCGGAAATGTATTTAAGGCGGGGGTGGGGAGCGAGGGGTTCTGGGTTAGGGGTCGAAGAGATAGAATGGGGGGGAGGGGCGGACGGAGGGAGAGGTTGCAAAAAGATGGCGAGAGAGGAAGCCAAAAGGGCTGGGGAACCGAAAGAATAAGAAGAGGAACAAGAAAGAGGCAGATCGATGCAGCGGACCGTGAAAAAGCGTCCGTTGCGTCGGTCGCTCAGAAGCGATGGGAAGATAGGGAAATGTTAGGCGGGTAGTACGTATTATATTAATTATTGACGAAGCTGTATCCGTAGGATTCATATGAAATATTTGAGCAGTCTCTTTCATTCATGATCTCGTGCTTACGTAAAGACTAAGGCGCGAACAGGGTCGGGGAGCCGAAAGAATAAGAAGAGGAACCAGGAAGAGGCAAATCGATGCAGCAGCCCGTAAAAAACGTCTGCCGGTCGTTCAGAGGCGATGGAAAAATAGAGAAACGTTAGGGCGGAGGTTTATCTAGGGCCAACCTTATGCCCTCAAACCCTTTTCCCGTCTCCGCTCTTCTTAGACTGTAACCACAAGTGGCTGGCTGCCGGCGTTACTTCATTATCCAGCAAAAGAAAACCCGCGCGCGTCGTGCCGCTCTAAAGTGAATCACATCTCTCTAATTAAATTTTTGTCGCCGGCGAACAGCGACGCGAGCCGCTCGTTTACACCGCCGACCCCCTCGGCCTCCTCGTCGACAAACAGACGCAACTTCGGATTGTTTGGATTGCCCTGGCAGAGCCGAGCGCCTTTTTTCGAAAAGGCGACACGGACCCGAGAAATTACTAGAGCGAGTCGAACCAAAAACCTTAAAAGCGCAATAAAAATTCGAGACAAAGCTCGATTTTCCTGTAAGTTGGCAACGGCAATACTCGGGGCTTTAGCATCGACTGGCAATTGGTGCTTCCGCCCAGGAATCCAGGAACCTATGCGACAATGATCTAATTATGGAGCTTCTGATACTGCTTTGTTCAAAAAGTTTTTAGAATGACTATTTTTTGTACATTTTTTGTTTATTGACATGTCTTATCTATAAATAGAGTAAATCTTGCCAATCTGAAGCAAGCCGTCGCGTCGGCTTATGGCAACATCTTTGGTGTCCCCATGTTTCTTTCGGCTGTCACAAATTTTGAACAGTCTCGCGAAACTCTGGGAAAAACATAACTGAGGGAACGGAATATTATCCATGGGGACACAGCGTTTTGTCATCAGTTTTTCTCTTCGTGTAATACAAGTAGGGAACCATTTGGAGTTCGTTGATGAATGAACGTTAACTAGTTAGTGGATGATCAAGATCGTAAAGTACGTTAGAAATATTCTAAAAAAAAAGTATTCCGAAAATTGAACATACACTTCCAACGCACTGAGACTCTAGCGATGAACGCTACAAAAACACGTAGTAGAAAAATAATGTCATTATGTAACAGACTGCGACATGGAACGTGGAGTATGGTTTTCATTTGATTCGTCCTCGTGCTTTCAGGGAAATGAAAACGTAGATTACAAATTGGACGTTCCATCGAGGTTTATTGAGTTTCTTCGGTTTGTCATTATTCTTATATCGAAGCAAAGCGCTTTGAAGCGATATTAAATTCTAGGATTCGAGCAATTGAGAAAGTTAAATCGCTTTCACTCGAGCAATGAATTGTATTTTACAACTATTTAGATCGAACACAGTCATGTGACTGGTAATGCAATTGGAAAGAAAATTCCAGAAGAAAATTTCGGTTTTCATACATATTTGTATGATTAGACTAAAATTCGTTGACAGTAGTCAACTGTTCTTAGTCAATATCAGAAGTTCATCACTTATGATGAGACAGCGGATTTATGCATTTATGACAAAAATGAGTAGGTGTAATTTAAAACAGTAAAACCATTAGAAGAATTTAAAAAGACTGTTTTATTATTTTCAACCAAATTAAACATATTAAGAAAGAAAATTAATTTCCATTTCGCTCCAGTTTGTTGACAATCTGGTAGAAAGTTTTTATTTTGCATAAAGATACGCTGTCTACTTATGATATTGAATGAGAATAGACTGGGGCGTCTGATCAAAGCTTCGTGTTTCTACTTGTTTCAACCCACTCGTGTAGGACACGCATTTGGTTGGACACAAAATGTCCAACAGATTCTTCGTAATTCTGACATCAATAGTATACCGTATATGAATGTGTAATAGAAGTATCACGAAGCAATTTCTAGGCCACGTGAAACCGATTTAAGGAAGAGAAGAAAAAGTGCGATTCGCATTTCTGCATAGCAGACGACCGCAAAAGTGTTTGAGAGTCCATTTCGCTGAAAGGAAAAACAGAACAATCTGTTAAGCGATAACGTATACCGCAGTAAGATCCAGGGCGGGGGAAGCTCATTAAGTATGCCCACAATGAGCATCGTAAATCCGATAAAAATATAGCGCAATAAACGTCGTTGCTGTGGCACTCAGCACGCGTAACGGAAACCGCTCTTACGCCCGTGCACTTTGAACGGGCGTTTAACCAGTGCACGTTAAACCCTTCGTTTATATGCGTCGTTCTAAGGTAATGATCGGAATGAATCAAGAATGATTACTATTTAAAATTGCTTGTACTACCACTGATAGAAGAAAGTCGAAACAAAATTTATTGTTACTCTCTTCGAGCACTTCTTCTTTTACTCGAAAAATTAAACTGACTATTGTTGCTCAATGAAATTGCAAATAGAACATTTGGGATAAAAAAGATTGAGTTTAAATCTTGGTGAGCGTGTCTGATCATTCCTTGACGTTTCTACTTGTTATAGACATAAGTGTACTACCTGTTGATGGGTATTTATTCTTCCTTTAAATGTACAACCAATACTTATTCGTTGAATTTTATTTGAGAATTTCTTGGCAAACGAACATGACAATCCTACATTCATAATGTTAATGTTCTTTGTATAGTTTCTAAATTTTTCACAAAATGGATTTAAAAAACGACTAAAGTGTAGATGGACAAGTGAGCTGTACCATCGTTATTTATGCAAATTATTCTACAAAAAAACTTTGAGAATATGTTTTTTAAATGTTATGTCTTCGTTTTATGAAAAAAATTTTACTATTTTAACATAAATTTCTTGAAAATGGAGCTTAGCAAACAATTCTGAGGAAATGCAGACAATTGCAGATTTTTTCGTTTACATAATGCTTGTTGCTACCAAGTAGTGTAAACGGACTATTTTTATGGTTCTTCAAGTTGCTCTTTTTACAAAACGTTTCAACCTACACCGGAATAAAAATGAGAAACCAAAAAGCTTTCCTACCGGAAGAAGGACAGTACAATGAAAACGAGCAATTATATATTGTTTAGAACAAACATCCATTGCCAATACCCGACGGGGATGTTAGTACATCGGCCAAATGAATTAGAGAAAGAATAATTCTGTTCTGGCGAGTAGGTTTACGATTAACAAGATGGTACACTATGCATGTGGCCTCTTCTTCCCGACCAGTAGTATTTATTGCTTCCTCCTAAATGGAATTTGTTGTGGAACTGCTGGTGACTCCGAATCGAGTTTGGCGAACTGAAATTCGTTCCGGCGATAACTGCGTGCCAGCCATGGGATTTCGGGCGAATTCTTGCCGCGAGTAGTATCCGGGTTATTTTATATTTTCCGGTTCGGCGCAGGTTGGCATTAATGACATGCTAAGCGAAGCAAGAAATTCTTGTCAACGCGTGAAAAAGTATCGTTTAATGAACGCTCGTTCCGCGGGGGACGAATAAATTCTGTAGTTCGGCAACATCTATTTGATTTTCTTCGGCGGTGGTCGATCCGGGCCAATTCTCTGATCGTTTTTGTACGTGATCTTTCTGCAAATGTCGATGCGCGACGCGGCCGTACGCCGGAATAATTTCCGAATCCCTCAGTGTAAACTTCGGGAAAAAGTATTTCCCGCGGCGTTTCCCATTCTGAATGCTACACGTGTTCCGTGGGAGCCCTCGAATCGGGAGAGGATACCCTTTTTCACTAAATCCATCCACTTTATTGAATATAAAAACGACATACCTTTCATATTAATGTGCTTGTCACGTATGCTTTTTGTACGAGTGGAAAAATAAACATATTGACGATAGCATTATGAGATGTTTAATGAAATGTGCCAGTGAATGAACTCACTATTTGTCGACGGTACAAAATACTTGAAGATTGACATGCCAATCTTGTAAATGATGGAGGAGAACATTCAATTTCTAATGCAATCAAGAGACTTGTAGTTGGTGCTTGCTTTGGTGAATATGATTAGTTTGAAGTCATGTTTGTTTAACCCCTTGCCGTACTTAGAGAAGCCAGACTCGTAGTGAAGGTTTTTAACAAAGTCTGACAAATATGAACGTTACGCGTTCCATTTTAGATGAAATAAAATTTGATTCGTCTGTAATCAATATTTAAGCATTAAAATGAATGTAGCTATACAAAAAATATACATTTTCTTTTCCCTTCTACGATATTTTTGTGCTTAAAGATGTTCTAATCACTGTAACTGTAAAAGAAAAGGTACGGCAAGGGGTTAATGACG
Source organism: Lasioglossum morio (assembly GCA_916610235.2). Lineage (NCBI taxonomy): Eukaryota > Metazoa > Arthropoda > Insecta > Hymenoptera > Halictidae > Lasioglossum > Lasioglossum morio. The sequence goes on along the minus strand of OU744328.1, from coordinate 8,782,709 downwards.
TTGCCAAACATTAGTCCGACTGTAAATGATAAGTTTTTGTCGGCGTAAATGATTTGAATATATATATAATACGAATCAGCCCGATGGATGCGATGCTCGTGCCGCAGACGCAAAGCTTTTTGACAGGCTTCCCTGTGGCATTTCGCTGTCGATTTCCTTCCGCTTCGACGCTGTCTTCTATTTTCGAGGAAATTGTGAGACCAGAGACCTACTTACTTCGCCCTCCGTTGTGTAGGTAAGATCGTGGATCCATAAATTTGTATTGTATAGGTCCATAATGGTGCGATGCAGTTCAAGAGTGATGCTTTTTGTTCGACGCTCGAACAGAATCACTTTCGAACCCTTTGGTGACGATTTTACGTCTCGACACTTTCTTGTGTCATCTATGTTCACGATGCTCGTCAACTCATCAACATCGACCAGGTGAATTCGTAAAGAGTTCACAATCGTTGACCGTACAGTAAACTCTTCCGCTCGAATTCATTTCAGGGCTTAAGAAAAATTGATATTTGTTCTACGGGAAATATTTGGATTTCTGAAAAGATTTCCACTTTTTCTGCGTTTATTTCGAGCGAACTGGAGAGGAACGTCATTGCTAATGGAGGCGCTGTTATTTATTTTAAGGCAAAGGGAAGCTCCGATTTTTCAAACAAATCGAGCCAAGTATATTCAAAGGTAAAGAGAGGCAGCCGCCTGTGATCTCTCTCTCTCTCTCTCTCTTACTCTCTCGTTCTCTCCTACTCTCTTTTGCTACCCCGGTCGTCCATTTCCGGAACAATCGGGAAGAAAGATCTCATTACCTCTCACCCGGATATAACGTCGTTCTCCTTTGACGCCATCCTTCGATGGATTCACTTCGTGCAACCTCATAAACGATGAAAATAGGTCAGGGATAAAGTTATTCCACGCTGTAAGAGGATCGTTGCTTCCTTTGTGTCGATATTGCTGTCTTAATAACTTACGTCGCAAAATTCGATCTTAATTTCCTACGCTTCCGCGGAAAGATCGTTTGCTAGCCACTTATCCGTGCATCGCCTCGTAAAAATCTGCTCCCACGTAAAACTTTTATGGCCTTCTTCTAATAAATTCCGATTACACACTATCTACTATCGAGTATTCGCATCCAAGCTATTCTATTTTATTTACCAAGTTGAATTTAATACAGCTACTAAAAAAGATGTGTTTGAATAGAAAGACATTTGACAGATATAATTTAGGAAGTGATAAGAACGTGTATTTCTTTATGTTCGGATAAACAACGTCACATTCTACAAGAAGTTTGAATTCTCAAGTACAATAACGCGTTCCCTCTTGATTGCAGGTGAGTGTGGCCAGTTACTGGGGTACACCAACATCCAAATCATCACAGATGTTGCATATCATCCTGCACGAAAGCACACAGGTAGGCAAGCATAAAAAATCGTTCCCAAAAGAAACGTGACAGGAAAAAATCCGACAGACACAGCAGAGAATGTTCAATAATTAGAAGGTAAAACACAATATGAGCCACATTCAAAATTATTTCACAAAGACAACTTCTTTCGAAAATATGAACACAATAGAGAAATACTAAGCTCGTCACGAAAGATTGTGTGCATCCTTAAAAAAAGCTATGTGAATCGTTGTACGTATCGTTTGTACGCCATTCCACGTTGTAGCCACAAAATTACTTGCGTTGCGTGCACATTCGAAACATTTTTACGATTTCACTATACTTTTACGTACCGAACAATGTGTATAGATTCCGCTCCTGTGACCGCACACAATATTCCTGTCGCAAAGACGCAGGATTGGTCTGAAAAAAACAATTTCGTTGCCCCACCGTTGAAAGTCATGCAAATACGAGTGACTTCGTCGACAGTAAAGTTCGAAAAGAGTAATTCTTGGAAGCGTTCGCGTTGTTTGCCCCTTGGCTGAGCTTTACGAGTCAAGAAAACTGTCATGCAGACGTTGGTTACCGGTCAAGCCGCACTCCACGCCATTGCAGTCGACGCACACTCGCGTCAATCTCCTCGTACATGTACACACCGGTTGCCCGTGTTTGTAATCTGCTACAACGATTCGAACGATAACGCCGTATGAGAAATGGGGCTGTTAAGTTTGACTGCAGTTCTGCGGCTTTGCACTTCCCTAGCGAATAGAAGCTTCGTTGGTAACGATGCCGTTACATCGGGATCATCCAGCTCCCTATTTTTTCGAAATTGTACCTTCGATCCTGTACCGGGTACACTCCTCAACAGTGTTGGTCAGTGAGCTTCAAACTAGCTCCATTACTTTCAGCACATTGCTGAATCTTTAATGCGTCTCGTGTTTCACCGTACAGCTTAATACGAGGCCTACAAATGAATTTGTTGCTATCTCAGTTGGTAAGGAATTCCAGGATGAGTGATTTAAGAGACAAATATAACTTAGCTTGCGAAGACACTGTAAATGTATTTAGTACTTTACGAGATACACACTCCTCGACAATGATGGTCAGTGAACTTCAGACTGAATTATCATTTGCGAGCAGACTCGGAAGGAAACATTTACTACGTTAGTTGTTAATACTGTTTTGAGATTTCCGAGCAGAAGTCATGTCCGTCTGTATAATCTATTCCGCACGAGAGCAGGTTCATGATACACTTGATTAGATCCTTAATGAAGCTCTCTGACATGTCGGAGAAACGTCGGCATACACTTCCAAAGGCTTTCATTCGGAGAGCTCGGGGGCTATATAACAGTTATAACACTGAGTGAGTGCCATAGAAACTGTATGCTCGTAGATCTCCATATGTCCGTCAAGATTTTTTGCCACTTGGGTTCTCTTCTTGCTTCTATTAAATTCGCGATGAACTACAACAACTTCGGAGCTGTCGGCACATGCTTCATCAAACTACGTTAATATTTAGTGAAACGTCCGGTCCCTTTTTGCCCATCAATTTTTGAAATGGATTATTCTAGAGAGAACAATTTTTTTAGTTAAAAATATTCATGAATCACGAAGTTACGGCTGATCTTCCAGGCCAGTCGAGAAAGGCGATTTCGGGTGATCATTGCTGTAGGGTAGTGTTTTTTGGCTTCCTAACTGAATATGCACTCTTAAGGGGTAAAACGTTGCACCGCAAACTCTTGTCTCCGATTCGATGCAGTTAATTTGCGAGGGCCAGAGTCGGAAGCATAGGAATTGTGCTCCGGGTGCTCTGGCTCGTTAACTTAAATACACGCGTGCAGACGCGAAACGCTTGTACTGTACCCGCAATTGGTGTACCCTTGATGCACGGGTCCCGTCTCCATGAATATTCATTCCCTCCGTCTGTTATGAGCGTCGTCAACAAGACCGCGTTCCTTCTTCGCGGGGGCGGGCTGCACATTCTTCCACCCTCGGGGTTCTAAATGCTCTGGCAATTAACGAGTGTCCACTCTACGGCGAACGCCACGTGGCTCCTTCCTAGCTTGACTCTTTGCAAAGATCGTTATTTTTGTTCCTGGCTTAACTCTTTGCCCTGCAATTTAATTCCTACCAATTAGTTTTTGAAAATTCCAAAAATTACGGCTTACGAAGCTGCGAACGCAATGATCGATTCTACTTGGTGACGCGAATTTCGACAGTCGCGTAACAGTTTGTAAGGTCTCGAGACGGGGCCAACCGGCATGGTAAAATAGTTAATTTGGATGGACTCCAATAATTCTGCCAAAAATGGTTTCCGTTCGTTTGGCCGAACTCCATGTCTCCGACTCCGAATCGAAGTATCATTAATCGCCGATATTTCGGTTCTTAGCTCGGGACTCGAGTATGTTGAAGACAATGCGAACGAACGATCGTCGGGAACCGACGTGCTAACTGATGACAAGAGAGAGATGGAAGACTCTCGTAACCATCCCCCGTCGTTGTGTACACGGACTAATGAGACAATTATTTAGTCGTGTCGAGGGACTGGGATAACTATGCAGCCCCTGGCCTGCAGAGAATAGTTTAACCAGGAATCATGATTACCAACCGGCTAGAACCAAGAACCACACCCGGATTACGGTTTTCGTTATACAGATTTGTTACGAAGTAGACAGCGTTAATGTTTCATAAAAAAAGAACTTTTCCAGATTTTGAGACACGTCTTCAATTGTTCCCTCGAGAGCTCTTGAAACTTTCTTACCGATGCAGTTTCGTGTAAGAAGTTGCACAGGAAAAGGCGCTAGGTACGACTCAAATCTTCTTCTACTTTTTCTGCAATGATTCCGTATTCATTAAATTTTATTTGTACGCGATTATTGAAATAATCACCACATATGTACATATATATATATTCTTGAAATTTAATGTAATTTCTTTTTAATTTTAAAAAAGGAAAAAGAAATGATTTAAATAATAAGGAACCATTAAAATAGTCTCGGATACATCTTCGAGTTTGCAAAATCAGGATGCTTAAAAATTTGTATCTTGTGCCGATACATTAGCGAAAAATGATCCTTAAGGAAATTCTGTGGAAAATAATTTCTTGTACAACGAGTAGTTGAATGCACTGTCAGAAGCACGCATGATAGGACGTATTAGCTATAAAGTGACGTAGATTACCAGGAACCACCTCGGACAGGGGAAGTTCAAGAAGGCCAGTTAAAGTTTCTTACATCGTTATAGTCGTCGCGGCGACAAAATCACGACAGTCATACCTAGCGACTAAGTTTCCAACTTTATTACAATGCTGCGACTTAAACAGTCCGCCGTCATTAAATAACAACCGCCGTCCCTGTCTTATCTGCTTTTCGTATAATTGCAGTTAAGTGTTCAGAGTCTGCAAAACATTTACCCCGTGTTAATGGACAATTAACAGATTCCACGTTGTTGACACCCACACACCTTCGTCATCTTTGGCTTAGAAGGCATTTCTTGTGAGAAACTCAAATAAACGTAATACTGTTCATTGAAACAATATTATTGAAATTCAATTGAACAACGAATACATTAAAGAAATTTTGACAACTTTCATTAGTCCATTAAAAAGTAGTTATTTAATAAATGACGAAATGTAATTCTAAACTTGAGGTATATTTTCAAAGTAAACGAGCTTTTTATTTAAAATTTTTTTTTTAGAAATATTGAATAGGTTTGGTTCACAAAAGAAAATTGATAACTTTTTTCATCGAAAATCACATTCTCAAAATGTCCCTGTTTAATTGCTTGTTATAATTATAATTTTTATTAAATATCACTAATATCGATATTTTCGGCATTGCTAAACATTTAAAAATTAATGTAGATACATTAAATACCGATAGGGAACAAGTAATTTTTTATCAAATGGACTGCTATATCTGCCGTCCGGACCAATGTGCGGTGAGCTTCGAAACCGTTCGACCCTGTTCTTCGTGGGTCGCTTTGCAGAGTCACCAGGCAAATGTCGGAATTTTCGCGGGGGGTTGCTATTTACGGTAGGAGTTCGCCGAATATAATTTCCAGTGTCTCTCACCTGCCATGTCACGTTGTCCCCGTAGGTGGTCCTTTCGCTTTGCGCTGTGGCTCTTGATGACAATACACCTGTTTAGTTCGAGCTCCCGGAGAATTCGAGAAGACACAGGCGAAGGATACATCGCGCGATGCCACGGTTCACTCGCGACAAGGACATTCTCCGTTCTCCATAATTCACGTGCGTCGGTGTCGCCGCAATTATAGCTGCGTTAGTTTCGTCCGCATTGCCACTGCCCGGATCAGATTAATCGTTAGGGGAGTTTCGCCGAGTTTAATCTTTCCCGTGCCAGTTTCCTTCCTCCCCGCTGCTTCTTTCTGCCCGTTATTGTTCCGAGCACTTTGCCCGAGTCACGGAATTCCCGTAAATCTGTATTCGCTGCGGAATAAACACACACAGTGATTACTAGACTGCGGATCTTTATGTAAAATGAAAATAGCCCAAGTCAGTTATAAAGAACTGAAACGAAAATGTATTTCTTTCTTCATCATCTTAATCCGACGGAAACAGTGTCACAAATTCTTCTAATGTTTAAAATACATAACCATTATAATGATGCGTCATCATTCACGAACGATTGAGGAAGGCTAAAATGTTTGCATACGCCCAATAAATTTGCTACAAATATCCAGGAATGTAGAGAAGAATTGCACTTAAATCATAATTGTAATAATTAAAGATACGTTTCATAAATATGAATTATTCGTTTATTTATAGGACGTGAATAAGACAAATGAAAAACTTAAGACGTGTCATTTTGTAATAATAATACTGACCATCATTGCTCGCTGACTGCAATTACATATCGTGTTCTCCTCTAAGTACACGATGTACGAGACAAAATTTTGAAATATTAACAACTCGATGCGGTAATCTGTCTGGACGGAACATTTGGCGAAATTATGGCACAACGATGAACCGGTAACGATTCCCCAGAGGGAATGCCAGACAACAGGGTCCTGATAGCGCATAATTAAAACACCCGTCTAATGTACGGCCGTTGTATCAACAGCAACCTTCCTCAATTAGTAGCATTTTGGTGCGTTTAAGGTTTAATCAGACGTAACACCCCCAGTCTCGGCTAATACGCATCTTTCCCCTGCCCCGTTCTTCCCCCTCGTCCCGGATACATATTTGATTCCACGTTAACGTGCATCCCTCGCAGCTGCACTATCGCCGCATTGCTGTATCGCTGCAGCTTTCTGTACAAATTACTCTCTGCGAGGGATGTAAATGGTACCGACGTATTAAGCGTAAATCATAGGCGTCAACGTTGAGTGCAATAAAGAGCATCCTACTCATTTACGAGCGGGACGCAGAGCGTAGTTGCGCCTTAAGCGCGCAGAGAAATGGAGAACGATGGGAATGATATTCGTATATATATGGAAGGATAAGCGACGAAAATTCGAATCTTCACCAGCGGCAGTGCAACGAGCGATGCAGCTCGACCATTTATAGAGCGGAATATGAACGCCGGGCCCATTCTGTCCCAGGACCCATTCGGATCGTGGTTCAAGGCCGGAATACTTTACCGAAGTAGTATCCCTTGTCTCTTAGTGAATAGAAGCATTTGCAAAATTACTCATGCGAAGAACAGAATTTTCAAATTTGCTGGAAGTGTGGTACCAGCGGACACGGATCTATAGTTTGTCCAAAATCAAACAAAACAGTGAAATTACTTCACCTTTACTTTCCGGAAATTCGAGCTGGCAATACATAGTGAACATCATAAATGAACATTTAATTTCATGAATGCAAATGACTTTTAACTTACGGCGATGAACACCAGTAAGAAAGTAAATACATTAAACAGAAAGTTAAAAACGATTTATTGATTATTATCAAACTGGGGATCTTCGTGTATTTATAGTTCGTTAAAAAAGGAAATGTAAGATTCTATTTTCATGAAATTTAAAATAGCGTGTTGGATAAATATTGTTCTTTCAGTTGCGTTATCAACAGGTGAGAAAATCGGATGATATGAAAATATCCATGGCTTCGAGACTATATTGCGAGTGTCCATAGAAAGAATTATCTTCTTTGTAGCGAGTGGCATGCATTTTTTGCAGAATTTACATTGTACACACGAGTTAAGTAACCTCGAGTAAAAAAATATGTTGGAAATTTATATTGTAATTTAATTTCTTCTATTTACGAACGGTATCGGAAAACTTATGTAAATATTGATCTCAATTTTTATTTCAAACATGAAAACGCATCTATAAAATTAATGTAAAACTTCCTTGTGAATTATTATGCATTTATGGTATGTTTCAGTTCTTAAACCATGGAGAGGTGTAGTAGTGGTTTAACTTTGTTTTTCTTACAAAGAACCTCTCAGCAAAAGAAATTTTCCTCTTATCACAATTTTCATAAAATATTCTACAAAAATGGGAATTTACCATAAAAGCACCACGAACGATTATTACAAAAATCTGTTAACCGTGATGATTTTCCACGATAAAGGCGTTCTCACAGCACACTCTCTCTCTCTAAAAGATTGAAACAATAATTAACACCAGAAATCTCATCTTCTCAATTTCAGTTTTAGTAAATAAATTTCTTCGATTCTAACCCAATGTTTGTGGTCACTGAGTGGACGATCAACGTGTTAAAGATAGCACACACGTGCAATCCTTTTGGCCGACAGTCGCAGAACTTCTCTACAGGGACTGTCTGGAAGTAATGTAACATTTTTGAGCGAAGTAATGTTACGAAAGCGAGAAATACTACGGGACGCTGCGCCGTACGAATTCTTCTGTCGGTGTCGCCAGCAAAAGCGCGTTCCGCGAACGCATTTGCATCCGCTGTTACCGACCGGATCATAGAACGGCGGTGGCCGTCTCGGCGAGGATATCGCCCTAAAGTGCCGTGGATGCAATTTGCTAGCCACGAGACTCCCGCGCGCTATTTACTTCGAAACAATTTAGGTTGTAGCCGGCGTGGCATGGTTCGTATACGTCACTGTCACAATGCAGCCGCGTTGCATCCAACCATCCTCGGTCCTGGGAGATTTTCTCTCTCTTTTTCCAGTTTCACCGGAATGTCTGCTTCTTAGAGTCGAAACTTTTTTCCGGGCCCGTTAATGAATTTATCTCTGGACGTTATCCAGTTTCTGCGAACTAATTTCATCCCTTTTACCCCAGCCGTTCTTGGTCCTTTATTATTTTCGAATAGTGCAGCAGTGTTTATTTCAATTTAACAATTTTCGGGCCTGGAAGTCAAAATTTTAAATCTTATCTTCTCAAAGCTCGAGGCACCAAACGGTAGGAGAAGAGTGGGAATGCGTCGTGTAAACGTTAGTGTAACACATATAGCAAATTTAAGTGAGCACTACCGCACTCGCCGATCGTACGACTGCGATCAGGATTCCGGAGGTCTGTTTCCGGTACGCATTGCGGCGTTAGGAGCCCGAATAGAAGCGCCGGTTTATCGCACATCGAGGAGACAGGTCTCTAGGGTGTGCGAAAAAATGCGCGAATGCTCCTTCGGCAACTCCCGAGAGTTGCGCGAGCACGAGTATCAGATTCGCAGAATTTCACTAGGACGACTGCAGTGCGGAGTTCGTGACTTTTCGAATGGAGTATTTAAACTGATTAGAATTGATCTTATCGCTTTTCTCGCGACTACTGAATCCGAGGTTCTCAAACGTGGAGTATCGAGGTCGGAAACTTGCTGTTCACGAAAGCAATCCGTTCCACTGATTTGTCTTTTCACTTAGACTCTTTGTTTTCTCTAGATGCTGCTGTTCGAGTACAAACAACCATATATGTGCCCATAATTATGAAAGTTGTGTAGAAATAACAAGCACTATACATATAACGGTTCATTTTTGACGATATCTTAAAAATGACATTGAATTAATTTAGTTTAAAATAATGTGATAAGAGAAAGTTGATAAACTCATTCGTTTCACATATAATCGTCACACAAGATTCTTTGGTAAACTGAATCCTGCCGATGATTTTCAGGGTCTACGATTTTATCGGTCTTTGTGAACTTTGGCTAAATCTCGTTTCACATTGAATTATGAATAGTAATCTCTGGTTTCAAAGCGGTTGGTAATAACCACTTGACGCTGATGCGACTTTTAAATACAGTTGTGTAACGTGTTGAGCGTCTTAATGGTTCGTGGGAGTCATTAGGAGCGGACACTTTTAAATCGCTGGGTGCTTAAGCCTTTACTGTGGAAATAGAGTCCATGGGACTCTGTCTTTTATTTTCAGTTTGACTAACAAATACAGCTGTATCGCATTTTATCTTCTTCTAATAGTTCTAATACAATACTGCAAAATTATGAAACTTTGTGATATTTCACAGTATTTCCGATCGTGCACCACGTTGTTGAAGTCGCTGTAATTTTATCGTGTCTAAGCTGTTTGACATTGAGATAAGCAATTAAATCTTTTTCTAATAGTGGCGCACCTCAGTTCTCTAAATGTGCTGTCATAAACAAATTTTCAAAAATCTTTTATTTTTATTTACTTGCGGTTTCTCGATCGAAGATAACGTAACTTCCGCTTGAAGTTTCACGACATCCGCTGTCGCGTTTCACGGCCCCTCGTCGCCTCACGGTTACATCTGATAACTTCTCGAAATTATTCAATGGGACGAAGTTTTGATTTCAATTTCGCCGTCTGAACGCGAACCACATTTCCGCGTTTTGTCTACTTATTAGAACTTCGCGTCTCTCTTCTCGTCTCCGCTTGAGGCGGCCTCGAAGCACCGCGAGGCGAATAAATCCGTATAATCCCGGAATGATTTTCCAGGCTACGGCATAATTTGCCTTGGATATCTCCGGATAGAGATTGTAAGCGATAACGTTGCACGGTTCTCAGACGCGTCGGATAGCCGATGCTTTATGACCGAGGCCGTTTTTATTTCTGACTTACGACCGGAGTGCAAGCTGACTCATTTATGAGGCCAGAGAGCGTCTCGGAAAGATGTCTGACCGTCTAGTCGCACAACCACCGACAGGAAATCGATTTCATCTTACCGGCCCCTTAAATATCTTTCCATTTCTTCTGTTGATTCGAACACGCCCCTTCGACCAGGCTGATTAATGGGCTGCAAACATCAAAATTCATCCGCGACCCTCAAATAACAGGAATTTCTTTTACGAAGACTACCAAAAAAGTCTAGAATTTGTAATCGTAATGCAAAGGTACATAATAAACACTTTTAATTCTATTTTCTATTTTATAGTTTCAGCAACATCATAGGTTATTAGTAGACAATGGATCTTTATGCAAAACAAAAATTTTTCACCTGAACTACAACAAATTAGAGGGAAAAATAAATATTTTTTTTCTTAACATGGTTAATAGGTTGAAAATAATCCTTTTACTGTTTTAAATTATACCTACTCATTTTTGTTGTAAATGTATAAAATCCGTTGTCTGGTTATCAGCGACTAGTTTATCAAAATGGGTTCAACGGTGAATTTTTTTACGCTAAAATAAGTGCAACTTGGTGTTTTTTCCTTTGGTCCAATTTCAAAAAAGCTGTTTCGATTTTAAAGGTGTTAGGACATATTTTAGAAAGTCCTCGACTTGAATACTGATAACAATTGATATGAAATTGTGGCAGTAGAAAATTAATTCGACGCTAAATTTTCGCCGACGATGTGCGAACATATTACGTATTGAATTACGGCATTGTCCGTTTTATAATTGTTTTTCTGACGCACGACGAGCATCGCTGAATTATGTTAACGATGATTGATAGAGAAATCGACAGTGCGTATTTAGCAATTTACATTCCATTATTCGCCTTTTCCGTTACTTTGCGCCGCTCTGTATTGCTAAGCTTCCGGCGCTGTTATTATTTGCAATGCTTTTAACGAAAATATATTCGTTGAAACTTCTGCGACTGAATACGATGCAGATAGATGAGAAATATCAATTTTGCTAGTTTGTTTGGGATGCGTTTAAGAAATTTCAATACAGGCCGCGTAATAATTCGTCTGTGTTTGAGGAGAGCATCGGGTATGGCATATCAACATTAAACTTAAAATTAGTCATGCATAAATATCCCAGCAATACTGTCGCAGTTTTTTTCTTCTTTTTTTTTTACTCTTCTCTCTCTGTTCATATACTGTTCCTTTTAATCATATGTTAATATTATAATATCTGTATTCCTACAAGAAACCTATTCTGTTTTGTAATCTTCATACTCTGTATTATATGTAGTGTATTTCTGTTTTGTAATTATGTTGTAATAAATCTCATATGAGATTTTCTATAATAAAAAAAAAAATACTGTCGCAGTTCTTATTTAAGTTACACAGCTGGAGTTATTATAAATACCTGAATATTTGTACGTGTTACGTTAATCTTGTTTCTATTTCTTGACAACAGAGTTTGTCTTGAAGTCAATATGATAGCGCTCGCTAGGAGCACATACATAATTATGTCTTACGTCCACGAAAAGCCGAACGACCATAAAAGTTTATGTCCCTTACGGTACGCTGGAAATTAGTACCACGTCACGCAACACCTGGGGCACCTACTCTGGCGGCTATTAAAAAATCAATTAACGGTGTCTAACGAGTTCGAAATATTATTAAAATTTCTGTTGTCATCTACAAAGTAAGCTCGAATATTTCTCCTAGCATAAAGTAGTAGAATATTACGTGGTTAATAACTAGGAAACGTAACATTTCGTTTAAGATGTGTTTAATTGATTCTTCCCGATGGAAAGCGCAAATCGATTTGTAAAGGTAATATTGATCCGCGTAATGACACATAAACACCAATTTACATATCGTTGTGTAACGTTTATTCATAAAACGAGCTCATGAATATGTAATTCGGAACGGTCGAGTCCCACGTTAAATGTAAGCTCGCCCCGTGACACCAATTAATTTTCCTCGCACGGTTAGGTCCCGGCACCTCGAAAAAGGGTCGCGGTATCGGTAATATCAACGCGATATCTGCGGGTTCACGTTTCCGTTCGTTCATAAAATCTCACAGGTTTCGGGCAGAGTGGTTCGGATGAACGCGGGAGAGGGGGGGGGGGCAGCGGGTACAAGTTCGCAGATAAACCTTTTCCGGCGATTACGTCTTCCTATTCGGCGATACCTGAAATCTATGCTAATTCGCGGGGATAAAATATTTGGTTTGCTCGTGGCATGCAGTGAGTTCGCCATTGGAACTCCGCGTACAACAGTGGCTTGATTTATGCTTTGCGCCCAACTCGGGACAAATCCGCGTATTCCGCTTGTGCTCGGTGCCGTTTTATGAATCACTATGGCTTATCCGGCCGCTCGATCGCCGCTGTCGAGGATCGAATCCATTGCCACTCCTTTAAATCGAAAATCTATAGAGATTCGAACGGAGAATAAATAAATTAACAATTTACTAATTGTAAACCTATTAATGAACCTTTAGCACTCGAATGGCGACTCTGAGGTGCCTCTAAACCACCATTATTAACCATATGAATTATTAAATATTTAGCGTTAAATGTTTGGTTTTGGAGTAAATTATTAAAATAACAGCGAGTACTAATGGTTACGTAATTGGCTGTTGAATAATATGCTCGCGGAAAAAAGGGTTGAAATTATTTTTTAAATAATATTTCGAAAATTAACGAATATCCATACATTTTGCATGAAAGTTTGTAGTCTAGTGAACATACTGTAGACTCGGCAGCAGACTACCTCATTGATACAAGAATCGACAGAGGTTAGGTTCACTGGAGATTCGATTATCAGGAGACAGAAGAGTTATTACCTTTTTTAAGCGAATATTGACGCAGACGTGGGCAGTGCTTAGACACAGGGAATATTAATGGCAGAGGAAGAAGGCTTTTCGGTGGCTTTTGAAACGTTTACGGGGAACAGTTAGAAAAGAGATGAGCGAGGGTTGCTTTCGACTTCGCCGGGTCCAACACCGCCTTGGGTCAACCCTTTCTGTCTGCATTGCTACCCCTACGGATCGGTGTATTCATTATTCGGGCGCTAAATCGTTTGTGAATAATGGCCGCCATGAATCTTTTCTCGGCTGGCGGCGCGCGGTGCTTGCTGCCGGGATATCTATATGTATACCAGTTAGTCCTTATACGGTCGCAGGATCGAGAGAACACGGACCACGATTTCGCCGAGAAATATCATTTTCACTGAGAGTTTTCCCGGCACCGAAACCAGTCATTCTTTTTTTCGAAGCGTTTTTGAAACAGATGACTCGTGTATCGACATGCAAAAATAACGACGACTGTTTGGTAAACGGGAAAAATAACACGACCGGAAACAATGTAACGTGTTTGCGCAATGAAAAAGAATAGCTCAAAAAATACGGAGGAGAGATCGTGTATACGGCTTCGTTAGGTGATCGAATAATTTAGGTTAGTTCCTTATGTTCATCGGCAGACTGCGGATTTTCAAAATCGTAAAAAATAATTTTGTCCAGCTGACGCCAAGAGTAATCGAATTACTATGTGTCTGTGCAATCTGTAGAACGTGAAGCACGATAAATCGTGTCGTCGGTTTTAGTGTTATTCACGGGACGATCCGATGTCTCGATGTCGTCAGACCGGAGTATCGAATGCTCGAAACGCTGGTCGGCGTGCTCGACATTTCAACTTTCGCCGACTTTCCCGTAAACAGAATAGTAGTCGGGAACGTCCGTAGAACTTTCCGTTTCGGTCACCAGGTATTTTCGCCGGAAATTCGTGAACCGTTGGGTCGGGACAGTTTCGTCTATAAAAGTAAAACCGCAAATCGATCGTCCAGAGAAGGGGGACGCTGGAAGTCCCGTAGAAGTCGCGTGATTACGTCCGCGCGGAGAATCGAGAAGTTTTGCTTGCCTCAGGTAAGTGCGTGAAACTGACTCGAACAGTCGGGAGCCCTATTGTCGGCCAGGTTCTTTGTAGCGAGCACAAAAGCCGACCGGATAAAGTACTCGATACAATTGGTCCGCACAATCCAAATCAAGAGCGAGACGTAAGAATTATCGCTAGTCCCCGTCGACCGCCGGAGGCTCGATTGTTTTCGTGCATTCCTTTTGTTCTCGCGATTCCTAGCCGGCCGAAAAAGACGTTCGATTTTCCCGGCGCAGTTCGTTCTGGCCACGTCAGCCACGACTATTATCCTTGACAGTCACGGAATCCTGGAGACCTGGCCCGTGAATTGTTGCTGAACGCGGTTGACGTAAATGTTGAGAATAATTTTTGTTAGGTTGGTATGACTGGTAAACCAGCATGATGAAAAGAAAGTTAGGTTGGTAAGGGTATGAATGAAGTCGTTAAGAGAAGCGCACGTGTAAGACATAAGTATAAGAAATAAAGACTATAAAATAAGAAATAAAACTTTATTTAAAGTAAAATCTTAACAGTAAAAAAGGTGAGTCAATAAGTTAGTTTGAACAGAAATTAATTTTTCTCGGCGCCTAGGTTCGGTCATTAATACTATATTTTTGGCTCTACTGTAGCGGATATGTCAAAGTGACATAAATTTGCTATAATGAATATGTTTAAGTGATATACACTTGTTATTCTAAAATAGTAGAGGAAAAGTAAAGGTGGTGGGTGTTTCGTCAATAAGTTAGTTTGCTCGGAAGTTTCTATGTTTTAAAGAATACATGAGTCTCGATGGAAATAATTCTTGACACACTAATCTATATAAATAAAAATCAAATGCTGTTCGTTGGTAAGCGCATCACTCGAGAATGGCTGGACCGATTTGGCTAATTTTTTTAAAAATGTTTGTAATAGTCCGTATAAGGTTTTAGGAAATGAAAAATTGGAAAAGTTGCTCGGAAAAATGAAAAAATTCGGGAAAAAGTAAAAGTGCTTTTTGAATCATATTTCAATACAACAAGAAAACGAACGTCGCAACTTTTAATCAATATTTCAATAGGCATTTACATTATCGACATCTGTAAAACAAACAAAATAAAAGTTTGGATAGAACAATGTCTGTCGGGTCAGCTAGTCAGAAATACTTAGTATTAATGTATAATGATGTATTTTTTTAGCGGTGGAAAAAAATGAATTAACCCCTCAAAATGGGAATTTGATTCTATTCGTACTTGCGTACTATTTACTGTGTTAAAAAAAAAGAAATTGCAAGGGCAACTAAAAAAGCACATACCACACAAAACAACTAAGTTCGATGCTTCCTTAAAAACATTTCCGAAGCAAAAGATGGAGTTTCTCGTTACGTAAAATTTGGTAACGACGACGTCAGTTATCGAGAGGCACGAAGCATTCGCGACGGGAGGGATGTCACGAATGAAAGTTGTCTAAAAAGCTAAAGCTCCCTCAAAGACAGCGAATGACGTGCGCGTCGCAACCTAGCTTCAACATAAATGGCTTCGAATTGCGAAGAATTCGCAAGTAAGATTGTCGCGCGACGAGGAAACGCGATGTCTGAACTGAGAGCTGAACGTCGGAAGAATATCGTGACGATAGATGAAATGCTTGTCGGGTAGAGAAAAGAAACGGTAAGAACGTTAATGGCAGGGGAAACGCTATGTTATTCTCCTTACGATGTTTGAGGAGAAATTGGTCGAAAATTCTTGACGGAATGTGAGAGGTATCGCGGTCTCGTTAAGTTCGCATTCCTCGGGCTAAAGTGAATATTATTCGTTGATTGAGGGGGAGAATATAAGGTGGAACGGTCGTGTGCGGAATAGAAAATATTCCGAGAGATTCGAGGCCCGCTCGACGATGCTCGCTCGACAGATTGAAAACAAGTAAAGCACGAGGCGGAATAATTCTGTGTCGTTCGCGTTCTTGTTTCGTTACAGTTCCCTGGAAGCGAAAGCGGAGACATGGCCGGGGAACGCGGAAACGTCCCAAAACGACGGAACAAAAACGACAGGAAAACAGTTCGTTTCGAAACTAAGGGCTGTAATGCACGAATATTAAAAATTTTTGCGTCGCGTGGATGCGACGAGACGCGCCGTAAGCACAACGTTAAATTAAAAACAGTTTCCGCGGAGGAGGTTTCTTGATCTAGTGGAAATCATTTTGGTCTGTTGTTCAAAAAGCTGATCTATTTTGAAGGATGGGTTGGAGACTCTTTGGTTGACTGTATACAGTATTCTAAAATACTAAACTTTCGACTTTAAAATGTTAACGATAATGTACAGATCCAAAATACCATCAAATTTGATTCTTAATGATCCGGGAAACGCTTCAAGCGCAGTTGGAGGGCTTTCAAAACAGACGTGTCGTAAATAGGAATTTGTTTTCTATGACCATTTTATTCGAATGTTATTGAGGTCACCGGCGTTTTAGTACCAGAAAGCAGTTACTCGGTTAGAGCATTTTATAGCACATGCTTACGTGTGTTTGAATATGGGGAACTTTTATTAGCTGTTTCATCGGATGTTTTCTGGATGCTAGATAACAAAGCTTTCGTGAAAATTACAACCAATTTAATTCAATACCAATAAATTCACTTGATCCGTCTCATTAGAAGGTAAACTGTTTTTGTTGCTAAAAAAAAAAGAGTCCGATTATGATATAAAGAAGTAACATAGGCTTTGCGGCAGGGCGTATAGCTGACTGGAGAGAAACCGAGAAAGATTACAGAAAGAAATGCTCAATAAGCTATGTTTGAAAGATTTCTAATATCATCTGAAACTGCATGGTGCCGCTAGATGGTATACTTTATCTTTTATTGGAATAATTTGATCGACAACGTGACCGGAATGCGATACGTGTATCGGTAGTTGGGCGTGGGATGATGATCAGAAAACGAACCACAAATTCTGAAACTGTAGATCTACGAGCTTTCCTATCTGGCAGATACTTCGGTCATAAATTCGTGAGAAACAGGGTGCAGCTATATCGCGCTGATACGGGCGGAAGGCATCCACCTAAAGACTCGCGCCACTGATCTCCTAAGCCCTTCAGGCTGCTACATCCGTCTAGTCCTTCCATCCAACTGTTTCCCTCTGTTTCGTTCACTGCGTGTCCAGTGCACCTGCTTTTCATCTAATCTAATTATTCAATTTCGAGTAGAGACTCCCAGAGATCTCAGAAAAAGGGTTAGGCTAATAACAACGGAATTGAAAGTTAACATTCGTCACGGTATCTGCTTATTCTTTCAAATGCCACAATAACATTTGCTCAAACATATTACAAAGTGAAATTAACATTTCAATAATCGTAATTGGTTAGGATGAAAGTAGTCGTTGTTACTGCACGTTCTTGCACTATTATTTTAATCATTTAAAACTTTCCTTCGACTTTAGACATTTCAAACATGTGGATTCTGACAATCTAATTGCAGTTAACAAGCAACAGAGAACAGAAATGTTGGGTTAAAAATTGTTCATGAAAATTTTAGAAATGCATATTCAGGCAGCCGGCTATCCGAGTAAGGGACAAACAAAGCACGAATTGAAATCGCCGCAACAACGAAGGGAATTTACTCATTTATCATTGAAAATGTTCGCACCTGAACTGTTCCAGAAACTGAATCATCCTCGCGCATATCTCACCGGTCCTATTTTTTCGTTTTACTCCGACCATTTCCCACTTACCAGTAGTTGGTCGTGTGCCAGAAAGATGGAAATTACATGCTTGCGACATCCGTCATACAATGCGATTGGCTGGGACAAAGAATGCGGCGACCCAGAGTCCTTTCATTCCAACTTCCTTCCCCGGACGCTCTCCTCCTTCCTGGATTTCCCTCGGTTTAATCTGTGCGCAACAAGGAACCCCGGCGCATGTCAGCTGAAACGAGAAAAAATGGCAATGCGGTTCTCGCGACGCGTTCTTATACGTCGAATCCAGCGTCTTGCGGTTTACTTTTCGCAATGTACGGCTCTGGCCACTTGGCACCGTTAATCGGTCGGTTGCTCGCGCGTATATATTCCCCGCCTTCGAACAATCCTCGATTAACTATACTGCGTGGCATTGTCGGGACGCTGCCAAGTGTCAAAACCAGCAGCCTGCTCGGTTTACATGCCAGCGCGAGAAAACGCTAGACCCTTAGAAAATCAAGGCCCATCTTTCAGCTGTATTCCGTTGATACGATCTTCCAGAACATTCTCCTCAAGTTTTATTTGGAAACTCGCGAAACTGTCGGATTTATAGCTCCGAAAGAGCAGTCGAATAAGTAGTAGCAAATAATTGAAACTTTAAATTACGTTCGCGATGTTTTGTCGCGGTAGACGGATGCGAAATTATTTGTGATATTTATTACAAGGTCTAATATCCGCGGGGTATCGCGTTCGCCTCTTCTCTTCGGCTAGTTTTCAGCATCGATTACCTGTTTTGGCTCGACATCTGCATTACTTACGTAACCTGCGCGGCGACTTTTGTCCGTGGTTCAAAGCAATCTGCTTGTCTTCATTTATTTTATGGACTCTTGTTGCTCTAACATCGATCATATAAATGTATCTACGTAAACATAGTTTCGTATGTCACAGTATGTGAAGAAGACATTTATCTCTCTTAAAACATCGACGAGTACAAATACTAAATAATAAGTGTTGGTGAACGGTATTTTGTTTTTTATGTTATTTGCATTATGTTAAAAGTGTCGATTGTTTGTCTGAACACTGAACAGAACATTATTATATAATAATTAAATTACTGAATGATACAGTTTAAGGTAGACCGTTAATCGTCGAGGCCTTATCTCCATTTTGTATTTAAATATCCAATTTTACTTTTCCATAAAGTTGATGCCAACGTCAATCAATGCGATTTTCTTGTATGTTTTTCACGCGCGATGTAGGATCAAAATGTAGTGGTAAATGAACGCACTGTTCGTCGGTAATACAAAAAACTTCAAAATAGAGGTGGCAGTTTCGTAAATGAAAAATGTGAACGACCGAAAAACTCGATTTCTACCACAATACACAGTAAAAAGCGATGTTTCCTTTAACATTGGAACTAAAAATCGGATAACTTGTATGCAACAACCTAATTTTCCGCAACTTTGCAGCAAGGGATACTTTCCACTCTATACAATAGATTCCTTTTTGTACGGACCCACTCTTTGCCCCCTATTTTATATACATACATTCCTGAAATCCCACTGCT
Source organism: Lasioglossum morio (assembly GCA_916610235.2). Taxonomy (NCBI): domain Eukaryota; kingdom Metazoa; phylum Arthropoda; class Insecta; order Hymenoptera; family Halictidae; genus Lasioglossum; species Lasioglossum morio. The sequence continues at coordinate 8,763,261 of OU744328.1, read as the reverse complement.
TATATCTCTAATGTTAATATTGTACTAAAAAATGTTCGTTATATTGTTCAATTCTAGTTTATAAGATGTCATTGTAATGTTAGCATGCACAGCCATGTATATGCTGCTAATAATCCCATGTGGGGTTTCATAGCTTAATTAAAAAAAACCTAATTTTCCGCAACTTTTCGGTCCCCATCATGATACAACCACTAAAAATTTGCCACTAAAACGTTCCAAAATCAAGAGATCCAAATGGGGCAAATTTTTGAGTCCCTCTTTCATTCGCGTGAAAGGATCGAGAGTACACCTCAGCATTGTCTCGGCACCTTCAATCTCCTCGATAGTTGGGCACTTAAAAAAAAAAACGACGTCCACCGCATTTTCCGGTCTTCTTGGCCGCCTCCTAACCGCTTTTTCGAGGCCCCAATCCCCCAGTCTCGTTCCCGTTTCGGAGCATCTCGTTTCGCGCGATCCCGCCCCACTCCTACACGGTGTATTTCACCTCTGCCGGGCCGCGAACCTCTTCAGGTAGATGCTTCTATCTAATCTGGAGTACGGATCGATGGGAAGGACGGGTCTTTGCTGAGGCGTGCCTCGAGTCCGGCTCTCGAGGATTTCATTCAAAGATCTCGACGACCCCGACCAAGCCGGGGTTTGAAGCGTTGCACGAAAGCTACCTGGGAATGGGCGACACGAGTGCAACGTCGAAAAGGATTCGAATGCGTCTTGCCGGATAAGACCGGTGGTTCCTCGAGCCCGCATCAGCTGCGCTGGTCGAGTTCCGCGAGACGTCCAACGGTTCCGGGTATTTGCCAAATCTGGCCGAAATTCAATTTCGTCAAACTCATTCCGCCTAAAAGTAACACTCTGTCGGAGAGAACAATTAAGCAACAGGAGATGTCTTCTTTTTTTCTGGGGTAGCTTCGGTGTCGATATTGATTATTTATGACATCGTATGCAGAGCAAGCTGCGGCAAGAACTTTACGAAAAATTGCACCAGAATACTATATACTCATTGACAAGAAAGGGGACTTCGAGGAAAGAAATAGGATCGTTTTCAAAATGTTAACGAAGCACCATAAAACACATACCAGCACTGCAATGCTTGCGGAAGTAAGGAAAACAACTCCATAGGACACAGATTAGCAAAGTCTCGCGCTTATCATTACTCTAAAACGCACCTCAGTTTCTTAAAAAAACAGTCGCGAAGATCACCTCGATTTCAGTGTCCTAAGCAGAGTAGCAGCTTGCTTCAATTTAGCAGGGTTACCGAGGGTACGGCAGTACGTGGGATAGGAGTAAGAATTTGGCAGTAGGACAACGAGGACAGGAAAAGGGATTTCGAGGGTAGAAATGGAAAAGAACAGAGTGAGATTATCAATAGAACGCGTGGGACGTGTCGGGAGAAATGCGGAACGGATCGGGAGTCGGGTTTGACACCCGGACAACCCGCTCCGACTGAGAAAACGTCGGTGCGCGATCGAGCGATCCCATCTTTCGGATTCCTGATGCAGAAATTTCATCGAGCCGGAAAAAATCTCGGCGAACGGGAAGACGCGTCGAATAACGGGCGTGAAAGGTCAATAATAGACGGAAACAGTATCGGCCAGGATGAGAAGCGTTCCTGGAAACGTTGAAAAATTCAGGACGGCCGGGGATGTAATTTCAGAGAGATTTTCCGCGAGTTACGTAAGAACGAGCCCTTGGACGCTACTATTTTCAATGCTTCGAGGTTGGGTAACGGAGTTCGAGACAAGGTTCGGACAAATATTAATCGGACGTCGTATCTTACAACTGTAGTCGTCATGATCGTCCTAATTTACGCGGGACCGACTAGAAGTTCGAGTAGGTGAGACATACACCATCTTTAGTAATGGATTTTCCATCTTTCCCTGATAAAAACCTGGATAATTATTATTTTTTAATACCATATACAATAATTTCCTATTCAGTAATTTTTCGTATATCAAGGCTAACTTCTACAGATTACAAAAAGATCAGCCCGAGATTCACGGAGATATATCGAAAGCTCGATTCTCACGACGTCTATCGTTGGACGATGATTTCCTGCAGGAAGAAATAAAAATCGAGAAAGTGAGAGAGAGAGAGAGAGAGTCGCAAGAAAGAGTAATTTTTATGCGAGTGTTCGGCGACGTCGCCCCGCGGCATCGATTTATCGGGTTTTCGTACTTTGAAATCAAATTTGACGGAAATGGATGGAATTAAGAGATAAAAAAGATCGACCGAGGAAGGGAGAGGTGTACAGGCGAGAGGAAGGGTCCAGCATGAATTTATGGGACGCCAATCGTTTTAAATCCTGCGGATGCAGCCTCAGCACCACTTGGTAGCCATTTCTAACGTTATGGCGTGACTATATTTCATCGCAGGCTCTGACTGTTGAGTAGCATACCTTTACGGCGTATGTGTACGTTCCCGAAACATATGAAGAATACGAACAATCTTTCGATCCTCATCGAGGAGACAAGAATACGTCATGAGATATACGTCACAGCTAACGAAGGGGAAACAGATTAAACTCTTGGCGCACCGCAAAAGTGTACCACTCATTTCTACCGCACAGGATTTTTTCTGCGAACTGTCCTCTTAACAGCGGCGAGTCGCCGAGCCGCGACCATAATAACAGCGATCAAACGGACAACGCAATGCGCAAAACTTCCGAAGCTCCGCATGTAGGTCAGCGGAGCATTCTCTCTCCAAAAAGCTCTGGCATATCCGAGTCGTCACTCATGAATAACTTGCTCGGTTTTATGCCTAAACTCCGGCTGCGATGAAATTCATGTTTCGTCACCCAGCTTGGCCCCGCGGTTACGCGCGACAATAAACTCCTGGCGGAATTATCTTGGAAAATTCGAGCATCTTGAAAAGTTTTGCCGTTTCGGCAAACGATCGCGACGAGCAGGGTCGTTTGGATCGAGCGGGCAACTTCCGATCGTCGGGTAGTCACGTGGGTGGTAGTCGCTCGACTCTGATTGTAAGGACAAAGTTGGCTTGGCTTTACGGTGCTGTACTTTTTCTTCTTGAGCTCGAGGTTACGGTAAATACCTTTTTTTCCAGGATTGGTTGTGCATTCGAATTGCATTAATTCGGTCAATCGCTGTCGATCAAGACCTCTTTCACGATCAGAGTCGTCGAGGACGTTTGCAGCTTTGAGCGAAGTTGTTTAGGACTCTTTTCGGCAATCAGGATACTTGTAGTTTAGAGGAAAGTCGTTTAGGACTTCCCGAGTCAGCCACTTGTAGTTTACAGAGGAATCGTTTAGGGCTATTTCAGCCAGTTAAAGTGTCGATCAGTATCGTCGTAGTTTTGGTCAGAGTCGTTTAAGGCTCTTCCAATCGATCACAAACATTCGGATCATCGCAAGATACCCTCTTAGGTTTGAGGTTTCTTGTTGTGCGAATACAATTATGTGGTTTACTTCTCTTCATTTAGTATTAGAATGGTTATCGTCATAATCATTTTGATCAAACCAAAATATTGTGTTCCAATCGGGTTACCCTGACCTAAGCGATGACCATTTCATCGACAAGCATTTCCCCGGCACGATTTCATGGACACCGAATTTCACTGACAGTATCTACTCGTCGACACGTTTCGATTGCTGACAATCATTTCATCGACAATTTCATCTTCAAATGTTCGTCATAAATAGTGTTCACGCAATCGCAGTCCAGAATCGAAACGTTACCTTCGACCTCGGTCCTGTCTACAGCTCGCGCAGCATCCTCGGTCGAAGAATTGGAGCTCGACACACCCGAAACTTCGTAATTTTAACGTCGGCAGGTAGGTGGGAACGGTTTCCCGGTGGCCACACGTGTAACGAAACTTAAGGTCCCACTTTTCTGGGCGCGACGACGTCAAGAGAATTTGCCGGGCGGCACCTTACCGCACGGGGCATACGAATTCCACGGTTTATAAAAAATTCATGCCGGCCTTTTAGAAAAGTTCGTGCCGAGAATAAGGGAAGCGGTTCGCACGCGCGAACGTAGAAACGCGCGAAAAAATGTATTCGGCCCGCCCTCCTTTTATTGCGTAGCTCTGCTCCTCTGCCGCGGGACCCCGGCCTCCATCGTTTTCGCGAGAAGTTTTCTGGAAATTTCGCCGAGGTAATTGGCGGTAGTAGACTCTCTCTCTCTCTCTCTCTCTCTCTCTCTCTCTCTCTCTCTCTGTCTCTCACTCTCTCACTCTCTCTCTCTGGGCTCGAAGTTCGGCGGGGGATCGTACTCGTTGGCTGGGAAAACTCGAGAGAGTCGCTGTGGAAATCGGTCCTCGTGCCGCCATTAATCGTTCGGACCGCATTATCGGCGATTCGCGATAGCACCGTGTTTCGTGAAATTATCCCTCGCCTGTCCACGTGTTAATCAGTTTCGCCGATAGCTCGCGGCGCGCTGCGTCGCGACGCCATTCGATAAGCTTCTAATGACACCTCTATCCGACGGTAACAGCGTGTAATGGTCTCAGTCCATTACGGCCGATTGTTTTTTTCCTCCCCAACTGTTTCATTGCTGCGCCGTCCACGACGTTTTCTCGCTCGTTTCACTCGTGTCCCGAAAGATTCGAATGCGTGCTTCGGCGAGGAGGCTTCTGACGCTGCCCGCGAGCGCTGCACGTTTTTCGGCCATGATTAAAAGTGTTCGACGGCGATTAAGACACGAGAATCCTCGGATTCAATGGCGCTTTTAACGCGCACCGAGTCAGCTGAAAGGCGCGAAACCCGCCTCGTTCGAGCAGCCGCGGCAATCGCGATTGGACTAACAGTTTCTTGCAGCGAGACTCTCAGACTCGGTCTTTTAACTCTTTTGACGGTAATAGATCATATGCGGTCCACAGGGATTTCGAAAATTACTGTCAAAGATATTCTTAATCTAATCTGATATTAGGTGTGGAAGCAGATGCTAAAATAATAATTGAAATCGGAAACTTCTCTGTCGTGTTCCAGTGTCTGATCAATGATAGGTTATTACTACTTGCTATAGATTTCAAGCGAGGTTAGTAACGACCATCTCCCCAGAGTTGTTTCACGATGCTTCGTATATTCTGTGCTAGATTGGAGTCCTGGGTTTCCAGAAAATTATACATTAAAAAGAAAAAAAATTAGTGTTAAATTCCTCGTCAGAGTGATATATAGAAAAACGATGGAAAATAGCCAATAAAGGAGTCTTACATTCCCACTGTAATTGATACATAATTTAATAAAAAAAAACAATGGTTCAGCAATAAGTTATATGTGTATGTATATGTGTAAATATATAAGTAGCTCTTATATCTCGCAATGAGTGCAGACAATTTTTATTTTATAGCAACACCCGCAGTCATATAGTTTATCTTTCAAACGTAGAAATTGCATAAAATTCATTTGGATTCTCTTTCGCCAAAAGTCAACATGGACGAATCTGTTGAAGCGATAATGCTTATTGGAGAGAAAACGTATCGGAGAATAATGTAGTCGTGTTTGTCGCAGAAGTTGAGCGATCCAACAAGAGCCGCGCCCACGAGCAAGTCGCGGATTCGCTTTATCACACCTAGCTGAATTCCCTCTTGGGAAGATTCGGCTAGATTCCTGCAAAGAGATAAATAAGTTTGCGACCTGAATCCCAGTAGGGAAGGAGATCTCCTCGCAGCTGGATAAACCTGAAGTAAACCAGTCACGTTTATTACAACCCTCTGCTCCTCCACCCACTGATTTCTTTCGGTGTGGCTTGTTACACCTAGCTCATTCTCGTATTGCTCGTATTCTCGTTTGCATTCGTTTGACGGACTTGTTTGAATATTTCAGAGGATGCGATGCGTTTATACAAACATCTACGCATCGTGGATATGTTCAAAAGCTGTTTACGGTTGAATCGTCTTCAGTTGCAAGCAGAAGAAAAATCTAGATCGCGGAGAATTCAGAGGCAGAAAATATTACGTTGATGTTAAAGTTCGTATTAAAATACAATATTCTAATATAGCCTATTATTTATATAGATCTAACGTAAATCAATAAACGAAATTAAATAGGATATTTTGTAATAACTTTATGATATAGCTCAAATCTACGCGAATCTATTCAGGGTGATAATCTTGACAACAGACAGAAGAATCACCGAAATTGGAGGTGGCTCCTATTTTTCCATAAATAAAGTAAATTGAATTATGATTTTCCGGAAATTCTTTCATATTTTCATTTCGCCCGTGTCTTCATTTTGCACGGGAGATCAGTTGCAAAGTTGACTATGTTATCGCTCGGCGGGATCCGCGCTGTTATTGTCGGCTGACGTACCCAATAAATCGTAATCGGGACAAGGCTGTACGTGGCGTGTGCTCGCACAGCTTTCAGAGCTTCACGAAGACCTAGATTCCGGGAGGAATCTTCTTGCTACTTCGCGGAAATACAACGGCGCAATATTTATTCAAAAGCGCAACACTTAGGACACACGCGTGTCCAATGCCAGTGAGCTTGTCCCGTTCCTCTTTCCGGGGTAATATGTATAATACATTACTAGCTTCGGCAAATATTTGGAGGAATAATACGTAATTCAAGGCCAGAAGCCTCACTTAGTTGTTCAAGTATTAATAATTCCATTAAACTCGATTCTGCAAAAGCTGCTCCGACAACAAAGTTGGTGAGCGAAGTCGGCCAGCTAGATTTTCGGGCAAAGCCCTTGAAGATAACGAAGTTTCTGTCACGAGAAGTTTGCCGTCCGTCTGCACCATCTTCTGATTTTCCTAAAAATGTTTATTTATGTCAATTTAACTCCCCTATTTTAAAATTGCAAAATGTCTGGAAAATAATTCAGTGCAAGGCGGTTTCGTGATTGATGCAATGAAATGGTTGATTAACCTGTGCGGTTAGTAACGATCGTAAAGTGCTTTCAATTAGATTGCAGTAAGTGATCAGATAATAATTACGGACAGTGGTGCGCGTGCATGCATCGGGTATAATCGTCTTATAAATATACATAAAACGGAACACTTGCGCCGCAGGACAGCGACGCAAGAAGCTAATAACGTATTCTGTGTTATGATATGTTCCCTTTTCGAATCCCGAACACGGAGCCACGCCACCTGAATAGAGTCCGGGACAGACTCTTGGCCCAAGGGCTGCCAGTGATTTCGTATCCGGGACGAAAGTTAAACCTGATTCGGCGATACACAGATGCATCTGAAATCCGAGCACCGACTCGCCGTATTCAAACTTTTCCTTTGATACACACCTGCCATCTGCATAATTCGCGATCATAAGTCTAACAAAAGATATTAAACCTTCTCGGTCAGTCACGAGCGATGACGCAAACGTGTCTCTGAATCACATCCCAATGGAGGAGTCTTGATGGGGCTTACTGCTTGAGAATAAGCAAGATGTTATCTTCAGGTACTCTAGATAATTATGCACACAGTCCGAAAAACGTAATGTCTTCTTCTTCTTCTGGATCCCATATAGATTAAAATTTCTGTCCCCTCTATTTAGAATTAAACAAACTTTATTTTTGAACACGCTGTATCATTGAACATTTGGTTTTGACATAGTAAATAGATAGTTTAAAACTCCAAGCAAGAGTTTAATTTTAATAATTTTTATTTATTCAGGTTATTTACTTCAGAGTAAACAGGACAAACAAGAGTAAAGCTGTAGGAGGATAGAACATATATTTGGATAATGGAGAATTCGAATACGTTGAATCTCGGTGTAACACGGACAAAACACTGTTTAAAAGAACTGTATATATTTTTTTTATGACAGTAAATATATAGTAAATTTATAAAGAATTGTTTAAAAAGACTGTACATTGACTACCACAATTGTATCGTACTGGGACTTGTTTTATCCTGCAAAATGCCACAAATACGTTGCTACGAATTTTCTCGAGAGAACAAAAGATTTTCCTAGGAGAAAACCTAGCTGTTATTTACCATTAGACCACGTATAATGATGTAAATAGAAAAAGAGGTTGACCAAACCGGGACCATAGAATATTTATCGAGATATAGATGGAGAATAGATGAATTTTCAATCGAGAAGCCAACGGTAATATTCGATTTGACTTTCAGATTCGCTTAAAGTGTTTGTTGCAGGCGCTGAATGGCGAAACGAGCCGGCCCGGTGCCGGCCCCGATTAAAACGGTGTAGCCTTTTCCAACTTTTATGCCTTTCGGTGGATTGTTTTTCCTTTTTACGAGGTCCGGAGCAACGCGGGCGCCTGGAAAGGATTGTATTGCCCGTAGAATTACCGTCTGTTAACCGGTGTGCTCAAGAGTTCTAGAGACAAGCAAAGCTCTCGAGGCGCAAGTGGCGAACCGTCGAGTCTCTTCAAACTCCATCTAGCAGGGAACGACGACGCTGCTTTCATCGGTTCAGAGCTCGCCTAAAGTCGCCGAACCTTTTCGTCTTGCTATCGCATCAGTCCGGTCGGGTCGTTTCCGGGTACACTGTCATTCTCGCGCAACGTTACGATGAGCTGCCAAGGATATTTCTCTAGAAAGAGAAAGAAACAAAGAGCGAGACAGAGAGATAGAGAGAGAGAGAGAGAGAGAAAGAGTGCACGCTTACTTACGGCCCTGGCAACCGGCGTACTTTCGCCGCCGAAAGAAAACGGATTCGAAACGATTGCGAACCGTGGGGAAGTGAAAATTGTTGTTGAACCCCGTATCTGCCTTGACGGAACGGCCAAATTTTCCCGACGCGAACACCGGTGAAACGGTGCCGGAAAATCCACTGGTCTTCCGACTGCCAATACGTCTTTTATTTATACCGACAGTGGAATTCTGTCGGTTTGGATATTTTTTTGCTACTCCCTATGATTCGACGTAATACGAAACAGTTACAAGTGCAATAAAACTGCAGAAGAAGGTTGAGATATCGTTGGTTTCCGTTTTCTAAACGCGTCTGACCATTGATCGCTATTTCTACTTGCAATGAACAATTCTACTCGGCCTAGGAAAATGTGTTAATTATTCTTGTTATTCTTATGGGAAGTTTCGGATTTTCTATTGTACACTGTATAGAATACTTCCAATAAGTTCTTTATGAAATTCTATTGAAACTACAGATGGTTCCTTAATTGAATTTCTTCGATTCTGTTTTTAAAGGTTTTCACCCCAGCAATCGAAATGAAGATTATTATTTTCTTAAAAGTATTTATGGAGTTCCATCGTCGCTATTTATAAACGATGATGAAATTTTCACAATATGTACAATTGATACAGATTTACAAAATTATTGTTTAAATTTTAAATATAGGCCTACATGGAAAGGTTGTAAACAACAACTTTTAATATTTTCTCTATAATTCCGACCAACTGCAATTTTTCTTAAAATTTCTTTTCACATCATGCAGTAAACTAATTGTTCTACTTTCTCAAAAAAAAATATCCAAGTGGTATAGTTCAATATTAGGAAGTTATACTACTCCTTTAAAAAGTGTGCCAGTATTATTTTGATTTGTTATGCGTATACTATAAGCAGATTGCAAATGTTTTATCGTATTTCTCGAAATCGGTTCGCAGTCGACTGATAAAATAAATTGGAGAAAGGAGTATTTAGCAATTTAGTCTATATCTCTTGGTTGTAATACCATACCATCGCTACGATGTTGAGTTTTCGGATATCTGATACAAGAGGCATGAAACGAGCAGAATTACAGTAATTAATACAATACGAGCAGAAGATGTATTCCTCGGCTAGTGTACCAGCTTTTCTTCGATAGTACGGTGCTTTCTACGCATTCAAGACTGTTACGTTCACTTTGTTCGCTGAAACCACATCGTTCCAAAAGTTATTGTTGATTTAATGACCCCTTCAGTTAGCAGTACCATTTGTTTCTCTCGATTCTCGCGATCCGCTGCAAATGTACTGTAATTATTCCCGGTGGGCATGGGATTCATGGACGCGTCAGGGGTGAGAGGCTCGTGTACGCTATTATGCCCTATTTTGAAGGCTTTGATGTAGCGATCGATTCCAGCGTCTGTTTAACACCCGTGATGAATACGTTTATCGTTATGGAATCCGCTGATACGATTCTGTAAACGATACTCGGGGATTTCTGACCGAAGAGCTTCAGGAATTTTTCAAGGAGCGATTCCTTCAACCGAAGAAACAAAATGAAATCAAGCACGCCAGCTAGAGAGACGTTAGTTCCAGTTTATCTATACATCAGAATTTCTCTTTTCTAATGTTAAAGTAACAATTGATATCATGATTCGTTCGCGTATTTCATAATTTAGGTCGAAAGTCTATTAACCCTTATAAGCTGCTCAAAAATAGCTGCATAAAAGAGACTAGGATAACAATTCAACCATTTTTATTTTACACGTTAAATCACCACATTATGTTTCATTTATAACGTCAAATTTTAAAGAAATACGTCTCACAACGTAAACATAAAAGGATGAATAATTTTACAGTATGTAAAAATATTAAATAGGTGAATTTTCACCCCAAGGAACGTATGAGGGTTAAATAATACTGTAATCAAAATTCTAAAAATTATTTTACATAAAACTATTTAATAAAAATGGAGGTGTCAAAAAAAATGTGAATTATTTAAAGAAATGGGCTTGTGTCTAGAGGGAGTAGACAAATAATTTTCTATTTTTGTTGTAAAAGCTGCTGCTGTGTTTACGTTTTGTCGTTTTACTATATAACCACCTCATCTGTCTATTTGTGATCGTATGTAAACTAAAGGGTTGAAGTAATCGTCGAGAAATAAACAAGGGGAATTTATTTGACAGGGAACAATTTGAAAATCGCTTCCCATGTCGATTCTTTCACGCGATCCGACAAGTACACGCACAATAGTCAGAATCACTCAGCCGTCTGTGTACCCAATCCATATTCATGAGCAGCAGTGATCGTACATTGTCGATTAACATGCACTCTATATAGATTTCAGCATACAGTCCAGCATAGTCAGTTAATAATCAGTCCCCATTGACAATCATTTAGACGGATCGCCCTAGTCGGCTATATCGTGTCGTTGACAGTAGAATCATCCGTGTACAGTAAGGCGGATCCTCATATTGCCTAATGCGAAGAATATCGATCGCATCGCTCTGTCAAATCGTGTAGAAGCAAGTCACCTAACGCAGGACAGCACTTAATGTAGGACACTAGCATTTAATCAAATGATTGAAACACAACGAAAAGATCGGAAGTATTAATAGGAGCAAAGAATCCAACAAAATTAGTGATCCTCACAAAATAAAGAAAACGAGAACAACGAAACAGACATTGAAAACTATTTTTAAAAGATCTGATCAGATAGTACTGCCAAACAAGCTTTAAAAAACATGGGTTCGTTATTTCAAGAGCTCCTCCGCGTTCTTCAAAAATCGCGTGGAGGTCATTGCAATACGATTTCCTAAATTTTAGTCAACTCTCGGCGCCTGGGGATCGCATCAAAATTGTATAGCCAGAAACAACGAGAAACCCGTTTTCCTGGAATTTCCACTATTCCTGGCAAAAAGTCCTACTGAAATGAGCGGCAGTATCGATCTCTCGAAAATGCTTTCTATGGAAATCCAAAAACCAGTCAACACCGCGAAATACTGCATTTAAAAACACCGCCCGAGAACAGGATGAAATCGTACCCGGCGTTGTGCCGATATCCGGTGTATATCGCGTGTCCCACTGCCAAAAGGAAACATTTCAGGGCGTGTGCAGTCCTGTCAGCTTCAAACAAATCGAACATTTTTTTTTTAGCTGCCCTTAATCCATTTTTTTAAGCGAGTACAAAAATGTTTTACGTTTCACGTACCGGTTTCTATTGAGGCTGGCTGCAAGCATCCAATTAGTATCCGCTGGATCTGAAGTTAGACAAAATTGCACTACTTATTTTGTCGTTTTGCAATTTGAAATCATAAGAAATTTGTGTAAAAGATTTAAGATGTCGCACAGTGAGCTTCAATTAATTTGCGCGGATAATTTGTGATTTTTAGATTCATAAATTGCTTTACAAAAATAACGGGGAATTTGATGTAGTCAGAAATATTCAGAATCTATACAATTGACACAGATCTATATAACGTATATCTTAAATTTTTAATATAGGCCGATCCTAACAAGTTGTGAAGAATAACTTTTACTATTTTAATTGTTCTAACTTCTTATAAACAATTCAAGTCGTACGGGTCAGTATTAAAAAAGTCATTGTCTTTTTACGAATGTCTGGATATTACTGCCAGTGACTGTATATGCTTACCCTAGTGAAAAGCGGTCGAAGGATGCGACACGACGCGACGCGACGCCTGCGGGATATTCCTTTGGCCAACGTTTCCTTTCTTCGTCCTTTTACTTCTTGGACTTTCTTCGCGAGTGCATCAGGTTCACTCTTGAAAATGAAATACGATCGATGCCTCCGAGGTACTGTTGGCAAACCTGTACCGCCGGGCTCGAAAGATTCTCGAAAAATGCTTGACAATATTTCGTCTGACCAAAATTGGACCATTCTACTTAATTCAACGACGCAGTTACAGGAGTACATATACTATCGGTCACAAATATACATTTTCTCTTACTGAAAATTCTTGACGAATATATATGTATATAAACATCACTATAAATTTTACTTTATTTTGTCGCTTTCGTTGTTCGGGTATTCTGTTTTCCGAGGCTATTTTTCATCAATTTTTCAGAATTTTTTTCAGAACAACTATTGAACATTTACACTTTTAAAAATATGTAAAGAAACAGAAAATCAGTCTTTTTCAAATAAAAAATCTGAATACCCCTTTTAAAAAGATGTTTTGAAGGATTCATTTATTCTAGTGATATGCAACGAGTATGTGTGAGATTCAAATCGGAAAACTTTTCATTTGAGTCTTTGATTAGAGCAGAAACAAATTTTGCGACAAAATTCGCAGAGCCAACAAAGTTATAATGGAAAATGCAACTTCATTTTAAATGGGGTTTTCATGATGTGCAGAAGTGCTTTTCATAATGAGGAAGGCTGAACCATTATGTTTAAGTGTGTCGAGTTTATAGGATTATACGTATAGTAGCCACGCAATTGTACATAAAACTACTGCAAATGAAGTGGCTAATTTATGAAATGAGTAATTAAGCTATTAAAAGAATTTCCAGGACGTAAACCACGAATGTAAGGTTTCGAGTGACCGTGGCCTATGCGGATTGCAGCAGGGTACCTCCAGTTTCCCTCACCTTGTCGCCTTTTAGAGGGCGTGCGTTAGTTTTAACTACATATGATTGGTTTTCGGAAGTAACCATCTACGTTGCGGAAGCATTTATAAAGGGGACAGGAAAGAAGCAACGGAGTTGTCATTGTAGCGCGAACGAAGCATTCTGTCGAATAAACGTTTATGTAAAATCCGAGACTTTATTATTTTTCCGGGCGTCCTTACACGAATAAGAAAATAATTTGCTTCATGGATTTCTAGTCCAATAGATGCTTTGAGACTTCGAATTATTTCAGAGGATTTCGAATTAATTTCGAAGTATGTCCAGAAGCAGCTGTCGAATTGTTCAAGTAATTTACACCGGCGATGTGAATCATCGTTGCGCAACACTTAAAGCCGCAATTCCACCGATTGGACTATAATGAAAACATTATGGAGAAACGGGGGGAAACCGGGTCAGAAAGAGACACGGGAAGATATAAGGTGTGTACAAGTTCGTGTACGTACCACCGGAAGAAAGGCACAGAGAGTACTATAGGGCCGACGAGCAACCCCTTGTGGGTCCTTGCTTCTACAATTCTTGTTTCCTGCAAGTTCATTTCGCTCCTATAAATATTCACGCGAGGGCTGCTATACGTGCACCTGCGCTTCAACCCTTTTCTTTTGAACTGTTCACTTGTGTTACATTCAATTTGACGTTGAGCAAAATTCTTAACTGTAATCACGAGACCCAATCTTCGAAAACAAATCAGCAGTTGAAGCAGTACAAATTGTATTTTCGACGACACTATTACCCAGATCACCTCAAACACAATTATTTCTATTGTTTAATCAACGTTCCACAGCCTAATTATGAATTGATTTTCTTTGCGTACTCTTGTTGCACAGGAAAAATTGGTACATTAGATTTGCAAAGAGTTAAAATAGCTTAATGAAAAGAACAGAAAAAGGAACGCAAACATTGATTCTTACTCGTTGCTACGTAAAGACCCGCAGTCTGGCGATTAAGAGATTGTCGCAGGATCGGCGAAAAGAGGGCAAAAAGCGGGTAGCCGCTTATGGACAAAGCGCTAAAGTAACAAAAACTGTGATCCCGGAAACAGAGATTTCCAGGACGACGTTGTCTCGATTATCTATCTCGCGGGGTCCGCTCGAACGGCCGGGGATATGTTTCCAGGTGTATATCGGTAGCGGTGTATCGCAGTGCAACACCGTGTACAGTTCGTCACGAGTATCATTGATCCACCGGAAGGCGTACAGTCCGCTTGAAAGGGATGCGCGTGAATTTAGGTTACGAAACCGTGGTAGGTTCCCATCCTCGCTCTCGCTTCCAGTCGTTCCATTGACTATCCCGCGACTTGGCGACGGACCAATTCCCGTCGTTCCCCGAGACATACTACTATCCTACATTTTGTCCGGTCGATGGCTACGGTGCATCGAGCATCGGTCCGTGGGCCGGGCCGCGTTCTTTCGGCTCGTTCTTCCTTTTGTTTAAACAATCGAGTGAGCTCACAGCCGGGGTCGCGTGGCCCGCATCCAGGCTGTCGGATCGCGCGACATCCGCAGCCTTTAAAATCCTACCGCCGAAAACCAACCCCCATTCCACCTCCATCCAGCGTGCCTTTCGTCCACGCACCGTGTGACGGTAGGCCAATCCAGCTGGACGAAAGTCAGCTTTTTCTGACCGTCAAAAAATATGTTAACCTTTGCTATCTTCAGAGATACAATAATTAGAACTACTTTGCCTTCAACCCTTTGATAACTTGTTTTAAAACTGGATTATGTGTTGGCAAACTGAGCGCAAGTGTTGACGTAAGGAATCATTGCAGAATGAATTTCGAGTCGCATCATTCTAGGTTTGAGGGTGTGAAGTAGTAAAATCGCTCGTTCGAATTTCGTCCAGCCAGCTCGTCAATTTGTCATGCTACGCGTTCTCGTCGTCGCGGACCCAGCATAAAATTTTATTCGACGGATCGGCTTTTTGCTCGACCGCCATCGCCGGAAAATTATGATCGCAGTCGGGGGTTCGCGATCGCTGAGGGAGAGGAGGGGGGGGGGGGTGAAAGCGGTTAGACGATGGGAACGGTTAGGGGCGCTTCCGGACGCGGTAAAAAATTACTTCGGCTGGAGATTCGATTTTCTCCAAGCGCGCCCCATCCTCCTGGTGTTTTGCGTGGATTCTCCTTTCGGTCGGGGATAATGTCGGGCATTCTCACCTGGAAACGAGGAATCGACCGGCGCGCATTGTTCCCGCGATCTTCGGATTTTTACGGCCGATCGGACGACCCCTGGCCCCCTTCAACGTTGAAAACAGAGGGGCGGAATCCCTGTTTGTAAGTGGATAGACGATCTCCTCGAGGTTCGTTGAATTTTAAGGCCCCCCATCCTCCTGCGAAACCGTCCCCCCCACTCCCTGTCTGGATATGGCGGAGGCTCCGGGGAAACTTTGTCGATTGCCGTGGCACGAAGGGTTATTGCATTGCAAAATTGTTTTCGGAACTTCTTTATTGACTGGAACTTGGAGGCATTCCATTATTGCGCGTAGTCTCTATGATTCTTCTTGCGCCTCGACATTATACAGGTGTTAGGGGGGGAGGGGCCGCGAACTTGGGAACTGTTATCGCGAGCAGGGCCCGGCTAAATTTTAGCCGAACTGTAGATAACGTATGGGAGTTTGTCTGAGCAAAGTTCTTTAATAGTCCGTTTTCATTTGTTCGAATATCATTGGAGTTCTTGGCCCGGATGAAGAAAGGCCGGGAACTTTCTCGTTTATTATGAAAATAAGCAAACCATCCCCATCCTTAACGAAGAAGATGATTTATCTACGTGAAAGTTCAAACGTTTGAATTTTCTTTTCATTTAGAAAATCGTTGTGTGATCAGCAATTTACAAAAGTATTGCATATTTAGGTAAATTTGAATACATCTTTCGGATGTTTTTGTAAAAATGACAGGAGTGTGTTTGTTCACATTTGGCGTGACTCGTTCATGCTTGCATATAATTCAGGCAATTTAAGAATCTCCTGAAAGAGCCTTTTGGCTCGTCCTGTGGTTTCAGTGTGAACAAACGGTCGAGCTCGTGAAATTACAATTACCATCTGGAGACAATCCAATTCTACGATTAAATTCTAATGTACTGCTCATCATTATACGAATAATTTAAACCACGCGAAAATAGAATGTTAAGCTTGATTCAAAAGCGTAATATATACACGGGTACAGAAATAGTTAAGAATCGTTTTCTAATTCTCATTTAAAAGCTGCATATTCAGATGCGCCCAGACTGCTACGATTTTGAACGTTTTCGTAGGAATGTGAAACAATGTATCAAGAAAAATTTTGTTCAGTAAAGATGTGGCTATCGTCTGTACAACGTTCTTTCATTAAAATTAATTTTTAACAAACAGGCGTCATGTTAACGACATAAATCCAATTATGAACGGTCCTGTAGCTTCTTCTGAACGAAATTGTTATTGCGCTGATGCATGTTTTCTTCGATTCTCCAGCATGAACACGACGTTTACTTTGCCATTCTATTTGACTAGTTTTTATTTTATCGTCCGTACGTAGAACAGTTCGTTTAATAAAATTTCAATCGACATAGAACTTTGCGGAGCATTCTCGTATCTTGCAAACGTTGTATGCACGCTATATGATAGGCAACAGACGTGTGTTAAGCACAGAATGATAAAATTAAATTGACACACATACAGATCTCGACGTTGCTTTCCGTTATTCAGAAAACTTTGTCCAAAGCTCGGTGTATTTAAAAGTAATGGCGCGTTAATGGGTTGTAACACGAGGATGCGGAGTAAAGTATAAAATCTGTCTAAAAACAATTATGAACGGTTCCGCAGGTTCCTGTAAATGAAATTGTTATTTCGCTGTTGCATGTTCCCTTCGATTCTCCGGCTTGCACGGTGTGTTTACTTTGCCGTTCTATTTAGGGGGACGGGAAGGTGACGTGGCCGTTGAGTGCGCTGAAAATATGGTCGCGTGGAGGATCCGGCTGCCCTTTATTTTAATTACGTAAACGTAGGCGAAAGCAGCGGCCGGACAATGTCGCAGGATAAATCCGTTTACATCTAGGGGAAATGAAGCGGCAATAATTTGCTCTGCGGCGTGGCGCGTGTCTTTGTGTCGTAGCTCGGTTCAAGACTGCCGTCGTGGTAAATTAAACCGCAGTGTCCGGACTGGACGAGGGAAATAAATGGGCCACAACGTCGTTTCGTTTCATTTCGTTTTCGGCCTAAAACGAACGGTTTTATCGATTCCGCGTGTGACAGTTCGTTAATCGGGACACGCGGAAGTTCATTCTGCGAAAATGACGGACGGCTATCGTCGAAATTCCAGTATTAACCGGGACTTGAATCCGGGAGCTTTCGAGGCTTTCGAGGCACCCGAAGCGGATCGATCGGACGAGCATTACTTACTTAAATTTCGCGTTCCACGGCGAACGATACCTTTAATCGGATACAATTCGGTAGGAGTCCTCAGATTTTCCACTACTACAATTAGTTTCGAATAAGAGAATCTAGGACAGCAGGGACTAACAAGCTAATCGTCTTGGTTTAGCGGCGGACTGCTTTCAAACGATTACTTGTTCGCAAACGGATCCGCAGTCTATTCCGGAACGATTAGACGGTGCTCTAGCGTGACAAGTGTTTCTTTAAGCTTTTCTAAATTTTTATAAGAATTCGGTGATAAGTTACCCTGGTAGGAAACTGTTGCCACGATATCAGAAGGTTTAGTCGAGTAATTGACCTGAAATGTGTTTTCATTAGACCCGTAATGCTTATACGTTTGTACTATGGCGTGATACGATGGAATGCTGTAATATTACTTTTCATAACACTTCGAGTCAGTCGAAACTTTTCATAAATAAAATAAGCTTGCATTTAATCTGGAGCTCTAAATATTTGTTTCGAGAATCTCCATATTGCATAAGCATCATAGTAATCATAACAAACGACTGCTCGAACTAATGCTGAATGCACGCTAAGCTCTACGTTTGCATATTTCCTATGAGAGGCTCAGAGGTAAAGTGGTGCAAGCGCACTTTCGTCCAAAACGTGAATAAATCCAGGTATGGATGCGTAAGACAAGTACTACTTCCAGAAAAAAAGTGGTGGAAATTCGAGTTTTCACTCGAATTCAGAATATTATATTTCAAATTCTAAATACAAATTGAATCGATGGTGGAGTATGATTCTTCGGATGTTTGTTGGTATAATTGATCGAAAATAATCGAACAAGCAGTCGGGGAGAGCATAAGCTCTTTGGACAGTTCAGAAATGGTTTCTACGATGCGTCGGCTTTACGATGAAAGCCGGCCGTGTGTGTCTGCGACTCGAAGGAAGCCAGTGATGTACAATGTGTGCCTTCGAGCGTACAATTTCCGTGGCTTTGTCAAGAGAAGCGTTTATATCCGCGCGACGATAAACTATCTCGTTTGTCCCCGAGAAAGGTTTAAGGTGGCATCAGACGTCTTCATGCCCCCCGAGACGCTTCTACACCGTTCCCTCCTCTCCTCCCGATCTACTGAAACGAAGAAACGCGTTTCGTTCAGTTGCCATTGGTTCCCGCTACGACTTTATGGGCCATTCCGACCGATTTCGTATTCAGATTATGCGACGGAGCACAAGCATTAATTGTATTCTTTACGGGCAAACTCGGATGCCTATTTGATGGGGGATCTTACCGGCATGGCATTTTCCTTTATCTCACCTCAAATTGTACTGTCTTTCTGAGTTCGTTTGCGTCTCATTCTTCGCAATTATGTTCATCTGGTTAGTTCGCGACTCGCATCGCAGCGATAATGTGTGCTGACAATTATAACAATCTGTGGAGACTTGATAAGCCCGTCAGGTTTCGTGATTTCGAAAAATCGAACCTTTAGATACATTCTTATGTAATCATTGAATCCTGTGAAAGATTGATAAATATTATCACAGGTTTTACATAATAAATATACAAGAATCGTATTATTTCCCGAGCTTAAAGTAGAGAGACTCTAACAATTTAACCTCACCCTAAGCCACGTTGGGTTAATTTTACCCCGATCTATAATTTTAATAACTCGCTTTAAAATCGTGTAAGATACTATACAATGTTACTGATACGTATCAAATTGATAATAAACTAGAATTAAATTCGTACAGATGTTGATTACAGAAAAACGAGAACTACTGTCCCGTCTGAAATAGATTACATCTGATCGATCAGGCCATTATGAATATCGCGCATAAATTTACGAGAACTGCAATAAAGTTTCCGATGCTCCGCCTTCAAAGAAGTCGGTCGGTTAATAAGAACGATTTGTCAAGGAACAAAAATCTATTAATGTAATCCAAGGGATCGTTGTCCGGGCGTTTCATGCTCGATTGAACGTCGAACGTTCTCCTGAATATTCCGGTTTATATCCGAGTGGCGATCGCCTCCTTTACGGTGTTTTTTTATGCCCACTAAATCGTAACGGCCGCTCCGACAAAAGGATAGAAGCTGTAAAGGGAGTCAATGCGCTGATAACGTTGTGGAAAAAAGTCGATATGAATATTTCATGAAGCGCGCGGGGGGGGGGGGTGGGCAGCGCGCCGGTATTAATGCTGTCCCACGGTCCCTCAATCTGGATCCGGCAACGGGCACGGTATTAATTAGAATGATTCCTATAATCTTGTATCTCGTCGACGATTCGCTTAGAATCGGCTTACCGTAAATCCGGATAATTTAACGGCGCGGCGTCGGTATGTCAGAAGGCAGTCGACCCGCTTCCATTATCTCGCGGTGGATGCAGTAAATAGTTATTGGTCGGTTCACGCTGCTCTTCCACCCCGTAATTGGGTTGCATAGTAATGAGTTTAAAATGTTAATTATCTGGGCTGCCTGGAGGAGGCGAGGATATGTGAAACATTTATCGTAGGGCCAACATTTATGCAATCGATATCACTCGTTCGAGTCTGGCATTGAAATCATTCCACGTGACAGTCCGCTGGATACGAAAAATACGATTTTGAAAAAATAAGCGTCTCCGTCGGATGAAACGCGATCACCTTGCATGCTGTTCATTTTTTTTTTATATCGGTAACACGGTCGACGCCTTTATGCTAATTGAATGATTCGGTTAATAATTGTTTAATATGCCATAACTGATCGTAATAACTTGCGCTGGAATAATCACTTTACAGCGAATAGTAATTCAGAGTACCGTAATCAATACCGAGGATGATTTATACGTACAATTAAAGCAAAGGTGTGTAAAAGAATTGACACAACAGATATTAATCATTTTACGACGAGTCTCTGGTGTTACACTAAAGAATTGCTATCTAATCACATAGGCAATTCCTACCTAATTCCTCTTAGTTCTTCGGATCTAGGTCCTTAGGGGCTTTCAAAATCCGTAGGTGTCTTCGAAATCTTTCTAAGTCCACGAAGATTCCAGAAGACTCTTTACGCGGGCCTCGGAGATCTTTAAATTCCCTCGGAGTGCTTCAAGAACCCTTGATTTCGTCTCCAGATCTTAAGAAATCTTGGGGACACATCGAGGTTCTCTTAGGTTCGCCGAAGAACTAAATACTTCAAAGTGGTTTCGGAGTTCTTTGTAAGTTCTAATGATCCGTACAGTTACACGATCGCTTACTAATAACTCGAACGCTTTGTATACCAAGAGTATTTCGAGTGTGTCTCGTATGGAATCCGAATATCGATGTGTCCACGTTTTAATTAACTTGGTACTCATATGAATTTCGTTTAAATTATGTGTGTGCTTATAGTATTTGGGAAAGAAAATTTCCTTTTAATGCATTTTTGCAATCACAGTAATATTTTAAAATCTGGTAGAAATAGTATTAAAACTGAATACTACCGTTTATAGATTTCGGGATCATCGATAACGAGCACTGAGGTTGCGCGTCAGATTCCCTACTTATAATGAAAATAGCTGTTGGAGTAGATTGCCGAAGTGTTGTACAACGTTGTACAATGTTAACCGCAGGAGTCATCGGTGGCGCCACCGGCAATGAACCGAACGAGATAAGGGTAGCATCCAATTTTCACCAGTGCCGCCATGGGATCGCGGGTACCCCCGATGCTATTGGCGTAGCCAGCCCGCGTCTGAAATATCGTCTTGTAAAATATGAAACTGGCCGAGTTCCATCGTCGACGTTGCGACGGCGTACGTCCGCCGCAAAGAGAAATAGCTACATCGTTTCTCAGTTAAGGGAAGAATGGGAGGTAAAAGAACAACAGGCACAGCGACCTCTCTCTCCTTTTATTATCGGCCGAGGCTTCCATCGACTTTTTTTCACGGATTTACCGGAAAGTTCCTTGCGATGCGCATTCGCCAGTTCCAAATGAAATATCTGCGGCTCCGAGACTTTGATGGAGCAGCAGGATCCTTTCAAGACCCGCCGCGAGGATCTTAATCCTCTTTAGTTACCGGTCAATATCATATTTATTAAAAAAAATATCACAATCGGTTATCGGTCTCTGATCTAGCGACGAGTATTGCGTCCGTACATTAGCAAGCTAACTTAAATATAGTCGACCTGTTTACAATTCGATTGTTCAAACACACAAATCTACACACTATCCAATTCAGCACAAGACTAAAGCTTCGAAGAGCAACGAGAAACACCTATTTTTTCTTCACCAATCGTCTTTGGATTTCTTGTAAAGACAAGCCCTTGGTCTCGGGAATACAAAACTGTACAAAAGGTACAGAAGTAAGTAGAAAGAGGCCGTAGAACAGGTACACGTACTGTTCGGTCATGAGTTTGATTAGAGGTAGGTAGGTGAGCGCGGAGATGAATGACATGATACCAGCCACACAGCTCGCGTAACACGCCGCGATGCATTTTAGGTGTGGCGGGAATAGTTCACTGAGAATTGCGGGCGGCACTGGCAACAAGCCTGCGTACACGCTAATACAGAGTAACATCATCGCGAAAAGAGTCAATCCGTCGAGCGCCTTCGAGTGAACGTCGAAGCTCAACAATTGGAACGTGATGGTCAGGCAGCTGAAAGATATTAGGAGTCCAATACAGGATACGATAAAAAGCAACTTCCTCCCGCACCTATCCATCAGGATCACAGACAAGGAGGACCCGCCAATGCTGATTCCCACCACGATCATTACTGCCACCGGGGGATCGATCACGGTCATTTCGGCGTTCTTCAAGATCGTCTCCATGTAAAACAGCATGTTATTCAGTCCGGAAAGTTGGCTGTACGTGAATAGTACCGTTATTATGAGGATCGATTTCAAGTAGCACGTGCGTCTGAACTCCATCAGAGACTCTATGAAGGTCTGTCCGTTGCAGTTGTCGACGAACTTCTTCAGGGAGAGGAATTCCTGTTCTACGTCGCAGTCTCGGTGGTACCACTTTATAGACGACTTCGCTTTCTCGTCCTGCCTCACCTTGATCAAATGGTGAGGAGACTCCGGCAACCAGATGAAGAGGATCGTCATTATCAGACAGGGACCTAAGCAAATGGCACTTGACACGGACATAGATAAATACGGTCCCATGACACACATCAGAAAGCTTCCGATCGGTAGGCCGCTCATGCTCAGAGCGACCAAGGTTCCTCGGATGCTGGGATCTGCTACCTCACCCATGTAAAGGGAGAAACTACTGTACAACATCCCTAAACTTAGGCCACCGAGAAACCTCGAAGTGTATAGCCACCACACATTCGTGGCCAAAATCACGAACAACCAGCACAGGAAGACGGGCACGCTGATAATTAGAGTCGTTGTCTTGCTGCCGAAATAGTTCACGCACAGCGCTCCCGTGAATGCACCCAACAGCCTCCCCAGGTTCAGCAGTGACACCACCCAGGACACCTCCTCCATCGTGATCGTGAACGGAGATTCTGGGGATGTTAACACCCCGATGTACGGTGACGACCAACCTGCCATGAACCCCACTTGCGTCTGTAGGAGCAAAGCTGCGAACAAATTGGAAACCGATGGATTGTCAGCGGACTGAGCTAGTCGTTTGGAAAGTAAATTATGAGAAGTTCTTCAGTAGAGCAAGCTTCTCCTCAAACTTCTCGACACTTTTTGAGCTTCCCTTCGCACGACCATTCACTCGCTTTATTAATCATTTTATTACACTGTTTTTGAATATGTTACATCTCAAGACAGAAGATAGCTCTAGGCATCGGAAAATGATAGCGAACCTTCCCGCCAACTCCATGAATATTGAATATAATAATTTGTTTAAAACTATCGGAAAATGTTCTTGTGTCTATTTTAGGCGTGAAATATTAACACGGTTGTTAACTCTGCGGTCATATTAACGATACGCAAGGTGCGATGAAGATTTTGTAATATAGTCTTAATAAATAGGAGGAATTATTGACATCTTTTTAAATATTTTTTCGTAACGAATTTCTTTGAATGATATACTATACGATTTTATTTTGACAGAAGAACATAAAGTTTTAATCACGGCATAATTATTTTCTCATAACATCGGTGACTCTCACGTTTAGCAATATGCTTTTCACTCGTCTGCCTCTGTTACCTTTCGTTCTCATATTTTTGTGTAACATATTTTCCATAGATGTAATAAAAAATTTGAAATATTGTGGCATCTATGAAAAATAGTTGTACTATCATCATACTATCATAAATGGCATTTAAAATGACATTAATATTTTATTCTATTTATGTAGAATGTATTCTGCAGTTTCCGTGTACGAATTAAAATATTCGAATTTGTGTACCTGCGATCCCAGTGATCCATTGCGGCCACATCACTTTCGCAGACACCATCTCACCCATTTCCACCGACATGATGACCCCTCCCAAGATGCAAGCTGACTGACGAAACTCTTGTTTTCATCAGAAACGAATGTCTACAAAACAAACGAAAAAGCGGTACATTAGCATTTAGCTGATAAGATAACGGAAGTGTACAATAATTTTGTTGTCGGTTGTAAACCAGTTGAATCAAGTAATGCTTTCTAGAAGAGAATAACATCTCGTGATCGTGCAACGATAAATCTTCCGGATGCGGAAGATTGTTACCTTCAACTGACTTTCACTGTGATTATCTTAGATTTCGTCGGAAGCTTGTCCAATGACTCGTATTTTTATTGGATCGAGTATACAAACCGAGATCATGTCTCTGAAAAATTTTAATATACAGTGGTTCTTTATATAGTATAAGGAAATACAGAGAAGTGGGGCTCGATATTTTTGGCTCCATCGAAGATAATTGTATTTACAGTAATCTTATCAGCGTGACATCACGTAGTTTGCGATACACGCAACTCGTACGTAAATTTGAACAAGGAAGTCTGCTATTTTATTAATTACAAACAAAATGTATGAGTCTGCGTTGCCGACGTACGTGGCTCGTTATGTATAAATTATAACGTATGGGCTGTGAACTGAATTAAACGATATCGGTACATTGATTGTTCGCCGCGAGTTAAATATTTAATTAATGATACCGATACGCGCAATTTAGCAAATTCTTTTTCATATGCTTAGCAAGGAATGAGCTCATTTTATTGAGTATTCACGCCAACGTTCAGATCGAATGTTCACGGAGATTCAATTTTTAACTGTTTGCGGCTTCGATCGAAAAAGTTGCGGTCTTTTGATGCTATTTTTTCCGCGGTACGATAAGGCACGTGTACTGTATTATAAATTACCCCGTAGTTAGAAGTAAACAATATAAGGTAAATGTTTATACTCGGTGATGTATCCGTCATTGAGAAACGGAGACAAATTGCGTGAAATCGTATTATCGTTCCATTTTAAATTATGCATTGCATATAGCGTACATATATTTGTGCGGCACACGCCTGAATGGTATAAATAACTGTGACAACAACATAGTATTGTTTATGCTGCGGCACGGTTGAAAGACATTTATATTTAAATTAGTTCTTCGATGTTTGTATAATATATATATACAGTGAAACGCGGATTCGTTGTGACACGAATAGTACAGTGTGCTACATTTGTTTGACCTGGTCGAATAATTTAAGTTACTAATGGTTGCATTTAAGATTTCATGCTGTGAAGATACATATATATTTAATTATTATTATTACTGTGTGCATTTGCAATTTTATATTAACAAAAACTACTGACCTGTCTATTTTGTTCTCACCGCATGTAGATGTTTAATCAACGAAACAAATTTTTCCTTTGTCTGCCGAGCTAGAAAATAATATTTCAAAACTGCAATTTATATGCAGATCCGGAGTCTAATAAGCGTATTGTATGGATTCTATGATATTATAGTTATTAAATTCGAAATTGCTAGATTAAAAATTTTTTGCGAGAGCGATGTTGTCTCGTTTACGAAGTGGTCGATACCAATAACGTTCAGGAGAGCAACGAGTGTCGAACAGAAAAGAATTGTTCATATTTGCATAGTCGACGGTTTAAGATTTATGTGTCGCGGGGCCAAATAGCATTCCGTCTGGGAACGTGAAATATTCGTGTATTGTTAACAAACTGCATACTGGAATGCACTCGACGCAGGGTCTCTGGCTCTGGCAAGGGGTGCGGAATTACTCGGGGAACACATTAATATACCGGCTACTCACCTGCTCTGGAAATCCTTGCAGTCGCGGCGTGTACAATATATTTTTATTTTCTGTTACCAGAACACGGTCCAAGTTCCAACGTATACACTGTCCAGTCCCTTTCCCGGCTTTCGTAATCGTTCGAAAAGTTACATACGGTTTCCTTGGTCACCAGCTCGCTGGCAACATACAAATGTGTCCCCCATAAATCAGCCGAATTGAACAGTCGTTAAAAATTTAACATGTCACGGTTGGTCACACATGGTTTACACTAATTTTTCACTGGAAATTACCAATGCTTTATTATGACGTTCGGTTAGTCAGCAACAAAACAGTTCAAGTGGGAAGTTAGAGCTTGGGTCCATTTTGACCCCAAGGTTACAGATGTTCCATCAAAATTTTAATTATTCATTACACATTGTTACTAGAGCCAATAAGACAACATTGATCTTAAAAAGTAAGTTTAAAAATATGTCAAGTAAAATTGGTAAATGAAGATTTGAATGGATCTCAACCATGGTTGCTAAAATAGAGGGACCGGTGTTTCTTTTTATAGAGAAATCAATTTTTAACTCATGGCGAAGGATATTGTTGAATTTCAGTTTCGAGCCTAGACCAGCCAGGTCATACTTGCTCGCTTTTTCTGCTCTTCTTTGTCAATTTCCAATTATTTTCCAAGAAACTGCATTTTCATCCATCCTGTCAACACATCATCTATCCATAGCTGTCTTTGATCATCTCCTTCGATTTTTCCATGAATATATTCTTGACCATCTTTTTCAATTTATTCCGATCACTAGCATGGTTTGGTTTTGGAAAGGAAAGACTTGAAAGGCACATCGATAGTCACCAATGTTATTCACCAATTTGAATGAACCTTTTTAGGGCTTACAACTACACAACATGTTCTAGCAACACACGTAGGAATTTTAAAAACACCAAGTAAGCTACGCAATGTATCATCGATTTGAACGACCCTTTTTAGGATTTACAACTACATCACATTTACTAGCAAAACACGTAGGGCTGTTAAAAAAATATCGATTTCTATGGAAATTGTACACCTGCACTATCGAATGGAGTTTCACTTTGCAAGAGGTAATGAGTCACAAAAAGTAGGGAGGATATTCAATGCATATACAGTAGCCAGAATTAACATTCGAACACTCTTTAGAATAGTTTTCGGATAATTGCCGGATTTCGTGAACAACTCCTTGGTACTCTTTCATTTTAACAAAGTTATTGTAAAGAATGTCAGATTATTAATTCAGTCCACTGAATAAGGAAAATAGAGTCAAAATATGAAGTCAATTATCATACACCTCGGATAATACAACAATTACATAATGTCAGTGGTGAACTTAATCCTTTTTGAAGTGTGCAGTAAATCGTGTAGCTTATGCGTTGGTTTAACGCAATCTAATTTTTCAGACGATAAAGAATTCGAACATTATCAGAAGTCCGGATTATCGAGGTTCTACTGTGTTGCTATCGCTGTTGAAAATCACATTTTAAGAAAACTTTGAAGAATCGAGATGAGGCCACTAGGTCGTACTAGCGGGTAGCACAATCCCTGAAACATTTTTAAAAATGTCAGACAATAAATCGCCATATCTGATTTCGATCAGTAATAAACGTTCCACCTGTAGGCAGCGATCAAAACACAGATCTCACAATCAGTCAAACATTTGTCCAAGACAAGCGACTCGGTCACCGAGAGGAGGAATGGAAGACTGCGCTTGGCGAGGGGTTGAATGTCGCGCTGTTCACGGCGGTGGATCGCGTCGCGTCGAATTGACTTTGGAAGTTTGATGGCTGGCATTCTCTCGTCCGTGTCTTACTGCTACCTACCGGTGTGTCCATGTAAATCAGGGCTAACTGTTGCGGCGGGTTTCTACGAAGCTTCCCGCGTTTTCTGTCGATTCCAGTTATTTGGTGTCCCCGAGGGCAGACCGATGCAATCTGGCAACTTCAATATTTGATAGGCATGGCCGGTTGTGCAGGCTCCACGGTCTTCGAGCTGGTTCCTCCGCGTGACTTGATGACGTGCAACTTGGATTACTCGCCCTCGGGAACCGTATAATTGAATTTGACCAGGTGTGCTTATTATCGTGTACAACTGGCCGATCAGATCAGGGATACATGCCAAACACCGGACCGAAGAAGAAAAGCCTGGGTACCGCATGGTGACGCGCACGTGAGCGCGTGTTTGATCGCGAATTCTCCTGTCTACGACATGTGTATCGTACCCGACCCTTCGGTTGAACTTGATTTACGATCTTGTGTTGCGTCTGACATTTTTTTAGCGCGTCTGGATATCTGTTGGTTTCCTGGGAAGCAAGAACTTAAATAAAAATGCGTTTGTGAAATTGACTCTTGCAAGCGTTCTCTTAGCCTCTTCAAAATCGACTGACCGACCGACTGGAACGAAGAAAATGAAACCCACGCCAGTCAGTTTGACGGCTCTTAACTTTACCTACGTTTCAACAGATGATGTGACCTCTTTCGGATCTAAGAGGCCTGGCTTAGAAAATAAATATTTGAGTATCTACTTTGATATAATTTAACTGATGTGACGCAGTATTAATTTTTGCCCTTATATCAATAATCTCCACCGGAGCCGATTGACTCCGTCGATCGATAAGAAAGTAAACCGCGATTAAAAGGCTTCGTTTCCACAAGTGTTACGCCCTACCTCTCTAACCTTCCTTATGCAATTATTATATGTGTACTACTATTATTGTTATAATTATTATGGATCTAATTCTTCAGTTTTTTTTAAAGAACTACACTGTCCTTATCAGATTACAGATTATTCGGCTCCACAATTTAAGAGAGCGTAAAATAACACATTGCACGTGAAGTTAGTTTTTGAATGAAAGGGAACTATTATTTCTACAAGCATTTCGGGAAAGATTGAATTATAATATTATATTGAAAACCATACGATTACTATGAATAAATTCTTTGAACAGATTTGTTAGAGTGGCATTATTACAGTAAGTATTGTTGATTAAGAATTGTTGTCATTGGCAAAGAAAGATCACGTATTACGTACTATAACCGCATTTTTCTCGACTAATCATTTTCATTAAAATGTGTTCCCCAAGTTGTTCCTAAAGTTCCTTTGTCGGACTTCTAATGACGGTCAAGTCAGTTCTACTCCCGAGTGAAGTGGCCGTTTCAATCGGAGTCACGTCTCTGTACCACATTCTAATTTAACAGATCGTAAAAGCAGCTGCGCTGATTACTGTTTCGATCACTCATTTCCACCGTTCCCTCTATCTCGACGACGATCGAGTGATTTAACGGGCCTTTCATCGCAGACAAAAAGCCATTCCGCTGTTGTAACACGAAATACTACTTCCTTCATTCGCTTTACGCAGGAAGTTCTGTGTAATTTCGTCGGGTTATGCTGAGCAGTGTCGTCCTGTTAATCCTACCGAAGAACCACACTTCATGCTTTACGACGCACGCCGAACTTTCCTTAAAATATCAAACAAGAAAGAGGGTGGAGAACATGTTTTTGCAAAATATCTTCGGGGCGAGAGAGAATCCTGTATGCTCGCGAGTCTGCCATAACCTGCCTCGAAGAGTACTATCGCGTCCAAGTCGACGGTATCACCTTTTCATTTTAGAAATGGATTTCCGTGCATGATACGCGAGTGTCTATCACAAACAAAAAACACTATTAACCGAGCTGCGGCGATATATTATCACGTTTGCTAGAACTGAGTAAATCAAGTCGTAGAATATGGTACGACGAAATTTCATTTATTACCGCGGGACGTGCTATGGATGTCTGACCATCGCGCACTGTTTCTACTTGTGCGCAGTACCGGTAGCGCAACTTTAACACATTGACTGCCACGTCGGTCATATAGGGTGACACAACTATTCGTGTCTGTTTAGAAATCACTTTTGTTCATAATACAGTCACTCAAATTCAATTTTAATGATGTAATTATTAGGTAATCTCATAAGTTCATGCCGACTTTTGTGTATATGGTACGGTATATGTGATTAATCCAGTGATTATGTGTAATAACCTGTTATTATAATCACCAGTCATTTTGGTAAACGTGATAAATTTATGGAGTTTATATAATTCCGAACTCGTAATGGAGAATGTGATAAAAACGGCCGTTAGGCCCAGTTAAGTCGCGGTCGACCCGACCACGCATGCGAAAAGGTCTCATGGAAATCACTGACACAAATTTCCCCGACATGGTTTTCTCCGACAACATTTCACCGACTATAACTTTAGCCGACGACGCCTTTAACCGAAAACGATTTTGACCGCCAACGAATTTGTCCGGAAACGATTTTAGATTCGTTGTCGGTTAAATTCGTTGTCGATCAAAGTCGTTTTCGATTAAAGGCGTTGCGGGCCAAAGTTATTGTCGGTCAAATCTGGAATCTGTGAAATGTTCTCGGTGAAAACCGTGCCGGGAAAGTATCGGGATTAGTATCGGCGATTTCCATGGGACCCCATACGAAAAGGGACCGCGCAAGAAGAAAAGAGAGTTTATTCGACATTGACAAAGACCGCCAATAACGAACAGTAACGGATTTTTATCATATTCCCCATTACGAGTTGGGAATTATATAAACTCCCCGATTAATTTGATAAATACTCAAGAAATTATCACATTTACCAAACAAATCGATGATTATATATAATAACCAGTTATTATGCATAATTACCGATTTATTACTTTTACCGTAACATATACATTTCATGCGTCGATTTATAAATTTTACAGCGATAAGGGACCAATGCACTTGAGAGTAGTTATTCGGGAACAGTCTAGAGAACGTTCTCGTGGGTATAAGATCGTGAAATAGTGAACACAGTGATTCCTAGCAGTGAAAAATTATGGAGGAAATGCGTATCCATTTCCGACATCTCATGTTATATGAATTTCGGAAATGAAGTTTAGGAACAATCGTCACGAACAACATATATACTAGTTACGGAGAAAGTGCGCTCTTATCTCGTACCTGTAGAAAGTGGTTTCAACGTTTTAAAAGGTGGGAATTTTTGTTTAAGAAGACAAGGTACGTTCAGGGCGACCTCCGCAAACAGACGAAGATAAAATTCAAGACCTTGTACAGAAATCACGAAGTTTATCAGTTGACAAGATGTCAGATGTTCTAAAAATACCTATAACAAGCTTAATGGTATGTTTACGAAATTAGCATATGCCATCGCTCGAAAAACGGCAGGAACTTATGTGTTCCGTCGCGTAGGAACCAAAAACGTGGATTTCTTACGGTTAATATTTATGGTTCGTTCGTGCCTAAAGACCGTCATGGAAAATCAAGCAAAACAAGAGTCATTCGGCGACCAGTCGGGGCATCTGCTCAATGTTTGGTTTTTTATACATCTTTGGGGACAACGTGCCATAAATCTCGTCCCTTGGAAGGATCACCCGCGACCGTTAACCGTACCGTGTCAAATTACTAAGACGCGTCGTCGACCGAGTCAGGTATCGCCCCACTCCTCCTTCCCAAAGCCTCCTTCAGAGCTACGGGAAGGAGGTCCTAACAGTCAAAAGTGTACTGATTGGGAAATGCAACTTTCTGCAGGAACCAATCAGTGCATCTTCTTTCTTCTTAGAGAAGCCTAACTAGCATCGCGTTAGGACTGGAAGTCGAGCTCACACAGTTGAGTTTTGGGTCCCATGGAAATCACCGACACAGATTTCCCCGACACAGGTTTCACCGACAACATTTCACCGACACCAGATTTGACCGACAACAGATTTAACCGACACCAGATTTCACCGACACCGGATTTAACCGACAGCTGATTTGATCGACAACAAATTTGACCGACAACGACTTAAGTTGATCGTTGTCGGTCAAATTTGTTGTCGATCAAATCAGCTGTCGGTTAAATCCGGTGTCGGTGAAATCTGGTGTCGGTTAAATCTGTTGTCGGTCAAATCTGGTGTCGGTGAAATGTTGTCGGTGAAACCTGTGTCGGGGAAATCTGTGTCGGTGATTTCCATGGGACCCTTGAGTTTTACGCTCGAACGCCGTGACACTCTCTAGTCCTCGGGTAGACAAGTACAACGCACAGCCGTTGTCTTGTCAGTCATTCGCGTTACCTTCAAACTGGACTTACGGCAGTTAATTGTCCAGCGATCAGGACACGCGTCGAACCGGGATCGCATCTTTTATTAGATCCGCGAGCGTCCATCTTTATTGTATCGATTCAATCCGGATTAGGATTATTCAAATCTGCGCGCGTATAAGGCAGAACCTGCTACATCAGCCTTACTGATGAGTCCACTAGCAGGTCCGGGACGAAACGCTTCTCTTAAAGCAATTTATTATCACGCGAATCAATTATTGTCTTTGCGTTCTTATATCATCAAATCTCTTGAACTACTGGCCCAATATTAATTTGGCGGGTCCAGATCCGAAAAGGTTGCGAACCCACAAGTCGCGACTTAACATTAAGGGATGACCTAATACATTTGATTAAACGCGTTAATTCTTTCAATGGCGTATGGGTGGCCTGCTAAACAATTGACGAATCCTGCCACTCATTTTTACCGACGTACACGTTCACGATTCAACTCGAACAAGGAAAGTTTCATTTTGGAGGATCGCTGCGCCGAGGTTTTAGTGCAGTTTCATATTGAATAATTTCTTACTGTGTTTTTATATTTTCATGCACAGTGGCCCGTGATATTTTTTACACGCGGCATACAGGCTCGCACGCGAATATATCCGAAAGATACCGACACTTAGGAAAGTCGTGAACACGAGGGGATTACATTTTACTTTTAAGGAGACAACGAGACACAACGGGGCGCAGTGGAGGAACGCAAGACCATAGACACGGGAGGGTTGACGCTCATAAACTCGTCTCGTATAGATAATACGTCGTGTATACTCTGCTGTGCGGTTGTGTTTTTCCCGTTCGTTCGTCCCTGTTCTTTCATCGTGGCCGTGGCTCTTCATCTTTATCGCTGCCACCGTCTTCTTTTCCCTCTGGTTCGTCCTACGTGCCCGTTATCTCCTTCCTTCCTCCTTGCGCCGCGACCCGCAAAGGAAGCGAAGATGAACCGATCCGCTAGAGAAAGGAGCTCCCCGTGTATAATGTAACGTTTCGAAAGCTATCACTCCCCAAGGTAGAAGCCAGTGGCTGCACGGACGTTGAAAAGGATTCGTGGCGAAATCTGGCAGCGGAACGGATAATGATAACGGGTCGCGAAAGACAACGTTACCTTGTAACCCCTTAACTCCTCAGCGCCCAGTGGAGTATTTGGCCGAAAAAGTTGGCGAAAAATTCGTTAAAAATATTTTTGCTTTCTGACATAGTTGAATATGTAGAAAACAATATTCCAATACCTTTTTTTTTATTGTATTCACGGAGCTTTATTAAAGTTGAAGAATTTTCACTGTACTGTTTCGTAATACTTATGCAGAGAAATTAAGAAAAATCATTACGAAACAAGCACCAGTGGCTGGCGAATAATGTATAAATACGAGTAAAACTTTGTTCGAACTTCCATTCTATTCCATTCGGAAGATCCCCGTAAAAGTCCGTAATCCGCTAATTAATGGAAAAGTTATAAACAGAGGTCATTTGAAAAGAACCAGCGAGATTCGTCGACGAAGGATGTCTCTCGAAGACAAAGCTACCCGGTCGGATCCTCAACAATAAATTATTTATCGTTCGCGGTGCACCGAGCTACTTGCGCTTTATCAGGACCATGGTACATGTAATCCCGAGCATCGCGGAGATTTACAACATGGAAGGACGGATTAAACGAAATTCTCCGGGGATTAGTTTTCTATTTTATAGACTGATCGCTGAGAAATCCACTTTCGCAAGGATTTAGCGATTTCCCATCGTTTCTTTGAACGAGCTCGAACAATACGTCAATGGTACATACAACACACATTCGTCACTATGATCAACCCTTTCTCTTCTCAAAGGAGCTGTCGTAAATCTAGCCAGCAACCCAAAATGTTCCTTTCAAGGAGGCATAACATGGTTAGTAATTATGAAGGACAAAATTGTTAAACGTAAAATTTGTTCGAATACGAAAGGCTACATTTAAATCAGAATGGCAGAATAGTAAGATCGAAACGTTGAAATTAATGTGGTAATTTGCAAAAGTGTTTTTAAATAAGAATTAATCGAACCAGTGTGCCGATAGCATTAACATATTTGTTATTAAAACTATCAATTATGATTTCACTATTTAAAGTAAGATCATGTAGTACGTCGTTTGTATCCAACTAGGCACCTACTGCAATGTTTAATTAAAAAATATTTTAGCTTCCAAATCGTCTCCACTAACCCACCAAATGGAACAGGAATAATTATAGACGCATTAGTGTACAGGCAACCTTGAATGATTCTAAGACTCTGATTGGAGCCTGGTGCTGACCCAGCCCGGTAGAACGGTGTGCAATGGTTTCGAATGTTTGCATCTTGCTCTCGGCCAGCTCGATCTATCTCCAGTCTCTGAGCGTGATCCACCACGTCCACGTTGTTCCGCACACATTGCCAAAGGAAATTTCAATTTTCTTATGCGCCGATGCAAGCCTGGATCGATCCGTGCGAGGATTTCACAACTCCCAATAACAAAGGAAAACACATAAAAATCTGGACCGTTTGATGGAACATAAATACACCTCAATGAAAAACGTTTGGCAGTGCCCAAGCAGCGTCTGTCGATTCAAGATGTTGATTCAGATGCAACGTATGCTATTTATTGGAGTCGCGAATAACGTTGTCGTGTGGGTTCTGTTATCACTAGATTGCGAATGTATGACAAAAATTTTTTTAAATCCAATGTTTGGCCGATATCAAAAGGATATAGACAATATCATATTTATTAAAAAAAATATAACAATCCGGTATCGGTCTCTGATCTAGCGACGAGTATTGATAAGCTCATATACATTGCTCGTGCACACTGATAACCTCACTTAAATACAGTCGACCTGTTTACAATTCAATTGTTCACATACACCTACACACCGTCCAATTCAGCACAGGACTAAAGCTTCGGAGAGCAGAGTTAAACACCTATTTCTTCTTCACCAATCGTCTTTGGATTTCTTGTAAAGACAAGCCCTTGGTCTCGGGTACATAAAACTGTACAAAAGGTACACTAGTAAGTAGCAAGAGGCCGTAGAACAGGTACACGTACTGGTCGGTCATGAGTTCGACTAGAGATAGATAGGTAAACGTGGAGATGAATGACATGATACCCGCTACACTGCTCGCATAACACGCCGCGATGCATTTTAGGTGTGGCGGGAACAGTTCGCTAAGGATTGCGGGCGGCACTGTCAGCAAGCCTACGTACACGCTAATAGAGAGTAACATCATCGCGAAGATTGCCAATCCGTCGAGCGCCTTCGAGTGTACGTCGAAGCTCAACAGCTGGAACGTGATGGTCAGAGAGCTGAATGATATTATGACGCCAATACAGGATACGATAAAAAGCACCTTCCTCCCGCATCTGTCCATCAAGGACGCGGACAAGGAGGTACCGACAATGCCGGTTCCCACCACGATGATGACCGCCACCGCGGGATCGATCACGGTCACTTCGGCGTTCTTGAAGATCGTCTCCATGTAAGCCAGCATGTTATTTAGTCCGCACAATTGGCTGAACGTGAATAATACCGTTATTATGAGGATCGATTTCAAGTAGCACGCGCGCCTGAACTCCATCAGAGACTCTAGGAAGGTCTGCCCGTTGCAGTTGTCGACGAACTTCTTCAGGGAAAGGAATTCCTGTTCTACGTCGCAGTCTCGGTGGTACCACTTTATAGACGACTTCGCTTTCTCGTCTTGCCTCATTTTGATCAAATGGTGAGGAGACTCTGGTAACCAGATGAAGAGGATCATCAGTATCAGACAGGGACCTAAGCAAATGGCACTTGACACGGGCATAGATAAATAAGGACCCATGGCACACATCAGAAAGCTTCCGATCGGTAGGCCGCTCATGCTCAGAGCGACCAAGGATCCTCGGATGCTGGGATCTGCTACTTCAGCTATGTAAAGAGAGAAACTACTGTACAACATCCCTAAACTTAGGCCACCGAGAAACCTCGAAGTGTACAGCCACCACACATTCGTGGCCATGATCACAAACAACCAGCACAGGAAGACGGGCACGCTGATAATTAGAGTCGTTGTCTTGCTGCCGAAATAGTTCACGCACAGCGCTCCCGTGAATGCACCCAACAGCCTCCCCAGGTTCAGCAGTGACACCACCCAGGACACCTCCGCCATCGAGATCGTGAACGAAGATTCTGGGGATGTTAACACCCCGATGTACGGTGACGACCAACCCCCCATGAACCCCACTTCGGTCTGTAGGAGCAAAGCTGCGAACAAATTGGAAACCGATGGATTGTCAGCGGCCTGAGTTAGTCGGCGGGAAAGTAAATTATGAGAAGTTCCTCAGTAGAGCGAGCTTCTCGACAAACTTCTCGGCACTTTGTGTGCTTCTCTTCGCACGACCATTCACTCGCTTTATTAATCATTTTATTACATTGTTTTTGAATATGTTGCTTCTCGAGTCAGAAGATGGCTCTAGGCATCGGAAAATGATAGCGAAACTTCCCGCCTACTCCATGAATATTGAATATAATAATTTGTTTAAAACTATCGGAAAATGTTCGTTATTTTAGGCGTGAAATATTAACACGGTTGCTAACTCTGGGGTCGAAGTAACGGTACGCAAGATGCGATGAAGGTTTTGTAATATAGTCTTAATAAATGGTAGGAAATATGGACATCTTTTTAAATGTTATTTTTTAATGATATTCTATAAACGATATACTATATGATTTTATTTCGACAGAAGAACATAAAGTTTTAATAACGGCACAATTATTTTCTCATAACATCGGTGGCTCTCACGTTTGACAACATGCTTTTCTCTCGTCTGCCTTTGTTACGTTTCGTTCTCATATTTTTGTGTAACATATTTTCCATAGATGTAATGAAATATTTGAAATATTTTGACGTATATGAAAAATAGCTGTACTATCATCATACTATCATAAATGGTATATAAAATTACAGCAACATTTTTTGCTATTCATGCGGAATATATTCTGCAGTTTCCGTGTAGCAATTAAAATATTCGAATTTGTTTACCTCCAATCCCAGCAATCCATTGCGGCCACATCACTTTCACAGACACCGTCTTACCCATTTCCACCGACATGATGACCCTTCCCAAGGTACAAGCTGACTGACGAAACTCTTGACTACATCAGGAACGAATGTCTACGTAACAGACGAAAAAGCGGAACATTAGCATTTAGGAGATAAGATAACGGAAGTATACAATAATTTTGTTGTCGGTTGTAAACCAGTTGAATCAAGTAATGATTTCTAGAAGAGAATAACGTCTCATGATAATGTAATAGTAAATCTTCCAGATTCGGAAGATGGTTACCTTCAACTTACTTCGACTATGACTATTTTAGATTTCTTCGGAAGCTAGTCCAACAACTCATATTATCTGATCGAGTATACAATCCGAGATCATGTCTCTTAAAGAAAAATCCACTTAAAGAATTTGAAGATACTGTTCTATTTAAAGTAATATTTAACTTATTAAAGTTTTACTGTGCCACTCTTTCTGGAAGACGGCCTCTCTCTCTCTCTCAGGTCTTTAAGCCGGCGTAAAGTTTGCATTGTATTGTTTGCGAAGTGAGCATACATTTATTTCGAATAACAGGCGTGAACTTTGAAACCACTGCGGTATGTGCAACTTTATAGCATTAGCACAGGCGACTTCAGTCACGAAAAGACATACTGCACCTGAGGGATGTACCCTACATAGGATTCGCCTGCTAGATGAAGCTTGGCGGCTAGTTTCAACTTTAATACCTGCCAGGGGCTCATTCGCGAATGTCCGAGTGGACTGAGGCTTAGAAAAACCTTGCTCTCGACGACTTTGAATTTAAATTTATAAACCATCCGGTGACCTAGGTTGCTGATTACAGTTCACGTCGAAAAAAGGAACTTTGTGGAATATTATTTGAAAGATACGAAGTTCCAAAGATCAGGAAAGTAGCATCACCTTGTCAGCCACGGTTTCGAGTTCCTGACTACCCCCTTCATAGAAGTAGGTGCTGGCTAATAAGTTTACCGGAGACCTCAGAGACACGCGCTACTTCGGATTCACCTGTTAAATGGGTCTCGGCGACGGCTATCAATTTTAACACCTGCGAATGCGACGTTTATGAATATTTATGTCCGCGGAGCTAGGGACCCACACGTTGCATCCTGTTAATTGTTTCAATAATGTTGCTAACGCAGTTGGTGCATTTGTTTACGCGACTCAAATATTATGCCACTGCGGGATTGTTATTTCTTGGTGTTTGACAACTGTTTCGTCCAAACAGTGATCGATAACGAAACCGGATGTGCGCATGTAACAACGAAAACGGCGCTCCTCTTCGAAAGGTAAAATCAAATTTTGCCAGCAGTAAAAGTGTAGAATCGGAGCCTTGGAACAATCTCAGGATCTGATGGTTCCTTTCGGCGAGTCGAGGAAAGTACTTGGTCGGGTTTCGATGTAACCGGGCTAGTTCACCGGTGTCTATCTGGCACTAGCAACGTAGCAAAACCACTAGATTTAGCACGATCCAGTGTAGGGTGTCTGTGGCAAGTGACTTCGCCATTGAACGTTGAACCTGGTTGCCTCAGTGTGCTAACATTGCCGGAGGCTGTCGAGGTTGCTTAAGCTGTCAGAGTCTCTTTTGCCATGGAGATCTCGCAGCAGTACCTTTGGCTATCGGGACCGTAACTTTACACTGTCGGCCATTGTCACTGACAATCCTGAGAACGCTGTTTCCGATGAGAAAACGTACACTAGGGTCGCTGTTCTGATACCATTTTGCTGTACAGGAGGATAGAGACGATGATGATCGAATAAATGAACGTGTGTCAATTGCGAAGGAAAAAATTGGTTTATTAAATACAAATCGTGGCCTCTGCCCGTTCGCTTCGTCGCTTTTCAATTCTATTTTTTCGTGTCTTCCGCGCTCCGCGGCGCGACAGTCTCCGTTTTCGTTCGCGCAATCGCGTATTTAAATCCAAAAACGCCACGATAGCTATTATTAACTCTTGTTAAAAAGTTTTGTCAAAATTTCTTTTACGTTAGCCCCCAGGGTTCTACCTAGCACAATAGAGAAAATTGAAAAAAAAGAATGAAAAGTGGGGGGCTAATCAAAAAACCGTTTATCTAAAGTATGTGGCTAACTACTAGGAGGCCACTTAACACTCACGGGTCCAAACGCTGCACTATTTCAATCTATTCATAATTTTAAATGCTGGGTTCGATGGCGGACCAATTTTCAGGCCATTGATTATCGAATCGTTCGCAAACGTTTGGCCGAGTTCGAAAAGATACAGACAATAGAAATTTTAACTGGTTCGGGCAACTAATATTTTTCTGGTACACCGCCCGCGGGAACTGTTCCACACCGAATTCAATCACGCTTGTTCGTCGATAGATACTTCATATAGACACTAACAATAAGCGAATATTCGTGCGTAGGTTTCAATCACGGCCTGACTAATATATGAAGTAATGGGTTTATTGGTTCATTGAATATAATACAGCTGGATAAGCTGTTGAATAATGTGATGTGTAATTAGGTATTGACCTAGATCTATTGTCCACCGAAATGAACGATAGCTTGAAATAAAATTAGAAATTGTTATTTTGACTTTAAGAATCTAGCTGTAATAGATCTTTTCTTGTTTGTTCACCTTGAATTGTTTCATCAGGTGTTACAGCTTTCTTTTATTATTTCTTGCTATTGTTAGAAGAATGTTTGTTTAGCAATACTTGACTTACCGTTGATAAACGGCGTCAAACTTCTGGTCGACAAATTTTTCCACTGTGTAATTTATTTATACTTTTGCCAGACAGTCTCAATGATAAAACTGCGAAGATTCGATTTTTTTGTTTAAATCCTGCTCAGCTAATCTTGTGACAACAAAGAATATTTGTTATCAGAAATATCTCGTCTCTGACTGTTTTTTTCGACATATTCCGTAATCTCACACGCAAGATTCAGGAAATAAGATTGATTGATACTTTATGTTCGAGCAATTGGCGCTCCGTGTGTTAAATCTAATTAAATTCGTGCTCATACGGCGACTCACGTTATCTAGAAAAGTCAATGGCGAGTTTCGATCGTGAAATAATAGAACTCGGGGAGCTTCGCACAAATTTTTGCAGTTTCGTGCAACCTGTTCGACGAGATCGATCATTCGACGGTGCATCACTTCTCATTCGGATTGTAATTATTAGACCGTGAGTTTTATTCATTTATGCGCCCATGGTTGCGCGGAAGTTAACAGCATGATAATTTGAGGAGAGTTTTCGATGTAATTAAAACACGACGAAACGTTCTGATGAAATATAGAAACAATGTAATTTCTTATTTTTTAAAAGCCAGTTGTTTATTTGTGAGTTTACATTTTCAGATACATATGAGACGATATATATATATATAATTATACTGCCGATATTGCACATTCCTGCGCCCGTTGCATCGAAACATGCATCGGGTCGGTTCCACTCAATTTTAATTGCGCCCGCGTCAACGTGTGATAAAAAAGTAGCCGGGTAAAAGGATGACGAACGTTTTCAACTTCAGGGCGAGCTTCAAATTTTTGAAAGTGATCCGTTATGAATTTTGAACATTCCTGCGCTTCGAATCGTTTGTGCCAGCCGTCGACAAACGCAATACCATGACCCATGTATGTGACCGTAGAAATTAATAACACTTATTTATTCGTATTAAACGGAATATAAAAAAGATAGTGAGACACTGATGCCACCTGACGATTTTTGTACTTAATTATTATTGGGGAAGTATGCGATCAAATCAGTTACCCTTCGCGTTTTAATTTGCAATTTAACGCGACGTCGTCATTAATATTAATCATCGAGGTATCGTATATTACGTTGCTTTTCTGTTTATCGAAATGCTTTCGATTGTAAGACAAACATTGACACGCTAGGTTTGTAAAGTACATGGAAATTTGAAGGAGCATTCTCCTGTCAATATTGCAGAAATTAATAATTTCCATGGATACATTAACACAGTGACACATCTATAACGTTACAGTGTTGTAACAAACTCAATTAGTTCCCCTTTTATCGTACATAGCAATTTCATGTATAGGTTTAATTAATTTCTTGTATGTTTTACTGCGTTCACAACAAAGGTGTTGCAAAAATCGCAGCTCGTTGCATAGGAAACAATCATTTAAAACTATACGAAAAGCTGCTACAAAATTGGTAGAAAAACAGAAAATTTTTTTGTGAATGCATTTTTTAATTAGCAGATGAAATTTAACACAGTGGAGAAGTTGAAAGAATTAAAGTGTATCGATGTAATAAATTCAACTTTTATTAAAACGATTAAAGGAGGAATAGAGAATTTTTATTTTGTTAAAAGATTCACAGTCTAATAATTATCAATACATTAATGTGCTGCGGTATTTTCTTTCTTGTTGTAGTTTATTCATAAACATTTTACGATTCGTACACACTTCAAACGAAAGGGCTAGATCCCGTTTCGCTTCTTTTCTGAGCGAACAGTTTTTATCCTTTGTATCTCTTATCGACAATACTAGTAAAACGTTTGGAGAACTCGATCATTTTTTCTCGCGACACAATGTAGAAACTCGGAACGCCGTAGAATTCATACTCCATTAGGAATTCGACGTTACCCAGAGACGCGCAATCGATTTACGCCCCTCGAGAATCGAAATTGCAATCAACCGTGCGCTCGAGTGATCCTTCAAATCAGGTCATTTTGTTTCCCCTCTCATTCTCGCCGTTTCTGTTTCTCTTATTCGTTTTCCTTTTCACTTTGAGCTGATAAGGATTCCTGCCCGACCGTTTTATACTTCTTTTACGCGATATTGGAACACAACTGTGTCGTTAGTGTCGCGCAGCTCAATACGCTTTCTCCGCGTCTGCCGGGAGAACATTTCGAATTCCTATTGCGTATTTAATATGCATATATAGCTTATATTCTATTATGAATAGAATAGCTTAAATCATGCAGACATCAATTAATATACGGAGCACCAAACCCGAGTTCCTAAGTTGCAATATGTATATACATTCAATTTGGAAAAAAATGTTATACTTAATGTTAGCTACATATTTAGTAAATTATACGAAATTTAGAAAATGAAGAGCAATATAAATGTACAACATGAGAGAGAGAGAGAGAGAGAGAGAGAGAAAACTTAATACAATTAACATATTATCATAAAAATTAATTTTGAGGTCTGGACAATGTTATGCTTAAACATTTTAGTATGACAAAATTTACGAAATGAAGAAAACTAGAAATTGCACAGCATTTTTATTCATCAGGCTCTTAATTTCATTGTATCTCATAAATTCTAAAAGTTCGATACAATTAATTGATTATCATAATATTTAATTTTCAGGTATGGCCAAAGGATTGTGTCATCCATGCATGTTTGTCGTGATGTTTCAAAGGATATACGTATGTAAAATATGCCATGATTTATTCTACAATAAGAAACATCTAGAACGATTTATTCCACAATAGGTATCCAAATGCGACGCGAAATCGCAAATGTATAAAGGCAATTATCTGATGCAACTCTTTCCAAGAAAATCAATTTTAAAGTTTGTCAGTCCTGTTTTGTAAACGCATCCGACTCGGGCGTGACTCCGAAACAACTGTTACAGGAAAGTTCAGTGAAAGAGATACTTTTCATTCTCATACAGTACAAAAATCTTCTGATAAATGTTAAAACCTAACTTCAGTCTAATAGCTTCGTATATTATTTTAAATTTACAGAAGCCATTCATAAAGGAAGTTGAATTTTAGTTTCTTTAAGTTGGAATGAATTGAAACTAATCTTTGAACATTATTCTCATGTACTACGATTTTCCTTACATCCGCATCGATCGAACTTTAAAACTTCTTTATCGTTTGTAATTTCCCAGGAGAAATACAACATTTGTGTTTACGGCTTTCCTACGTT
This sequence comes from Lasioglossum morio, assembly GCA_916610235.2. NCBI lineage: Eukaryota > Metazoa > Arthropoda > Insecta > Hymenoptera > Halictidae > Lasioglossum > Lasioglossum morio. The sequence continues at coordinate 8,720,529 of OU744328.1, read as the reverse complement.
TAATGCTTAAATAACGATATCAGAAGAACAGAATTCTCTTTTTCCCTTAAAAAGTATGAATAATATTCATATTTAGCAGCTTGTGTCTGAAATACAATCATAAATACATTTGTATTTATGGCTTGCCTACGGTTAACGTTTAAATATCGATATCAGAAGTATAAAATTCTTTTTCCATTAAAAACAATGAATAATATTCATATTTTACAACTTGTATCTGAAATAAGGAGACTGAGTGGATAGTGTGCGACAAGGGGTTTTAACGACAGATAAATGTATGTCGAAGTAAATTGACAAAATGTTCTTCTTTTACTAAAGAGTTCAGTAAACGTCGAGCACGGACCAATAAAATTCTATCACAGTTTCCATCCCTCACCTTCACGGAAATATTCGTACGGTATAAACGCGTAGAACTCTCTAGCCTGGTCTCGAAGTATCAACCGATAAGGGTCTTTATAGTTGTATCCAACTTTCTCCGTCACCGGGACCAGTCCAGAGAGTCGCAGTATTCAGTCGCCGGTGATTAAGCGATTACAGGACCCTTGTTGAGATTCAGAGAGCTCAAGAATCTCGTTCTACGATTCTGTCCCTCAATTAACCGCTCGACGAGACGCCGCAAAAGAGAATAAAACCCGACTCGCGAGCCGTTTTCACTTTTGGCTCGCAACGATCATCGCGGAGAACGAAACGTCGTCGTCGCGATCGATGGCCGTTCGATGATCGAAAGTTATCGAGCAACCGACTCCGATCGCTCTTCTCCCCCACCGGTAGCAGTAACGATGAGTAATAAGACGTAAAAAGCTATTAGGTCTCCGAAGGAGATTTCCCATCTTGTGCTTCTCTTTTTCCTTCTTTACCTCTTAAGAAGACTTTCGACGTGCAAGCGGGATTCTTCGCCCCAGTCAACCGGAGACGTAAAGCTGAAACGAAGAGAAAGTCGGCACCCCGGATGGCTTTCTTCCATCGTTCTCTCGTTTCATGGGATTTTATCTCGTTTTCTTCATCCCGTATTACTTGTTCACGCGGCTTTCCGACTCGCCTCCGAGAGCTGCCGGGCAAAAGGGAAAACATCGCCCTTCGTCGACGTTCCGATTTCATCGTCGCGGGCCGCGGTTATTGCGCACGCGCCTTAGATCCTTGGCGGTACCCGGCGATCGATGATCGGCACACGCCACACCACCTTGTCAAACCATTCGCTGGTTTTGCGCTGGATCTAAGCACTCGACACGCACTAACAACGATCAGCATCTTTGCTACTTTCAGTAAACCAAACAGGAAAAACACGAATGACGGATAATTGGGAATATTGTGTCATGGGCGAAGTTGAACGAATTTTAATCTCAACTGTTTCAAGGTAAAATATACGGCCAGAAAACGTAAAGCTATTGCGAAATCGTTTCCAGCGATCTGCGTTCAACATGTGAAAAGTTAATCAAAACACTTATCGAATAATAAATATGTTTGTTTATTTTCGAAGTAGAACATGATTCACTGCGACGCGAAACAATAAAGCTGAAACACGAGAATGATAAATATTGATGTATAGTCGCTTCTCCGAAAAGAATATGGCACTAAAAATGGTTAGTAATTGATTCTATCTATAGCGCGAAAGAATCAATTTTTTCACCAATCTGTTTTACCATCTCGCACCGAGTAAGTCTATGTTAAACCTTTCTTTGGAGGAATGGATTAGTTTTTTTTTGCAATTTGAAGAAATCCTCTAGTCATTAAAAAATTTGTTCGCAACGATCATAATTAAGAGATTTATGAGGTCGGATCGGGTTTTTACGGTTTTGCGCCAGTGTGGCGTCGCCGGCATCGACGAGAGGAAGGATTTCGCGAAGGTGCGGACGAAGGTAGAGGTCGTAGATGAAGTTGGCGGGACGCTAGGAGGTTTTCGGGTGGGGAGGGGGTATCGGGAGCGAGAAGGGAGGCTGCGGGGGGTTCCGGAGCAGAGCGTGGGTTCGGGGGTGGTCCGGGACGAGTAAAGGGGTTGGAAAAGGGGCGACTCCGGCAGTCAGCGGGTTAAAGCCGCTCGGTGCGGGCGTTCCATGTGCGTTACGTCTCTGATCCGGAAGTTTCGCCGGACCCGTCGTCGTCGTCGTGTCGATAGAAAGAATGCTGGCCGCGGAAGGAAGTCGTCGGATCACGTGCTGATCGTCGTGGAGGTCACGCGGCCTACGACCCGTCGTCGATCGATTCGCGAATATCATTACTCGAGGAGTGTGTGGTAATCGTCGTGTCATCGTAACACCACGTACACACGTGTGTTAATTAACGAAAGTATTGTATTATGTATATCGGTGTGTGATTGTGCATCGTGCTCGCGGTCTGTCCGCGAATCAACACACGCCCGATTGAACCCGTCAGCACTACTCCCCGGAGACTACAACCTGCGTTAATATCTTCGGCAAACTCTTCGGCAAACTGTAATCGCAACCGCGCTACAAGATCGCTCGGCTCCTTTGTTCTACGAACGGATCCTCGCGCACGTTGATTAAAATTCCATCGCTCTAAGGCGAGACAGTGATGTTCGACTGTGACCTAGACATTAACCAGCTCTGACCACTTTTACTGCTGGCCCGACCGATGAATTATTTCAGCAAACTCTGATCGCCACAGAATCTCTCGGACTCTTTAAAAGCAGGCCCTCTCGTGTGCTAATTATAATACGATCGCTTATCGAGGTGCTCGTTAATTGCGATCTGAACATGATTTAATGAGAAGATTTCCCGATTTTCTTGGCGTAAAGAAGAGGTCATAAACTCTAACTGTCGTCTACTCATACGAAGAGGTCTTCCGGAGACTCTTTCTTCGTAGATTCTCTAGTGTGCTGGTTGAAATACGATCGCTTCTTAACGAGACGACGCGGTTCGACTGACCTAGACATTCCCTAACGACCACGGTGGCTAACAACTCTTCTTGCTGTCCCGACGAGCAAATTGTCTCAACAAACTCTCAGCAATGCTTGCTAATGCTATGAGATCTGTAGGGATTGTTTAACAGCTGATCCTCTTGTGTGCTGATTCAAATACGATTCCTAGCTGTCTGTTAACTGCAATCTAGACATACTCTAAAATGCTTGAAGACTTTACAAATTTTCTACAAGGCAAAAGAATCACAAACTCTCATTCTTCTGTATTCATACGACGAGGTATTTCGACTCTCCGTTCTAAGGTTCTCTCGTGTGCTAATTGAAATATAACCGCTTCTCAACGTTACGATGCAGTTCAGCATATTCCCTAACGAGCTTCAAGGTTTGACTTTCGTAGAGTCCTCGTGAGAAAGGGAAATTATTTCAGCCAATTCCAATCGCTATGTAGTAAGAGGATGAGATTTTTCGCATTCTTCATTGCTAGACAGAGAGCAACTCCTCACGTGCTATAATAAGATCGGATTTCGATGAAACCACGCTTTCCGCGACCTATACTCCAATGAACTTGAGGATTTCGCGAGTTTGGCGTTCTGATAAGGAAGAAAAAATCTATTCAGCAAACTTTTTGTTCGAAGACAGAGAGAGATCCTCTTGCGGCCGGGTTGAAAGACGATTTTTCGATGAGACGACGCTTTCTGCAACCTACGCATACCTTTTCAGCCTGACTTAAAGGTTTCACTTTCCTTGGAATCCCTAAGAATGCCCTATCATTCCACGAAGCTTGTACAGTGGTTAGTGAGCAATATTTTAAAGAATTAAACGCTACAGTCATACACGATTTTCCTTGGAATCCTGATACACAGTAGAAGATAAAGCGTCACGATCCTATCAAGCTCGTATAAAATTACACCACGGGAGTGTTTGAAAAATCGAGTAGCATTTATTTGCAATCCTGACGAACAATCAAAGATCCTGAAAAAAGTGACACAATCTTATGAAGCTCTTATAAAATGACACAAACAGAAATGTTCTTGCTAAAATGACTCCATATGCAGTGGTTTTAGGACAATATACAACCTTTTGAAAAATCAAGTGGCAGTGGCAGTCTTGGTCACAACATTTTCTCGAAAAATCGAATGCTAGCGTTAGACTGAATTTGATTTGGAATCCTGACGAGCAATTAAAGATTCTGAACGGTGTTACGATCCTCCGAAGCTCTTCTCGTAAAATTCCCCGTGCAGACATTCCCGTGTTACAATTGATCCGTGCGATAATAAACAATCCGAAAGATCGGATGGCAGTCTTGATTTTCCTCGGAGTTCTGACAAGGGATAAAGAATCGTGAACGGGAAGTGTAATCGTCGCGCGGAGCTGTTCGCGCAGATAGATTCTGCAAGCTGACAGTTCGGTGGCACAGTTTTTCGCGACGTGTTTTAATGCACTGTCCTCCGCCGAAAAATTGCACGCAGCTGTCAGGAGGTGTACGGCGCGGAAACATTGTTAACGCGTCGCGCGTCGATAACGCGGCCGTGATCCCCGTGCAGCTTTACTAATTTGCTTATCAGAGTTTGACTTACGAGCAGGCGTAAATTATTTACACGCAGCGGCTCGCAATAACCCGCGGACGATTTATTGTTTGAACGGCAACGTCCGCGTCTCGTCGACAACAATGGGCCGGTCGATCGATTGGCTTTTTTATCGAGCGCACTTCATTCGCGCAGAATCGGATCCTCTTAAACAATTAAAAAATTAAACTGTCCCGTGGCGCGCACGAAAATACCGTGTTGGTCGTGTTGCAATGATAACAATAGGAGCCGTAAATTGATTCGTGTGATAACAACTGTCGCGTGTGTGAATCCTTGTGTGTAGTGGTATACCGAAGCGTCTTCTGGAATTCGGTGAAGTGATATCGGGACCACGAGGACGGAAGAAATAAGGAGACTGGTTCAGAGAGTGAAGAAAAGATACAGATTTCGAGGAGCAAACACAGAGGAGTAGCCGGGGCGCGTCCTCGTGAATGATTAATGACGTGGGCCGGGCCGTAATCGCTAATTGCGGATTCGTCGTTCCGCGCGTCGTGATTACCAACGTCGGTCCGCGCAATCTGCGCGCCGTCGCCGGCTCCAATGTTTGCCAAGTAGGGGGCCCGCAAATTCGGGTGATCAGGTGGCAATTAAAATCAAGAACACAATCAACATCCGGCTTTGCGTCGTTCTCAAGCCATTGTGACGCTTCAGGAAACCGTCCCCGGGTTTCCCCAGGCCCGGCCGTCGCGAGTTTCCTGCCGAACTTCCCGCATTGCCTGTCACGCACCGGGACCATTAATTAAACGATAAATATTCGGCGAAATTTACTAGCTGGTAATTACCCTTCGTTTGACAAGTGTACATTAGTGTCATCGAGAGGGAACCAATGAAAAGTACCGCGACCATATCCGAGGAACGCGAGCCGGCAATTACCCGTTCGTTTTCGACGACCGGCAAATTAATAAATATCCGCCAGGTCATTACCGTCGCGAGGAACGACATAATCGATAAGCCGTGTCACTCAACCAACGCTACCATTTCCACGGGATTAACAAAAAAAAATTACGATTGACCGGACCCCTTGATCGTAAACGATCGCGAACTTTCGCGGATGAAACGCGTGTCTGTTTCTGCCGTGTCACGTGCGCCTGTTTGACAGCGGGATGCGCTATGCTGCAGTGAAAACTGCAGCCGTATAACCTTCCGAGGAAATCGTACTAACACCGGCTGGAAATTACGACTCCGAGCCGGTTGTTCTTCATTCGCGCGGATGAATTGTTGATTGCGACTCGGGAAGAACTTTGTCGTGAAATATTTCCAACGGGAAAGCTTCCTGCACCGGAAGTACGCGAGCAGTTCGCGAGAACCACGTCGGACCAGGTTTTTTCGTCCTGTCACTTTCGATTTGCCTTCACTGCAGCTCACGCGAGATTTCTCTTAAACTTTCATACACGTTTTTGTAAATTAAAACTTCTGATCGCTGCACCCGTGTTTCACAGTTCAAATCATTTTTTTGAAAAAATTTAGCGAGATTTGAAACTATTGTTGCGATACAAATGCTATACCGTACAAATCTGTCCAATAGAATAACCAATAGTATTAACCGAGTCATAACACAAATTCTCACGATTTCGTAAAGCGAACCTCCGGCGAGATGAATGTAATAAAAATGCTTGAAAGCTTCAGTTCGTAAAATAAAAAAAAGGATGAAATCACGTAGACGAGATATCGGTGCCGAAGTGTTAAAGGATTCGCAGCGAAAATTTATTCAACGCGTCTCGATCGAACACGATTCCGACCAATAATCCGTTCGGATTCGTTATTGAATTCGTATCGTGTATCAGATCGTTAATCACCTTTATCGCGCGATCATCTCGCACGCCGGTAACGGAACAGTTCTCTATTCCGCGGGACGCTGCAATTAAAAATAAAATTTATTTACGTATTTAACAGCGGAGTCAACGCGGCCGGGTCCCGAATTGCCCAGCTCGGAAAACAAATGGCCGCCGCGCCTCGGAGAGTCTGTCGTTCCGGTAATAAAAATTAAATGCGAGATTGAAATAGCGCAACCGTGTTTTTCGTAAACGGAGTCCGAAGAAATAGTGCTTTTATCGACTCGAAACTTGACACTGCGTCGCCAGTATATTTCAATGAACAAGCACATTCTCGGGACTGATTCGTTTCCGGCTGGAGTCTGAATTTTTTCAAATTTTTCAAACGATTGTTAAAATCTTGCACAGATATATATTCATTATTCAATTTTCAATTCCTAAACATTCAAACTGAACCTGTGCAAGTACTCAGTGCGAAGAAACTATTTGATACATCCTCGAAGCCTCAATTTTTCTAAATTGAAAAAGTTCGTCGTGTACTGTTGTTCAGATAAAAGCAAACAAGTGATTCGTAAACGGTCAAACATAAGTTTTCTGAACTCTTACACGGTCTTGTGAGTTCGTCGAAGCTGTTGCAAGAACATCAGACTTCTAGCACGTTCCTCGGACAAGGTCCATTAGTTCATAAATGCTGGGCCCGTTGAGCACAATTTTTCGAAATTGTTAGACTAACTTTTGACACCGTCTCTCCCAAGTGCGACAAGGCAGTGACATAAAAATTAGAGACGAATCGCACGTTGGTGATCAGCGGCGCATCGGGCATCAGGAGGATCGTCGAGTTTGCAATTAAAAATCGTTGGACGCAGATCGGTGTGTCAGAGTTGGGTGCACTTAACCGTGTTCCTCGGCCGTGACAGAAGCCGGAAGGTATCGTCTGTTGACGGGCCGGGCGCGGGCGGTTGCCCGTGGGGTGGTTTTCGAAGGAAGGCATTTTAACGAGCGGAGGAGTCAGACGGTGGCCGGGCGCGATCGATCGGCGTTATTTGCGGCGCATAATAGCGGCGCGAGCGGGCCCCGTGTCAATTTGTTCGGTTCTGGGTAAAGAGACCGATCACTGGCCGACAGGATCCATCGATCCATCGAACCATCGATCCCGCCGACACGTGTATCCGCAGCATCGGCGACGTCGTCGACGATGCGGCCACGGTCGGCCGGATACGGGTGTTCCGCCACCGGGGAAGGATCGACGAGCGGATCGCCGAATTGACAGAGGACAGACCCGTTGTCAGAGCCGCTGGAGCCACGGCAACACTCTCGTTCGGGTGTTAATTAGCAGACATGTATGCCCACGTGCACGGCGATAACGGCATGTGCTGTTATCTGCCTACCGTCCTCTACCTCGAGCGATACCGTAAGTTCTTTGTTCTCTACCACTCCACCTAAGGCGCCACGAACGTGTTTTTCCCTTGTTACCGGTACAGATTTTTCTCCGTCTCTTTTCACTCTTTTTTTCATTCTTTACCTCCTTTTTTTTCGGTACGGCCTCGTGCTCTTGAACCGCCCGAGTGCTTCGAAATTGTAGGTCGAGGGTGACTGATGCAATTCCCAGCGACGAGCAAAGAGACCGAGATTAATGAACGGGGAATCGGTGAAAATCGATGCACACTGTATCGAGAACACTATTCGTGAAAAGTGCTGGCTCAAACGAACCGTGCGCTTCTACAGAAAAGTGTTAATACGGCACCCTCACAACACAAAGTATTAAATGAAAATCCCTAAAGAAGTCTGATCCCGTTAAATTGCGCGATTCTTAATGGTGAAAACTTACATTCAAGTTTTCTGTCATTACAGAAATTGTTTCGTTTTGAGGGACACTTGAAGAAATATTAATACGTGGAAATGTTTATTCCTTTGCAGGTGACTATGATACCCCATAAAGCTCGTCCCTGGATTATTAATATGGATTTTTGAAATTGAGATGTCTTCAACCTTTTCTGAAATAATTTTAATTGTGGTCATGTCGAAATTCATTTCTCGTTTCAAACACTCTTCCGCGAGATCACTGCAAATTACCAGTGATCGAAATATCAATGTGATCTAAACAAAAATATTTGAAATACTGATTAACGTATCGTGCCGAGATTGCCACGTATAAATCACTTTTTGATAGTACAGCTTTTGCAATTCTGTGTACGAGTGGCTTGACATTTAAGACTGTTATCTGATAGAAAATTCTGAACGATACACTATCTTCGAGATTGTCCCCAGGCATTTTCCGGTCATAAATCTTTGTCAACTTCATTCGCTCCCTGCAGTGTCATCCAGAAATATTCCGTCGAATAAAATTTTCGCTCCGGGTTAATAATCGCATCCAGCATGATAGACGCGTGATCTTAAACGCTTTCATCGTTTACTGCAACGACGATGATGCAAGAACGAATCTAACCACACAGTGAGTGAATAATTTCGCCTCTGGTTTCCTTAAATGGTTAGTGATTATTTGAGATGGTAAATATTTACAAGGAATTTATTCAAATTTATTTTTGTTTCTTTGGACATACAGTGAGTGTAAAAAGTATTTGTACGCCCTTTAAAATAGAATAACTTTCTAATAATTTTACCTAACGACCTGATTTTTTATAATCAATTAAAAGTATTGGTTTACGAAATGGTATGCAAAAAAGATTTTCCCAAAATTATAATTTACATGCAAAAATAAAGAAGGCATTTTGTAATACTTTTTTATTTGGGTCCTTAAAGTAAATTTAAAATATATTTCCTCGAATTCTGATCGAAACTGATCAAAAGTCGTGTCAATCTACGATTTTCACCATTTTTAACCGCTTGTAGCCCGTGTGAATGTTAATCGATTTCGAGGAAATTTTCAGTATGTGAGTAACTACTATAGATCTACAAAACATATATTTTAAATTTTCTTTAATAGGGCCCAAATAAAAAGTTTTAAAAACTGCCTTTTATAATTTTGCATGTAAAATCTTTTTTGCATATAATTTTGCAATACTTTTAATTGATTATAAAAAATCAGGTCGTTTGGTACAATTATAAAAAAGTTATTCTATTTTAATGAACGAACTTATTACATACATTCTATATTAACACTAGAACAACCGGATTCGAATGTGTTGAATGCAGTTTTCGGACATTTTTATACAACAATATAAAATGGTCACTGGTAAATCTAGTGGAGAAGTGAATTTTCCGGACACAACGTTCAGACCTTTCCGCAACGCAATTACCGGTCTGAGCGTTGCGAGACGCGTGATGCGCTGTGTATTCTTTGTATCAGATCAAGCCAGACGGAATGAAGCCGTGCAGAAGACGAAAGTAAGATGAAACGGAGCGCGAGGTGGATGCAACAGTATCTACGTGCAACGCGGCCGCGTAATTTCGCGTTGAACCCAGGCGCATCCTGGAAATCCGTTCCGGCGAAATGTATTTAGCAGTTGAACATAAACGATCACGGCACGTTTCCTTAAGCGGGGAGTATATTTCTCGGCGTATTAGTTTCTCGAATGGGCAGATTAGCGTTACTTTAAGGCGGCCGGTGCTAAACGAGCGACGATCTGACGGCAGGGAACCCGACGTAACGCACGGGTCCAAACTTATTTAGGGAAAAAGATAGCGAAAGATTTTGCATAATGAAGCAGTTAAGCCCCACGGTCTTCTTTAACCCGGAGACGTTAGCCACCGGGTAAACGTTGTGGCCCGGTAATCGAATGAAACTACCGGCGAACCGGGCTTGTTTATCACTGTCGTAAATCCCCGGAAATTTATTTCCTTTCGACGCATACTACTGATAGAATTACGAGTGACACTCTGCCTGCACGATAAATGAAAAACATGCAAAATCATCTTGATACGTTTATTGCTACCGGTTTCGGTCTGGATTTCTGATTGTACACATGTACGGCGATTTGATGGTGCTCGTTCCAACAGACACAGAGACCTCAGAAACGAATTTCCAACGCAGAGAGACCAACGGAGAAAATGTTTTTGAAGTGAAAACTTCTTTAGGCGCACCGTGTACACAATTGCTGGACAGTGAATGAGTCTAATTCGTCCCGTTCCGAGGTGAAACGCTATTCGAGTAAATTCGGAAAAACCGAATTTTTCTTCTTAATCGTTATCGCAGGTGTTGAGAAAATTGGTGACACAAAAATAATTTGCGTACCAGTGCGATTTATATTTCACAATTAGTTTACACGAAGATCCTTAATCTAACGATCGAAAGAAAACGCTGCCAAACAACTTGTGCATAATTTATGGTTTCTTGGAGAACGTCCAATGAAGGAACTTCGGTCGTCTTCTTTCCATGTTTGGCACGTTTTGTTATGATCGTCGATCATAATTTCTGAATGATTAAAGGCTTAACGCGCGTTTGCGGAACAAACGACGTCCCAAGTGGACAATAAAATCAACAGCTGCTGTACTCGGGATACCATCGATCGTATATTGTTTTTTGGTTTATTGTCCAGCTGGTGGCTCGGACATTTAATAAAAGAGAGAAAAAACCAGCTGTAGAAGGCACAAAAAGCGAAATGCACTGGATTTCGCTGAGCCCCGGCAATTCTCCTGCCGACGTTCGATGATTTATACGAGGCGGGTGATCAGTGACACGTGCCAGAACAACGATTAAAATATCGAAATTTAATTTTTCCGCCGGTCGGCCAATGTAACGGGCGTCGTTACAAAAAGAACAGAATGTATACCGTGCAGGAATACATTTCCGGTAGCCGCCGAATGATCTTGATGGACGCGAAGTGTTCACGCGTCGGGAGACTGGAACGAGTATCCTCCCAGGTAATAAAACTGGAATGAAAGTCGTTGGTAATCATGGCATCGGGATACTAACGTTCCCAACTTAGAAGAGTGCGACGTAAACTTCTCGTACGGATCAGAAAATTAGAGTAGAAGCCTTGGGAACTTCGGGGCAATGGGAGGAGAACGCTTCTTGATCGGAGAAACCGAACGGGAATTGCCTTGTTCGGGAATCAAGCAAATAGAGTAACGACTTATCATATCTGTGGAAATTGGTGCATGGTGGTCTTCTTGATCAGCAAAATGATAGGGTAGAACCCAGAGAAGTACTTTTGGCATCGTTCATGGTCAGATAAGTGAGATAAGTAGATACGATCCTTAGCAGACTATCAGCTAATCAAGAAAGTTCCTGTCGCTTCTTGGTCTTGCCATTATTAAACTGTGAACGTACACATTGTCTGTTGATTAAAGGTTAGCTTGTGTATGCTTAAACGGAACGTCACTTTACGGAGAATTTGACTAATACGTACCAATTTATTCAACTATTATTTTATTTAGCTAGATAACCTTTCTGATTAAATAATTTGTTTAGACAAATCCCAGATGAATGAATTTCAAGTAATTGTATATTATTATCGATATTAGTAATTTCCCAGCAAGTATTATAGGACTGATCGAAGACTGGAACACCTAAAGATTTAGTTGGCGATTTCAAAGCTTGAAATGGTAATGTTACTATTTAGGGTCTGTTTATAGTGGTATATTTCCGACCGGATATATCAGACCAGACAGATATTTTTCAATGCATTTTAATGGAAGCATGTACACCTACTGTAGGTCTACATACCTCCATGAAAATCCATTGAAGAATATCTGTCTGGTCGCATATATTCCGGCGAATATATTTTAGTATAAATCGACCTTTATTCGACAACTCTTCCTAAATTAGTGTAACCATTAGAATTCACTTTTTAGCCTTTTTATTCCCTTTAAAATAACCATCTAAATACCATTGCTACCGTAACTCAGAAAATTGCGAACGATTCACCGCTTTCCACATTTCCAGCGTAGTCATAATTTCGTTTCTTCCGTTCCCCACCGGAGACACGAATAATAATGAAATTTTTTTACATCGGAATAAATTTCATTCCACTTTACACAGGGGAGGTTTCTTTGTTTGTTCTACCAAGGGGGAGCTAATTTTTCACGGAATGTAAAAAAATTCCATCCGTCATTCCGTCAGCGAAATCCGGTGAGCTCGCCGACGGTGGTTCCTCAAAAATCGCTGATCCCGACGGGAGTGGGTCGAAATAAACTTGTCGAAATTGGGTCCCGTTCAATTGTGGAAATAGAATCATTTGTCTCTCGGATACGGGGTGGTCGCGCGAGAGTTCCCTTGCTAATCAAGAGAGGCTGGCAGAAGAAAATGAGAAGGAGTGCGGCACTAATTACTTTTCACTCGGCGTTTTGCTTCGGTCCCGGTTCAAATTGGATCTTAAATTCCGCTGAAACGAATTTAGTCGGATGTCGCGGTCTCACGACCCGGTAGTGGCAGCGGATCGGGAGAAAATTGAGAAATAATGTCGGCGAAATTTCTATTCGAAATATTTACCGGACACATTTAGAAAATAGCCGGCGGCAGGAGTGAGCGAGATTTGTTTTTACGACACTACGAATGGCCGACAATGGGGTCGGAGCAAATGGACATTGAGATTATCGCGGTTTCACGCTATGGTTGCTCCAGACCACTGCACGGTAGGCGGAGGTGGATCGTTTCAGCTGTCGCGCGCAGAATAGAGATTAAATTGGCACTGTTTGTACAATCGCCTCCGGGGCCCACTCGCGACCATTCTTTACGATCATTTGCGTAGATCCGACCGACCCTGTCACAGGGCTTGACCTTCCGATTGTTCGGCAACCTGGGATTTTCCACGTGCTGTCTAATTACCGGGAAACAATACCCGTGTTCTTATCAGCTGTTCGATACGGGAAGATTGGATGAAAATGCTCGATACACGATAGTTACTATCGCGGATGCACTGGAATTGTTATTTACATAATAATTAGACTCCAGGTTTTTGTGCAAAACAAAAATTGCCTGTATTAATTGCATGATACTGTTTATTTACGTAATGATTTTATCGAGTTTCTAACAATTTAACAGCTTTATTCAATTCTTCAACTTTTAGTGAGGCACCTACCTTGATGTTTTTTCATCATTTTCTTTCATCCCCAAGTAAATATTTTCCGTTGAATACATCAGAATAATATTCATAGATTTTTCTAATCTTTTACTGTTTCATATTTTACCCAGCCAATTTCTTCATAAACGCATACATATCTGCAGTCTATTGATCATCTCGAATAAAACTTCTAAATTGCGAATTGTACAAAAAATATTTCTAGAGATGTTACGTGGTATCAGGTGGACACGATGTTGCGTGCATGACCCCTTCATAAGTGTTTAGGAGATTCAAAAGTGAACTTTGATTGTTTCAATGTATACTTCTCTAATCACCAATCGATGTATACCAATACTACTGCAATAAAAACATTTTCTTTCGGTAGGCTGTTGAGTGATGAGCAGCTGCGCTCATCCCACAGCCGTGTGTTTTCGCAACATGGAAGGAGTTCGGGATCCAATTATTCCGAATTTCCATAATTCTGACGGTACAGGTCCGATAGTCCTGTACCCCGTAAATTCGGAAAATCTGTATTCCGGTGTTCCCTTGTTTATCTTGCACGCCAGACGCCGCGCTGGGCCCGGCCAATATGATGGCGTGGATTAAACGTTGCAACGCGTTGTCCCGGTTATTCCCGCAACTTCGAATTGATTCGCATCTAACTTAGTTTCATCCCCCTAGACACAACACATCCTCGCCCTGCCATTCCCTTGCATTCTAGTCCCGGCCCTCGATCATCCTTTCGGTTACCGTTGGGCATCGTTACCGGGCGCAATTTATCCGACGAAGATTATTCGTTACTCCCACGTTAATTCCGGTCCGGGACGATAAACGGTTCATCGAGCACACTCTCGTAATATACGCGAATCCTCAAAGTGGTTTTATTCAATTCAATAATATATTCGTATTGATCGATGCAGCATTCTCTTGATTGACGTGAAATTATCTCTTGAATCGATAGCCTTTAACCCTTCGCTGCATAGCGTATCATATCTGATACAGTTATCAAATCTGGTATATAGTAAACTAAGAATGCGTTTTCTTACTGTGTTTATTTACGTTTATTTTTCTGTAAATTTCGTTTTATTTTAATAAAAATATTTTTCCCTTAAATAAAACACAAAAACTGACCTTCTTTCAATTCTTTCATCCCAATTTTAAAAAAAATCATGCTGTTCAGGGTTAAACATAAATCAATTATATATCTTCCTTAACCCTTGAGTGGTGCAGTATGCATCCTCAGATTATGAAGGAACGTACTAGGACCATTCTAAATCTGTATGCATTTTTCCAAATGTGTTTAAGTAGTTGTATCGAAGACTAAATGATCCAGATGTCCCATAAGAAGTTACAGAAACGACGAATATGACGTGTAGGTGCGTGTGTTCTGAATGATCTTCAAACATTTTAGTTAATTAATGAACAATTGATTCACTAAGAATGGATCTGCAAATGGAACATCGAAAATACGAAAGTCAGGTGTAATTATTGCAGAACGATATGCACAAAAGTTGTATGGAATCAGTTAGTAGTTCACGTCAGGAAACATATTTGCAACATTTCATACAGTTTCTTATCCAGAGGAAATTACTCCTTTACCTACTCGGTTTCCCTGGAAACAGTATGTTACGCAAGAATACAATTTCCTGCGAAGGAGAGAGTAAACGTCGATATAAAACGCCATGTATACCAGGAAGCAGGAAAAGTACTCTCTGTAAACGTTAAAACGAACCGTTTTAGAACTAAAATATAAGAATCACATCGGCCCGTAGCTCCGTAACTCTTCGCGAGAGCTCTGGGTAGACTGTTTTTAGGAAATGAGCGTAGCTCCGAACGGGGAAAGTTGAATTTTTCCCGGGGAAATATTCAAACGTTGCTGTTTTCCGTAACCGCGAGCGACGGAGCTCCGCGTAATAGTTCTCTTCGTCTTTATCGAGTGGAAAGTAATTCTTTGCCTGACGGGCGCGGGACGAAAATCGCGAGAAAATATCGAGCCCTTCGACGACTGCTTCGCCGAAGAAACGAGAAAAAAAATTAAGGGTAATAAATTTGCTGGGGGGTCGATAGGCCCGCGTTAAGTCCAGATAAAAAAGTAATTCCCACCTTCTTAATATTCCAAGCCGCCTCCCGTCGTATATTTCCCTCCGGCGAACCGAACGGTGACAAAGGCTTTCGAATGCTTAAATACCGATCCCCACGTGCAACGTGAAAAGAGAAAGCCGACGAACTCTACAATCTTCCTCCCGTAGAAGGAATAACTTAGTGACTCGAGTCACTGACTTCTTCTGAATACGAGAAACCGAGAGGTTTCGCGAAAAATAACTTGGAATCGATGAACTGTTACTATTGTGGATATTTACACTCTCATTGGTTATACGAAACTCTAAAAGTAACTATTTTACATGACTGCATAAAGGCAATAACAATATATTTACTGAGATTTTTAGCAATTCTGATTGTCGTATACACTGCTGTGCAAAAGAAAGAAGCACTCGGCCATATTTAATAGAGAAGCATAAACAATCAAATAAGAACACGGTAAAGTTAAATGCAATAAATCAATCTTTGTACAATACAATTTCTAAATAAAGATATTATTTGTCATTACATCTTGTAATTTATACTGGGTGCTTCTTTCTCTTTTGTATAGTAGTATATGTCGAAAGAAATAAAGTCTTATTTTATCTTATTTTAGTAATTTCAACAAATCGCAAACAATATATAGCACAAATGTATAAAATCCGTCTAACACTTACGTACTTCAATGATCATAAATCGAAAAATGTTGAAGCTGTCACGGTGACGTAGATAAAGTAGTATTTTCAATGAAAAATTTTATTCCACAAATAAAATATTTTTATTTCAACCAATCTGACGCATAAAATATTTGTATTTTATTAATGCAATACGTATCATATATCATTTTTATTGTAGTAATCTGATGCTTCAAATGACATATGCTAATTCTGTGTATTTAAAATATTCTCTAGCGATAAAAATGAATTGAGGAAATGTAATATTATTCTAGCAATCATAATGGAGTAAATTAAAGTACAATTATTTTTGGTCTACATACGGCTACTTGAATATTTAAAAAATATCTAACAATACGCAAAACGATTACTTTCTTTGGAATTTTGATTTTAAGAATCTGTTAGCTGAATATAGAATAGAAATTGCATGATTTAAAATATACTACTATTTATTATTTTAAACAGTATTTGTCCATCCGCGCTCGTTATATGACCGAGTATCGCTGAAAATTCAAAGTGATTTAGCGTCGGTATATTTTCGGGAGTAACGGTAATTCAATTTCCACGACGATAACGTTTACGTGACCCTTCCTAGGACGAATTGATGCTGCTTTGCAAAGGAACGGGGGTAACATGACGTAACGAGGTAATCGGTTCAACGTAACTTCCGCAACGAATGGTAAAAATCGATGCAGGTCGGCCGACAGGGCGCACAGGCTATGGATTCGAAAGGGAAGAAGAAGTGGGTTACGGATTCCCTTACGTGAACGAAGAATTTTACGTTTCGGACTGTAAAGTTCCGTCCGTTACTGCCGCCGGAAAATGGAAACGGATTCGTGTCGTCCAGCCGACCCCTTTCACCTGCTCTCCTTCTCCTTTCTTCGTCAACTACCCCCTCGACTTGCACCCTGTCTCACTTATTTGTTCTTCACGATACCGCCAAGTGCATTTGCATCCCCCTGACCCCGTCTACGTGCAATTTGCATGAACGACGCTCACGTAATTCAATACGAGCAGTTTAACATTATTCGAGCATAAATTACCCATCGGCTGGCTGCGGATGAGCGTGTTTCTTTCAACCCATGCCGGCTTATTTTCCCCATAATTACAATCATTAGAACTCCTTGACAATTTCTTAGTATATGAATATGTCTTTTAGATATTTCTAGCAGCTTCCGAAAACGTCCTTTCGAGAAAAAACATTTTGGAAGAGTACACCTGTTTTAACAGAAATATGATAAAAAGTATATCTAGAGATAAATAAGAATTCGGACCTGGGTGTTTCAATCGTCCATAACGCTTTTAAGGGTTCCCGTTTTGCCGAGGATTAAGGTACATTAAATAAATATCTTTTGATGAATAATGGGACGTTGTTATGCTCGCGTTTACCGTCTCAAAGGACGACGCATGACAGAGTGAGGGAAAAGTTTCGCGAACAAGACTGGTAATGTTGAAAATTTCAGTAATGATATTGCGGTGTCTTGCGTAGTTCGAGGAACTTGTGTGTCCCTATATGGCACCTGAAAATTGATGGAGCAAACGGGGCATGGGAATGGTTCAGAGTAGACTACCTACAGTGGCTCTCATTAATATTCGGGCACTCCTTAAAGAAGAATAACTTTTTCAAAATTGTACCAAACGATTCGAGTCCTTTTGAGAAGTGCAAAGGATTGGCTTACTAACATACAAACAAGTACGAAAAATTGATACTCTCTTCTGAAATAATTTCAATAATTTCAATCATAGTAGAAAAACTTTTTAAACATCACGCTTACATTAAAATGCACTCAAAAGGAGAATATAATTTTTTTAGACATTACTGACTATTAATAAAAGCCTGGAGCGCTAAACTATGTTGTAACTTTTATTTATAGTCTTTTTAGTGCATTTTAATATAAGCGTGGTTTTTATTATAAAAAGTTTTTTTATATATTTTTATTTTCTACTTTTTAGCTGAGATACTCTGCTGAGATATTGTAATAATAATTCCAATGATATTGCATTGTCGTCCAGTTCTGAGCTATGTTGAAAGTTTCAAGTCTCTAACTGGTACATTCGATTACAAGATTTGTTGCATACAACAAACAACACGGCAAGCTAATATAAGCGTGGTAATAAACAATCTGAAACCGGTCATACGATTATCACCGGTACGTTTATGGTCGAAGAGTGTCAGAATGTTAATGATAGTTACTGTAACGAATCCTAGGTATAAGATGTTCACAAGAGTGGTGGCTTTCGGAAATAATCACGGAGGAGTGAATCAAAGAAAGGGCCCTCCCCGTGATCCGAACCTATAAAGGAAAAAAAGGTATAAGATGTTCAACGATCGACGTGCGTGGACGTTTAATAACGTGTAGAATCCACTTAGCGCCAACTGTAGGACACGGAATCATTGAACAAAGTTAATGGGAACATAGTTGCACTGGTTGCAGCCACTTTTATGCTCCGTTAATTTGGAACGGGTTTGGTGTCAGAGTGGGGTCCAGCTATCTTCTAATTCTGAATACATTGAACGCCACCCGAGTCATATTTGACTCAGGCTGTGTTTGGTCAAGAACATGAGTTAAACATATGTAACTCCAACTGTGGTCTAAGCTCTACGTTCTGCGAGTTGGACACGCGTCATTGTTGAATTTAAGTTGCATGTACTTTCCGTGCCTCGCACGATGTCTGCCGGCAGGAATTCGAACGGAATGCGGCAGGATCCTGTCCGTTTGGATCATTCCACTCGCACTTTCGGTTCTAACCAAATTATTGTCTAAGGTGTGTGATGTCACGGCCTGTCAATTGGCTGCAAGCGAGGACCTCCTTTGTCGCTGTACGTAAATAAGAAAATGATCTTAAAAATTTGACGAATCTAATGCATTTTCAGAAGATACCGAGAATAACTAGAGGGGGGTTGTTGCTCGTCGCTTCGCGAGCTTCGTGTAGCTCGCGGGTAGGACTGCTCTTGCGAGAGGGTTAGTGGTACGCATTGCTAGTGAGGCCTACAGCTATTAATGCTTTTTTTTATTTTGTGTGTGACTCTCCACGAGCCACACAAAGAACTTCCCGATTCGTTAGTTGCAGTATATTATTATCATTATTTAGTGTACGTTTTAAGAAGATTATATGTTTTCAGGGAAAGTGATTATAACACTGTATTGGGCATATAGAGTATGCCCAACCACATGACGTATGTAGTCTTTTGAATTTTTCAAGAAAAAAATTTTTTTTTTAAATATATCTATATATATATATATATATATATATATATATATATATATATATATATAAATCGGAAAGTTAAAAATATGTGGCCCTGGGCCCGCTTTGTTCTTGGCGTTCAATGTGTTAACATGTCGGATGAATATCAATTAAACAAAGCCAGTGCCGCATTACGGGGGCTTAGTCGGTAGTTCTTCGTTGCGCAACGTAGCTGCAGTCATTTAAAAGTTGGAATCGTCAAACCGCGGCGAGGTTTAGTGGAAGCTGCTCCAGCTATTTCCTTGATTTTATTACCGACCTTAAGTAGAACGGAAGAATGTCGCGCAGCATCCGCGCCGAGAATACCGCCAATAAAATATCCGGAATCGTAAATTGCTTATTGCTAGGGAAGAGCGGCCAAGGAACCAATACGAATCGAGGGTCCTCCCCGAATCATGCTGTAACGCGTGCAGTCGCTCATCGTCGAAAATGATGCGGATCTGATGCAGACCTGGACTCCGAGGTGCTTTGAGAACCGCTGGGGAACACTCGTTCGGCTCGTCTTATTGCCGGTTAGATTCCCTCCCGTTGCCATTTGACAAATCATTCACGGTCCCATTAAGGCGCTGCAAATTGGTCGATCCACCGGAATCAAATCAATGCACTCTCTCGGACCCTGCGTAATGCCGCGCCACCGCGCCACTGCGAGTGTCTGTAGTCTGAAGTAGAGCACCGATCGAAAATGTCTGCGAGATAACGTACGAGATCACAGGGCTGCCGGAATGTCCCGGCAATCGATTCTTCCTTCGACAATGGATGAACACGGTGAAAAAGTGGATTCCACTAAGTCCCATCATTTCGATAAAAACGTTCGTTCCATACGTCCTCCGGTCGACAAATATGAAGAGTAATATTAGTCCCCGGGGAATTATTAATGGAGAGATTTGAATTCGGAATGATATGAATGGGAACAGATTAATTTCTGAACGCTCGGTTGATAAGTGTATTATGCGTCTCGTGTTCGCGATGAATCGATCTAGCCAACTAGATATTTTATCATCAATGAACGAAGATCACGATTTATACAACAGCTACAGAGAATTTTTTTCACAGCGTTATCGTGTGATACATTGCTATCGGAATCTACTGTACTGTTTTGATACTTGTATTAACAGATTACCTCATATTTTCGATTGAAAATAACAGTGTTCTTATGGAAATTTCGTGCGCTGTATCTGCATACGTTGCACGCTCGACAGGACGTTATGGATCATCGGTCAGAGGGATGTTTCGGCCCCACTATTTTTCATGGGCCTCAAAATGACAAGCGTCGTTCCATTTGCTTTTTGTACAGCGGTTTCATAAAGCATGATAAATGTTCTCGTTCGTGCGGCTTCGCTTCTCTCCTATTTGCATAAACTTAACCCCGAAGAATATTTCTTGCTGGTTTACCGTGGATACAGGAAGGGGAATTCATATAATTTCCGTTTACGACTCGACCCACCCTCTAAGCTGCATCGTTCCTGATGAATGGGAACGCGATGTTGCGTGTAAAAATCGTTTCAACGTCTCCGTGATTATTTATCTTCAAACTTATTGCCCCCTCACGTGGCCACCGTCGATCGCTGTGTTGCACTTGAAGCGAGCATCCGCGGTACAAGCGGTTCAATCGATATAATCTGATACACGCGATCAACGTTTCCTGACTTTCAGTGAAACGATTCCGGAAAGTATATGCTGGCTCTTTACGAAGATTATTGTTCAACAAATCCCAGGCTGGTTCAGTGGTCCTCTTCGCTCGCGGAACATGGGATGATGAAGTTATCTTTTTTCCTCTTTTTCTCTTGTTTAATGTGAAAAATGACTTAAATATATAAATAAGAATATACGAGAAACATAGAACTGCATCAATATACTCGTATTTTTATACGTTCACACATTTTATTTTTAACGAAATATAGTTCTGTGCGAAAGCGAACGGAAAATATGTATCAATAAAAACATGACCCCCGTTGAACTTCCGCTACACCTGATATATCTATAGTTCAGTTACGAGTATCGATAGAATATTTATGTTCCGTAAAGTCATTGAAAAATATAGCTAAAGACAGAAGTTAACCTACACATTAAATAAAACTTTCATGCAGAAGAAAGAACAATATAATAGCAGGAAACACCGTGCAGACAAAGCAGATAAACTATTTTTAAGTAATTTTTCAAATTTATTTTTCTATACTGGAAAACATTGTTTACTTTATGGATATTTTTAGGCCCGTTACTGTGGCCATGCCCCACAAGCTTATGTTGAACGTTCTAAACAGATTTACAACAAACTGACAACTTCTCCGTTTCACACGCGCTGCGTTAGATTTCACTGTGATCACAAAATGGCGATTCCTTTGACGCGGAATGGTGCGGACGGCGTAAATCCATGGAGTCTCCAACCATTGAATACCGGGTCTAATTGTCACAATGAGGTTCCGCGACATTAACCCCCGAGATCGCGGTGAATGTCGCGTCCTCGTCGGTTCTTTCATTCGAGGTTGGAGCGCGATCCGAGTAAGCTGGGGAGAAGAGGGGGAGGGGGTCTGGCTGGTGTTTTAAACGTTCCATCGTCAGTCGGCCGGGCCGCGGGAAAACGTCGTCGAGACACGAGTGCTGTAATTCACTTCGATAATTAGCGTGCTTTAATTAGACGTGCGCGAGGGGGTGCGGCGTCCTTTAATTATTGCGTGCGAACTGTGTCAGCGGCGCACGTGGTAATGAACGACGAAAATAATGGTACGGAGGCTGTCTTTGTTCATCCGTTCCCTCTGCCCACGCCCCAGCCCGTCAACCGTAAACCAAGCCCGAATTAACGTCTCGAAGCCAGACGAAATTAATTTCCGCATTCCAGCAGCCCGATCGAGCCCCCGACTGCACACTTTTTGCATTCTCGCATGCCTCCGTGACTGGCACTTCCGGCAACTCCTTCTCGTTACACCGTCTCCCCGCGAAACGGATACTTTGATTCGTGAAAACATAATCCACGGTGCCAAGTGGGTGCTTATATAATAATTCCTATTTTATATATACGCCTGACCCTCAGATTACACGGTGGAACCATGTAAAAGGTTAAACTGTACCTTCGGTAACCAGAAATGTTTGAAACGATAACGTAGATTCGCAAGCGTAGTTGGGCCATTATTTGTTGTAATTTTCATAAAATGAGACTGAATATTATACAGGGTCCTAAACGGTTGGGAATAGTAGTAGATGTCATACGTAAAAGTTGAACGGTATCAGACGGTGCATAATGTGCAACTAATTTTATGCACTTTTGTGCATCGGTGCATCAGAAAAATGCAACTGCACTTTTATTTTAAATGGAAGCCTATGTTTTTGACTGCAACAATCGATACATAAAAGTACTAACATACTTATACTTTCAACTTATTTGTTAGGAAGTTATCGAAACTAAAAGTTCTCTGAATTAATTCGGTCTCTCAGGAAGTGTTCCGGAGTATCTACGTGGCTATGTTATGTTCCATTATAATTCAGAGAAATTTTAGTTTCGATAACTTTCTAACGAATAAGTTTAGGGTATAAGTAAGTATGTTAGTGCTTTTATGTAAAGAACAAGAAAGTGCATCGATTGAGGCAGTCAAAACATAGGCATCCATTTAAAAAAGGGGCAGTTGCACTTTTCTGATTCACCGATGCACAAAAGTGCATAAAATTAGTTGCATATTATGCACCGGCTGATACCATACAACTTTTCTATTCCCAACCGTTTAGGAAGTACAGCCTGTTCCAGTTGCGTTGGACACCCTGTATTCTTGATTGTAATAGGTATTCATTTGATAAGAGGATACTTCTGCGTGAAAAAGTTTTACAATATTGTGATGTCTAGTATGAAATTTCCACTTATGAATGCGAAATCTTTTCGTTCGTGCTGTGAAAAGGTACTTTTAAGGTAGATGGAATTTCCTTGTACGTCTCCCGAAGGATCACGTTATGCAGCTGAGAGTAAACTACCAGCCAAACAGTGACCCTCGTCCATACTAAACTGAGAAGCTGTAGTATAAATAATCAATTCTCTTTTCCATCTTAACAAGACGCCCGTACTCTGCTATTCTCGGGTTAGTCAGATTTCTACCTGGTAATTTTTGAAGTTGATAATTCATAGTATTTCCCGTAAAACGTCAATCGAAAAATTAATTTTTTCCTTGAGAAATTCTAATTATTCTCGAGTGAAATCGCAAGTCGAAAATCGTTGGTATACTGCTCTAATAGAACTATTAGAAAGAACTGTTCTATAAATTAGGAGATTATTTGTTCTAGTGAAATGTTCTATAAATTAGGAGATTATTAGATAGAAATAAAATATCTGATGTTGAACAAGATTCTTCCGTCGCTTAAAAACTCATTTCTATCGGTTTATCAGTTCTAGTCTTACAATTTAATGAAAAACGGTTGACACGTTTTTTTACACCTCTGTAAAATCGACAATTTTTAAGCCATGTTGAAAAATCCTTTGAATTCGTTCACAGGTCGCTAAATACTACAAAATATTTAAATTTGGACGAAATACAAAATCTTACTGCAAAAAGTGTCAGTTTTTGCATGGAATAACCCTATTGTAAGGGATTTGCGTCACCCGGTACACGCTTGCTTGAACGCGGATACGCATGTGTCGGTAAATTGCAACATTTGGGAAGCCACGATTTACAAGAATATACACCAGAATATTCCTCGAAAGGATAATGCGATATTGTTTCGTGGCATAAACGCACGCGTCTAGACTCGGATTTTATGAAGTATGACGACTGGAGTATAAAAGGCGCTGGGTTAACAAAACGCTGCGTCCAGACGCGCAAAAGTGATCCCGCCTTTAGAGAGTAACGCTTCAAAGACATCTAGGAAGGGCAATATGTTTTCATTTCGTGAAATGTTTTAATTAATTTGAGATCAAACGAGAGACAGGCGCACGTTTCTCTAATTTAATATTATCTTGGTGCAATTTTTATCCGGTTTTGACGATCTTCCTCATAGACCATTTGATTAAAAAATCCCGGAACGAAACCGAGGGTCGGGTTTTCTCGTACGGCTTTCTCAATTAAGTTCCTGAAAGCTATCCTTTTGAATTTCGCATATGAAATTTTGATAGTTGCCGAAGATCCAGCGTTG
Organism: Lasioglossum morio; assembly: GCA_916610235.2. Classification (NCBI taxonomy): domain Eukaryota; kingdom Metazoa; phylum Arthropoda; class Insecta; order Hymenoptera; family Halictidae; genus Lasioglossum; species Lasioglossum morio. Next base: position 8,696,223 of record OU744328.1, on the reverse strand, counting down.
GAGCCCGGCGGATGCGACGTTATAATTCAGGAGGCGACAACCACGTTCGTTTGAATCATAAAGCGAAGATAAATGGCCATACTTGGCATAGTTTCATTCTCGTTCGAGAAGGTAGACGACTCTCCCATTCACTTCTTATTATACCTGAGAAATTTTCTTATTCCGGGACTTGAGATGTTCTAGTTGCGACTACGGTATGCACGAGATCTGCCTTAACACAGAATTTTCGTTTCCAGAACGGAGATGCGGCGAGATGTGCTTCTATTAACTTTATTTTATAATGTGATTTGCACATCGTACATAGGCTGCGGAGCTTTATGCGTTTATAGCGCTCCTGAGCTCGTTAAAGTGTCATTAACCACGATTTCATTTAACTTTTATGAATTCCTTCTAATTAGCAAAATACATTTACTCCTTATTTTCTCTTTTGTTAACTGATGCATGAAAACGGAAATTCACATTGAAATCCTCAGTTTAATTGTGGGAACATTGTTGCACGTTTCATGATAGGAGAGAAAACGTATTTCCGCACTTGCGTACGAATTGGTTGAGAACAAACAAACGTTTTCTTTAGTTTATAGTAAAAGTAAAATATACGGCGATGGTTTAAAAAATTAGAATTTCTGTTTGTGCAGGAATATAATATCGGATGTAAGCGTGCAATGGGATTGTGAAGCTATTATTTCGTTTCTTACCGAAAATGTATCGATCCTCGGTTATTCTGCTTAGTGTGTTCATTAAATGAATATCTTTGAATTCATATGCTTCTCCGTTAGCGAGTGCTGCTTCGCGAGGGGCTGGCGAGTTCGAAATAACAAATGTTTCATATTTAATGGAACAAAGTTCGTGAATTATCCAGTGTTTCCGCATGTAGTTAGGAACATGGTAACGCGACCTAAGTTTACGTTCGCCGGACGCCTATAACGAATCGCTCGTAACTGGAAACACACATGCTATACTTTCTCGTAAAGCGTATCCACGTGGGACCACCTTTTTTCGATTCCATGAGGAGCAATTTTCTCGTTTTACGGTGCATCCTGGAATACGCGAAAATATCCCGGAATGCATTGGAACGAAACGCCCGTTACAGGTGGGCGTTGCGAGTTTTTATAGATCAAATTGTCATGTGTAGAACCGTTTCTTCTGCTCGCCGCTATGCTAATACCTTTCTCGTACCTTCGGAGAAACGGGAAAAAAGAATCAGAAAATGTTGGAAATCTACGTGACAGGTACCTTTGACTGTCGGTAGAATAATGATACGAGATTAGATACATCAGGGAGACAATAGCAATCTAATGACAAGAATGTTAAAAAACAGTTGTTATTAAAAACAATATCTTCTTAATGAAACGGTCCTGTATTTTGCTAGGCGAATTTCTTCACAATTGCATAAAAATCCTAAATAACAGATTACGTTGTGCATTATTTGTATAGAAATATTCTTCAATCGGCGATACCACGGGATATTTCCATTCGCTAATTGAAGTCCAAACGCAATTTTATCCGTTCGCTACGGATTGCACGGTGCACTTAGGAGTCTTGTTCAATGTGTTCAGCCGTAAACGCGGCTTTTCTCGACTCGCTTGCTAATTCCAAGTATTTTCTATAAGGAAACGTTTGCAGTTGGACTCGTAAAGGCTACCGCTTGCTTTCGGAATAGAGCATTTACTGGTAATTGGCCTCTTAGCGTACTCGTTTAACCGAATGGTTAATGCTAATTATCTTAGCTTCTCGCAGGCATCTTCTGGTTATCTGGAAAATGATTTTTACGGCGTAAGCCGTGTACTTCGCGCTTCTTTTTCCCTCTGAAAATGAGTTTTCCACACTTCGCGCAGAAGCTGGAAATATATCTCGGTTCCCGAGTTCGTTGTAATGATAAAACCTTCGCGATTAATATATCTATTAACGCATGCAATCATTTGTTACGCAAATTCTGCAACTTCGCGATACTTTCGACGCACGGTGTGTTTTGAATTTGTGACAGAAAACGTAATACATTTTGGGTCACGATGGTTTCCAATAAAAAAAGTTAACGAGGTGGCCGTAGTTGAGGAAAACAAGTGGCAGAAGTGTAATTAACCTGGAAGCTATTTTAGAATTAGCAGAGAAGCAATTATGCACCGCTTGAAAGAAATTGTTTATTAGTATGTTCACACGGTGGATTGTTGATTGCAAGTTTGAACCTAGATAGGCGAGCAACGTTAATATTCAACGCCGCGGCGCGGCGTCTGATAATATTTAATACATTGTGCTTATAACACGTTGCCATAGAATATCGGTCGAAAGCATTACACAAGGGTCCTCAACTCTAACTCGGTAATCGTGTCGTCAAGAACGTCATTAACAAGATGCTCATTAAAGTCGCCATCCAGTAATGATGTGACTTTTGGGCGGGTGTTTGAACATTATGGCCTGCGCTTTTAATTGCTGTATCCTCTTTCAAGCTTAACAGCTTAATTAATGATCTTGGAACGACGTTGTTCCTTCGCGATCTGAAAATCCCCGGCAGTGGGCGCAAGAAGAAAAATGTTTATTTCGTTCCCTTGAAAAAAAGAGTTGTCGCAACGAATTAGGTTCCAAAAGCTAGATAATAATGCAGCATCTCGTTAAAAGGGGTAGAACCAAGCAAGTTGCATTTAAAGTTTCAGTTTCAATTTTGCTAATTTCAAACTGTGCTCGAATTTGTGACGAAATTTCCTCCATTGACAAACCTTGCTGCTCTGAAGAATGCTATTTTGAAAATCAGTATTAGAAATTACTTTTGTTACGGAGTCAACAAATATATTTCATTTTTCGGAATTTATTGTAGCCTTCCGTGCTGACTTAGAATAATATATTTTATTAATTTACCGTGAAATATGAACAAATTTGATAACTGTAGTTAAACAATGCGAAGAAAATTGATTTTTTTGAAAGTACCAAACCAGAATACCCACTTGGGGGTGGTGTCGCCGCAACAGTGGCCAGAATTCATGAACGAAAAGAGTCGCATGGTCAACTGAATATCATTAGCAACCGTAACTGAGACAAGTTCCCGCACGGAGAATATTTACCAAATTACAGCCAGCAAAATATGAAATTGCATATGGATGAAGGTAACGAAAACCGGGGCGGGCCGAAGCGTAATGGCGCAACGAAACGGGAAAAATAATCGTGAGAATGCGACGCGCGGAAGGCGTCCAGCTACTCGCAATTTGAATACAAGCTCTCCCGCGATGGCAGATTATATTATATTCAACGAGACGAGATGTTTCGCCTCGGTGAAATATTCTGTGATATTATGAACGGAAGGACTCCAAATATTTATTGCAAACGTGGCTGATTTAAATAGACGGAAATACCTCCCGAGGGATCGGCCCACGGAAGAGTATTTTGCTCGAAAAGCTAATCTAAAGTCGGGTACTTTCGAATTGCCCGCTTTTGGCACCTGTTATGCGTCATTCTATTTGTTTCGATGCGCTGATTACGAATATGACTTTTGGTTTTGGCGGAAATTACAAGTTACCGAGATATTTGCTATTTTCCGCCAAAAACGAAATTCATATTCGCATTCGTCAGCGTCAAAACGAACAGGACAACGTGTAATAGGCACCAGAAGCCTGAGGGTGCAATTGTAAAGTTCATTGAAAAGCCGATTGCGGAATTTTATCTGTTGTGCGAGTGAAAGAGTTTGCGTCCGATTTTCAAAAGTGGCAGGACCACTAGTTTTGTGGCGTTTCGTGACCGACACAATTGTCTTGTTGAGGAAAACAGTTTTTGGCGCAAAAGGATGCAAGGCCGGATGGAACCACATGTGAAATTTCGCAAAATAAAAGACACGTGGGCACACAGGTGTATCTGATTTGCGAGGTGACGCAGACGTCGCGTACGCGAAATTATTCTCTGAAACAAGGGTAATAATGAGTCGCGAGAGCGACGAGGATTTGCCTTTGAATTCTCGATACTTTGTTCGTCGAGAGCGCAATCATCGTTACGAGCGCAATCCATCGACAATTAACACACATTGCAATACACCTGTCGGTTGATCGTCCCGAAAATTTCGAAAGCGCTTAAAGGAGAACGCGGTCCTTTTTTGCTTCACCCATTGAGGTTCGCTATATTTTCGATGAAATTATATGATTGGATTTTGTTGTTCATGTTGCATTTATCGAAGGGACTTCGAAGTTATTTCCTTAAATAATATTTGTAAGTTTGCATTGAATATAAGGAAAACGACTTTTACAACCCTTCAAATTGTTCAAGCAGCGGATGGAATTATAAATGTTAATGAACGAACCATGTATTTAATGTAACATAATACATGCAGCACAAATGATGATCAATCAACGGCAGACTTTTCAAACAAACGCGCCTTCATGCACAGTCATTTCTTTATTCATGTTTCACTCATTTCTTTATTCGTGTATCACTCATTTTTATCTCTCACTCATTCTGACCACACATATTTAAGGTACTTGTCTATCTGAGAGCAAAACTATCGCGAGTTACTATCGAGACTCGAATTTGACAGTGTTCACGATATTGAGAGGGCTATCGGAGAGTTCCACGGAAAACTCTAGGAGAACAAACAGAAAGATGAAAAAAGATGAACAAAAAAATTGAGAGTACTCTCGAGAGCAACTATAGACAGAAACTCTCAGTTGGACACATACCCTAAGACTCTTTGAATGGTTGAATTGTCTATCGCGTTGCAAATATGAAACACCCAAATATTGTGTATCCTAAAATTAATGTGAATTCTATGTTCCTGTTTGTTGTAATGTCGATAGAACGTAATAACACGTAAAATACGAGTACTTTTCATGCGACGAGAGATCGGTGTATGCTTGCAGTCCATTTTCTAAGACATTTTCACTCGCATCTTTCGATGCAGGAAGCATCTGCCGACGACGTATAGAAGGGCAACGACACTGTCGTAAGAACAGACAGAACTACTTTAGAATCCCCATATGCATTCAGTGGAAATCGAGAAGGAACAGTGAAAGCATCAACGACGTCGCGAGGAATCTATAAAACTATCATGAGTACTCGTGTTACAGTCGCTGCCTCTTTGAACTTACCTCTATTTCGTTATTACGTATTCTTGAAAGTTAACTAAACCTGAATAAATTATTACCGTATCGAACAACGTTACAATTCTGTCCAATAATGTACAAGGTTCAGAGAAGAATATACTTCAAATACAATTACGAATAAATAAATCGTATTGTATAATAAGATATTCATTCAGAAATTCTATGTAGCTCTTGAGTAATTAAAGATAGCATACATGGGCTATTTTGCGAAGGAGTGTATTTTAGTCACGCGATAGAGACGCTCGGCAAATATTTGAATGATCGCGAGAGCTCGGTGATCGTCTTTCATAAATGTCTGAAAAGTTCTCGTTTTCACGGGAATACTCGCCGAGCAATTGTCCGACGGATATTACGGAATTACTCTCGAAAATCTGAAGATCGTCGCGACGATTTCCTTCCGGATAGTTTAAAACGGTCGCGGATGAGTGGTCGGCACACTTGTTGATTCGAACTATTTTCTGGCGGAACCGCGAACTTCGTAGAAAGATCGATCGGCTCTTAAAGCGATCTCCTACCTCAAGAAACAGTAACCCTTTTGTTCGTGACACAATATGGCTGCCGTATGCCGACGGCAGCGGCACGGCTCGCAAACAACGATATAAATGTCTCGTCGACGGATAATGCGAATTTTCGCTGCTTTTACGGTTCGTTCCCCCCGACTGCGGCCAGCTAGCCCGTTCTTCTCCGATGGGTTTACGAACACGCAGACTTCGAGGAGCACAAGAGACACCCAGGCAAATACACTCTTCGACGAAGATCCTTTGGGGACGAATCATTTGGATGGATTTATCGGGCGACGAGCACGGTTTACGAACGGCTTTTAACAGAATTATTGTCCTCGTCGCACACATGTTCCATCGAAGCTTGCCATTCGAAGGAAACGATCAAGGGGATTTCTAGGACGCAGTGATTAAATTTCATTACCCATTTTCACAAAATCGATTTTTCGTATTTTGCATTTTCTTTAACCCTCCGACAGCTGTGCCTCGGTCTATGTATTTTGACCAGGAACATTCAAATTGTCATTTAAGTACTCATTTTTGTGGGAATTAAATTAAATGAAGATTTGTTGCATTGAGGATATCAAAAAGATTGTGCTCATAATTATTTAAAATATTAATAATATAACTATTTGTAGATTTAGATGAAATTTTATTATCTCACCATATATCTATTTACCATTTCGATAAAGATGAATATTAAATATAAATATAACTTAATTATACTTACAGAAGCTCACAGAGCTCTGGAGCTCCTGGAAGATTACCACGCCAAGCTAACGAGGCCCCAGGATAAACAATTGCGATTGGCCATCGAACGAGTCATCCGGATCTTCAAAAGCAGGCTCTTCCAGGCGCTATTAGGTGAGTCTGCATTTCTAATGCGCTAGAAATTTTTCTGATTGGACATTGAGTTTCATAGGATTTATGAATTTATGACGACACTGAGTGACACAGAGAGAAAACAGTGAGAATATCAGGTGATTTTAAAAATATGGTTATATTATTTGCAATTGACGAACATTATTTTAACAGAAGGCGTAAATGTCAATGTAGCTCTTGTTTCTTAAAAATGACGTGCAATTTTGATTTTTAATAATTCTTAAAAAATACAATTAATAAATTAAAGAATTCCTGGTGAATCCAGTGAAGTAAAGGCCGTCTTTGTTCGTAAACGGGTTTAGCTCTATAATTCGAATTCAAACATACGTATCGATAGAATTCTCGTTTCATATCGAGCGATCAGCGGCTCTCGTTTCATATCGAGCGTTTGAAAATCCGAAAAACTCCTGCGATTCGCGAGAGATTCAAAGAGACGACGCCTCATCCCGTTCTCTGTGCTTCACCTCAATCTCATCTTATTTATCGGAACTGGCACGTTGCCTCTCGAACGTTTCTACCGCCATTGTTATTCGGAATAAAGCGCTCTTACCTCACGATTCATTCTGTTCGAATCCCTTCAGACCAGAGCTCCGCTAGCTTGAAAGTTTGACGAAAGGTTTGCGGGATATACGAAAAAAGATATATGTATATATACATACTATATTATATATATTATATATGTATACATACAATACTCATAGGTCGTTGTTTCTGCTTGAATCGGGAACCTGGTTTTTTCGTAACAACAAGTGTTTTTGTGATTTTTCCTAGACAAAGATAATAATTCCTTACATAAAAGTACAGTTCTGCTCTTCCATTTTCCACGTTTCCATCTATTCGCGAATTCACCGAATAACTCACCCAACTCGACGATGCATGATTTAAGGACGTTATTCCATCAACTGCCAAATTGTATTATGGCAGAACATGTTAGGAAAAAAGATCAATTGAGAAGTAGGAGCTCCAAGCTTTACAATGAGTCCAGGAGTAGTATTGTACAATTGTGTTTTGCAAAATGACAACAGTTTCAAATATCGACGGTGTTTGGGAAGTCTGAAATTTGGTATTCGAACAGTTTTTGAATCGATTGTATAGTCCAACGGCGATAGCTATTAATGTAATGGTCTTCGGCGTGTTTACCGAATGTTTGAGGCCCGCCGTTTCAGAATTTCGTGCACTGCATTTATGTAATCCATACGTTGCAGCTGCAGGTACACGTGAGTGGCGCGGGGTCGGCGCAACGTTTTTAAAACTTCAGGGCGTCCTTTCATTTCCGGCACGGATGCGGAAACCTGTGCGAGTTACTTCGCAGAGCCAGATTGTTCTATTCGGTCTGCTCGGTATAATGCTCTTTGGTATAGAGGAGATTAGTCCGTTGCATCTGCAACTGTGTCGGTTGCACCGCTTCGCCTGTTACTGCTGATAACCCCGGACACCCTTGCCTACACTACCATCGGTGACGTGGACAATGGCCCCAAGATTACACACGTCATATCAGCGCTAAGTACTTAACAGGATCAGACCAACCCACGAAACACCCGAAATTAACACCTTTCCCGTCAAAACGATCTTAAGGGGGTCCTCTGATCTCGGACGTCATTTTCTAGACCATGGTTGGACCAGTTTTCTAAAAACGTCAGACTAAGCTTTTCCATAAATGTTTTCTATTATTTGAACTACACAGTATAATTTTATGAAGTCGAATTATCATAATATCAATAACTTTCAAGTGTTACCACTTTTATTTCTTCTCAATTAAACGTTGCTGCACAACTTTCAACGAATTTCACGTCCAGGCTTCCTGGATTTCTATTTGTTACGCGATGTTTCAATTCGTATGTTTGTTTGAGGGCATTGTGCGTTTAAATTTCGAATTTCCCGAATTAATGTACGGCTAATTAGAAAACAAAAAAACGAGCTAGTTCCACGGGAGATCATACGCGCTCACATTCCGCAGGAAATTCGGACGAATTTTCGGCACCAGTTAAATTATTAACAACTCCGCAGGAGTGGTTCGTTCTTGCGGCGTTATGAGGTTCATTTCATAATTAATGATTCGAGGGAGATTGCTTTAGCGTATCGTTGTCTGCGCACCATAGTTTCCTGGTCAATGCCCACAAGATTACGCGTCACGCTGGCGAGGCTAAGTACGTAACAAGGTTACAATTTAGAACTAAGCACGTAACCGTAGTGTATGTCGGGAAACTTGGAGGCGGTAGTTTAGACGAGCACGGCGAAATAATGGCGTTCATTGAAATTGAAGCCCCAGTTCGCTGACGTTTGACGTTCATTACCAACAATTGTGTCACACCTTGCGTCATCGTTCTTCGACTATACGTCACGATGTATCCTTACAATGAATGTCGTATTCTACTCTCCTGATCGAGCGATCTGGGTACATAGCTCCCTCGTCTAGTTAGTGACTGTCCTATTTTATTTACCTTGAGATTGACTTTTTCATGTGCTGGAATACTCACTGTCGTATGCTGTTAGTTACTTCCATTGCCACTCGCACTTTTACTCGGCTTTCGTGGACACCTATTGGAAATGGTGATTGAAAATAAACCGAGAACAGAATTTTTCAATACAACAATGCGTTTATTATAAAGACTCGGAAGGACGTCTTAACCAGTCGAAGGCTAGAGAAGGAGAGAAGTAAAAGGCTGTAGCAGAAAACTGTTTTCCACTCAGAACAAAGGACCACTGTATCCTGTCTAGAGTGTTCGGTATGAAACGGAAAAACTCAAAGACCCTTGGGTCCTATCGCATCTGGTTTATTGCTTTAAGCCAGAGGTTCTCTCGTAACGAATTCATTTTTGCCTGTTGCTGGCACATTGGTTCCAGACATCCAACAACACCGACCGTTTTACTCTACTCGTCTGATCACTGGACACTCGTTTATCGGTTAAGTGGAAATAACTGATGGTACGTTATACTTCGAGAAGCCGTTCAATTTCTTCTTAACGATATTACTAGGTTCTCTGTAAGTGATGCATCAAGTTGAAACGTACCTTTCCCGCAGTGACGTCACCGTTGTAGGACATCGTGCGTCGCTGCAGATTTTCAGTGAACTCTCTGGTACGTCGCGATAGCGGCTGTACAACGTTGCGGCCAGGGTTGCAGGTGAAACGGGGTCACGAGTAACACCCGGCACACTCGTGATTTAATTTTCAATAATTCGGATCCCTCGCACTTACCCCGGATCTCATTGCGTCCTATCTTCCGGTTAATTGCTGGGACAGACAGCGCCGATGACGGCGCGCAACGTGCTCGCAAATCTGCGAAATTGCTCGGAGAGATTGTCGCTCCACGTCCTTACGGCTTCAAGAATTTAATATCCGACGGCTAGGGAAGCCGAAGCTGAAGAGTAGAGACGGGACTTATGTCCACGTCGTTACTTTTCCGAAATTCGTCAAAGACGGATCGGAAAGTGCAACGGTTCGCGCTGCATCCGCGACACGTTCCCATCCTTCGGTCAGCAAACTCGAAGGAAGTTCGAGAGGCCGTAGGGCCATTCGAGAACGAGTTGAAATTCGCGAATGCTTTAGGGTCCGCCGAGGGAACGAGCACTCGAGTCGCCTCGGATGAGTGCTCTCAATTTATCGTTCTCTCGCCCTCGGCTGCTCCCGGATCTCTTCCACTCGTTACCCTTGCCATCAGCTTCTCCACGGTTATCCATGTGGATCGCGGATCAGCGTTGATGAGAGCACGCCGGAGATGCAAATTAAAGAGCCGCGACGACAGCTGAAATCTTTGGACCCGGAACCCCCGCGTCGACGGTCCTGGGAATCTCTGCTGCGGGTTTTGTGCGCCTCTGCGATTTTATCCGCGGAGCGCGTTGTCACGATTATTCTTCATTAAACTATCACAGTGGGCATTATTCTGGCTCGGAAAAATCTGATGGAAATTTATTATTAAATTGCGTGTTCCTTGAAGGGTCGAACGACGAGAGCGTGTTTTGTGTATATATTTCCCCGAAGTCAGAGGACCTGGCGAGAGCGTTTGTTTACGTTTTTTGAGGATGCAGGTGTCTCCGAGGGGACTTATGTGTGCGTCTGTGTGCGCGTGACGATCGAGGCGTTCGAGACGCGTCTCAGTAGCTATTGGTTGTTAGCCGTTGACACACGATAAAGCGTGAACATCCTCTTTCCACGATATTTCTATTTTCTTTTCGTCACACTGCTTAATCCTTATATAATCCCGTTAATTGTGGTTCTATTTGAACACTTATGTTGACCACCAAAGTTGATTGTTGCGTTGTAAAACCCTCTGCGAAGGGACAAGCTCGCGATCGTGAAGGTTAGCCTCCCTCTCCTGCGACATAACGACCAGGACCGACAAAAAGGACGAAAGGCATAGCCAAAATATAGCGAGTCGACCGTAGTTTTAAGTATTCTTACCATTAGCCGCCTGTAACCGAATGTACCTCTACTCCTACTCTTTCTAATTTTCCACTACTTCCACCACTGTTTAAAACACACCCTCCAACCAATCCTAATCAACTTTTCTCAAGATCATCCCTACCTTCGAACCTTTCCTAATTTCTACGCAAACACCACAAACATCAAAACTGTTTCGACCTTAGACCATATATACTTACAGACCCAGCATAGGTAAAATATGTGTACAGGAAAACCGAGAGTTCAGCTTGGCAAAGAAGGTACTTTGTGACGTCACAAGATAAATCTTAAGATAATTTTAAAATGGCTGACACGGTAGACCGACGCCGTATTACATTGAAATACCTTAATAAAGCATATAGAATAAACATCTGTACCTCAAATACAGTTTATAATTAATTATTTCATGATACAATGCCAAATTTTTTAAAATTATTGTGTCCATTCTCTCCATGTGCTGTGTGGATGGCGCACCCGCTGATCCCCCTCTGCTCCCTATAGCCAAGCGTGAGCACTGTCGATGAGCATAGCTTATGCATCTTTTGACAATGTGACGTCACGTGGTACTTCATCTTTGCTAAAGGGAAAATTATTTGTGCCGGGTCTATAGGTATATATGGTCTAAGGTTTCTACTACCGATCCACCAATAACCCCAAGTACAGCTGAGTCTGACTTGGACACAGCAAGCCGAGTCTTGTAAATTCGCAAATAAAGAAACGTGTCTACCAGAGTTTGGCTTTACACTCATTCGTCATTCACCTAGTCGCGATACGTATTCCAGTTTCGGGATCGACTCGACACCACAATAATCTTTATGGTTCTATCTTTAAGTTTCATGCTTTTTCCGATTGCCTTCTGCCTCTTCGAATTTCATCGTCTCTGATTCTGCTTCCTCTAAGGGAGTTCCTGAACCATTAACAACAATAATAACGTCCGTCAAAGTGAAGTAATCGCAGCTGCAGCGTTCGGCACGCCTAATCCCGGACCAATCCCGTTATTCCTTTTTCTCGGCGGGATCCGGAACGTGGTGTGCACCAAGAAACACGTATTCGAGGGTTGTGGTTGTCTGATTAACCAGAGTTAGATTTTCCGCTGCTTCCCCACAATTCACCGGCGTCGAATCCAAATTGCTCTGATCGGCGGAAAGGTCTCGATCGTTTTTACCTTCTCGCGAATAGCCAGCCCGAGTACCGAAGACGTGATTTCGCCACGAACGCGATACGCGGAAGATGCATCGACGAAACTGCAAGAGAGAAAAGGACCGAAATTAAATTACCGTTTTGCTAGTTGAAACGGCAGCTATTTTCGTTTTCCATTCGTGATCCGGACTCGTCGCGGATCAGGCTTACCGTGATTCCTTGAAATGTCTCGAATTCGCAATTCTGACCTTAATTTCGCACGCCGACTGCTCGTTGAGTGGAGATTTCACGGAATACAGTATTACCTAGCGCGCTGGCCGGCCAATCGATTCGGATTTAGGATTTTTGGCCGAGCAGACATCTAGACCAGAGTCTCGCCCGGGAACCTAATTAGAGGAAGCCAATCTGCTAATTCTAGAATCCGACTCGATCACTTTCGTAGGATCCCGTCGAAACGTTCGGAAGTATCGAGAGTCCTGCCTCGTTACCAAAATGCAATTGTCCCTACAGAATTTCAAAGTTCTAGAAATTTTCAAAAAAAAAATTGCGGCAAGCAACACCGAAAACAAGAAAACCGATCCGCAGCAGCTCGGTTCGTTAATGATTGTTTCGCTTGTAAATACTTAATGCAATTACCTACGAATTCGATGTCGAAACACGGGTCGGCCGGCCCGGTGCAAAATGATAAGCGCACAAATCAAATTTTGATTACGGTTATGGTCGCGGTTTCGGTTTTGCTTTCAATTATTCCGGTACCCGTTCCGGCGTCGATACCCATTGCGGTCGAAGGTCCAATATAAATTTCTATCGCGGTTGCGGTTCGCGTGCCTGCGCGCGTGCCCGCTCGCGCGAAAAAGCGCGGGTAATTAAAGTTCGGTACATCGGGGTACAACAGGTCCGATATCAATGACGACTAATTTTTCTTGTTCGCGGCCGGGGGATTTTGCAGGTTTTTTGAAAAACCGCGTTTAAGGACGAATGTAACTCTGTAACGTTACGGAACCTGTTGGTGTACCACGCTGACGAGCAACACGGCCACTCCACGGATTCGGGTGCAACACGAGCGCAGTACATAGTGCACGCCGCACTATTTTACACCGTGGTGGCGGATGCGTCGGACGTTACGTTACAAAACAGGCTACGCTGACAAATTTCCCTTCCCTTTTACCCATGTGCGCCAGTCTCGCCCGGTTTTACGCAATATTTCTATGGCCGACATTTTATTCATTCCCAGGAAGTCGGGAAACATAGTCCGCGCTTACCCTCCCACGAAAAAAACTTGTCCATTGTGCTGCCATGAAACAACGTTCTTTCAACTTATCCGCAATCATTGTTCTAATGGTGTTTCGTGACCCGAACGAAGAGTGTGCTCATTTTACGTGAAACGGTAACATTCGCTCTCGCAGCCTTGTTTTGAAAAATGAATCCTTTCACGTCACTGTCAAACGATTTGTTTATTATATCTCCGAAATCGTCATTCTACATGTAGAAATAAGTCTACGATTCACCGATTTTACTTCTTGCAAATACTAGAGCAATTGGTGGATTTTCCAAACACACTTATCTCGAAAACGAATTGCCTACCATTATTCAATACTTTTCAGAAACATTATGATAGATGCTGAGGATTTTTAAGGTTGTCTATAGCAATGACTACTTCAATCGTGAAGCATGAATGGACGACTTTTGGTAAAATACAGTCATTGAAAATCCTATTGATGAGATGTTCTTTGTCGGTTCATTTCTGTAAGCACATCCTGGATAAAGATTGTACGTTTGTATAAACTTCCGTGAAAGTGCTAACTCTTTCGATAGAGACAAGGTGCTCAAAAAATATTTTTGGACCAGGCGATTGTTGATATTGAAGTGTGTTTAGAATGCCAACGGTTTAGTTTGAATTTTGGCCAGGTACGCTGGCTGTGAAATGTGATTTGGCTGATGCATCTGTTTATTGCTTACCTTTTCTACTTATAGATAGCACGGATTTGTAACAGACCGTGAATAACGCTGTTTGCCACTGAAAAAGTTCAGCCTACGATAACGAATCGTAATAAATAAGTTTTGTTTCGAAGAAACTAGTATTTCTCTGACGTTACTGTTTCAAATCGTAACAACCTGATATTATTCTACCTTGGAGAGGATTCTTGCACGATAAATTACTAACACGAATTATACTAGCAACAATTTGAAACTGTTAAAGAATTGATCAATCTCTCGAACGAGGAGGGGCAATAAATTGAGCAAACTTCATTATCACGTCCGTGACGTTTAATGCAATTTCAGCGAAGCTGTAAACGTATTTCTCGTCGTTGCTAAATCAGATGTACCTTGTTAGCTTTGAAGGAAACTGAGCTTGTTGTCACGGAACTTGAAAATCAACTTCGCCGCTGCTCCGCCTCGCCCCGCGTCGAAATTCAGGTCGGCTGTCGATCGATGGAGAAATTTTTCTCGAAAGAATTGGAGGTATCGTCTGCTTTTCGCCCTCGGACTGCTCGAACCGGGGAACAAATGCGAGCGAGAGACGGAAACAACGTGTCGAGAAAAACTCCGATAAATAGATATTATGATCGAATATTATACCTCTTTATTAACGTACCGATACACTCGGAAATCGTATCTCATGACGAAATAATCTGCGGAAATTGCGACACAGCTCAATCGAACGATAATCTATTTCTAATTCAATTGAAACGCGAACGCTGCGAATCAAATTTAATAAGTTTTACGCGAATACAGTTACTCCAATTTGCTGGAGTTCTTCCGACGGCAGATTAAAGCGTGCTAATACAATAGGATGTAGAAAAATGGTCGGGAGATTGATAGAAATTCGATCGAAATCTTTTATGAAAGAGTAAGCTGAAATGAAATTTTCGAATGTGAAGCTTCGTTTCGAAAAAATCAAGCCTCGAAATTCGTTGGTCGGGATTATCTTCGAGTTCTGTCTCTGCCGGCGATGTGGCTGCCTATAACCCGCTTTTTCTACTTGTAATCGATATCGATCACGTACTAGTCGTAGCTGTGTTCCCCCCGGTTAACTGATCCTATATACAGTTATGTGACATTACCGGTATCTCGATATTATTTACAAACGCTCCCAGAACTAGAGAGAACAATTTGTAATCAGACGCTAACAACGTCTAAAAATCTTGAACACTGAAATAATTACGAATATCCTACTTCATTTCTTCTATTTTCATAGATTCATGAAAACATGATGAGAATATAATGAAAACGAAGTCTCAGGATGATTAGCTTAATTTCTCTTTTCATAAAAGTTTCCGAAAAATCGATATTTTTCTCTCCAACAAGAAAAAGCAGTGTCTCCTTTAATCTCGTAGAATTCAGCCCCATCGATCAAAAAGTTCTCAACGAGCCTCGTATAATGATCGCTGTGCATATATTTGTTATTAAGTGACGGAGCCGGCCGCTGCTCGCAATGCAACGTGAATTAATAGACCGCATTCATCGTCGGTCCTCGGAAAAGCTATAGAAGCGTCGTACGTAGATCGATCAGCCTGAATTCAACGTCGACTAGGCATTTCCATCTTTCCGGAGAAAATAGAAGAAAGGACGTATAGGAAGGAAAGCATGGTGTGGTGGGATCGAGGATCGAAACCATGCGCACACGCGAGTAGAGCCCATTGATCGGCTATAGAGAGGCATGGGCACGTTCCGATTTTGAAAATTCCAGCGACAGCACCCGCGGCTATCGCGTCCAATAATGAAAAGCTTGTAGCCGAAAATGCAATTTTTTCGGAGCAATACGATCGGCTCCCGGTCATTCCCGACTCTCTGTTACAGTCGAGCACGGTTCTTTCGGCAAACGGAAATGTAAATTCGATAAGTAATCGCCCACTGGCCATCAGGATCGAAATCCTCATAGATTTCGCGCTTCACGCTTTCCCTTTAGCGATCTAGAGCCGTTCATATTATTTCCCGAAATAATCGCATTCCCATCGACTGCAACGATCGTTGCTATTAGTTTCCGTTGCGTGCGCGATCTCTGCTCGGATAAGTGTCACGACTACGAAATTTAAGGTTGTTAGGCGTAAACTAATGCTTCAAACAGATGATAATACGTTCCGTGGACATTATAGCAGCGCTGTTGATGGTAATAAATGGAGTGGTGCAGGGTGAGTGTAGAGTATCGGGTGACCGATAAATTTTCACGATCCGCTCTTTTCTCTAGCACCAGCCACTTTAATGAAACGCGTAAATTTCTATGCGCCTTTATGAACACTGATTATACGGTCACCGACTGTTTTCCGCTGTTTATCTGCCTTCTAGTTCTTTTAGCCCTCGAACTACTTATTTCCTTTTGTTTCATTGAATGGCCAACTTCATTTCACGTTAAATCATCGAGTTAAAACTGTTAAATAACATGAGCATACACAGACAACATCATCTGTTGTTAAAGTTTTAATACGTCCTTAGCACCTTTAAAAAGCAGGTTGAATTTCCATTGTGTGCACTAATTGGAAACGAAACGAACTCATCGGACACCCTCATAGTTGTCTGACCACAAATTCTTTTATCCTATTTACACTACATTTATTCTACCGTCAAATGCTGAAAGTGTAGCAACTATCATGCATCACCGCCAGACCCGACCACACCGAAATCACATCATATTCTTTTTCCGTTAGCGTCGATTTTTATGCTGCATCCGAAAATGTCTATTCAGAGAGAGAGAGAGAGAGAGAGAGAGAGAGAGAGAGAGAGAGAGATCGCGTGACATGTTCTATTGGGACGGCGTTAAGGCGATAGCGGTATCGGCGCTGTCGAAAAAAAACTAGATAGAAAAAACATCTACACGGACAACTGGAAATAGTCAAGAGTTGACACGTTGACAGCGGTTCACGCGTGCGATCGTCAGTTTCTTTTTCCCGGGCCTTTATGCGTGCTCGTCACCCGGCCCTCCCCGGTTCTGCCGCTTTCATCTTCCGTGCACCAAAATGTCGGCCGTGAGTGCAACGCCCCCGAACGAACGATCGCTCGGGCCAGATGAAGCTGCAATTTTCTGCGCTGCTGCCGCGTCTAACGCCCGAAATAAATCGGATTTTCCGCGTCGCCCGGCTGAGAATAGAAAAAACGCCCTGCCGATAAATACAACCGGACACCGTGCGAAAGGAAATTAATCGCGATTAAAATAAGCGATTCACCGTGAATAATCCTCCGGCCCGGAGCCCCTTCGTTCTCTCCTCGTGCCGGAAATATCTCAGGAAAACAGGCTACTACAAATTTTTAAATCGGAGAATCTACGGACATTTATCGATAACGTTCGAATGATAAAGAACATCGAAATTCAATATTCACTTCAAAATATTCTACAATTGCTTTTTCACTACAGGTATCTCAGGAAATCAACAATGTTATACAATTATAATAGGTTATATAATTCTCTACTTTGAATAAAGTTATGTTACAATCCAATGTAATCATCGATGTACCTCAAATCTGTGTTCTGCAAAAAAAGCCGTAGAACAGTTGACACAAGTTAAAGTTTAAAGACGAAGACAGAATTACAAAGATGGAGTGTACAAGTCGCATAATCGCCGTCAGACACGGCAATGTCCGCGACACTAAATGAAAATTAATGGGACGATAGCCGTGCGGAAAGATTCGTTTGAATAATGGAGAACTGGTTTAATAAAAAAAAGCAGACGGGTTTTTATTCGTCAACGAGCTCCTCAGTTAGAATCTTTTTCTTCTCCGTGTGTGCGGGTGTGTGTATAGCCGAACAATGGAAGTCGTGGATACGAGTAGCACAATCTTCGCCGCGGATCTTAACACCTACTTTGTTTCGCATACGGAACTCACAATGCCGCGGTACATATTGCGGTACATGAAGAAGTGTATGGGCCGACCTTACATAACGAACTTTTGTCCTCGGGTCCGAGAAATCCATTAATTATCATTGCGGAGTGGCCTTTATTGTCACGGCGCCGGGGCTTTGTTTCACGGGCGGAACGCAGCTGGCAAAGTAGCTGCAGTTCCCAAAGCTGCAGATGCGCCTCTAATTCTTAGGAAACGCCTGGATTTACTCGGAATTGTTTTCGTCCCTTGGAACGGGACGAGGCGTGCGACAATTATAAATACGCGTTCGCTGCAATCCTCGTAAAAAGCTTGAGATCACCGTGCAACCCTCGGCTATCGTGGAATTATATCGAAGATGTACCTTTGCCTGCAAGAATTACTTGCCACTATAACAAACAGTGCCGAAAACGTTCGTTCGGTCGTAGAATGGGGTTTTCGGCCTGAAAAGTCGGAAGAAACTATTTTAACGTTATTTATGGACTCAAGTTCATGATGCAGTAGGTCGTTGAATTCCACTTAACGTCTGCTATGATATTATATTATAAAAATACTTTTTCGAAATTTAATGTGTAGAAGTTTGTAGATGTTTAAATACTGTTCAGCTTCTGTTGGAAAAATTTTTCCTCAGATTATCGATAACCCTTGAAAAATCGAGATAATTAAAATGATGTAGTTTATTATTTTGATACTATTATTAATATATTATTTAATTCACTCTATAACTGTACTCCATTGCTATGACCAATTTTGAACTCAACTGACATAAAACTTATCCTTTCAACATCGTTATTTTTTTGCTGATTCTACAAGAGCATATTCTTAATTATAATTGACTGACGGATCACCATGAATTTTTGAATTTTCATATTTCGAGTTTCTGCCAGCTTTCCGGGGCCGCAACCCCACTGTGCGTCGCTAGAAAACCGTGTGCAGTTTCGCATAAAGTCAGTCTCATAATTGATAGGTAACACTTTAAATTAGAATGACTTGTTCAAAAATTTTTTAGTGATCGAAGTCACGTTCGAGAATTGTCCTCGCGAGTTTACTGAGGATTCAAAGCTCTCAGCTCGTTGTGGTGCTCCGTGATATTTCACTTTCAGAAAGTAAGTGGATCCCCTTTGGAAATGCGTAATAAATCCTTATTGCTTCGTAATATTCTACGACATTCGGCGTCGGTAAGGCGTTAAACCGCATATGCGTGCGCGCACGTGGTACGTGCACGTATCCGTGTTGTATCCGCGCTGGATAGCTGAGCATTGATGTGTTGATACGTTTCCAATAACGTTATTGGTATTGCATACATCGCAATATCAGGATATTGTGCCAAAGCACGGACTCCCTTTGCAAGAGCTGTCGATTCCGCCGGCATACAACGAAATACGCGTATTTTTACAGCCACCGATTCGAACGGAATGTACTTCCGGAATTACCTGCCTCGGGATTTTTTATAACGCGGGTAATCTTCGCGCATTTTTCGTGGTACAGACAGAGTAATAGTATTTAGGTGAACCGCATAAACGATCTCGTTTCCATTCAGCGGTACATTCATGTGATCGAATAACATTTTTTTTATTATCCTTGTGGCAAACCTCGCGTGTGAAATATTGTAATCTACAAATAAAACGTTTTCAACGTATTAAAATAACGCTCATCAATGGTGCATACAACGTTGAATAGAATGCTGAAGCTGAAGAACTCGATTACGTCGAAACCATTGGAACCAGCGGGAACGAAGCTAGACGAAAATCACCGTAGACACTAATTTTGATCGTCCTGTCGTCCGACAATGAATTAGTACGGTTAAGTGAAAAAACGGGGATCCTGTTCGACAGAGCGGAGAGTAACTTTCTCGAAAAGAAAGTTCCCAACCGACGACAGGATCGTTAGTATCGAGTTCCGGTGGTCTGTGTAGAATTGCCATTGGTCTTCGACGATGGTTCCATGTAGAAGCAGGGTGCGGGGGTGCCTCGGTGCCGACTGGCGGGACAATTTGAAATTCAAAGCACGACCAGGCACTGTTGTAAGATCGTTAACCGAATACCACGATCGTTGCTGCGGGTGCAGTCGCCGCAGTTGTTACGAGGGTGGCCAATTTCTCTCGTTTTCCCTCGGAATCGTTCCCATTCGTTGCTTCGTGTCGCACATGCGAATCCGATTCGTCGCCATAAACTTGGCCGTTAGTTGCAGCGCCGTTCCCGATTTTCGGTCATTTCGCACCCGTTCGCGACGGGGCTCACGAAGAATTACGACATTACGATTTCTATAAATTCCCTTGAAATAATTCACCCCGCTGGAGCCCTCCATTGTTACCGGCCTTCGATCGTTCCTTCGAGAACCTCCACTTTCCTCGACTTCCGCCGCGATCCGTTATGATCGACTTTCTCCTCCCCCCCCCCTCTCTGATAATATATCAGGACAGAAACATCGCCCTCCAATAATGTTTTTGGCGCGACAGACTTTTACCATTCTTCCGACACTTAATTCTCGTCTCCACGGGCTCTTAACCCGCACCCGGATCGAGACAGTTATGTAATGCTCGGACAAGCATCGAATACTTAGGAAATAGTAAACTGCGTATCTTTATGCGAGTTTCTATTTTACACTAGCTGGCCCGACAAACGTTGTTCTTTCCAAATTTCAATAGAAAAAAGCACTTTCATTTTTTCTCGAATTTTCCATTCTTCCAGGCAACTTTTCCCATTTTCCTTTCCCTAAAAACCTTATTCGGACTATTACGAACTTTTTTTTATTTTAATTGGCCAAATCGATCCAGCCGTTCTCAAGTGATGCGCTTACCAACGAACAGCATTTAATTTTTATTTATATAGATTATAAAATCTCTTGTGGTAAATATAAATGAAATACATTAGTGTTTAATTATTTTGTAAATATATGACTAACAGTTAGGTTGGATTATAATAATTTAAGGAACGATGCAAAAACGCAAACAAGTAGAATAAAACGATCCATGGTCGGACAAGTGGATCGCCTCAGCCACTATACAAAATTCTCGGCATCGTAACTAAGATGGTCAGAGCGACTCGAACACTGCAATTCACATCTGCCGGTACACACTAGGAGCAAATTCCAGGCACGCCATCCACGGGTAAATTTCAAGATCTGACAGCTTCATTAACGATCCTTATACACCGACGGCCAATGTCCAAACAAAAAAGCAGGCGTGCAATCGTAATTCGTTTTCCTCGCAGCCGACGCACTGCTGCGAAACACGGGCTCGCGCCATTACGCGACGGCCATTATAGAATGTTAAGATCGTAATGAATTTAATTTATGCCGAATAACGTCCCGTTAACTTTATGCAAAATCGCGCGCAAATTGTTCCCGGACGGTGGAGTGCGACGATTAAGTAGCGAACGGTGGATGTTGAGCTGGCTCGAACTCCTCCGAAGAAATTCGTCGAGCTGGCGAAAAAAAGCGCCGATACATCTCTGAACCGGCGATTAGACAGCTGATTAATAGCGTGCATTGCTCATTACGGGAGAAAAACACCGGAATGATGGAAAATCAGTACCGTTCATTTGTTTCGGCAGGTTTTGTGGGCATAGTGTCCTCTTGCCAGTGTTCAACTGCTAGACACGCCTCATTGAGAGGTAATAGTACACTAAGCACGTCTCAACGCATAGAATTATGTATCTCAGAAATATTTCCAATTATCAAAATTCATACTAATAGGTTTTACTTGGTTATACATATGACCCATTGTTTGACGAGCACTGGCAATGAACTGCGGGGCAACGGTAATTGCGTGAAGAATAATGACGCTTTCTGAGTTCTTCGGATGGAGTCTCGGTAAACAGCTCGGAAGGGACTTCCAGGAAGAGGAATAATTCCGAAGTTCAATTGTACTTCGTCGTTCCACCGAGCAGACAGCGAAGAACGAGGATCTTGTACGGGGATGTACTAGCTCCCTGTACGTCATCAGCTTTGATTTCATTTGCATATTGTTCCGTTCCTCCGGTTTCAGTTCGTCACGGACCGCCTTATTGTTCCGAGTTCCTCAAACATTCCTCACGAAGGAAACCACTGTACCGCCCGCGATGTTTACCCGCTTCGCGTAGCAATTTTCTTCGTCATTTCTGTCCCGCTGCGGCCGGGAATTTTCATATTTTTTCTTATGTGCAAGTATTTCCCGCGGGACGCGAACTCGCGCATTCGAAGCTTCGGCGTTCCGAGTATCAAGACAAACACGTGTTGTTCGTCGCGAACAATGGCCGCGAATTATTGTTGTTTGCGTACAATTAACTGGCTTGCAATTATACAGGCTAATGTACAATCGACGTTCCGTTGTGCGATCGAGAACTGCGTATTGTCGACGATGCAACAACGGTTTACTTGCAATATTAACTTTCTGTATGATACCAATACAAAGTCCATTATATCTGAGAATTGGGTACACGAAGATGAGGCCATGTTTTAATGTATCATTTAAGTAAATAGGATTTTTATAGAGCTCTCATTATAAAAGGGAATAAATAATTCTCTCGTGTACAATGATTTATTTTCAACGATTTCTAAAATGTTTAGTCATGTATAGCTTGCAATTCGTTTTCTTGCGCTTTCCTGATACATGGCCGACTTATCCAACTTACAGAATCAGTGGATCTCTTATTATCCTTGCACGGTTAGCTTCATTCCACTTATCTGGCAAGTAAGTGTCTTAATCTACTCGCCTGGCCACTAGCCAGCTAATTTTACTTATCTAACCAGAAATCAGGATGTCCGACCTATGGGACATTATTAAACCATAGATTAAACGCAATATGATCTTACTCCTCCATAGAACCGTCGAGCAACGTTTCGTTAATAGGAAAACTTGAAATATCCGCATGGTTTTCGTTTGACCATCCATATTCGAGGATCTCCTAACGAGACCGTCAGTTTCGGAGATTGTACGTCGGAATTTATTTGCGTTCGAGCAGCGTAATTAACCACCTTGCTTCACTTACAATGCCGAAAGTTTCGCGGGAAAATGGAACAGCAACGAATGAAGGAAATTCGTTCCTTTTTCCTCCTCTTGCAAAACGTCCTCGTAATTAATTAACATCGTAAACATATAATGTTGTTCGATTTACGATCGATACTCATTATAGACTTTAGCTGAATGTGTTCGAAATATGTAGTACTGATTTCGAAATAATTATTCGCGGTGGGATGCGCCGTAGCCACGCAGGGTATTACGCCCTTTTCGAATCGTGCTCACGCAGATCGATTCCTTTCACGAACCGCAACATCGAACGCCTTTGTATCGAGCGAAATACTCCGGCCGGCTCTCTCGTCCTATTCCTTTTTGTCTCCGCGGAATCCCGATGCTGATTGCATCTCATTATCCGTCATTACGCGAGATCAGAAACGCGCATACATCGGCAGCCGCACGTGAAATTTAACAGCAATTGGGTCACGCCGCCCGGCCCTCCTCGAGAGCGATTCTCGGTCCACGATTCCGGTGCCATTGGTCCGAGACGAATTTTCTGTTCTTCGGAGAAATTGTTTCGCGCCGACTTCCATTCCACGGTATTACTGGACACGCGAGCGAATCGATGGAAGCCTGAATGCACGTCTGACCTAGCCTTGCCTCTAGTCGTGCCTCGTTTCTCCCTTTCTGTGAAATTAGTACAATGATAAAAAGTCAATACAGTAATGTCTCGATGTACGTGGAAACTTCGTGACCAACACGCCAGTTATATCGTGTACAAACAGCATTCCCTGATTTCTCGCCGATAGCGAGCAAACAAAATATCGACATCAATTCGGCGAGATAATATAAATTCAGTGATAACACTTTTTTGTTTTTTTCGTGGTAGTTGCATCAATATGTTTATGACATTTATCGGATTCTAACAAGATTCAATCTTAGTTTAATCCGCTATGTGAGGTAATTTGATATGAGGTAATTTATATATTTAAATAAGACATTCTTTTAAGAGTATTGAATTCGATACGTGATTCGATCTAAAAACTTTCTAGCTGAATTGCAACAAACTCTTATTTCTTCATATGTTTAATAGACTGAAAATAATATAACAGTATTTTTAAAATTTTTAACGCATAAAATCCACTGTCTAGTCATAACATATAATTAAGTAATTAATAAATGTTTCATGCGTGTCAGCTGCGAAGTTGCGATAAAGTAGTTCCTTGTTACCGAACTTAAGAACCAGCGAGCATACAAAACCATAAAATTATTCAGCCATTTGCTCGCCGTACGAGAACAGCAATTGCATTAATCCAAATTGGCTGAAGGTTTACGGACAAACAGCTGTCAGAGAAGCACGAATGCCCTCGGTACAGACGCAATTCCTCCGAGGAAAGTTAGCATCCTAATTTTCCCGGGACGAAGAGTCTAACTTCATTCCTGAGACGTCGGCTATTATGAAACACACAGTGCAGACGAAGCCAGACGACTCGAAGAGTCCGTGAAGACGGATCCCGGCGATAGTCTTCTCGAAATGTCGATTGCTTTCTGAACTTACGGGATCGGTGTCGCGCGAATTCCGAAACTTTCGATCCATCGAAGTTCAAGGGAAATACGACGGACCAGGTGGTTGGAAGGAAGCTGTAAAACTATGCGAACGCGTCGGGCGTACGCGTTAAGTGATTTACTTGTTTAATAATCTTCATTGAACGGGGAAATTTATACATACCTCGTTTGCGTAATGCGGGACGACGTTGTTCTCGGTGTCGTCGAGGAGAACCCAGAGGACCTGCTGGCAACCATTAACAACTTGCTGGTAACTTGTTATGTCGAGCAATGAGACTAACGCTTGGGTGGTCCTATAAATATTAGGTCGGTGCTTGATCTTCGAGTAGAACGTTACCCTGCGTTTTGGTACCCTGTTTGCCACCCGAGCTGCTCCAACTTTGATCGAACCGCGGCATTTGTTTTATTCACCAGCACTCGAAGTCTATCGACCACGTCGCTACCGTGCAAAGAATTATTAATTAGATCCGGCTCCATAATAAGCTCCTTCCCTTCGGACGCTGCTCACGACTCGAAAGGTGTTGTCTCTAACACTGGCTTCTTTTAACCTTCCGACACCTTTCTTGTTTTCGACATTTTAGGATACAGTATCATTGTATATGTATGAGTACTCTTCGTGAATTTTTTCAGGTTTTTTGACATTTTACATTTAGGATACAGGGTACATAAAAATCTGAAAAAATTCATGAACAGTACCCATACCTGTACTGCGATACTGTAAAAATATAAATGATGCCACTCTTAAACTTCGATGCAAAATCAGTATTTTTCCGAATATTTTGAGATCTTTCTATAGCCGAGAAACAGTGAGTTTCTACAACCAGGATGTTCTACTTAAAAATTTGAATTAGTTACAGTATATGCATCTGGGTATTTGATATCTGTTAGATTGTGTTCGAAATTCTTGCATGTGACTATGAATGAAAGGAAAATTGCCCTAAAACTTGTCTTTTCTATTTCGCCCACAACTACCCTCTCGATTGAGATATAGGATAATAATTTTACACAACATGGTTTTTGCCGATGCCCTCTCGGATATCGGGTTGTACGATGGCCTACGTTCTGGGGCCAGCATTTTTGGAGCCAGCCGGTAGCTAGGTAATCTCTCTGTTCGAGGTGGAACTTCATGGCCGCGTTTAAACTATAGGTCTCAACAATAACAATATTGTGTTTCGTAATTTAGCGTAGACGAATTGCAGCCAGCGTATCAAGTTCCACGACATGAATCTGGAGTCAAAGTCAGTTGTGAAGTTGTGTGTGTGCGAAAGTCAATGTCCGTGCACGGTTTATGTATTGTATAACGAACGTTCTAGTATGGAACTTGCACAGTAGCCGGCTAGGTGACGTGGTATTTACTGTACGACCATACGCGGACAAGCTTGCAGACACGCAGAGTATCAAGTTATATTGCATTCCAGTCGTCAGCTTGTTATAAACTCAGTTACTCCATTACTCTGTTACTTATGCTGTTACTGATCACGTAACATCAACATGCGCTGTCCGTATCTATTATACTTGCCCTGAAGTATGGTGTGACCGCGCGATGCAGACCGTAAGGTATTTGACCCAAAGAAGTCGGTTTGTACTACTTAAACCCTTCGACTACGGTGGGCGTCTAAAGACGCTTAAAAATATTGCTCTTATGGTACGGTAGATGCCTATAGACGCTCATTGTAGTTCGGTCCACTGTCACGAGTGGCGCCTATAGGAACCCGGGAAATTTTAACGATTATTATTCCGGAAAAATCTTATTTTAGTCAGATGTAAGTGAATGTTAATTCAGCAGTAATACATTCTTCTAATCACAAATATAATTTTTAAATATCATTATTCTGGCAGATCTTATTTTGGTTAGACGTAAGTGAATGCTAATTCAGCTATTACACATGCCGTTAGTCATATATTTAACTATTATTTATATTTTGCAGTTATTTTTAAATAAACAATATTGTTTTAACGTAAGTGGAATTCAGTGTTTTGATTATTTGAATATACTTTCTCAGAAATGCACGTCTAACGAAAAGTTTCACCGTTCTCGGTATACATCGCGAATGAATTCCTACTGTGTGGCACGGTTCGTGCGTCTCAAAGTCTGCCGTAGTCAAAAGGTTAAAAAGTATTATAACATGTTCGTACAATCGAAAATCTTTACTTTTTCTCTACAACATTTTTGGTGCTAGCTAGTTGAAGAGCTGTGAGAAATTAGCAGCAAAAAAGATGGGGCACGTTTCGTCCTACAGGCCCGCTAGAGGACTCATCGGTAAGGCTATCCTAGCGGGCCCTAGCCTTAGACGCTAAGGTGGTTTTTGAGGACAACGGTACAGGAATATTTTGGTGACGGATCCAGGTCGGGAACGGAGAAGAAAGGTGGTTGGGGGTGGTGTCTTGATGATTATTTGTCCATCTTGTGGCGGAGCGTCCTCCGTGTTGCCAGTGAACAACGATGATAATCTTGACGACGGCGTCCCCCCCTTTCTACGGATTTGATCCATGATGTCACGTATTCCTGGGAGGAGATGGGGTGTGCTGCGCGCCCATTCTTGATTGATATGATGCGGTATCATCATGGCGAAGCTGTGAGTGGCGCACTCAAGCCGCAGAAGAAGGTGCCTGCTTGTCCCCTAGCATGGCCGTTCGAAGAGGATGGCGACGGCGCGCCGCAAATCCTCCGCGAATTCCGTCGTGATCTTTGGTTGCTGATCGTCAGAGTCGTCGCGACTCTTGACGATCGTAGGTTCGTGGGTCCGGTCGGTTATTGTTGCCCTTCTCTGGAACCTCTGGTGACAACAGATCGACGACGGACTGGTGGAGGCCATACTAGGATCCATCGCCCATATGTGAATTGACATATGATCAATTTTTTATCCTCCTGGAATTTTGTCGACCTTCCCCCTTCCTCCTGTGTTGTTACTGGATGGCGCTCCTCTCTGGTTTGGTTGCGGCGTTGTATGACGAATACACGGTTCGGCGGAGACCCCTTGGCGGCGGTTAACGAAGAGCTAATGAGAGAGTAGAGGAGGCAAAGCAAAGGAAGGAGAAGGCGTTTCGTCCTAAGCCCGCTAGAGGACTCATCGGTAAGGCTATCTAGCGGGCCCTGCCTTAGACGCTGGGATGTCAGAAGGTGGTTAAGCACGGTATATATAAGAATCGGAGACGGATCAGGTACTAGCGAGAAAGGTCTTGAATGTCTGTCCATCTTGTGGCGAGCGTAGGAAGTAGTCGGCATACACTAAGCATACAGTAGAACCTCGGTTAACTGGGAGACAAACAGCCCGGATAAATTAAAGCCCGATGGATAATCGAGACCCGATGGACGTAATTAAAATGTATATTATATTCCAAACTAAATCTTTATTTTTGAAAATTTATTTCCCTTCATAATATAATCATATTTAAATGTATATCTGTTCCTAATCGAGATCCGGTTAATCGAGATCCGACTATTTCTTTTTCAATGCTTCTTTGCTGCCACGCGTGGAATTACATGAAAAATCTTGTTGGATTCATCAGTTAGTTTTAAGATACAATGAAATAGACAATGATAGGGATTATTTTTAAAATTCGATTATATTATATTAACATTTTAATATCAATATGCTCATAATATAGCTCTATATTATATTCCATCGTATATATAGTATAGACTCTATAGGAATATAATAGCTGTTATTTTTAACATGTTCAGAACACGATCTATTATAAACATCAACTTTGTATTAACAAAAAGTTGAAGGCATGTAGACAGCACATACGCAGCGTTTGTATTCACTTTTCCTGAAAGTAGTATCACATACATTAATGGAACATTGTTGACTTTGGATCAAGTTTATCAGCTCCAGATAATTCTATTAACATTTATTTCA
This sequence comes from Lasioglossum morio, assembly GCA_916610235.2. Classification (NCBI taxonomy): domain Eukaryota; kingdom Metazoa; phylum Arthropoda; class Insecta; order Hymenoptera; family Halictidae; genus Lasioglossum; species Lasioglossum morio. The sequence goes on along the minus strand of OU744328.1, from coordinate 8,668,047 downwards.
TGACAGCCCAGTGAACGTACAAATGATGCTCTTGGTATTTATCATGCTTCAATATTCATTTTCATTATTATAAATGATTTTGTGATTAATAATATTACCGAACGAACGAGAGGTACTTTCACCGGGCAATTTTCAGCAAAATCAATCTTGAACGGAGCAGATCAGGTTATTTTTGCTTTGGAAAAAATATTCTGCAATTGTTTGTCATTGTAAGCAACGTTCACACGGACCGATTTGCTTGTAAATTCAATAAAGCAATATCTGTTCGACGTTGTGATAATCTTGCATGCATAATAGCAGAAATTTCGAATGGTTAGAAAAATTAGCGTCAGTCACGCAATGTGAGATTACGGTATCAGCTCATCGCGCTTGGAACATTCTTTTACGGACGCACGCGAAAATCGTATACGTTTCCCTTGTATGAAAAAGATTGACGGTTCGGGAAACGAGCTGCAGTTAAGTTAACAAACCGTAATAAAGCATGCGTGTAAAAGCAATTTATTAGTTTCTACCATGGTTAAGTCAAAATGTTTAACATTGGTATTTCAAAGCAAGAGAAAGTTTATACCAATTGACGCATAGAAAAAATGATAAATTTACAATAACAAACATAGGACAACGGTAGAAAATTATCAAAATTAATTGAAAACCCGAGTACTACCAATTTAGTACTTTATAGCAAATAACATTAAGTATTTTTATTAGTAATTTTGATAAAATAGAATTTAATAATCGCTCTCTTGGTCAATGGCGTGGATCAAATAAAAGGAAAATAATATTTTATTCAATTTCATTAGAATCTTTAATCTCTCAAATTTCAAAAATTTGTATAAGTCGAAAGCTATCAGGAAACCTTCAGAATAAAAAGAATCTTAAAAATAATTACATTTGAAGCAAGAAAGGAAACAAAAAGACTCTTAAGGGACCATAAAGGGCCCAAAACACAAAGTTTAACTGAAAATTCGAGTAGCCAGAAATTTTTCATAGAGCAAAGATTGAAGAATTATTGAGATTTGAAGGTACAAAGCGACACCGTGCTCCGAAAAGTGTGACGATATAAGGAACGATGGATGAGAGAAACAATAAATGACGGCGAAGAGGTTGAAGGGAGGCAGAAGACTGTTAAAACAGTTAGATCCGGGCGTCATCGTAACGGAGTCTGGTTCTCGGGTCGTCCAGAGAAGTAAATGGACTCGAATCCATCGGACTTGCACATCGAAGAGCAGAAGGGGTGTGACGGAGCGGTTCAAGCCTCTAGACGCCATAGGAAGGGCTGTGAAATATTGCCTCCGGATTCTGCATCCACTGACTCGTCTGCCTTCCACCTCTTTCCAGCGCCCCTTTTGAACACCTCCTTCACCGCCGAAGATCCTCCCTTCGAGACGAAACCAGAAGTTAAACGCCGTCGCGTTTATTTCACGTTGACGTTGCCATCCCTTATCCCCGAGACCTCTTCCTCTTCGCGTTTCATACTGCACCTGCCCTGGAGTCGTTCTCTCAACCCCTTCCCTCTCAAATATTCGTTTCTTCGATGTATCGAGCACGGTCCTTCTCTATCTGTTCAAGATTTTATTTTTAATATTTTATTCCATGCATCGAACTTGAAAGGCTCTGCGTAGGATATGGATCGCCGAACGGTTTTAGGAAACGTTTTCATGCTACCAGGTCCAATAGGAATGGACAAGAAAACATTCTGGAAAACACATAGTAGCTTTAGTATCAATTGAAGTTATGAAATATAAATCATTTTTTGAAGGAGCATATATTTCGTCTTATAAATCTCGTCTTTTACGAGTACATGTATCTGAATAATTTCTTACATAAGAAAACTGACGATGGCATTGAAAACAGTGTTTAAAAATTTATTTGACGTTCTATAATGTTCGAATTGAATGGGTTACATTGACGGGAGTGTAACACCTTAGTTTGTGACGAATCGACCGTGTTCAAGCGGGTTTGAAGCATCAATTTCGCAATTTTCACGGTACCTGTGGAAACAAAGTTTCCGTCGTTCGAGAAAATGGTCAAGTTGAAATTGTTATCGTTAATGCGCGTTCGCGTCCTCCGATGAATTATTAGGAAGCGATTACCGTTCGCGATACGTATCTGATGATGCGCGGGATAAACGGCGGTGGAAATCTGCCCGGCGAAAATAGCTGTTTGACGATTATTATTTTAACAGGGACGAGTGCCGACGTGCCGTTAATGCGAGGTTAATCTATAATATTCCATTTAGTATTCCCTACTCGATTATTTAACGACTCACCGCCCGGATACCTGGGGAATGTTAGCACGCTCGTTTCCGTGGAATTGGGATCGTTTAAAAAGGCGTTAATTTAACGAGAGTTAAAAACCAACTATTAGCGAGGGTGTTATGTTTCTCCAGTAAACTAGCAAGTATTCGTTTTTCCCGCCGGTCCATTTTTTTCCCCTTCATCCCTTTTTCCCTCCCGTCTGCTCCGAGCAATTAGCATCGCTCTTGCAGGTTGGCCATAGCGAGCCACCTGAAGTTTTATCGGCGAAATGGAGAAGCTTAAATAAAAACGAGAAAGAAGAGCACTGACATCGATTGCGCGACAAGGACGGTCTCGGCAGTCTCGACTGTTCCAGCGATTGTTCTCGTTAATTGGCCCGCGCGCTATAAATCTTTTTCATATTATATTCTTATCGACTGAGTCCCGCTCCATTCCATCCGAATTTATTCCACAGCCGTGCATACTTCCGGAAAGCTTTTCACGGGCCCTTTCTATCGTTCGACATCGCTCACCTTAATCCGAGATGATTTTCAAACATTTCCTTCGGTTCCGAAGCGTGCGGTCGTCAAAGAGTCTAGCAGGACAAGCATGGTCCAGCGGCCCCCACGACAATTTTTATCGAGATCGTTAATTTGATCAATTTCACATATATTTCCTTAATCTTAATAATTAGGATTAATGTAGTAATTGAAGGGTAAAATCGATCATCTGACAAGGTTTCTGAAGGATTACCGCGAACGGCAGTAAAGATTGCACGGGAATAACTATGCAGCTCTCGTTCGCTATCTGGCGAACTTGTTACGCGCTAGACGTCCAAATTGTTCGACAGAGAATGCTAGGTGGACGGCGCACAATTTTCTCTGAGTTACATCGGGGCTTACTGTCCTTCCACGTCGTTTCACCGGTCGGGGTTTTCTTAAAGCCGCAGGAAGCGGTGTAATCGAAAGTCGCCGGATTAAACTGCCGGCCCCTGTAACACAGGCGCACATGCACGAAGATTGCTTGCAGATTTTCCCGCGTTCAACTACAAACTAATCAAACTTTCTCGATCTGCCCTTCGGCTCGCGGCGTCGCAGCGCAACGCTGCACGGCATGGCATGGCGTCTCGTTTTTCGCCTTTGATTCCACTCCGCGGCCTTCCCCATAGAATATCACCACCATACTCCCCAACTACAGATAATTACCACGGGATTCGGGATTTCGGTCGTTCTTCCCCCGATCAAGAATCGAATTCTCTCCCCTGGTTCGAAAACGCGCAATCCGTTCCCGGTTGCCAGAAGCAGATTTTTCGACTCGCGCCGAGATCCGATTAATCAAACGGTTTTTACCGGTTCGAAGAAAGTTAATTGGTTCCGAGGAATAAATGAGCGCCGCGTCATTCTTTCTTCGTCGGCAACGAAAGATCTTTCTTCATTTATCTCCTAGAAAGTTGCCGGGCTCGAGTGTTTTTTTCTTTGTTACGTTTCTTAATGCAATGGCGGTTTAATACGTTCTCTTGCGCCGCCCCTTTTCTTTCGCTTTTGATTGCGGCGGATTCAATGTCCTTTCTTACTTAGAGAATTGTTGACTTTCGCAATTGTCAGCACGCTCCGATGAAATACGCTGCGTTTCAAAATTCTTCCAGTAAAATAACAAGTTGCAATTGTACTTATAAACACTACGTTTGACTCTCAAACCGTTTAACCCACTCTACTTTATTCATATATATATATGGTACTGGGATAAGTGCTGAGCAGTCGATCAAAGTCCTCTTACCAGAAGGCATCCCAGCCTTCCCCACATTCACGTTCACAGACACTTCAGGGCAATTTCTATATTCTTCAGAATAGTGGTACGACGCCTAATTTCGCTCTTGAATCTCTTTCTTTCCAATATTTATTTTTTCCCATTAATATTATGAGATTGTGAGTGCACGCCGTAGGACCCAAGTGGTCACTATTTATTGTAGGCCCTCTTGAGCCAGATAGAGCGAGCAACAAAATGACACGTTGCAGGCCTGTGCCTGGCTTGTCTCCATCGACAGATTAGTTGTATGTGTGTGTGTGTGTGTGTGTGTGTGTGTGTGTGTGTGTGTGTGTGTGTGTGTGTGTGAGTGAGAGAGAGAGAGAGAGAGGGGAAGAATGAAGACGAGGGTGTAAGGATTGTTTTCGGAAAGATAGGAGCAGTGTTTACAGTCAGTACCATTCGTGGACACCGAAGTGTAGAATAGTCGCGTAGACCAGTTACATTTAGCTGTACTTTCTAATAAGTAGATTTAAAAACACATACCGCTTATCGCCAAAAATTTCCAATCCCCATTATATTGTAAACATTCGACGTTACAACTACCACATGTTAAAATAAGTAATTCAATATACATTCCTGAATTTTATTAGTTTTCTTTAAAAGTTAGAACAACTATAATTTAATCCAATCATTGCATTTTTAACAAACGCAGTATTATAATGATTAGCATATTACTGTCGCAAAATTTTGTAACCGCTGATTTAATTCTCAACCTTCTTATTATTCATTATTTGTCACTCTTTTATGCAAGGTTTTGTTTATTGGTCGTAATTGTTGTACAGAATATGGAATTTTATTGCATCTATTTAAGTACACGATTTAAACAAATAAATTGTATAGAATAACAAACTCCGTTCATTGTGGGATACAAGTGGAAAGTTGGACGTGGTCGAGAGCCAAGTTTCGAATTATATACTATACCGCACACAAATTAATTAACCTAATTTCCGATGCATTCATGTTTAATACTTTCCATGCGCGCGGCGAATAAAATAGCGCACCGTAAAATGAAAAACTGTATGATTAAAAAAGACACGGAATAAAAATTAACATGCTGCCGGAGGTGGTAATTGCTATCAGTGCGCATAAAACCGAAGATGTTAAAAGTGATATTGATGTTTAAGGGCCGACGCGCGTCAGATGAGTTTCGTTCATGGAACCAGTTTTATGAACGCTGATAAAACCTTCCCGCACGCCGCATTACTCATTCCAGGTGTATCACGCGACTATGTAATCAACAAACGATTTAGTAATGTTACCTTAGGTTTCATAATATAACATTATGTCCCTCTGAAATTTATTTGCACGCTTTCTTTCAACAATCGACTATTTGCATTGTTTATGACCGCAACGGTGTTGAAACACTGAGGAAATACACAGGTAAATTTTTTTCACTTGGAATTGTTATGAATTTAGCAAAAATTTTTGTCATTTTCACATCCGTATTTCGATGGAGAGATAATATGCATTGTTAGGAAATCATTAAATGCACCGCCCTAAAAATATTTTCTAATTACAGGGTTTCTCAAAAATGTTGCGGTTCCTTGAAATAGGAGGTACCTGAGGTCATTTGTGTGGGAAACGACATTTTCCTTTGAAACAATGGCCGCCACAGCTTTGTTAAGGAGTTATCGTTTCAAGGAACCGCAACTTTTTTGGGACACCCTGTATATCGAACATATTTCTCCCAAATTTTAATAAAAGCCCGGTGGTCAAATACGAAGGTCTACAGTCAAATTAAAGTCCGTTGTCTAACTTAAAAATTACAACACTTAATTGAATCATCGCGAATAACGTATTTAATTGGCCTTTTAAATTGAAAAATAATTAACTGAAATCTGATATAAAATTAATTCAACGAGAAAATTTTTGCCGCTGTACATAGATAAACCACAGCAGTTTCGTAAACGTACATATTAAATCAAAAAGAAAGATTCCGGAACATTCCTCGAAAATAGGTCGAGGAAGAGTAATGCCCTCTTAATGTAACAGCTGTAACGGTTGTAAAGTCGGAGAGAACAGTCGTAAACAATGGACGCCACTACCGTCCAGATTGATGTAGAAGCGGAGGAAATCGTGGAAATCAAATACTGTTTGTACAAAAAAAAAAAGAATGAAACGTCAAAACGCCTGGACAGATTCGATAAAATTAATTTTCCACCTTTTCATTACGTCGATTCTCCGCAGTTTGGAATCCATACATTTTCCGGGACGTGCTCGTTCCTGCCGGCAAATACTAGACCCGACGCGAAAAGAGTCGGCGCTGCATCGAATTTCGAAACCCGCGGAGCACGGATCCAACTTGCCCGCTTAATATTTTTCGCGTGCAGAGCAGAACTCTACACAATTTCCTGGTGACGTGTAAACGACAGATGCTTCGGAACGGTATCGATGACCACGCCAGCGAACCCAGTCAATACGTTCATTTAAGGATAAACTTTCACGATATTGAAATTTCACTCGATCGATCCGATTACGAATGTAACCGCGCCTCTCCTGTCTTTCGGCCGTGAATTATTCAATGTGTCACTTGAAACTTAAAAAAGAAAAGTAGAAAAAAGGACTTGATTCTTCGAGAAAATGTTATTCCCTTTTTTTCTGAGTTATTTTTACGTGTAGAATCTCCCCCCGCTCGATTGTGCCATCCGTTCACATTCTGCATAACGTGAAATACAATATAATTATTTCGCGAAAAATCAACATGATAAAGACATCAGAAATATTATTTTTCCGTGTGACAACTTGACATACGAATTAAATGAAAGTCGACGTAGCCAGCGCTACTCATTATTTAACCTATAATTTGTGTAAGCTTAAGCATTTGTATAAATTGAAAATAGGTACAGTGAACCATAGTGGTACTCGGACGTACATTTTTAAAAGGATAATATAATTGTATAATTATTGTTATATTGTAAAAGTTTTAAAGGTATAATTGACATTGAGCTACACAAACCTTAACGTGACTGAGACGTGTTTGTACGTCTAGGGGCTACTGGGTATTGTTCAGTGAACAGGTGACCCTATTGGTACACAGTTGAATATTGTCTTCCGGATGAAAAGATTTTTCGTTCGGATTCGTGTGTACGTTTGTACGAAATATCGGTTAGAACACGTTGTGCGTTCGGATGCGGCGCATCACAGTTCTACAAAGAAGAGATCAGAAAATCGATAGGGGAGCGCACGTACTCCAACTTTTCCTCGGCTCGGCTGTCGTTTGATCACAGCAATGATTACACCACCCGCCGTAGCAGTCTCTCTTTGATATCACGTTCATTGCTTTCTCGGTTTTCTTGTTGAAACTTCCACCGTATTTTCTGTGCTGTTTATCAAAGCATGATCGGCGCGCACCGCCCCGGAAAGGCTAGAACGGAGCGGAGCCCCGAGAAAATCGGGATAAACAGGAATAAGTGGGTTTGACGTTTATGCGCGGACCAACTTTTCCAACGGCAAAGAGATATTAGACTTTAAATGACGGCATTAGAACGCGACCCGCTCGAGAGACTAATACCGAGCTATATAGTTTACACTTTGCGACGAAACTTTCCCGACACGACACGACAGCGAACCGGCGAAATTGCGGTCCGCGACGGCTTCGCTCGAAAGCGAAGATAAGTAATTACCGAAAACCACGATTACACCGTGTTTCCCTCTTTTTCGTCGTTTATTTTTAACCAGAGATCGGGGCAAATGGACGTGGAAGCTTTTCACAGTCTGTCGGAGCTATAAAACGTTACGTATAGCGGAAAACAAAACTATCATGGGTACCAAACCTATACGCAGTGTTATGAATAGACTGCGCAACTTAATATCAAATAAACTCAGAACTGTCTTTCTTTTTTTAACCTTCCGTTTTAGCTGATGGAAAGTTACACATCAGTACTCTGAGATTTTTTAAAATCGTTCTACTAATTGATCGAGTGGTAGGTATACAGAAATTAAACAGAACAATATCATTACTGTATGACTTAACCCTTATCCGTCCCCTATTTCTCAACTTCATTTTACCCTTCACGTCAAACTGACACAGTGGCACAAAATCAATTTGATGGAAAAATTAATTATTGACTTTGTAAATTCCTTCGAAGTTGAAAATCTAGGGTAAATTTTCAAAAGTGTCACGAATGATAAAACGAAGTGTAGAACACGCGATTTATCTAGAATCACTGGCGACAGAAACTTTTTTATTAATTGCATACATAATGAACGGTGTTTAATCTTAATAGCGAAGAAGACTTCTTTCATATTGAATATTGAATGCTCGACCATACTATTCGCTCGATCTCAGTATTGTCCGTGATAATGGGATTATTCCATAAATATAATTCAATCGGCGAATACGATCCCCTTTATTAAACGTATATGCAGATTCCATCGTTGCTTCTTGCGTTCGCTTAATATTTTGCTAAAAGAGACACTCTCTCGTCGAGACTCTGCTCGGTTCTCGATTAAGCTACCGCCCTTACTATACTGAAATGCAATATCCGTGAACGTAAATTTACCTCGATAACTGTAAAAGTTGTTTACATCCGCGCGTTATTTGCGTTTCGTTAATTTACGCTCGTCGGGAAGTTAGCGACTATATGTCCCGTGCGAGTTGGATCAGTTTCCTGCCGAGTTCCCAACAAACAAGTTCTTTGCCCCGCTATCTATGCGATAGGGCGCGGAATCCGAACGATAGATCGCTTTGATATTGATTCTTTCGCGGATTATTAAACTTCAAGAGAAGTCGCGCTGTCGATATAGTCGTTTAGAATGCACGTCAGACAAACATTTCTCGCTGTACAATACTTTCAATCATTTTCTCATATCATTTTCTAGTCTAAACTCATGTCAATTCTTCTGCATTCATTATTTTGAATACACACGGGAGAAACGTTCTACGCTGAAAGTTAAACTTGGCGAGAATGTGCTCTTTCGATATTCTTGTTCGTAATTTAAATGCATACAAGTCAAACGTTCTTTATTATGGAATCGTTTCGATCACTTTCTATTTTAAATTGTTGGTAACTCTTTAGTAGATTTCCAGTATTTTCATTCATAATTTAAATATACATGAGACAGATGCTCTTCGTTCTATATTTTCGAAATATCGAACATTCGAAATATACGCTTCACTATCTTAAAAATAAGATTAAAAATGTATAACTTTTTACATTATTTCACTAATTTTATTCTTCACGTCCGCAGGCTCTGCTCAGGTTCGAGGTTCGCAATTCGCGATGACGCGGAGAATGCGAATGCACATTTCCGTGTCGAAAATAACTGGGTCTCGAATGTCCCGAAATTTCCTTAGAGCTGCGTTATTATCCTTCTTTTTTTCCTTGTCCTATTCTGCGCCTGTAATTACACAGACATTCTTCCTTCCCATCGACTCTCCTTTCACCGAACTCATCTAGTCGTTTCATTATCCGACATCTCGTCATTGTCTTCCTTTCTACGTTTTCCTTAATTGCTGATCTCCCAACTATTTGGGTCAGAAACGATCGTTCAGACGGTCTTGCCTCTCAAGGAGGAGTTTATATTCACAACTGAGCGAGCGAAGAACACCACAGGAAACAAATGGTTATTTGGAATCCTTACCGAATTATTTTGGTCGGGTGTCTACGGGACAATCGGGTTCTGTTCGAATTGATTCTATCGGCCAAGACTGATAATTATGCGGGTTGTAATTAATGGTGGCCTCCCTGAGACACGGCATCAATTATTAAAATACCATCGCTTCATGGTTACAGGATTTTCTTTGCGTTGAAGCTACGATCTTCGTCTTTCGATCTGAATTATTAAAAATAATTGCACAATTATTGCGATGCAGGGTCGTACAAATTTTTTTTTTTACTGAAAAGGTTCTCCTCTCGGCAAAGGGTTAAATTTATAGTGTACAGTAATTATAATAAATGACTTTCTCCTACTGAATTGTTTTAGTCCCACATGAAAAAGCTAAGTTGCACTTAATAAATAATGCTAACAAAGAATCTATGCAGATTTGGGTTAGGGCAATTAAAATAAATACTCACAAATCATTTTTAATTATTTCACTTCAATATATATATTATTAGCTCAAGGAAGGCATGTCTTTACTTGTCGATTGACACACCGAAACTGGTAGTCGTAGACGAATAATTCGCCGCGTATTTACCGACCTTCTCGGTCATCTGTATAACACAAAAACTATTTGCCACAGGTACGCAGACCTATTCCGCTTGTATGGGAATGGGCGTAAAAGGAAGAAAGAACGAAAAGATAAATTTTGTATATAGAAGCAGACCTTTATGAAAAATAGAAAAAGATAAAAACCAACAAGCAACAAATACTAGTAGGAAACGGAATGCCGAATTCCTGCTGACCGGGGTCAAAATTGACCCAGTTACCGCTAAACGGGGTTAAAGCTCCGTGAAACGAATGGAAAACAGTGTTCTGAATAAAGATGATGGCCAGGGCGAGACTCGTGTTGCCCGACAGTTGAAAATGATTTAATAGGGAACGGTGGCCGGAGTGCGGGGGTGAAGTTGCGGGGCGAGTGTCGCGGGGCGGTTACGTCAGTGTGGAACAATAATCGCGTTATCGAAGTTTACGCGACACGGTGAAATTGCTAGGCATCGACGATCAGAAGTTGAGCACGGTCCACGGAGTTCGAAAAGTTGCCTAATTGTCGGAGATTACGGGATGATCGTGCTGGATCGAGAATTAGCCATGGTACGGGGTGAGAGCAAATGGGGTGTAGGGTGTAACGGGGATAGAAGGACGATCGATGTCTCGAGACCGGCGACGCACTCTGCCCGGCAAAATTTTTACGGTTTCCGGTGATTCGTGTGCGCCACCGACGAAAGAGAGTAGCCTCGCTGCGATCGATCGATCGACCTTTCGTCGAAGCTGCATCGAGATTAACCAGACGCAAGGTCGGCTAATATTCAACTTTACTTTCAATACACGCATCTCTAAAAATACCGGTTGTCCGCCTCGTTGTGTCGTCGCGAATCAATACGACGTTAAGAATAAACTACGCGCCAGTTTCGCAGAGCTACCATTCGGCAGGATCAATTTTGTTTTCGGATCCGAAACGAACCTAATCTGGTCCGCACTCGGGAACGATATAACTGCTGAATCATCATTCCGAAAAATCCCACGAAATCAAAGTAATTCAGAATTAAAGTTGATCGCCAAACTGCGAACGTTTATGCAAAATAATATTTTTTCTGCTGATTGTAAGTAATCTACCAAACCAGTATTAATTACACTAACACAGAGAAGAAGTGAATCAAGTGAAATTTCAAATACTGAGATTAAAATATTATACATTTACATATCCTAATTTAATCGAAATTTTCTAATTTTTGTACGAGTTTCACTGCAAATGCATAATGAAAGAAAATTTCAGAAAATCAAGATACTGAAAGAGAATGAACGGTTAGTGAATCAAATGTCTGCATCGTGGAATGTAAAGTTCAATAAAAAAATTGATGAATACAGATATTAATGCATGTGGACTTTGCTATGAAATTGTGAGGAGTATCCGTCGTTCGAGGGTTAATCGAATCAGTGGTATCAGGGGGTAAACGTATCGGCGGGTTACCGTCAAATTTTGTTTTAACAAAGAAACAAGAACGAAACTCACTCGGCATTGCGCATTTACGTATTCGGTCGGAAAATCGAATGATACCGGAGCCAACAACCGAATTAACATCGATCGCTGTCCTGGATATGTATTCTGTTTGAGACGAACCAGAGCCTCGGGACAGAATGGCGATAGTAAATTCGACGTTCGTCGACGTCTCAGGATGTTTACGGAACGAAGGGAATTAGTTTCTTATTGCGAGTGCGTTCGACTATTACTTTTTTTATACGGCGCTGTTTCGATTTCAGATCGCGCGGATCCGTTTTGACCTCTTTCACGGTTCACTGTGATTGAAATGATTATAAAACACTGTTGCAAGTCTGCTCATCCTTAGAGTATTTAATATTGTATATATTTGTTAATGGTATTAATGCGTGCAACGAAAACACCATTATTATCTCTGAATGTTTATACAAATTTCCATTTTCACGGACTATTGTACAAACAACAGAACAGGAGAATAATTTATTTCGCAGATTAAAAGATTATTACCGTGAAAATATAGAAAAGACATTTGTGTATTTTAATCAATATAGAAAACTTCTTATAATTTGACTAATTCTAACGAATGTCATAAATGCAGGTTAATTATTATCTTATTGCAACACATTTCCCTGTGTGACAAAATGGTAGCACACATTAAGATTCAAATTGAGCATATTATATAAACAGGCATGCCGAAAGTTTTACCTACAAAAATTGTAAAATGTAAGACTTTTTTGTCACACAGTGTATGCGATGACGCATAGCTATTCGCACGTATTAAAATTCAATATTGAAAATGTCTAAATGATTCCCAAAGTAGAAAATTTAGTGTGGCTGGGATTGACACATGTTTACAGTTATGTATAATAGCACGAAGCAATCTGCAGTTGTGAAGAGACTTCCTTTTCGAAAGAATATTTACAATGCCACCGCAGCTATCATTTGGAGCCTAGAAGGAATTTCGTCGAAGTATGTAATAGTTTTTCATGGAAACAAGTGCTCGCATACGGAAAAGCTTCATTTATCTGAAGAGCGGAGAGTACTCGAAACTTTCGGGCAGCGATGTAGCTTGTTAGAGATGAGTTCACTTTTGTAATGCGAACCGAACTGCGTTAGCTATTCTCATGGTTATTAGGGGGGTGTTGGAATGTACCTTCAACTCTTCATTCCCATGCATACCATGCATTGTTAATCATTTGATTCAGCATGACAAAGCGAACCATTAGTCTCAAAACGCTTTTTATTTATTCTATATCTGCGCTCTCGTTCCATACAGGAATCCATCTCTGTATCTTACCAGCTAATTTTTTATTGTAACTTTTTATTAATTTTACTCATTTTCCACGTATTAAAAATTCCAACGTGAACTACAGATCTAGTTTAATTTTCTGAATCGTTAAATGCACCAGAATTAATATCACTGAATTCTTCAACATTAAATCTACTGCAGTCAAATTATCGATGGTACATATTAAATCTTTTACTGAAATTATAAACACATTTCCACCGGAAGTTTCATTATTCAAGCAAATATTATAGATGAAACCGTGCAAAATTTATACGAATTCAATCTTTCCACTTCCATATCGCAACAGCAATTACTGTCAGCGTATTTTAAATGAAGTGTATTTTAAAAGTACTCTGTTTATTTTAGAAAATCTTGTTGTACAGTTTTAACATGAAGGACTCTTGTGCCACGCCGGTTTATTTATAATTGCAGACTAACAATCGAAAACGCGAATTTCAATGGATCGGGACGGCCTAGAGCTCGACGCATCGTTAGAACCATTAGTCATGTTCTAAGTGATTAGTTTCTCGCGGATTCTCAATGGGTTGTTAATGCCGCCCCATGTACACCAGTCAATAATTCTGCCTCCACAAATTTCGCCCGTAATCCAAACACTCTTCCACGGATTAACAGCACAGCCCCGATAAATTTTAGATGTTGCAGAACTGATACTGCTAAAAGCATTCTGTAACTTTCCACTCGTTCTCGGTTCCTGGAAGTTTACCAAAGCTTGAATAAATTATTAATTCTGTTACGGATTAAAAGGACCCATTTGCCACTTCATTACCTAGGTTTGTCTTATTGCGTGTGCATCGTTGCATTTCATCGCACCACTTTTCACGAAATTTAATGTGCCGGACTGTGTTACTTATTATTCTCACGATATCCTATTAAACGATGAATAGTGAAGGTAGAAGCTTCAAGTTATAAATTAAAAAGATCATTGTTCTTCGAAAACGATCCTTCTCCTCCGAACGCATCGATCCACCGCAGTCTCGCCCACTTCCCCCCATTTTTCCGCGTCATAAACACAGTCCAATAAACACAGAAATAAACCCACAAACTCTTGATCGAAGTCATGAACGCCACCAGGATCGATGACCTAACCCAGACCTAGCTCGCTCCAGCACGCCGTCGATAAAAATTGCAGGTTACTCGAAGCATTCTAGGACCGAGGATGTGACGAATGAACCTCCAGCTCGTAAATTCCAGCGGCGGTTTCGAACCGTGCGCACAGTTCCGAAATCGCTGACTAATAAAATGTCCGAGGTGTGAAAGGATCGCAGCTAAAAAAAAAAAAAGGACTGTGATCCCTGGAAAACCACGTGGGCACTTCGTTTCGAAGTTTCAACGAGAGAGTGCGACCTGCTGAAACATGCAACGGATAACGAAACTGTCCATCTCGATGCATCTGTCGTTCAGACCGGGCTCGTAACTTCATTAAGAAGGGGGCCAGCAAGTTCCGTGGAAGTTCCTCGGACGATCCGAAGTTTCGCCGGCCAGATAACTGGACCTAAGTGCACCCGATGAATTATGCAGTTTTGTATGCAGTCCGGGGACGGTGGCTTATGCGCGTGACACTGTACCTGATTTCCCTACGCGGCCACGTCCTCCCTGCCGATCCCCAAGAATGCAATTAGGAGCAGGCTCTGTGTAGGTGACCGGGGAAACGTCTCCACCTTGCAGCCTTCACTTCGCTCGATATCGTCCCTACCACGATTCACCGACTCCTCTTATTCTCCAGTTTCACCCGTCTTAATCGGCTGCTCCTCGCTCGGACGCTCCTGGCCCAATAACCTTATCGTTCATTAAGGGCATCGCTAACTCCGAGTCGAAACAACCGCGCGAAACTGGCATTATTTTGGCGACTCACCGCACAGTGGACCATTTGGCTGGAAAAGTTGAAAAAGACTATTCTAGCGTTATTTATGTGCTTCAAGGTCCATAAATCGATTTCATAGTATGAAATAAAAAATGCATTTTAACCCTTAGCACTCGGCTGTCCTCTCTGAGGCACCACTAAAAATTGCTGTACCATTCTTCGAAATATTGTTTACATTATTAAATATATCTAATCAATTACTAAACATTTAGGTACTGTATAAGGTAATGTACCAATTTCATATCCATAAAATTGCAAAAATCATAAGGTATGGAAATATTCTAGATCGGAAGAAATGTTTCATTTTCCAGTTAAAATAGCTCGGAGTGCAAAGGGTTAATATTTAACACGTTCCGTGCCGTGCCGTTTTTTGCTCGACCACTAATCGAACTTATTTGCTTTGTACTATACTGCATTTTTCATAATGCCTCATTCTTTTGGTGGAAATATATTCTACAGTGTTAAATTTATCATAAAATATATGTTTTTGATGCATCGAATACATATATCAGCGTGTACTACCAATGGTACACGCGGCCTTGAATGGATAGTTTAACGTGTACCAGTGATGGTACACGCGGCACGGAACGTGTTAAAAAATCAAAATGAAATTTTATGTATAGAAATTTGTAGATGTTTACATACTGTTTAACTTTTGTGTGAAACATTTTTTCTTCAAGTTATCAGAAGCTGGAAATGTCCGATTCTTGACGTCATTTAATTAATTTCTTCTTTGCGACAATATCCTCCGCGACGCTGTCAAGTCATGATTAACGAAAAACGAGGACCAATCAGATCGTGGCTACAGCGGACGGATTCCGGTTCGGCCAATGCAAACGTCACGGTCAGCGGGACAAGGTCAGCAGAACTCTGATTGGCCTGTGTTTTTTGTTAATAAAGCGCGGAGAACATTTTCACAAAGGAAAGCTTTCAAGGAAGTACATTTTAAGGAAAAATTAATTAGGTAATGGCTTTTTGAATCACAAAGGTTCATTACGAATGTGGAACAGTAACTTTTACCTGCGTTTTTCACATTGAACTTTGTGTCGAGTTACGAGATCTGATTGAAAATAAGCGGATAAAGAAAACCATATGCAGAAATTTTAATTGGCTGAAGTAAGAACGATTTCCATATAGAAAATCCACTCAAAGGACTTTTAATTCTATTTCATGAGTGAGGAATTGTAATATATAATTCGTTGGGACCATGTCAAGATTCTCAATCCTTTCTAAATAGATTGACTGGGATATTTTAAATATATTTAATGTCTGAAATACTTAAAATAAAAAAACAATTTAAAGATATCGCTTAAATGAATTAAACAATACACGAATAACGAGTACACTGTTATCAAAAGATTAAATGCTATTATTATTAAATGGAAACAATTTTCCATTGAGCTCTCGTTTCTCAAAATTCATGCAGACAATCTTTATTCTGCATACATACCCACAGTCTGGTTACAACAAAAAGTAATGCTTTACTTTTACCATCACATAACAAAACTGAATCTTAAATGTCAGTCATGGCAAATTATATCATAAAGATTAAATTGTAGCATGAATGCACACATTAGTTTCGTAATATTTTTCAGTACTTTCCAGTAAAACAGATTCTTTCTCTACAGCAGCTTGTTTCGCTGACCCACGGGGGCGCGACAGCGAGAATATTAGCGAAATAAGAAAATATCGTTGGCAAACAAAATCAATATTTATGAAGTACGCGAGCGGTGTGGAGAAGTTCTCGAAGTGGGTCGAAAGTTAGCAATTGTAGCATCGGTGGTTCCGAGTGTACTGTTCGTGAGAGGGCAGTCCAGAAATCTGGTAACGGTTATGGTGACCGTTGTTTATTCTGTTTGTGTGTGCATTTCATTCTATATTCCGTATTATCTAGTGGCTGTCAGAGTTGGGTTTACACTTGGCCGTGCACTTATCTATGCTGCGGTATCTAGTCACGAACAGCTATAAGATTGAATGACAGGAATTACTGCTCGCATAGTTGGCTGCGTACGCAGCATGCATCCACTTCCTATCGGGAATCTTCCGGCAGCCCTCGAACTGACTGTTGACACTGTTCCAAAGACACTGTTAGCAACCGTGAAAGTATCTAACTGTCTTCAGTTGTTACTTCATTAGATCGAAAAAGGCTGCAAGGACAATCCTTATTAAAACAGTAACTTCCCTATAAATCGGGAAGTTAATAAAAATTATCGGCATTGATCCCTTGGCAGTCGTATTTTCAATTCAATGTGATCAAGGGTACCATTTATTATCCTACTTGCTACTTGTGCAAGCTGAACGTGGGGGTTTAATCATCTCCGTGCATTCAGAACATTTTTTTAACAATGTCTATTGTCATCTTCACCGTTACCAATATTAAAAAGTGTGAACAACTCTAAATAAATTAATGTAACGGCGAATATGTTGTACAAAAAATTTGATCTCTTTGGAAAGACATCTGTGATTTTACAGAACAATTACTGCATAAATTTTAACATGATAAGAAAACATACTTATAGTCTGAAATAATTCGTTACGAAACTATATTTCAAAATTTTGATGGAATATGTTTTTTCAGGGGTAACACCCTGTATTTTTCGCAGGGTGAGTTAGGATCTGGTCAGAATTTAGATGAGTCACGCGACGATTTAAAGCGCGTATGAAACGTACACGCGGAGCCCATTCAATCCCGCCTCTTTAAGGAGTCGGTTCATCACGGAGAACCTTCTTCTCATTGCTGGTTCCCTTTCTTTGGTCTCGCGAACCCAAAAGGTCGGTCGGCCGTTACTGGCCAGCTGAATGCGAAGCATAGAAATATGCATACGGACTGAAGGAGACTATCGTCGGCCATTGTGTTGCTCCTTTCTTTCTCCGCCAACTCTCCCAGTCACAGATTACTGAATCTTTTCACGGGGAAGAGCTCTCGTGCGTTCCGGCCTGTTGTGCGCCTTCAACGTTATTTTACAATCGGAACAAACTCGATTTATTTCCCCTAATTATCCTACCGGCATTCTGAAACGGATAATTGCCCTGTCAGTTTGGTTCCTCTTGGCTGGAAACTTTGTATAACCCTCTGCTATTCGAAATGATCAGTTTGCTCAATTTGAAATGAATTAAGCCTGAGCCTGAGACACGAATGTTGAGCCTCATATAGTGATTCGTCTACCCTTATAAATACCCTGTCTGTGGCAGTAGAAAGAAAGAGGTTTGAGATAGATGCAGAAGCCAATAATTTTTTGTAATCGGTTGACGGTCTGAGGTACAAATTAATAATATATAAATAGATTTCATGTGGAAAAATATAAAATTTTTAGTGAAACAAATGATCGAATTCTGCAAGTATTTTTTGAAGGGCGTGCGAGGATTCAGGGCAGGATCAAAAGCTCCGTCAACTGGATCAAGAAATATTGCGCAATTCTAATATTTAAAGAATGAAAATATGATTGAGAAGAGTATTGAAACGGGATCGAGTGAATTACAGTTTCCTTTGTGCGTTCCAACTAGTAGCCTAGAGGGTTAATATAATGAACCCTTTACTTGCCGGACCTGGATGAATCGCGATGCTTCCGTTCCTAAAGCCTGAAAGTGTTCGGGACTCGTTCCGGCTCCTTGTATCGTTCCACGCTCGATATCGAAAAGTGAATCGAACGTTGCGAAGTATGTAACTCGACGCTGGAATTTTCGTTGCGGAACATCGCTGTCGGAAAACGGATAGAGAATCTCGTAGATAACGCCGAGGCCCGATACTGAAAAATGCACTCGACGAGCGGATGGTTCTCTCGAGCAGAACGATAAAACAGCAATTCCGGCGCGGTTAAAAGTTTCGCGTGGCGCGCGCGCTCGCGGAATTGTAAATCGGCCCTATTCTTAAAATTTCCACCGGGCGGACGACAACGATCGTTGGACAGAGACGCCGGCCAAGACGGGCCGCGTTGAAAAGTTTTCGCGAACGGAAACCACGGAAAACTACAAAGACTTAAATCTGTTCTTGCTCGGGCGATGAGGTAACGAACCGGGTAACACTGAAACTATCCTACCCCGAAGAAGTTTGAGCACACGAAAGACGAAAAACTGGGAACCGGAAAGAACGTACAACGCCGGAATCGGAAAATCTAATGCACGAAACAAGGAACAAGCAGTTCCCCAGACTTTCGGGGGATGGATTGCTGAAGACAATGGATTTTGTTTCGAGACCTTTGTCTTCGCTGTTGAAATAACAACGGCGAAGTTTAATACTGAGTACTGAATATGCAATCGAGTAGTATTGCATTGACCGTCTCTGTGTATTTACAGTGGATGCTACCGACTGAAGTTCGGGGAATAAAAAGTTTGAGAAGATAGAACTCAGATTTCGTATTCTTTTCTGACTTGTAGAAATATATTTATTGAGGTAGCGAGGTTCTATTGCAGTTATTGATTTCCTGATCTGCTGTCTCCTCATGTACAATAATTTTGGGAGACTCTTGGTGAACGACAAACGTATAATACTTTCATACATTATCGTATCTTCCCTATTCACAGAACAATCTTTTTTTTGTTCGAAGAAACAGATCATTCATTGTCCGAAGAAAATTTTAACAATTTAGAGCGACAAATTGAAACCGCGCGAATGAAAGATTCCCTCACCAATATTGGATCGGCGATTTTTTTTGTATTTATCAAACCAGGCCGCGCGGGCACGCTGGACTGTTCCAGTCTGTTATTTGCGGTCACTTTTGTTCGAGAAAATCTGATAGGTGTTTGCATGTTATACCGTGGACTCTTGATTTCCCCGTGAAGCAGCAGCGTTGCGTGTAAACCGGCACTCTCCCCTCCATTGACATTATCCGATATTTGTTTGCTACACAATCAATATTATCACTGTACTCGAGGCTTTTGCTTGTGGCCGGCGATTCGTTTAATGAAAGCGAAACACACGCTTTTCAGTTATACGCGCTTGTGTTCCGCCGCATCGCGCGTTTTCCGTCCACCTCTACCAACTGCCCCGTTACGCCCCCCGTTATTTTTGCGAAAGTAAATGCCCCACGGTGTGTCGACTATATGCTCAGTTGCCGATCGGTTTTTTACTTGTTTTTTCTACGGGCGCTGCGCCGTCGGTTTCATATTGTTTAGGTATCGGGGGTGGCACAAAGTCACAGAATTTCTGAATTTGTGTTACGGTCCCCGCATCAAGTTTTTCCACCCGTTACGTTCAACTCGAGTATTTACCGTTCCGCGAGCGGTGTTTGACATTTCGGCCGATGTGCCACTCGAACACCTACACATAATTCCTAGGAAACGATCGATAAAAAAACATTCTCGATGGCCTCCCACGTTGGAGAACGTCGGGCCCGTGTTTTCATAAATATATTCCCACCGCGCGGAAACTCGCTGCAAGCTCGAAATTGTACTGGTTCGACCGCACATGGCAGACTGCCTAGTGCATGCAGAGCCAGTTACACGACTTCCTAGATCGTAAAATGTGTAGAATTTGTAATTAATATGTACAGTGGACGCCAACGGTTTACCAATTAATACAGTCCTCCAGACGAGTTTCGTAGAGATTTTCGAAGAATTTAATATAACATTCTACTACATTTTGATGCACATTGGAAAAATATACAAAATATAGTTTTAATCTTTTCAGTTTACGGATTAATCCCTTGCCGTATTTTGACGAGCCCGACTCTTGATGAAGGTTTTTAACAAAATCTAACAAAAATGGATGCGTTTCATTTTAGATGAAATAAAATTTGATTCGTTTGTAATCAATATTTAAGCATTAAAATAAATGTAGCCATACAATAAATATAAATTTTCTTTTCAAGGGATTAGATAGGAGGTGTTTCGTTATTCCTAGAAAGCCAAATATCCCGTAAGGGATTGATGCTGTTATAGAACCGGTTTGAATAAAAAAGTGAAGGTGCAAATTTTAACAAAAAAAATCAGTTATTTTTAATGAAACCATATAATTTTGGGATATAATGCATGTAAAAATGGAGAAAAGATACGATCGTTTCGGCCTAGGCCGTATATCTGAAAAAGAGCAGCATTTTTCTAACTTATTGGAAAACACGTAGTTTAATTGGCTTGAGAATGCAGCTTTTATCTCCCCAAATGATGTTATGTACTATCAGTGCCACGTCCGCGCAGCCATGAAAATATCTCGTCGTTCGAGGTGTATGTATCAAGGAGCGAAAATGGAAATAGATGGAAAAAGTTGACCGACCGTCTATTACCCGATAACCTACATACGAAGAAAGTTCAGCTTGGTGGCCCCACGAGGACATTCGCGCCATAAATTATGGTGGGTTTAATCGCGCGTTCTCACGCCGTCTTCAGACACCCCCGAGGCATGATATCGACTGCTTCTTAATTTTACCGAGCCCCGAAATGATTAGTGTGAACATTTTATCACTGCGGAATAGAAACAAGCTGACAATTTTCGGGGGATTTTTAACTTGTAATGTCTAGAATTTCCGTAATTTATAATTTCGAAAATTTCATGAAATCTTTGATAACGTTGAACATGAGACATCCGATTTCAAACACTTGTTGTAAGTAAAAAGTATTGGATATGGGTGTCAATAAATGCTCACTGGTATTTGTAAAATAAAACTTGTCTTTGTTTTTACTGACTCTTAGAAAAAAATCATTGGATTCCATAAGGGAAACCAGGGTCCTCTCATATCTCCGGATTGTTTAGATTAGGCCCACAGTTACGCTCTTGAAACAAGGTATCACTTGGGATACTTTGAATCTGAGAATCGTTTCATCGACACTTCTTAATCTCTGTTTATTAAACCGATACGGAGATCGTTGATTCATTTTTGACAACGAACAATAAGTTCATTGTGCTGGTAATTTATTGATAATCCAACAAAAAGATTATCTTTTTCTATGAAACATGTTACACAAAGGTGAAAATGTTGCAAAAACGAATGTGCTGAGTGGTAGGTAACTAGTGGTACAACTATGGGGGTGATTCTACACAAAAAAAATCCGTAGAATATGTGGAATAAAATTCAGGAAAGTCGAGTTTGGAAAATTGGCGAACACGCGTGATACATATATTTTTATAGTAATCACCGCAAAACAGTAAATAACGTAAAGAAAATATAAATTCGTAATTAAAACTATAGAAAACTTTTAGTTTGAAGTATTCTATGTGATTGATTTTTGTGATGTACTTGTTTTTCAATGTGCATTCCAATAAAAAGAGTTCAAAAATGCAGCGAAAGGGAAAGTGACGCTAAACTTTTTAATTGTGAGAATGATTGACATCATTATTTCAATTAGACAGTAACATAATGGTGATAATCTACAATAACAGTAATAGTGTGACTGAAGAACAGACATCAGAGGCACGAGATTTAATTTGAAATCGTGCAAGCGATACGTCTGAATGCAGCAACGCTGATAAAAGAAATGGATTACTAATTTATTTCGCCACGTTTCCGTAACGATATTTTCGCATGCCACCAACTGGGATATCAGTTAAATGAATCGGAATGCCATTAATCTTAACATCGATTTTGTGACACTGGGTGGAGAGTTTTTTTCGCTTGGAAACCTGTTTATTTCACCAACGTATTGAATTCACTGAACGGGTTATTTATTACCAGAAAGAAACGCCTTTTGTTGCGACGTTACGTTTGAAACTGGTACTGTCATTGCTGAAACGAGATTTTCATTTCATTGATTAAAACAGACTCAAGTTGAATATAAAATCAAAATTCATTTCAACGGAAATTAAATAAACTTGATTTCGTTCACGCGACACGAATTTAAATACAATTGATCGTCACGACACAAACGTAAATTATCGTGAGAAAGCGACGTGATTCGAGAATAAATTTAAATCCATGAAAAATAAATAACTCGCTTGACCATCGAATTAATTTTAACCAAAATTAAAGTAAATGATCTTGACTTCTATAAAATGATGAAACACTGAAACGGTACGCACTATGTAGCGGCCCCTGCTTTGCTTCGTATACTTACTGCGTTTTTTAGAGCCCCAAAAGCCTAGACAGAAAAGCCCATAAGACGTAACGTGTGTACAGACACAGACTTAAGATCAGTACAGACATTCCATTTTATGGGCTTTTCATTTAATGGATTCAATATTTTTATTAATATTATTGAGCTTTTATATATAGAAGCAATATGTCTCTGCATTTTGTTGCGCGCATCGACGGATTTTGTATGTAAAATCTAGCGTCCTTAGACACACACCTTTCGTGTTGCAACCTTATGCAGTTCACTAGCTGGCCGTTCCATTTCTATAGTCTGCTGTCGTTGTAGAGCATTTTCTACAGAATTAGTAAATCAAAATCGTAGACAGAAGAATACATTGCAATCACACTACATGTCTGTACGTATCCTAAGTCATGGTACGGATTACAAATCTTAAGTCTGTGCAATTAAATAACTGTATGATCAAAAATCCTCGCATTTACCAAGCGTCGATAATAGCACTGTCGGTAAAAGCTCTGCAAGCTCAGCAAGCTTCTAATGGTAAGCACTTTAAGGGTTGTGCTTTTATCGACATTATCGACTGCCAAAAAGTTGGGTGTTGCTAACAGAGCTTTCGGAAAAGCTTGTGAATGTTTGTACAAGATATTGAAAGTGCTGATGAAGTAATATAACAAACGAAATACCAGAATAATCCTAACAAATCATAAGTTTTCGTGGGGCAGTACAATGTTGTTATCGACCTTGGATTTCAAAGTTAGATTTCTAGATCGGTAAAGTAGTGGAGTCAGTTGTTGCGAATACCATAGACTAGGTATAGGAGTAGACCAATCACCATATGGAGTTACATGTCCCGCAAGCTCACGATCTGAAGTACCCGATTCTTTCGCCCTCTATGATGATGAAAGATACATGTTGAATCTAGATCCATGAGTACATTAGACCATATAAAATGTATGTATTATACATGTGCATGTCTAGAACCGCGCGGATGTGAGACAAAAAAAATACATTGAGTGATTAGTCTACTCCTATACCTCGTCTGTACTAGTACGCCTAAATTCGTGAACTGTCGGTAACATCGGCCTAGGCAGAAAAGCTCATGACATGCAATGTCTATACTGATCTCAATTTTGTGAATCTGATCTCATGCCTAGTCTATGACAGAGGGAGCTTTATTCGGTGGGTATAGTAGAGAGTTTTCCACAGAAACTGTTATCCACAGTGGTTCCAGTGAGTTTCTCCGTTCTCCTCGTCTGTATATCCTTAGAGGTCCTTTAACGATTTCTAGAGACTCCTGGAGATGCTTTAAGGATTCTTTAAGACTCCTCGAGGTCTCTGCAGATCGAGAATCTTTAGCCTCTTAGTTTATTTTTCCTAGAGAAAGAGATAAAAGGAAAACTTGTGAAGTTTCTAGAATTCCTGCAAACTCTTCATATGAGTGGAAGTAATAATTTTTAGTTATGCATCTTTCTTTATCTACTTTCTCCATCATGTACTGGAGTGTCAATTTAACTATATGACATTAACATGCCGGTCAAAAGTACCTTGCTCAAATCTGGACAGTTGGAATTTCTTATAGTCCCATAGACAGCACATAAAATGCAAGCGCTGAAGAGTATCAACATAATAATTGAATTGACCAATTGGAACGATAGAAAATCCTGAAGAATGCAGTTTTCCAGTGGGCAGAGGAGTCGGCAAGGCTCTTCACCTCTTCGTGGAAGAAAATTTCAGACGCGGATGGCGCTGATCCAAGTCCCAATGTCTTCTGCTCCCGACATTGGCATATTTATTGTTGTATGAAATAGCATCAGCAATGAAATCAAACAGGGTCGTATTAGAGGCTCGATATGGATCTTTGCTCTTAACACAGCAGACTTTCCGTTCCCCAGGAATTGCGACTCTCTTCCCACGCCGTCCATTTCAACAGTTTTAATTTCTCTAGAGTCTAGAGAGGTCTCGAAGTTTCGCGTAAAACCACATCAACGCAAATTATTCGATGGGATCACTGAGGCGACTCAACAGATGCAGACAATTTTGATTACGCGCAAGGCTGTCCGGAAATGTCACGGATGACCCAGGAAATCGTTTCCGATCGAAACCGTGGCTTCAGGTTCCAGTTTTCACGGAACTTCCGGCCACGTTCCGGTTCCCTGAGCGTTTAGGACGGTGAAGAAAGGTGGTCGTGTCACGAAAGACGATTCGCCGATGTAAAATCCGATCAGCACCGCTTTCGCGTGTCATTGACTTTTTTTGCTCTCGTTGTTCGTGGATGTCGAGCGACGGAGGTCTATCAATTCCCCGAAAACGCCATTCATCCGGGGCCTGGCAGGGTAGAGAGGGAGAGAGAGAGAGAGAGTATGCGGGATGGAGATTGGCCGGAAAAAAAGGTTCCAGGGAAGGGGTTAAAGTGTAGTCCACAGGGGTGGATCGGCCATCACCGGGGCAGAATCGACGGACAGGACGGTGCGAAGGGGGGTTGGCCGGTTAAAAGCCAGGTTTGGGTTCCCATCGATCTAAAGCGGCGTGAAATTTTCCGTGTTCGCCAGCGCTATTTTCGGGCCAGTGAGTAACGCGGCCGCGTAGTAAAACGATTAAGAAATCCGCCCTCATTCCGAACACGTTCATTCAACGTGAGCATGACCCCGCAGCTTCCCTAATCTTCTCAACAATTTATGCGCTGCGCCAGGCTAATGCGACGCGATGTAAAGTGTTGGCCACATATATCAGGCAAAAAGCTGCTCTTTTAACGCGCGAACAGACCCCGACAGCCTCCATAAACGGATGAGTAATGAACAAACGGTAACTATTTTTTGTGGGTCGAACAGTGCCTCTGCGCCCGCTATCGGGCTTTTTCATCCGAGGCGTTTAACGGGTTTATTAATTACTACCGCCGGAGCTGTGCAACTTTCAATTAAGTTTCTCAAGGAACGCTGTTCTTACATTATAGAACCATATCAAAAACACTCAGTATCGCGTGATCCGAGAAGTAGGTCATTCGTCCCAGGGATGAATCTATACCTGTGTATCGGTGAATATTTGTAAAAGAAACCTGCCGCAAAATTGTTTATAAGGAAGAAAATTTTTGATCAAATTTCTTTCTTTGCATCAACACCTTCTACTTATCGAGAAGAGAGAAAGTTTGAAAGGAACTATATGTCGCAAACAAATTGTTGTTGAGAATTTAAATAAAGGAAAGGCGTATTTAGCCATCTAGAAGTCAGAAACGGTAGAAGAACTAATGAAGAACTATTTAGCATAGTTAGAATAAAATTACTACCGTAGCCAATCGAGTCGACCGTGTCGCGAAATCCGGTCAATTGAACAAAGAGACCGGTGGAATAAAAATCGTTGTTGACGCTCGCCATTACAGGCGAGCGGACACGATGAAGAAAGAGGGTTGGGGGCTGTACGCGTGCGTTATTAGTTTCATGAAATTTTCGCGCACGGCTCACTGAATATCGCGGACACTGCACAATTATAATAAAATACCTGCAGTCGGCTGAAGGAGCGCGATAACGAGAGTGGAACGATTTTCGTGGGAATTCATTGAGCTCGTTTAAAACAGAAAAAGAAGGCGAATCGCGCCGTTTAAACGATGGAAATAAATCGCGGCACCCCTCCGTCAACTGTCTTGGAATTCCTTAACGCTAAGTTTACCACAGGCAAATCACCAGTTCCTCATTCCACAATTATCGAAATTATGAAAAATTACGGTATAAATTCCCTTATTCGAATAACCATTAGAATTAAAATCGCGGAAAATAATGATTCAGGTTAACATTTTCCAGTTATTTGCAGTATCTTATTCAGTGTTAATTTGTTAGACAATGTTACGATATTATAATAGAGAAGCGTGGTTCATTTATGAGAATTTATTTTCTGATTTAATTTCGAGTTTATCGCGCACAGGGGATGTTTGTGAAACAGAATGTCTGGCTGCGAATGGTTTGTAAATCGAAGAAGCCACTGACAATGGTGTATAAGAAGACAGCAATTTATATGATAATTGCGTGGCCGCTTTTCTTCGGTCAGCACTCTCCCAGGCTCCAGAAGAGGAGCCCACCTCTTCTTTTATTTGATAGTCTCATTTCGATTCTCCATTTCCTCTCTCTGTTTATGGATTCCACGAGTATCGTGGCAGTTTCGCAACGTGTGTTCGTTCCGTTTCGCTAACGCATTATTTCTATGCTCGTATTTGTGTGTTCCTGCATTTGTGTATCTTAACGTCCATCCTCGATGCTGCAAAACCGTAACGATTTCTCCTTTGAGCTTCCCTTTCCTCGTCGCTGCGAGGAATTTGTCGATCGTTAATGGAAACACAATTAGACGAACGATGGGAAAAACAGGGAAAAAGTCAGTAATTTCCTCTTTGTTACCTTCTCCTCCTCCATTATGCAGCTTATTAATTACCCCTAATTTGTGTTTCCTTTGAATGTATAACTTATCACTCTCATAAAGGGTGAATTATTCATTGTCATAAAGGGTGAATTCTGCAGTCTCGCGGCCTTGAGTTGAAATTTTTTAAAGAGGAGGTTATGATCAATTTTCGTTGCATTTAGCCGAGGCGATACAGAGGATTCCGGGTTCCACGGTGAATCACAGTAGACCTCATTCAGCGGCGAAACAATAAAGAAGGAACCGGGGGCCGTTAACATTCCGCCTCTAAGGAGCTCGTTCATTCTTAATTTACGTCCAACTATAATGACTCGACTCTCTATCTATTTACTCGGCTGCTTATCTCTGCTCAGATTATTTCCTCTTGTCTTCTTTGATTTACGATTCCCGGGCTATATTGTGTTTCCGGGCGGAGCGTAGCTCTTCCTCATACATAATGCAGCGCCGGATCAAAGAGCGTTTGGTACAAGGCCCTCTCGTACGTGTCTACGCCTCTGTCCGTTCGCCTCTGTGTGTATGTCTATATGTGTGTGTGCTCTGCGAAATCTGTATCCGTCCCCCGTACGTGTCGGGGGTGTCGAAAGTGTATCACCGATGTTCAGACGCCGACCACGTGAGACTGTGCAAAATAATTCCCGGGAATCGTGCACGTGACGCCCTCGAGTACATTATCGGATAGCGACGGCTATCTAGATACCTCGAAATAAAATCAACAAGCAGAATAGTTAGGATCGTGTCCAGGATCGTCACCGAGCTAACAATCCTTCAGATTCTCTCATATTGGCCTGCAAAACAATGGTAGAATTCTTAAAGCAGAAAATAAGTGGACAGGGTGTATAAAACGTGGACTGGACTGAAAAACTGGATTTAAATTGTTTTTACATAAACACCTTCGAGAAGAGAAAAAGTTTGGAAGGAACCATATGTCGCAATGTACGACGGATAACCATTACTTTTTATACACCCTGTACAGTTTGATGAAACACCGTTCCAACATGAACAGAAAGGAAGAAAATGTTTCGTGACGTCTAGAAACAGAAAATGCGCGTATGTTCAACGCAAGGAACATGTAACAGTTAATAATACTTGACGGTTTACGGAAAATTGAAGCAACTTTTTGGGTAATGAGAGTCTGAAACAGATTCAACATAGTTCTGTAATGTTCCATGCCGTGGTAACGGGAAGCTGAGGGTAGCTACTCCCTGGAGAATCGTTTGAGCAGGCTTTTCTTAAATAGACTAGCGACCGCTTATTCCCAGAGGGTTCAGCGTTATGGGTATTCATTTTTCTAAATGAGTATATGGCCCTGGGGATCTCGACAACATCGCAATGATCGTCTTTGGTGGTTGATGCACTGTTAAGATGTAGAACGATGGAAGCATAGAAAGCTGATCGGATTGTCCCAGCTAACTACCCTAATGGAACCACGCCACCTAACAGCTCTGAGAAACGGTTTCCTACGGATCTTCTATCTAATATCGCCCAATTCGATGGAACTAAGTGAATTTCTTGATCAGCGGGCGAGCTGTCAGTAAATCTGCTCAGCAGACTCTAGCCTGGTGTAGTGGAATAATCATCATTGAGGTAAATGCTCTTAACTCGAGAGTCATTGGTTAGCGAAAGGTAGCCGTTAACGCGATCACCACAAGTTATTATTTCGGTTCGACAAGAGAAGTAGCGTTTTCGAGAATTTCTGAGTCCCATTCGAGGAGTCCTATGAGACTCGAGTGTTTCGAACGATGTTTCCATGAGAGTCTAAGATTTTTCAAGGTCTTTCCCTAATCTCCAAGAAATCTGAAAATCTCTAAGCGACCATTAACGTCCAGAGAGTCCAAGATAAAGAGAGCCTTTCGAAGAGTTTTTATTTGATTTTATTAATCATCCCCTCTAGCGAGAAAATATTGACCGTAGAAATCCTTAAGGGATTCATTCGTTCTACTCGACTGTAGAAACTCCGGAACCCTTAGCACGTCATCAATCCTTCGGGTCTGGTGGCCTACTAAAGCAACGAGGATTCTCTGGCTCATCACTTTTCCTGCAATCTTTGCTTGCACACTATCCGCAGGCTGGAGGTTTGCTCCCGATATTAATTATCACTGATCCATTTTTCACCAACGTGGTACTCAAGTTTATGCATCTGTTGCACGCTTGGTTTCCAAAATTGCAGCCGAACTTACTTTTAAAGAAATCAGGGTTGAAAAATTTTCAGTTGAAAACGAATCAATAGGAAATACAATAAAACTTTCTCGGACATATTTTTAGCCTTTACCTGGCACAGTATATAGAACACGACTTGTTGTTTTTAATGTTCATGAAAAGTTTGTTTATATACATCCATGACATTGGAGTTTGCAGAGTACGTTAATGTGGAAAAAAGCTCTGTCCCAACCTATACGGTGTCCCAACTTTTACAAGCCCTTACAGCAATTAATAGTTATCGTAAAATTGACTATTTGGGATTTTGTTAAATCGGCGATTCGCTCACTATGGGCCGATGGTGGAAAACGATTCGGCCACTTTGATAATGGCCGTGGGATAATCAAATAGAAAGCGTTCGCGGATCAAACGGTTATTTTTTTTTACGCCGTCGCTGGACCGTCACGTACATCGAGAGAGAGAGAGAGAGAGAGAGAGAGAGAGAGAGAGAGAGAACGAGAGAAAAGGAGAGAAGATGGAGAGCCGTCGGCCATAACGCAGTGTGGTCGAACGAGCGAAAGATATATGACCGGAAGCGTCAAAGGCGGGCGAAAGTTTCGCAGTTACGGCTTCTAAAAAATTCTATGCATCTAAAATACACGCGTTCCGAAACTAGCCAGCCAGCCCCGAGGATTTCCCATGAGTCGCCGCTATTTTCAATCCATAAACCGCCAGTCCTCCCCGCGCTGCTTTTGTTCGCGTGGCTTAATAAACTTTCAATTTCCCTGCATTACCTATTGTTAATATATAAATATTCAATATCACCGGACGATTAATTAAATTATACACTGTCAGCGGAACGTTCGACGAATGTTGAACATAATTACTGTTTTACGATCGCGCTTCATTCGCCGCCAGGAAAAGACATATGTACGTCAAAGAGCCGCTGGCAAAGGGAACATGAGATCGCAATGCTCAAACCACCAATCACGTCGTGGGAAACGCATCCAATTATGCAATTGTCACGTGTCCGTACGACTTGCAAGTTGGAATGATTTTTTTAGGCTGCACTAGGTGAATTAGGATACCTGTCCGCGCCTAACTTGAGCTAAGGATTGATTCGATGACTGGATAGGGAGATTAGGCGTAATGAATTTAATATATAACATAACAGCGTAATGAATTTAATATCGGGTTAGAAGAACTTACTGAAATACATACATATTTGAGAGCAGGACCTTGTTCGATAATTTGTAATAAAAATTAAATTTCACGATGGTCACCAGAATGACTTTTAGTCAGCTCGATTGGCAATTCGCGGCACTGCACGGTCGTCCGATACGATTGAAAAACAAGTGTTGCGTAAAAATTCGCCGGCAAATGGTCTGATGGTTGCGACCATTAAAAACAGAAATCGGAGAAAGTTCCTTTCGATGATCCGCGCAACATTTTCGATCGCAATTCAATTCGAAATAAAATCTATTGTCAACGCCGCGCTCGCCGATAGTGTACCTTTCAATTTCTCTCGCCTTCTCCGCGAATTGCTGGTTTATTTAAAAATCGATCGGCGAAATTCATTGGCAGTCGGCGACCTGAAAAAATGCTACTGTATGCAGTCGAGTGGCGATAAAAACGCGTTACCGGTTCTCATCTGTCTTTACAAGACAGTTCCACGTATTCTTTGATTGGCAATCTTTCATGTTAGAAGGGTGAAGATAGGCCTGGAAGTTGGAATGAAAAATATACTTTCTTGTGGTCGAACATGTAGCAATATATATTTTTTAATCGTAAATAAAAGAGACAACAATAAAATTATTTTTATACGCACTAGAATGAAGTCATTTTCATTTGTATCATTCTTTTCGATCTCTACCTGTTTCTACCTATAACAAAGTACGTGTCAAATGTTTCGCTAAACTATAAACATGCAAAGTTTCATCGAAGTCGAAATGATTGATAGTTGAATGGCGTTCCTTGTTAGTATGAAAACAATTCAAGTGTGGGTGAAATGTGTACAGTGTAACGAGAAAGAGTTCGAACATCTTCGAATTCATTGGTGTCGTGCGACCGGAAAAATTCAGCAGGATAAAAGTCGAGATGTCGATAAAAGCGTCGAGTTTGCCGGTTTCCTCTTGTCTTTGTGGTTTCGCGAGTGTCCGCCGCGGCTCTGTAATTACCAATACCCCGGGAGTGATAGTTTCTTCGGCGTCGGGTCGATTTAATTTGACGCGACGCGATCGGAAAAAGGGCCGACGGTGCGGAAAAATCCCTTGAGAGCCGCGGGAAAGAACCACTGGGTGGCGAAGGACATCGGGGGAACCCGATAATTGGGGCTGAACTTTCGAAAAAGCGCTGCAACCAAGGAACGCTCGCCTCGGGCTCATGGTTATTGATTTTTCAACACTTTGTTGCGATACTGGTCACTCCCGCTATAATATAGACCGTTTAATAGTACAACGGCACGCGGAGTTTCCGGGAGATAGGTTTTTATTTTAGAAGACGTGCGCGGAAGATTTTTCACGGAAAATATTTCCTCTCTCCATGTCTTTAACAGTAAACCTCCCGAGCGCTAAAATTTTTATGCAGAATAAAAATAGTTTCCATCAATCGCAAAACATAACTCACACATATATGGTATATAATACTTGTTCATCGTTCTGTAAAATATTTCAATACATTTTCGTCTTGGCACTATCTTTTCATAACTTTTCTAGTCAGACATATTCTAACTGAAGTGAATAGAAGAAGAAGAGATTAAATCATTATTATAAGACAGTGTACAGTACTTTTAAACGATATACAGGGTAGATAAAGCAGTGTTTTAAATTTACATTTTAACACGCACTGACAATTACCAATGACGAACATCTCACTGATATTAGTAATTTGTGTCTTACAGTAACTGCATAATTGATTCTAGTTTCTCTGAATCGAAATTAATTAATTTATAATTTATTAGAGAACGTAAGAGAGAACAGGATGGCGGAAGAGAAGAAATGTTTCTGCTTTAGAAATTCAATGGATAGATTCGCGATCGATAGTAATTAAGGAAAGGTGGAATGAGCTTAATCAGTGGACATCTTTCACGCGCAAGAAGAGACCGACGAGATCCGGAAAATAGCAAGGACCGGGCTGGTTTCATCCAGTTTGATTAAATGCTCTAAGGGATCGGCGTCGCACTTCTGTATGCAGCCCGTATCAAGTTTCCGGTGTAACAGGAGCCACATTTTCATACGTCTCTTGTACCCTGAAATTGTTCGCCACTACAGGAACGTATTACGCCTGTTGGTGTTCGTGCAACACCGACTTAATCTTCTTCAGTATCGTAAACAGACGGCCTTGCACGGCTACATTGTCGACCCTGGGCTCCGTCAAGGTTTTTCGACCCTCATCAACGGCGAACTTTCACGCCCTCCGCCCGTATTACCAGTCCTTTTCAGCAAGAAGTTCGATGAAATTGCAGGGGAGAACACCTAACGCAATAATAGTGATTTATTACAGTGGTTTTACTTAATATTCTGCGTTCCCGTCAGGTTCCCACACGTACCATCTTGTTTAATTATTTCAGTAACTCCGTTGACGTTTATGCGATCACACAAACGTACGATCGATTTTGCATAATAATCGTACTTCTGACGAGGGAGAACGGAAATTGTCGTACAAGACGAGACTTCGGATTCAGACACGTCAATTTTGATAGAATTTTCGTGAGAAATAATCCATTAAAGGATATTTGATACGATTTCTTCAGTGGTGATGTTCTATCTCAGAAGGGTTAAAACAACCCTCATAATTGGGGGTGGAAAGTATACTTTCTTGAATAATTCGGGGACATAAGGATAAACGTGAAAACTTTTTCAACTGCGTGGTGTGTTTCCGTGAATATTAAATCATAGGTGACAATAATCCTAAGAAAACAGTTGAACAGCATTCTGCGATATTCGAAAATATTCGAGCAAAAGAAAAATAATGCGATCATTATAATCGACATTCTAACATGAAACGATCGCGTATACCGCCCTGCATAGAAAGCAGGGATGTGCACATTTAACCGAACTGATGAGGAGAACGTCTTGTACTGTTTCTAACGGGGAATGCAGATTTTTCAGTGACGTGGATTGCGCAATGTATAAATAGTAAATAACGTTACTTTACGACGGGCAAATATTTGTAGATCTTCTATTTACGCTGTCGCAAGTGGACGGTGAATGTCGAGTCCCTTTGACTGGACTATTTGTTAGTATTCGATTCCAGTGTTTGGTCAGACGTCGTGGTACGTTACATGTAAACTTTTCTACACAAGTTCTTGCAGCTGACGTGTCGATACACCGTCGTGTCTCCTCTCTTGGGTTTCTCGTGTAAGTAGCATCAGACCGTGCTTGGTCAGGTATCAGCAAACATTAAAGAAAGTTTCCGAGAATGTTCCCATTGAAAGGAAATACTTAAGCATCGGCCAAAGGCGGATGCGTTAAAGCACGATACGGAGAAGAGGGCCGGAGAAGTTGAGCCTCGCCAGGATCACTATGTCGTTCAACGAGATTTATACTCTCCCGAAAATCCTATTCTTTGTAGCCGCATCGCGGAAGGAAATCGGTGCAATTTAAACCCTCTGTTCGGCTCCGTCAGCTCTAAAGTTTACTTGGGATTGTTATGGTGAGGATCGCGATCGAGATGATAGTGTCCCTTGCTCCTGGCAATCGAGGACTCGTTGAAACAGGGGCAGACATTAAGGCTTCAGGACGAGGATTTTTTAAATATTAAATTTATTCTTCTCAGAGTAGGCACATTATATTTTATAGTATGATTGTAGGTATTAGAAAAAAAGGAATACTGGCTTCCTGTTATATAAATAATTAAAATGATTTGTTTGCAACTACAGGAAGCAAGGATTAACCTCTTAACTCGGACTTTCCGATTGTGAACACTTACGTTGACATTTGTGCGTCTATTTTTAGAAGACACTTTTAATAATCCATTTGTGGCATTTTCTGGTTAAAATGAGAGGAAACACGAGATACAATTATGTGCGCAATATAAGTGATATTTCTGTCCCAAAATTTTCGAAATTATCGAATCTGTTTGTACCTGAATTATAGATATTCAATCATCTCAGTTTGTGACCACTCGATAACGTTTGATCAGTTTAATAACAATCTACAAAAAATCGAAATTTGGAAAATCCGTCTGTCGCTCGCAAGCACATCGGTAAATGGCCCATCGCATAAGTGCACCAGTCACACGCGATAAAATACAAGCCGTTTCATACCGTATTTTACAATCCTCCTGTTGTAACGAGCTCTTAATTTTCTCAAAATGCCGGCTCGCAATGCCGATTACGGTGACCAGTACTTGCATGCTTTCACACGTGCTCTCGCGAACATGTAAACCGTGCCATCCGAAATACGCATCTGTGAACTGCAGGTATTTTGATTAGTAACTTTATGTGCAGTGTTATTTCATCGATCTCGTAAAAGGGATATTTCGACATTGGTTTTACGTGACATTGCGCTTAGAGCACAACTAACCAACACAGAGTCGTAACTTGGCAGTTCGTGTGGTTCATGTACGAAGAATAAACATTCTGGAATGTGTGCCTGTTTATAGTAATGAACAAACGGTGGGTCTTTCAACAAAGTTTTATCATTTAACAATTTTAGGAAGTCCATGCCACTACTTAGCAATTAATGTCACTGGATCTACCAAACAGTCGTTTAATTATGACAGAACAATTATATATTTTGAGTATCGACTTTTATTGCAATGAGAAGACGTAGAATCACGTTATTTATAATATAGTCAATGATGGATTTTCTTTGGATACACGTGTGACCCGTTAACTGAAATTTCATATGCGACGCTACAGACAGCCATGACGCATTACTGACAGTCGATATTAGGCGACGGTGCAAATTGGTTTCTCGAATTAATTTCTGCGAAGGGAATAACTTCGTTACGGTCGCTCAATCTTCCAGGTAGTTGGATATCGAAAATCAGAGAACTGCATCCGGTTCGAAAACACGGGACCCTCAGCCAACTGAATTCTACATTGCCAAACAAGATGAGATCGTTTACGAAGTCGAATCTCGGTCAACATCAATATTCCGCGGAGTCTCGGCAGACTCTTCGTTACATTACGATCGAGTCGAAATAATAAAGTCAATATCATCGATTTCAATTTTCATTACTCGCAGAGCCTCCTCTCGGAAAATCTCAAGAAATCCCTCGTCTCGTTATCATCGAGACTAAGTACACAGTCGGAACCTGTTTATTCCGGCTGCGTCGAGCTCCGACGGTTTCCGAGATTTTTATTTAACATTTCAATATATCGTTGAACGCGGTACTGTTAGGAGTCGAGGGAGTGATGAATCTATCTTTAGAGACGTTCCTAACATAAGAAATAGGTATATATTTCTTATAAAAAAAATAGGTGGCTCTGGAGGACCATTGGTCAACCCCCAAGATTTTTAGCAGTCATTTTGTAATTTTTTTGGTGAAAAATACAGATTATTAGTTACAACAGTTAATGTGTTCTTGTTTTTCCCCACCCTATACATGACTATTCGATAATAAAAGAAGATTAACATCTTCGAAAATTTTGAATCGAGAAAACTTTTCAAATTTTGCAAAAATTAAGCTTTGTATTAGGAGGTAAAAGAGGTAACAGGAAAGTTTGGTGCCACCCTCTTCGCTTTTATGTTCTCCTAATACAAAACCTACTTTTCGAGGTTCCGAAACTTTCGGCTTTCTCGCTTGTCGTTGACTTACACTACTTAATTTACTAAATTTTTCGGCTGTCTGTCTCTTCGTTGAGTTTAACTACTGAATTTTCGTGCCACCTTCTTCGGTATCATATTCTCCTAATACAAAACACAATTTTCAAGATTTTTGAAACATTTTCGGAATTTTTGGGTTTCTACTAGGAGAACATGGTAGCAAAAGAGGTGGCACGAAATTTCAGTGGTACAACTCAGCGACAAGCCAGATGGTCAAAATTTTGTAAAAATTCAGTAGTGCAACTCAGCGATAAGCCAGACGGCCGAAAATGTTTATTTTTCCAAGTTTTTCATTGACAAGTTAGATGGGCGTACATTTTTGTGGAAATCAGTAGCATAACTCTACGACAAGTCAGAGTTCGAGAAAAATTGGTGATTCAATAAGTACGCAGATATGCTTGTTTATTACATTCTTTTTACTTATTTACATGTACATAATTTATATTCTAAACATTTATAATAAGAATGTTGCCTGGCTGAGGTAGACTGACAAAGCTGTAAAATCTAACTCCCTCAACTCTATGGAGTCGGTAATCCAGAAGCGTAGACAGAAAAATACATTGTATGCAATTCTGTACTGATCTTAAGTCTGTGTGAACGATCTACTCCTATGTCTCGACTGTGGTATTACATCAAGAGGCAACATCTAATTCTCAGGTTGGCTTGGTAGATAGCGAGGTCACCATGGAAAACAAATTACTAGCAGAACGAATTCAGCTAGTCGCTGAACAATACAGTGCTCCTAACGATCCGCGGACGGCTCCGAAATTTGATCAGCCGACATTATCGAATTAAAGTCGGCCGTCGATGAATTAATAGGCCAGGTCCCGGTCTTGTAATTACGCAACTGATTATACTGAATGCAAACTGAAATAGTCCGGATAGCAATTACGCGTTACAAGCTGATTAAATTATACCGCCACTGGGGGCGCCTACGGTTCATCCATCGATGGCCGAGCAGCTCTGCGGTTCTCACGCGATCATCGCGAAAACGCGGTTCGTGCGCGAATCGTTGACATTATTGTTTATCCTGGTCTGACTGAAATCGGCTCGTGGATAGAGGGTTCTCCGCGCGAGGAAGAATGTAACAATTAATAATGTCAATGTTCCATGAAAGGATAGTTCGTTATTTAATGTGGATCTTTGATGAATGTGTTCAAACTCGGGGATTCTGGTTGAAGGAAAAATTCGAAGGAATAGCGCACAGATTTCTGTATGATTTATGAATTCGGGGGATATGTTAAGCGAACAGTGAAACGAAACGTCTCTGTGCTCCCGAATTTCGATTGGCATGGTCGATGCTCGAGAGATCGCTCGGAGAGTTCGCCAGAGAGTGTTTCCTGGCAGCAATACGAGAAGCTAGAGTGCGATCAATTCGAGTTCCCTCGTCTGAGGTGGTGGCTCCACGGTACAAGTGGCTCGAGAAGTTTCGATTATCGACCATATGCACGCGGCACATGCACAAAGAATCGAGCAACTTATTGTTACAACTCGTACGTATCGATGATGTATGATTTTTCCATTGAAAGGTGCCGGAAGTGTGTGCGCGCGACCGTATTTGCATCAGACCGTCCGCATACAGAAAAGATTAAGGAAACCGGTGATGGAAGCACTGCAGTGTCTCGATATTTGTGAAGTAACGTGCACAAGATTTGGGAAAAATGCATTATGCTGTTGATAAATTTAACATGTTACAGGATTAGATATGTATTTCAGCGAGACACTGTCAATCGTAGTCTTATAAAGAATTGACGTCTTATTCATTATATGCTCTTATTATATTTATGACAACTATGAGTAGGTGAAATATAAAACAGTGAAAAGATCAAAACAATTTAATAGTATCAATTAATTATTATCAACTTATTATAATTGTCAAGTTATTAATATAATAACAGTTTTATTATTAATAATCTACATCATTTCTACACGTACACGTCGAGAATCAAACGTCGAAAAATGACGCCGTCGGAGATTCCGCGCGACATATGTAGGACAAACAGTGTAACGCGTGTTTGATAGCCTGATTGGATGACGCGAGGTAAAGAGGAAAATCGACGCCACTGATTGGATATTGTTGGACAGGAGTGGTCGATGTTTAACTATTTGTCCACGTATATTGAACTCTGAATGCTTCCTCCATGAAATTAGGTTCTATATTTCAAGTTGATAGGCTATGATGATTATATCAGATCCGACGGTTTCTGTGTGAACAATCATGATAATCGTGGATCGTGTGCTGGATGTGTGAATAGGTTCATCAATTTTTCGACGTATTCAGTGGATGAGGATGACACGGTTTATGATGTTTTGTTTTACAGTGAATGAAATAAAAATTGAAACATTTGAACATTGAAAAAAGAAGATCGTCCTGATTCTCCTGGTAGCTATCTAATATCTACCATCATTCTATCTATTCAGCAAGAAATAACACCTCTGTCTGAAAAAATAAGACTAATATTGTGCGCATAAGCACAGTACCCTCGCTCGGCTAAGCTAGGTTTCCCCGAATAGCGTTTCACCTCGGAGCGTGACGGATCAGACTTATTCACTGCCCAGCAATTGTGTACGCGGTGCGCCTAAAAAAGTTTTCACTTCAAAAAGTCGTGTTTCTCCCTTTTTCTATATCCAAAATGAGATACTTTTTTAAAAATGTGACTAAACTCTGCGACCCCCACGTTCACGAGGCAGTGGCCTGCGTTTCGGGGCAACGCAGTCTGTTGCATTCGAAAAAGCCTTCGACTTCTCTTGTTCCGTATCCTTCCGGGTCTGCGAAGTGGATGAGCCGTCTCGTGGAGCAGACTATCGTCAAATAGTGCCGACACGAGTGCCCCGTAACCAGCTTCCAGCTCTGTTCCCGCGTGCTCCTTGACCCGCCAGGTGAACTCGGGGGACGCGGTGCAAGTTGCGGAAGCTCGTCGACTTGGTCGCCGGCCGAACAAAGTTTAAGGTATTTTCTACCCTCACTAACCTCCGTAGTACACCGGTGAACCTCCCCATAAACCCTGTGTGTACGTCCTGCCGATTACGTATCCGACGACAGGAGCCCAGGAGGCTGCTCCGTGTGTAGGTGTTACCGCTTCAGAACGGAATGGGGAAGAAATCGCGAAGGAGGACTCGAAAA
This sequence comes from Lasioglossum morio, assembly GCA_916610235.2. Taxonomy (NCBI): domain Eukaryota; kingdom Metazoa; phylum Arthropoda; class Insecta; order Hymenoptera; family Halictidae; genus Lasioglossum; species Lasioglossum morio. Next base: position 8,628,847 of record OU744328.1, on the reverse strand, counting down.
AATAGGAAAATGCCCCGACCATTCAGCGAGCGATGACAAAAATTGCTCGGGGCTCGTTCCTCGAAAGTGTTCAAACACGACCGGATAAAAAACGGGCTACCGAAACGATAAAATTCTGGCTAATGTGCGCGGGTCTAGTTTGTCGAGCTTTCCATCGCGCGAACCTTCTCCCAAGTGTGTACTTTCGCCCGACCCTTCTACCCGCTCTCATAAATTCTGACACTCGTAAAGCTGACTGAAGCTATGAACACTTAGACCAAGGAGACGTCTATAAACTTATTTGCACGACGAATCAATTTGTGTGCTCGTCGCGAGTCTCGCTAAACCGATCTTTACGACGTTCGATTTTTCCTTTGTACCCAGCAACCATGTACTTGTGCGTACCGATTGAGAAAAAATATTGGACGTGTTAATTGCCTCCTGATTTTGATTTTACAGAAAGATGGATTTCAACGAAGTTATAATTTTTTAAGTGACGTGTCCGACGATGGCTAAAAATTTTCTTTCACGTCACTGTATATCAGGCAGTTCCAACTTGTTCCCCTCCGAGAACCGCAAGGTCTCCACCATTAATCAAACCTCTCCCACTAGTACATACAGCCATAGAGTTAGTGGGGCGATGCCCTATATTATTGGATAGTTTGGTTCTTAGCGACACGAGAACAGGGACAAAGTTTTACGGTAACGATAAAGTCTAAGAGTGAGGGGAGTACCTAACTAGGGAAGGAGCAGCGTCCAGCTCGCGAGCTACAAGATGGAACTCCTTGCTGTATGTATGACACTCTGAGATTATCAGAATCATTTTTAAGTGAAACATTTTGTCTGACGCAAAGTGACAATTTCTATTCATATTTCTCCAGGACAGTAAAATTGCGAGTGAAGTTCGCGGTTGATCGAATCGGCTGTAAGACAAAGAGTTTACAGAAGCCCCCTGAACCGTTTATACAGTTTCCTCGATACGAGATTGGTCCCGACAGTACGATGTGTTGTCACGACGCTCTCCGGCGGTTCGATAACGTCGCTGCTGGTAATATATCGAGCGAATATCGGTGGGACGCACTGATAGAGTCGCAATGACGGATATTGCCAAATTCATACACCATGAATATTCCATTTCCGTAAATCAAGCAAAAATCTGATGGCTATACGCAGCGTTCCGGTTAAGGTTCGGCTTGATTTCTTGCGGCCGGTATGCATTCCGATAACCGTTCCCTGTGCCGTAAATCACAAAGTATCGTATCCAAAATTTAATTGAATCATTTCACGATGTATCTTGCGCTTTGGACCCGTGATTTGTGTCTCGGCATTCCTATTCCCTCGGTTCTCACTGCAGTATACCCGCTGCAACGCTGTACCGTCTTTATTCGCTCTTTCTACGGAAGTTTGTATCGTTTCTATAACTTTTTCTGCTTTCCCATTCACTCGTTGCTCCTTTAATGCTCGCTATAGTTCGCAGTTTCTAACTTTCTCTAGCTCTAAATTTCTTACTTTAACGGATTCTCCGGACTATGTCTTTTTAATTATCGTGCCTCTTCGCAGAAAGAACTCCCACGTTCCGGTAAAGAATCGTAAAGACACGTATTATGGTTAAGAAATAAAACTGTCCTACAAATTATAAGTATGCTGTAGAGTTTCATGCAAGTATGCCGTGTAAAAGAAAAGTCTTCGCAGAATTATGAAATGCAAGGTTCAATTGTGCTTTAACTAAGCTACACTAACGACAATACAAGTTTTGTGGAAGTTGCATAAATTCTTTTTTTTATATTTTATATTTCATTCACCTTTTAGTGCAACCCTCAATTTAAGTAAATGAAAATACAATCGAGATGTTGTTTAACGTTCCCTACGAAAATCTTGTATGTTTACCATATATTCATATAAGAAAAAACAAATGGTGAAATTCATTCAATTGTTAGACTTCCAGTGTAGCATATCTCCTTAAAGACCACGACGTCTTTTGACCATTAATTTCAAAGCAAAAATTTAATTATTTTAGCGAGGGACATGTAGAGTCTATCGAGTGGGTTTTTCACCATCTCATGCACGACGATGATTGACGAAGCTGGCCAGCTCGACATCGAGAAGCCTGCTGCGACAATGCCACCGTTCGCGATATAAGTTTTTTATCGACAGACATTATACAGTCGGCTGCATCCAGAAATAAAAATGATGAATGTTAGGTAGATAGGGGATTCGAGGAATCGATCCAACAATTTTTCCATTGCATTCACCTGTTCCGTCGGGTCGCGGACGCAACCCGGTCATCGATCTCCATCAAAATCGCATCGTCCCGGTAATTTTCGCGAATAGCCGGTATTAGTATGCGCCGACACCGGGGCCGAACACGGGGGACACAACAATAGATGCAACGATTGGCAGGTGCAACGTCGTGTCGGTTGCAGGGGCGCAACTGCCACCATGCTCGATCATTCTCCCGTCTCAAGCCTGCGGAGCCGCAAACGCTCCCAGTCCCAGTATTCGGCTGCCTACTGCCGATTCGCCGTATAATCAGTAATTGCCACGATTCCCGCAAACTATTGGCCGCAAACATCCTTTATGCTGACTCTCTGTGATGTACGAAACCGCGGCTGGATGGGTTCGCATTGCGTGCTGCAGTTCTCTCCAATCCGACTGCGTTGACTTTGCGACCAGGGCTTCCAATTTAATTCCGAAAAACTCTCTTGCCCCATCGGGTATCGTCGTCGTGTCATGTCGGCACAATATTCGGCATCGTCTGACAAGCAACGATGTGTCCACGTCAACGTTTGCCTCCGAAACAAGGCAATCAATTCGAGTGTATACAGTCAACGATAATGACGCACTCGGGTAATATACACAGCCAGTCTACCAATAGACAGAACGTTCTATGCAACATAAGATCAAACACCGAAACGTTGACTTCATTCTTAACACGTCAAATATAATTCGATAAGGTGATTGCAGAAATTCGTGACTGGCTTGAAAATAGAACACATAGTTTAATCATTTTTTAGTCGCCATTATTTTCTAGAATTTGTTTTTCTTCGAAGAAGGTCTTGAAGTTTCTGAAAATTGACCACGTACTTTTGTTACCATTCGTTTTACAGGGTGAGTCACCTAAGACAAGCCATCTGAATAACTTCTAAATTTTTTGAGATAGAAAGAAATGTTTCAGACAAAAGTTGTATTGGTTTCAAAGGGTCCATTACTTGGAGTACATAATTTTTTTCAGACGAACGTGTTTAGCAGATTTTTAGGTCAACCTAGTTCTTTTTAAATGGAACCATATATTTCTGACCTGGTACGTTTGTAGCCGTTCGTGAGAAAATTTCATTCACGATATACTCATTCAAGGTTATTAACGCAAAAAATGATAAAGAATATAAATTCACTGTGAATGCTCACGTAGTGGGATATTCTCAGTTTTATTAATGTTGGACGAGGAGCAAAAATAGCTTCCTTCACAAGGCCGGTGGACAGTTCCCGGGTATTCAGAACAGGACCTCGAAGACTATATTTCGACAACTCGGCGCTAAGTGGATCATCGTATTATTTAAATATTCACACGGAATGTCCCAAGTTCCGACTAGCCGTCTCCCGCAAAGAGCGTCCTCCGCAGTCGGAAAGTTCGCCGGAAACTCAAGCGAGCTTCGGAATGGCTAGTTCATGAAGAACACCGGTAAAAAAAAGGAAGAAGGAAAGGAAGAATGAAACGAATGATAATGAAGCGAACAGTTTGCGAAATGGTACCGCGGAACGATTCCTTGGGAACAGCATACGTTAGGCATACTTGGCGGACAGCGTCATCGGCTTTGAGTTCATTAGCTGGTTACGGGACTTCCTTCGTTTTCCGTTAACATTTTCTTCGGTCGCTCGACAAAACTTTTTTAGATACCGCCATTAACGAGTTCCCTTAGCTACCGATGCTTAGCCGCTCTTAGCCGCTGCGAATCCGTAGGAATTTCATTTCCCGGGCCGCCGGCAAGCAACTTTTAAGAGTCCTCCGCTTAGAGACCAAAAAAGGGGATACTGTCGGACTCCCGCGGCGTCCGGAACTTTATTAATATCCGACAAGTTTTGTGCGTCGGCCCGGACTGGACCGGCGAAAATGGAAGTTCCCGCGAATAAGGACCGACAACCATCGAACCGATTCATTCGGTTCATCCTGCACAGGTTCGCGTTTTCGGTGAAACTGATGTCGACACAATCGGTACCGATAAGAAAATCTGTAGACGTGACGGAACGTTGGAGTTTTGGAACGAAATTAGTTTCGACTGCAACGAATGAAATTACAACTAGTCTGCAATCTAGTAGGGATTGTTTAATTCTGTTTCGTTATAGCACGGAACTAATTAAACGTGTTATAGGTCGAGTGTGTTGCCAGTTAGAAGAAGCGATTAAGCCGTTTCGCGACGGAAACCAGAAGAAAGAGGGTATGGAAATTTCATCAGTGTAACAGCCGCGATCAATCTCCTAATACACTACTGCCCTCCAACTCGCTTGTTTGCCTACTCGCGTCTTCCGGCTCCGACGGGCCACCCGGGGCCAATTTGAAATGCTAAATGGGACACAACCGTGCTACTGTAGCTTACTTTGTTTCGGGGCTGGGTAAGGTGTTAAGGGCAGTCCTGTTGGTTCGCGAAACAGCGAAACTAGAGGAATACATATTTATGGCGGATGGATTGAGCTAGGAGTTTTTGTGTTAACAAGCGCCCGTGAATTGCTATGAAACGAATCATGGTTAGAGTCGAGAAACGTCGCGCATCTATGCCGCGCGTCGCAGTATTTTTAATACAGTAAAACACTTTATTGTCGTATCACAAGCATTTGCAGTAATAGCCAATTATTGTTCACTGATGAAGATTAGAAGTTTGTAGCTTATACAGGGTAAGTCGCCTAAGACAAACCACCTCAATAACGTTTATATTTTTTAGATTTAGACGGTGCTTAGGAGATTTGATGGTCAATCCAGTTTAAAAAAAAAAACTATATATTTTTGAACTATACTTATTTTCCTTATATTATAGTAATACCTCATTAGTTTTCTGAAAAATATTATATTTTAAGTCATAATGTATGATATATATATATGTTATAATGTATGCTATATAAACCAAACATGGTTTACGGCATCAATAAATAAATAAATAAATAACATATTTTTGAACTCCTACGTTTGTAGCACTTCACGAGACAATTTCAAGGATATCGTTATTCAACCCTGTAGAAAGCAGAGTCTGGTTAAAAAGAGTACCTTGTCGAGAATTAGCATATCAGTTAGTGTGATGCTTCGGTAGTAGCCGAAGGAATGATATGAAAGACGAATCAAGGTGAAATTGATCTACTCGATCGAAGGTCCCAGGATGCATCCGTACGGATCGGAGCGTGACATTGTTAGGCACTTAGGCAAATGAATGTATCGAGGTGACAATTGTCGGTGGATCGGCTCAATGGGAGAAGATTGAAGATCGAAGGGCGGTAAAGGCTCAGATTTGCGGGTCTCGCGGCTACCATCGCTGGAGTCCATTAAAATAAGTGGCACACTGCGACGTTAATAATAGCTGGGCCAATTACAGCCGGCGGCATCGGGGCGCCTCTTTGCCGCGGGTCTTTCCCCACCCACCGATAGGACTTTCAATTAGCTGCTCAGCCTCCCTGTGCCCCTCTGTCCCTACCCGTTGGTGGCCTCTTTTAGTCACCGCTGACTCTTCCCTCTAGTTCTTCTTTCCGTCCTCTCGACGCCGCGACGTAATCGGTCCCCCGGAAAAGTCATTACGAGGGGGAACGTTTGCGAGCCGCGGTCAACCGCTTGGAATTTACCTCCGGCTCTTCTGGCTCCTCGTGCTTTTGAAATATTAATAACTGCTCCGACCGACCGGGGAATGAAATTTTATTGGCCGACCGTCTCCTTAGATCAAGACGTTCCACCGGAATTATTGCAAATTTTGACCATTACGCCGAGACGACGCTACCCCGTCCGCGACCCTTTAGAGTTTAAACCCTCGCCTCTGGTGATCGATCGTTTGACGACGCCGACGGGAATCACTGCCGCGACAACGGCAGTTCTTTCTCTAAGAACTTTTAAATATTACACATATTTTCCTAGGTCAGCTAAGTATCCTGCGACAAAAAAAACTTAAGAAAGCTCTGCAATATCAACCCTTAGCAGTCGAGGGGCGACTGAGAGTCACCACTAAAAATTGCTGTACCATTATTCACAATATTGTTTACATTATTAAATATGTTGTTATCTAATCAGTATTTTTAAACACACATTTAAGTATTTAAGTATGAGATATTATATCAATTTCATATCCATATAATGAAGAAAAAATCGTATAATGGGATTATTCTAGGTCGGAAGACTTATTTAATTTTCAAGTTAAAATAGTTCTGACTGCAAAGGGTTTTGAAATTTCATGTACGATGTAAAGCGGAGGACATTATTTTTCATTTTAACTGAGAAATTACGCAGTTTCCAGTAAATAGGATTAATTCAATCTCTGGCACGGTATCTGATGTAGTTCAGTGAATTAGAAAACGTAAGAAACAGATTGCTATAGTTTTAACGTTGCTCGAGAACATTGGAAGACGCAAAAAATAGGTTGAAGAAGAAACCCCGGGTTGAAAGAATTTCCAGCTATAAAAGCAACGAAACGATTTTGAGCAGATTCAAACGTAATTGTCTTATGCATAGCTTGTCTGTTTTTCTAAATCTATGATATTTCTATTTTATCTTCATATTGTAAGTTTGTGTGTATTTAATGTTATAAATATATCTTTTTACTGTGAATGTTGATTAAATTTACAATGTATTGATATTAAAACAAGATTCATCATTAAAGCGCCATCATGCTGACTCTGCAGAACACCAAAATATTGTATTGAGCAAAATAATGTGATATAGAATATTGTAAAATATCGATAACGAAATGAGAGACGGAATTATTTATGCATTTTAAAAATGTATGTTTGCGCTAATATATACGGCGCACCTACAGTTCAAATCTGGAAAGTGCGATTTTTTTGCAAGGTAAAGATAGTTTTTCTTTTAATAATTCTAATGAGCTGAAAATAATTCAGCAGCATTGTTAATAAGTTGTTCTGACATTATGTGACTTTTAAGGACATTGGTGTCAACACTTTATCTGCTGGTAGCCTATTAATAAGATTTTCAATAATTTTACAGTATCGGAAAGAACCTTAAAAATTGTTCCCTTATCCAAACACTTTTGTTTCCCTATCAGTTCGGCTAAGGAAATCTCTACTTTACTCCGATTTTACAGAGTTGTTGAGGGATCCGCAGTCAAAGTGCCAAGAGCTATACCGATAGAGTTAGTGACCACGTTGGATCGGTTGATGTTTTATGGATCAGTCCGACTTGGTAGTTGGACGGTCGCCGGTCGAAGTCCCTTTTAATCACTCACTCCGCATGTATTCGTACACACGTCGGAATTTAATTGAGCAAGTTTCTTGCCTGGGGAAACGTCCCGCCAGGACCGCGAAGATCAAGGAGACCAATAGTTTGCTCATTTTGTAAAGTAGTCGGATCCTTGGTGGCAGGTGGTGGCCGAATGCCGATATCCTTCGAACGATTCTGCACGACCGCAAGCGATCACGCTGGGCGTTCCTGGAATTCCATTCGGCGGTCGCATTCTGGACGTCCTGCGGGAAAGTGCTGGGTTGCTTTCCAGCACCTAAATCAATTAAATATCTCGCAGTGTTGGCCCTTCTCCTGCGCCTCCGTGTCTAGATCGCAGCATAGTTCTCGCCTGCACGTAGACGAGTCACCGTGCAATACCGTCAACTGCTCACCGGCTCCGAAATAAAGGAAATATCCGGGGCCAGTGGATGTCAACGAGCACCGTCGAAATTCTACGTCACCCGGATCTTTGATAACTCGTGATTTATTGCTGGAAAATTCCCTCTTTATTGCCGTCAATCGCCCGCAGTCACAATAAGATCTTCAGCTGGTAAGATAATTGTTCCAGTAACCAGCCTTCCTGAAAATAAATTGTTGAATAATTAGTATGCACTAACAAATCGTTATACATTTGAATGAGCATAAAATCTGCAGATTAAAAAGGGGGAAGTTTTGTTTGAAAAAGTTTTTGCCGGTTACTAGTTACGAAAGTAATTTCGTTGGTAAGTTAAAATAGGACACCCTGAGTATTGGCTGAAGGAAATGAATTATTTCAATTCAACGGCATGGTGTTGCGCGCGACGTTATGAGAATTTATAGAGGATCCCTGATTACGCGTGAATTATTGCGACCAAACGGATCGATAATTACCGCCAAGCTGCGCGCCTTTGTTCCCGTCTTTGTCGTGATTAATATTCATTTACACTCGTCGACCGAGAGACTTTTCATAATCCAGTTCACGGTCGGTCACGACGAAATGTGTGGAAAGATTATGGTTGAAGGTAACAGTTTGATTTTGCATTACGATTACATATGAATTATTGCAACAAAAATCCTATGTGCCAATTTGACGTTCTCAAGTCACAGTAGCTTCAATTTATCAATAGAAAATTTAAAAATAAAGTGAAATAAGAGACCATTTCAATAACTTCATTGTTACAAGAAATTATCCCAAATTGGGAGCACTACTACCCCACGTTAGAAACACCTTGTTCCCTAAGTGATGTGTATAATGTCCCACCCTGTATAATATCCATTATCAATTAAAAGAAAAGCCTCCCTATATTAGGTAACTGTTCTCTGCTTCCTGTTACTTGTATCCTCATCTCCCAAAATCGAGCCAGATGATTTTTAATCGATCCGACTGGCACGATTTATCACTTCTACCGTTTGTCCGAGCAGAATAGCGGTATCGGTGAACGGTTTCGCGGCGTCGCGTCGGTCGCGTGAAAAAGGACCGAGGTTCGAGTATAACGTCCGCGAAGTGATTCCAAAAACCGGGTCACACGGACATTTTGTGCGATACACCGTCGAAACGAACTGATATTGTTCCGTAAACCACTGTTCACACGCTTTATTCGCGCCCCCGCGACAACAGAGGCTCGCGCATTGTTATCGTTATCGCGTGCACGCACAAATGACGCCGCAGGAACTCCGGTGGAACGCCGCGCGACGGATTATTATCGGCCGGTGTCTCTCTCTCTCTCGCCTTCTTCCTCACGGCCGTGGATTCTCGCGCAATTAAAAATTACGAGCACCGGAGATTATTGGTAGCCATCAAGTGGCTCTCTCTCTCTCTCTCTCTCTCTCTCTCTCTCTCTCTCTCTCTCTTCGCGTTATTCGACGCCCGTTGTCCTCGAGTTATCGGGACCCGTTAAATTTATATCCGCCGCTGATCCACCCAGAAACGAGATAATGCCCCACTTTCATGGGACTCCATTGTCGCCGAGAATCAAATATATATTCCCCCCAAGCTTTCGCGGGCGAAATTCCGGAATATAACTCTGGTTCGTAATTTTTTATTAGCCTGACGGAAATTTGGATTTTCAACGACCGTATTAACCTCTATATCGTTAACATATATTTTCCAGCCGCATTTTAATGAGAACGTAAGAGCGAGTACGAAATTATCTTAAAAACGAGTACTCGGTTTTTAACAGGAACCTAATAGAATTTTGCATGTATGTTGCAAGCGGATATCTGGTTATTGAATTAACATGTTCTTTCATCGCTTACGGGTCATGATAATTCTACGAAAAGAGTTAGTAACGTGGAGTTTAAGCGTCCGAGTGCTGTGTCCGAATTGTCATTTAAGTACTCGATTTGTGGCAATTAAACTAACTAAATAGCTGTTTCATTGAGGATATTTGAAAGACTAATGTGTCTACACGAGATTTCATGAAAAGTACATTTTTATAAATTATTAATTAGTGCTCTGAACGGTCCTAAGCATTGTCAATTATATAGCTATAAAAATCTCCGTTGTCCGAGGGTTAATGGTGCACGTAGTATAAGTAAAATTAGTCGAACAACAAGTTTGGGATTATTGAAATAATTCTGTAGCCTTGTTCTACTTTTGAGTTTAAATATTCAGTCAATAGTTCTTACAATCACATACATTTATTAATAAAATACAAGAAATTTGCTATAGTAGCAAAAAGCTACTACTTCAGAAATTCGATTTTAGATTTTTTCCTGTACGTCGGTCTATACTTAAATATGCATTCTTAAACGTGTAATCAGTGTCTGCGGGCTTGGAACATTGAACCTCTTCTGCTATTCAGCTTCAGTCGGCCGTGTAAACAGCTCATTTAATCGTCACTGGGCCTCGACGCAACGTCTCGAGTCGTGAAACGCCCCGTGGTATTGCTCATTAAAGGGAGCACGCTGCCGGGACATCCAGGACGATATGGTCGACTGTCACTAGGCACACCTGTCAGGCCCGAATCAAGTCGTTTGTTACGTTAATTGCTCTCTCGTGTCGCGTGCATTACCGCGACGATCTTTCACGGTTTACTCCCGTTCTTCGCTTCGCTGGCCCATGAACCGCTGCGTCCTCCTCTATGGCTCCCAGTCCTTTGTACACTGACTGGATATATTCGTGATGATCGATCGATCGGTAATCAATGCTGCCCGAGCTCGACACTATCGTGGAATATCAATTCTTGGAGTCAGAGTATGCAAATTCGCTTAAGACTGCTAGATTGCCGAATCGATACGTTTGTAGAGTGGATTGTTTGAATCTCGATACATACAATACAATAGTTTCATATGACATAATAAAATTTATATATTATATAGATTACCAAGGAAATCTATAAATATTTAAGACTGTTAGATCGCCGAATCGATGCATCTGTATAGTGGATTGTTTGAACCTTGATACAATAGTTCTATTCGATATAATAAGATTTATATCTTCTTCTTCTATTCTATATAAATAAAAATTAAATGCTGTTCGTTGGTAAACGCATCACTTGAGAACGACTGGATCGATTTGGCTAATTTTTTAGAAAAATGTTTATAATAGTCTGAATAAGGTTTTTAGTTTCCCGGAAAAATGGAAAATTCTGGAAAGAATGAAAGTGCTTTTTTCTATGAAATTTTTGTATGAACTCGAGACCATAACTCACAATTCGAACGATGGGTATGCATAATTCTTTTTTTGTTTTGTTCGTTATGGTCCTACAAAAATTTTCAGGAAAAAAATTCGACACAATTACAAAGGAAAGTCAGAAAATTCAGGCAAACTGCAAAAATCATCATTTTAAATTGAATATCCATGGCCATAATCGTTAATAGGTACAATGATCACTCAAAAATACGTTTTTTCTCATTTTTACTTTCTTTAAACATTTCCAATAGCTTTTCACAAATTCACAAAACGATCATCACAAACAAATTTATTGAAATTCGGATAGTCTGTCGGGTCAACTAATATTATATGTATAGATTTCCAAGGACACATTTTACAGGACATCAATTTTCATTTGAAACAATATCTACTGCCAGAGATACTTGTAAATATATTGTACTAGCTGTACCCGCGACTTTGTCCACGTGTAATAACAAATCCTGGTTGATTATTAACGTAATTAAATTTCCAATCGCTAAAGTGGTCTCGGATAGAGATAGAGATATTATTTTTCGAAAAAGAAATTTAACGAAATTAATTTAAAAATGGTTAGAAAAAATATATTTATTACGATAGGTGGGCAGGAATAATTTTTTAATGAATTTTAGGGTAATAGAGTAATAGAGATATTATATTTGAAGGTAATAACCATTACTGGATATAAAAGGGTGACAACCCTTGTAACGCGTTTGCACAAGGGTCTTGAATAATAATACTGTAAAGTTTCGTCACAATCACAATGAAAACTTGGAGCGAATGGTAGAACAAGGGCGCAGTGAGACAAGCAATAGCAATAAAACCAGGTACGTCAGAATAGAGTAGTTTGCTTCCTATCGTCTTATCATGCCCAGGAAGCTGTAAAGTAGAAAACGATCGCGAACGATTGATCCCTGCGGAACGAGTTACTGAACAGAAGTACGATATATCTCCTTGTTTCCTTGGTAAACTTAACACTTCCCGAGTTCGAGTTGGATCATTAGATTAGCTACTTCTGTAGTTGTAACTTCCCAACACTTCACTGGTATACTTGCTAAAATTTAACGAATGCTTTCGAATGTTACGCATCAATCAAATAATGCGCCAATGTTTGATTTATGATTTATTGGCTAACTAGCCAATGCTTTCGCCACGAACCATTTTTATTTAGGAGTATAAAAAACGTTAATTTCTTCTAGGTTCTACGCTTCGAGCAGTATTACTTTTCAGCTGAAATATTAATTTTGCGTTAGTTGAACATTGGTTCGTTAAATAAACACATACACACGTGGAAAATACTTGTCGTTTGAATGTTTTCAATTTATTATATATAATTTTATTCTTTCAAAGAGTACATAAAAGATTTATCATCACACATATTCGTGATATTATTTATATTTTTTTTTGAGTGACAAAATTTGTTATCCTAAAATTCAATGTAGTTTGAAGTAAAATAAATTTTAACGAGCCGTCGAATTTCTCTGTATCAGTCTACAGTTTAACAGATTTGGCAAATTTAGCTAGACTGTGTTCATTGCGTCTTCGAGATGCAGTCCGTGGTGTCTTTCAAAATTTGCTGCAGGTTCCTCAGAGCCTCCATTTGAGCTTGGGCGTGGCATTTGGTAGCCTCTTTCAATTGCTGCGTCGCTGATGCCTCGGCATTTTTAACGGCGCCGTTCAAGCCGTCGGCGATTTCCTTTCTTCGTTGAGCGGCCTCCTTTGTTCTGCTCGCGACGCACTTGACGAATTCGTTCGTGTCCATGCATTCTTTCAGTATCTGTTTCATCGCGATCCTCAGATTCTCCGCCGTTTGTATCTCTGCTTCGAACTTTGTCTTCACCGCACGGAGACCCGATGCGGCCTTATCGTTGCAGATTTTTATTCTATTCGCGTAGGTGTCTTTGACGGCGTCGAGACGGTCCATTTGCCCCTTCGAGCATACCTGCAATAATTTACTTGAACCTCTCGTGTCGCTTGTGTCATACTGGTCGCGAGGTGGCTAAGAAAACGCCGCCATTTGTGAATTACGAATTCTGAACGGAATCCTATGGAAATGCAGTTTACTGCTCCCCGAAATGAGGCTACCGCCGCGTGGAGCGCGTTTCATGATCGTGAGCAAGGATCCCGAACACAAGAGACAATTTCTATAGCAATGTTCCCAGTTTAACCCTCTAAATGTTCGCGTTACCAAACGGGGACAGAATTTGAATAATCTTCTATCGTCCTTATATTTTCCATTTATGCTCGCTGATCCCCTAACCTCTTCGAAGACGAATACTTTAGTGCGAAAAAGATTATGTGATTCTTTCGATTAAAATCTGTTCTTTCACGCGACAAATTTTTTGCTTCTATTATGGCGAGATTCTGCAGCGAATAGTTCTCCAACGGATTTTAATTATTGTATTATTTCTAAATATACGAAGCGAAGCCTACGAATTACTTCGTATACACTGAACCATAGTAATGTTTGGAAACTTTTAAAAGGACGATAACTTTTTAAATATCAGACTTGGATTTCTTTGAGAAGTTAGAACAATTAATAAAAATGTTGACAATAGGGGACCCAAATCCTATGACCTTCATCTTCACATGTGTTGTCAAGGTCAACGTTCCAAGCTACTTTACCCAATACACGTACCCGTCGCTCGGTCTTTGTTTCAGAGATAAATGTAAAAAAACTTCCCTTAAATTTAGTTCACAGGTTCACTTTATTCTCCTAGATGCTGTCACTGAACGGTAATTAAAACAGGTAGGTGAAGGTAAAGATCATCGGAGCTGGGTACTCTTTTGTCAATATTTCCATTAATTGACTTCTCAAAAAAGTCCAAGTCGTATGATCTGATATTAAAAAAGTTATCGTCCTTTTAAAAGTGTCCGAATATTACTGTGGTTCAGTGTACCTGATGCAGTGACAATCAGCAGCGAAAGGAAGATCTACGAATAATTTTGAACTCGGGTTTCGAACGAATAAGTTAGATTGTAACCTAGTCGAAATTGACGAACATAAAGGCTCCCATTCCTCGGAAAGACAGCGCAATACCTCGACAGTATCCTGAACGACTCCGCGCACTTTCCTCAGCTCTTCCGCAACAAACTCCTCGTTCTTCTTCACTATCTCGCCCAGTTCGGTTCCAGTTTTCGTAAACAGTTCCTCCAGTTCTTTCATCTTCTGGTCGATATCCATTCTCGTTCTTCTTAGAATGTAATGAAACGCCTCCGTGAAACTTTTTGTTACGTCCTTGTGCTTTTCGCGTGCATTCGAACACGCGCTCACCTTTCCGAGAAAATCAGTATTGTTCTCTCGCGATTTCAAATGGGCAAATCGTTACGGGATCGCCGTATCAAGAGTCCCGATACACTCTGTGTGCGCGCTGCAAGTTTTTATTCTCCCCTCATCACCCCATACTCACCCCTATATTCCGCGTAATATTATACGTGTAGGTCGATCGAAACAGACACTTGAACATACTTCGAGTAACATTTCTTGTGTTATGCCGTGCTGCTTTATTTCCTGGATGTTTCTTCGATCATCTAGCGACAAAATATAAATACTATTGTATATTCGAATATCGTAGTTCCGTAAGTAATATGACTTTCACAACTTTCGGAAAGCAATCCCTTAAAGTACGAATCACGTAAAATTTGATGGGACTCGAAATCGTGTTTATTATATAATTAACTTAATAGTTTCTAAATTAAGCCATATTTAATTCATTTCTCATAATTTTAATCGCATAAACGATTTTTATTGAAATTAATCTGTGTATGTCTACTGCCTTATTAAATATCACATACATCCTGTGGTTAAATTACCGTAATAAACGACATTGTTAATTCTTTCATAATTTAATAAAGTTTCAGATAGTATCAATCGGTATATTATAATTAGTATTTACCCAATTTCCTCGGTGCTATCGTTTTGACATACAAAGCTCGATGTCATCGAAATCGATGATTAGTTCGATCTCCTACTGAATGAGAGGTTAAAACATTTTCTTCGAGGAACCAGCAACGAATTAATATGACGAATAACACATATTGTGACTGGATACCACTTGCAATTTGCATAAATCTGTCGAAAGTGGAAGCAAACCAATAAAATCTATATTATTACCAGGATTTACGAGCGGGCACGACCTTCGAATGAAGTTATTCGACGGTCTCGTGAAATATTCAATCTGCTTTTTTTTATCGACTCGATTGGAAATATGTTCGACACGGGAGATCAAAGTTCAGTCCGATGGTCGCAGGACTTCCGGCGCGAGAATAATTCATGGCACCGTTGAAGGGAAGCCCGATTTTTTCAGAGAACTGGCAATCAACCGTGGTGTCTTTCGCTCGTGATTTCTATGACCGTTGGACTAGAACGATTGTTCTTCCGGAGATTCGGGTAACATATAGAATGTTTGCTTACAGCGACGAGGTTTACGTTTGTTCAACCGGAAGAACATTTATCCGCGGTCAATTCTTTGTTTCTCTTCTGCGTGATCGCTGAGCGATGGATGTCTGGATCAAAGAATTCAGAAACATTTTGATGTAATTTTTGAACTACAAGAAACACCAAAATATTTCAAAAATTATTATTATCGAATCGTATGCAACGTAGTTTTGTTAATGTTCTAAGACAGGCGATTTTCGAAGGCTACGCCCTACAGTGGTTCGACCGGCTAATGTTTAACGACTTTTTGAGAAAAAATTTTTGTCAAGATAGTATAGCCTTCGAAAATAAGGTAACTATTTCAGAAAGCGTCACTTCATTCTTCTCGATCAAGAACACTGTACAACAACTATAAAGTTTGGCAAAGGTAGAACACTTGTCGAGGGGACCGTAAATAAAGAATTGCGAAGGCAATAGATTAAAGTGGCCGCGTCTCGGTCGCAAACGCGTTAAGAGAAGATTCTACGAAGGAGGATTGTATCTCTTAAAGATTCCTCTGGAGGAAGATGTAAAGCAGCCGTGAACGAAATTTAGGTCCCGTAGTGGGCATAAAAGCGTGCTGTGCCTCAAAGGCTAAGGACAACAGCTTATCTCTGGTATCGGGTTACCGTAAGGGGTGCTTTGTGGCAGAGTAACTTCTCCAGTTTGTCTTCAAGTTCTAATTTCGACTTTTCATTCCCTCGTTGCGGCACGTAGGGGCATTTAAAGCGGGTCGCATGGACAGTTCGTTCTTTCGTATATGCGAAAAAGAATGTACCAAGCACAAACTCTTTTTATCTTCCTTGATAATACAGTCGATTATATATTTCAATTCGTTCAAAGGGACAAAATGATGTTCTTGAGGTTGGATCAGTAAATACAATAACGTGGAACTTGAATTTGACTTACGACCTCCTGCTTACTAGACTGTGTTGTAATTTGTTTAAATAAATGACTCTTGTGCAATACACTTTTCAGTGTAGATTGAATATTGAACTTTAATAATGAAACTCTTGTAAGCAGTATATATATAATATTATATGATATTGATTAACAGTAACAGTAAGTAGCTTCAACACACGTGCTCTCTCGATCTTTCTTTCAACGTATCTGACCATTCAAAAAAAACTCTCGTACCAACCTAGCATCTATTCATCCGTACCAACCAAACCTTCATTCATCCGTACCAACTAAAACTATGCCCACTCGTGCCAACCCTCAGGAATTATTTATTCCCACAACAGACTGCGGATCTTTATGGAAAGTAAAAAATGTTCGTGTTGATTGCAAGACACAGATACCAATTAAATTTGTTCTCTTACATTTCTTATTAAACTGAAACTAATACACTGGTGTCCTTAATATTTGTTTTATATGACCACTACTTTAATTTGTACGCACCCACGTACAATTAATGGAATATCCAATTGACGTCGTGTTCGGTGTCTTTCTAATCAGATAAATCTCACAAACACGTTAGTGAAATTATTACGAAAAACGGTGTCAATGTTCCGTTTATTATACTTCTCCACATTCAATGCTAGCGGTACCAGACCAAGGTGTAGTGTCTGTGTACAACTTCGAAAACCGCAATTTCACCTATATCGAGGCATTACAGTGCTTCGAAGGGGTGAGATTAATGCCTCGTTCTTCCTCATCTTTCAAGTGTAATTTCGCAACGTTAACGGAGCTCAACTCGTGAGAGCAGTTGTACGCTTCTGTCCACTCGAGACTTGACTCCTTCGTGCGTTACTATGAAAGCAGAAGCGACTACCACGGGACTCTAAGCTGGCGAAAAGTTGCTCTCAAGACTGCGTCTGCTAGAGTAACTCGCGACAGTAAAACTCTGAAGTGGCAGCATCAACCTTGCCCGGCTGCGCCCACGTGAGCCTCTAGCGGAGACATCGTTATAGTGGATAACGATAATATTACAGGATAGCGCGGAAAGTGTCCATCAAACAAATCCTGAAAATACTTTAAGATCCTGAAATACTTTACAAAAATAACAAGAAAGTTGTGTAACTAGACTGCTGTGTCTTGTTAGTGTTGAACTGCGAGTAGCAAACCGTTGGGAAACACGCCTCATACCTAGTCGAATTTTCGGATAAAAATAATTTTAATAAAAGGAGTGAAACACGGTATATACAAAGGATGTGTTAAAATTGACTTGATTGAGTGATCTTCCTGCGAAAACCCGTCAATTTATACAGGTTGCTCTAATAATTTGATAACCGGCTCTGCAGGGGTTGGCAGTGGCTGAGATAGACGTGAGTTGATGTACAAAGTTTGCATCCAATATCGACATCAAAGTTTCGAATATCGGTGTCAGGTTAGTTAGATCAAGCAATTAAGAAGAAACCGGCGCAAAGGAGCAGCGTGTCCGGTAATTAGCGACTGGGGTGAAAACATCTCGACTGACATGGCTGTTCAACTGGTGGCAAAGCAGATGCTAACCCGACCGAACGCATTCGGTTATCTGGTTATTGGTTCCCCGGGGACAAGAAACAGGTGATCATTACGGGATATACTGTCTGTTCCTACTGATAGAACCGAGCAACAGAGAACTGATATTATTCACGATCTAGAGCACCAGCTAGGCAATTGAAAACGTGAAATAGAGCCTAATTATTTTCAGCTTGGCTGGATTCGACACAATTCGCCATGGAGCTGAGTCTCTCCGGTGGTATTTAAATAATCTATTGTCTACAATTTGTCTCTATTAGACTGCGGGTCTTCATCTAAATTAAAAATTGTTTGCATCTATTGTGGGAAAAATTCTTTTTTCAATCGTTTCAATAATTCAAAAATAATATACAGTAGAACCTCGATTATCCGGGCCTCTGATGTTCGAATTCTTTATCTTCTGAATGCTTTCCACAAAGAATTAGTTTGCGTTAAACCAACCCAGACACACACTTCAATAAGAATTAAGTTCAGCACTGAAACTATGTAATTGTTGTATTATTCGAACAATCATGTTCTACTAATTAGCATGGATAATCGAAGTTCTACTGTACTGATACTAATATAGTAGCCAATAGAACTGGTTTAGCAAATTATTCACGACAGACGTTTCATTTATTGTAACCACGAAGAAACTCGTACGGTAAGAGGTTAACTAGTGCATGATTTATCCAGAGTAGTTTGTTTGATGTAAAAACTCGCTCATGTTACGATACGTTCTTGGAAAACTTCGAACAGCTAATTGTTAAACAATTTTCTCTTATTTCCAAGGACCTATAGTTCATTGAACGCGTGTCATTATGCCAGACAGTGGACGGGGCGCATAATTTCGATTAGTTTCGCCGGTGGAACTGTCTTGTTCAGCCGAGCTCGCAGCCGGCGGAGCTTGAAATCATGAAATGAAAAATAAGTAAAAGGGAAGAGGTTCGTTCAGCGCATTTCAAACCTGTTTAATCCCTTCGATTAAAAGATTTTCAATTTTTGCGGAAGCGTGTGCGGAATAATCGACGTCCTGTCGTGTCCAGGCCTTCTTCCTTTACGAGTTCCGTACTTCTCTCTGGCTTCGGCCGTGATAGAGTCGTCAGGGATAAACCGGAAATTACCGTAGGTTCCCGGCGAATGGATTTAAAGCATATTTTCTGCAACGCTGCCACTCTTAATACAGTTATCCAGACTGTGTGTTCTATACCAATCTCTCCGCAGCTCGCCAATAACTTTTACACGCTGCACAGTAGCACTTCGAAGCGCAGAAACTTGGCGAACACACCGGCGTTGCACGGCAGTTTCCATTTGTTTCCGAAGTTGGACGTCGATCGACGGAAGCGATATCTCCAAATACTGTTGTACGCGAGCATCCTTCGAAGAAATTTATGCGACCGCGCAAAGAATTTCTGTCACGATACTTACAACTCCCCTATGCTCCACGGTACGTACAATGTTCTCGAGTCTTCCTCTAATTTAACTCATTGCGTCCCGAACTTTGTCATTCTTATTCTTCGCTACTACTTTCGCATCCGATCGACACGGTCTATCAAGGAGTACTTGCAACTTTTCCTCTAATCGTTCAACCAAATATTTCTAATTACAACTCAACGTGACCAAAGGTACTTTTTATTTTTTTGTTTATCATTTGTGTAAGCTTATCAACGAATTTTCATACAAATTGGAAACTAATACGTTTCGTGTGGTGCAACGAAATCGTCTCGACTCTTTGACTATTTTGTGGAAGGTACTAATTGCGGAATGTAATAATCTCTTATTTAAACAACGCCCGGTGCAGAATTCGCATCCTCGAAACCGAAAATTTACTCGCTCCGTCGAACGCACTGCAGAGGTCCTTTGTTTTCAATAATTGAGAAACATATTGGTTTCACGTTTCGACGGTTGCAAACATGTATACGGAGAATTTAACATCGGGTATTGCAGTCAACCATCATAGTGCATTCGGCTGCAATAGAAATAACAGTTAAAAATATCGTTCAAAACTTTCTTTCCGCCGTGCCAGAATGAATGTTTTATACTCAGTTCAACAGTTGTTTCATTTGTATCGTATCTTGCACTTATTCAATTGTTTGTCGATTTGAGAAAGTCAGCTGTACAGTATTTATCCAGAAAATTGTTTGAAATTTGAAGTAAACGTGAAGAAACATGAAGTACGAACGACGAAGGAATGCAATTCGGCCCTACACCGATCCTTCTGTGCCCTAAATTTTCGATTAGGCTAGGACAAAGCAGTTTCACAGGACCATCACGAAAATTGTTCGATTTCGCTCGGTATTGAAATCCAGCGTGTTCGTTCCAATCGAAATGGTGGATGAGAGAATGAAATGGAGCGCTCCGCCGCGCCGTGATCTGGAAAACGAAATGTCTTCCTGTCGCTTCTCTCTCAAAATGGAGTTTAATCGCACGCCGAACGGAAAAAATTAAATCATTCCCAAGATCGCGGTAGCGAGTTCCCGGAAATCGTGCCTGACGATGGAAGAATTTACGATCGGCCAAACAGAAACAACCTACCGCGAGTTATTATTTTGTTACGCGAAAATTCTTCTATCTATACACGAATAATATCGTTTCCATCACAAGACTTGTTTACTATATCCGAAAAGTTTGCTGTCGGTTTCCAAACAATAACACACAGTTTTACCTGATATTTTCAGATTTTTGCTAAATATTTCCATTCGAAACAACTCTTCCACCTATGACGTTCTTGCACAAAAAATATTAAAATATTAAACGAACTAACTATGTTATAGTGTCTGTTTTGATAAGAATCATAATCAATTGACTATGAGAACTCTACTTCGATTATAAGAAAGGGGATAAAAATTGATTTCTTAATATCTTAATAATCTTAGTAATAACGTATTATGTTTTATGTTTCGCCTATGCATTATCGCCTTCAATAATTCAAACAGTAGAGTCAAAAAGAAAATTCTGAAGGATTCAAAACTTCGATTTAATACGATTGATTTGGAAAAATGTTGTTGTGCTTAAAAATCAGCAGAATAAAAAGTTCTGTCAGATTGAATCGGTATCGAGGAATTTTCGAGGAACAGTTGGCGAAGATTCGTGCGCGGTAAGCTGAACCCGTTGATTCCGGGTCGGTCTGGGGATCACGTAAACAAATTTGGTCCGGGTATCTCACAATAACGACAACTTCGAGACTTTTCCGCGGCCATTGATCCCTGTCACCGTCTGCTGCTCCTCATTTTTCCTATCTTTTATATTTGTCCCTGTTCGTTCGGTCCCCGGCGACGGGAATGAAAACCAAGGAGAGAACCACCGATTTCTAGTTTCGTCTGCCTCCACAGTATTGCGGCTCCGCGATATCGGATGAACTTGTAAAACTTACGCAATCAGCCGTGAGATTGCATGTGACCGTCCCCCTTTCACCGACTGTGTTCAACCCCCGATACCACCCTCAACTCCTGTCTCTCGTACTCACGGTCCGGCGTTTTCTCTGACCGCGTTGGATCGCCGGTGAACCGCAAACGATACAACCTTTAACCGTGTTCCTGAGAACCTCTAACCGCCCGCCTGCATTATACTTGGATGATGGTAATCGTTACCGTAATCCCCCTGGCAAAGATTCCGCCGATTGCCGAAAATTTCGTCCCTGTCGCCGCGCTGAAAAACAAATCGGCATTCAAGTTGAAAGTGGAGATCTCGACCATTTTATCTCGCTCGCGTCAAATTTGACCCTTTTGCATGCGAAATGCGAATCCAGAGCGAATTATTTGACAGTTAAATTGACGAAGAGCATTTAAAAATTTTATTTCGTAACTAGATCCACCACAGGTTTAAAAAATTTTACAATGACCCCTAAAAAAGCTATTTAATTTCTAGAATTCACAGCAGACTTACTTATTCGTACTTTTTAATCAGTGCATTGCAGATCTCCGGGATATCTGATGCCAAAACGTTGCGTTGCTGCAATTTTTCAAAGGAGCACGGTTAACGCTCAAAATATCAACAGCGTGAACGAAATGAAAATGTACGATCCAATGGTACACGGCTGAAACTCTTCGTAAAATATGATAGGAAAAAGTAGATAGAAAGTTCTCGAACAAGTGGGTTCGCGTGCTGTCTCGAGCTAGCAGAACTCGCGTAAACTAATGTCATCCACAGTGAACTCGCTTATCGAGGATAATTTCAAACAAATAAGAACGAGAATGTTGCAAGAGAAAATTCCACCCGAGAAGAAATGTACGCATTAGTGTGCGATTACGCTGGCAAAAATATCACGGGTAAAGACGGAAAATAAAATGAAACGCGTTGCGCGAACAGTGGGAGGAGGATGGAATGATCTGTGTGCAGATCCAGAAGATATTCCCTTATCCTTTCGTCGTTCGCATTTTATCCTTTTCTCCCAGGGGCAAAAGATTTCAATTGGAAGTCGCCGCGAGAAAGAACGCGGAGGAAAAAAGAACGAGATAAAACGTCGAGATAAGGTGTGTCATGTTTCACGAGAACGTCGAAAAGATATCGCGACGACGGAATCTGAAAGAAATTTGAAAAATGTTGCGGTTGTAACTCTACCGTACAAAACATACGGATAGGAACAAATTTTTATGTTGATCGTAGCTC
Source organism: Lasioglossum morio (assembly GCA_916610235.2). Classification (NCBI taxonomy): domain Eukaryota; kingdom Metazoa; phylum Arthropoda; class Insecta; order Hymenoptera; family Halictidae; genus Lasioglossum; species Lasioglossum morio. Next base: position 8,606,368 of record OU744328.1, on the reverse strand, counting down.
ACACGATAGTGTGGCGTCTGACACATTAGACATGATTACACACTGTATTTAACACTTTGACTGTCTATCCAGCAACTTAAAGAATTCCTTAAAGTTAAAGTAATTTGTTTAAAACACCGAGTACTCTCTTGAGCTTCTTATATTTTGCAGAAACCAACTAAATCTGGTACAGTGTATTAGTACAATATATTAGTCAAGACATTAATTTTTAGTCTAGTAGTCTTTGAAGTATGTTCAGCAAGGAGCAACATGCTTAATAATTTTATCAATATTAGGTAATTTCACTGGTTTAATTTGCATCTCGCTGAGAACATTTACACTTGAAGAAAATGAAATAGAATTTATTTTCGGAACGTTGAAAACGAGCAACACCCCTTAAAATATGCCGTGACTTACCGTCGTCTGATTCTTTTTCATAAAATGATAACGCGGGTAAATTGGATATCAACGACTTCCTGAAAATCGAAAATTTAATGTAGAAGCAATTTGTGGCATGTTTGCCTATCGCGAGAAACGGCGTTCACCTGGCGTGTTCTCCATATGCAGGGGGGGGGGGGTGCTTGATAGTCGACTTTGGCGTGGCTAACGGAGCGTGAAGGGATCGGGCGTGAAAAACGAGAAAACAGTGCTAAACGACATAAACGGGAACGAATAAAAATTGATGTACACCGCTAATCCGAAGACACCGTAAGAGGCTTGCATATTTCTTCATGAATTTCGAGTTGCGGCGAAGTGGGTGTTACGGAGGGAGGGATCGTGTGCGGGGGTTGCTTTATCTCGGTGTTACCGCCCCGTCTCTCCCTCATTTCACGCTAGCAAGCGACGTGGGTTTTCGTGCTTAAAACGAACGCCACGTCCCATTTAACGAGATTCGCCTTTCTGGTCGCTTCCTTCTCTCTTCGTATTTCGCCGATCTCGTTTCAGCCGGCAACCGCCGACGCCGACGTCGGCGACGTCAGTTTTTGCCGGGACCGCGTATCGACAAACAGTTGCGACGAATGCAAATATCGCGCCCGTGGTTTTTGACCGGCGCGGCACCGATAACAAAAATGGAGGAACCCAGGAATATTCGACGATGCCCGGCGATCCACCCACGCGGAATTAAAAAAGTCGAACGCGACGCTGACGAGTGCCTGTTGCCGCGGCTAAGAAAAACTGTTGCAAACTATACCGGCGAACGGTTGCCGATATTTTAGCATCGAAACGATGGAACATTCACGCCAGAAAATACATACGCTTGAGCTTTATTGAACGAGAAGATAATTTATTTAAATCTTTATTGTAGAGGAATTATCTCAAAGACCTGAATTTTTCCTCGTACAGTGTTGTGTACCTCAAAAGTAACGAAGAGAAAAGTAGACGAGCTAAACGAACCACGCCGTGTAGTATGTAAAAACAATTTTAACGTATTCGATTCTGTTCTATATACTTCAACGAAGCTGCATAAGTAATTACAATTTAATTATACGATATTGTAGCAAGGCCGAAAATAAAAGTGAATAAATATGGACCGCAATGTGTTAACGTCAAATTTAGTCAATTCTCGCCGTCATTTTAACTCAAAAAAATGTACTACCTCCGCCGTATTGATTTTCTCAAATCCCATCGCGTTTCTATCACGCTCACACACTGCCACGCACGAAGAAAAAAAGCGGAGGGAAGAGAAGCAAGGGAAAAAGGCAGCGCCTCGGTTCCAAGGTTTCGCAAAGTTTTTCCCAGGACTTCGTCATTCTTCTCGGTTCGCGTCGTCAACCTTCCTCTCCGGATTCCTTCCTGAAAGTCTTCGTTCCCGTTCGCCGTTCTCGGCGTATCCTCCGCCTTTTCTTCCGTGTTCCGTGGTGCAGTCGCCAAAGACGCATGGTCTGCATTACAAGGAGCAATATTTTATAGTTTGCCGTCCCCGGCGCGGCCTAAAACATGCCTCCCCCTCCCTTTGCCCCTCTATAAAATACGCTTTACGACTCGCAATTTCTAACTCGCGCGGAATGGCCGGGTCTGGTTACGTTTTCCGCCGTTTTCGTCTGAACGTCCGTTCGTTTATCGTTCCTTTTCGCCGATCAAATCGGTGATCGGTAATGGCCACTGCTGCTCGACGGACGAACACTCGAACGAATTCCAGACACGCGAATGATGAGGTCAGCCGTCCACGCGATGCGGTCGTTCCCCAAGTTTTTGACCGAGAGCATTCACAGATTTTTCTTTCTGCAACGCCGCGACGTTGCCCGTAAACTGCCGTTTTATTATCCGTATCGCGAACCCCTGCCAATTTGCCGAGATTTAGGTGCTGCTGCCTCTGCTGCTTCTGATTCCCTCTCTCAGCCTCTATTCTCTTTGTTCACTTGCCAACGTAACCTATGGCTCGCGATGTATTTTTACATAACGAACCGCTCTAGATATACCGGACGGTCGTTTCCTGTAGTGCAGTAGAAATCTGACGGCGTGCCGAGTCCCTCTGAACCGGTCAACATTCGTGTTATAAATGTTTCGAATTTAAGTTATGTACAGTACATACATTTCAAGTATGAATCTACAATAAATCAACAAAGACAATGTTATGAAAATGCGCATCTGCGTATTTGTTTATTTAGTGAACCACCAATTCTTCCCGAACGTCTGAATTATCGAAGAGTTATACTAATGATTTCCGCAAACATCTACACCCATTTAACCCTTTGCACTCAGAGCTATTTTAACTGGAAAATTAAACGTTTCTTCTGACCTACAATATTTCCATTCTCTATGATTTTTTAAATTTGATAAATATGAAATTGATATAATACCTCATACAATACTTAAATGTGTAGGAATTGGTTAGATACTGACATAACTGATAGTGTAAACAATTATTTAAATAATAGTACAGCAATTTTTAGCTCGACCGCTAAGGGTTAACTTGTCCCTGAGAAGTAGAATTTTTGAAAAATTTTCGGCTGTCTGGTTTGTTGTGGAGTTGAACTACTGAATTTTCGTGTCACCCCCTTTGCTGTCATATTCGTCTAATATAAAATTCAATTTTCGAAGTTTTCGTAAAATTTTCGACCTTCTACTAGGAGAATATGATAGAGAAAGAGGTGGCACCAAATTTTCCTGTCGTCTCTTTAACTATAATGTTCTCCTAATGCAAAATGTAATTTTTGTCTAATTTGAAATCGAACCTTTTAATACATCTTGTCTGGACAGGTCTTTTCAAATTGGCAACGCGCCACACACACGAGTGATATATTATGTCAGAAGAACACAAAAAAGGTCGAAGTGTAGGTACTTATCGCCAAACGCTTCCGGTAACTTCGTTATTTATGTGAATTCGTCTGTAAAAGTTTGGGAACATATTTTTGAAATGTTGTACCCCCGATCTGTGCAGTAAATTTGATATTTTACATTTGTTACTCGAGTAATTCCTTGTCTAAAGTTTGGCGCTAGTTCCTTGCTCGTTCTTGTCTGAAATAAAATAAAATAAAATTCATCCACGTATGTTGACGTTTACAGAGAAAACAGACTTACAAGTTGCTTTTAAGCATCACCTTGATCAATCGTGTGCAGTAACAAAGTACTATGTACTGAAAAATGTAGATAAACCTTCCTGAAAAATAAATCCGTCAAATAAAGATTGTCTACCTCAATTGCAACAAACTGCAGTGAAACTGAAATTTATTTTGTCTGCTTTATTAGGTGTAACAAGTTGAGAAAAAGTATAAAAATCATTTTTAATTACCCATTGCTGTCATAAATTTATAGAATCCACTTTATAGGTCTCATGAACTTAATAAAGTTTATAAGTAAGGTCTAAACTTCAGTCTAAAATATATGATAAAATCTAAACTTGATAAAGTCGACTGAAAATCCGGAAAAACACTTTCCAATGATCATTAAAATTTCGCGTTACACGAGGTCCCCGTTGTAATTCTGTTTTATTTATCAGATTAGAGGGAAGAAAATTTTCATCTTCGGAAACGGTTCCCCTTTATTCGTCAGATCAGAACTAAGAGAATTTTCCTGATCATCCACAGCCAGGTTATTCGATTTCTCGACGGTTTACTGGTTGTTAGTGTCAAAGACTGAACGAAGTATGCTGCGCTTTCGACAGGAACACTGAGTTTCTGGAAAGTGTGCTCGTTCCTGCAGGCATATGCAAGCGAAACTTTCGGAGCCGTTCTTGTAAGTCGAAGTTTTGCTGCAGCATGTCGTTTTCCGATCGATTTTGTCCAACGTCCCTGGTCAGCATGGCTTATATTTCGTGGATTAAGTTCAGTTCAACTCCGTCGGTGTTCTAGAATCGTTCAAACCTCGCCGACAGAAGTCTTCTCCATGATATTTTTAATCACACGACGCTGAAAAGTTTAGCGTTCGCGCACGGTCGCGTTGTCATCGGATAAGTCAGCGCCAAACTTGCTTGCGAAACGCGAACCTAAGAACGTTAACGAGAATTTATTTGTCAGTGAAATAATCCAGGAACGGATTAAACTGTTAACGTTGCCGAGGCTCCGCCGTCGCACTTTGTAGATGCAAATTTAACAGATCTTTAGCGGACCCCGTTGTTCAATTGTAGTTCAAGCTATTCTACGTAATTTCCTAATCTCGTTTAATTTTTTAAACAGCTTTGAGCAAACAAACAAAAAGCAGATCGTGTGTTTTTAGCAGATTAACTTTTGCTGGAAAACGCGAAGAGAAAACATTTTTTTTTTTTTAAATATTGCTTTTTCATTGACGGACAATGCAATTGTAGAGCACAGCTTAATTACACATTTGTTTTTCGCATTGAAATCTGGTTAAACGATGCGCGTACACGCGCGAGTACCCCGTCCCGTAATTAATAAAGTAAACTATGTAGATGTTGTATCGGTCCAATTACGGTATGAATTTCACTGTCCTGAAATCGGGACGGAAAAACACAAATCCCGTTTCATCTGGCCCGAATCAGATCCGATTCCCATAAAAACGAAATTGTCCGTGAAAAACTGAACCGCAACGACCGGCCATTTTCGATGACTGGCTTTCAATGCTTTTCTGGGCAATTACCAGACTACGAATTTTACGTACTTGTCACAGACATGAGTTCGTGAAATATAAAATGGCAAAAAGAAGAAGTAAAAGAAGCAAAGCATAACTTCTTAAAAGTGTCTTGTAACTAATCTTTACAATTTTTATTTTTTGCACAACGTTGCTCGAAATCTAGTAGGTACAATAGTTATAAATACTTGATGAAAAACTGCACTTTAGTTATCCCATGAAATACGTAGCGCCGATTAAATATTCAAGGCTGAACTGCAGACGGCCATGCGTTTTTAGCATGGAAATAAAGAGTCAGCAAACTGCAATTTTGTCTAGCGAACATTGGTGTTCGTCGATTTTAGACTTGATAAATGGTATGTTTCCATAGCCACAAAGAATGACATGTTACACGTTTTCACAACAAAACGTAACACACTTTGGTATTCTGTTGTGGACAATAACACCCTCGGCTGCAAAAAATATCACGTTTCATAGATTTCTGGGGACTCTATTGCAAAATTCACAGAGACAAACAATTTTTCAGTTGAAATAAACGCTCGCAATGAAATAAATACAAAGACAATACCCCGATAAACTTCATTTAGAATATTCTTTATAATCGTCAATAGTTTTCTTGAAAAAAATTCGCATATATTATAACAGCAGTCACACAAAAGGGAAGTTGCATCCATTAATTTTTGTCCCTGATCTCGCCTATTTTCCAACCTCCATTTCCCGCCTAGTGTTCTGCCCACGTGCTTGACCGCAATCTTCAAGGTACAGCGGGGAGCGCGCATAATCATGTTCCTTCCGATTGCTTTCGTCATCGCGGATGCAAACGTTCGCCGATCGACGCCCCGATTCTTAATACGTGATCTATCGAGGAATCTTACGGGCCGTGGAACGCGAGCAGCGACTCGAGTTAAGTTTGTGTATGCAGTCTTCGTTCGGGGGCAAAGTAGGTCGTCGAAATGCGCCGTCACGAAATTACTCTTGATCTTAATCCCTTCGCTTCTGGTCCGCCAATCATGGGACATTCGGTTCGTGGTAGGGAAAATCTATTCGCGCAATGGACGAATTAAGGGTTTTTAGGTATGCGCAAAATTCGGACCGCTGCTGTAGCGTTCGATAAATTCGTTTATAATTTTGCAACTGCTGGCGGCCACTTCGGGCATTCGATGAAATGATTTGAATTCATCGTTGCGTTCGATTCGGTCTCTTCTGCGCAGTTCGCCACAGTTAGTAATTCAGGCTTGATAAATTGTTTTCATCATTTTGGTTTATCTTGGAGAAAAAAGATGGAAACTTACCGATAACAATTTACTTGCACTTACTGTATCGATAAATGTTTTTCTGTTTCAGGTGAGTAACTTAACAATAGCTGCTATACATCTTGAATGTAAGTAAATATGCTGCAGTATAAAGATATAATTCTCTGTTCTCAAATAAAATTGAGCTATGTCCTCCATTTATCTTTAAGACTAGAATTTTATTAAAAAATGAACGTTATTAATTAATTTCATTCAAAAATTATTAATGGAGACATTTTATAATTTCAACAATTATTATGAAAGAAAATATTCGGCAAAAATACATTAGACAAAGAGTTCTCAATTTGTTGTCCTCTTTGCAGAAGCTCTTTGGCTTAAAGGCTTGAAAAAGAGGCAACGAGTACAGTATATATGCAATAAGCGCTCCTTTGTTCCGAGGAGAAAAAATTAATTAGACCGTTCACCTTTAAGTAAACAGAGAAATTAGCAGTGAAAGGTTCTTAAACTTTCGCTTGTGCGGCAACTTATGAACATAGCTGATGAAAATGGAGGAAAGAACGGCTTTAGATCGCTCCGAGCTCAGTTACTTGCTGAAGTAGGTAAAATAATTTTGAACGGTGTTTATCAGGGTACTGTGTCTCGTTGTAATCTTTATTGTGGGAGGATTAATTTATTTTATCACCGAAAAATGTAATTAAGTGACCAATAATAGAGGCCCATGAGCTTCTTCTTCGATACATCGCTGTTAATATTAAAATTTAGGATAAAGACAACGTTTAATCGAACATGATTCTTCTTTAGATATTTTGCTTCGACGGCTGATTTTTAGGGATGTTGGCCTCGGGTCCTGGTGGTCAAACTATAGAACCTCGTTACCGCTTAATTGTCATTCTTTCTACAAGCTTCAGACTTGGGGGAAATTCTCTGGCTGCTTTGGCCACCTTTGATCACTCTCTTCCTGGCCTCTTAGGTCACCTTCACCGCCTTGGTAACTACACAAACCTTGCTGACCAACGCCAACCATGGATACCTTTGTGGTAGCAGCTCCTATACTCGCCTCTAAAGGGCCGCTGAACCGGTATATACCCTAACCCGACCCAACATCGATTTCTGTAAACGCTACTCTGCTGAGAAATATTATGTGCTTTTCTAATCAAAGATACACGAAGGATTGTTCGAACTTTCTTGCCATTAAAGCTGGCACACGTATTTAAATGAAAATAGTAAAAGAAAGTAGTAATTCAATTTTATTTTTGAAAATTCGTCCGACACGTCTGTGACATGACTTACCGGTTCTACTTCCTCCAAATGCTGGAAATGCGAACTTGGCGGATTTCCAAATTTGATTTTCTCGAAAATAGAGCTTCGAATGAAAAAAACTCGATTGCGTATTTTCGACTTATTTTCTCACGTAGAATCATCCCCTACAAGGATTGTACCATCAATACTGAGACGCCATTATATTTTATCCGCAAAGTGTACGGTTCGGTATGAATATCGACGAGTTGACACGCGCGCCGCCCGTCATAAAAATCCGATGAACGTGGAAGCGAAGGGTGCCCGATAGAGAAAAGCGGTCGCCGGTGGAATCGGGGGCGAAAAAGGGTTTTAAATCATTTCGCAGGGCCATCTTGCGCCGTCGTATTTTCTTTCCACTCAGTCCTCCTCCGCGAACAGTTTCTCGTTCTGAGCCAGTAGAGTGAATTGTTGAGAGAGGTTTAAGGTCGTTCATATATCTATCCCAGGCTATCGATAGCGTTCCCACCAGGAAAATCTTACATTAATAATGCTGCTCGATTTCAGAAAATTCATTTTCCCTGCCGCGCCTTGCCGTGTCTCTATGTCATATCGAGCGACCGGGGGGTGTTTTCCTATTGTTCTCGTCGTCAGGGCGACCGCGTTTTAATCACAATCATCGTCGCACAAAGCGAAATCATCCGGAATTATTTCCATTGGTGTTTGACAACAATCGTCCCGTGAAATCGATGTTTAATTTGAACGCGGCGACAACGCGCCTCGCTTTGCCCAGCCAAGTTTTTACGTGTGCGAATTCATTAATTTCCATATATTTGATCGGTCGCACGGCGCAGAAGGTAATCGCCGCTACATTTAAAATGCTTTCGATAAGTTACGCACGAATGGAGCGTGAAAAAATATGCGACCGATGCAACTCGTCGTTCGATTCGTCAATTCGGGTGGTACAGTGTTTGCTCGAATTAGGGAATATCATGCTAGGACCCGTCGAAAGTTCTGTGTAAATTTTCTCAGATTCCTTGAAGTATATAAAGACTAAATAATCCAAATGTTCTAAAGAAGTCAGAGAAACTTGATATTTGCAATTTTCGTACAATATAGTGGCGAATGCTAGCATACAGAAATTTTGTTAAGATTCTCATAGTTTTGTGTCTTCTCCGGTTGTTTTAATTATTGATAAGGGCCACAGAACATCCACAAACATTCAATTACGTTGTACGCTTATGTGTATCCACAAATGCTATTCTTCTAAATGCTATCTCCAAAAGCAAGCGAGATATTCAAGTGACCTGTTTATATAGTCCCACCTTGTATATTATTGTAATTTTGAATATTGTAAAAACAGCTCCGATATGATGTTCTTTTAAAAATTGCTATGATCGCAGTGTCAATGGAGAATGTTGACGCGAGCTCAAAATTCGATCGACGATGTCTATTTGACGAGTGAAATTCAGCTCATTCCCAGTGTTTAAACTGGCTCCACCGTTCAAAACATGTACACGTCCACCTATCGCTGTATTTATAATTAGCGCACACTGTCAGGCAACTCCGAAACCGCGCAGAAGTTTAACTCACCTGGCGGACGTGTGGGGAACGTAACAGCAATTAGTCATTAACGGGAGTAATTTCCAAGGGTGACTTTAGAGGCCGCACAATTTTCAATTGAATCGCGAATTAGTTCTACTGAAAGCTGCAACTATTCTGCGGCGGTTGTTTTTCTTGTTATTTTAGCTCCCGCGTGGCGAAAACTGCGATATGTAACACGAGGCGGGAAGCCTCTGTAAATAAGGACCGGCGTAACTGGTTCGTATCGTACAAGTGCGAATAACTGTTCGCCTGGAGTCTCGCAAGAGCATACTGCTAACGTTCATGATAATAGTGCACTAGAAATTCTCGTCACATATTAACGTTGCCATATTGGCGAAATATTCAATGATGCAGATTCGCTCTGACAAACTTTCCAGATCTCGTTGTGAAGTATTGAGCGGTATATTTTCTTCGAATCTGTAGAATATTATTGACATTATGTAATATAAAAATTTCAATAAGATACTATTCTATTTAAATAAAAGATCTAATTATCTAGTTATAATACATAGTGTCGGATTTCAGGTCGCCTAAAATTCTACACAGTCAAAAATATATATGTAGTAATAAATGTATATTGACATTTAGGAAAGTGAAAGCAAGCTAATTTTGCATTGAAACGATACATTTTTTGAAATGTCTAACGATGGAGGTTGTATACCATTGAAAACTGATTATCTTTTGCCTGAAACATTTTTGTTAGACTATCGGTAAAATTGTGGGGATTACGTTTGAAACCACACTACATTTTCCATTGTCTCGTACTGTTTCGCTCGAGCAGTCGCCGCAGCAAAACAGTTTCGCCTTGTTTCGTAAATCAAGCACGCGAAAGTTTCATACAAATAGGGAGGGGCACGGAATCGGTGTCCTTATTATTACCATAAAAGCGCGTCCCGCTATATTTCATCAAGCCGACCGGCGGTGCAGGAGTAATCGAGTTCTTTCCGAGAGTATGACGTCTCCTAACAATGGTGCTGGTCTTTACTACATCGTGGTAATTCCGCGCCTTATCGCGCGCCGCCTCTACCATCCCGAAAGAAAAATGTCTCTTTGTATCAGCCGTGCTTCGCAACTTTTTCGTTCTTTGTTTCTTAAGCGACCTCGTTGTTTGCCGGCGCCCTGCTACAAATGGCCTGGGTCCACCGTGTCGCCATCCAATCATAATTTCATTCGATGTTTAACCTTTTACATTTCCGCAACAAATTTACCGTTTGTTCCCTTGCAAACAGACCTTTAAAATTCCTTGTGAAACTTTTACTTGACAATTGACACGTCGGAAACACGTAGGCGGCAATAATCTTTTACCAGATTAGAGATTCATTTTTATAATGGTATGTTTGAATAAACTGAATTTTATTAGGATTTATAGAATACACAAGAATTCAAATCTCTTCCATTGTAGTAAATTTTAATTTTCCAGTTTTGATCTTATTTATTAAATTATTTTGATTTTCTGGGAATTTCGCGAAGCTGATATTCGTCACACAATGTGTTAATTAATTGAATCACATTTGTAAAAAATGATATTGCTTATTATGTAAAATGTAACATAAAAACTACACGAGTCCAGTCTGTTTTTTTTTTTAATTCACCTTGGAGAATACAAAAGAAGACACGACTAAATAGTGGATTAATTCACTTTGTTGGAACATTGGAAATCATTTAGATTGTTGGATTCCGGGTTGCGAAATCGAGTACAACATTTATAGAAATCGAGAAGAGTTGTTATGTAAGTAACGTACACGATGGCGAGGTAAGGTACAACAACGTAAAATTATAGTCTTGAGTTCCCAAGGAAAAAGCTCACTATTATTTCGGCGGGCTGCTGTATCTTTGGTTGTCGGGAAGAACGCTCCATGTTACATACTCTCACTTTCGAGATATTTTCATTTAAAGTATTGATCAGTAATGATTTGTCATAGGATATCAGTTAAATTGCATTATTGTTTTAAGCCTTTCGAATTTGCTTTCATGACTTTTTCTGGTAAATACATAATTTCTATACTATAAAACTCAATTAATGCATAAACTCAAATTTTTTGAAATTGTAACATGCGACGTTTTTCCTTGCAACTACAGTGTTTGCGCGTGGTGAAGATGAGGGTGGATAGCTGGATATGCAGTGGGAGTGGATAAAGCAATGCAGGATCACTGGTCACAGAGATTATTGTCTTTATTGTGACAAATATCGCGATGCTCCCTTCGGAAACGATAATTCCGCAGTAGGCACGAGAGCGTTGATCGGAGAATCCGAACAGACCTCGATAGGCGCGTAAACTGTCGTACGTTCGAGTTATCGGAACAAAGGATGTAGCGCGTCAAGAAATTGCGTGATATCGTTCGATATTTCGATCAAGAATGAGGACGATATAGGCTTGTTTGTATTTGTACTCTCGATAACCGGAGTTTGAAACGGTCGATTCCTGAACACACAGATATGTATGTAATTGGTTTTGGAGAAAAAAATGTGAACGGGAGAGTGGGAACGGTGTGCTGTGGAAAGAATGACGTGAAGAGAAAAGGTCTGAGGATTGTTTGGTCCTAGTGACTCAGATGTTTTGGCTGATGTGTGTACACTTTCAGTAAGTTTTTTTTTTTTATTGAAAGCTTAGTTAGAACTCCCCATAGGGGGTTATAAAGCTATACATTAGCAACATACATCCTACATTTAAACATTAGTAATGCAGGTACAGTAGAACACATTAAGTATATAACATATAAGGAACATAACTTTAAATCTTTAAATTACATTGCTTGAAAAACTTGAAAAGAAAATAACATGCCTCAATATTCGGTTCACTAAGCAACGATCTAACATTTAAAGGGGGAAACAATTTAAGCCTCCTTAACCCTTTCATGAGATCAACTCTTTGAGACTCCAACAAGGTACATTGCCAAATGATATGGTTAAGATCTTGAACCTCATTGCCGCAGTTACATTTGGAATCATCTATTATATCTATTCGTGAAAGAGATGCTGCAAGATGATAATGATTTGCTCTACAACGATTAAATGTCACAATAAATTCTCGTGATAAACCTCTACCCGAGAACCATGGTGTAACTCCATCTCTAATATAATACTGAAAGTATTCCTTGCCCTTAAACTGACTCTGCTGCATTATGAAATCACTAGTGCTTTGTCTACATTTGTGTTTGAAAGACTTTCAGTAAGTTATCGATATAAGAAGATATTATATGTAGAATAATTAAGAAGTTCTCACAGCCACGTTCACACATTATTTACAATAGCGTTGCACGGTGGACTATGCAGATTCGCGGATTTATTAATCGATACCGGTGGCCTGAAAACAGTATTTCGATTTGGCAGTTTTCCCACATTCGCGAAAACGAATTGAATAACAGAGGAGGTTGTTTCCTTTAATGACGGGAGTAGATAGATATTAGTTTGCTATTTTGCATTGTTCAGGAGAGAACCGTCGACATAGCCAAGTATGTCAACCGGTGTTTCATAGGAAGAACAATAGTCGCGGCAGGCGCAGTGTAAAGTGACGATATAACAGCTCACGGGGAACAAAAGCAGCGCAGGTATACTTGTTTAAAACGCTTATGTCGATCTCTCGATGGCAATGGCTGTTCCACTCTATTTATGAACGTTCCATCGCGTAATTCCACTGCTCGCTGTAACATCGTTGTTTCTCTCTTATTTTACTCCAAACTCATACATGTTATTTAAATCAGATATTGGAATAAACAGTTGTCTTGATTCATGTTTTAAATAAAACTCATTATGACGTTCGAAACCTCTCACAATATCTGGTTTAAACCGATAAACTCTACACATGTCCGTACGCATTGTTCATAAGCTGAGATTAAATAAAATTTCGTTTCTTTCCTGAAATTACAAACAAGTTTGTTGTCGTTAAAACACTCTTCAACATTCTGTTTCATGCGCATTATAAATTTCACGATTTACTGATAAACCTATGTATTTATAAAATTATCATAATTAATATTCTTATCGAATTCATTCTGTGTGTACAGAAATACAAGTCTAATGCTCTGGATTATTAGGTGTATAAATTAATTCATGGCGTCCATGATTAATCATATATACCTTCCCTTTGAATTCAAATTTGTCGACCACTGCATTAAAGATTAATTAATCATGTGTAGGAAGGACTAAATTCATTGAATGTGATGGAAATTACGTTGGAGATTAGAATCCATTTTAAGTGTTTGTAAATAGTCAAGTAAAGAATCAATTCTAGTGTATATCGTCAACGAAAAATAATTAGATGAAATAAACATTACACGCCTAACTTAACGATGTCTCCAACACAAAATGGAAATCCTCTACAATCGTTTTCGTAAGCTATCGGGAATATTTATTTGCCCTTCCGCGAGCTGTCTCGAGAAATAGCCACTCATTTCTTTTAAAAAGAAGGCAAAATGTCTGAGAGCACGCCAGGCGGAATGGTATTCGGGAACCATGTTGTTTCGTTCCCTAATAGATTTTGCCGGAGCAGTTATTAGGAATTTCCCGAACACGGGAAAACAGCTGGGAAACGCTCGCGGGGAAAAGCCAACGAAAAGTTTACTCGTTATATTTTTTTTCCGTCGGATCCTCGCCGAATAGTTACTCGCCGCAATTTGGCAAAAAATATGAGTTTCCATCGTCGCTGGAGGCCGGGCGAAATTTTATTCTTTTTTTTTCCCCTTTTTTCTTTTTTTTCGCCACTGCGAATTGTCGGCAATCCGAGTGGCTGGGCCGACGACCGCGAAACGAACACTGTTAGATAATGGACTTTTAAAGCCCATACGAAACCGAAAATACGGGGGACGCGTTCGTTAGTATGTCTGTAAAAGGCTTTTGTGTCTGGTGCTTTTCGCGCACCGAATTATCGCACGATTATTCCCCGCCGATGAATACCGATTGTTTTCTTCGATATAACGTTAATTGTCGCGCTGCGATAATTACGCGACTCGAACGATCTCAAATTGCCATCGCTTGGATGTAAGCGGGGCAAAATTTTCGATCACGATCTTTCGAGAACCGTTCAAAGTCTTTTCAATCGCAGTCGCACAATGGTGAACTCGAAATATGAAAATTCAAGAATTCGTGATTGACGATCAGAAAATTATAGTTAAGAATATGCTCTTACAGTCAATCACCGCGAGGTGCGATCCTACAACACTGTGGTACTGCAATGATCTACGGGGGATGAAAAAACCAGGGATTAAAAACTATAAGCAGCAAATTAGTCAGAATATTTTTCAATCCCGCTAACTGAAGTCCGTCGCTTCAATGGCGCAGAATTAACGATTGCAAACGAGCATTCACGACTCGAAAAAAATTCGTTCGTTTAATAGAAGTTCGTCGATATTAATCCGCCGCGAAACTTTCGGGCCGGTTGATAAAACGCTAGTCGTTCGCTGGGGATCATTGAAAATAATTTCAAGAAAGAACTGCGCAGTAAGCGAAGATATTTCCATTGTTAGGATGGTTTCGACGATCTAGACCAGCGGCGCGGTCCGGGTCAACCGACGATTTCAAGTTTCCGGTGGCTGCGGTAGTCCACGGATCCAATGCTACATGGATGGGACCGTGGGAATCGGTTCGTTCGACTTAACTTTTATCATCCTGGCTGATCGGACGCGCGTACTAACCGGTCGCATTTCTGTAAGGCAACCGAATAAGGATTCTCAAAGTCTAATGGCACCTAAAGCGAAATGACGCGGGCGCTGGCTACATTTTCTTCCCTGGTAATTATCGATCGACTAATCCTGATGATTCGTTCCTAGGAAGAACCTAGTCACTGGCGCACTTGGAAAATTGAAGATGTCCGTCCTGATGTAAACGCTTCAATCGGCGAAAAAATCTAGAAGGGTGATTTGTTCGGAATACTTTGTAACCTCTGTGTAAACTTTGTGAATTTTGGAATGTATAATGATGGGGATTGTTTGAATATGTTTTAATTCTTTGCAAATTAATGATACGGTAATGGATAAGTCACGGATTAATTTTTACACTTGTTGGATGACCAACTATTTACTCTAAGATAAATAGTAACTAAGATGTTTTCGACAGTGGACCTCGATCGGTCACTACCTTTAGTCATACAGAAATCAGTACTATGGCGCATCATTGTAATCACTCTTAAGGGACTACTATTTAAGTTCGCGCAAAAGACTGAACAGGGCTTTTTAGTAGAAACCTCAGCGTAGCTAAGGTCTTGCTCTTTCGAATTCCTGTCCATTCTCGAGATGTCAAACTTTCGACGAATCCTACCTTGTAACGTACTTCATGTACTTTGTGACTGGAGTTATAGTTGAGAAGTTTTTATTAATAAACTAGTCTTTTGTTTATCATAAATCGACAACGTTTATTAATCCCTCATTCTGGAATACAACACACTTAATATTACTCGACGAATTTTTCTAGCCCAAAACCTAACCCGATAACAAAGTCAACAAACACTCTCAGTCGTTTGCATCGAGCCGTTTAGATAGAAATAGCTGGTTGTAGACTTTTGTGCATACAAAGGTGTCGCGCGTTTACGTTTAGAGGGGCAACAAATTATGTGTAATAGAATTTAGATGCCTTCTAAAGGAAGCGTTCGAAGCTATCAGGATCGGTAACGTTTTATCGACGAAATTTAATATTTTTATCCTTTGCGTGGCGACGAGCGTAAATCGAGATCAATTTCCACAATCTTCCGCGATCAAAGGAGCCTATGATGAAAAGGATCTCGGGTTGAAAGGATTTTACTGTGCGACCATTAAAATATCTTATTTCGCAGCCGCTCGGACAGCTTTCAGAGTAGAATAGTTTGTTTGACGCAAGTAATGAGATGTATGGGCGAATTTCGCACATTTCCTGCTGGTAAACCGATTTTGTCATCGTTCGAGCGACGCGGCGGAGAGCCTCGGATTTAATATACATCGGAACTTTATCTTTCGTAGTTGCACTTTGAAACTCAATCTTTTAAGTATACACACCGAAACCTAATCTCTTAAGGCTACACACTGAAACCCGATCGCGCCTCGGCGGCCATAATTAATCTCTCAGTAGAAATGAAAGATGATGAATTGAACGGTTCCGCCAAAGACTGTATCATCCATTTGATGTTGCCACGCACCGGAGATTCAATTCCGCCGGGATCATCCGGCTATTGTTCAGTTACTCACGCTTTAAATCCTGGCATTAATTAAAAACATGGAAATACTCGTTGCAACAATTCGTGTGCTCGTTAATTCCACTATTTTCATTCGCTTCTCTCCCTTCGCTTTATCATTCTTTCAAACGTTTCCTGATGCAATTGCCTTTGACGGTTTTTACGCGACTGAGATACAGTTTTGCAGAGGAAAGCAAATTTTACTGCGAACAGTAATTGTCAAGCGTTTTCGCATCTTGCACAGGTAACATCAAATGAGTGCGAAAGATTCGACGGATTCGCAGCAAAGTGAAGCGCTAGTTTCAAATGCACAACTTCGAAGTATTTTCAACCCTTTGCAGTCGGAGCTATTTTAACTTTTAATTGTGAAACATTTTAACTGTTTTAATTCTTGGAGAAATTGAGAATCCTCTGAGAAATTTCAAGAACAGTTAACGAGACCGGAGAATCGTTCCCCACAAAATATTTCTATTCTCCGACGAAAGATATAACCAGAGTTCTAAAAGTTCATTGCTCGCTAGCGTCTAACTTGCTTGAAATTTACTGATTATATTGATGAATTTTTCTGTTTCAGGTGAGTAACTTATCGACATCTGTTATTCGCGAAAATCAAGTATGACATCGAATGTAAGTAGAAACGTTTTGTATGCTACTCGAAACGAGGCACAGTGGATGAAATTAAGTTCCTAACGCGAAAAAGTGATTATTACTTTTATTTTCCTTTTATAATAATGATAATATAATAATATATAATAATATAATAATACCTAAAGAACTCTTTACCTGAAGAGTGACGTATGGTTCCAAGTAGGTACTCTACGGATTTCTTTTTCACGTTAGAAATACGTTTCAGAGCACTGTGCGATATAGTCATTGATACTTACATTTATGGCTACATACATAGAAGCACATTGTTGCATTCTATTCTAATTGCTGTCGATTTCGACGCGCTTGTTAATAAAGTACATGCTACGTTGACGTTACCTATGGTCTTGAATATGGTAATCTCATTGTATTCTTATTATTATTATTATTATATATATAGAGAGTGAGAGAGAGAGAGCTTTTATAAACATAGAGAATCGAAAATAATAAAAGAATTGTAAAATTACCATTGCCAACGAATTGAAAAAAGAAGGAAGATCAAAACGACAAACACGTCTGTCACCAACGATTGGTTATGCGTGCATTATAAATACGGCTTTTCCTTACACAATTGACGTCAACTTTCACTTACCATTTGCATTGTTGTGATGAATGGTTTCAGAGTCTTCAGTATTTTCGGCGTTTTATCGCCAAAAGAACTGAAGTAGTAATAGGTATACATGATGACATGAACGATGCAGTTCACCAGAACTGGAAACGCAGCCATGTGGACTGCATAGAATTTTCTTACATACCATTCTACGATCAGGATCGATAACTGATGGTACACATGTAAGAAGGAGACCTGTCTTTGCTTTTCCTGAGCACAAATATCACTGTCACGATCAGGTCGATGGGAATGAATGAGCCTAACATTATAATTAGAATCATGTTACAGAAACACCATCACATGTAACTGAAAATTGTCATTACAATTGCTTTACTTGTCGTGCTTTGTTTGTCCTTCACGTAATTCGGTCCCCATTTCGGAGCAATGTATAGATACGAGGTTAGGATTGATGGTAAGAGATAGTTCGATGATATCAATGGCAGGTCCTGGGTCATTGGGTCTGGAATAACGTGCGATTACGTTTACCAATCAAATACGATCGGAGAACTACGTAACAAAAGATAAACGGCCTTTGCGCGCCGTATCGCAAACTTTCCTCATCGTTATTCAGTTTCTCAGAACACTGTTTCACTTTTAAGCTAACATTTGAACTGTAAATTAGCTTTCTCGTGGAAAATTATCTCGTTATAAGCTGGTTAACAGTCGTTGACATTCCTACTGAAACTACAGATTATCAATTTCATTTTTTCTTGACAATTTTCTGCAATTACATGTTAGAGAAGAAAATTGGATATTCTGTTGTCTTATTTCCGCAAGCTCTCAGAAATTCATCCTTAACACTCGAGTGGTGATTCTGAAGCACCACTAACGATTGCTCTACCATAATTCAAAATATTATGTTCACATGTTGGTATATAACCAATTATTGAACATTTAAGTATTCTATCAGGTGTTATAAAAAGTTCATATCCATACAATGAAAAAAATGTTTAATTTTCAAGTTAAAATAGCTGCGACCCCTAAGGGTTAAATACATAAATAAAAGGTAGTCTTAAAATAGCTTCTAGGATCAATCAAATGGACAGCTGGAAAACTACGAATTAGTCACTCGAAAATACATTTGCGAGTAGTACGCTAATTGTGGGTGTCTAATAGAATAGTTGAATTTCATCGCAGCACGGTTTGTGTCGCATGTGTCCATTACTCGTAATACACATCATTTCCAGCTTGTTGACAATTTCGATTCCAATTTCCATTGACATATAGATAGCTGATGATCGGTTTATGCTGATGGTCTAATAGTTTCACAACTACGCGACGAAGTGAACACGAATCGCGAAGATCATTCGAACTCAAATATACCTTTGTCTACATTAATTCCATTGCGTGCTGCAATACACGCATTTACTTATGACGTCATAAGTAAGCTGGGATTTATTATTAAGTTATTATTAATTACAAGTGTGTGGAATGCAAAAATATTGCTATGTACAGAAAATAACACCAATAACAAATTATACTTAATTGACAGAAGCGAGGCATCGTTCGAAATAAAGTGATGCACTCCACAAATATTTGTATCGGATAATTACAAAAGTTCGGTCACGATTTTTCAACGAACTCAAAACGTTTTTACGAAAATGGAAACTACCAAGCTTGTAAAACGCTGTAGTGACTATATAGTTGATTGATTTAAATAATAATTTCAATTATAATAATTTAATTAATTAATAATCGATTTCATTAAGCTATTTCATCATATCGGGTTGGAAAAAAAGTAATTTCGATATTTTAAGGTGAAACAAAACCGAATTTCTTTATTTACGTGATGAACTTTGATCAATAAAATATTTTCTTATTTATTCATTTTAGCAAAAGATCATCGAACAAAAGGGAGAATATCTTATTCATTAAAATTCATTGCTTGAATAAAAAAAATGGGCGCTGTTTCACCTTAAAATACCGAAATTACTTTCTTTCCGATTCAATAATTCATTCATTGACAATCATCTAATGCAAAGTCAATAAACAATATTGTCTAGTTCGGATTTAAAACCTAATAGTTAAGATAATATCATTCTCGGTTACAGATGTCTGCGACGTGCTCTACCTAACTTTTTTAGCAGACGTATAGTTCTTCCTGTAGAAATTGTAGAAGAGTGCCAAGTTGATGGAAAGATTGATAATCGCAGCGGTGCCCGGAATCTTCGTTACTGGGCAGGATGGGGCCAGTGACATAAAGGATTGCCACATTAGGATTAGAAACTGTACCTGTTGAAACCAAAATAGGAACGTGTTAGCGCAATTAACGTCTGATTTGAAGGGGACTGAAGGATCTAAGTCCCTATAGGGTGACCCAAAAATGTTATACTTCCTTGAAATGGCCGATTCCTGACGTCATTTCAAGTAACTTTTTCCTTTGTGAAAATATCCTCCGCAGCTTTGGTAAGGTGTTATCAGCGAAACACGCGGGCCATTCAGAGCGCAGCTACAGCAGGCGGATCAGCCAATGCCAGTGCCACGAATCCGTCCGCTGTAACCGCGTTCTGATTGGTCCGCGTGTTTCGCGAATAATTTCTTAACAAAGCCGCGGAGAACGTTTCCGCAAAGGAAAAGGTTATTTGAAATGACCTTAGGAATCATCCCTTCCGAGAAAGTACAACATTTTTGGGACACCCTACATTGAATATTTCGCTAATCAATCACAATTTTAGTAGAATCCACCAGACATGAAATGGTAGAAAGATAAAAGAGTATTAAAATAATTGAAGGAAGAAGGTTGAAAGTAAAACATCCATATTTTTAATTTCTTTTAATCTTTCTACTCTTCGCAGTCTGATCACGTGTACACCAGTAAACTTAACACACACACACACACATACACACACACACACACACGGAGAGAGAGAGAGAGAGAGAGAGAGAGAGAGAGAGAGAGAGAGAGAGAGAGAGAGAGAAGATGTACTAGAAAAATTCTACTTACCATTTGTATTATTGTTATGTAAGGTTTTATAGTTTTCAAAATTTTTGGTGCTTTGTCTCCCATCGCGCTGAAGTAGTAATACGTATACATAATCACGTGTACGGTGTTGTTCACCACTACCTGGAACCCTGCCATGCCTACGGGAATGTATTTCGTTATGATCCATGCAAAAAGCACCGTTGATACATGGTGGTACAGATGTAAGAAAGAAATCTGTCTATCCTTTTTCCTCAGCACGAATATTGCAGTTTCGATTAAGTCGATGATCTTTAGTTGCAGAGTTAGCCAGAATAGGAAGGTTATCTGTAACAGAGGACAGAACACTATAAGAAATTTGCTGTACGTAATCATTAATATTATCCTAGTATAAAATATAATACCATAGCTTTTCATAAAAACAATAGATGTATGAAAAATATTATTATATTAATCCTTTGCACTTGAAGATATTTTAACTCGAAAATTAAACATTTCTTCCTAGCTAGAATAATTTCATTCTGGTACATGATATTTCAGGTAATGGTATGATAATTCTCTGTGTGTGAGAGTTGTAACACTCAAATGCTAAGGGTTAATAATTTGATCATCCACTCGACATTATTTAACACTCTACAGTATTTAAACGGAATAATTGAAAAGCAAAACTGTACAATATAAAACGTTAATGTCTACTTGCCTGCATTGGAATGGGGTCATATGAGTAGTCTGGCAAAGAGCAGACCACCGATATTTTTGTCATTAAACCCAGCGCTAGAAATCGTATTACTATAAAGGCATTGCTGATAACTTGGAAAATGTTGTAAAATTTCACGAAAGTTTTTAGGTCATATGGCTTCCTGTCCTTCATATACTGCGGCCCACATTTCAGAACGAAGTATAAATACGAGATCAGTATAGCAGGGATGAGAACCGGCGAACTTACGAACGGCAAATCGTTGGTCCTCGGATCTGAAATTACAAATGATTCAAGTTAACGCGGTATCGATCAAATAATACCCGTAGAACTATGGAACGGAAGACAAATGGTCTTTGTTCGCCGCGCCGCAAACTTTTCTAGTCAATATTCAGTTTCGTTAGCGCATTGTTCCAAAGATAACATTTTAGTTAGCGAAAATCCATTAATAGACTTCTGGAACACTGTACTCAAAGCGAAGCTTCAAACATTTT
Source organism: Lasioglossum morio (assembly GCA_916610235.2). NCBI lineage: Eukaryota > Metazoa > Arthropoda > Insecta > Hymenoptera > Halictidae > Lasioglossum > Lasioglossum morio. The sequence goes on along the minus strand of OU744328.1, from coordinate 8,584,762 downwards.
GATTCGATAAAAATCACACATCACGATTGGGATTGATATTAGTATATTGAACAGTTTACAAAAATAAATGTTCAACTGTGAATTGTAAATTCATGAATAGGTAATGTGTCAATCTTTAAATAAGAATCTCACTTTTTCGAAGTAAAATGAGGAAAGTTTCCATTTTACAACGATGGAAATCGGTGCCGGAAAGTCTACAAAATAAATTCTTAGGTTTTGTATCATAGATTTATAAATAGGTAATGTGTTATAATAATGAACTAAAATTTCTCTTTTTTGAATTTAAATTAAAAAAATGAAGAACGCGTAGAAAATGTTCAAACTTTTTATTTTGCAACGTTGACATGGCAGGACTGGTTGTTATGTCTCGTTAATGTATAAAGTAATCCAAATAATGAACTAAGCTAGAAAAGCTTCACGCACTTTGTAATACGGGTAATATTTGTTATTTGTTAGGTCGTCTCATAAATAATCCGACTTTTTCCTATTTTTATACTAACGTTTGCTATCTATTTTACTTGTTTAAGTGAGGATTCAATATTTACTTAGTGTAGTAGAATTCTTATTAGAATTACTCACCGGACATTTGGTTCCAATAATAATCGTAAGTCTCCACGAATCCCATTTTGAACACTGTTTTTCTTCGCCTTTGGCAAGTTCACAATCTTAAAAACCGTAATTCTACGTTGCCGGTGTCACTGTTATAGCGTTTTTACGTTTCGAACAATACTACTTGGTTTTCTTCTACACGGATACGTAGAAGCTTAACGAACCGATCGAGTTTAAGACATTTTCTGATATGTTCCGTCATAGACCAGAACAGAACGTATTTATAATAGCGATCCTGTTTCGCACGTATGATTCTCGTGTCATAGCATCAGTCTTAATGTATATGTACATTAATTGAAGGTGCTGAAGGTCTGCTTCAAGTCGTTCAATATTCCATGCCTATTGTTCAAAGTAGAATTTTATTTCCATGGGCAATAGTTCACTGATGAAGTCAATGCTTGTTCTACGTAATTTTCATTCAAATCGCTACGCGTGCAGGAAGTTGTATATGTAACATTTCGTGTACATTGTCTGGAAAATGTCTTCGGCTATTGAAAATTGAAACGTATTTTTGTACTTTTCGAGTAGCAAAACCAACGAAAAACACAGATCAATCAATTAATTGAATAGAATATTTTGTCGTTAAATGTAGAAAAATCAGTTAACACGTTTTATGCTTTCTACATAAAATTTTATGTCACGTTTCGTTTTAGAAAATGAAAAGCGTTAATTCTGTTTTTCTAAGGAAGAACGTCGCGTGTCTCATATTTTCACTTTCGAGATATTGCATTATTAAACTGTATTATTTTTTTTAGCCTTTCGAATTTGTTTCCATGACTTTCCTTTTGGTAAATACGTCTAGTAAATCCTATACTCTAAAGCTCAATTAATCCATAAACTCGAATTTTTTGAAATTCTGACACGCGACATTTTTCTTTACAATCACAGAATTAAGAAAATCATTATTTTGTCCATTATGCTGCAGTTATTATGCCATACATTTCCGTACGTAACTACTTTCCGATCACTATTTCCATTGTGTGTTTCAAGTCGTTTCATAAATTTTAATACTTTTTGTAAGAGTTCTTGAAGTAGCAATTAACTATGCTAGTTGTACAATAGACTGGTTGACGTTGACGTAGATTTACAATTATTACTGTTACGTACATATAAGTAAACGTTTGGAATATGGTCGATTTCAATGATCTTGAACTGGCTTTCTCAGAAGAAAGCAGTAACCGAATTCGTTCTTTAGGGCAGGGAAAGGGCTCTATCTCTCTCCTTGCAGGGCAAGTCCCTTGGCCAACGGCAACTCTGCACTCTGATTGGTCCGTATTTTTCGTTTATAACTCCTTAACCCAAGGCGGAAATTTTCGCTACGGAAAAAGTTACGCCAAATGACCACAGGAACCTAACTTTTCAAGCTTGCCCGACATTCTTCAGACATGCTGTTAGCCCTCCGAAATCGGCGGACGAGTCTCGCTACGCTTCCTGACCAGCGCACTGTTGGAATATCGTGCGTCCGCATAGTTAATTTCAATGTTGTATTGCGTTCGCCGATGTCTCAGTACAGTTGCACAAAGTGTGCATAAATTATTTAATTTTAATCTAAAAGTTTGTGAAGACGATATTTAATACTTCCCTCACATTTGCTCATTTTTATTAATCATCTATTCACAAATGCATAATAAGTACATTCTCACCATTCGTAAATCGTGACGTTCGAAGTCCATAATTTCGAATAATTGCATGAAAATTAAAATGTTATTCTTTCCACGAATAAAGGTAATTTCAAAAGATTTCCAGTTCCTACAAGAAACGAACGCCGGTGTTTATGGTAACTCTTGTATTAACACTACCAACCCCGTGCAAACAAAGGACTCGCCAAAGTTTTCGACTGTGTGCACTCAACCTGCAGCTCATCTTTGCTTAATTATGCATTTGGTACCAGTTGTCTGCATCGTCGGCGCACGCTAAAACGCACTCGTTGCACCTATTCGCACCCGAACGAATTATACTACACCTGCTATCGGTATCGGAATATCAAACGAGACAAAAGATATGCAAATCTCGCCTAAATTGTTACGTCTTCAGCATTAATTAACGGTGTATTGGTAATTTTAATTTTTCCCACGACGTAAATTGTATTACTGAATTGTTTAGGTTGCCTATCGATCACCCAACGACGTGTACACTTTTACGAGAAATAAGATTGTCTTACAAAACATCTCTCCCCCTTAGAAGAAACTCTGTTGTATTCAGCTCCGTGTTAGACCGACCAGTCCGTCAAATTAATGAAATTCAGCAGAGTGCTTTCTTTAACGAGGAGACATTCTTTGAACCGCCTTGGTAGAAAATGTCCGCTCCCCACTCTTCATTCAGCAGCCAGAATAGAGGAAACATTTGATAATTTCTTGAAATCCACTTCCACTGGACCCAGAGCGTGAAACAGTCGCAACATCCCTCGAGAATCCCGAAGCACATCCAAGACCGTCGTTCTTGTTTGGGTCTTGTAACCGTACAATATTAATCAGACGCACTAGCAACATCTCCGTCTTCTGATTGCGTCAAATATTCAAGAACCGTAAACCAATATCGAACCGCGATCTCAGACAAGAAGAAGTCAGGGTTGAAGTTTTGAACCCCAAATTTTTCAGGCTGCTCTTCGATTGAGATCGTAATGTTTATATATTATGCCATCCCATAAATAGTCCAACATGTTACATATTTGCCGAAGAGAAAATGCTGTTTTGTCTTGTCAGTGCTCAAATGCGATTCACGATCACGTCTTAACACATTACCGACCGATTGTTGCATAATTTTGAAAAATCTATGGTATATGGCTAAACACTTTTTAATGGAACCTTCATCGACAACAGTAATTTTCATTGTGAACGAACAAGTCACCCTCAACAATAGGGTTTATACAAGCTTAGTCGTGTCCTTAATTTAGACACAAGATTACCAGAAATAGAAAAAACTCGCTCACGTGCTAATAACCTGATCTTAATTGTCTTTAAAGCATTAAATAATAAATCTAAATTTTTTGTTCTTCTATTTGTAATCTCCATGACCAAAAGTTCCTTCTTTAATGTTTGACGACTAGAGGAAGTCACTTCTTCAGGTTCTTGCAGACATCTATTTATTGCTATTTCCATAGCATTCTTCATCATAGATATGTCTTGATTTTCTTCTTCGTGCCTTTTTTTAATTTTCATCTTCATATAATCTTGATAATATCCGTCCGGATAACTTAATATTATTAAAATATTATAAGTGTCCGAATGGCATAATTTAAACCGGTTTTCAAACCCGGCTTTTAAAAACCGACAAGCTCTACTCAACATCGTCATCTGATAGTTTCATTTAAGATTGCATTGTAACAGAACATTTCTACGCTTTCTTTTGGTACAGCACAATTATTGAAGATCCTATTAACAGGCTTTCGGTAGATAAAGTATTAACAAATGCTGTTAGACTAGTGTTTACTATTCTACCGTAACTCGCGAATTCTGGGCTATCCTGTTGTCGCGGTCTGTATCTCAAACAAAACGACATGAAGCCTCGAGGGGTTGAAGGTCTGGTGGAGTAAGGATCTAGGAAGCGAAGACGGTCGAGCGTTTTCGAACCCACGAAGTTGTCTGGGGGATGTATTAAGCATCGCTAATCGACGTAGTTTAGTCGACGTAAGCTGCCAGGAGTAAAGTGGTAACTCCGCTGGCACCGGGCTCGACGTGAAGGCGCAAGGGGTCTTCGGGGGACTTGGGAGCCACGGAGCTGCCCCCCTCAGAGCTTCTCGCTAAGTGCTGCAATTTATTTTATTACCCTCCGCGCGTCTGCGTTTCGCAAACCCTCAGCCGGTGGCTCGGTTCGCGGCAAAAACATCGAGTCTGAACGTAATTTACACCGGGCCAGGGGAAACGGACACGATGTATCGACACCAACGAAAACAGAGGGTCGTTTCGTTCGCTGTTGTTGACACTTCATTTCTGTCGACGGTCCCGGCCGATCGTTTTCTCCCCGCACCCCTCCTCTTTCTCGCTTACTCTTCATCTCTCGTTTTCCCTCTTGTTCCGTGCTCCGCATTCCTCGCCGGCAAGTCTGATCGGATTTTCCTTTCGATTGTCTTTTGATTTACGGTCCCGAGACAGCCCGAATTGCGCACACGGCGACACGATGCATGGAAAGTCATCGAGGAAAAATGAGAACGAAAATGGAATGGATCGAGCGTGGTGAGCTTGAATAGGGAAAAGAGGTCGCGCTTCGGGATCGAGGCCTCGTCTATCTACGTAATCATTACAGCAGTTGGCGGTACGGTTCGGTAGTTCGGAAATTCAGTTCGTTGTCTGCGGGCAATGCCATGTTACGAGAGAACGTTGATTCTAATGATTTCGCCCGCTTCTTCGCAAAGAGCATTTGTAGTTTATTGCCGGAGATCATGAACATAGTGTTAGTTAAATTTCCAAACAAATAGACCTTTTTGCTTGGTACGTACTAGGTCGATATTAGGCAATACTATACAATTTTAAGCCAAGAAGGCGAGTAGCATGCGAGTAGCGGGTCAGCGGACAATATCTGCGGCTTGAGGGAAGGAGAAAAAAGGATGAGCCCCATACTACCCCCTCGACGATCATCGAAGAGGGGGTGTGCGTAAAATGCATTTCTTCGCTGTCCTTAAAGAAAAAAAAAGGTAATACGATACAATAAAAGACAAGAACAGGCGCGGTGCTGGGCCCGAGGTACAGGGAGTTAAGGCGCAATGTGAAAAGCGGGGGCCCTTAACCCTCCATTAGCTTGTGTATCAAGCTGATTGTAGAGAGGCAGCCACGGGTAAAAAATAGGTAATACGATGCAATAAAAAATTTTACCTTGAAAAAAGATTCCCGCTTTGTACATGCACATCCTGTACATATCCGATTTGCATGCAATGGAACTCAGTATTCTTATTGTAGCCAGCCCGTACAATTATCTGCAGAACTATACGTTACTGTGAAAAATGTTTCAACCAGAACTTACGCCGTCTCGAGAAGAACATTTTATGGGCACCATAAATCTTATCTATGTGAAGATACTTCCGAGATTTCGAGATGACCTTCCTTTCGCTTTGCTTTAATGGGACTCTACATTACGGTATAGCTGGGAAATCTAAATCGTTCAGCGACGAATTAATGAACCTGACTGCATTAGACTTTGATAATAGTTCAAGGTAGCGTTGAAACATTAACATTGTTTTGGATGCAACATGAAAGTTTCCATCGAAACAATAATAATATATTCGACCTACGGTCAGGCAGATGGAGTATGGGTTCATGGATATACATACAATGTTGAACTGAAGCAGAATACGATCAAATCGATAGAATAGGAATAGTCTCGGAGGAGGAAAATCGAATGGCAACGTTTCGCGAGCGAAACAATCGAACGAGAACTGTATTTGTAAGATAGGAGTAAAAGTCTCTGTAAAAGTAAAACAGAAGCAAACGATGGTCAAAAAAGCAGCATAAGAATAGTTCTATTTGTAGACAAGTGGAACGAGATTGTCCTATGGCGAGATCGAATTCCGAACAACCCATGGCGAGACAAGTAGAATAGGATTCTCTTGCGGCGAGCTAGTCGAATGGGCAAAACATATAATCAGACAAGTGAAACAGATGATACATGTTCAAACAACGGAGTAAGGACAATTTATGTCAAGACGAGTTGCATGGAAACATAATTCAACAACTCATTGTTAGACAAGTAGAACAGAGACAGCCCGTAGTCAGACAAATGAAATACTACATCGGTTGAATAATAATAAGTAGACGGCGGATTTCATGCATGTATGACAAAAATAAAGTCAAACAAAAAAAACTGAAAAGATATTACAAGAATTTAAGGACAAGTTTAAGATGATTGACAGAAAAAATACAAAGTAGACGAATTCTATATAATTTCTATTTACTCCATTGTATGAATTACTGAGAATTTATTCTAGAGCTCCAATCAACAACTGTTTTATTATCCGAACATCTGTATTCTCTTCAGTCGTTAAGATAATTAAAGATCTACCGTGTACATTAGACTTCTAATCAAAAAATGAACTTTACAATGTGCTGATTTGCAAAAGAGAAAAAGACTGAATCCCCTAAATGCTAATAGAGGATTTCTGGTAAACCCGTCGCGTCTCAATACGATTTTCAATCGTTTTCGAATTTGAAACGAACCGGAAGTCATCGGCGCAGTTGGAAGGCCCATCGAGAGACGCAATTCCAAAGTTTCCGGCGCCCAATTAAAATTCAGTGTTCCGATAAGCACGGGTGGGAGGCGAACTATCAAACTAAACGTACACACGCGCCGGTAATCCGAAAAATGGCGAGGAAGTCACGTTCCCATCGTAAACCGACGGCAGGAGAGGCGGATGGGTATGGGGTTCGGGCCGCGCACATTGGATGTCCGTAACATCCTGCCGGAGGAGGTAATCGCGTTAAAAATTTCGCCCAGCGAAATCGGCTGGCTCCCGTTTTCGCACGCGGCGTAGCCGGTGAATTGCAACCGGCAAATTATCGGCTGCAAATACGCGGCGGCGCTGCGGCTCCGCGCAGCCATCCGGCATTATTCTCGAAAGCTTCTCAACCCGTTTAACTATCGAACTAACTCCCCGGCCTTGTTTAACCCGTATCCGAACTGCGTTTTAGTTGTGTTTTAAGCCCGTCGCGTCGTCGACGAGCGGAAAACCGGCCCGGGGATTTATTTCATATTAGCTGTACGAAATTATTTCACGTGTCGCCGAGCAATGCAGTAATCCGACAACGGATTGCAGTCGAATTGCTGGCCGGCCGGAATTCCGCCATTTCTTCCGCGCGTCGTTCTTCTGTCAAGCGCAACCGACCCCATTTTCTACTATTTTGCCTCCGTTGCCACTCTAAATGGCGCGTATCACGATACGGTTACACTCGCATGCTCGCGAACATGTATGACCTGTCCCAGGACTTGGAAATTGTTATAATATCAGTTTCGATTCTTAAAACAGTATAACGCGAATTTTTGGCGATCACCCAGTGTATAGTCTTATTATTTTGTCCAATACGGTACATATTTTTCTCCCCTACCATTTCCCCTTCTGGTCAGAGGATTTTAAACGATGGCCCGTAGCCGAAATAACATTCCGCAATTTCACGATTCCGCCGAGCCGTCGCATTTTACATTCCCGGTGGTGCACATGCTCGTAATTCTCGCGCAACGATCAACGTTCAATATTTCTCGATTCGCCGCCGTGTGTTTGCGGTTTCTGTTAACAGCCGTGGATCGTCGCGTTTCTTTTCCGCGGGACCAAGTACCAACGCGGAATTGCTGCCCGGTGTATCTTTCCAGTTTTTGGTTTCAATTATTCCGAGCACCCACGTTTATCCGCGAAACGGTGGATTCGCGTTTGAATCGCTCCGCCCTAGTGAACATGCAAGCACGAATTCATTCGTGTTTTCGATCGCGGACGTTACGTTTGCTGTCGCCAAAGTAGTTGCACCACGATTTTGCTGCTTTGCTGGCGGAACTTCGAGCTTCGTTCTTCCGCGCATAGACTTCTATCGATCGACGGTACTATCGGATTCGCTGTGTGGCAAAAATCATCATTCTTCATATTTTCGATGTGGAAGATATTTTCATTTACGATACAGCCAATGATAAAACTCTTCATATACAGGGTGTCGTTGCGCAACCGAGCAGAGGTTGATTCCAAATGTAAAATTAAGTCGCGAAAAAAAATATCATTTTTTCGTTTATTTCTATGTGCACCGCTCCACTATAAACAGTCGCATTTAATTAGATTGATTGGTTCGATTTTGCCGCGATGGTCACCTCGCCACTATCCTTGATCTTCACCGCTCCACTATATGTGTACCCTTAGTACGGGAATATAGTGGAGCGGCGAGGTGAGCGTAACATTTCAGGAAAGCAGTGCGGTGATTTTTGTTTCTATGTATGTGCACCGCGCTATTCTCTCGTCATCGATCCACTATGTATGTACGGTCGCATTTAATTATATTGGTTTTATTTTGCACAGTAATGTGGTGCAGTAATCTAGAAATGATGTAATAGAGAATTGAATTTGTCAACAGGATTGTTGCAGGAAAATTTTTATTACGGCCGTTTCTCAAGAGAAAAGATTTGTGGCAGTGTGATGGTCATAATAGTTCCCCACACCATCGCAATCGCTCCAGTCTCATAACATGCGGGTAACAGGAGTAGGGTGGACAGCTATTGTGACCGCCGGTGTACCTCGACCCGTTTCTTTCGAAAAACAGCTCGCAGTAAAAAGACGCGTGACATAACATGGTATAACACGTGAATCTACTCAGTCCCTTTTTCGCTTGTTTGCCCTTCATAGCGTGTTATCTCTCCATTGTTTACCTGCAATTTCGTACATTACTAAAGCACCAACTATTTGATCGTAACCGAAATTCTTACACGTTTCTTATTCGAACAATATTTGAAACTGGAAACGTCCTCCTCTTTTTTAAATCTATCGGCATTTATGAATTACTATAATTTGTTTGTTAATATTAACCGTAACCCTTTCAGTAACATGTAATATATATTTGTTTATAAACCATGTGGTCGCTAATGACCTAGATGTTAATGCGACCACATTAAAAAAATAAACCATTAATAAATAAATAATAATATTTGAAACACATTGCGTTCTGTTTCGAATAGACTGTGAGTTATTTCAATTAAAAGTATATCAATAATATATTAAAAGAAAACTGATTTATACGAATTACAACAGCACGATAACATGCACAGGAAAAAATGATTTAAAATATTGAACTGTTAGATCGTAAAATTTTTACATGTACCATATTCCTCGCTGCAAAAAAAAAAATAAAAAAAAGGGCTCTCGTCTAGTCAATTATACAATCTCTGCGATATAACCACCAAATGGTAGAACGTTCGAATATTAGTTAATTGCTTCGGTTACGATGGCGTCTATTTGGTTATAAATACTTTTTAGCCGATTTCGTTCCGGCTGGTAAAAAGTATCAGACTGTGTAGAATTCCTAGCGGTGCTTTTGAAATTTGCATGCGGACGGTGACAAATACACTGGTTTTGCGTTTCAACCATAGCAATTGGGGTATCCTAAACCCACCTGAACGACAGAGTTGGATTAGAGCATTGCAGGTTGGTTTCCCAAATTAAGGACGTGTGCCAGCGTTCCCACATTGTGTTATCGAACCAAATGGCGAGCTGCGAAAGTTGGCAAATTCGCAAGAAAAAAAGAAAATTAGCAGACCTTTCACGCTGAAAAAAATTATTATTTACCTCTGTCGTTCATACTTTTAATCCAAGTTTTATCATTAGATTTATCATTAGATTGAGTGTATGAAAGTCTAGACTCGTGGAATACAATTTTTGAATAAAGAAATGTGAAAGTTTGTAATATTAAAAAGTGCTAGTACTAATGTATCTTCTTAGGTTTCCAATAATGAAATTTAAATTTCAAATAAAAACGGAAATGGTCTCGGAGCTGCGTGAAAATTTAAAAACTCGGCGAAGGGCACCGTGTTATTTTTGCCAGTGTTTGGATACCATTAATTACCAAAGGTTATGACATAAAATCAGGGCTTCGGGCTTGTACACCGCACGAAAGTTCGAATTTACTTGGTCCGACAGAAGATTTTTTCTTCCGGCTCTGTGTGCGCCCGGAAAAAAATGTAATAGCGACCGCAAACGGCACCAAATTGTAACTGCAAATTAGACTCCGTGAATTCTGAGCTTTTACTATATTTTTTCTCCTCTTTTTTTTCGCGATGGCGGAATAGTTTCACTGGTTTCGCACAACGATTCAACCGAGTGAAATTAGAAGTTGCTTTTCGCTGGCGTTTAATGTTTGAACGATACCGCGATGTTATAATCGTCCATCAACGGTATCGAAGCGATTGTAAAAACAACTGACGCGGAAGATGGTGTTGATTTGCAAATGTAATGCGACCAGAAAACCAATAAAATGAGGAGGCAGTGAGCGAACGGAAATAAATTCGCGGTACATACCTTTTCAAACTTTCTGAACAGTATTCGCCGTTGAAATAAATTGTAAAGGTCGTTACAATTATTCGTAATACTCGATGCGGCAACTAATCAATACCAACTGACAAATCAGCGAGGAATCAACAATCTAAAATTAACTATTTGAAAGTTACTTTCGCCTTACCAAATAACTCTTTTATATCGTGTTGCAATTTTAAGGAACAATGGAAAACGGAACACAATACTGAACGATGTTCGAAACAAAGCCTTACATGAAAACATTTTATAGTCTACATTGTTTGACGTATTTGCGTTTGACGATTTTATCGATCACTCTGAATAATGGTTAGGAAATATTTTGCATGTTTCATTTCCCATTAATGCCTTTCCACGAACGACACAGATAAATAAGAGAAAGCAAGTGAATAAAATAAAACATTAACGATCGTGTTTTTCGTATATGCTCGTGTTAGCTAACAATATTAAACTTTCACATGAAAAGAAACTTTTGGGGCATGTTAATATTTGCTAGTAATAGTTGCTGGCAGTTAACGTGAAGCAAGAGTCGATCGAATCGAAATCAAAGAGAATCAGTCAGAAGCCGGAGATGAAACCATTGCAAAGCCCAATTGATTTCGAAAACCGGTACCGAAAATCGATTTCGATCGCCGGTGGTAATCCCATGGCTCCGGTTGTCGAAGATAACGAACAAGTGGAACAAACGGTTCCACGTAGAAAGCCGACAGCACACCGGAGAAAATCGGCTATCTGTTTTTTAATTCACCGCCGCTTTTCCACCGTGGTTCTTCGTGTTCTGGCGAGCCAAATTCCACGATTTAACTATTTGCGGACGAGACACGTCGAAAGCGTCGAAGTCGACGCGCAGGGAAATTTCCGTTCAGCGAAATACGAAGACTTTTGTAGAACGTTACCGCCCCGAATGTCGGGTCGCTTCTGACCCAAAATTTTATCCTGTAACTTTCCTTTGCGTTCCGTATACATACTGGATGTCCACGCTGACAGTAGCCAGCGTTTTTTGCAAACAATGTAATGGTGTCTGCAATTTTCTTAGAAACACGATTGTGCAAAAACGAATGTATTCCTATGCGACATAATGCTCTTCAAGGTCACACAAGGTCAGAAATGGAAGAAATACTTTGAACGCAAACTATTTTATACATTTTCACAAAAACAATGTTCTAGTTCTATTATCAATTGGACAGTATTCCTAGCAATCGTTAGAGTCTGATATGCGGTGTTTTTTAGTGAAATATTAAGGCGGCACAGTAATGCTGACAGTGCAAGCTTATGAATTATATGGCCGATTGATTCCAGGGGTTCGTGTGAGACTGTCAGTTTCACTGTCCCAGATATAAACAACGAAAAAGAGAACAAAGATGGTTGGGCTTCGAATATAAAACGTGACGGAATGGGAATAGAGAGACGAATATAGGCAGCCGGAGAACGGTGAACAGTGTAAACAAGAGACGAACGAGCAAAAATGTAAATAAAGGGAGACCGAGGGAACCAAGAAAAAAGTGAAAAGATTCCGACGAAAGGGAAACGAGAAAGCTACAGGGCGCAATATATGCGAAAACGCAAAATATAGGAGGGTGAAAGATACTCAAGAATGAAAAATATTTTATTCGAATAACCAGGTAATGTAACTGTTGAGATGGTAATTCGTTTCCAACGCGTATGTATAACTTTCCTCTGGGTCATACTGATATTTCAAGTAGTTTCATGTTTTTATAATATTTTTATGAATAATTGTAATTTATCCGTAGGAGTAATGGGATTTCGGTGGAGTATGGAATTACATTTGAGATTAAAGAAACGAGGTTATTCTCCCAACTAATTTAAACGATAATGACATGAAGTTGTATAATGTATTTTATATTGGGCTCGATCAAATGTTACTTCTCTTTACCAAAACCATATGCTTGTTTATATTCAGCTGGAATTTGAGAGATTAAGTTTTGGTCACAAGATCGATTCTGCATTTTGATGGAAATGTGTTCATTTAAAATTCATTCAATTATCGACGTGTTACTATCTCGTGAAAAAATGGTTGAAATTACTTAATGTTATAATACTTTGAAAAATGTGTGACTGTCGTGTTGTTCTCTTAATGGAAAAAAAATATCATAAAATCGACAATTTCGTTCAAAAAGGGAGTTTTCCTCTTAAATAAATACAAACCAGATTTTACATCGATTCTACGTTTCACATCAATCAATCGAATGTTACCCCTCGTTGTGACAACTGTAAACCTCTAAACTGCAAACCCCAGCCACAAATCAACCAACGCCGGTTTACATGAATGCGAAAACAAACATAAAACGCATCCTGAACCTGTATTCCATCCTTCTATATGGTGTACAGTGGTGATCAAAATCCAAACAGTGGAATTAGTTATTACAAAAAAACATTAAGTCCTTCTGCATCTTCTGCAACTTTTGCTAACATTGCAAAGAGGAGATTTCAACCCCTAAATCCACAATGTTTTGAAATGGTTTGAACTATACGTAATATTCATGAGAGAAAGGATCTTAGAGAAAATTCAACTTAAGAATGTTCATAATCATAGAAAGACAACTTTGGAGTGTTTAAACTCACAGAAACTAAGAAATTTGGATACGACGTACTTCACTAAAATTTTAATATTTTTGGATCTACGCAAATACATAATCCATCATCTGTGGCAGTAAATATGGAGTGTACTGTATTCCAAGCACACTCAAATCGTTGCAGAATCTAATGTACCATCGTTTTCTAAGCAAATCCAATGTATTAGTTTTCATTATCCACTGTTGGCTGCGGCGGGGGTGAAATGCAAGTCGCTGGTCGCGTAAGGAAATTGGTAAAAATAATACGGTTCGGAATTCCGGTAAACGATGCAAAGAATGAAATAACACGGCGAACATTATGAAAGCGAGAAAAGAGAAAGGACAATTGGAGAAAAGGATTGGAGTGGGTTGAGAGAAAGATAGAGAGCGAGAGAGAGAGACAGAGAGAGAGAGAGAGAGAGAGAACGATAAAGGGAGAAAGGGAGAGAAGGAAGAAGGGACGGGGAGAGAGTGAGAACGAAATAGAGAAGAAGAGGGAGAGGTATAGAGGACTAGATCGAGGGTGAGAGAGTGAGATACAGAGAGAAAGAGAAAGAGAAAGAGAAAGAGAAAGAGAGAGAGAGAGAGAGAGAGAGAGAGAGAGAGAGAGAGAGAGAGAGAGAGAGAGAGAGAGGATAGGGGATTGGAGAAGGGGAGATCGTCGTGGCGTTTGCGCCTGGGGTTGTCGAGGACAGCGCGAAGAGGGTGTGCAAGGGTGATCGGCGTAGGTGGCGGTGCACGGAGTATGGGGGTGGAGAGGGAAAGGCGTGGAATTGGTGGAGGCAGTCAGTGGCTTGCCGCGCGCCACAACGACGGTCGGATCTAGCCGTCGAGTTTTTCCACTTGTTACCTTATCGTGTCCGATCGTGACCCCCAATAGCTGTTATCCCCCTTTTTTCCGTTTCGACGTGTTCCCCTACCCCGAGAGCACCTGACACGGCGAGATCTCATCGCGGTTCTTCTGCTAGTGCATCCTTTGTCCCTCGTCCCCGCAAACGAGTACGCGAAGCGAGTGGTAGGTCGGGTACGCAAAGGAATCCCCCGGATTGGTGATCCTCGATCGATACACAGTGCACCCTGGGAAAATGAATGTAATGGTTACAGTGTGAAATCGGACCTACCCGTTGCGACGAGTAGCTGCGTTCTCTTCGTGGCACCTGAAAAAGTGAGACGACCGTCGAAAGGGCACCTAGGTTCTCCCTATCTGTTGTGATCACCGGTGGGCATACATGGTCCTTGCAGAGGAAGCGATTGCTGGAACGCAGTTTCTGATATTTACCATTTTCTCCATTTCCTTTTGTTTCGATTCATCCAAGCGCTGCGCTCTCGGCTCCGTCCACTTCCTTCCTCTGTCCGATCCTTTCGAGCGCTCGGCGCCCAAAGCGTAGCGTCGGCTCATTCCAAAGAATTATAATTGCAGATCTCAACCAGCCACGCTCTCGCGTCCCCGTATTTTGAATACATTATACAAATTGAACGTTGCATAAGTCCTCCTTACTTCCGCGGCATTTCATAACCTTCGCGTGGCCGCTCCGCACCCTTTCATGACTTTCCATTATTAAAGAGCGCCGACCGACTGGCTGAACGATTCACCCGGCGACATCGTGGTCGTGGTCTTTCTCTCTCTCTCTCTCCTTGATCTTTGCTTTTGCGGGAATCGGAGGGTGAAAGCTCGCTAGCGAATTTGTCGTGAACTTTTAGCTGCGGAAGAACGAGAGCTCGTGATGTTTGCACGTTGACTGCTACGTGCGGATGGCACTGCTGTTTGTACCGACGTAAAAATTCATTCTTCCGACGATACTCTGCTGTTCATGAGCACTTGGATACCTCTTCGGTCGGGAATACTAAATAGTTGAGGATTCTGACATAACGTCAGTTCGGTAGATAAATATTTTATTCAATTACTGAAATTGGAGGAACGCCAATACTGTACTGTCCGTACATGTTTGGATACGTTTTCGAGGATACGAAATAGTTGAATACTCTGTCGGCAATACAATGTTAGATCAGTAGATAAATGTCGTCCGTGATGATAAAAAATAGAGAGAGGCAAATGTTTCAAACGTGAACGGTTGTTCTTATATTCGGTATTAAGTGTTTCAACATCTATCTACTAAACACTATCATCGTAGTCTATGGAGTGACGAGTGTGAAGTCAGAAGAGATAAGGACAGTGTAGATTTTGTCTTGAAGACTACATTCGTGCCTCGAGACTTGTGAAGACGACGTGTGTCAACGAGACCTCGATATACAACTAGCCCTCTGAAGTAAACAGTAGCATTTTTATCGATAATTAGTGCCAATACCAGGTAGCATTAGTGCTAGTCAGCTACTTCTCTATTAGACAAATTTTATCAAATAGTATCAAGACTATCCAAATATCTTTAAACCTACCGAACCAACCAGTTCCGAACTCTTAGAACTCGATTATGATCCGAGTTAGAAATAGAATAGACTTTACTTAATGCTACTTTAAAGAAATAGATTTTATGCCCTGATATGCAGTCAGATTTTCTGGAGCAATCAAAACTTTCTCCATTAAACAAATAAACTTCACCAGATACCATCCAATTATCCAAATATGTTTAAACCTGTCCACTCGTGGAAGTAAATTGACTACAGGAACAACCGCTGCCCAAAACCTTCTATTATCATAATCCCATATAATCCATTGCAAGGATCATCTATGTCACCGCCAGGTCTCGTGGCAAGTGCACATCTTGTTATCGGTATGCAGCTGGAGTGAAGGAGGGTGATCTGGAGTGAATGATCAAAGTGTACGATTCTTGTGCATCTCCGTCGATCGTCGCCCGGATTTTTCATCTGGATCAACGTGACAGTTTGTGAGATCGTGTCCGAGACTTGCGTGGTTGCCCGACATCGGGCTTGTTCTCGGCTGGTTCGTCGTGAAAGCGACGAGCTGATCATCCGGGAATCGGACCGACGGATTAACTCGTCGCCGTGCGCATCATCCCCTGGCGACGATAATCGCTGGGCGTCGAACTGTTGAACTGGGACCATCGCTGCTCCATTCAGCCGTCCTCGATTTCGGATAATGCTTCCGGAGGAGCGCGGTCGCTTTGTTGCGCGCGATGATTCGCCTGTTTCCCGCGTGATGAATCTCCTCGGCCTTCAAAGGAGGTAACGTACCGCACTCCGTGCAAAACGTGGCGGGGTTGGCCGAGAAACGTTTTTCTCGCCTCCCCCTTCCCGCCACACCAACTTCTTCTCTTATTCCTCTCGTTTTTCAACCCTCGATTTCTTTCGTTCGTCCTTCGCAACCGCGCGCACCTGCACAAAGGAATTGTTACAGGTTGCCGATTCTCCTCGGGTACTGACACTGCTGGCACTTTCGCGGAAGCGAGAAAAAAAATGGGTTAGATGCCCATTAACGCGACACAAGCGGAACACAAAAATTGGACGTTCCTCGAGAACTTCCGGGAACGTGCTCCGTACTAGCTCTCTCTTTTTTTACGGTGAAGAGACTCGTTTTGCTCGCGCACAGATTATTTGGAGTGAACCGCATGATAGGCTCAGCGGGAGATGAATTACAGTTATACATCGAGCTCCGTAGGAAAAGGAATGTTTAATCTATGCGCATGTTATGCAAATTTCACGCGCAACCCATTAAAAGAACCCGAGCTCCGCGACTTTATTCCTTTAAAGTCGACGGACGGCGTGTTCTACGTTGCTTCATCAAGTAATCTGTAGAAACGTAGAAAAATAATCACTCCGCGAGTGTTCATAGAATTCTCAATCGCTGAAAACAAATTTCGAAATGTGCGCACCCGTATGAATTCGTGCTTCTTAAAAAAGGATGGAACGATTCATCTTTTCTATATTTTCTTCTTTCTTCTTTCGCCACAAGAATTTTCTTTACTTCCATTTGAATAATTTTAGTCTAAGCTTTTTCTCATCATAGCCAGCACCAAGATGAAAGTCTTGTCTGAAGAATTTTATACTATCTTTCTGAGAATCTCAATGTTTTACTTTTCTTCTTTTATTTCTGGGTAGAATTCTGTCTGAGAAATAGTTTCAAAAATTGCCTTCTGTATCAGGTCGGAAGCAAATGTTGTTCTGTTATAACCTCGAAAGGAGGCCTTTGATTTCCATTTGACGCGAAATGAGATCAAGACCTCCATGTCCATCAAACTTGATTATTCACTACATTTTTATAACAATTTCCAAATTCGGCGAGTCAAAACAAGTCGGTGGGTGTTCGATCAGATGAACAAGTTATTCAATTTCAAACAAAATTAAATCGCTCGACCTGAAGACTCGCGACGCAGTTCGGAAGCGTGATATGAACGAGCAACTCGACGGACCAGGAAAAGATAAATATATCTAGTAGGAAGGAGTCCGCATGATTTAGGCCATCGACGAAATGAAGGTTCCGGCAAAAATTCGAGTGCAGCACATGGAAAAAATGCGCTTGTGATTTTATTCTAATATCTTTGTTTAACACTAAATCTACCAAGCATTGAAACTAGCATGTACTGTCTTATAAAAATAACAAGACTGAAATTATTTAGATTCTATCTGAAAGAAATCTATCGAATCAATTCTCATGAAGATAGTTTTATGATGGTGGTAAGTTAGCGTTAAATAGCCGGCACGAAGTGCGGGATAAGGAAGTACTTTAATTTCTGGCGGTGCGGATGCAAACTGAAGTAAATAAAGGGTGGGTTGTACAATAACAGGAAGGAAGTACCGAGGTTCCGGGGGTCTCTTGCTCCGTTTCGGCGACAGTTTTATTGAACTTCGGATAAAAGGAAGGTTAAGCGAGCGCATCGAAGACGCGTGAAACCCTGGTTGAACAGGAATGTGCTGAAGGTGTTTGTTTGGCCGGCAGTGCGTTTTCTTGCCGGTTTCCCTTTTCTTTTCGGGTGTTCCGGGGCCGCTTTCATCGTTCGCGAATAATTCTCGAGGCCGCACTTGAGCCGCGGCTGCCTCGCAAGCAGGCTTCGCGGAACGCGGGCTAAGCAACGGCTTTCATTTCCTGCGAGAAGAATCGTGACAACGACGTGTCGGGTAATGAAAACTCGGCTGCGGTTCAGGTGGCTCTCGTGACGAGCAACTCGGCCGGAATCTAACGAGAAGCGGGTGTGCATCATCGAAGGAAGCCGATCCCCTTTGTACCCCGAGCTGCACTCCGCAAATGCACCGTGGCTAACAATGCTGCGCCGCCGAGAATATTCATGAATGGTCGCCGACGGTTTCTTCGCAATTTATGGAATTTATTGCGTTTAACCGCGGACACGGAACGCGACGAAATCTGCATTGGTCACATTAGTTGGGCGTCGTCGGTGCATAGAAAAGAACACTTATTATAGAACCGGTTCGTCGTAAATTATTTCTTCGAACTTAAAAATTCATTTCTGCGTCGATATATAGAATGTTCTCAATTTGTTTATAATCTGTGACATTTAAGAAGGTTGAATGCCATTCAACTTCTCAATTTTTAGTTTATTAAATGAATATCCTTGATTCCACACAATTGTTGTTATCGATTATTATTAATTTTCGTGCGTATTCGACCGGCTCTGCTGCGAACTTTCCTATATTTATTAAATATACTGAATATGATGTCTTGATGATTGCAAAATAAGCTTGCTCGAAACACGAATCATTTGTTGATTTATTCTTGCCCATTATTCTCGGTGAACCACCGACATGATGTTTGCACGTCAATTATAAATAATCAATAATTAAACGGATACATACGTCACTCGGTTCTTTCAACGTTTGATTCAAACAATGTAAGTAATGTTGTTTAACTTTAAATTAATTTTCGTGCGCAACGAGTCTGTGAGTTTGAACGAAGTTTAATGAGCACGTTTATATACAAAATTCTTTAGGAACATCAAAGTCCAGCTGGATCGTATACATGTTTATGCACTTTGTAACTGAAAGGGTTAAGTTTATACCGTAGGAAACGCAAATGATAGTGTGAGGAACGTCTTACAGATGTATTAGACGTCGTTAACCGTTTGCTGAAATGTGAATAAAACGTGTTTTTATGTATTATTTTTTGGTTAAAAACAAATATAAGTTCCACAAATATAAATTACAAAACAGTTTAAGTAATATTTAATATAATTAGTAATCGACATTGTTTAAAATAAGTAGCAGTCAAGGAACTATCCCTTGAAGTAAATTTCAAATGAGACACTTAAAATAATCGAGATATGTTGGTAAGAAAATTGAAAAATAATTTGGAATGCAATGGGTTAATATAAAAAATACAGGCTACGGCTCAGCGATTTGCGCGAAGAATAGTTATGCTCTCCGTCGATTAGAAGCGATTACGAAAATTATGAATCACTGTGAAAAATCACCGTGATTGGGATCGAACGAAATCTCTAGTATTCAATCAATTTTTCATGCAAAATAAAACTGTAATACCGTAATAAGTTCGCAGACTACCTGTTAAGTCGCGAATTGTGGGTTCGCAACCTTTTCGGATCTGACCCGCCAAATTAATATTGGGCCAGTAGTTCAAGAAATTTAGATGTGTGTGAAAGACGCCGGAGACAATAATTGATTCGCGTGACAATAGATTGCGTTAAGAGAAGCGTTTCGTCCCGGACCTGCTAGTGGACTCATCAGTAAGGCTGATCTAGCAGGTCCTGCCTTATACGCGCGCAGATGTGAATAATCCTAATCCGGATTGAATCGATACAATAAAACTGACGATCGCGGATCTAATGTAAGATGCGATCCCGGTTGACGCGTGTCCTGATCGCTGGACAATTAACTGTCGTAAGTCGAATTTGAAGGTAACGCGAATGACTGACAACACAACGGCTGTGCGTTGTACTTGTCTACCCGAGGACTGGAGAGTGTCGCGGCGTTCGAGAGTAAAACTGAACTGTATGAGCTCGACTTCCAGTCCTAACGCGATGCTAGTTGGGCTTCTCTATGAAGAAAGAAGATGCACTGATTGGTTCCTGCAGAAAGTTGCATTTCCCAATCAGTACACTTTTGACTGTTAGGACCTCCTTCCCGTAGCTCTGAAGGAGGCTTTCGGGAAGGAGGAGTGGGGCGATACCTGACTCGGTCGACGACGCGTCTTAGTAATTTGACACGGTACGGTTAACGGTCGCGGGTGATCCTTCCAAGGGACGCGATTTATGGCACGCTGCCCCTAAAGATGCATAAAAAACCAAACATTGAGCAGATGCCCCGACTGGTTGCCGAATGTCTCTTGTTTTGCTTGATTCTCCATGACGGTCTTTAGGCACGAACGAACCATAAATATTAACCTTAAGAAATCTACGTTTTTTGGTTCCTACGCGACGGAACACTACCAAAGTGCACAGGCATCCTTTAACCTGTTGATACTCATACGCGAGTGCATAATCTCCTCTATTCCGGAGCCAGCATTCCTAATTCATCACGAGTGACAGGGAACCGTTGCGACGCGTCGCATCGGGTCGCGTCGCGGCGACGAGCGCCGTCTAAAATATTTACGAAGTCCTGGCGCAACGTTCCTGTGTTTCCTGTTGCACGCCAATCGAGAAACCAGCCACCGATTCCCGTCACGATCCGTCGAACGAAACGTTTCAATGGTCAGGATTGCTCGTTACCAGACCCTACGAAATTCGTCGTGGAAACACCGATATCGAATCCCCGCTTCGAGTCGTCGTCGTCGTCGTGACGAAAGAAGGACACGGAACGTGTCGTTCGCTACGTCGAAGAACGAAATAAAGCGAGCGAACACGAGACCAAAGAACCAGCAGTCTCCTCCTCCCACTTTTGCGGGTCAAACCCTTTGGTCTCTTATCGCTTACCCTTCCCTTCTCCTCACATCTTCAAATTCAATGACGTCGACGCTTCTCCAACGTGTTCCGAGTGGTTCGAAAATTCTGTACCGTTTATCTCGTTCGATACCACCGGTGCAGAACTGTGACGTTTCTGGTTTTGCAATTTACTTAATTGTATATTCCTTGGTTGTTAAAAGTCACAGTACATAGCATGCTATTCAGAGATTCTATTACTCGTGCCTAATAAACTGTTTTAATATTTCATGGATAAGATGCGTTGCATTTGATAAGACATATTAATAATATTATTGTTACACTGTGGGTCTTTTTGCAAAATCAAAATTGTCTGTGTCGATTGCAACCACCAATAGCCATACAAAAGTTTCTGTTTGTTGTAACGAGTTTGGTAAGTTCAAAACAATATACAGGGTGTCCCAAAACTACCCTAGGAGCCGAAAATGGGAGGTTCCTTGGGTCATTTGAAGCGACATTTTCCTTAACAAAAATGTTATCCGCGGCTTTGTTTAGGAGTTATTAACGAAAAACACGGACCAATCAGAGCGCGACCTAGACGCGAGTTGGTAAAATCGGCTCGGCGCGCCAACTGTCCATTGGCCGACTGTGCCAACTCGCGTCTAGGTCGCGCTCTGATTGGTCCGTATTTTTCGTTAATAACTCCTAAACAAAGTCGCGGATAACATTTTTGCAAAGGAAAATGTCGCTTCAAATGGCCCAAGGAACCTCCTATTTTCGGCTCCTAGGGTAGTTTTGGGACACCCTGTATGTTTTTGCTATTTTAAATTTGCACCAACTCACTCGGGCCAGAAGTGTATAAGATCCACAGACTATAATTATTATAAATCTACAACACATTAGAAAAGTGTTTCTTGCGCAGCCAACGATGATATGTATATCGTTAAATTCAACAGTCGTTGGTGTGTGAACAAAATGCAATGATATTTTAGTGTGTTTTCTGAAAAGTAACGAAGTTTTGAAGCTTTCGTTCCTTACTCAACATCTGTCTCTTTTCGAAAGGAGACCGAAAGAAGTGTCCTGATGGCAAAGATCCGATTCGAAACTCCGCAAACGTTTTCCCTTCCGAGCCGATCGTGCCTGGTCGCCATTGTTCCAGCATAGTTACGAGAGTTCTTGTTGAGAGTATAGCACACCGGCTCCTTTTTTCCCGTGGCCCTCCACCGCGTCACTTTTCGCTTGTTCCGTAACAATCATCCATTTCACCGACGGTTATTCGGGCAAAACGGTTCCGCGGCTCGTCGGCAACGACTTTTATGGGCAACTCTCGGAAGAACGATCAACGAAATAAATTGCCGGCGCGACCGATAAAAAATCGAAAGAAAGCGACGACGACGTCGACGCCGATGAGGGGACGTCGCAGACCGCGCGGGTTTCCGAAACTTGAACGGAGATATTACGCGCGGCCCGTGAGAAACGAGCCACGCATTAAAAAAGTATCATCGGACCTTCGTCTGATGGTCCAGCTCGCAAAAACACCAGCGGAACGGTGACGATAAATGGATTAATGGCCCCCTCCGATCCCTTCGGAGTCATTTCACTGCTACACGCTGACGTAATTCGCAGTCGAACTGATCGGATAAATGATTCCATCGGAATTCCTTGGGACAGTTTCACTTCTCAAATTCGCCTCAGCTTTTATAACGGCGCCTTTTTTAATTAAATTTATCAGTCGCACAATGTGATTTTACCTATTTACGGTAAAGCTGATCAGTGTTTAAAGGAAACAGTTCGAATGTACATCGTTACAATGATAAATTGAACAGCGGAACTTTATGCAAAATAAAAATGTTGTACCCGAATTGCAACAAGCGGGAATGAAATAGAAATTAATTTTCTTTCTTAATTTTCTTAATATGCTGAAAATAATCTAGATGCTTTTTATTGTTTTAAATTATACCTACTCATTTTTATCAGAAATGCATAAAATTCGCAGTCTACATATAACACAGAACATTATTAAACAATGAGTGGCTAATGCAGTGATCAGTCACAAATCAAATTACGTTTAAAAAAACGGGAAAATAAGATGGTACATTTCTCATTTTTCAAAGAGACTAACTGCTTATCTGACCATGTCAACTATACAGCACGTGTTCACCTAAGTTAAGTGCCTCGTCTAACGCAATCAATTGACCGAGACGTATCGCGCGTGTCACAGTGCGGCCGTTCCCTAACTTCTTTCTTTACAAGAGAAGTTTCAAGTTACAAAAGTGAGAGAAACTTTCTTCTCGTCTGAGAATTGGTGTTGTCAGTGGGAAAAGACAAGTCGCAATAGATTTAGAAATTCTTTCCGGGCATTGCGCACGCTCGTTTTCTTCCGGCATTACAACCGCGAGTCGGAAAAGCGTCAAGCGTAGTCGTGAAAGAATCAATTACGTGAATGTATATTTTGTGATGTAATCCTCGATTGTTCTGAACCTTTGATCTTAACCTTTATTATCATACATGAATGCAGAAAGTGCTGTGAGATGCAATGCCCGTGCAGTGGCCGTTCTTACTGAATTTCGATGTTACACTTAAAGAAGCTTGATTGTTACACTGGAGATCTTTACGTGAAATAAAAATTAAAACAAGTGAATGTAAACAAGTAAAATCAAGTGTGGATTGAAACAAGTTTGATCTAACACATTCAATCTTGCTCCACGAATTAGTTCGGATAATCGAGGTTCCATTATATCGTGGATTGGACGAGTAAATATGATCTGTGTCGAGGCGGGTGTTATTTTAATCGGAAAAGTGTCAGGAATATGTTGGTAAAAGTTGCATATGGTTTAATATTGTCTCCACGACGTATCCTTTATTTGTAAAATCATCCGGTGAGCAAGTGAAAGTCTGCACGATTCTGAAGCAGGTCGGAAGTATTATTTCTTCGAGTATCAGTATCATCGATCATCCCGTAGAGCGGAGTCGTCTGTTGCATAAAATATAACACTGTGCACATTTGAAAATAGACACAGAGCTTGTGCCCGCGCAACAGCGATGTCACTGGAAAGTAACTCTATGCCGCTGTCAAACGGATTATCGAGGCATTGTGTTGAACGAGTATTCATTAGTCACGCGGGAGCTCCGTCATCGAAGTTCGCGAGCCCAGCTTGATAAATCATTCGAGTAATCTGGGGCATCGAAATGTCCGTTGAATTTCAACTTTCACAGTGACGGGTCTCCTCCGACGTTTCTCGAAATCTCGTTGCTCGTGGGATAATTAATGTGGCTGTTGTGACAAGGGTTCCGTTTTGCATCGATTTCGATTCAGTAACACTTAACTGGCAAGACACTTTTTTACCCACCCCTCTTGCTGGATACGTCGACGTTGTTTACCGCTAAACGCAGCCCGTGAATCATGCTGATTTGTAGCTCCGCGTAATCCTGTTCAACTGTAGGATTCGTATTGTCCTACCAGAGAGCAGAATCAACAGCGCGATATGTAGGGCCACGAGCACGTAACCGGGATCACTTTGACAGACTTGTAAATATTAATCGATACGATACTTTGTTACTACGAATTTATCGGTTTGTGTTTACCGACGCCTTGTATTCATTAAAATCGCCGATTTATCGGACTTTCGTGTCTTCGCATGAATGTTCCGCGAAAAATTCTGCTGCAACGCTATATTCACTTTTATTAAGTCGGAAAAAGCTGAGCTTATACCCATTTCGATTTATATATTCTTTTTTTATTTTTGTAGGTGATCCTTTCATAAAATAATGATTATTAAGTCACAAAGTGAAAAACATATGATCCTGCATTCATATATTTTTATACACAATCAGTTTTAATACTGAGTTATATGCAATGCAATTTTGCATAACGTTTTAAACCATTCTAATTCATTAATTTCTTGAGATTTCAGTAATTTTTGACAAGTTGTAATTGTATTGATACATTTTAATGATGCTTCCACATTAATGGTTATTATTAATGAGCACTGGCCAAAATTTCCAAATGAGAACATGTAGACTACTCGACGATTGAAAGAAAATGAACACAGAAGGTATAAATTTTCATGGAATCTACATTCAACCGTCAATAGTCTAACACAAAGTTTCTATTTTGGAACATACGTGAACACTCTGGGATTTAGTATTATAATGGTATTTAGTATTAGTTATATATATAAAAATAAGAAGATTAAATTCATTTATATTTTGTGCGATTTTTACTACAATACGAGTCAAAAAATATATTATATTAAACCCAGATCGAGCGAAGTAGTTTATAAAATTGAGCACACTCAACAGATGAACAGAGTGATGCATAAGTTTGTTTAAAGTATCGTGTAACACGCGGATAAATACTTTCGGTTGAACGTCCTCTCCTGATTGAGTTCACATAAATAGCATCGTAAACTCGGGAAGTGTTTCAATTAGCGATATAATGTGTGATGATGTATGCACACATGGCACACGCGTGTTATCCAGGATCCCCGTCTATTTAGCAGGCGGCGTACGACGAGAACAGTATTTACGTTACCGCGGAAGGCTGTTTATAAATATTTGGCTGCCTTGGCAAGCAATGATGATGCGCTGCTACGGAATTCATGAAAACCAGAGGCTCTCGATGATTTGTAATCGCGTACCACGGTAAACGAACGTTTCTCACTCGGTTGCACACGGTCGAAACTCGGGTTCCGGTCAAATCGCAGGTTCGATTGGTTTTTGCGAACGGCGCGGCGCGTTCCACGTTCTGATTAGTTATTTGTTGAATAAACGTCGACCGCCGCACCCGGATTTGACTTCTCCTGGAAACCGGTGTATCAAAGCGAACGATCGGTTTTATTTCACTGTCGCGTCACGTCGGTGCCGAACTTTCAGTCAGGAACGTGCTTACACGAACGAAAATTCCCAAACGTATTTCGGACCGAGTCCGAACGACTTCGCTCTGTTATAGAAATAAATAATCCTT
Organism: Lasioglossum morio; assembly: GCA_916610235.2. NCBI lineage: Eukaryota > Metazoa > Arthropoda > Insecta > Hymenoptera > Halictidae > Lasioglossum > Lasioglossum morio. The sequence goes on along the minus strand of OU744328.1, from coordinate 8,558,893 downwards.
ACGCTGACACGCGCGACGGCAGTACGTCCTTCCATAAATTCTTTCTCTTTGCCGCGCGAGCACGTCGATCAACATCAACGCTTGAACCATCCCTTTCAATCCTGATGGAAAGTCGAATGCGAATTTCGCCGGGGAACTATCGTGTCTGAAACCTTTTGCGCGTCTGTGGACACTCGGTTCGATCCATAGTGGTCCGGGCGACTGAACTAGCAGTTCATTAAGATTTTTGCATTATTTCGAAATTTAAGGGTACAACAATGTAGGTCGCTGGATTCGTTTTGACATCAGTTACAATATTATGAAGTCAAAAATATATATTGATCTTTAAAAATTAAAGGTGACCTTGATTCTTTTAAATTTTTTTTTACTGAAATTTGAAGACCGCTAAATATTGATTAACTTTTGTTTAAAACATGTTTTGGAACTTAATTGTTAAAAAAAGGTGGATTTATCCACCACTGGTAGATAATGAGATTCGAAATCTAAATTACTAAAGAAGCACTTCTGAACTCACAGTATACCATAATCCACTCATCTTTAATACATTTACATTAGGATAATTAATGAGTTGCACATATGTATTCAGAGTTGTCGAAATATTTATGGACGATAAGTTACATGTCTAATTTGCATCGTCAATGGAAACAGTGTTGTTATGTATCTATTACTCGTAAAACATTACACTAACAAATTGTGGACATAAAATTCGGTTCAGTTTCATCGTATGTTTAAGCTATCTGTTTCTGCTAAACCTTTCTGTTTACATTAAGTTTGATGATAGAAATTCTGCATTTAGTACAACTGCATTTCCATAGTGTAAATTACTAATCAATTATGAATTCATAAGGACAGCCGGACTTAATATGTTCAATATTTTGTTCGATATTAACAGATTACATTCTAAACATACTAAAAAATATGTATCTCACAATTTTTATTTAGTTTCACAAGGAACATCCCGCAATTCCGTGGCCGGAAACGAGGCCACGAGACAGCAATAATTGTCAACTGCATATTCTCCGGTCGACAATTGGACAAACTTGACTTGCAAACTACGTCGAGCCGAAATTAATTTCCAATTGGCGTGGCCGTGTCGACAGAATCCGGCGGATCAAATATCCGATTGTGATCAGAATTATTGTATCATAATAATTGAATCGTAATTACATTTGGCTGGTAGCAATCTTTGGTCAGCTGGTATCCCGGCTGCATGTAAAAAAACCGGCTTTCAATTTAGAACAGCGAGAGTCGACAGAACGTTCCTCGGTCACGAGAATGTATTTAACGTTCACTCTGCTGTCTTCGAGGCAGATTTGCATATTCGTGACCATCGAATCGGTCGGTTCGCATGAATGCGTGCTTGCGGAGAACCGTCGAATAGAATTAGACCCGAAGATGCGCGTGGTTGCGTCGTTCTCTATATCGGTCCGTGTACTATGCTTCCCACGTGACCACTATACAGTGGGAACCACCTTCCTAACTCTGCCACCTTCAATTACCTCCAAACACAGATCGAAAGATTGTGGAACGTGTTCGTAGGACATTGTTCCAATATTTTTTATTTTTTAAGCTTATTAAAGAAGAGAAAATACATTTCCATTTTTGATGTCTTACAGTAGAAGATTCGTAGTTATGATGACATTTGACTTTTCTATTCGTGTGTTATGAAATAAGTATTTTCAATGTTCTGTGACTTCACCAATCATTCTAACAGTGAGCGATAGGCGTCGCGTTCTGGGCTTCGCGCGTAAAACGTTCGGATGTGGAACAATCTCATAATTAGCGGGGCTCGCTCATTACTAGGAAACATCTGTCGCGTGGTAGTACAACCGGCGGAACACGAGCCATTATTGATGGGTATAGTGCCGGGCGTGCAGTGTATCGGTAAAAGCGCCGCTATTGATTGCGGTTTCGCCGGGTGATGAGGATACACATCGTGTGTCTTCGGCGTGTACGTGTACTATATGCATCGTCGCGCGTCACGTCTCTGCGAGGTTCCTTCGGTGGTGCACGATCGTCGGACATCTTCGGAGGGGTTTCCCGTTTAATCGGAAACCGGAAACGCAGGAAAACATCCGAACTACGCCGGACTGTTCCGACCGTCGCCCATTCACAGGGCCAAGGTATTACGGCGGGTACACACGGTGGACAACCGTCGAATTCCCGTCGTAACAAGCAAACTTCCGACGACCGCCACCGGTTCCACGCCGATACTTACAATCAATAGGAGTACAGCCAACCCTCAGGATGGAGTGCTTTAATCGAGGGCCGAGAGACCGCTAAGCTCCGTCGGAGCAGGGAAATTTCATTGGTCACGCGATGCCTTAATGGACGATCCGCTGTATTTAATTCCCGACCATCCTCGTTACCCACACTTCAATTCCGCAGGTCGCCCGACGTCGCATGTCGCGAATATATTAGCTTTGCTGGCGAATAAATTGGCCGATCGCCGCACGAGCGTTTCGCCTGCGACTCTCGTGACGATTGTATAAGCCACGCACGAAGTCGCTGGTTGCTGTATCACTCTGAACAATGTTTTGATTGGTTTCTGTCGAATCGATTAGGGATAGGGTAGAGCTAAAAGTTCCGATTCCGTATATTCAAAAGAATTTCTATAATATACATTTTTCTATTCTTTACCTATTCATATTACAAGAAAACACGATCATAAAGTATAGACTGTCTACCGTCTTTAGTTTCTGTTTTACTAAATAAATGACTTTGATGATATGGTATTTTCATGGCTGTTAATTCGTCGAACACATCAATAGTTTCCAGACTTACGCGGATTCGGTTTACAACAAGCAATCATTATTGCAATTATGTGTCTTTATAATATTGGTCGAATTATTGGTTGCTGTTCTACGTATCTATCCCCTATAGATTAATCATGTACAGACGTTCTACGCGCAGGTATGCATACAATAATTCTACCTGTTTGATTATATATAGAGGCATAGTATCGGTTTGAATATCTGCATAATTACACTACTAGTTTCACGTTATGGTGATTAATTTGATTCTGTACGCAATTCTGTACGTTATAATTTTCTAAATACCGATATGTTTAGATTCTGATATTTAGTAAGTAAAACAAGTAAGAGTTTATCCGACCCGACTACGTGCAGTTTGATTCTTTTTATCAGAAGTGTATATGTAGATTTATTTCTAGTAGTCCCATTTATCCAGTAAACCACTAGTTTCATTACTTACACGATCGTACTACTTTGTCAGTTGTATCCTTTATGTCATCAGATACGAAAGATGTTACTGCTTCGCTGACTGTTCAATTTTATTTGTGTCTGACTATACACGAGCCACTACCACTTTATTGACTCCGCTTATCTTACCAGCACCATGGCACGCAATCTTTTGTTGTTTCAGAGATCTTGCTAATAAGTATTGTATAGTTCATCTGAACCGAAATATAAATCATTGAAAATATGTATTCGCTCATTTACGGTTCGTTCAAGTTGAAATTATGTGAACTAGCGTGTTCAATTAAAAGTGTGAAACGAAATATAATTTATTGTGTCAAAAACGTCCGCGTTTATTAGTCCGAGAGGTTAATAATTTCCAGTAGAAAGCAAGGAAAGAAAATTGCTTTGTCAGGGCGCGGCGCAGCGGGGTGCGACTTCCAAGCGTTCTGTCAGAAATTGCATAATAATGCATTCCCATCCGGTTATCTGTCGTGGCCGCTATACTGCGTCAACAGATGACAGGAGGCGTTCCAGCTTGCTCAAAGCGGAGAAAGATAGCGGGACACGTGAATTTGCGTGACCCTGTGAGGAAGAGGTACGCTAATCCCCCGGGGACAACGCGAAATTGAGAATGTCAGCGGAGTATCTCTTCCGACCACGGTTTCCCTTGAAGAAGATCGAGTTAAGCCAGTCTCTGTACGTCGAGGCTATTGTAATCAGACGCGACATTCCAGCAAGAATAATTACAGTTCCCTTGAGCGAACGGAACTCCAGAGTTCGAATTTGCAAATCTCGGTGTGGCTCTTCTGTTCTTCTTCTGTCGACCTTCACCCCTTCTATCCTTTCCCCGTTTTCGACCGATCCACCCACTACCGGCACCTTCGAGCCCTCGTCTCCCACGAAATTTGTCGAATTAACTTTGCAAATTCGTTCCCGCCCCGCGTGTAGCATTCCTATCCCTCGTCCCTACTAACTATCCAAATTAAAGTCAACTGCCAACCTGTCCCCCGGAGATGGACAGTGATTCTTCGAGTCCCCGAACTAATTTCCGTTTAAGGTCGTCGATGTAATTGAAGCAAAAAGTCCTGGGAACGCTCCTCTCGACCCGAACGGAAATTATGAAAGCATAAATCGTAGCCGAGTTCAGCAAACATCGGTCCAACCGAAAGACGATTTTAATGGAACTCCCACATCGCATCGTTAACTTCCCGATTTATAGGTTTTGATTAAAGATTAATATTGGTTTCACTGCGATTATCTTAGTAGTTAATTTTTATGCTCAAATGCCAAGTCGATTAAATATTGCCTTACGTTTTATATTTAAAAAATAATTATTATTTGTCGAGGCTAGGCAATTAGTGACAATATGATATAATTATATAATATGATATTAATACAAATATGACGTCTTAAAAAATCGTTTTAAAAAGTCTTAATGGACGTCTTAAATCATATTTTATGAGAGCTTGTGCAGATAAAAATTTGAACTCGAAGCTGAAAATATCCAGCGATATGGCCGTTGAGAACGAGGAAAACGCCGACACAAGAAAGAAACAAAGCACTTTGTTTAAACTTATATTAGGATTCCTCGCAAATGTGCCGTTTGTTTGTAATTATATTCGGATTTAACTTCACAGGATTTCCTCCGCACGACACGGTGTTCAGTTTATAATATTCCATCGCATAATTGGCACCGTAATGCGATTAAACCAATTAAACGGAGATAATTTCGTCGGAAATAAGACAATTCCGTTACTTCGTCGTTGTAATTTGATTCCGGGCCCGTTAGGTCGGGATCGTTTTCGCTGGATGCAATCCAGACGGCTAACGAATTCGTTAAACTGCTTTGCATTATGAAGTTACACTGGCCCATCCGCTTCAAACGCAATATATATTTCTTCCGGAACTTTTCGAAATAGAATCACTAGATACTGATGTATAAAACGCTTATTGTATTTAGACGCTATTATAAAGATCTTCTTGAAAAGATTGTATTTTAAAAAAGAATTGTAAACTTGGTATTTTATCTTGTCCATAAATGATGATGCTCGAGGGAAAAATTTAACTTTCTAGAAATGCTATGAAACAGTTCAATCGTAGCTTATTTAGCGAAATTCAGCGATATTATTATGCACGTTTGTGCATTGTGATTTTAATAATTACAGGGATATATGATTGTGATTTTTAGTGATCCTTTTAATGAAGATTGCACGGTAGGGTTATTAAAGAATTTTCTATACCATGATACCGAACTTGTACGATCCTTTGAAGCATGTAAGCAAAGATTTGAAAGGGGAATCAATATTTGATTCCTGCGAGGACTGAACGTAGCCTTCTACATAATGATAATTTTCATGTAAGTTACACAAGTGCAGTTATCATGAGACATCTTACTGGTTGACGCGATTAAAGCTGTGACTATCCAGCGATTGAATTAAACGCATGCGAAATAATTTCAAGTGTTCCGCCAGAGTAATCAAGCATGAACGACTGATGTAACGAATTCCGGGATATCATAATCGGTGTCCGGTAATCTGAAATCAGGAATCTCTTGTATTTGCTTGGAACCGGTGCATAAAGTTATGTTTCCAAAGTGTGGCGCAGCGAGTCCGGTCTCAAAGAGCTCGGCAAGAATTTTCTAACTAGGACAGGTAGAAAAATTCTCGCTGGGAAAATTCGAAACTCGCCGGGGAGCTCGACGGAGCTACATAAGGAATCCCTATCTTCTCCTAACTTTGAAGTATACGAGGACGACACAGCACGAAAGGGCGGGTAGACTTAAACGCGTCCGCACTTTCTAAACAGCATCTCCGAGGTTCATTAAAGCGCGCCGACGTATGAATAACTACAATCGAGTCGGCCGGAACTTCTTTCCAAAAGTTCGCTCTCGTCGCGGATAAACATGTTCCCTAGTTTTCAACTTCGGCTGGAATGGTCGTGAAAGGATACTTCGGAGCATCATCGTCGTGTTCCATTATTTATTTTCCGGGAAACTGCCACGGTACAAGGGAAATCCCTCGCGCATAGTTAACCCTTATCCGGATGGTCTATTTGGAAACAACTCCTACTGTTCAGTTATGGAAGAAAAATATTCGAGGCATACTACTCCGAAGTTGCGAAATCGAACGATTTTCGTGAATTGTTTTGAACGTTATGGTACGTCTGAAGTTTCACTAAAGCTAGTGTAAAAGCTAATGCATATATGTATAGAATATCTGTTTTTATTATGACATTTTTATATATCGTTTCATGAAAAATATTTTCATCGTGAATACACCATGTGCTATTTTGAACCTCAGGCTGTACGGTGAAAAAATGAACACGGTGTAATGAAAACTGCAGAAACCATTAACGTTGTGTACAAAAAAATGAACGTTATGCTGTTATAACCACACGAGCCACGTCGCGTTTGATGAAAATTTGATGAATGAATTAGCATTGTTACAAACTTCAAACTTTATCTTAGTTTTTATTTTATTTTTTATCGTAGTTTATATATTTATTAGTGTTTCCTCGCAAAGAAATTTGTTCTACTCGAGAGGCTGTCAAAAAATGCTGTTAAAGATTCATCACTTCCAAAGTGCGTGTCCGTGCCATATTGAGATTGAAACATTAAAAATTTATTGAAAAGTCTATGTAGACTCTAAGGGTACCTAGGTAAGCTAATCGATTGAGTGTTGAAAGTAGGACACTCTACATCTAACGACTCTTAATATTATCTTTATTCCTAAAAAATCTTTCAAACCTTTTACTGACTGTGCTATAGTTTGGTTGAAAAAGTAGAAAAAATTATTCTTCATGCTAAAAGCATACTTATTATATTTGATTTAAGAATTATTTCATTTGCTTCGTAAGAAATTTAATTAATAACACATAGAAACGTAAAACATACATATCAAGTGTGTGCAGTAGAATGTTGTAATTGTCCAGGCCAGTTGTGTAAGTTCTATGCAATTGGACAAGTGGTGCAATACCGTGAATACCACGAGCAAGTAATGTAAGTCGTACGTAGTCGGGCTAGTGGTACAAGCCTTAAGTAGTCAGACAAGTAGCGAAGGCCCGCGCATATTTGGATGGCGTATAATTCTTGTTGGCGTTCTGAAGTTTCTGGTGACAATCTAGCCTTGCATTCTCTTGCAAACTAGTTAGCATCCGTAGAAAGTCATTTTCGTAATCTTCTTTAAGCGACTATGTCCCTTAAGTCTCCGTAAAAAATGGTAATTCTTTCTACAGAAAAAACAGCAAACCGAAAGTACACTAAAGAGCTTTAGGAAAACACAGTCACTCGAGGAAAATACAAATAATTGAAGCTTCAATACGAATACGTAGTAAAAAGGGGTGGAATATAAAAATGTAAAGTTCTGCCATTTTTATTCTTATTATTTTAAAACCTACTCACATTGGTCACAAATGAATAGATGCGATTTAACACTAAACCTACCACAAGGGGTCAAACGACTCATATTAGATTTTTTATTTGACAATTATTGAAATTATAATGGTGTTTTTATCTATTAAATATATTTTCTGACTCCAGCATATATTATATTGTAGTAAAAATCGCACAAAATGTAAATACATTTAATCTTGTTATTTTTATAATACTATACACATCAGTCGGTAGGTTTAGTGTTAAAACAATAAAAACATTAGATGAATTTAAAAATAAAAAGTAGGTTGTTAAGAAAGAAAATAAGATTTTATTTCACTCCAATTTGTTGAAATTCAGTTAAATATTTATACTTCGTATATAGATCCGCTTTCCAGTAACAACAGTATCGTATATCGAACTTTTTAATATCGACATAAATATGCATCTATACATTCAGATACGTAATACAAATCCTACCCAGTCTTTCTGTCACTGTTCAAGTAGAATAAGCTGTAGGAGCACTTCGTGGTCACACGAGTAACATAAAATGCAGTCTTGCCAGCTTATCCCGTGCACCTTGTGTAATCAGAGGGAGAAATAATATCTGTCACAGTCACACAAGTTGTTTAACGTTGTGTATATTCCAGAAGTGAAGTAAAACCGCGTGTAATTAGGTTAATGATACAATCAGTAATGCAACTTCGCGCTAATCCAAATCAATACAACGAACTATTGTCTGTAATCTAATCTGAACTACTGTAATCAGACAAGTAGAATGAATTGCACCCCTCGTGCAAATTCGCGCTAATAGAACAGGCTAGCATGTAATCAGACAGGTAGAATGAATTATGCGCTTCAATGAGAAGCTAATGTAAATGTAACACCTCTTTTGTTGAGCTAGTTGTGCAAACAAATTATACTGCAGTAATTGAAGGTATCATTATATTGGATTTTTTAGTATGTGTAACAAAAACGATCACGTTTTATTTACGTAGCTGTATTTTCTAATTACTCAAATATTAGAATCGCTGTGTTGAATGACGACTTTTATGAAATTTTCATATCAGATACGTTTTAAAACAATATTTTATATGCTTCTTTTCTACATTTTCTTTCTACAATTGGCTGTATTTAGGGGATGAAAAGTCCATTATTTTCGAATGTCCAATTTTGCAGACAATATAATAAAAGTTTCAACACAACAATAAAATAGCGGACAAATATGAAATACACAACAACGAATCCTATTAGCAATTATCAATCCCAGGAACATGTTTGTTTTTAATTTGACGCTCGTGTTTTATGTTCATATCATGCACGAACGTTTGCAACCGTCCAATTAAAAACGAAGATCAATGCTGTTAATATTCGATCATCGAATATCTTTCGAGTTTGATTTTCGCCGAGAAAAATCAAGTTACGGAGCATTGTTGTGGAACGTGAACGTCTTATTACGATTTCCTGCTGAAAATTGAACGTCGCGTCGCGGGAGTTACCCGGGCGAAAGTTCGACTCGGTGAACCCGCAATTCCGAAGCGTTTCACTCGGTGTATTTCGTGGGGGCGAGTGGTTACATGCTCCGTGCATTTTCAGGAATATCAGTGCGCCCTTCCCGAGGGTTTCGGACGTTCCTTCGGGATGAGACGTGATCGCATGAACGAGTCGGTGGTCGCCGTGCTCGCTCAAACGGCATCTTATGCAGCCGGCTAGAATATACGCGGATGTTTGTACCAGGCTGAATCCCAGCCGAAAGTCCAGATGGAACACGTAGTTTAGGGGCTGCAGGCGGTAATCTCCAGGCTGTGGTGAACGAAAATTAAACGCTTATCTTACGCACGATAAAACGCTGCAAAATTGTTTTACCGTTCTATTGTGGAATTTTTTTTACACAAATCCAACATTTTTCTAAGTTAGCGAACTTTTCCGTTGGAATCTTACATGGGATGTCAAACGTTGTCATTGATTTTGATGATCATTCACATATTTAAGCCACGAATATTTGATCTCATTCGAAAACTAGAAAATATAAAAATGTGAAAATAAGAGTAAGAAGTAAGAAATTAATTGAAATTACAAGATTAAATTTCAGTCGCAGCTTCGAAAATACATTATTTCGTTTTCTGTAAAAAGTTTATAAAATAGTGTTGCCGTTCAGGTAGTATTTTATTTGAGCTATACTGCAAACCGTTCAGCCATACTTTTGAATTATTTCCAGTCTGCTTCGCTGAATTGATTTCGTGTCCACAAACGAACGTGATAAACGATGAAAATTTTTATCGACGTATTTACAGTACTTTTACATGCAACATTGCGATCGATCCTAAACGAAAAATGTAATAAACCGACTGCGAATTTTCATGTTAATATATCTAGCACAAATATGTGAAATATAGCTTTTAAATAAAGTTCAACTACGTTACTTGCTGCTTGTTATTAAAATATTGGATTCACCAGCTTCACTCATTCTCATATAAACACGTTTCCAACTTCATTAACATGATCTGCGTAACGGATCTCTCATTTCTAGTACTAATTTTTTGCTGCTTTGGGTTTTTAAAAAAATCTGAAAAATTCTGAAGTACTTGTTCTAGTCTTTAATTTAATGTGGAAGTGATATTTTAGCTAACTGCTTTTACCTTCTTGCAATAAAGGTAAAAATTCGTGGGAAAATTACGAAGTGAAAATTTAGGTAAAACTCAACAACCCCAGTTGCCGGACGGAGGGCTAACTTTCGAGTTTCGGTTTGATTACCGAAATTTTCTGGAATTCTTAGGGGTTGAAATTCGACATTGAACGCATTAAATTCCACAAGTACTCGGGTTTGCGCCGAGGTTGACCGCACCGGACATTTTCCAATAGAACGGTCAGTGATATAGACGTTCCTATTTCGACGCAGCAAATTTCCTGAGACCATTAATTCCAAAATACTCAGACAGTATTTTGCCTCACGCGTTACCTCCCAATTGCAGCATTCTGCTCGCGCGGTCGTCGATCAACAATTTATTATATTTCACCGCGAAGTAGTATCGCGCTCGCGTTGCGCGTTCCGATCATAGCTCGGCTCGCAATTCCATGAAATATTTACTTAATATTCGCGCAGATATTATCGATAAATGTGAACTGCTGCGGAGGGTGGGCCAGCTTAAATGCATGTAATCCTGCAAATTACAAAAGTTCGCGGTTCCCATCGTAGTGAATTAGTTACGGTTTGCTCGGCGTTACGTTACGTTATTACGAGTCAGCATTGAACGTTAAACGCTCTCGTTGTGATGAATTATTATAATTCCGGTGGAGCGAAATACAACGGCTAGACCGAGGGGCTTCCTTCCGCCGCATTGCGGAGCAGAATTTACAGAAACTCGCGGAATTTCGAAGTCTGTCCGGGACTTCTGCCACTCCCCTCGCGGATACGAGTGACATTCTTTCTTCCTCGTTGTCTCTCGAACACAGAAGGCACCCTTTCTTCTAGTTTTTCTTTCTTTTTTTTACCTCTTTCTATTCGGCCGCTTTCATCTCCATTCTACTCTTCGACGTTCCCCTTATTTCCCTGACCCCCGGCGTCGTCGTCTCGCCGAACAAAATTCATCTCGTCCTCGGCTGCTCCTTCCCAGATTTGTCGTTCTTCTCGTCGAACTGCGGACCCTGTGACTCCCACCGGTTTAGCAGACGGTGCGCGAAGAATGTTATTAAACTTCCAACAGAATTCAACCGGTCTTTGTTATTCGTACTTCCGCCGCGATACCTTATGTCGCCTTACCCCTAATTAAAGTTGAATTCCCCGGAGCCCGGAGACATTTCCTTGTTGCAATCCAGCCATTTGCAAGCATCTACAGCGGTTTAACCGCCCACGATACAATCCAGAGTTCTTCAATCCGAAAATTCTTTTGGCGAAAATATTTACTAAATACTTGTGCAGAGGCTTGTGTTGGACGACGTTTCATGAGAGGGACATCGCTTGATAGCTTCAGGTTTGTGGACAGGATGCGCGATTACAGCGAAGTTTGTTTTTCTACACAATTAGCTTTCCTCACTTTGTTTCTGTTTCAAAACATTCTTTATTGATAAAATACGCCTATTAGGTGCTCCTACATGCAACACACGATTAGTACCTCTCGAAAGAGCAAAGAATTGCTTTCCACAGCGGACGGCCACGAGCAGAACGCGCAGCGGACCGCGAGCAGTTCATCAGTCGTGGAAACAGGTTTCCTGGCGTCTTCCAGTGAAAAATCGATCGGGTTCGCTACATTTCTCGGGTTTCGGTAATTGGCGTGCCAGCGGATTCATTAGTTTCCCAGGGTCAGACAGTTCGAAGGCTACCAAGACATCTCGATCCTGTGGAACCGTGGAGCTAGTGGCCCTAGCGTTTCAATTACGGACCGGCCGAGTCGGGTTTGGTTCGATTCGCGCGCGGCTCGTATTGCATTGTCAAGCTTCGGGGTGCGTTCCGATCTGTACAAAGTGTCTGGCCGGATTCAGATTCGTATTCGTCGCGGGATCGGCATTCCGAATCGCCGTTGCCTCTCGACCATTAGCAACTCGTTCTATGACCGACGCAGACGGTCGATATACGACCGATATGCTTTCCCGAGCGAGAGACACAGAAATCTTCGATACGGAAACTGGTTCCGAGCCAGACAGGACCCGATTCAATCGGTTCAATCGGTGCACCGTTGCCGAGGCGGCTTCAAACGCGACGGATTCTCTTGCTCGTGAAGCTTAAGCGACATCTCTATCGACACCATGAGAGGAATGAACCGAATTTTTATCATCTTTTTTTTTTTAACAAACTATTGAACTCGCCTTTGACATTAACTCAAAAAATCCAACCAAATCAGAGTAATTTGGTCATTGTAATAAAACCTACAGAGTTCAAGCTTATCGCGATTACTTCTTGGACCCTTTTTGTGTTTACAAATGCTAATGAAGTTTGGTTTTAGCAATTCTACCATGAACAACATTAATGTTTAAACACGACAAAACTGTGGACTTGTGATTTATTACAAATTCGTATAACCGTGTCCAGCCACTTACACTACAATATCGTGTCAGACTCGTGTGTGATGAAGATACTTAAATTTCTTCAAACCAAGATGAAATTCTATATTGGTTTTGTTAATGTACAAACAGTTATTGGAGAACATTTAGGCATACAATTGATATAAATGTTCTTCTGCTTTAGAAAATTACGAACTACTAATAAGTTCTAATCACTGAAATCGTAAAATAAGTCGTAGGGCCGGGTGTTAATAAGAAATGAACGATTAATAAAAAAAAAAAGAAAACGATTATGCCAGAACTTATTTGAGTTACGACCCATTGAAACAATCCACCAGGGTACGGTGCTAGCAAGGAGACCAAGTTCGAGACAAGAATGTAACACGAGCGCGGAGCAGCCTCGAAGCGGAACGCTCGACTTGAGCACGTTGCACGGTTCATGCTGCGTTTGCCGCGCTGAAAACTGCAGCCGGAGGATATATCCGAACTGGCTCGAGTGCCGCGCGATCGAATAGTTTACGAGCCGAGTGGATATGCATATTGAGAACCACAGTGCGAGAACAAGTGGAAGGGAACGGAACATGTCCCCGGCGAAGTGTTCCGGGATCGATCCGCCGCGACGGGAGTTACATGCTGTTATCTAGTTAATCGCCTCGCGACGATTTACTGCTCTGGGACGCACCGCGAGCCGATCGATTCGGAGGTGATTTTTTTTCGGGCGGAATTGAAATTCCTGATTGCACGTCGGAATGCTCGCCTCCCGATAGACAGCGCCGGGAGCATAGCAGTAGAGAGGTCGTGCGAATTGATGCGACGTTCCCTTTGAATTCTAATTTGTCCGGAATTTGCCAATTGATTTTTTGTTCTACTAGATACTCGCCAAGATGACTCGAAGTTGTTCGAGCTGCTTTCTTGGATCTGTAGGTCTCTTTATAGAACGGTTGAGAGAAAACCTTTAAGTAAGAACTCAAAAATCTTCATTTAGGAAAATGATTTGCGATCTCGAAGACAACTTACTTGTTTATGAGAAAAATTACCATAAATTTTGGCCAAAACAAATGAAATCCGTAGCCCAACTAACTATTCTTACGTCATGTATTGAACATTACGAAATAATGAACTTTCGCGATGGTTCGCAGATCCTTCTTTTCGGTTTGCCATTAATTCCGTGGAGAAGGAACTTCGGAATATCTCATATGTATACAATGAATACCACGAGGGAGAAGGTACGAAGGTAGGAGGGCGGGAAGTTGGCAAGAAACGTAGGAAGGAGAGTGCTTTATAGAAAATGGATTGAAGGGGAGGATCATCTTAATCCCCTCCTCCACCCGAGGGATTTCATTCTCTTAAGAAACTCGCTGCGGCGAATGGAATATGAAAATTTGTGCAATGAACCGTCCCGCTTTAAAACGTGTCCATTAATTATTACTCCTGGCACCCATAGGAAACGCCGAAAACGGGTAGACCGGCGTGTCTAAGTGCTTTAATGGATAATTCTCGATTGTACAATGCCGCGGTAGAGCGCGTCTCGCGGTTGATTGCGAGAATAAACGACAGAGCCGCGGTCGTCCCCGTGTTCCATGAATATATCATCGCGTTTAACACCGCATTGAATTCGCAATAAATCTGAAATATGCTCACGCAATGATATATGAAGCATTAAATTAAATCGAGTCGCTGATTTAATCAGCGACGGGCTTCATTGCGACCAGGTGCATGTCTGCTCGCCATTTTCGCTCCTGATCGTTGCGTTGTAAACAATACGGACTATTCTCGCGTTCTTATTCGCAAACTCTATTAAATTCGAGCACTCTTCATTCCGAGGCACATATTAACCCGTTGCACTCGAAGCAATGCAACAAATTATTACACTAAAGGTATCCCAAAAATATTGTCAGGATCTGGGTGAAACAGAACATTTTCTAATGTGTACAAGCAGAGAATGCTGGATTTTCAGCGTAGCAGCATGTGAGAGCTGGCACCGGAGTATATGCGCGAGGGGCGAGAGGCATAAAACACTTTATAAGTAGCGAAAGAAATGAAGTTTTATGTATTATATAAGTTTTTGATAGTGTCTGAATTACGTGCGATATCTCCGTTCATTTCCATTTAAAAAACGATAAAAGGAAAGAGTCTTTTTTCGGAAGATATTCGACGGGGATAAGAAACGTCGCCGAGGTTACGATGGCTGTTATTAAAATTTTACAGCCGTCTTCATCGTTACGTTCCTATTGCCTCTATATAGCCGCTAATAAAGACGGAATTAGGCCTTCGGTATAATTCAGCTTCAACCCGGCCCGATGTAATTCAGATTATGTCTTCGAAGCACCAGTAAAAAGTTTCAGCGGCACACTCGACTGCGATAGTTACCCGCCACGCCGCCGCCGCGCCAGGCTAGATACAATTTCAGAGGCAGTAAAGATATACCTTGTTGATCTTATTATTATTATCATTTTTGTACGTCAAACGCGTGCCAGCACAACAGCTGGGGCACTGTTTGATTACGCAAAACACAGGAAATACTTTTCACGATGTCGCATGTCGTAAAGCGACACGTAAACCGGCCGTGTAACGCTAAAAAGAACCGGCGTAAATCCGCATGCGTGTCGACTATCCTGCTTTTACGAGCTTTTCAGAACGATGGAATTAATCGTCTTCGTCCACCCCCGTGACTGGCGACGAGCCTTGCGAAACGGGTCGAAGATCCTTTTGAATATTTGTCTTCGTTTAAATTTACTAGGCTGCACCATCAAATTGAAGTACAAGTTAAAATTCAAATTTTCAGCAATTGATTCATATCAATTTTGATATTAGTCAACGTGATATCTGTTGTTTTTCTAATATTCAAAATTGTAATCTAATCTAATGTAATCTAATATGTCCCCTGCTGAAGTTCAGATTCCTTTTGCAAAACGTAGTATTCGAATGAAGTATAATTTCGAGTTCTCGATTCTGATCGACCTAGTACAAAGACGAGGATCATCGAACCACGTTCGCGCACAGCAATCTTCTTAAAGGCTCGTTTCCAGGGCTCTAGACAGTCCGTCTCGTCAGCGAAACGAATGGGCCTGTTTAATGGAGATCATGCCGTGTGCGCCGAAGCATTTCGACAGATAACCGCGGTGACTTACCCCGGGGACCATCAAGGTCCATTATACAGACATTATCGTCCGTCTCCGTTGCGCTGGTCACAGTAAGGAACCAGCTATAGAAAGGTGGTGTGTGTGTGCGTGTGGTAGGTGAAGAAGGGGTTGCAGAACAGGGTACTCGGCGAATGAAGACGGAACAGAAGGGAGTAATGTGATTTACGTTTCCACTTCTCAACAGACCGGGACTAATGTCGTGTTCTTGGCTCTAGTGGAATGGGAAGGGGAGGGGGCAACGTGTCACACACTCGCCCCCGTGGCCCCAGTATAGCAACTGGCTCCCGGAAAATTGGCCGGGGAAGGATTGGACGATATTTCTTCGGTCTGAGTGCTCAAATGGAACGTATCTGAGTTTTCAAAGGCGAGCTCTCCTTTATCCTCTTCCTTTCTATTACGGACGGTCATTTCGCGATCTTCCCGGAACGAATGAAGTTGAATTATACTCTCGCGGACCGTCCTTGCCCTGCACTTTGTTGGTCTCCGTTCTGTGGGTGTAACTTTTGTCGCGGCGATGGGGATCATAGCCGAGGCAGATAACCCATTATTCTCGTATCATTGTGGATCGAAGATACTTCTTTTTCGAGCTCGCGAAGTATCGTTTTTATACATACAATTTTCTCGTGGACTTTGGCTGTGTCCGACTCTACACTGCGCATACTCACGAAACGTTAACTTATTTATAGGCGGATTTAGACAAAATTTCATTGTATTCAGCGATTTATAGACAACGATTTAAATTTTATTACAGTTTTTAAACTCTCTTGAAAATTCAGGAACTCAGGATATAACCATAACGATATTAACTGACGGAACGATTATGGTAATTAGGCATCATCTTCATCCTCGAACGAAGTTGACCTATATATCTGTTTGACATAACTACAGCAAGCGATTGTACATTGAATAATTTTCCAGCCAGCCAAATCCGTTTTGCTCTTCTTTTGGTTTTTATCAAATACTCTGTGACAATACTATGTATTCCTACAATTTCGTGAAAATTCTGTTCAGATCTTTCTCAGGTGAAAAACATTTACAAGTGTTCAAAATGTTGTTGTCCCAGGAAAACGAGAGCTACAAGTGTGCAAGAAATCGACGTTGAAATACTGGAATGTATTTATCGGTTTCGATCGGAACACATTTGAAATGTCTGCGGCATTAACGTCCATCGGGCCGACATTCCGGTCGTCCTTATTTGATTACTTTTTCGCTGCCGGCTGCTCGGCGACCGAAAGGAAACGCCAATATTAGCATTTTCACGGCGTCATTCAATATTGATCTATTCGACGTTGTGACGCCGATGCGGGCGCCGCAGACGCTCGCTTTGACAACCGCAGAATGTCCGACAACATGTCTCTCAACGGTCTCTCTCCCCCTCCCCTGCTCCCGATCGGGATATTTACTTGGCCAATTAACAGAGAAGCAGTAAAGAGAGGCGGCAAACGCGCGTCGATACGCCGAATCCTTGCTGAATCGTCGAATTCGAACGATTCAATGGAATCCTTTGGGATCGACGTTATGTAACCATAAATCCGCTAACGTTTCAAGTTAACGTCAACCAAGACCGTTTCAATGCCCGCCTTGAATAACACTTGCTAGACACATACTCAAACTACTCGAAAGTACATATCAGTTCTACGGTAATGTCACGATATATGTCCAAGAGATGTACACGTTCACATGAATTGTTGTTCACATGAAATGTAATAGTTCACATGATATATCGTGAATTAAATGAGCAAATATGATCCAAATTTTGTGAGGTTTGGTACTATTTTAGTCGGAGAAATGTCACGAATATGTTAAATTAAAAGTTTCATAAAGAATGTTAAGAAGTACTGTATAACTAAAAGAATTTGTAAAATCACGCGCGATAGAAGTGAAACTTCTTGCAGTCTAGTAATGTTTAGAGGCAAATTAAGATTGGAAATGTTAAATAAAAAAAAGCGAGATCCGTAACAAATAATAAAAAACCAAAAAAAAAACATAAAATCGTAAAAAAATCATAGAAAGAGTTTCACTTCAAACATAATGAACGATCAAAATTGGCGACGCAAAGAAGGAGAGCGTATGGGAAATGCTATAACTATGTCTCTTTCTTTCTCATACGCTCTCCTTCTTTGCGTCGCCAATTTTGATCGTTCCTTATGTTTGAAGTGAAACTTTTTCTATGATTTTTTCTACGATTTTATGTTTTTTTATTAGTTTTTCCTGATCTTGTTTTTTTTATTTAACATTTCCAATCTTAATTTGCTTCTAAACACTACTAGACTGCAAGAAGTTTCACTTCTATCGCGTGTGGTTTTCCACGCGTTTATTTTTTTTGTATGTATTGTTCCTGATCTTGTTGTCGCTTCATTATTTTTTTTGTATTAGTGGTTCCTGATCTTGTTGTCGCTTCATTATTTTTCTTGAATTAGTTGTTCCTGATCTTGTTGTCGCTTCATTATGATTATTTACCATTTTCAATCTCAATTTACTTCTAAACATTACGAGACTGCAAGAAGTTTCACTTTCGCCGCGCGTGGTTTTTCACGCGTATAGTTTTTTATTCTGTACGTTTTATACGGCGTGGGTTACAAAGAGTGAGAAAGAGAGAGAGAGAGAGAGAGAGAGAGAGAGAGAGAGAGAGAGAGAGAGAGCGCTATAGATCCCGGCTAATGCTTTCTCTCTCACTCTTTGTACCCCATGCCGACAGTGTGGTATTCAACTCGCCCGTAAGACGCACAGTCTATCTCTATATGTCTGTAGTCGTAACATAACCATGTATTTCTAACCTTCCGTTTGATCCTACTACCGAGCATTTTATTCGTTGTAATATACACCAAAATGTTCGCTATCATTCTAAAGATGGTTAGTTGTCCCCAATCGGTGGACCAGGGTTCGAATCCCGTCGGGGTAAGAAATTATTTTTCTTCGTTCATTCTCAGTTTAAATTTTCGCGCCCGACTTTCCACTTCCGTTGCATCGACACGTCACATATCCGTCCCGTCAGAAAATTGTTACCCTCAGCAAAGAAGTTTCACTTCAAAAACAGAATACAAAGAAAATTATCATGGAGCAGCAAGTATGGATAAGAATACAGTAGCCTGTTGTGTGCATTGTCTGGACAAAAATCTAAAGAAGTACGTTCATTAGATGAATCTATAGAAGCGATTATAAGCTTCCCGTTTCTTTCATTTCGCTACGAATTTGAACGTAAACGTGGAGGCTTATCTCACACATTATCGCAAGCGCGGCAAATCCATTTGTTTCAATTAAACGGTCCTTAAACATCCCTGAGAGATATGAATGCTTCTCTCCGGATCCTGTGTACACTTGATATGCAGGATGTCCAGCGTAAAGATATTAAGAGCTCATTTTAAGCGGCTCGTTATAATGACGGCTGGCAGCAGGCTGAACGCCTGCTGGGAATTTTTAATTAAGCTTCACCTCGCTAGCGACGGATGCTAATTAGAATTTTTCGGTAATCTTGATTACGTTCCACCAAATGGAATTCAATGCCGTTGTCGTCGTTATCCTTGTATAAACGCCGTCAGCACCACCCTATCCGTGTCCTCCTGGTACTAAGGGTGTACTAGGGGTCAATTATGGTTCGGTGCTGTAGACAGCATTGAAGAACCCTACTCGGTGGTTTAAGAGGGAATTAATTAACTAGCAAGTGGCCGCTTGTATCTCCTTGATCCTGAGTGGGCATGGTCCATAGTCGTTTCGAATTGTTTTTGGCGAATCTCTTAAACGAATTCCTTTCACTGAATAAACCGTGTTAAGTCACGCGCAATAAATATTCCCGAAAAGCGTTTTGCCGACGAGCTCTTTTCTAATCCTAGTCGAACACGCTTTCAATCTTTACGAGAAACACAAGATGCTCCTTCAGAAATGATTTACTCGGTGACAGACTTTTTACAAAACCCTGACGAGATGTAACACTGTCGATTTCATCAGCTCAGTGATCTATGCTTCAAGAATCTCATATCATACTCACAAGTGTCTGCACTGATTGTCTCTCGATATTAAACTATTGCAGAATAACTGTACCCTAGCGTTAGGCGCAGAGTGCATTGCTATAGTTCTTTGAAATGTGGATTATTTAAATCGTGAAAGAGAGATCATCAACTCCTCTGAGTATTGGACTGTCGGCTCTATGAGCAGCAAAAGCACAAAACAGTAAAATTATTACAAGAATGTACATAATTCAATCTTGGTATTATTTCCAATCGATCGGACCTATCAATAAACGATACGAATTTCTATTTTCCCGCAGCCCTTACAGTTATGAAAAATTTTCCGCATAAAGATCCGCAATCTACTAATTATACTAAAATCAATAAAACCAATAAAGAGCGAATTCAGTTGTTCCACGTGCACACAGCCAACGGGAATTCGTTCCCCAAACAATATGACTGTAGAAGAGTTCCATTTTCACTAAAAGGTACTTCACGGGGGAATAAAAATGATTTTCACCTCCATCGAGCATAACTAGTATCTTCGGCTCGCTTCGCGGATTCTTTAAAAGGCGGAATCGAAGTTGAACAATCGACAATACGCCTATTATTCAATTATTAGAGTGCCGGTTTCCAATTACGGTGAAGTGTGCTTCCCCGTCGGAATGGTTCGCGAGCGGGTAGGTGAAAGGAGGAAGAGGAGTAGGAAGGAGGAGGAAGGAGGGGGCGGAAGTTGAGTTCGCTTCGAAAACGGTCATTTCGATCATACGACCGATGGACGGTCGAATTTCGTGAGTATTTCCAGGGGAGGTGCCCTCGACTACGAAATCACGTCAATCGAGACACGCCGGGGCTGGAAGATAATAAGCCGCGGGTCTGGAGATGATTTCGTCCAGTTATCCCGGCAATTAGGAAACGTCAGGACGCGCCAGGATAGACGTCGATGGATGGAATTGCCATCGGCGATATCCTGCCCGATTATTTTGGTAATCAAGATGAATCTGCCCGAATCGAATGCTTGTCTGAAATTGAAAGGCCAGAATCCGCCGGAACACCGAACCGCATAACGAGCGATTAAAACGCTCCGCGTGCCCGAAGCTGTTGCACGCAATGCGCTCCAGCTGCATATCGATTCACCTAACTCTCTTCTAATGAATTATTAATGCCGAAGAACCGATTGAATCTTCTATCATTTCTTTTCGAATCGATATTGCATTTTACAGCTGGTTTTCGACGAGCACATATGCACTCCAGATGCATATAAACTTATCGAACTGTCTTCTAATAATTTTTTGAAGTCAAAGATCCGATCAGATTCTTTACGATTTTTTTCGTATTGATAGTACTCTTTGCGGCAGGTTTTCAAGAGATTCTAAATACACACTTTATCAGCATTACGTAGTTTGCCTCAGAGCATTCTATCCAATTTTTCCATGATTTTAGACAGCTCCTAAACATGTAAAAATCACGGTAAAAAGCTGGGCATAAAAGTCAGAATAAACAGTGCGATCGCCAAGTGGAACCAGATAGCGCTTAATCAGACAGCAGTATCTCGCGGATGTGTCGGTTTGACGGTTTCGGATCCGCGTTTTTCAAAATTTTATGAATTCTGTTTGGCCGTTATCGTATTTACAGTGCAGTTTCGCGGTTATAAGAATCTTCGGGCGTCACATAAAGTTTAGTACAGCCATTTTGGAATGGCTCTTCGAAATAGACGTAGATTTTTCTCGTCGTTCGCCCGCTGGAAGCCATTCTTCTCTTTACGTTCCATTAACATTTTAATACTCCGCGTATAGAATGCGTCCAGAAACTACGAGCATAGTGCTAGCGGGACAAAAGCCCCAACGAATTTATTACGGCATTGTTTTAACGTTAGTTTTCTGGATTGTAAGAATGCGCATGGGTCGGGAGGATACGATGCATCACTTAGGCGGATGTCCTGCGGGCCCGTGGCACCCTCGTGCCGTCTTCCTCGACGTTTTTGCACGATGAAGAACCCGGAGGATCTGGTGAGAAGACGAGCTTCTTCTTTCCTCGGCTCTTTCTCTCGTTTCTCCATTGTTTCGTTGCACCGCGTTGCACTCTGGTGCACCCTCGCGTCCGAAACCGGCCCTGTTTGCCAAAAGCTCGGGAAATAAAGCAAACTTTACGACGCTTCGATGTATTTATATCCCAATGTATATATATTATTTTTGCACGGCTGCTTACTCTCGCGCACGTTGTCGAACACTATAGCTGTATTTGTGCGTTTCTAATTCAATAAACCTATCGTGGACATTGCTTTTATTCTGCGAAGCAAAGAAATACATGGAAATCAGATTTACATTTTCAAATAACAGTTCTATTAATCCATTATATATTTAATCATGCAACCTTGGATTACCTCAATCTCTGTACTTTCATAATATCGAAACAAAAATATGTCATTCTACTTAACCCTTTGCACTCGGTTGTCCCCTCTGAGACACTTCTAAAAATTGCTGTACCATTATTCAAAATATTGTTTACATTATTAAATATATCGGTATCTAATCAATTACTAAACATTTAGGTATTGTATGTGGTATTATAACAATTTCGTATCCATAAAATTTAAAAAATCATAGGGATTGGAAATATTTTAGATCCGAAGAAATGTTTAATTTTCATGTTAAAATAGCTCCGAGTGCAAAGGGTTAAAAAACACGAAGTGACCTTGAAATAATTTTGAAATAACGACGTTCTACAATTAAAATAAAAGTAGAAAATTAAGATAAAAGTCCTTCTATACATCCCTATCCCATAGCGTTCAGGGGGTTATATCAAACGGTATTCACCGTGGGACACGCCGTATATTATCTGAACCTCTTACAACCAAAGGTAATTTGAGGTACGCCAATTCTTCTATCTTATTTTGAGGGTTAATAGTGTTGATCGTAGCCACCGGAAAACGTGAAGAAACGCGCCGTACTTTTTTCAGTTTTATGTCTCGCGAAAATGTCACGAAGTATTCTGCTCACGGAAACACGCCACTTAATTTCATTTCAGCGAACAGTCGACGAGCTGGGGGCCGTTGTTGTTGCGGCCTGGCGATAGGGGCATAGACGGCTGTTACCCATTAAGTGGCCAAGTGCAGTTTACTGCCCCCAGTTATGCAACTAGTTGTACCGTTTTATACCCTCTCCGCGGATCTTGCTGTAGCATTATACGTTTTTTCTTTTTTATTTTTCGTTGACTTTAACGTTGTCTCAATGTTGGAGATCATTAACGCTTTGTACGCCGTTCACGCCACTGTGATTTTCGTATTGACAATCTGTACAGCAACCGCAGCAATACTACATATTTTTATTCACGCTGGAATAACACAAGCTAATAAATGCAATCATTTTTCTTCTGTCACAAATAAGATTTGTGATTTTTGGAAGAGTTTACTGTAACAGTAGGGGTTGCTGAGAGCATCGAAAATTATTCGGATCGCTAAAGGTTGAAACTTCCTCGGAAAATGGCACCATACCCGAGGATTTTGCAGTAGTAAATCATTTCAACGAATAGTTGGTAATACTTGCAAAAAAAAATTGTACGAAAGCGAGCCATGCCAATTTCCCTATCGTTTGAATGTTCATCGGACCGTTGATTCTCCGTTTGTCATTAAGGGATTAGTTCAGCCCGATGACCACGAATATTTTAGCGTTACTGGAAAACGGAGAAACTCATCGAGAGAAATCAGAGCGAAACACTCGTGAAACGAAGAACCATGGGTGCTCGGCGAGTCAGCGTAATTAATCGGCGCTGTGCCGAGAGCAGTGCGTCCTGTTCCACGATGATATAAGAGTTAATCCTGCGGAGTGCAGTTGATATCTGGCCATCAGTCTCCGGATTGCATCGTTCCGCTATCGCGGGCTTGTCACCCGTTCGATCCGCGAAACAGTCGACCGCCGTACGGCTTTCGCACTTTCGTTTGGCCAACCAGACGTCGCGAAACTTCCACCCGCTAATAAAATCCGGTTCTTTATACGCGCGTTACTTTTGCCCGGTCCGTTTAGCGTGCCCATAAGTTTGCCTGCTCGTGGACTCTGACAGAAATACGGACCCACACGGCTGAGAGACCGATTTTAGACGGCGTTGCCTCCCGTGACTCAACTGGACCACGCGAGAACCATTCTTTCGCTGATCCGCGAAGCCCGGATAAAATTCCTTGAGGAAATCGTTCGATTTTCTTGCAAATCCCATCTGAGTAAAATGCTCCTCCGCTCGTTTCGAAATTCGCGAAATTACGGATTTGATGGCGAGACAGGTCGAGAACTTGAAAAATTATTTTTTGTCATAGTTAATTTTAATAATTCTGTTCTAATGTGATTCACGATTAATTCGATTCTGGAAACAGTTTCAAATCAAATTAACTTTCCAATGCAGCGGTCTCTGAACAATATTTTAAACGATTTTTCGAAAATGCTACCAATCATTTGTTCATACGATTTACTTTGAGAAATCCTCTTCCAATGCTGCATTATCCTAGAAGATTTTAGTGCCTGCACTGTAGCGCAAGAAAATTGTACAACGAAATGAATTTAGATTAATCTGGAAACTCTGTGCAAGAACAAGTAAATGGATCATATCTGTGATTGCAAGGATATCGCCCTTCTGTATGACAAACGCTCGGAACCCATATTATCGGCGGACACAAATAACTATCTCGACTATTTCATTTTGTGATGTTGCAATTTCTCCACGTTATAGCAAGCTTTTTACGAGCGATAATTTATCGGCAGCATAATCTCGCACGTTTTTTGCGTTCTATCGAAAATGTGTTTCGGCGCTAGAGTAATGAGATTCCCTTTGAATTCCCGGCGACAAATGAAAGTATACTAATCATCGGCTCTCATTAATAATGTAGGGTCGAGCGCCTTACACTCCTAACGCTTTCTCATCGTTCCGACCGCCAGATTAATTAGTTGTCCTCGTTGAGCTGCCCATCAGTCCCTGACTATCGGGAAGACGGTTATGATACCTCCGGAATTCAAATTACTCTTGAACGCTTTGCGCAGACTCCGTCGGGTGGTTCTCTTTTTTCGTCTAATTCCCCATCAAATTTTTTCCCTCGGCCAATTTGCTTCTTACTTCCATTCCCCGGGACGATAAATTGGACGTGAAAGAGTATAATGGACCTTGGTCCGAAGGAAAACACCGTTCGTTACCTTTATTGCCCTGCCATAATTTTCCTCCGGCAAGAAGTTGCATTTCTATGATTAACTTTAATCGTCCGCTACGCAGAGAAGGATCGTTTTTCACTTATTACTTAAAGCTTCGGGCACTCACGTATTTATCTCGAAATGTACCTGAAATGCGGTAGTGGCAGCATTCATTTTTCTGAGAGTCTCCACTTTCTCAGTACCATCCGTTTGCTGAGGAACCTGGCGGCGCCAAAGCTTTACGAGTCTTAACTTTTATCTATTTATTCGTAATAATTAGACTGTGGACTTTCATGCAAAATAAAAAAATATCTTCGTTGATTGCAAGAAACAGAAATCCTCATATCTTCGGACACTGTGTATATTTAAAAATCTGCTGTCTCTAAATCATATAAAATGTAATGAAAACATGTTAAATATACTCGTCAGAAAATTCTCGTCGCTAGGATGCTTACGTTCATCGAGACAACAATACTAATAATACAATAATATGCAAACCGTCTTCCATGTCACGTATAACAACCTAATACAACATTTTGCAGGGTCTTCAACTCGTTTGTACGTCTGTACGATTCCCACCCTTATCGAGACATAATTCCGCTGCCGCTTGAATAATACCGTCATACCTTTCCCGAAGGGGAGAGACACGGAAACCGTCCGACTTCTATTTCCAAGGTGCTTAAAGCGGAGGAACACAGCGATATTGTTAGCAGAGCGTGACCGTGCGATCCACATAACTCGAGCATGCGTCACCGAGGTACAGTTCGCTTCATTATCCCGGGTACGTGGGCCCCGCGGATCCCGCGGACGCAAATAAATGGCGTTTTCCAGGAGGAATAAATTTGGAGGCGCGAGCGAAATCCGTGGAAAAAATGTCGCGCAGGCGAACGTGTTTAGCGCGGTTCCGCTCGGCCGGCAAACACCGGCAGACGGGATGATACCATTAATAAATGTAACGAATTTTCCCTTCCTCACCGAGTGTGCACACACACCAGCTATTTTATTACGCGTAGTGTTTCGCCTCACGTACCAGCCGCCGGAACTGCGAATAAATAATGCAGCCTGAGAATGGTGCAACGTTCTGATGCGTCGCGCCGCGAATTGTAAAGAGGCGTCCGTGTAATAGAGAAAAATGCTCGCAGTTTACGTTAAAAAGAGAGACCCGTGTACAGGGGGAGCTGGGAGAAGTCAAACGTAATTTTCCCCGCACCGCGCGTTCCGTTCGAATGCAATTCCAGCTTGAACGTTGGATCGCGCGGATGCAACTTCGCTTCGCACATCGCGAAACTCTATTAAAACATTGGCGAGCGAGCAAGCGACCCGGAGCACGCGCAAACTTTAAAACGCGATTCAAAATTGACCACTTCCTCCCTACCTCTCGCAGAACTTCTGCATCTTCTAACTGTGACGTTTGGTCGGATAGTTTAGGCGACTGCATTCGTGGTGGCTCAAATTCGAGGTGATTCAAAGACACCGCAGAGGGATATTTAAACACGACTGCCATTGCGTAGTTCAGCAGTTTAGTTTACATGATTTGCAAAGGGCGAAATCAGAAGGTTTCTAAATAAACGATTTATAATAATTCTAGGATATATTTTAAACCATCAGTTTTTGAAGTGAAACTTCTTATGGCGCGATGGGCGTAAAACCGATTGACGATGAAACGGAAATGCGGCAGGAAGTGGCTAGTGCGCAGACTCTCGTACGGTTTAGGAGAGAGAGAGAGAGAGCACGAAAGCAGAAGCCTTACCATCATTTTTATAGTGCGTCACAGTTTGTTTTTAACCAACACGTGTTATTTACATAAACAAATAATAAAAATAAAGACAAAAACAAATGCAGAACGTAATAAATACGATCGACGATAAAACGAAAATGTGAGTTCGAAGTGGCTAGTGCGCAGACTCTCGTGCGGTTTGGGAGAGAGAAAGAGAGAGCACGAAAACAGAATGCTTACCGACATTTTTAGAGTGCGTCACAGTTTGACAGCACCTGCAACTACGTTTGCGTTAATTCAAATAATAATATAATAATTACATCTGTTGTTGGAGATATTAGTCTTTCGAAAACTACCGTGTGCGGAAGAGAATAAAAGTAAATCAGTATCAGCACCTATTTATCTTCGTCAAACTGATATTGACGAACATAACCTCACATCAAGTACATTACGGAACATGGTTAACACAGAGAATCAAGCAAATAATCCATCAAGTTCAATGTTAAATGATGTGAATGTTAGCAATATTATTCAACCTTATAGTGACTTTCAACGCCATAGACCAGTTCATAATCAATTTAAGAAAACATTTATAAATAACAAATTTGGTCAGTCGTGCTCTGTTTGCAGTAGACTTTTTTATAGGTAAACCTACATAATACTTTATAGGTAAACCTACTCAAATACTCGACATTCATTTTACGCGAACCAGCTACTCAACGGAGAGCAAGATGGCAATTCCCCATACTTCTATCTTTTCCGTTCCGATTCGCCCCGAAGTCTCGTTCCGGTAGCTAACGTAGCTCGCTCGCAGCGTAGAAAATGTTTGTTGGCATGACTGGCGTAGATCGAATCGAATTCAGAGTCGACTAGAACAAAAGGGGAGCGCTACAGGAATACGAGGTTGTTAAGAGGGATGTTCCATCGC
The DNA here is from genome assembly GCA_916610235.2 of Lasioglossum morio. Lineage (NCBI taxonomy): Eukaryota > Metazoa > Arthropoda > Insecta > Hymenoptera > Halictidae > Lasioglossum > Lasioglossum morio. The sequence continues at coordinate 8,531,426 of OU744328.1, read as the reverse complement.
GAGGCTTGGGCTCGCAGAATTCGTGGATCTGGTTGATGGGACCGTCTCATGTCTTATCAGTCTCGAGGAACGCGAACAATGCGCGAATAGATATGCTGGTTGGAGGACTGCTCGGAGGAAGGCGCGATTGAAAAATCGATAACTCGATAGGACATTAATGCCTGGGACTGGGAGCGTCGTTGATGAGAAATCCCGGTCGGTGAAAGTCGGTAAAGCGAGATTTTTCGAAAATTTCGGTGATTCCGACGTTTACGGCCGGATAAGCAAATCGGGGCTCACGGATCAGACTCGCGGATCGAAATATCTTATCGTATCCAGAGGTAGAGAGAGGGCATAGACGGCAACGGCGCGGAAGAAGCGCGAAAAACTCGATGAAGTCGCTGCGATGGAAGAAAAGCACGAGGACGGGGAGAGAAAGCTTGAGACGATACTTTTCCTTTGATGCGGATAGTGTATCGCTGGCAAGGATTCAACGAAAAGCAACGACCGGCTCGGGCACGACCGTTTCTGCCAGGCCGATAATCGGCTCGTTGCGGAATTGATATACACGTGTACCGGTCGTAAATCTGGGATTTGATTCACGGCCAAGATTCCAACGGATAAAGGAGTGCTGTTCGCCTCCTCCCCCCTCCCTTGCTCATGGACGAGTGCGGCTACCACCAGCCCTCGGCAATAAATTCCTGCGTTACAAACGCCTCTGTCGCCGCTTACAGATGCCGTTGTTCGCCCCCAGACATTTTCCCCGATCGCCATTCCGTTTCCACTTGGTCGCGGACTCGTTCACTCGATCGACCTCGCACGCGATTGAGGCATCTTCTCAGCTCTGGGAATTGATGCTTGGCTCTTGCCGAAGATCGCTCGCTTCTGTAGCCCCTGGCCAAAGAATTGGAACCGCGATATTCAATGTTCCTCGTGGTTTCAACTCCTTAAGGTACGCGTCCATCTGAGAGTAAAACAATCGCGAGTTACTTTTGAGAATCAAATTCGTCAGTGTACACGGTGTCGAGAATGCTAGCGGAGAGCTTCAATTTTTCCCTCGGCGAGCAACTATCAGCTATACGAACACCATTCGTATATGTGAGAATCTTCTAGTTACTCTTCTCTGCTATTATACAGGGTGTTCGACTACTGGTGGGAGAAAATTTAAGGGATGGTTCTCGACAATAATATAAGACGAAAATGAAGAATAAAAAAATTGCGATTTCGGCTTCGTTATTTAGCTATTAACAATTAAAAATCCACCTAAAATGCAGCAACACATATATTTATACATATACATAAATCGAACAATGGGCAGGAAAGTGTGGCCTGAGGTAGAAGTCAGAGTAACCTCAATTTACACCGATTTTTCAATTTATATTGAAAGATATAAAATTTAAAATTAATTAAAAAATATATTGTTAAAGATATAGAAATATATAAAAACATGTAGAAATATATAGAAATATATCCACAGAAATTAAACTCCTCATTATCCATGGTTTAGTTGAGTATTTTCTCGTTTTGGAATATTTCAGTTTTCTTATGAAGTACAGCAATTGCAGCTAACTTTAGCGTTGTTAGAAATGAAGTATGCATGTATTATGCTAGAGTGCGAGTGCCGATCACTGCAGCGAATGGATGAGAGACATCTGTGGGCGAGATCGATTTTGATGTAGATCTTCCAGATACGTTGGCTTGGACGCACGTGTTCAGAGAGAGTGTTAAGATACCTTTGTTCAATTATATTTAATAAATATATTATTATATAGTGTATACACAGTGTTTATGTTTGACTTTAACAAGCGTATCCATTCTGTTCACGAGTAGTCTTATAATTATCGAGATTTAAATGGTCATGTTTAAATGGTCACCCGAGAGGACTTTCCGAATGTTGACGCTCGCGCCAATCACTGAAAGCAAAAACTTTCTGAAGTACTCTCGAATGAACACACAAATCGAGAGTATCCTCGAGAGCAACTGTCGACAGAAACTCTCAAATGGACATTAAGGCTTAGAAAGGAAATTGGTCCCGATGCCGATAACGATTACCATATTCAATACTAACCATGAAAGGAAACGTCAACGATTTCAGTAAACGTATCAACAACGAAGATTAATTCGCACGTTTATTTTTATTTTAGGTATGCATAGTTCTATTCATTGGGCGGCATAATGGGTTATCGACAGTGTGGAGCTGCTTACGTTGGACTTCTTCGATCATGTTAATATGTTTATGTTGGTGAGGATACCACGTAATGATAAGGTTTGAACTAAATTTAATTTGCAAGGCTCCAGTGAAACAGCTTTATAGCAACATTAATGTATCTGAAATTACTGATTAATTGTATTACAATTTTCGCTATGGACGGAATGGAACATCTGCGCTGGAATTGTTATACCATCGTAATACTGCGACGAGAAATACTCGTCGGAGAATAATGTCATGAGGCGTATCGATCGCAGACAAAACGAGGGGTGGAGAATCATTCGTGGATCGTTTGCAAGGGTTTCTTTGCAAATCAAATATCTTTGGCTAAGAATTTTTAAAATGGAATGGGACAACTGGTATTAAAGTTTCAAACAGTTATCTTCACGCCCATGGAACAACGAAGTCGCGATGGCAGAAACTCGGTCAATCGAAAAGCTGGATTTCGCGTAATAATGTCCTAGTCGTATGACCCACGTCACAAACGCATTACCGAAGGCCTGCTTATCGTAATATTGCCCACAGGGTGTAACTGCCTACCCTATTACCAGTTACCTGAAATTTCGTGCCGTCCGCAATATCTAATACCGGCTCCGGGATTATATGTGCAGCACTCGGCGCGGAATTAAGAATACCGAAACCCGGTGCATAATAACATAAACCCGTAGCCGAACAGAGAGACAACACATCCGGCTTTGCGTGTACGCTGTACGATCGAATAAAATTACGATAAATCGGAAACTCGAGCCGTATTGAATTGTTAGCCATTAGCCGTAATCCGAATATCGATTCGTAATTGAAAAATTCAACGCGCGTCTCGTTTGTTTCACGGCTATCCTCCGTTCGCGTATTATTAAGATTAACTTGTTTTTTCTTTCATTTTTATTCCTCCGTTTCAACACGAAATTGTATTTCATATTCGCCTTTATATGCGTTCGTTTCGTCCTGCACGTTTAATTATTCCATTTTATATCAAAAAGTCACCGATAAATAAATTATTATTACTAGTGGTATTATGCTTACTTTATCCTCCGTTTATTCGTAATAGAGAATATCGTAATCGAATCGTAAACAGAGTTGTAAAGCTTCCGAGTGTATGGTACGCAATAGTAGTATAGGTCCGTGCATGGACAGACGGTATATTTACAATGTAGTATTCACTGATATTTCGGTACGGGAATTTAATATTGAAATTAAATTAATTACACGAATTGAATGCCTATGATCAACTATGACATGTGAATGTATTATTCAACCTAGTCACTATTGTACTTTTCAGAAATCACACAATCCGTATTCATTTCTAACTATACATATATGCATGCTTGAGATATTAACAACATTTATGTCTGAAATCGCAGTTACAGTATTCTATAACGCTAAGACAATGATAATATCAAGCAGTCCAACCCATTCAGTCCTGGTTTATTATTTTACAGTGGAATTATTATTCTCCAAGGTTGCTCCGAAGTTTGCACATTAACTACAGCAGGCTAATTGGATTCGTATCTGCGAGGAGGATTGAACCGCGCCATCGAAATGGCATTTACGCGATCGTACCGATTACTCAGATCATAATAAGAGCGGGACTCGACGCGGAACTATTTCTATAATGAAATTTTTAACGATCCAAGATCGCGGATAAACTGCGATGCCCGAGAAACTATGACGGAATTCACGCAGCCGCCGCCGCCGCCTTGTTGATCGTTAACGAAGTTTCGGTGATTAAGGAAATATTGCGACTCAAGAAGTTTACACACTGTGCGTCATTAATAAACTCGGTGCGTAATTACTTACGGGGTCTAATACGCGACACCGTAACCGGCTCGGTGAAATTCTTTCCACGATCCATCCCCGCGAATGCTTTAAAGCGGAAGCGGCACAGCCAGCGTGTATTAAAGGAAGATGCATTAAGACAGTGAATTACGGGTAACTTGCTCGGCCGAATAGTTGTCTTATCTTCGCGAATTTTGCTCCACTTTTAAATCTTGTTGAAAGACTCCTCGCTACTTTTCCCAGCTCCCACTCGGGGAGCACTCATTATTTTCTCGACGTATTTTGCGCGCTGGAACGAACACTGGTGCCGGTGTCTTCACTCGACGCTATCTGTTCCCTTAATTACCGAATCTTAACTGTGACTGTACTTAGTAAAATTAGATTAATCTGCAGACATGAAATTGTTAAGCTTACATCACAGATTGCAACCCTTAACAGTCGAGTAGTGACTCAGAATCACTACTAAAAATTGTTTACATTATTAAATATGTTGGTATCTAATCAATTCTAAACGTTTAAGTATTCTATAAGGTATTATATTAATTTCGTATCCATAAAATGAAAAAAATCATATACAATGGAATTATTCTAGGTCGAAAGAATAGTTTAATATTCAAGTTAAAATAGCTCCTACTGCAAAGAGTTAATAAATTGTGATTTGTATATTTGAAGTATAAATACACCGTTTCACGTAGCACATTCCTTTATTGTCACAAGAATATTTTAATATTCTTCTAGAACCGTACAAGAACCAAAGAAGGCTTCTTTTAGAACCGTACAAGACTATTATCATCATTACTCGCAACATTTACCGTTCGTAAAGGTATTGCAATGAACAAACATCAGAACATATTCTTTCGGACCTTGTGCAAACTGCAAACATCAATGAGCGAATACATTACTGAAGAGCAATGATAATATTAATTTATTACTTTCGAGCTACAGCAAATCTGGAAAGACATAATGCGAAGGTACTACTAAAAAATAGAATTAATAACCTCTCATTATATAATGATACGTGACGAAATCAACAATATTATTTTTACAGTTCATTTCGACTTCAATAATTGTTTATGAGTATAATGAATTCAATCCTTCATAGACTAAGAAAGTAAAATATTTATACATTTATAGTTCCATTGCTTCCTCTATAAAACAATTCTTTCGCCTCGTGAAAGATTCGTAGTGACAAAATTGGAATAAAAGTTTTAACGAATTTGCAAAACTATGAAGATCCAAGTAGTTGCTCCGCATGAATGAGTCCAACAAGAGTGGACTCGTTTTTCCCCTCGATCTCGGTCTTCGTATTCCGTGCATGCACTTTGCATTCGAGGGGATAATACGTAACATAAATTATACGGTTCTGATAGCGTTATCTTTGTACTTTCTCGTTACGGTGCTCGGCTGACACGTAGTTGTGCTTATAGTAACACTTCGGTTCTATGCGGAGTAGTCGTCTAATATAATACGGTTTATTATCGAAATTTTCTACGGATTCATGCGTGTTTCCGGTTATCGTTCCGGTCGATCTTCGAATTACTGGCGACATAAGTATAACGTGTTCGCTTTGTTACGCAACACCTAATTCCGGTCACGAGAAACAGAAGAATGACGAGGCGCGTTTGGTTGAACGTATTACTTTGCGTTCCGTGTAATTATCAACCGGTCTAATTATGGCAGCCGCGTTGAGAGCTTTAACAGAATTAATGTATGGCGAGTAAATATTATAATGTAATACTACATATAATTTCGCGCTGGCGTCCGCAGTGCGTGGTACATCGTGGCTAAAGTTACGCGGATGATATTAACCGAGTTTATGCTACCGGACATACCAGTGTCGAATGACGAGGGCATTATGTGAAAGAAATATTTTTATTTTCGAACGCGGCCGGTGCAATAGCGAATCCGTTAAAAATGATTTAATGCTGCGCTGAATGCGCCATTTTCGCAGAATTCCGAGCTTTCGTACATGCGACGGTTTATTTTCGAATTAAATTTTGAAAAATAAATCGCCCTGTGGTGTGCGATTTAAATTTACAATCTCTTCGCTACAAATATTATGAAGGAATTGTCGCTTTTGTTACTTTACCTGTTTTTTTTTTTTGATTAAATGTGATTAATCATATGTGTGCAATCCGCTTTAACTTCTATTTGACAAGAGATATTAGAGCTTTAATTTCATTTATAATCGTTGTAAATAATTTCGTAGTAATTATTTACAAACAGGCTTTTTTCTTTTTCATATATAGGAGCTCTCTTTTGAGAAGTAGCAATAGTTTTTTGCAAATATCTCTAAAAGCAAAAGAGAGCTCCTAGTATGTGGAAAGAAAAGAGTTGTTTTTGAACAACACATTTTGATGTGTAACTGCATAACATATTTAAATTTTATCAAAATCGGAAAGAAGTGCCTGTTTGTAAATAATTACCAATTTCATTTTCATGACTTTCGTTGATTATATTTTCCTATTTGGTCAATAAAATATATTTTAAGAATATCTTTTATTGTACAGCAGTGCAGAAAAATTCTTTTAAAACCATTTTCGCGAAAGAATCACGCCATTTAAAATAACTGGATGCCGGAATCTCTGTTTGAAAAATATGACTACTGTCATCTTCGCGATAACCATGAATAACCATGTGGGCAGTAGTGTATGTATCTCTAAATTGGAAAATTATTCCTACTTCCAGAATGCTTTCTCTGCTGGTGGTCTTAAAAAGTGGCCGCAGTGCATTACGTTAGATTAAAATAAAAATTAGAGGAATGCATCGGGTAGCATGTCGGCGCAAGAAGAAAACGTTCCTCTGGCGGTAAAAACGTGGCAGACGGTATATTCGATTGGATTTTCGAGAATGTTTAATTTCAGCAGTACTCTCTGAGAACATTTTCTGGAGCCCCTTGGGCGTCGTCTTCTCTGTGCACGATCGAGAAACCTTCCTTGAAGCTCGCTGAATTATTTACGATCGAAAATGGCGTTTCCCAAACCGGCTTGCATCGGTCAAACATTCATAAAGCTACTCTTTAGCATGTATCTTTTCGGAGTGCAATACTTTTCATTACTGACAACGGCCGGTTAGCAAGTTGAAAGTTCGCAACAATTTGATGCTTTGCACAAAGCCCATACGATATAATTAACATAACTTTTTTCCTGCTGAGAAAACGATTCTAGGAATATAAGATACACTGAAAACGTTAAATTCAAACTTACAAAATCATGGCTGTGCGGATCAATTGACTGGAAAAAATTGTTAGCAATTTCCTCAACGTATCCTTTTCAATTTAACAATCGAAAATACAAATGTTCTGAATATCACGTTAAACGTTACATTCGTAACGCTAAACGTAACAAACAGATAAAAACGATTCCTCTTGAGATTTTTTATTGCACAACTATTACTTTATATATACGCAGCGTTTACGGGTTAGATTAATTTAGTAAACTAATAATCTACATAGTCACACGTGATTTGAATAGTTACTACCGCGCATTTGATTATAATTGGTTAGCATGTACATAGTTCGTTTTGGAAATGATTGCAATTATGCAATCATATTGTATTCATGGAAAACAATGAAACAAATTAATTTATTCCTACATAAACTGCTAATAAATTGCGGGTTGCCTATACGGGGTGTCCCTAGAATGTTCGTGTTAAGGAGTTCTTAATGAAAAACACGGACCAATCTAAGAGCGGCCACAACACGCGATGGTGAGTCGCCGCGGTGAAGCAATGAACACGAGAAGGAGGAGAAATTGATTTAATTAAAACTCACCTTTCTTTTCTTTTTAAGGATGTGGCTAAAATCGGGCGAACCCGTAAACACCCATACCCGGGACAGCCAATGGGCTCTACTACATTATTGTTCCGAAATTGATCTCCCCAGGGACCTATTTTCCACATTAACGCCGCACAGTGGGGAAAATTGACTTTACACGATTCAAAAAGGAATAACTTTCGATAGAAATGAGATAGAGCGATGAATTTTTTTTAAATGAAAGCTGAAACAATGTAGAATATGGGAAAAATAGGGAGATTACAGTACGAATGGTTTTTAACCTTGAGAAAATTCGTAAAAATTTCACAATTTCAAGAAAATGTGGTTTCTGCGTTACCACAGACAGAAAAAAAACTTTTATCATGCTATGTATCATTTCCCGTAGATTTTTTCATGCTGATTTCGAATCTGGCCTCAAAATTTTTCTGCGACCTCTGGTTTCTTCAAAAAATCGAATTATAATTAAACAGTTAAACTTTTATTTTTTCAAGGTTAAAAACATTCGTACCATAATCTCCATATTTTCCCCATATTCTACATTGTTTCAGCTTTAATTTACAACAAAATTCATCGCTCTATCTCATTTCTATCGAAAGTTATTCCTTTTTGAATTGTGTAAAGTCAATTTTCCCCACTGTGCGCCGAAAGAGACTTCTTCAGGCTAGAACCACGCTTGTTCTTTTCTTATCATATTAATTAAAACTCACCTATTCAGTCGTAAATGCAGTTGCTGCTTCGAAGTGTGTGTCATTGGGCCATTTAAAGACGAAATGCACAGCTAACTTCAAGAATACAGCAGTGCCGAAAGCGAAGGGACGTACGGCCACGTCAACGAACTGCACAGCTGATGGTATATAACAAGCTTCGAAGTGACACGTCTTTAGAGATGTTCTCGCTACAGTGGTTCGCACGACACTGACTTTACGTAGTATTTTTTTGAAGAGTTTGGAGGAGGGTAGGTCCGACAAAAAAAGGACATGAGTGAGACCGCTGCAAAACATCGTCCGTCCTTCTTTTAGAAAGTTTCTCAAGAGAGGTATAGCACAATACAGAATCATAAACGCCACGCGTACTTTGCATTTTGACCTCCTGATGGATAAAAGGACGGAGTTTTTTCCCGAACAGTTACCTATCGACTTTACAGTCTCATAGCAGTCTCCCTCGTGTCCTATTTACCACGTTTTTATTTGTTTGACTAACCACCCGTCGTTTGACATGCATAATGCCCTTCCTAAATTCTTTAGAAAAATCTTTAGTGTACTAACCAGTGTCGTTCAAACCGCGGTAGAGTGGACATCTCTAAAGACGTTTTGCAGTTCCTCGACCTGACCGTACGTCCCTTGGCTTTCGTCAGTGCCGTATGCCTGAAGTCAGCAGTGTAGTTCGTCTCCGAGTGGTCCAGTGACACACACTTTGAAGCAGCAAGTGCATTTTCCCATCAAGTAAGTTCTAATTAAATTAATTTCTGCTCCTTAACTTGTTCACTGCTTCACCGCGACGCGGCACCAACGCTTCGCTCAGTGGAACCTGATGCCGCGCAATTCGTTCGTGTTTTTCGTGAAATGACCCCGAACATTTTTGGGACACCCTGTAGTTTTCTATTACTTGTCCGACAAAATGGTAGCTTAACAGATCATTAAACGATAAATATTTTGTGCCACATTTCATGTAAATTTCTGGTTTAACAAAACTGTCAACGCGGCTAAAGGAAATTTCCAATGTCGCGTACAATCGACTACGTGTTTCAAATGCAGTAACCTGACTGTTTGCTGGTTCATTCTTGCAATATGAAAATGGATGCACACATTTTCCTCGGGAACGCGTAGCATCGTGGCAATACAAAGTGACAGAGGAGACACAGAAATGTGAAGTAAGACAGGGAACAGACGAAAAAGAGTCTGGTGCACAATGCAACGGACACCCGGAGAAATTATGCCGAAGAGAGGAAGAAAAAAAAACGAAGAAGAACGTGCCGCTGCTAATCTTAATAATGCTTTCAGCCAATCTACTTCACTGTTTCGTAACTCCGGTGGCACCGTGTCTGGATGTTTGTTTTCTTTTATGGAGAGTTATACGCCTCGTGGATCTACATTTTCATTCGTTCATGCATTTCATGCTGTTACTACGACATAGAACTTCTACGAGGACTTAGGTTTATCTTAGGTTTAAACGTAAACTAGCTTTAAGCCCTGACGTTTTTAATGATTTTCGAACGGAATACGTCTGGGTTACTTTAATCGACTAGCTACTAAATTATTTGCATAATTCTAGGGAGAGTTTTATTGTCGGTAATACAGTTCCGCAAAGTTTCGCAGACCTTTTTAGCGAAATAAGCAGCAGTTTTCACCCAGAAGAAACTCTGGACGAAATTGCTCGCACAAAGAGGTCGATGTTCTGGCTTGTTGCACGTTGACAGGTTTCTAATACATTGCTCTATAGAATTTACTGCACTTTCCGTTGACTGTGCCATTAATTAAAACTTCGACCCAAATGATATCGTATCCGGCAATGTATATCTGCATAAATGTTACAGGAGTTCGAGTAGAAAGTTCCGAATCTATGTACCGCGGGTCGCAAAACCTTCCAGTCTGCACCTGTGTGCTTTTATAAACTATATCTATTTTATGCTAATGTTCGCGTTTCCCTGTTTACAATCGTGTGCATCAATACCTTATTATCAGAAACCAACGACCAAGTCATATAAGAAGTGCATTATGCGAAAGTTTCAGTATTTTCGATTATTCGTGCGTAGTGACATATAATTGCAGTAGGACCTCGATTAACCGACTTAATCAGGAGACAAACAGCCTGGATAAATTAAGGCCCGATGGATAATCGAGACCTGGGAGACACAATTAAAATGTACATTATATTCCAAAATACATTTTTTTTTTTTGAAAATTGATTTCTCTTCATAATATAATGCTATTTAAACATATATTTGTTTATAATCGGGATCCGGTTAATCGAGATCCTACTGTATTATGTTATACTAAAATTTTTCCATAATACTTCATTGAAATGACGTCTAAAAATGGATAAAAATCCGCAGTCTAGTTCTAAAGCGTGAAACGTCTAATCAAGTACCGATACGTACTACTTAATCGATCGATCGCAAAGTTCTACTTTTCAACACACGTGTAGACCTATTCTACTTATCAGTGTGAATGCAAATTTTGCCGCATACAGATTGTTTCATAATATAGGTCGTAAAGAGAAGTTTAGCTCGTCCGATCAAGTGCTGACATATACTACTTGTCCGATTTATTACGAGCGTGTTCTACTTGTCCGCGCACGTGTAGGTCCATTCTACTTCCCGCGTCAGTGATAGATTGTTGTACTTCTTCGGTATTCTTCTTCTATCGCCTGACCGCGTACTTTTTCATGCTACTTGCCTGACCTGATTCTGTCTAACACTACCTGTTTGACGCTCGTGGAAACGTTTTTCAGTGAGCGGTGCAGAATTTAACAATTTTCATGAACTTTTTTAGTGTAATACGTCTTGTGCAGTCAGTTTTCGCGGTACATAGCATTTTTTAATACAGTTTTAATTAATCGATTCCTGGTTTTGTATCGTTCCCAATAAAGTTTAAATATCTCCGTAAGCACCACAACTTGAAAAACTTTTGTGGGAATGATTCTTTGCAATGGTCGTTAGAATCTCAATTAGAATTGTTGAGATCCAGAGGTCTCTATAAATCCAAAGCACAGTGTTGCTCGATTTTCATTAACTATAGACCTTTTTCATTATCTCGAGTTACTGTTACAGCTACGTCCATACAGGTCTAAGCACCGGGCGCATTTAATCCGAGCACCATGAAAGCTCGCCTCCGAATTAATCCCTCCAATAAAAGAGAAGGAAATCCGCAGCCAGTCTTAAAAGAGATTTCCATTCCAAGCACCCTCAGTAAACTGCGGTAATCGTTATCTAATCGCGTATCAGCGGAGGAGAATCTTTCACGCCCGCTACTAATTGCCCCCGTAATTAGAGGTTCTTTTGACGGGGAGCGTTCGGTCGGAAAGTTTCTGCTAATAGGCGCGTTCTTGCCTTGCCCGAAGATCATCTTGTCCCACATTCGTTGTTCTTTATGTCATTCCACGAACATTTCGAACATACAGTGGGTGTACAAAGTATTCGTACACATTTTTAAAACGGAATCACTTTTTTAAAATTGGACCCAACAGCTTGTATTTTTTTAAGACGTTAGAAGGATTAGTTTACAAGTTAACGCGTAAATAATTTTTTTGAAAATTGTTATTGGTAATCGCGAAAGAAAAAATAAAGATCACGATTTTTAAATTTTTTATCTGCGTTTGTAATGAAAATTTAGGAGATACGTTTGGTAGGTTTAAGCAAGTTATATACATGTACATAGTTTTATCGAAATCGATTAAGGTTGTTATGAAATACAATTGATTGAAAATAGCAAAAATTGTAACAATCTACGATTTAAATGAATCGCAAACTCTAAATTCACATCAGATTTCAATGAAAGATTGTACATGTATGTAACTTACTTAGATTTACAAAATACATGTTTTAGATTTCCATTACTTACACGTTAAGTCTTTCGTTTTTAAAAGGTGTACGAATACTTTGTACATCTACTGTAGTATCTCTTTAGTCTACTATATTGTTTGACATTCGGTCAATTCACGCTATCGGGCGTTCTCTATTAAGCATGTTCGCGACAAAGACCGAAATGGAAAACCGCAGAAAGAAATTGGAACATATGCAGAGGGCCATCGATAAGCTTTAATCCAATTTTCATCATATCTTCGAGCGGCATTCGAACGTTTCTACGGGTCCCCAAGGGTGAAACGGTAATTCGTGATTGGAAAAGTGATAAAGTAACGACTTATCGATTTACCGGCTAACGGTCACTATGAATATTCAGAACTGTGATAGTGGCCGAATGTAAAAAGGAATCGACGACGACAGGGGGGCGGGATAACCGCGGTGAAAGGACTTACTTTCGTCCACAATTTTCGAACGACTGTTACCGGATATTCCAAGAATTTTCTCATTTCCATCCTGGGTCTGTCTGTCCGACCGTGGGAGTCGTTCCCGTTGAAAAATGAACGGGAAAAAATCCTGTTGGAAATTTTCGAAATCGCGCGTATCGATCGGCCGCGCGGAACCGTGCGCGCGTGGAAGAATTCATGAGGAATTCCGCGATAAAAAGTTTATCGGCGATAAAAAACCAGTTTCCATTTTCGAAAAATGATTGTCCTTTTATTTCGTATAGAGATATGGTTACAATTTTTCAACGGGATTCCGGAAGGAGGTAAATGAAGCGACAATATGTTCCGTCTCGAATAATCTAATTCGTGGAGATGACATAAGTTCGAACAACTTCTTCCATTCGACTCGCTGAAACAACAATTCACAATATTTCCATGCGTTCGAAAGAAGGACTGGGACAAATATTACCCGCTATCGATTCTCCTTTTTACGTCCTCTTTCATCGGATGCTCGCGGACGCGCCGCTTGCATGCAGATGTTTGGCGCGGGGTCTCGAATATTTAACAATATGGATACCGGTTATTTCCTCGTTATGCTCTGCAACCATGCGCGCATGCATAGTGTCCGCCTAGGCTCGCATTGTTCCGCTGGAAACAATAAATTTCGCAAACGGTAATGAACACCGTGTACCAAACAATTCTGCCGATTCCTGCCGCGCTGGATCTCATCGAATATGCGCTGGTCGTGCTCGCGATTCCGTTAAGGCGAATATTCACTAATCGCGCGAAACCTTTCCGCAAACTTTATTTCAACCTATTTCAGTATATATTTCAACCTCATCTTCCTCAAGGTGTTCGTCCACAATTTGTCTTAAAAACCTCTGTATGCTCTCTTGTTGACATATATCCTTTACTTCCTTCAAGTATAAATTGAGTAAGGCATGAATATATGTGATGAATAAGGCAGTGGATTTTATGCATTTATGACAAAAATGGGCAGGTGTAATTTGAAATAATAGAAACATTAGAAGAATTGAAAAATACTGTTATATTATTTTTAACATATCGAAGCTCGCGGAATAACTTTTTCTGTCGATCCAGGTTTCTATATTAACCTACAAAAATTTGGTACCCAAATAAACAGCAGTAACCTCTCGCTACGTTAACCTCTTTTATTAAACAAATAAAATCCGCGGTTCGAATTGATGGTTCGTTCAGGCGCTGCTTCGTTAGAAAAATAGTTTTAACGCGGAATTTTTATTAATCCTAGTTTTGCTATCAGCGTGTTAAAACCTCGGGGACACACACGCGCCTATCGAGTTCACCGATTTTCAATTACGTTCTATCGGGTGCGATTAATGGTAATAGCGTCAAACGTCCGCAGCGGCATTTAACGCACATGTCAATTATGAAGTTAACCTGCCCTTCAATTCTGTATATACGATTATCGGTGCGTGACTATGCTCGTAATGTTGCGTAATAACGATCGGTGTGGACCGATTCGAAACAGTGGATTTTCATAATGTAACTGCGCAAACGTGCCCTTCCAACTGGAAACGTTCCTACAACCATTCCGTCGGGTTCGTTGCACTTTTACTACGACCATTGTTACGATCAATATTTGCGATGGCTTCTTCGGCGTTGTTGGTGCCCCTTCGGCACCGGCCGTTCACCTAATTATTCCGCCAATGGCTTTACATTTACTATGCGAGAAGAGATCGGACGAACGCGCGTCATTAACGCCGAACCGACGAAGTAATCGAAATTACCGGTTCACGCACTACCTGAAAATGTTACTTTGCCATTTAAATGCATTTTCTGAAACCACTTGCGAATTTCAGTATAATAAGTTTAATTTTATTCAAAATACTATTATTTTTCTCTCGATGTTCTATTATTCGTGAGAAATTCGATATTTAATCATTTTACAATCATGGCTACAATTGTAAGCATAAATTACTTTCTAAAGAACTACAATTTCATTGTGGATCATTGCTATTCACTTACAGAATTTAATACAGAATTTTTGAAAAGAGCATTGTGGAAACGATAGGAAAATATTCCAGTATAATAAAATTCCATTAAAACGATATTCGAGTTTTCAACATTAATTTATCCCTTAGCAGTCGAGGGGTAGTTCAAAGTAACCACTAAAAATTACTGTACTTTTTTCACAATATTGTTTACATTATTAAATATGTTCGTATCTAATCAATTGCTACACATTCAAGTATTGTATGAGAAATTATATCAATTTCATATCCATAAAATGAAAAAAAAAATCGTATAGAATGGAATTATTATAGGTCGGTAGAAATGTTTAATTTTCAAGTTAAAATAATTCAATATAGAGGGTTAAGAAAAGTCTGAACTGTAACAGGAGAATGTGAATGCTTTGTTTAAAAAGATCATAGATATCCTTATAAAGTCTGACAGATCAATCGATAGCTAGTACTTTTATTTTACCCTTTCAATGTTTATGTCGAGTATAGTCGTTATGAAAAGATCGTCATGTATTTAAAGTGCGCGTTGCAGTACAGAAAAAGAACAAACATAATTCCAACGTAAAGATAATTACACAGAGAAGTGACCATTCTTGAAATAACACAGTTAAGAAGGTTAATGGTTAATCTGATTGTTTTTTCTCTGTGCACTCGGAGTGATATTTTTTTTTTCAATAACGCCGCAGCAGGCGAATTTCATAGCACAGTCACCAGACAAGGGCGCCTGCAAATTGCAAACCGCTCGATAATGGAGACCGTTAGCCTGTTATCCTGCAGGAATAATTCCGTAGCCCGTAATGAACGGCGTAATCGTGCGGCTTTGAATTATTACGCGCCGCAGAATTCGCTAGTTAGTCGAAACTGTTGAACGACGTCTCCGAGATCAAGAGGCAGACGATAGTATCGTTGGCTCGATTGAGGAATCCGACGTATGAGAATACCGATGTTGTGCAGAACGCGGACCGCAATTACTGCGGACAATTAAATGAATTTCGATGAGGCATTATTAAGTATCTTAAATTATTTGCCTCGCGTTTCCCTCTGTTGTCGCGGATTTATCTCTTTCGGTGCTCTTGCTTTGATCCGGACAAACAGATATTGGCACGCGCGTACAAAGCTGAAAAAAAGTAAAAAAAAAATCATTTTACATCATTGAACGTTGTTCCAAAAACCATCCACGTTCTTCGTACCGAAGCATTCGCGATTTAGCTGCCAATACAGCCGGTTCGGGAAAGAAAAACGAATTCGTAGTCTGGAAAAATGAATTGAATCTGTAAACCGTGAATTCTATGCGCGTACAGATTTCGCGAGCACATGCAACGCAATAAAATGAGCGCCCTCGCTAATATTTAATATTCCTTTTACGTCTCCATCGGATTTATATCACTCCCGTGATATAAAAAAGGAGAGATTGCGCACCCGGTTTCGGTTAGTATAAATGACTTTGATATGGGTACGGAGAAATTTGATAAAAATGCAATTAATCTGTGGACTGCAGATTTTATGCTTTTACCAATCTCAATAAACCAAGCGATTTCACTTTAAAACACCTTTTACGTCTTTTCGTTAATGAAACCCACTGCTAAAGAAAAACAGACAATCCGCATTCAGTCTCGGCGAACAGGTTCACAACAATTTGCATGAAAATCTGTGATACGTTAGCGACGCTTGACAAATAATGTTTCGCCGTGAGTTTTGTTCATTAATAGCATTGACCAATATTGAACTCAAGTGTCACAGATCTTTCAATATCGTTACTTTTTACTGATTCTACAAAAGCATATTCTTAAATATAATTTACTGACCGGCAATTATGAATTCTTGAATTTTCATATTTCGAGTTTCTGCCAGGTTTTCGGGTCCGCGACCCCTCTGTGCAGCGTGCGTAAATTTTGCGCGCGTGGCCGAAGCCGTGGCGCATAAAGTTTGAGATCCAATAAATAGAAGTTTCCATTCGTACATTGTTCGAACGGAAATACATTGTCACCCGCGCGAGGGAGCAAATAAATACGATTCGAGTAAAACCGTGTCCCGCGTGTAAAGCCCAGCCGATAAGAAAATAGTGGAAGCACGGTACCGCGCAGCGTCCCATTTAAATTCACAGAATTCTCGTTTAATAGATTTTAAATCTCCTCGGATCTCTCTCTCTCTCTCTCTCTCTCTCTCTCTGTCTCTCTCTCTCTCCCCATCTCTTTCTTTTGCATCAACGCGCAAATCTGCTCGGCTTACGTTCAGCGTTAGATGCAAACTTGGCGATCACATTCGCGGCACGTGGTCGAAAAAGAAGAGTGGAGGGAAATAAAAGTTGTGAAGAAGTCGAGAGGGGAAAAAGTAGATGATGGCCTAGTAATTACGAGATTCGTGTTGCTCTTCGAGAGGCGAACGTTTCGGGGAAATTCGTTTCACCTTTCGTTTTTAACACGCCCTGGTTTTCAACCATACTTGAACGCTCCTCGTTTTTTTTTAAATTATTCATAACATCGGGAATCAGATGAAAGCCGAGAATTATCGTCCGCTGCGATTCCATCCAATGATCTCTCGTCGAGAATTCGAAATGTTCCTGGGTGTGCGTTGAAATTGTTGGAAATCTGGAAGATAAAAATATGTTAATGCGTTTCTGTAGTGTATGTTTTTATTAATTAGATGGTTGTAGGGTAGATCGTGTAGTGATTTGTTCTACTTTTAATAATTGACTTAATATATTGAGAAACTACACGAAGAGTAACTCTAAGTTTACGAGAACTCCTTATGTAATAATCGAGGAAATCATTTGTGAACTTAAGGGGTTTCTGCCATCACTGTGAAATAAAGTAGAGACACGAATTCCCCGAAATGATACTCTATGCAAAGCGGTATGGTTTTATAAATATTCATACTGAGCAGATACACATAAAAATGCTTTTACCACTTACAACCACTACGAACATTCTAAAAGCTCAAACATTGTATAATAGTACACTTCTGAATTATTAAAATGTCTGCACCATGAAACTTCAAACTTTGCATGAATTCAAAATGTTGAGAACCAGGTTACTCCAGAAACACACACGTAAGTTGTATAGTTTAATATAGGCGAAATCGTGGTGATGTGCAGTGCACGGATAAAAGGTGTGTGTGGTGCATCAGGAAAAACAGAACAGAGAAGCATAAAATAACTCAAAAAGAAAAATTGATACATAAAGTGATACGCCTAACTTTGTTCCTCGAAGTTACTTCTAGACTAATATTATATGGGAAAACTGTTGATTATTCTACAAGGTTATGAAATAAAGTAATGCCAAGGATTCGTAGTACAGAGAATATGAAAACTCGGTGTAGAGAGTTTATTAAGAAAAACAAGAATACAAATGAAGCTTCTCGCTCAAGTGCTTCGGTACGACTGACTTTAGGGTAGAAAAACGTGTTCAGCGTATACCTACAAGACGGTCCTTTTTTTTTATTGGTGGCCGAGGGGTATGAGAAGCCAGGTATAAGGGATAGCGCTGCAGAGGAAACTTAATTTTTAGCTAAATCCTAAATACCAAATTTAACAAAAACGTATCAAACACAAAAGCTGTACTGTATCAAAAGAATCGTATATCAAGTTTTAAGGGTTCGTTGTAAATAGGAAGCTTTAATCTTTAAATTCATTGGAAAAAAATTTTCCAATGTTTTCGTAAAAGGTTGTCAAAAACGATACTCACCACATCGAAAAAAATCGAAGGTATCTTACCATACTAAAGCATTGAACTGATAAAACTGTACTTCCATTCTACGTTAATTCCAAACAACTAGATCTCACCCCGCTTTCCCATGTAACAAGCAGTTGGCAGGTAAGTTAAAGTGGTAGAGTTTCGCGACTGAGCCTCTGAAAATTCGAAACGGGTGTAGCGAAAAGTGGTAGCGCGTTCGGCGAGTAATCAAAGAATTGCGGAACATCGCGCATATCGAGTGAGCGCGGTGCACTTGCTCGGGCCAGCCGATACTCATTACCGTGCCAATTTCGTTACACGGGACGATGCTGCACGGTATCGCGAAACACGCAACGTAAACCGGCCTCCATTTATTATTACACAATCCTAAAAGCAGCGAATTTCATCCGGGCGTTCCCGCGCTACGAAACAGAATGGAAGAACACGGTTGATGAGATCGCGAAGGCGTCGAAGAGTCTGGCAACACCTTTTCCTCTTCATCCCCTTAGCTCGTAGGGCAAAGGGTTCAAATGGATCAGACTCGAGGGTTAGAGGTCTTCGTAGCACGGTTACTTTTCCTACACGTCGTTTGCATACCATTCGCCCAAGCAGCAATGCATATGCATGCCGTGCATCCGACGCGATCCGATTATTCCATGGAGAAAGCGGTGCAAGGTGAAAAAGGCCGGCACCGGGGATGGATAGCGGGACACGGATAAAGCGGTCGGCACGGCGAGAGCCTGGTAATATTCCCTAATTACCGTTGGCAAGCTGCGTGATGGAGCCCGTACTCGATTCTACGTCGATTTCGCTCGCGCCGCGAATAATAATGCACCCTCCCGATTAGAAGCGCGGGACGGTCATTCCCGAGGGACGTGGTCGATTAAAGGAATTAAGAATTTTCATTCCCCGTTCCGGAAGATTTCTTCCGACCGTTTCTTCATTAAACAACTTCCTTAATGAAGCGTTGAGGAGAACGAATCGGTATTGGCCGCGATCAGCGCCAAACCAGTATGCACGGCTACAGAATAATAATAAAAATAAATACTGATCGCCTCGAATGACCTAGCTGTCGATTAGACCGCGGATTTTATGCATTTATAGCAACAATATAAAATGCCATCGAACAGTAAAAATGTCAGAAAAATTAAAGAATATTTGCCACACTATTTTCCATTTATTAAAGCTGTGAAACAAAGAAACACATTTTTCCTTAACTGTTGCTTTCTAAAATCGATACAGATAATTTTTATTGAAATTTGGTAACTGTCCATCAAAAATTGTCGAACGAACTGAAGCTCTCTCACTTACAAGAAAAATTGTAGGAGATCTGAATAGATATTACAGCCTTATCGTTATCACAAAGCAATAATGCATCAGTCGCGTGTTAATCGGCAGTTCCAGAATCCGACAAGGAGAGGAAAATCATTTCAAGTTTTGAAAAAGTTATTCTGACGCGTTGTCTGGTTCCCGGCGGAATAGTTCGCTCAAAAAATATTTCTTAATTACTCGCGGACGAGGTAAAAGTTTCCCGGGGACCGGATAATTTCGCCGGGAATTAAGCTCGGTCAAGTAAACTCTTTTGAAGGTGGCCGGGTCTGGTACTGCTCTCAAAGAACCATCCTCTCGCGGCGACTCGGCCATTGTGAATGCACTTTGCAATGTTATTTCCATATCTCGCCGCGCAGTGTTACTTTGACGTCTTGCGCCCGCATTTGAAAGGACTCCGCGGCGGTGGCGGCGGCCGCCGTCGACGACGACGATGCCGCCGCCCGACGCCCGGCGTCGTCACAAAGGAGAATTCCGTCACGAGCGAAGACCACCTGTCTCGACGGGCTCCCGTAGTTTTCTATGTAAGCGCGGCCAACGGGAAGATTTCTCCTGGGGAATGGTTGCGTCTGAGAATGTGCATTATTCATTCGAGGCTCGCGGCTACGCTCCCCGGAGAAAGCTTTTTGACGGCCGGATTCACCATTCAAATGTTGGACCGATTGATCGGTCCGTTATATAATTGGAGATACCATTACCGATTGATAATTACATGTTAGCCACGCATCAGCCCCTCCCCGCCGTTTGTCGAATGTATCGTTCTGTGAAATATGCCGCTGTCCCACTAGATAATAATATTGTCATCGACACATGTTCGATCAGAAAATTGCTTCCATATCATAATGAATTAGAGATCAGTTACACGTCAACAGAGGGACAACGCTTTGTACTGTTTCTGGTCGATAATCATTATTATAGGTTTTTCAACCTTTGGATTGTCACGATGCATAGATATGGATAGCTTTTGTCTATAGTTTTATTAATGAGAGCTCTTTATCATGGAAATGGTAGTACAAATGAGGATAGATATCAATGGCAGAAAGCTCTTTGTATTGTTCGTCGTTGACAACGAATGCTACGGGTTTTTGAACCTTTGGATTATCATAATGATTCTTTACAAATTTGTTTCCTGAAGCAGATTTATTCTATCATTTTCAACGAACTCGTTTTTACTGTTTTAATAATTGCAGAATGAAAGATCAGTATTTGACCGCGGCAAGTAAAATGTAAAAGAAATATTGGTTCTTACTGTTGTATCATGGTTCATGGAGTACCAGAATTTCCGCAGTGATAATAAATATCAATAGCAGTGGCAAGGAGCTAGGTCCCGAAAACAATAGATCCCATCGATCATTGAGAGCCATCAAGCCTGACGCAAGACACAGCAAACTGTGGAAAGTAATCATTTTCATTTTTCCTTCGGCCGCAAACATTACGCAGACATCGATCACGAGTTTCTGACACGTAGCGCGGTATAGATGGGAGGGAAATAGTCGTCCATGCGGAGAAAATGGAATGAATTTCGCGTCGAAGAGAAGAGGACATGGCGATCTGTCACAATAAAATTGTGAGCACTTAAGGCCGCAGCCAGCCAGAAATATTTCTGAAATGAGCGATGGGGAGAGGATTAACCGTAATTCTCGACGGTTCTTTACAAAACCAGTTTCAACGCAAAATGGATGCGTGAATAAATGAATTGTTTTTGCTAGTAATGCATCCGGCAGAGATGGACTTGCGGAAATAATTTTTCCGCGGAAACAAACCGCTGAATAGATAAGCGAGCAACTTGGAACGCGTTAATAGTTCTGCAAACGTACACACGCTTTACCAGAAATCTCGTGAAAACATTTGTGTGTGTTTTTCATTTATAATACAATCGTCTCTTGGTTTGCGCAACGAATATTTCGTTTATACGGTACGTTTGTCCGTGCGACTAGAAAATACATCTTTCTTGAACATTCATCGAACACGCATTCCCATCGACCTTTTCCGCAAAACGAGAATTCGAACTCGGAACCAATTAAAAAAGCAAAATAGAGATTGGTTCTACCAGAATTGGGTTTTTTGTTGTTATTGTTTTTGTGCAAATACGCGATAGAAAAATTGTTGTACTGTGCGCGCGATTTTCTTTTACGTAGCTTGGTTTGGCAGATTCCATTCACGAGATATTCACCGTGAAAAGAAACCTTGTGAAACGAACGTAATGTGAAAAAGGTGGAAAGAGTGTATCCGTATCTGTGAAAAATTTGATAATTTTTTTTAAATACTGCGCGTTTTATCGATACGCGTCGAATCATCGGGAGTATCGAATATCGATAACCCAAAATTCAATTTTCATCACAAACGGTGTCTATATATTTACAAAAGTTTGTGGATGAATCGTTCATCTATCGTTTTTAAGCCATACAAACTGTAATATGCCATATTAACTGAAATAAACTATTATCTTGCTCCTTCGAATTTAGATACTAAAAAAACAATTGCCTTCACTTTTAAAAATATACACACATGAAAATCAACTACCGCACGAGGCACAGTGGAGTCAGAGTTGGGCAAAAATTTTATCTAAATAAAAAAGTCAAATAAAGTAGGTTTTTTCCAAGTGGATCGTAAATCAACTTTATTCAAAATTTTTATTTTAATAAAATTGTTGCCCAACTCTGAGTGGAGTATTTGCCCCGATAAGTTGACCAAAACTACTTCAGCATTACTTGACGTCAGCTACAACAGTATTTAATAAAAAAAATACATAACGTGTGAAAGCAATAGCATCATTTTCCAGAATCATTAACGAAGGTTCATGGCACAAGCAACCGCAAGCTATCAATAAATCAATAAGGCGCATTGACTACGCGAACTTGATTAAACTAGTCCGCGGCCTCGCAGGAAGCGAGTCGTGATCGGTGACATTCCGGATCTAGCGCAATGACAGATAGTTATCGGAGTAACGAAGCGTGGTTTCCACCTTAAACCCGGTGCCAACGTCCGCGAGACTTGGTCCAATATGCGCGAAGAGGACACCGGCTCGGGCTAAGCTTCGAAATTCGAGCCCACGTCTCATCCCTTGATTAATGATGCCGATCCCATGATCGATCGGCAGCCGCTCGATCGCCCGGTGAAATCGCGGAAACACGGGCGTCACACTCGACGCATTTTCGCGCCTGTAATCTCATAATCCGTCGCCGCGGTAAATTGCGAATAAAGATTAAAATAGCTCCCGATGAAAGCGGCCGCGTCCCCCGGTTTTAATTAAGGCGCGCCGATCGAACCAATTTTTGATGCGTCTCATTAAAATTCATTGCGGTTAGTGGGTGGAACCAATCTTTTTGAAATTTTTGGGCTATTCTACAACGCTGCTGAAGTTAATCAACGTATTTTTGTTCAGTCGAACAGTGTGATGGATCAGATATAACCCGTTGTCGAAAAACTTATTTAGTAAAATCCATTTGAGCATCCCACGTAGTGTGAAACCAAAACACGATAGTATTGAAGAATTTGTAAAGTTGTTCTACTGCGATGAAAGTTTACTCTGCAGCACTGTTTCTGACGTTACATTTTCCGAACTCTTTACTTTTTTCATTACACCGTTCGATGAAATCGCGAAGTAGACATAGAGTGCAGCAGACAGATGATATGATCAAAGCGAAGACGATTCTTTATCCGTAAATTGAAAATCAAATTTTCTTTTCCAGTCAGTTACTCTATATTGTTCTATCAAAAGTTGAAGAAGTTCTATCAAAAGTTGGCAGACCTTCGGTTAGCTCGCATCGTTCGGATTAGCAGATCCAGCACGTTATACTTGCGAACTATTGTTAGAATGCTAATGAACAAGGCAAAACGCGATTCAGAACATTGCAGTTCTTCCCACAACTGTCTGTTTCTCATTTACCTGTAGCTACCACACCTACGACAGTGGTAACAGCTAATTCATTCTGCATTGAACGAGAACAATTTTTCATGAACGTTCCACAGTGGAGAAAATAATATTAGCTATTCTCGTATGGGATTTATGTAACACAGCAGGCGAAAGTCTCGGGATCGTTTCAGCATGTTAACGGAGATATGTGCAACGATGAAATTCATGCAGGAGGGAGCGGAATATCGGAGGAAATCGAATTATACGCGTATTGTCTTTCCATCGAACAATTTGTAAAAACTGAATTGCCTCGCGAGAATAATCTTGCCACGTTTGTAGTTTCAACAATTTATGTCCGGTGTGCACATTGCAATTTACACGCATATTGTAGTGACAATACGAAATTTGTATTTTTACATTGAATGCTTTATTTCGTTACTTGTTAGTAGCCCGTTGCATTCACACTAATTCCCCACAAGAAGAATTATTGTTCTTCGTATTTCTAAATTTTCTCTAATGGTTAGATATTGACTACAACAAAGTAGAATTTTATTTCAATTATAAGCAATTGATAATGCAATTTATAGTTATTTCGAAGTGTAAACTAAAACTAATAAGTAGACTGCGGATGTTCATGCAATTTTCAATTTTTGAGAAAGTGGAAACAAATAAAATGTAATTTTCAGTGGTACTAGCCTTTGTAGATCTGGAATAAATAAAAACCGTACTAAATTTTGTAGAATTTTATATTACAGTACTTTTGAAAATTTTCGAAAGTCATACATGCATAAAGATCCGGCGTCTACTAATGAGGAATTAAAATGTCTGCCTTCGAGGTGCTCGCGGAAACAGCACTTTCCGCGTTGATCGAACAGCGAGCTGCTCGCTGAGAGAGATTCGATGGGCCGATAGCGAAATATGAAAAGTCGCCAGGCCGCGAGGCGTTTAATTTCACCAGAATCATTTCTCAAACAGCTCAGCGTTTCAATTAATTCTTCCGCGTCGGCGGCGAATCTCGAGTGGTAAGAAACTTCGGTTCGAAGTCTTGTTTGTCGTCGTTAATTAACACGGGGAGCCTCGTTTTAAGCTGGTAACGGAACGAGCAGTATTTACGCCGACGCGTCGGTAAAACGGGAACGAAGAAAAAGAAGACGTAAAAATAGGGTTCAACATCTCGAATCGTTCGTTTTGTGCGAGTGTACGGCGCCGTTTCCGGCTCCGAGAGCTTTCTTTCATGCTCCCGCCTCTCCCTTGTCCCTCTGCCAGGGATCCGTTTGCATGTTGTTGCATTCAGTTTGATGGATTTTGCAGTAATATCTCCGAGCACCGGCGAAGGGTACTCCTCGCAACAGTGATTACCCAACATCGAGTACCGGCAGCACACCCCCCTTTCCCCCTCGTTTCGCTATCCCTTACGAGAACGAATAATTTATGCGCTGCCAGAACCATGATAGATTACAGCGATCCATAAAAATGCTGCGTCAGACGTATGCTACGGAAACGGATACACACAGCTTATTCATCCGAATCACTGGGCACAAGTTGTGCTACTACTTCTCCTTCTTCTGCGAGGTTCGGTCTCGTACCGTTCAAAAGGCACGCACTCGACTATGTATTTCAGAGAGGAATTGGAATTAAAGAGATGAGCTTGCGTTTCATACCTTAAAGCAGTATGTGAACCATCGCGACGCACAGTGGTCCGGGATGCCGATCTAGCAGTTGATTTGGAAAAAATAATTAAAATGACTTGTCTGATATCAGTATTCAATGCATTTACATTACTTTCTAAATGTTTAAAAAATTTTGCGAGTACTTTGATATCACCGTAACATTGCTTTCCGGCATTCCGCATCAAGTTTCTACCGTCTCCGACCATTCATCTTGGTTCTGTTCACGTCTCTTCATTCACGTCTACGTGTTTCGCATCGAGAGGTCGGGATTCGACCCGGTTGCTAATAAAGATCGCCTTCTCCGCAGAAACCTACAGACCCAGTGGTCCGCTAATTCATGCAGGGCACACTGATTCTGCCATAATTATGCGATCCTTGATAATTCCTGGGCGCAATAGTTGTACGTGCCGACGCAATCGTGTTGTGCATACTTCACACACCAGTACAGATAGCTGCCTTCAATCACTGCCACTCTTGCGGAAACCGTGAAAAATTAGTTTTATAGGTATATAAAATACAGAAATCGAAGCAATTATCTTTTGTCTCTGAACAAATTTATTAATTCGCATTTTATACTTGCTCTACTAATTTACAATTTTCGGAAATTGTTGATGTTCAAACTGTTATAAGTACGAAAGGAAAAATCGTACAACAAAAAACTGGGATTCAATTTAAAACTTCAAGCCTCTACTTTCGCAATCCATTGTTAATTTGCATCTAAAAAGTATTTACATCATACAATGAAATTCATTTTTCTTGTGATCGAATTCAGCTTAGACTTAAAGATTGTGTTTACAACAACACAAAGCTCGTAGCATCAAAATAAATTGTTCATTCTGATTGTTCCGAAATGCTTCGTAGGAGACTCGCTTAAAAATTCTTAGATTAGTATGTATGATTGTCGAGGGATCAGCATAATGAGAATCGTAACGAAACGAGGGTTCTGTAATTTGAACAAATTAGTGTCGAAGCATTCGCCCCGGCCATCCGCGCTTTGAATATTATATTTGCCTAAATTTTCTTGACGTTGTAGCATAATTCACGTTCACGCGCGGATGAATTATTTATGCGTGACGAAGGAGCGCGCGTGCGTGCGCGTCGGAGGTATCGTCGGAGATATTTTAATTAGCGAATCAGCGTGTCGTTAAGACGAAATTCAATTATAATAGTTACGCCGCACGACGCGAGTTTACGAAATTTTTGGATTAATCAATCCCGAGGCTTGTCGGTCGCGAAGATCTAGAAAGAGCCGCGTTAATTAAATTTCGTTTGCCGTCGAAACGACCGGCTAAGAAGACGGATACGACGGGATGAAACGCGGAACAACTAAGAACGACGGATATTAT
Source organism: Lasioglossum morio (assembly GCA_916610235.2). Taxonomy (NCBI): domain Eukaryota; kingdom Metazoa; phylum Arthropoda; class Insecta; order Hymenoptera; family Halictidae; genus Lasioglossum; species Lasioglossum morio. The sequence continues at coordinate 8,504,847 of OU744328.1, read as the reverse complement.
AAGCGGTCATTAAACGACGCTGCGCGTCGTTTGAATTTTGTACGTGACGCGGCCCCTTTCCGTTGTAAAACTTCCGGCGAACGTAATTAAAATCCTCGTGGTGCGGGGACGGTGTCTGATTTCCAGCGAGATGTTTGGAGAAACCTAACGAGAGCACGCGACCGTATTCTAATGAAATTTTCAGGACTCTTTTCCTCGTCTGCAGCGAGATTTTCATTTATCACGACACCGTCAACAAGCTCGATACTTATTCAACCCCTTGCATTACGATTTATTTAATGGTTACAGTGATTATAACTTTTTTATCCGTCGCAATTTTTTAGAAGAAGAAGGAAGGTAAACTTTCAAAATCTATACAACCGGTATAAATCTTTAAAATGTATTTCTTAAATTATCATTAAAAAATGTTTTTCTTTGTACATTAGCAAGTCAACTAAGCTTCTGAAACCTCAAAAAAAAGCTCAAGTTGTCTGATCGTATTTTTGAAATGCGTTCGAAGACTTTCCTGACTGACTGTATACTTTGCACACGTTATCCATCAGCGCAACGACTTATCCCCAAGACAAGACGAACAACATCGCCAGCCAAATTCGGTGAACGTATTAAAGAATTCACGAGGATGTTTTGCAAGAAATTTCGGGAGCGTGAATGCGTGTTGGAGACGCTCGGGACAAATTTGAAAGAAAAATTGCTTCGGTGGAGTTGAAACGGTATAACGAACGGGAAGTTTTCACGGCAGCGGGCCGTCGTTCGAATAATTCTGAATGGGCGCCGAGCCCTTTAGAAAGATTATACGTCGCGGCCTGCACTTTCCAAGGGACTTTTAAATCGGCGTAATCCCTTCGCCGACGAGCGATCCTCCGAAATCCACGAGCGCGTCACCGGCTGACAGGTTGACACACATACAGGCTTTCCTGTAACGCCGACAACCTTTCATTTGCTCTCGCCGGGTGACGCGTGGCGTTTTCAAAATGTCTGCGCTCACGGCACTGACACCGTCGACTTCTCGAGTGGATTATGTTGACAGGCCCGATGAAAGGCGATCAGGAAATTAACTGGACTCACGTCGTTCAACCGCCTAGCAAACCTTGCCGCCGTTGCAGCGCAGCTTTCACGCTCTCGTGCTCATTCCTGCTGGCGCGATCGTTCCCTCGTGATTTCCATTTAATTGCACTCGCTGGTTCTTTTTTTTACAACCTGCCCGAACATCCACGACGCTCGCCGTTGACATTATTGAAGCCGCCACGACAGAGAACTGAAAGTTTTTATTTCGCGAATCAGCGCGCCGCCGTTTCGCGGCCCGCCCGATTTTTAAAGGCTATCGACGCTCGTTCACTCGACCCGTACATTCGGTGAAATAAAACAATTTTTTCCAAAAAGGTGTACTGCATTTCCACGTGTTTAATGCATTCCACTAAATACTTACAACTTACAACTACAACTGTCCACAACTAAATATCTCCAAAAAATTTAGCTTAGACATACACGCTTCAATCTTCACAGCAGAATGCTGCGCCATTAGGCGAGCACTAGATATTGCCAATTTATATAACGATAATAACTTTCTCATCTTTAGCGACTCGCAAAGTGTAATTACATCACTACATAAGCCAACTTTCAAATATAGCATCAATTACCAAATTATGGAAAGCCAACAACCGTAGTCCCGTTGAAAGCACCGATTCTCGTTGGATCACCGAAGTTAAACAATGTGGAACGTGAACGGCACTAGGATGGGTGACCGTCTGGTAAAAAACCGGAAAGTGACCCACCCGAGGTGTTTCTCACGTGTTGCTGGCAAAAGGTGGTTCGGAACCGACCATAAACAGTAGGTCCCGCTGAAAAGGCGATGGTGAGAGTGGAAAGAGCAAAGAGGATTGGTAAATGAATTTTTGAAACCCTGAGGGGACCAAATATCATGTTACAATACAATACAATACAATACCAAATTATGGAAATTAAAACTAAACACTACATTTATATCAAATAATAAAAGCCAAAATTTTGTTAAGTTCATCTGGATACCAGCAACATGTATGAATTACGGGCAATGAAAAAGTAGACTCACTTGCGAAAGAAGCGACCAAAGAAAATCCTTCGCCAGATATCAAGGCTTCCATTGCTGACCTAACCAAAGACCTCAAAACTCAAGCAAGATTGTCCACTAACACCCTAATTAAAGAGCAAGGCCTAACTAAAGGTGCAAACTACGTTAGATTTTATCACAAGGACAAAGGTAAGCCATGGTATACTGGTCTTGGGCTATCAAGAGATTTTTTAGTTTTTGTTAATAGATGTCGTGCCAACCACTACAACTTAAACGGATCATTAGCAAGGGTTAACTTTATAACCAACAGTGCTTGTCAATGCGGAGCAGAAGTCCAGGACCTAAATCATGTTATATGCCAATGCCCAGATTACGAAAATGAACGTAGCATACTAGAAACAAAGCTTCTCAAAGGCAAATACTGTTTTCCCCTTTGCATTAATTCTTTCTTATGTAAACCTGATATAGAAGGGCTGAAAATAATTTATAATTTTCTCAAACAATGTTCTGTAAAAATTTGAAAAAGAAAAACAATGTAACACCGACTCAAACGTAAGCCAACGTGTAATATTAATGTACTTGCTATATAAACCATTTGGTTTAAAGCAATATTAATAAATGATAAATAATACTTACAACTTTGGTGATTTAAACAATTTTGAATTGTTTCATTTCAGTTTTGAAACTTTCGCTTATCCTTCGCAACAACAGAGAAATCCAGGTGTACTGTTTCTCGTAATTCACCCTGTATGAAAAAGATTGTCGAATTCTTCTTATTCCTCAGCCGTTTGAAGATACGTGACTTCTTCAGTGGCTAGATTAAGACGCAGAACTTCATCAATGTTTTCTCAGGAAGATTGTCTGTCAGAAATGTTCAAAGAACAGAAGACTACTTGCACTGCTTGCAGAAAGCAATGGCGCATCGATACGCGCTGGAGAAAATTATATGGCACGCTTTCAATTACGACTCATCTATTATGCGCAGACGGAACTCGCTATGTTATTCGTGGAATCGCGAAGAGACGTATTAAACCGGATCCGAGCTCGTAAGAAACTTTGGCCGATTGTCACTCCGCCCTTCATTTTCCTATGTAAGCTGTACCCAGCCGAGCTTGTAATAATATATACGATTCGATGGAGAATCTCTGTGCATACGGGGCTCATCCGACGTGCTCGGGAAGCCGTGCACGATGAATGAAAAATAGCAGCCAACGAAATCGAAGAACTGTCGCATCGTTGCGTTGCGCCGACGAATTTTTCCTGCAGCAACGGAAGTCAAACAAATTCCTAGGTAATTCCTTGTTCACGAGAATTAATAAAATTTCTCGTGCGTAGTAACATGCGGAAGCAAATAACAATGGCCGTGGTTGTGGACCGAGAGCTTTCGGTTTTTGATGAAACAGCGCGGTCCGTTGAACAATATTTCCTTGTTCAACGAAATTCGTAAGAGAAAAACGCGGAGCCTGTAGATTTTTATAATGAATGTTTGGTATCTCTGAATTTTTTGGTACGAGTAGCTGATTTTCCACGGGGAGATACGGTGCAAATGGATTTGTTTAGTTTCCTTTACTATTTATGATTTCTTCTTATACGTATAATATAATGTAAACAGTGACGTCACGAAATAATGTTAGTTTGTACTTTATGTAAAATACGAATTTTTTCGAGAATTAGAAATTTTATGTTCAACTTCTCTTTGGATCCACTGTGCATATCTCAGTGCTATATACACGGTGTGCCACGAAGTGTAATCACTTATGTTAAGAAATTACATTTTTGATCTTTTTAGATTCAGAAAAAAATGTTTGTTGTGATGTCTGCTGAATTCGTGTCAGTATTTTCTAAAAGCTTGATGTAGGAAAATTGTAGGTTAACCTATAAAAAATTGAAGCTGACTTTGATAACTTTAGAAAAAAGTCGACAACAAATTTGGTACAGTCAGTTTAAAGCTTGAACCATGTTATGTTAGCTAAAACAACTTCCGATCGAAACACTAACAGCGGAATAATCTAATTAAACTTAATTAAACTTTAAATGTTATCGGCGCCAGGTTCGATCAATTTTAGAACAACAACAAATGTGCAATTATTACATGTTTCTAACGTTTCGATCCCGATGTGGATCTTTTTCAAAGAATCATTATTGCGTCTGAAAAATATTTTAAATGATATAACAGTATGCAAAATTAAAGGAAACCACAACACCGTATATAAATAATACTTACATGTTGTGCAGAAAAATGGACAATACATTATAACAATTATTGAAGTTAGTATGAATACTATTTAAACCTCATGGTGGCAGATGTGTGAACAGGGAATAATCTAAGTCGATCACGTTTCATGGTCCACCCTGTATGTAGATCAGGTTCCATTACTTTTTTGCACGAGTTTTGAGGAACGTATCTATCGTGTAAAAAAAGAGTTGGGCGTATTTTATCGAAGAAATCAAACTTGCACGACAAATCACGAGCCATGTCATCGGCATTATTACTTCGAGCGAAATGCAACGCACGCTGATCAAAGACGGATCTGCGGTTCGCGAAGTCTTTTCATGGTTTCCAACGCGGTGGCATACAGAAAGAACGACAACGACAAGAGTATCTCCGAAGTAGCTTTAAATCAAGTCAGCAAGACTCTTATGGAAATTGCCACGGTAAATCTTCTCCGAAGCGGAAGATAACAGCGGCATAATGTATTAATGAATTCCGCTTCTTAGTAGCAACGAATTCTGCGCATAGGTTGCTTTCGATTTAAACTTTGACTGACAAATAAACGAAATCGAAAAATATATTCTCATAAATTTTCAGCAGAGAGGCTGCTTCGTAAAATCAATATTAAATCGCTTTGTATCAACAAGTTCGACAAATTTGATTTTATTTTTGCGTCAAAACGTTCTCCGCGTTCGATATCCTATTTTTATTGCGCGAAAGTAAACAACTATTCCCTTTGAAAGAACACCAATTTTAAATATGGTGTTTCATGTTTCGAGGAAATAGTTTTACTATAAATTTGTTTGTTATGACAACAATATATTGGAGGAAGGGAAGATACTCGAAAATAACAAGAAATACAATGTTAAGCAAACGCGTCTGACCATCGCTTACTGTTTCTACTGAACATTTATTCATGTGCATATGTGTCAACTTTTAACGTCAATTTAAAGAGGACACATTCTATATTTCACTCATTTTAACATGGAGTCAATCATCTCTTTTTTTTGGATGTATAATAATTTGAAATATATAGCATTGTTTCGATATTGTATTTGTTAGGTTATTAAAAACGTAGAATAGGTTGAAATTTTCTACTGTTTCGAGGTGTTAGATAGAGTAATCTGGTGTGAAAGGAAAGTACAATACATCGACGGTATGAAAGGGGGACGAGGGGAAACAATACAATGAAATCGACACCTTGGATAGACCGTCTGGTCGTAACGATGCCATTATGATAATTGGGTTTTCCTGTAAGTTTTATCTGTGCTTGATACCTCGGCTAGAGACATACTGGAACCCTCCTCAAACGAAGCTGATTGTCGTTATCTCCTTTTCCATTTTTCCTCGGAGTACGTTCATCCCCATCATTATTGCTCTATTCTAAATGCAAAACCTTTCGATGAAGTACGTATCGTCGCCGGAGCTATCGATCGATAGTGACGTTCGAATTCATCGGATTCAACGGCTGAGGCAACAAACCCTCGCGATAATCTGTCAGGTAAATATTGGGAGAGAAAAATGCATGCTGGATTTTCTAAAATTGAACGCGGCCGAACTTCATCAATATGTTATATCGATAAAATTGTAAAAAATGTAATATAAACGCTGGGAAACTCAGAATGAGAAAATATTTTCGTTCTACTGTTCTTGTTTACCTGCAATGAAAAACTGCTGCTCGAATGTAATATCGTGTAGAAATCGTAAAATGTTGCGAATTCGGCAAAGATATTAGCGGAGTTCGAAACAAAACTTCGACACGATCGTCCACTCGGCGGAAAGTTCGATAAAGAGAACGCACTTCCATATTAATTCCTGTTCTCGCAAATTGTTTAATAGTAACGCAAATTTTTAGAGCTTCGCGCCACTCGTATCATAAGTATTGATTAAAGAAAACTTGCGCCATCTTTCAGTAAAATTCTCCCTCGTTTCTACTTGGGGAACTTTCTGCTGGATCGCTTTCTGTATTAACGGTTTATACCTGAAGTACCTATTAGCGTGAACTTTCAATGAAACATCGATATTTCTGCATCAAGTATGCTCACAATTATGTATTATACAAGAGGAGGAAAATTTTATTACAAATTTTATTACCGGTGGGAATAAAATTTGATTGCTCCGGGACAGAGCGAAGATCGTTCATCACCAGAAATCATGTTGGATTAAACAGGCTAAGCAAGTTTCCAGGCGGAGAACAGTCCAACACAATTTATAATCCGTGTAAAAACGATGCGGTTCAGTTGTGAATGGATTTACGGCTTTGCCCAGATGGCGAGGCAGGGAGTTAGCAGCCGACAAGGCTAGATCTTCGTTAATTTACTATTCATTCGCTGTGTTCAAGCACAGGCTCAAAATCTAATCCACAGTTTCGCTATTATTAGATTCCTTTATGCAAAATAAACATAATTTGCAACAACTCACAGTGGTCCGGGAGGCCGATCTAGTAGTTGATTTGGAAAAAAATGACTTGTCCCATATCGGTATTTAATGCATCTACATACATTACCTTCTAAATGTTTTACAATACCGAAATTATCGATATTAGAACAAGCATTTAAAAATGAACACTTTGCGAACATGATCTTCTTTGTTTGAGCGCAATAATTTGACGAATTCGAGCAAATCCTTAAGGAAAATGCAAAGAACAAAAGACCGATTTTTTGAAAATGAAAAACCACAATAGCTGCCCAAGCAACTTGTAAAACGGCAAGATCGCTGAAGGTCTTAACGTTCAACGGCAGCGCACTTTCTCCCGGTGGAAAGTATACCCCATAGCAAACTACGCTCGTTTCACGTTCGAAGGGAGACAACGAACTGAAATTTAGTGGAAAATTCGCGCGGAGTAGCCTGGAAGCCAAGAGGCTGATGGTCTTTCAAAGGCGCCTGGCATTCGAATCGCTCGGAATAAACGGGGGCTGGTCCTGTACACGCTATCAGACGACCGTTCGTGCTGCATCCTACGGAGCTATTCGCAAACGTTTCCGCGGCAAAGAGAGATCGAGGTTCTCGATCCTTCGCATCCTCGCCTGCTCCTTTAGCCTTCTCGAGGGAGTGTAAGTCAGCGTTCGTTCGTTTCGGCGCCGTGTGCATGTTGAAAGCCTTTTATGTGGCTTTGAGCTCGCGTCGCGGCGGATTCGCGCGGAGTCCACGCCGACAGGAAACTGAGGCGCGGACCTCTACACGTACAGTCGAGTGTAATAATGCCTTTCAGGCCAAACGCCCGAAACATACCACCGACGGAATAGTCTGGTCGATCCTCTGAACCAACCCCGTTCTTCATCTACCCTCGCCATCGCCATATATCGCCGGGGAAGAACAAACAATGTTGCTTTTGGAACACTTTACCGTTGTTCACTGGTCTTTCTACGCCGCGTTCGAGAGCTATGCTCACGCTATTACAATATCACATCGTACGACAAAGTGATATTAATTTAATTTATTTTCAGGAGACGTCTAATAACATATTTAAATAAAATCAAATTGGATTTTACCAACCCAGTTATTTTTGTATGACAAAAATAACATTTTTGCTAAAATGACAGCACACCTGTATAGCAACCTAAAATATTAACTAATTTCTGAACGATACTATGTATTTAATATGTTGTTGCGCCTCCTTTACAATTAATGACGCTATTAGTCGATTGTGGACTTTACGCACTTACATTGTATGCAAATCTTCAAAGAATTGTAAACTACACGTTTTAGAAAAATTGATAATCGTTTTACATTCTTTTTGAAATGTTCAAAGCATCATCGTAGAGGGACAATTTTCACCGAATTTTAAAATTGCTCTGAAAGCGTAAATTTGCATAAAGTTCTGCGGTATACCCGTTGAATCTCCATGAAAAGGCACCGATGGATATTAAGGAGACCCTCCGGGTAATAATAAATTGCAATCAACCTCGTTTAGTCTGATATTATTACCTTGGAAAATTGCTTTCGAAAGAAATCGATTGCAAGAAGTTACAGGATCCCTGCAACCCCTGCATTGTCTACAAAGATCCTCAAAGTATAGAAACTGAGAGTTCCACGATCTTATTAATCAACATTAAGCTGCTAGCCAAGCAAATGTTTCTTAATTAAAATTTTCAAAGGAAGAACTGTCACTATTGCATGATATTACATTTTAATTTTCATTATCAATTTGCAAAAACAAATCAGCATTGACTAACTATTACTTAATATTACTAATTATTAAAATATTCACGACTAAAACATGCAATTGCCTATACAAGTTAAAATAAAAGTTTAACTTCTTTGACCAAACTTGAAAATCAATTATGACTACAATTTATTAAGCCAAAATTGGTTAGGATCTGCAAGGTACGAGTTATAAAAATATTTGCTATAATAAATCTAGCCTTCTGTATTTTCCTATAATAACGTAAGTTGTCCTGATTTTTTGTGATTTTTATGTGGCTGCGAGTGTGTTAAAGCCATTATTTTATGACACAGTAGCGAATGCCGGAACACAGAAAATTGTTCTGCTCCGGTGAGAGATCCCAGCACGGCGTAGCAGGGTTAAGAAAGAATTTGTTGGCTTCGTCTGACCTGGCAGTAAACACGGATGTGAGACGAGCGACTTAGGAGAACAGACAGAACCCCCTGGAAGTGGTACTATTTGAGGTTTGACCTCGACGGCATTATTGCGCCGCAGTATACATTCCAAGTAGGCCTGCGCAGTGTCGAAATGAAGGGCGGATTCCGAGTGGCGCGAGAATGGTCGACATTCTACGGGATTATCGAATTTTGGTGGGACCCTTTGACCGAAAATATTCGGTCGAATCAAAGGGAATGGTCAGAACCATGGTTAATTGGACGTTAGAACCCATTGTAGACCCAAAGTGCTGCGGAAAGCGTGAGAACGTAATTCTACTCTACACGCTTGTAACGCTTCTTTCTTTTTCTTTTACTCGACCCGTTTCGACAGAGCTTAAAAATCGTTAGACATGCTTCCGGAGTAGAATGTTCAGGTTAGGTTGGATATTCCTCTTTCTTTTTCATCATTCTTCTACATGGCGTTGTGTCTATATTAGGTCGTAACGTAATTAAATTCGGTTGTACTCAACATTTCTTAAAGTGCAGACTTCAATCTAATAAATCGTATGATTTTCATTGTTGTTTGTAACTCGCAGCTAAATACATACAACTGGAACAAAACGTATACCATCGGCAACAAAAAGTTTGGAATCACTTGCTGACTTTTGTAAAAATCGAATATTCATTTTATCCAGACAATTAACTGCTCGGCTTCTTCAAATGTTCGTCGATAGTCCCAAATTACGAGCAACTAAAGAAGCATTCGGACTATTTTCCACTTTCGTAGACCCCTACGTCACGCGATAGCAATCGGAATTGGTAGTTCACGAGAATGTTATTCACGGCACTTTCCTTTAGCTTCCTGATTCACTGCTATTTCAAAGTTTACGAATGAATATCTCCTTCGGAACGTACCCCGCTGTAATAGGACGCTATGGGTGTGTACATGCGTGCGAATTGCGCGTATCAGGGCAGACATGCGAAAACGTTTCGGCGTGGTATGAAGTTATGTCGCGGACCTGCATCGATCGCGGACATCATCCAAAAACAATGGGATCTGTACACGGTCACACGGAAGGCGAAACATAGAAAGAAAACGCTGGGGATTTCGGTCGCATGTCACGGAGATAATAGTTTACCTCTTCCCGCGACTCCGTCCGCGCGAAAGAAACGTTTCACACCCCACGTTTCAGACAGCGCGACCTCGTTTTATTTGACTCGCAGATACACTTTTTTCGTCACCTCGTGACTAGAATCCACGGTTTCTAACGGTTCCGAATAAACTATATCGTAGTTGAAAACCGTCGTTCTAATGCTTGTGCTTTTCTACCCACCATATTTTTCCATCGTGTTGGAGCAAGAAAATACAATTTGCAACGAGCCCTTAGTGTAACTAATATAAGTGTGTACTAAAACTAATAAATACGATTTATAAGATGCTGAATTAGCATTCCACGGTTTTCTCTCACAGCCGAAGAACGTCAGATTGAGCTTTGTTCGTTTGCTTAAAGTGTTAAATTATCTTTATCCAATAGACTATAGTGTTTGGAAAGTATATCCGTTAGTTATTTACCTGTGGGATGAAGTAAATGTGCAGAAAATGAGTATTTTCAACACTCGAATGTGTTAATAATTTATTAGAAAACAGAACATACAACAGTCGGTTGTACAAGCGTTAACAGATGAAATAATTTATTTCCTGAACTTCTGTTACCCGCAGACGCCGCATAAAATTATTTTTTTAGAAGAATCGCGGTCTAATATAGTACGAAATTAGATGACAGCAACGAGTTCCGCTGAAACCGTAGTCTCGCTGGAAACTTTTCCCGATGCGGCGTTCCCAGGGGAAATGTTTTTTTAATTACTCGCATCCTTTATCTCCGAGCGGCGCGCGGCGGCGGCGGCGGTAATCTTTCGAATCTGTTCGGATCCTCTTCCGGCGATTCGTTTGCGGAAAGATCGCCGGGTATCGCTTGCCCTCGTGTCTCGATCTCTTTATTTCGAGGTAAACGATGTCGGCGGTGTCCGTTTTATCGATCTATTCACGGTTCCCGGTCGGATTAAGGTCCCGGGCTCCCCTTTTAATCTTCGATAAAGTGGCTAGCTTGTTCTACAAGGCGGACAATGACGGAGCCGAGACCCGCAGTAGACGTGGTCTACGCTAAAGGTGATTTATTTCCGTTTGTCCCCCTGGCAATCAGTCCACGAACACCTTCGGGGCGAAAGGATCGTGGCCGCTCGGAAGGAAAAATCGATCAGCGATCGTCCACCCACTCGGCTTGCCGCTCTTCGTTTCCGCCCACATAGTCCGCATCTCGCTCTCGTTTCAGGAAAAATTTCCACTTACCGCAAACTTCCGCCCTGTCCGCAAACCTGTATCTAAAAAAAAATCGGAAATTTTACATCCGCTTGAACATGCAGGCCCGGTGGGACTAGTATAGAAAACAACTGGAACTCTGTGTCCGTTATTTTTGATTTTTTGGAGAAAGTGTTTCGAAGAGTGTAAAAGTAGAAGCATTTACACATACTATTATATTATTTTCGGTCTATTAAAGATGTTAAGAAAGAAAGTTTGTTGCAATTTAGGTATAAAATGTCGAAATAAAATTTCATTTCGATTTGAAGGGAGTTAAATGGGATCTCAGTTTAGAAAACTAGAAATAGGATGATATTTGTAATTTTTTCCTGAAGCCGCCACGAGGCGGATTTTTTTTTAAACTTTCAAGGTAGTTCATGCCACATCAATGAATATTTACAAATTTATTTGCAAAGCAATATCACAAATGAATATATATAAACATTCATGTTCGGCATCGCCAAAAGAAATTCAAATCGATGAGCATTTTGCAGCATTTGTACTACAGTAGTTAAACTGAATTTCTGTATTAAACTAAAGAGGCTATAACCTTTATGTGCTTAACTATTAAAGTACGGAAGAATCGATTTTTTGAAGTTGGTAAATTGGATTCTCCCCCGAACTCGATGCTCCACACGAGGAACTCGCCCCGAGCCGAGAATTTATTAAAGTTCCGAGGAAACGTAACTTCAGGCATGATCGACGTGTGCAAAATTATTTGGCCCGGGTATATTAAAACAACGGAACACGTAATCATGCATGAACGATGGACGAAACGCCGCGCCGCGCGTCCTAGTCTAATGAAATAACTTCTTGCGTTACTTGCGTGATACCGGCCGGTATTCAGCGTCGGTTAAATCGCCAGCTCTGATGGACCGTAGTAGGTTTGTAACGAGCTTTGAATATTTACATTTCAATAAAGCTCCGCGTTTCCGGTCGGAATTATGGTGTCACTCGTTTCCCGCCCCGAATTGTTGCAGTTTCGAATAAATGTCTACGCGTGTCTGCGGACTACGGTGTAATTGGATCTGTTTTCAAAACACGAAACAATTAATCTTTTTATACGTTGAATTTTGATCTTACTGAAGTTTCAATATTTCTTGTGTTTTTATAATTGGATCTATTCTTGTCTCCTGTTATGCAAATGCTTAACTATTCAAAATGATTTTCAATTTTTTCCGTCTTATCACAATGGAATCTTGTGGCGTTTCGTGGCGAAAACAATTGATCCTTTATACAAGGAATACTGTTCCAGTAAAATTTTATTTTTAATTTCTTATGATCAGAGCAACAACCCACTGACCAGATCACAAAAATCAATGAATCAATATCAAATAATTTCTATCTTATTTTTAGCATAAAAAATTTCAACGAAATCAAATTTTACCTTGCATTGTTCAGTCTACGAGGATTCGCGCAATGATTCGCAGTCCAACCGCTAAAATTAAAAATTCTTCACCTTCTCGAAAGTCGGATTGCATCGTAAGCTGTTGGCACGCGATAAACTGGGAACGATGCAACAGGAAAAGTGCAGTTCGTGCGAACTTGAGACTCGGCTACGCTCGTTGTCGAAAGTATTGAGCGTTCGGAGAACGTATCAGCACTACGGAAGGATCATCTCGCGTTTCAGAAAAACGATCGCAATGTGTAACGGGTCCTGCGACGATTTAATAGAGAACGACGTCGACGCGCTTTCGGTAGCCTGTAAACTTTACACCGCCTTGCGTCGCTCATTAATCTCACAGTGTAACAGGACGTCGGGTGTTATCTGGATGATTAACGCGGCGGAACGTTGCGGATTCCGTTTTTCTCACGGGGGCGCGAACGCGCGTTGTTTCCCCGTTGTTTACTCCCGCTGTCGTGTAATCATTTTCCCGTCAATTATTCCCCGGGAACCACTTGCTTATTCAAGCAACGTGGAACGCGTGACCGTAAAGGAGAAGGGGCGGCTGCAAAAAACAGCCGGCGACTGAAATAGAAACAAAAAACATGAAAAAAAAAATATATAAGCGAGACCGCGAGAAAGTCACGTCGCATTTTTCGAATTTATTCACGCATTTTCTCCTCTTCCAGCGCTCGCTTTTATTTTTACCCTACCCCACGGCCGCGGCTTCAAATTCGTTTGAACAACCACCGGGAGTAGAGAAAATGTTTCGCCAGGTGGCTGCAGTCCCCATTGGATTACACCGTGAATATTGACGGGATCCAGTTCCGCAAAAGTTTTTCGTCTGCTGACGAAATGTATTCATGATTTATGAGCCGCGGTAATTTTCGCGCTCGCGAGCTAGTGGTCGCGCGCGTTATGGACGACTTGGAAACCGTTTTAGCGTCGATACCGGTCCAAGTGCAGCGCTGAGTAAATAATCATGCTCATACGCAACTCGGTGATATCGAGTTTTCCGTCCGTCAGTTCCGCCTATTCGCTAAACTCGTAAAATATATAAGCTAATGCGATATTGCAAATTTTATCTTCCTTTGTGTCCTGGCTCATGAAATTTTCGTAAACATTAAATTATTCAAAAAGCCCAGAGCAAAATATAGTATACCGACTTCACAAAATTAATTAATAAAAGTTTTCTCAGTCGCTTTAGATCTTCGCCGATACCTCACAACGAAAATTAGAATTTCCTCCGGCTAGATAGTCGATTTGCAATAATGCGCGCCATAGCTATTGGCCCCGAAGCAAAATGCAAACAAGAGCGGGTTGCCTCGAAATTTTCTTGCTCGCTTGAAATTTTTGGGAAATTTCCAAGAGAACCCGGCGTTTCGATCCCCCAAGGGAGAAATGAGATCGCGCGGCGCGGCGCGGCGGCCATCGCGCGAATGTAAGTGCAGAACACGGAGCAACGTGAATGTAAATAAAGCGTAAGTGGAAGCTCGCATGAATACGAGCACGCTTGTAAAGTTCTGGGACACGGACGCGACTAGGTTCGCAGGCCAGCCAGTGCCTGCATTAAAACCGCAACTTTGACGGTGTAGCTTGTTTTCGATGACCGAATATCGGGCGTATGCGTGCGTCTGTGTGCAAGCTGCGAGCCTCCGCGTGCGAATTCGAAGATATTTACGATCTGTGGCTTGCGGCCTATCGATTCGTATTCCGTTAGGTGTTAACATCCGGTCTGTAAACGAATCGATGCAGACACGCAACACGCCCTTTAGGTACAATACCGTTCGCGATTACTATTCTCCGCACACGCACATCACTGAAATCGCCCGATCATTCGTCAATAGAATATCCTTTCACTCGCGGATCGCTGCTGTAAGGACGAATTCTACACTAAAATAATGTTATTGGTTGAAATAAGCATTTTTAAAATACGCTCGCAACATTTATGTATAATCGTATTCGTGATAATGACGAAATGATGGCTCCTTTAGTATGACCCGTCTCGGTCTTGAACGATTGCTAAAATATTTTTTTCTCTAATCTTTTAACAAGTAGGGAATAATAGAACACACTCCTACAATTTTTAGAAATTATACCGAAAAGGGTACACCTCAACGATTTTGATAACCTTGAAATATGTTGTCAATTTTTAACAACTTTTTCCTGTATATGTTGCCGCTGCTCGGTCCTTTGTTTCGAGATATTTCTAACAATAGTTTTCGTGCTCTCTCGTTTGGTTTGAGACAGGTCTGGGTTAGGTTTGTGTTTATTTTCGTAGAGTGTCTTTAGATGTCTCTGTCTATTTACTGCTAAATATTTACAACTTTTTACAGAAAAATTACTTCTAATCGCATTTTGTCATTTAAACGGTAAATGTGTGTTGATACTTCTTCGAGTGTAGGTAGAAGACTCAAGACTTTGCCACAATTCTGATTTTCAGTGTCCAGGGTTGCAATTTGGTTCCCAGCGATCGACCAACGGAGATAATGCCGGGTTTGCACATTATTGGACTGGTCATTTCCTTCGATAATTGGGATTCGCGAATTAGGTTGTTGTTTAGAGAATCGAAGGAAGGAAGGCGGGCATCATGAATTGGATTGTTCCGAATTCGCCGAGTTTCCAGGATTCCTCGATGTTACAGAGGCGACAAGACGCGTCGTTTAACCGAACGAAATTTCTACTCGTTGTCGCTGCCCTATTTACCGAACTTGTTAGAAACGAGCGGTTCAACTCTTACTGCAGGAACTGGTGGCAGCCGGCGCAGCAGTTATGCGAACGTTCCAGTTGTCTGAAACATTTTCCTGAGTGGTTCGAACGAATAACGTGTTGTAATGATCGTTTATGTGTGGTCGGGTAACGACGAATGAATGATAGGTTACAGTGCGAGCTTGAAATCGTGAAACTTTATGGCGGGCGACGCGCTACGTCCGGATTCGAAAGTGGGTACCTTAATCTCGGGATTCATTGCGAACTCGGAACACGATTCGAGGAGGAACACATGGAATATGTAGCCTTCTGCGAGGATCGTCAAAATTATTCCCCGTACATGTATCTGAAAGATTGCGAGAAGGTTCAAAAATATTATAATTAGTTACAGGTTTGTCTTTTATTCGCAAAAGTAAAATCGCATAAGGATTACTACTAATGCATTCAGAGTCGATCCGATAAAGTTCTAGATTAGAAAACTCTTAGATTCTGCTGTAGTTTTATAATTTCTTTCGGAAAGTAATTAATTATATTTTCTGAATTATATGTATTTAAATTCACAATTTCATAAGTTTCTGTTATCGTGATTATTTTTAATCTTGGCCGATCTGTTAGAAGAATAATAAAATTTTTGTATGAAATGTTTAATAATTTCTGTACATATTATATAAACGTCGTACACAGTATTAAGTACAGAATGGCGCGCTGAATAAACAGCCGCAAAGTGCCTCGGCAATTTTCAGCGACCGATTAAAAATGGGTGCAAAGGAAGGGGGCAACATTTGCGGCAAGATAGAGAGCAAGGAGAGAAAACAAATCATCGTTCCAGAGGCTCGGACACATTTTACCAACTCGAATGCAATACCGTTTACGCTCGCGTTGATTTCCGCATGGTTAACGACACTTTAGTGTCGCACAATTTGCGGTTTTGGTCGTGGTACGCCAGGACGGAAGTAAAATACGCGCTTTCATAATTCTCGTGGTTCGCTCTGCGGAGGGTACGGAGGTGAAAAGTGTGGGAGGGCGACGCCGAGAGGGAGTGAAATCTCGGTAGCGGTCGGTAGCCGCAGGAGCGAAGGACACCCTCTGTGTTTCTACACCCTCGCCCCTTTTCCCCTCTTCATTCGTCTTTATCGCTCGCCCCTGCTTCTTTTCATCCCTGTTCCACTGTGTTTTTCTTGCTCGCTCTGTTTTTCGCCGGGCAATACGGGACGCAATTACCGGCAGAATGGCGAGACGTTCTTGGCAGAATGGCAAGACGTTCCCAGCAGGTCCGCAGTTTCTATAATTACCGACCCTCTCGCCGCACCATCCCCGCATTTCTCGAATCGTTCGCGATCCTTTGTCCTCCGTTCAGCTCCCTCTTTCTTGTCCCCGGATTACCGAGATGCGGAACATTGTCGGCCATCCTCTACCAACCCCCACCCCGATCGGATTTGCATTTTTAACTTTTTTAACTCCTTGCCGGGTGTCTCTTCAGCAATCTAATCGTCGAAGTGCCCCGGTGTTTCGTAGAAATTCGGACGGTTTAAATGTTTAAACGTATGAAAATTTTAGGACCGAACTTTTTCATTTGCACATAAATATTTATAGGAACGAACGCGCCAAAAATGTATGAGCGCTGAACTACTCGAATTTCCATTTTTCGCTGCGGGATTCTATAATTGTAATTTCCACTTGCTTAAACCCGAATCGAGTCAAGGAAGCGGGCTTAAGTGTTTCAATGGCAACGCGAATAATTAACTGCAGAGTTCCGGCGAAATTCTCGCGCACCCGAGCACCTGGCTAAATCTCAATTTCCCTATCCTTCTAGGCATTGTCGCGGCCGGAAATTATAAGTGCCGAGCAGAGCGAAGTGGAGCCGAGCGGTATCGAACTCGTGCGTTCCCCACTGTCGTTGCCAAGTTATAATCTCACGACGGTTTACTGCGCCGTTAATTAGCCACTAACGATCAAACGATCAGGCAGCCGCTAACGCGGAGAAACAATGCCGTGCATCCTCCTTTCGTAATTACATGCGCGCCGCGCGAATAAAGTCAACGACCATCCGCTACGGCGATGTTCGTTCCCACCCGAAAGACCGTGATGTTGCCAATTAGACGAGAAATTAATGGCCAACGAGGGGAGGGGGTGTTAGCCACCTCGACCTGTCCATAGAACGTTTCACGGCCGTTTAACGAGCGTTCATCTAATTATCAATACTTACGCGAGACGGTCGAACACCACGCTCGCCGTTCAAGTGGATTACCGAATAATTTATTAATCTCTGATGACAGTAACGAAATTACCGCTCCCCGACCCACAACATACGCGCAGCAATTCTTCTCTATTTTCGTAATTAGTCCTCCCGTAATCGCAATTTATATTTTAGGCGCCCGGAATTTTTTAATAGAAATAATTACTTGATTTTAGTGTATGTTAATAAAATGACAGATGGTCTTCTGTACAATTTTGCCAGGTATGAAATAATGTAGTCATTAAGCGTGAATTATAATATAATTGAGGATGATTGATACTTTCCTTGATCAACGTTAAATTTCCTCATTTTGAACTTTATAACAAACACAAACTTATTCACTTTTACGTTATTATTGTCTGCATGTATGACGACTTTTCATAAAAATATTTTTCACGTCAAATAATTGCAATACTCAACGCTTCGTTTACTACATTAGCATCTATTTTCCAGTGAAATATATTTATTATTATCAAATGTGATATCCTTCGTTAACTTTCATACGCTCTTTGCATAAGAGTACAATTTGCATGTGAATAACTGTAAAATATAATGAATTAGTTATCAATTAATGTATTACTTATTTTCATTGAAAGCAGTACAATGGCTTGTCCATATTAATTGCAGCCTAAAACAAAAGAGACTGAAATATTATTCTCCTGTATTTAATTATTCCTGACTAACGTATATGAAATATCAAATCGTACAAAGTGTGTGTATGAGTTTCCAAATGACCACAGTTGGGAAGTGTTCCAGAAATTGCAAAAAACTGCTAAACATTTCAAGTCGAAGTTTCGCATGTTTTTTCCGAAGTTCTGTTACTTGGTGCGGGGGCGCCGGCAAACTTCGGAATGGAATGAATAAAATGAAACGAAGAATTTCGGATTAAAATTGATCCGAATTTGAAATTCAAATGCGGAAAATGGTTCTTCCAGACGTTCGATTTTTTCGTGTCACTGCAACACTTGTACACGACATTCTATGTCGGTCCTCGAATATTCAAGAAGCCCGTGTCGTTTCAAGCTATGCAAGGATTCGACGAGTTTCAGTTGCAAAGAATTTTATGAAACATTTGGAAACTTTTCCTGTTCGCGATTCAAAACTTCTGTAAAAGGTTCGAATTTCTGAGACATGTAGTATCGCTATGTCTCCGTCACCCAGAGCATTTCGGTACAATAATAAAACCAGTCTTAACCGTTCCATAAAATTGGATGGAATTATCAATGTTTATAAACGAACCATATATTTAACAAAAGACGTTACGTGTAACACAAACGATGTTTAATTAACGACTGACAAATTTTCTCATCACTCATGATGTTTCTTTCTCATTTTTACCACACATATGTATCTACACATTCACGCCCCTTGTTTTTATTGAATTCATCGTTATATTTCATTTACAATGAAAATAATAATTCTCATAATTGATTTTCGTACATTACACGCACACACATTACCTACTGTGCTTGTATCTTATTTAAAATAAAAACTATCCACGCAAGTATCACATTGCTATTAAGTATAAAAATTACCTAGGGACTTATCTAGGGAAAGGAAACGACTTTCATTTAATCGATAGTGGAATTTTACCTATTCTTATCTGTGTAAAGGGGCCTATTCACGATCAAGCATATTGCGCAATTATTGTGCAGCATGATGTCCATCTAAATCCATATTGTATTAATTAGTCAATCACTACCATTCACGGTCAATAATGTTGCGCAATAGACACTGTTGCGCATTATGCTCGACCGTGAATGGGCCCCTTAAGAACAACTATACTGTCGTGCAATACAAAATCTGGTTAATATTTGATTGAGCCTCGTATTTTCCATAAAAATCCGCAATAACATTACTGTGAATTTGTGGATTCCGCAAACACAAACAAAGCACTGGTCGATGTAGCGAACTCGATGGGGAATCTACTTCGTCCAGAGATCGAGATCATTAAAATGAACGTTCACTCGTCTGGGACTTCGCGCAGACGTCGCGTCGATTGCGATCTTGAATCCCGAACGTCAGAACTTCACCGCATACAACGGTAAATAATTCTCGTTTTGCTGTCTCGTTCCCGTCCCCGAGGAGGGAATAAATTTGCAAGGATCTCTGTATGAATATCGGTTCGATGGAAACCCAAAAAAAAGCGGAGGGAAGAGAGAGAAAAAAACGAGCGACATGAATTATTGCTCGACGACCTTCCGTTACGCGGATCAGGAAAAAGTAATGGTTTATTTTCCTTCCCTTGCTGCAATATGAAATTCCGTTTCGGTCGATGCGATGCCTGCCTCCGCGTGTTTTTTCGAGCCTGCAGTATTTCAATCGCGGAAATTGAAATGGAGAGGTCTATCGACGGGACGAACCGGTGCGATGTTACGTTGAATCTCGCGTGCGCGCCACTCCGCTGCAAATACATTAAACCTTCTGAATTCCTCATGAAACCGGGCTAACTGAAACGAATTAAGGGTCATTTTGGTTCAGATTACGCTATCATTTTCAACTCAATATACCAATTTCCCGCGAATTTCCTGTTCAAGCCCGCCCGAAAAATGGAAGCGTTAGGGTGAAACGAAGCACAGCAAGGTTGTAAGCATTTTATTTTATTCCGGCACTAGAAATAATAGTTATGTTCGTCAGGCGAAATATAACACGTTCACTACCATATGGGAGACACTCTTCTTTGACTTGGTTTAGAAATTCATTTTTATTGTGAGAAAATAAAATATTTTATCTTGACACATTACTTATCGGAAGCCTATTTATATTCATCCTCAATGGAGAGTTTCGTCTTAAATTTTCGAGATCGATAATTTATCTAAATTGTCATATTTTCGTAAAAACGTGTCCCACAATAATAAACCTGTTCTCCTTTTAAAACTTGTAGTCTGTTTTCGCTATCCATCGTTTAAGTCTATTGTTAATTCATAATATTAATAATGAATTTCCCGGCTAAGCTCATCACGAATTGGTACACAGCGAAACTGAAATTGCTAGGATAGACGGAAGTCGGCGTTTTCTGTAAAAACAGTTACTTAAACTCGGGCAACTCGGCGGTAAATCGACTCTGCGCGCATTCCGAGCAAAACTCGGTTATTTCTTGAATTAAACGGGACAGACTGGGATGGAATTGTTGCAGCCTCTACGAATATTATGACAATAAGAATGAAGTAAAGTGTAACCAACTGCGAAAGGCAACAGAAGTGTTTGTACGGTTTCTATTGAAATTAAAGCGAACTGTTTGGGGACGTAGGAGGAGCGGAAATTGTTGGATTCTCGGAATCTTGGGGAATTGTCACCGAGGGGATTCGAAAGGGAATGAAACGGATGGATACGCGCTCTACCGTTCGGGAAAGAACAAAGGAATCGCTGCCACGATCGCCGCTCATCTAATTCGTTCTCCTCGGTGTCCACCTCTGGGGATCACAAACAAAATTAGAAAACGTCAGACCATAAAGCAACGCGTGGTTAGTGGCTACGTTAAGAGTAGCTCGGCGTAGTAGAGCCGTTACATCTTCGTCGCAGCTCTTATCCGTTCTGCAACTTCCCTTGCTGGATTCTTTATTGCGCTGGTCGCGATCGCGCAACATCGAAATTTCTTTTCACGTCACCGTCCAGCCCCGAGAGATCTATAAGGCCGCTTTCAATTGAACCGAAAGACGACAGACGGCTCGATCAGAGACGCAGGAAACAGGAGACATCTTAAAAGCTCCGGGAAACCGAGGGAACTACCGCCGTCAGAAATTTTGCAGCGAATCGTCATTAGAGGATGTTGCAAACTTGAAAGTTATAAATCCCCGGTAGACAGAGAAAGGAATGCCTTCAGTAGTTTCGAGAACTGAGGAGCGGGGAACGAAGTCTGAAGACCACCGGATCCGCATGGAACGAAGCCAGGAAACCTTCTCGAGTGGGTTTCAGCGAGTTTGAGGAAGTTGAAACACGTTTGAGATTGTTGCGAGAGGTTTGACCTTCCGCGTTTTATTGCGTCTTTGAACGACGCGACGGTATCACCGGAAAGAAACCAACGCGCGCCGTTTTAAGCGCTACCTATAGCGTAAGGATTTTTTTGCTCATGTATTGAAATTATTTTAAAGAGGCTTTTACTTTTTCGTTTCTTCTTTTTACTCGGTTCGGCGACTTCGTTTCGAGTTACGTCTGTCTTCCCGGGCGATCGCTAAGTACATCTTTGCGGGTTCCCTTTGAATTCTCCTCGAGGAATCACGAGCGAATTCAAATTGAAAGTACTGTCGGGGAAACCGCAATAAAGCCGCGTTCCTGTCGACGCCGCTCCGGAAAATTAAGAAAGCCAAGGGCAAAGGAGTCGAGTAAATTGCACAGAAAATAGGGCATTTAAATGCAACTCGCTGCATTTCCGGCCACACCACCCCTGTCCCTCGGTCGCCGGAAAACCGACGACTTTTCGGCGGCGTTCGTTAACGCTGCCTTAATAGCCGCGCAACTTCGAAGGGAAGCGGATACTTTTTAACGACCATCCGGCCGATGTATTTTCGCAGACGACTTCCTCGATCCTTTCCTGAAACCGCGAACACTTCTTGGAAACGCGAAAACTTAATCGCCCGATCCTGCCGAGGATAAAGTCCGCCTCGCAATGATCCCAGATCAAGATTTACCAGTTCAAAATCAATGGGCCGTAAAGGTAGAACCAAATCAAAACTTTCCTAGTTAGTTTTCAGTCGCATCAACATCGTAGGTTGTTAACACATTACCGATCAGTGATAGCTGCATAATTTTCAAAAATCTCTGGTACATACTATACTGGTAAATGCGCTTTGTTTTAGTACAGCACAATTATTGAAACTCCTATTTAATAGGCTTGACGGTAGGTAAAGTGTTAAGTTTTGGAAAATATTTTATTCAATGCTAGCTGACCCGACAGACGTTGTCCTGTCCATATTTCTATAAATTTGTTTGTGATTGTTTTGTGAAATTGTGAAAACATAGATAATGTAAATTCCTGTTGAAATATTGATTAAAAGCTGCGACGCTCATTTTTTTGTTGTTGTATTGAAATATGATTCAAAAAGCACTTTTAGTTTTCCCCGAATTTTCTATTTACCGGGAAACTTTTCCAATTTTTCTTTCCCTAAAACCTTATTCGTATTATTACGGACATTAAAAAAAAATTAGCAAAATCGGTCCAGCCGTTCTCAAGTGATGCGCTTACCAACGAACAGCATTTGATTTCTATTCATACAGAAGATGTATACAGGGTGTGTCCCAAGACGGGTACTTCATTTCATTTGGGTACTCGTGTATTTCATTTTGAGTTTCTTTTCTTAATATAAAATATAATAACATATATTAAACATCCGTAAACAATTGTTTTGATGCATAAGCAGTTCCACTGTTGAAGGTGCGAGTAAAAGCAGCGTAATTAGAAACATGTTCTCCGCATTGCGAATTGTGTGGGCGGGCTCGCGAACCGGAAGCGTGGCAGTAACTAAACTATGCTCGCCCTAACGAGCCTGAAAACTCTTTCGAAACTTATGACTTATTCACTCCGCGGGGTGAAGTTTATTACGAATTGATGTTTTTCAGTGTGCGTGCTATCCGGTGAAATATGTATAGCAACAACGGTATGCAATGGCGGGCACTAAACTGTTAATAATGGCCGTCGAAGCGAGGAAGCGTGAAGAACGCCGGTAAACACGTCGCCCGCGTCATTTCGACTCTGATTTTTTTTTTTTTAGTGCACTATTGTGGAAAATGTTTTCGGTGAGAGCCGTTCAATGTGCGCGAAGTTGCCCGGCCTTTTGTGAAATTTGTTTTGTTACTCCCGTATTGAGGATGTTTATGCACAAACAGCGTGAACGATCGACTACAATTCGTTGCAATACAACGTTTGATAGCATTTAACCAGCTGTTGATTTTATTTCATAGCTAACAGCTAATAACATATAAACACTTTTGCTTGGAGAATAATTTCGGAAAATATCCCCCGTGTGATTACGTGTTTGCGCAAACGTTTTCTGTTGTCTCGTAGCTTCCGCCTTCGCAAATTAAAATATTTTTGCTCGAAACTGTCCAACATGAACGCGGATACTTTATTATTAGTGTGTAAATCTTTGTACAAGGTAAACATTGTCTACCTCAATTATAACAGACTAGCATGACATTTTGTTGTGAATAAATTTAATAAACTAATGCAACAGCATTTATAAATTGTTTTAATGCTTTCACTGTTTTTACTGCTGAAGTATACTGCGCATTTTATGTACTTATGGTAAAAAGCAGTGGAAACAACCATTTAAAAATGCTGTTGCATTTGCGAAATAATTTAAATGATAAGTTCGCAGTATAGTTATCATTTAATGAACCGAGTACTTGGAATCGAGTATCTGGAACTGTTATCCAGAATCATCAATAAAGCATACGTATTCCTCTTTGACATAAACTTCGCGAAAGCAGCTAATCTGGAAGAATATACGTTTACACAAGCAACTGCAGTTAGCTTTCATGTTGCTCGAAAAATGCACATAAAATTTCGTCCTTTACGAAGAAAACTGCATGCAGCTGCAACCTTCTAGGATTCAGGACGATAAAGGGAAAAATGTAATATAGTTCGGTACCGTTTGATCTTTCGTTTGTTGAATTCGTCGAAGTCGGGAAGGAAGTTTCATTTAATTCGGAGTGCAGGGGATAGCGTAAATTTGCATAAACTCACCACGACCGTACAACACGACACAAAGAATTCGCCTGGCCAACGCCGGATGTCATCAACGAGTGCTTCCGGATAATGGGAAAAAACACGGGGTGGCCCGAATTCAATTTAACTTGTCTTAACGGTATTTAATGGGTTCCTCGATACTGCATTCCTGCCAGTATGCGGAGCGACTGCGGCGCATTCGAGTCGGTGCAGTTGCAGCTACTAAATTACGAAACAGCTCTCCAAGGGCAGCACCGCGTTTGTATCCGCCGGCCACCGGTGTCGGGCGCAGTTGACGACCCGTTCTGTAAATCTTTCATCGGGAGATAAAGTGGAATCTCTGTTTCATAGTCAGGCCCTCGGAAACTATTCAAGATGCCGTACAATATCGTCAACACGTGAAAATAAGTCTTTTCAACTTCCTTCAGAATTATTCAGAAGATACCTCTAAATCTTCATACTACATTTTGGCATAAAGATAATAAGCATAGATTACCGAGAATGTTTTTAGACATTATTGTCATAACTACATGTCTGTAAAAATATTATTAAATACTGAGGAATAATTAAGGTATCAGTGTAGCCAGTGTCAGCGTAATACATTGCGAAAGAAACGGTATTAGGAGATAAGTAAACAATTAAATTATTAAATAATTACAAATGGACATTCTATATAAAATGGATATCGGAATCGAATTGTGCCACGAATTTGTTCTGCGTTTAAGCGATTTTGGACCAGCGTGTGACGGACATTACGAACAAAATTCGAGTTTTCTTTCTCCATCTTTTTTGTGCTTCTTCGTTTTTCCGACCTCTATCGATCCGAGTTTTATCCCTTAGACTCTGAAAACTTTGGTTCTTTCTCTTCGAGTTCGAAGCCGTCCGCTTTCTTCCCTTGGTTTTCGTTCCCCTTGACTTTTCAACTAACCCCACTCTCTGTCTCCCTCCCTCTCTCTCTCTCCCTCCCTCTCTCTCTCTCTCTCTCTCTGTCTCTCTCTCTCTCTCTCTCTCTCTCTCTCTCTCTCTCTTTCTTTCTCTGTGCTCGCTCGTTCCTCGCTGCTTCTGTAATTACTTTTCGTATCGGCGATTCCCGACGATTGGTGGATTTAAAGGAAACTCTTTAATGCAGGGGAATCGTGTTTTCGTTGGAATTATGGGAAATAGTTTTACGACCAACCCCCCGGCCCGGTCTACAATGAAACTTCCCTATCGGAGCCACTCGTTTCGGCTCGCTGAACATTTCGCTCGCGTCGACACGACAAACATGAAGTGACTAAGTGATTTTGAATGGGGACGGAACTTTCATCAACTTTTTTTCCCTCGCTTGCTTTAGTCACGAACGCGTTGAGCAGTTATGACACTGAGTCGCAAGGATTTTCGCTAATGGGTCGGCGTTAATAAGATTTTGCAAAATTGCTTAATCCGACTGTTTTCGTGGCTGTTGGCTATTTGTTACAACTACATTGACCCCTTACACTAGACATCGAGTCAGAATCTACTAAATACATGTATCTTTAATTTCTTTTAAAACAATATAAGATTGTATTGTATTGTATTCTATTATGCTTATGTAAGAACATTTGGTGGTGAACAATAAATATAAACTTTCTTGTTCTTCGGAGAGATTATGAATAGAAAAGAAGCTCTGATCGCTATAACCATAAAATGTATTAATGAATTGAATGGTTATAAAGAAGGCAACAATGGATTTTAGGTAACAAAGAGACCAAAAGTATGAACGTAACGTTTGGAAAACATTCCGACGGGCATAATTAGCATCCTGTTTTCTTGATCATGAAACAGGATCTTGTAATATCGACAGACAGCGTGGGTAAAGAAAGATGTAAATGGAGACTCGTTTTCCATAGTTGTTCAACCTGAATCCAGCAAATAAATTCGTTGAAAGGGCGGCCTTCGCGCCGTATAGGAAGGAACACGTCACTCTTCGGGAAGTTTACGTCTCGTTTAAATAGGGATCACGTTACACACCGCCGGATGAGATGGTGTACGCCGTAACTACCGCCTTAAGCGAGTTTCTCTCGTTTCGAGACAGGGTAATTAAGTTAATTGAATAGGTTTTCCTTTGATATATGTTAATAACAGGGCGTCTTACGCTTGCAGAATCTCGTGCATCATTGAAATCTGTGTATAAACGGAATTCCACTGTACAAATTCCTCGAAATTTGGCTGAAACCTCAGCAAGCTTAAATTCCTCCTATAGTTAGAAACTGTTCTCCATGAACGAGAAATAATCTGACAATGGTCCGCGATTTTTTGTATTAACCCTTTCTCGGGTTACGACGTCCTCATTTAAGGACATGAAAAAAGAAAACATCATAATTTAATTCAAAGAACTGTTCAGCAAAACCATGATTTTTTCCAGGAATAAATAAGTCGTGACCGAAAGGGTTAATCTTCAAAAATTGTGGGTAGTTTAAAAAACTATATTTCATGATTCAAGACATTTTAGACTTTTACGTGAGAGAGCGTCGAATAATTTTTGTTTTATTTGAAACCGCCGGTTCTGATAAAATAAAGCGTAGACCGATATTCGCCGTCAGGAAAAAAAGTATGAACAACTAGGAATAGTCGGACGCCCGAGTTCAATCTCCGCGAGACGGAATTTCCTAAAACTCTTCGGTATCAATTTAAAGCGGGCCCGTAGAGCCAAAGAAAAGTGTGTGTTGCTGCAGCCGCCGGAATATTGACTGTACTTAAGGGAATAAATCTGAGTTTCGAAATCCTACGTGTTGCGCCCCGTGAATGGCTTTCTGATCCCGGGGGCATCCCCATGCATTCAAATGAACTGCAAACAGGATATCGAAGGTATCATGAAACAGTGCTGCTAAGGCGCAAAGAGGGGCTGAGAATAACGTATGAGCCGGGAATAGAAATGAAGGGGAAACGGGGAATAAAAATGATGGGTCGGTGGCAAAGAAAATGCGGATCAGAGAATGAAAAACGACATCTGGACGGATATGGTCTGCGAAATAAAACACGGCCGTGAATGATCCAGCAGAAAATCCTCATTATACGTGAACGCTGACGTTAGGTAATGGACGACGTATTTCTATGACTAAACACTTCGCAAATTCTGACATTTGAATACATTATTCATATTCTTACGTTTTCTAATAAATTCTCATATATTGCATGGTACAAGACACGTAGTACAATAATATCTACGTTCTCATTGACTTCGACGTTTTTATATCCTGAAATGCTTTCAACATCTGACACAATATTGAATAGTTGTATCCTCATGTCTTTTATGTAATCGCAACATGATTTATTATACAAAAGCATTCCAGCTTCACAATTAATGAAGCTCGCAGGCATCGCTTCGCATAGAAGATTTCAAAGACACCTTGCTTCGTTAAATATTATCTTCCTGGACTGTACGAAACGGCTGCGACCATTCATTTTACGGATTTATTGTTCCATTTGTATCTGAGCTGCCCCTCGTATCTTCTACGTCGCATTCACGTCGCTCTCGGTTAGGACACCATCTTCCTTTTTTTCGTTCGACTCTGGCTGCCACTTCTTATTTCTTAGCTCCCGTACAGACACGGCTGTTGCCGTCGATTTCTGTCGAACATTTCATACAGGGGAAACGTCTCTATCCACGCTCGGAGGATTCGTGACAGGCTGGAGAGATCGGAGATATTTATCGGGATTAAAAGCTGAAGGGGATAAAACGTTCCGTGCTGTTCGAATACACTAGCGAGCGAAACTTTTGAATCACTCTGCGAATTAATAGTGAAACACCGGCAAGCATGCCGGAGCTGCGAACGTCACGCGGAAATAATTCCATTAATTCACGGAGCCTAATAAACTTGATCTGAGAGAAAAAAATGATCAAATCAGAAAATAAATGAAAACTTTGAACATGAAATACATTTGATTTTATTTATTTCTTTATTCATTCGTACCTGTCTGTCGGAATGGACCTAGTTCATGTCCAAGGGTTAACATATTTCTCAACGCTTTTTTGACGAGAATAATAAATGATAAACATTCTAAAAGAGTGTCGGCTGGCGTAACCGCAAAGAGTTGACTGTTTCGCGCGCGCTGCAGACGGGATCTCTGAAAAAAAAAATGGCAGTTGTCCACTTCTTCTGCGCAATTTGTCGGCAGCCGTGGCAAGATTAATGGTCATTTGCAGGGATGATTTTCCCGTCGCGAGCGAAGAATATGAAGGGTCGCGCGGTGGAAAGAGGGGCGTGCGCGAGCACAAAGAACACACCGCAATTCGCGCGGGACCGGTTTCCGGTAGATATTCTTTTTTGCCCGTGCATTTATTTTTCACGTTCTTTTTTTTTCATTTTTGCCCGTTGTCCGACCCGTTTTCCTAAGCCCTCCGCGCTGTCCTCCACCCTGGCGGCCGGCTGTTCTCCATCCCTTCTATTCACACCGAGCTTTTACCTTTGATGAATCACGCTGGAATTACCCGTTTCATTCGCCGGACCAACCGGATAGCTGGTGCTGCGGGGGTGAAAATATAGACGGCGACAGGAAAAGGGGCATCCCAAGGGAACGAGATTGGCTGGGAGAGACCGTGGGCCACCCACCCGTCGATATTCCTGCGCGTATAACGAGGCAGAAGGACCGCGCCACGGATCCATTCACAGCCTTCGGCTTGCCGGAGATTCTTTTTTGCCCACCTCGAGACGGAATATCAAGCGGGAATAGAAAATTCTCACCCGCTCGCGGAATACGACTCCGGCTTCGTGCCCTCCGTTCAACGCGTTCGACTGGTAATCCATACCGAGGCGCCGTGGTTCTATCATTAGCGAAATGTGGATTTGTTGATCATAATTAACCTACGAACGTGGTTGCACATTTGATACCATTAGAAGATGGACATTCGTTGTGACTGTGCTTGTTACTTGTCAGGTTTCAAAGAGGTTTCAGTACAATCTGTAAGGAGAATAGTTAATATAATAAATTATTGTATCAAGTGGTACGAAAAACGTTATTAATTTAATGCAAGGAAAATTCCTTGGAGTCTGAACATAGGTAAATTTATACTACTTGTTTCACTGCGAATGGAAATATTGACTGAGTTATACTACTTTTGTGGATGTTGGCTGGCTTGTATTACTAGATGTCTTGACATTGACAGTTTCATACTACTTGTATTGTTAAGTCGCGAGACTGTCGGTTCGCGAATGTTCCGGATCTGTGCCCGGCAAATTAATCTTGGGCCAGTAGTTCGAATGATTTGATGATATAAGGACGCAAAAGACAATAATCGATTCGCATTAGAATAAAATACGTTAAATGAAGCGTTTCGTCCCGGACCTGCTATTGGATTCATCGGTAAGGCTGATCTAGCAGGTCCTGCCTTATACGCGCGCAGATGATGAAATGATGCGATTCCGTACGCGAGGATCTTCACTGATGCGATCCCGTTAGTCGGATGTTCCAATCGTTGGACAACGAACTGTCACGATGCAAGTTACAAATATTAAAAATGATTGACAAGACAACGGCTCGTGCGTTGTCTTGTCTACCCGAGGACTGGAGAGTGTCGCAACGCGGCGTTAGACCGTAAACTCAACTGACGGACGCGGTTTCAAAGCGATGTTCGTCAGGCTTCTCGAGCAGAAGATAAGATGCACTGATTGGTTCCTGCAGAAAGTTGCATTTCCCAATCAGCACACTTTTGATAATTAGGACCTCCTTCCTGTAGCTCTGGACGAGGCCCTGGGAAGGAGGAGTGGGGCGATACCTAAACTCGGGTGACGACGGTCTCGGTAATTCGACACCGTACTTAACGGTCGCGGAGGTCCCTCGGAAGGACTAGATTTATGACACCTTGTACTTTCAAGAGTGTAGAAAGACAAAACATTAGGCCAGATGCCTCGACTGGTCGTCGAATGATCCTGGTTTGTTTAATCCTCTATGACGGTGTTTAGGCACGAACGGACCATAAATATTAACCGAAAGAAATCCACGTGTATGGTTCATACGCGACGGAACATCTATGGATATTGACTCAGTTTTTTTTTATTAAGCTATGAAACCCCACATGGGATTATTAGCAGCATGCACATGGCTGTGCATGCTAACCTTACAAGGACATCTTATAAACTAGAATTGAACAATATAATGAATATTTTTTAGTACAATATTAATATTAGAGATATAAGCAGTGGGACTTCAGGAATGTATGTATATAAAATGGGGGGCAAAGAGTGGGTCCGCACAAAAAGGAATCTATTGTATAGGGTGGAAAGTATCCCTTGATGCAAAGTTTGCAAATCAAATTACTTCTGTTATTATCATAAATCGGACAATGCCATAATACATGATTGGGATCGGCAATAAGACAACCACATGGACAGCTTGTATCATCAGCAAGTTTAATCTTAAAAAGGGAGGCCCTCAGTTGGTAGTGACCAGATCGAAGTCTATTAACATTGACTCAGTTATACTACTTGGTAATATACTATTACTTGGTTGAGTAAGCTATACAACTACGTCTTTGGACACTTATTAGGTTATACTACTAGATGTCTGGCCAGTTATTACGTTATACTACTAGATGTGTCGCTATTGACTTGTTTACACTACTTGGTCAAGCATTGACTGGTTCGTACTCCTTTTCTGGGATTCGACTGACATATACTACTTACCCAATCACTGACATTATCCAGCTTTGTTCGTGTTCATAACAAAAATTCGGACTGTAAGCGATTAAGATGTCACTTGTGAATAATTATCGATATGTACCACATACCGATTTTTCGTACCTACTATTTCACAGGAGCCAGACTTATTCAACGGATCTGGCCTCGGATCGTCTTGTTCCGCGATTTTCAACGCTACCAAACATATCCCACTTATCCTGGCGTGACGTAGATAATTGTCCGCGAACGATTGTTCGATAATAAATCTTCATTATGAATATAAAACACAATTGGTCGAGCCGTCGAGCTTTTCATAAACTCCAGCATACTACTCCATTATGCGTGGCTCGATGAAAGCGTATTAACTTGGCGAGAGCGTGCTTAACGGGCAAACGCATTCGCATGTTCGAGTGTCTGGTCGACAAAGGATTCTATGAATTTGTACATGGGAGAGCAAAACGATACAAAGAACATTTTCGGAATTATAAACGTAGGAATTGCCACGAGGTTTCCTAGAGGAGAAAAACTCCCAGAGGAACAAAGCACTTTGCATGACAATGGCCACGGTGTTCTGAATACGCGCGTATTAAACAAGTGAAACGCGCCAGAAATTCCTCTGACAATCATCGTGTCCCTCGCTGCTCCTCTCGTAACTCTTGCCATCCGTATCGAACAAAAGTTGAACCGAAACGGGTTTGGTATCGCGACCGCCGTGTGCCTCGATAACAAACATTCGGGATCTGTGCGATACACAGTGTACAGCAGCGCCGCGTTGCTCTGCTGAAACATATAAATGTCCTATTGAGCAAGATAAAAGACATTTTCCTGTTTATTATCCGGCCCAGCGGATCGTGAAATCCGATCGCGAGTTAAGAACGTACGCGCGTGCGCGATCTCGGCACGGTTGGTTTAATTCAGCCAATTCTCATCCGCTGGGCGCCACCGGTTTTGTCGATAAAATTCAATTGTGCTTACCGCGCGACAACAAAAACGAGAGAAAGCGATCCTGATCTCTTGTAAATTACTGCGGTCATTTTTTCTGTGGCCGGCCGAACGACAATTTCATTGGCCATTGTGCGCCAATAAGGGAGCGTCGTAAACCATTTTGCGAAAAAGCTGTTCGGTTGGGTGTCGCGTAATTTGTATCGCAATCACCCCGCCCCGCCGTGCATACCTATTAAAACGGCCTTTCATTTTTCATGTTCGACGCCGTTCCGCGCCGCTGCCTCGACGCTTTTCATTGGCCGAACACAGAGAGCCGGAATACGAACCCAATCTTCGTCAGAACGACTCTCTCTTCGCCGCGGTCTTTGAATTCGACCTGACTCGCGACTCGTTGCGCCCGTGAAAAACCGATACAACCGAGAATTGGCTTTCGTCCCGGTTTTTTTTTTTTGCTTATCCGGTGCAAGAACTTATCGCGTCGGACATCCGAGCACAAAGTGCTCCATCCCGTTGCCGTTGTTGAACAGGCAAATGTCGGTCGAAGAGTCGAACAAAAGACGGAAACAACGTCGTCATAAACTTGATCCTGTAAATGGTTGAAAAAAGAAAAGGCTACAATGAAGGACAGCATTGTCCAAGAAAGAAAGTAACAGAGGAAAGCTGGATACACTCTGCGAGTCGAATCCTCTCCCCTCCTCCGCGACCTCGGACTGCATAGCTGCATCCCGAAGTCACGCTACCAGGAACTTGCTGACTCGGTTGCGGTGCGTTTAAATCTTGGCAATGGGGCTTGCCCGGAGACCCACTATTTTCCCGACCACTTTATTACCTCGAATACCGTGGAAGCTCGTTAGGTAAAGCTTCGGCGAGTCACCGTCCAAACGATGATTCATCCTTGAATTACCTGGCCCGTCTACCTCCCACCTCCTTCTTTCCCCCAGCTACCCTCCGGCGAACGCCTACGACGCCAACCTGTAACTAATTGTAATCTCGTAATTATAATTGCCCGAAATTAGGGCCGCCGTCTAGATAATTTAACGAAATGCGTCTGCGGGTAGACTCTCAACAATTTGGCTGAAGTCTGGGGAACTCGTTGCGGCCCGGTACGGCGAAGGATTAGATGGCCGTGATCAAGAGAAGTATTTTGCATATTTTAATTGTGGCCGGTACGAGGCGCAGGGAACTCGGAACCTCTTCTCAACTTAGTGTTAAGTTTCCTCGTTCTGTACCTTATGAATAACACGAATGCGTTCGTGTAAAGTGACTCCATTAGTATTCGGACACTCTTAAAAATACTTGGATTTTTTTAGAACAATTGGTTTACTACATAACGTGAAAAACAATTTTGGAAAAATTGCTAATTCTGTTGTATTCTATTGAAAATTTCATTAATTTGATTATTGTATCTATCTACGCGTGTAGACATTGGCTGCCTCATACTACTTGTCTTCCTACCGATTGACCTATACTACTTATCTTATTATTCAGTCTCCCACGAATTATCTTATCGCATGTAGACCCATATTACTTGTCCAGTCATAACTGACCCCCATTATGTCTGATTACAGACCTATAGTACTTAACCGGTCATTAACCGTCACATGCTACTGTCCGACCAATATTAGGAACATTCCACTTACCTGAGTAATGATGGACATTTGTTACTTGTCTGATAAATGCGCGGGACATGTTACTTGACCGATAAATGCGAGGTACATTCTACTTATCTGACCAATGACAGTGATACGTTACTTACATACTCAACGATAGTCTACACTTTCCTGTGTGCTTTGATATAAGTTAACGACTTCCAGTTATGGACTCGTGTTTACTCGGGACAGTAAACTATATATTCCGAAGTTTACGTAATTTCAGTCCGTACAAACATCGGTATAGTTGGCGACTTGTCGATAGAGGATACTTCACTGAACATACATAGGCGGAATGTCTACTTAAATTTGCATGATTAACGAAGATATGTTGGATATAGCCGTAGATAAAGTTCTTGGTGAACTATTAATTCATCGACTGGAGTTTGGTTTACCGAGCTGTCACCTGCCCAGCCTATCGCACCTATACCTGTCATCGATCGTCTAACTCGGCTAAAGTTACACAGAGACGCATGGTTGCCCGTGAGCAATATGGATGGTAATAGTCTCCCGTGACGTAGAGAGGAATATTCAACGCTCTAGGTAATAGTTTGGACAATCGATAGGTGTCTCGCCATGGCAATTCCCAGTATCGTAATTTCTTCGATGGATTGAACCGAATGAAATTTTTAGGAAAATGCCGAGCTATTTCCACACCGATTTCCTTCATTTTCGTCAAACATAGTGCTCCGTTTATTGATCCCCTAAAAGAATTTTCTGACAATTAAATTTCAAATTAAATGTAATTATCTTAAAGAATTTTTCTTACAGTTATGGTTTGAAGTTGCAGGCCTCTTTATAATTTATTATGCTGATTTTTCGACGTTCAAAACAATTTATTACACAGGTTTGATTAACTATTTTTTTGTGCTAGAATAAGGAAACGACTGACAATGGTGTATTATAGTACTATAAACATAACAAAGATCTCCGAAAATCATTAAACGCCAAAATGTCCACAGAATCGCAAAAACTTCATAAAAGTGTAGAAATTGGTGATTCGGTGTTTCGGTGTTTTATGGTGGGACGTGACACGCCATTGTTGTTTTGATTCAATGAAGATATCAAACTGGAGAATTGATATCACAGAAGATTAAGGGACCGCCATCGAACGGGGTTTATGGAGCGGTGGAAATAAAGTTTGGCGCAACGAGAGGAAGCGGATAAATAACAGGTCGTTGGAGTCAGAACCGATGGTCCATTTCCTTCGTTTGCAATTCATCAGCGTCCAAGTGATCGTTGGCGAGCGATACTCTCCCCATGGTTTTTTGTCAAAACTATCACGGGTTGCCTTCGATTTTTACGGGATATAATACCCATCCGTTCTCTGAAGGTTGATCGCCGCTCGTTATTTCATTTTCAGATTTTCCGACGGAACGAGCAGTCTTCTGATTATCGGAGCGGCGTCGCGTCGCAGGGCGTCGTGCCACGGTAACGGGGTCAAAGCGATGTTCACGGCAACGTGTTGCCTCCTCCGATGGTTTTCCCTCTTAATGAATTTTCATGATCTTTCCTTTTGTGGCCGGCGCTTGGCTCGGCACGACTCGACTCCGGTCCCACGGAATTATTGAAATTTTTCGACTTCCATTAATGCCGCGCGCGGCCATTACGCTCCTCCGCATTTGCATTACACAGGCAACCGAGGGCCCGTACTGCTTCCGCCCGGCCAAAGGCTCGAGTCGCAATTAGATTACACGGCTTTCCGTGTTTTTGTTACGAGTCACCGACGTTCGAATTCGAACGTTCCGGCAATTCCCCTGGCCTGGTCTAATGTAATTGGCCCGATCCGATGTCACAACATTTTTCGAACACAAAGGCACGCAACGCTCTCCGTCGGGAGAGATATCCTTTTGTTCCCCTTTTTTTTCCGGGCGAGAAAAAAGAGTCGACATTATCTGTTATTTACGCCACCGGCTACCGAACCGGCATACGTATCGCCGATTTCACGGACATCCGAAGCAATCCTGCCTGCGTCTCCGAAGTCGTCGCATACGGAAACCTACGAGTAACGTTCGCACATTTTTTTTCTCCCTCTCGGAAACTGCCAGGCTGAATTCCGCACGTGTCATGAAGGGACCCGCCTCGGTGGACCCGGTCTACACCGCGCTCGAAAGAATGGTTGACTTGCCTCTATAAAGTCGGCGAAACCACAGTATGTGTCTGACTGCGAGCGAGCCGCTCCCTCTGTGCCTGACTAACGAGGAATATCCGTTTAGTGTCCTCCCCAACGATTTCTATGCAGCCCCGCAAATTCATAGATCCGGTGGAACTCGAGGGAAAGTCGCCGCTCCGGCAGAAGTAAATCAGATTCGCAATCGCGAATTGTTCGTAAGGGAATTTTCTTTTGAATAACGCTTTCCAGGAGTTTTAATGAAAACAGTACTCGTGCTCATGTTATTTGACAAATCCATAGAACATGAGTTTTAAGCGACTTTGTTTATACTGGAATTTGGATTTTATTTATTCATATGAGACATACCATTTCATATTATTAAAAAATCGTTGAATGCTATCGGCGCTACGGTTCGATCGTTAAAGATCGATAAAAAAAAAATTGTTGGAAAAAGTTCTCCTTCATATTTAAACATTTAATAGTTACAACTTTTGAAAATTATATTTTATCAAATTAAAACTGTTTTATTTTTCTTACAGACGCAATTTATTAATCTTGAAAATGGTCCAAATTGTAACCAAAACGTCGATTATATAAAATTAGCAAAATTGCTTAGTTAATTTATTATTTTTTGTGTATTTAACGATCGAACCGTAGCGCCGATAGCATTCAACGTTTTTTTATTAACAATATTACGATCGATATAAATAAGTTTATTTGCATTTCATATTATGTTCCACTTGTCTGACCACTGGTTTTCTCATTCTACTCGACTAAACATGTAATACGTAAACATCGGACTTTAAAATCATCACATCTAAACATGTCAAATATTACATATTTACTTGTCGGACTTGATTCATTTCTTCATATCATATTGCACTGCACTGACCACTGGCTGTTTCGATCTACTCGACTGAACACAAACCCTATAAAAATCGATGATAAGATCCCTTCATTTTATGTACCACTCTTTCACTAAACACAAACGCCAGAGATATCGTGGTAACTTGAAAATCTTCGCGTTTAAACCACCGAGAAACAGGTATCCTTTTCGATTTTCCCTGACGAAGGAGCGTTATTACTTTTAGCCGACCAAATATCGGTCTCGAGGCGAAGATCGGAGATTGGCGGGGAAGCGTACGCGATAAAATCGGCGCCGTTTCTCTTTCCTGGCAAGTTTAGTATCTCTGGCCCGGCACGGTTGCACACGGCGGCAGTCGGCGCGGCGTTTCCGAACTGAAGTCTGTCCGGTGAATGTAGTCGCATCTTGCCCGATAGGGGCGTGTCCCTCGGCGAATCTCGTTTCCTTTGAAGCGTTATACGAACGCTGTGGAGAAAGATACCGAGAGAAAGGTTAACGGGGAAATGGGCGCTCGGCTGGATACTCTCGTGCTCACCCGAAGCGAACGGTTCTAGCGGAATCAAAATTTCACGCAAATTCGCACGAGTATTGTGGCTCCGGCGTTAGTTTCGTCGGATCGTTCGCCTAAATGCTTGGAGCGAATCGAACCTGTTATCCTCGTCTTGGGACGAACGCCGGGACGGAAACGATCTGTATTGGCACTGCTCAGCGATGCTGTAAAGTTTTACATCTATAATAAAATTTTAGGGCTCCGGAATTTCCCGCGATTCCATCCGCCCGCGCGTAAATCACGGGATTCTACCCGCAGAAAAATCGTGGCACGCGTAAAAATATTCGATCACTTCGCCCGCAGAACGGTTCTTATGGCGAGAACGGTTGTGGCTTAATGCATCCCCGTGTTCCGGTCGAAAAATACGTTTCCTGTCGTAAATAAAATGAAACTTCTCGTCGCGATAGGTGAACAATGGCCCGGATATGGGTGTTTCAGAGATGTTCCCGAGTAATTTTTTACCCGGATAGCGACGAA
The DNA here is from genome assembly GCA_916610235.2 of Lasioglossum morio. Classification (NCBI taxonomy): domain Eukaryota; kingdom Metazoa; phylum Arthropoda; class Insecta; order Hymenoptera; family Halictidae; genus Lasioglossum; species Lasioglossum morio. The sequence goes on along the minus strand of OU744328.1, from coordinate 8,467,463 downwards.
TCGTATGCATAGGACGCCATCAATTTGTCATACCAATGAAAATTCACGTGTGTTCCTCAGGGTACCGCAAAATGCATTTTCCGCGGCGCCCTTTTTCCTCCGACGTTATAAATCTTCGTATTTCACGGCGGCTCGGTAAAAACCTTTTCGAGTCCTCCGACATCAATTTCTTCGTACCCATTTATGAACCGGTGAAAAAAAATTCGCTCGCCCGCGTTCGCAACATTCTCTCGCGTAATAATTCGTTTGATCGACACCGTACCTATTTTTAGTAATGCGACGGAGTTGAACGAGAGGAATGACACTTTGCCGATCGTAAATGTGCCTCGCAGTTTTGTAGAAACGGAAGTGCCGTAATCCACGTCTAGTTCACCGCGAATTCACGACTTGTTTTTACACGGACCGGCTATTATTCTTCGTTTCTACATCATCCGGCCATTACGATCCACACCTACTTCGCCCGACCATTCAGATGCGGTTCTACTTCGGCAAACTGGTGTGATCTACATCCACTTTCTCCCCGCTACTGTACTTTTACTCCGTCCAACTATTGTTATTCGCAACTGCCTCGTTTCACATGGTAACGCGAGCGATAGTTCCCGATTGCCTCGTCTGACCAGTGCGGCCTTTATCTACTTGCTCGGTTCACTCTCCAAGTACCTCATCCAACAATAATTCGTTTTTACCAAGATGCTAACATTATTACCCTCTTCCACATTTATCTATCTTTATCACCAAGTCTTATTTCCTAACTTGTTCAATCAGTATGCTCACGCTTATCTTCTCAAATCGCTGCGTCATCAACTATCTACCATTTTATTCACGTGAATGAATGTTGTCAGAGTTCTCGCAGAAAATCATTGGCACGCCAGACGCGCAACGGCCACCTCCCTGCGCTTTAGCATCGTAAATCTCAATGGATTCTTTTATGCAGAACAACAAAGCACGTCGAGGCAATATCGGTACGTGTCGCCCGACGCTAACGGGGCAAGTATTACGAACGACAGAGGGGGCTGAAGCCGTGAGAGGAGGGACGGTGGGGGCGTAAAACGATGAACGAGGGGGCAGGAACGGCGCGGTTGAACGCGAACCAAGGAAAAATGCAGTGATAGTAGGAGATTTATGCAGGGCTGCAACGGCTAAAGAACTTTCGAACACTTTCTTCGCTTAAAACGCGGCTGCGGACGAGATTACGTGGAACTGCTCTTTCGAATTGAAACTTACTCCCCCGCGAATCTCGCTCGAAAACTTCCCAATATCTTAAAACATTCTCTTTAAAGTATATCTTATTTGTCGTCGGATCAAGCGAGAAACTGTCGACTAATCAAAAAGAATATGAAAGTAAATTTCATACTATGATGTAAATCGATAGTTCCACATGTTATGATATTCTAGTTATCTATCTATATGCTGTATTATCTTACTTGGTGGACTAACCAGAGTTCTATTGTTCCTGTCTGTCTATTGGCAAGCAAGATTTACTTATCTTCCTACAAATTGACTTAATCAACTTGTCTAGTCATCGATAGTCATCTTCCCTTTGTCCATGGCGATTAGTATTCACTCCAAGTAGATAGAAATTGTCAGAGACAACAGTCTGATCAATAATGGCATTCAGTTTTTCCGAACTGTCACGAATTCATTTGTATTTATTTATTTGTACGAAAATTGATGTCCGTATGATATACGATCTTCACCCTCGCATAAAAATAGATACAGTTACTATTTTTCGTCAGATGAATTAATTTTCATCATTCGGGAGCGTCAACGACGCACAGTGGGCGAGAAAGCAATCTTTGTGGCCAAAAATCTGCCTACAACTCAGTTTTCCACCGATTCAATTGGAATTTTTTTTTAATGTTCGTGAAGGTCTATATTTTGATGACGTGCTGCGCAAAAATCGTTATCAAGAATCCTTATCTACAAAACTCAATAAGAAGAAAGTGCAAAATTCTTTGAAAGAGCTATCGATCACAGTTAATGTTGTCAAACAGGGAGCTGGTACATCAAATACTGGGAACGTGGCCCGTACTTTCTTCAGAAAAGCCGAATCAGTTGCTGCAGTGACTGGATTAAACGCGGTTATTATCACAAGATTACATTTTATCACAAGAAAGCTGATTCTGTGAAATTCAAAAAATATTGTTCGGAGACAGCTAAATTGTGCATTCAAAATCCATGGTATAAACTACCTCCATCAGTTCATAAGGTACTGCAACATGGAAGTGAAGTACTTCCTACATTTGAACTGCCAATTGGTTTATATTCAGAAGAGCCACAAGAGGCAAATAATAAAGTCTTCAGGAAATCACGAGCTGAAAACTCCCGAATGTGCTGCCGCAAAAAGACAAATATAGACATTATGCAGCATATGTTATTATTATCCGATCCACTTATAAGCTCTCTAAGAATAAAGGATGGCAAGCACAAGGAAGTTCTTTCGGAAGAAGCAAAAACGCTGCTGTTGAATCAATAAATTAATGGTAAGTCTCATAATTGCCGAATGTAATTCTGTTCAATTGGTAATTCTCAGGGCCAGATTTACAGTTTAAAATTTTGCGGTTTAGGGTTAAGAAGCGTCGGCAACTCAGCTGGGACATGCAAATTTATGGTATGGGCGGATGAAGTATCGGAATTATTGAGTTTTGTAGATAAGGATTCTTGATAACGATTTTTGCGCAGCACGTCATTAAAATATAGACCTTCACGAACATTTTTTAAAAAATTCCAATCGAATCGGTGGAAAACTGAGTTGTAGGCAGATTTTTGGCCACAAAGATTGATTTCTCGCCCACTGTGCGACGCCTCGTAGCATGGTGTCTTCGCAGATACAGTGAACTGTGCAGAATGTCTCGATTGTTTTATGCTCAGTCATTCGACATCATTCGTTCACAAGTCACTTCGGAATCCGACCTGGCGTATACGTACCAAAATTCGCAGGTGACCCGAACAACACTCCCTCGGCATTGTTTCCAGTTCGCCTGCGAGTTCCGCGAACATGTTTTCCCCAGTAAATTGATGGAAGCGCAAATGCGTCTGAATCTCGTTATAGATAGCCGCGTTACAACATGTCCTGAAACTTCTAGTCGCGCAGTTGGAAAAGAGAATTTCCAGGGGAAACCAGTTCAACAGTGAAAAGCACGTCGTCCCACCGGAAAAATGAAGTATGCGGAAACTATCGCAACTACGAAATTTGCTTCTGCAATTTCAGTAATTCTACCCCGTCTACATACAACACATTTCCATACTCACGAACAGGAATGTTCAACCATGTGTTTCTGATTTCTTTCATATACATATTAGATGATATGCAAATACACGTCAATGTGAATTCAATTGATTCATGATATTCTGTTTTCAATTAATACAAAGGAAACCCGTTATCGAGTTAACAATTACGTAATTATCAAACTGAAATTTAAAACAGCAAAACACGTGCAATTAATCGAAACAATTGATCTTTCAGAATAACATACCTGTTTATAAATAGTACCGCTTTACATGTAAACTTCTACCAGAGAGTTTAATACATATTTGCGCTACCTTTAAAAATATTCAACAATTCTGTTGCGAATAAAATTGCCAAAACAAATTATCGGGCAGTTATTAAGTTGAAAACGGTTACGAAAAAGTTATCCGTCAGTTTTGAAAATGTTATTGAAACAACTACTAATCAGAGACGCTCTTATTGCGAATATTAATTTGTCGGAGGAGTAGGGGCGAAAGCATTAAATCGATCAATAAATTTTCATATTTCCAGGTAACAGGAAATTGCGCGACCTCTCGAGAAGATCGACCTTTGATGTCATTCGATGACGAACATCAAAGCTAGTTGCGAGATATCGAGGCAATATTAAGATAGGAATCTTCGAGGTCTCTTTCTCGAGAAACGGAATATTTCAGCGTCATAGCGTGGCCCCTTTCCGCGGCGAAACAGCTCCAACTATTTTCCGGAGGAATTCCATCCGCGGGTATATATTATACATACGTACGTATATATTCCCGGCAAAAAGCGTCGCGTCTGCGACGACGCCTCGAATTCGACAAAAATTTCGTCCGACGCTCGGCGTGCCGCGAGAGCCTCGGCCGACAGAGATTTTTCGCGAAATATTCCGCAAGATATTCCTCGCTATAGAACTGTCCGAGCGGAGTTGTCGCGAGCGGACAGTTCTTTGCACTGTGACCGCATGTAGGCTAAACCTGGTCACATCTGTATGCGCAACCAATATATACAAGGTGTCTCGATTAAATCACCGCGGTCTCGACTCTATGTATTCTTGTACGAATAAATTATTGCGATCATAGTTGTACATGTAGCACTGGAAAAATTTTAATGATATTTTTTAACGAGATTTAAACGTAGTTCTTTTCAATTAAATCTTTTTTTAGTTATTCTTTTAAAGCATGAAGAACGAATCCAACACCATAACATTTCGATCATGCATTCTGGAGATATTTGTGTCTGAATATCTCACATTTCAGACTCTCATAATCGTCTTTTCATGTTCTAAAAATATATAAAAATATACCCATTCTTTCATTGGTATTTGTGCCTACCTTTTTAGACAGTGTAATTATATTCTGAAAAGTTTTTAGTAATTAAAATAGTGCATAAGGCAGGTATTTGGATCTCAGTTAACTGACACACACTGTATATATACATAGATATATGTATGTAGCGTGCAGGAGTATGCTCACACATTGGCCGAGGCTCACAAACGACAAACGACTAGACAATGAAAACGGAAGGCATTATTGCAAATTCACCGAATGCCGGACTGTCTGTGAAATCCCACAAAACCGAGTTGTTCCGCTCACAAATCGGCCTGAAGATACTTTATATGCTCGCGCAGACTTTCGAAACCGCGCGTGCATACGGACCCGTCGTTTCATGTACATGGTTCGCCTCCTATATTCTCTCGTCTATTTTCCGGATTACGTCTAAATTTTTCCCTCTTTACCTTCACTAGCATGACGTTTTATGGGAAAATTCAGTTGGTTTAATGGAGGCATCGGTCTTCCGAGCGACGCCATTAAATATTTAACTACTTTCCGCGCGAGTTAGTTCCGCGAATATTCAGAAGAACACGCGATCGATCAAAGTTCGACCGGTTGAAGACAGATTTCGTGATGCCCGGATGTGTTCGTCATGCATGGTCTTCCATTAAAAATTAAACAATTTTTTACAATTTACAATTACTTGACTGCTCGTAACAGAATACTACTCGCCTTATCGTACTGTTTCATCGCTAGTATTTCATTTTACTTGTTTGTCCGCTCGTTATCTATCTTTCTGACCTTGTTAATGACCAGAATAAAATCGTTCACAGGAGCACACTTCCGATGCATAAGGTTCACCAGCTCGTGTAAAATTTTTATCGGTGTGTGCGCCGATCGCAATTCGTCTCAGGCCGGTCATTTATTCCGGTCGCTTCTTGCAAAATCCCCGAGCCCGCGAACAAACCAAATCAGACGGTACGTGCAGTCAGCAGAGGGCGAGACGACGTTGTCGACGAGGATGACGACGGACGAACGTCGTGAAACGTCGTGAAGCGCCGACAAGCTTTGAAAGCCGTACGAGCCCGCTTGCCTTTAGAAGCTTGCCGCTGACGCAGCGATATTCCATACGCGAGAATCATCTGGCGAATTCTCTCTCGGCTCTTTTCCGCTTCCTTGGCCTACGTCTTCTCGTCTTCTCGCCTCCTCCGCGCCACCTCGTCCTTCCGTACCACCTCCTTCGTCTCTCGATCCCCCCTCCCCACATCGACTCCCTCCTCGGAAAGATTCTCGCCCTCGTTTTTCCTTTTCTCCGCGGACCATCCACCACAGTCTGTAATTGACTGGAGGCTTCGACAATCTGCTCCTCGAGAGCCACTTTGATGCACCGTTTTTCTACGAGTTCCGCGTCCATCCTCCTCCCTACCCATGCGCCACGAGTAAAAATCAATTTTGATGGCGATGGAAACGCGCGAGGTTGTTGCCTCGGTCGCCTGTAAAGACCGTGCCAAGGAAATCTTCGAGGAAAGATTGAACGCTGCGAGAGATCTGCGAAGCTTGCGAGAGCTTCCCTTTTTCGCGACAGGGTCGACGATCGTTGGAGATAGAGGCTCTTTTGTCTGTTCTACGAGACTGCATGCTTTACCTTGCTTCTGTGACCACTACGTCAATTATTCTACCTACCTGAAGGCTTGTTGTCTTGTTCTACTTGTCGGAATAATGATTAGGGGTCTGATTGTGCTTGGCTGATCACCGATCGATTCAACTCACTTGTTTCGTACGATTGTGCGTACAATAAATAACCAATATCTACTGCTTAGAAATTTATGTAAACATACAGATTCGTTATCTAATTTATCCCACGGACAATGGAGATTTTTATATAAATATAATTGGCGATGCTTCAGGGAATTCACATGAGTAATTAATAATTTTTAAAAATTTACTTTTGATTATATTTCGTAAAGATATTCTTAGTCTTTTCGATATCCCCAATGATATCGATTAATTGATGATTTTGATCCCACTTAAATGATGATCCGGGTCAACGTAGACCCAAGCGCAGCCGTCGGAGGGTAAAACAAACAGTAGTATTGTATTACCTAAGGAACACTTCCCAACCCTCTTTACTAAAAATTTCATAACATTGTCAGTAATGTAAAAAAATCATTGTTCCATAAATAGCAAATTTAAAAGATTAATAAAACCTGAATAATAAAAATATTCAGTGATAAAGGTATCTAATATCTCGCTATACCTAGCGGGTAAATGAATAAAAGTCCATTGTACTGCTTTTTAGTCATGTGATCGCCGAAAGAAAGTCGACGGATTTCCCTTTGAGATGTGAAGCCTGTCCGTGTAACCGACAGTCAAAGCGTCCCATGCACTGCCTGAAAAATCCTATATTGCTATTTTGATAATCAAATGTATGGAACAGAGGAAGGATTGAGGCCAAGGAAGCCTTTGAGCTATTTTTTCAGAAAGTTTCCAATTGTTCGATATCGTTTTCCGCTTTGTCTGCTCGAATTTCCAAAATAACGAAAACACATCGTATGAATTACAAAATTTTCAAAGTACTCTATCTGGAAATATCTATTGGCTAAATTATGCGCTCATAAATATGTAATCTCCGCTGATCCCATGAGTCTAATTCTGTAGTTCTATGAAATTTAGTCCGCTTCGTGGAATACATACGTGGAATAACGTGGCGTTCACATTAAAAGTACGTACAAGAAAGTCAAAACGTCGACGGAGGTGCGGTGCTGGTCAAGCGATAACTTTCGGTTATCTTTTCTTAAAAGTTTTATATTAAAAATTGCCCATCTCTGCCGCATAGACAAAGGCTACTGATCGTTTACTCGATTGGGTTAATCAATGTCTCCGCGATCGAAACTGCAAGCCCACCAAATGATTCACGCGCGTCCGAATCTCGTTATTTCGCGTTTGATCAGCGCGCGATGTTTTTAACGCCTAAACGGGTTACGTGATTAGCTCGACGCGTACCACACGCCGCAAACTGCATCTAAATTGCTTTAAAACAGTTCGAACTGCACCCATGCCCGTGTCAATTTTGTTGCGGGTCGAATAAATACTGCCGCACGGTCCGGCGAATTTGTAAGAATTTTTTTAAACAAATCCTGTCGCACGAATTGTTAGCGAAACATTTCACAAATATCGAAAATTTGACAGTCGCCGGTCGTTCAGCTTTTTCAACACGTTCTCGCCGTAAAGCAGTTTTCGAAACAGCGTTCAATATGCATTTCCCTTTGGCTGGAATTCGATTTTTGACACCAGATTAATTTTCTATGTTTCTGTGTTTTTCCATCAACGAATAGTATGTTGATTAGTCATCATATTCTGGTCAAAAATCACATATTGATTAATGTTGAAATGATTTAATAGTGAAATTGGACATGTAAAATAAAATTGGAGATCTGAACAATCAGCTTTGCACTTCAAAATAATAAAACTGTAGAGTGTAATAGTATTTCTTGACTAAAATTCTTAATAACATTTCAATTCTAAAATCCGACATTTCATATGCAATAACTTAATAGATCCATAAACGCATTGATAAAAAAATAGCCTTCGATTTTTCAATTTTAACTCGCTCGAAAGCCTGATAGCACCGACACCGTTTATACTTGTCAAAAAGTTGACGTAGACTTTATCATCATCTGTCACAACGGATTTCTATATTTTTTATATGGCAGAAACGTGAACATTTTCACAGAAAAAATTTGGGAACGTACTATTAAAACGCCTATTAAGGAGGTATTGTAGTGTGGCATGCCTTTTCGTGTTTATTCCGTAGAACAAAATTATACTGAGAAAAGAGAAGTTCTCCTCCGGTACGAGGGACGCTGAATCTCGTTTTCGGCGCTGGTACTAGACTGGTCATAAATTCCCAGGACGGTTTAATAATTAATGGTGAGGCCGTTATGGAACAGAGGCGGCGGACACGTCGAAGAGGAGGTTGTCGAGCACGTAGAGGGCTGTGAACGAGGTAAGACGAATCACGGGGGTGATGCTCCGGTAGGGACTCCGTAAAAATTTTACAGTCCTCGGTTCTTTTCGTTTACGATTGCCCAGAAGGATTGATTCGTCGTTGCGTTTTTCGATCTCGCCGCGACCCTGCCAAGATTCCAAGGAATTACGTGTTCACCGACGTCGTAGCTCGTCGAAAGAAGAACAACCATCGACGCCCTAACCCTTCGGGAAGCACGTATTCTTCCCGCGGAATTTTATCGGCGTCGACGTCGGCGTCGGTATCTCATGAAACATACATTTCAAGACCGATCGATAAATTACTGCATTACCAGAGAGGGAAACAGAGAGAGAGAGAGAGAGAGAGAGAGAGAGAGAGATGCAGAGCGGAATTATGTCTTAATCCTTTGATTCACGGAAGCGTGGAACGGCGCGTGGGGGCAGAAGGGAGTTGGGACGGGGGGTTTTGGAAGAGTATAATCGGATCGCGACAAATCGAATTTCATACACAAAACAGGCCTCCCATGTTCGCACAGACAAATTTTCGGATATAATTTCCCATACTATTCTTATCCGCGAATTCTGTCACGGCGGACGGGCGCAAATTGAATGGAAAATGTCAAGGGATTAATCGATAGATGTTATGATCACCTGTGACGCCGATTCGAACGCTAGTCCTTCGATGGTTGATTTACAAATACGACGAAGCTGGGCTTAATTTTATTTATTATACTCCTACTTCGACTGCTTTCATTTGCGTCCTCCTTGAAGTGAGAAATTTTTTTTTCACCTCTTGTTGCCATATATTGCCAAACATTTGTAACAAATTTAAATTGTAGAAACATTTGATGTAATGAAGCAAGTCAGTCTTTGTTTCCTATTTCACTTATTTGACGAACAACATACTACTTTAATACTATTGGCCAGTACTTGCCTGACAATTGGCTGACTTATTCCACATGTCAGAGCACAGACAGACTCAATCCACTTTTCCTATCACGGACTGCTTGATAATGCTTGCCAGACCACTAACTGCTTAAGTAACGGGTACAAATTGAATGAAAAATGTCAAAGGATTAATTGATCGTTATTACGGTCACCTGTGACGGCGACACGAATGCGAAATTGATTCATCGAGCCAGGAATCGTGTCGACATGATAAATTGTCGGAATAATGGTAATTAAGATCCAGTTAACGTGTAATTTCAGGCAGTCTGGGAGGCAGGGATCATGGGCGGCGTTCGAATTAATACTAATTTTCTAGTGACATTATATAAATGTCGACTCTTTCGATTCGCCGAACGTAATAATATGAATTAATTAAGGTGGAATCGAAACTGTCGTTTAAAAGCCACCACTGTGTGTGCTTGGGAATGTTCCAATTAAGTCGTGGTTTTTTGCAGAGAGTTCTTCTCGGACTTTCGCCTTCGGTTTCAAAAGAGAAACTCAATTAAAAGCGCACAGTGACTTTAAATTAATCGAAATAAAGCTCGCCAATAAATCGAATCCTTTCGGGTATACCGATCGGCGACGCCCGGGTTAAACACGAATTTTAATCGGGATCGTCCGAATCATGTTGAAATTTATCGCTGTCACGTTTTACTGCGCGACTCGACTGTTTTTGGAAAACCATTAACGTCGCCGCTTTTATTGAAATATTTCAAATTCATCCGACTGACGGGGCTTTATCAAAAAATACATCTGCCGCGCAGAATCAATTTTCGTCCCTGTCGCGCCGTCTGAAATCGTTATCAATACTGGTATATAAAAGTCTAAAAAATGGAGAACCCTGAAAGATACCGTTCACAACGAGCTTGCATCGAGCTCGATTTCATTCTATAACATTTTGCTCGAATGCGACCCAATAACTCTTTCAGTTTATACAAATAGAAATCGAAATTTACTTCAAAACTTATAGAAATCAAAAAACTGCCCCAAGAAATGGTTATATAATTCTACGGCAACAAATTTCCATAAACTGAAAATCATCATTTTATGAGTCAATTCTACAAAAATAGAAGATAGATGAAAATGAATTTCAGCGTTCAATAATTTTAATTACTCGAAAAAGCTGGAATAATATTTTCAAATTCTTCCAACATATTTACGGTTAGGTAATTCACCCAACTTTTCACAAATATTCATAAAATCGGCATTCTACTGACAAAAATGCATAAATATTCGTGTCAGTTCTTGAAGCAGAAGAAAAGCTCATTCTCAGGTTTTTTTACGATCCGTTAGGATAAAGGAGGAAAAAATGCAATTTCACAATGCCGAAGTAGGTTCTGTCGATAAAAGCTCTTTATGGGAGTCTCAATTTCGCAGGGTTCGTTATTGTTCTCCAGTCATTTTCTACCCTAATTCACGGTAACGGGAAACAGGTGATATAAAGGGAAACGAATATATTTAACCGGTTGGAAATCTTTTTCTCTTCATTTACCCAGTTACTGTGGCGAGCGGAAACGCCTGCCTTTCAGGGAGAATGGAAAAGCGCATTAAGATGAGATCATTATGCTTTTCGTTCGTCTAGTTTGCCCCGTTGACGCTCGGTTGTTTATCGAATAAATAACTATCGTTGACTTTGCATTAGCGCCAACGGGCGATTCTGAGGCTTTGCGTACCTATCAGAGACTCACGCTGATCAATATACTATGGATCTGTATATTAGCCTTCGTAAGATAAGGAGGGGTCTCAGAGACCCTCAGATTTTTGAAAAGAATTTTTAGACACCTTATTGCCACTTATGTGTTATTAGTCCTTACCTTGCGAGAGTTAAATATGCGCAATTTCAAAATGAAACTAAAAAAATTAATCTTTTTATAGCAGTTGATCCTGACAATTTTTATTTTGCATAAAAATTCACGATCTCATAATAAGTGTTAACGGATCTTCGAACAATTGACATGTGCAAGTCCGATCCGCAAATCCAATAGAGTTTCGAAACGGCGCGCCACGGGTACAATAATTTTCCTCATTGCCGCTGGAAGTCGAGGGGATGCGCGCTCGATGCTTGATAGCCTGAAAGCCGGTCGCGTTTTACAGCTGAAAGCGTTTAAACGGCCGACGATTTACACATAATGTCCGTCGGAATTATTGCGATCATCTGATTGACCACTTCGCGCGATATATTCGACGTATTAAAAGATTCGTGGGGCGCGGCGCGTGCACCCGCAGTTCCGCCTGGGGAATCGAGTTTGTTCGGCAAATATTGCCGCTAAATGCTGCTGAATATGGAAACATTTGCTAAATGCAAAATTCGTTCTATTTACCGCGTGAAAATTTCACCCGAAATTGTTGACACATATTTCCCGATTTTCGTATTAAATTCTGAGAACGTTTAATCGATCAGGCTCCTTCCGCGGTTCTGTTTCTCTTGTCGTTCGAATATTCGAAATTAAAAACGCATGACCCCTCGTGCATAATGGCAGCTTGGCCGAGGTCGACAGTTTATTTCTGTATTTTCCTTCGAACGGAGCTATCGTCGCGATTTGCCATTGCGCCCGGTAATTTATTTATTCGAACGTGTGCCTGATGTATTTATTATCCACGTAACCGGTACGATTTACAACGCGTGTGCCGTCGCGTCGCGCCGTTTGTTTGCCCCGATGCCGACTATTCACGTCGACGGGACCGTTCGCCCTGTAAAACGATGGTACCTCGGTGGTTGCACGATGAAACAACGGTTACGTTCACAAAGATATACAATTATTTATTTCATGTATTTATTCCTTTCTTTGTTCATCCTTTCCTCGGATAACGTTTTATCCGAACGCATTGTGCGGTTCCCTCTGTACAACTGGTTTTCACATTTTACCGTCATGTTAATTTTGCATCTAATCTCCGTATCTCGTCGAATACCAGTAATTCGTATTATTTCGTATCACCATAAGAAACTCTAAAGAAAAACATCTCTCTTAGTCAAATGAAACGAGTCCTTCAAGCCCACCCTTCATCCACCCATAATAGGCAAACAAATTCCCATTAACCATTCGATCTAGTTTCACGAAAAAATTCTATTCAGTTTTTCCCCTACGACCAGACCAATAGGAGGCACGAGAAACAGACTAGGATGCATCTAGCCAAATTAAAACACAATCACCATTAGAGACCGTACAATCCATCCCTGAGCCTGAGAAGAGCGAGCAGGTTTTGTGAAACTTCCCATAGACGGTGGATTAAGGAGGCTGTAATAAAAAAACGTGCTATAAGCGGCAACAGGAAACGTTTTTATCGTAGTAGAAAATCCGATGTCCGGTTTTACAGTCAAAGATAAAAGAGGTATGAGTCGTGCCGTTTCCCTGCCGAGGCTTCCAGCCGGTTTCCTTCGTTTTTCCTGTTTCCTTTGGCTGCTTCCTTCCTTCCTTCCTTCCTTCATTCATTTCTCCCTCCTGACTTCCTTCCTTCCTTCCTTCCTTCCTCCTATTCGCTCAAGGGAAGCAGGCGCTGTACAAAGACGAGAGCAGACTCGGTTCCTCAGGACGTTACGAAATCGCAGGCTGCTCGTAAAAGGATAATTACAGCAATCTCTTTTGCCGCAGGAAATGGCCGTCGTCACGTTGAATTAACAGGCCACGTTGCCAACCAACCTAGCACACCCCTGTTTACCAATAAATAAAGGAGCTGCGAAATAAACGTTTTCCCTTCGCCGCGGAACGCTATCCGCATCGATGAACATCGGCCCTCCTATCCACCGCTATGCATTTATAATTCCACCATCCCCCGAGCTACTATGCCTCTTCACCTTCTTCCTCGTTCCACCACAATCACCCCCGTCGTCCACCTTAACCTTACAAAGGTGAGAAACGACCGCCATTAATAAATTTTCGCGACGATCTGATTTATACCAATCGATTCCTTAACGTGTTCATCGCCCGGCGACCACAAAAATATGGTGAAATTGTTGCGATCTATTTAATAAATACTTTTTCAATCAAATCACATTTCAGGGACCATAAGAAAGTTTATTAATCATTGCAGAAATGAATTTTTAAAGCTCGATAAACCTGTAATTCGTGTTCTAATATCAAACATATTATACAAAAATTCTCTGGATTCCTGATTTGTAGGAAACTAAATGTTTCTGAATTCGAGTCGCGTATAGTAAAGGCAAAGGCAACGAAGCTATATTACACGCTTAATAGAACGTCCTTGTTCAATGGTACACGCAATCTAGTTATACGCTTAACAAGAGAATATTAAAACATTTTGCACAATGAAATGAAACTTGAAATGCTTGCTCTTGCGAGTACGGTGACAAGTTGTAATGATATAATATAAAATGTAGCATGCTGTATTCCGTTCAAAAGTAACCAGTTAAATGTCGTCCTAATTTGCAAACAAAGGCACATACAGATCGAATTGAGTAACCTCTTCCATTTTCGAAGTTGGTATAAAAATATAAAGAACATGTTGCAAGCAATTTCCATGGTTTCAGTGAACGAATATATATAATGAACAATGTTGTCTACAGTACTACCAAATTTGTATTTGAAATTTGCAAAAATGATTAGAAATGAAAGAGAGAAGATGGACTTTCTTTTAATAATTTATTGTTTTAATATGATGGTAGTTGAATATTATGATTTAAAACATTTCTGATTTTTCCTGCTAATAGCACGCGTCTAGGAGCGAACCTCGACTTGCAAAGTTCAAGTTATTATATGAAATCCATTTCCAAAGAGTTGCGTGGAAAATATTTTCGATACCACCGTAACTGAAGGAGATATATGTTTATCTTCTGGGGGATCATCTCGTATTCCTCAATGGTGTGCGAGGAGGGACGGACGCACAGGCGATTTATGGGAGGACACGGTGCATGTCGATTCAGCGTATACGTATACCAACGCAAATCAAAGGCAGGCCTTTATATCGAAAAAGCCACCACGACGCCGCGCGGCGTGTCGTTCGAGCCTTCGAAAACAAACGCGTTAGCAGAGATTGCTATTTTCGTTGGGGCTCCCGGAAAATATTTGTTTTACGGCGCGGACGAGAACCTCGTGTATTACCAATCCTGACGCGAGCGAGCGCGCGGCAGAACGGTATTTGGTATCCAAATAAGAAACACGAGTCGCGTCGTCTTTCTGCGCTGACATCGGCGTTACCAGTCACGGAGGATCCCTGAATTCAGTAATTCCCGTGTCTCTGACTCTGACAGTCATATTCATGACTCGTCACTGCATCGCACACACTCCCTAGCAACCGTGCGGATTGTAGAAATAATTGGTACATGGGACAGAAACGCGAAAATTGGGAGGAGAGAGCAAAAGCCGAAGAGAGAGAGAGAGAGATAGAGATAGAGAGAAAGCTAAAAGAAACAGAGAGGGAGAACGGGGACAGAAAGACGTGTTCCAATGGTGTTCGTTTCAATGGTGTTACTTGGCTGGCGCGACTTGTATCGTACGTATCTCCGAGCTGAAATTAAGGTGCAGCCAGCGCAACGGACTAATTAACTGGAAATCAAATGTCGAGTTACGCCGCTGTCTTACCGGTTGCTGGGAACTCGAGGACGCAAGAAGATTCCCGCCGCGCCTCCATTAATCACGACGCCAAGAATCGAAACGCGGGGCCCCGTAGCTCGCGACTAATTGTCAGCATTGGTAATGACGGAAGAGGAAACTTGGAGTCATTAAGTCGAGTTGTTTCTGGTAAACTGATTCCCCCGGCGCGCGGCGCTTGTCGCGGGGAATACCGTGAAATAATCATTAGGCGGAGGGAGCGCAAATAGACGCGCTTATGGGATTGACGTAAATGTGATACGTCGTGAACGCCGGCCAACGAAACGAAATCTGACAGGTGAGCCCATGGAGAATGTCATGGAGCAATGATGATAAATCGGCTGTCTGATGGTCTACCTAAAGTTAGCCGTCCATTAGGTGTATGAATTCTTGGGAAAAATCGGGAATTATAGGTAACTGGGAAACCCAGTAACAAATTTGAACATAAAACAAAGTTATAATTCGTTAATTCTGTGGATCACGAATTTATTTGTATTTATTAATTATTCATTCAAGTTGAAAAGGGATGTCCAGGTACTGACGCGAGGATTAACAATATTAACAAATATTTTCATTTTGGATCAAACCCTCTCTGATCCATTTACAGGACATCTAATTGTTAGAGATATAGCTAGCCCCGCAATACTCTTTCGTTGGGAATTGAGGTGTTCAAGGGTAGCATTCCGAGTATGGATTATTGCACCATTCTATTCATCTCTCCAAGAGCCTAACTGAGAAGTCTAACAGTCTAGAGCAGTGGTTCTTAACCTTTTTGAATTCGGGGAACACTTCTGATTATATAAAAAATTTACGGAACTCCAAAATTAATGATCCAAAAAGCAAACAAAAACATGCCGCGTAGAAATAAATATATATTATTAAATATATTTCATATATTTTGCGGAACACCGGTTAAGAACGAGTGGTCTAGAGGCGTGATTTTACCAGCAGATTAGCCCTTTATAGGAAACCTTGTTGTTTAGAGACCCAGCTTATCTCTGTCCGAAGATGCGATTTAGCTCGTAGATTATCTGGTCGTTAAAGATCTAGTTGTGAGGAAAAGCTATCGAGCTCGTCGGATATCTCTCTACGGGAAATCTAGTTGTCTGAAGGCGGAGGTTGCTCTCAAATAACTCCTTCGTGAGTAATCCATCTGTTTAGACACCTAGCTTAAACCGCAGATTATTCCTTCATGGGGAATCTAGTTGTTTGAAGATGCGATTCAGTTCATAGATTAACCTCGCATGGAAAATCTAGATATAGATCTTGTAGATAAGTGTGCAGGGACGAGTTTACGCTTCCACACGACATCCGGACACCTTGACTTACGAATTAAGTTTGTTTTGTTAAATTGCAAATGAGATGGTTTGCAGTGATCACGAGATGCTTTATGGAGCATGTTGTGGAACTTGTCGCACACAGCTGGACATACTATGGCAGAATTTACTCAGAGCAATTTTCTGCAACTCCGAAGCTGGAATAGTTCAGTGCAGGCTATAATTTTTCAACTTTGTTGTAATCGTACAAATAAAAGGAGAAAACGCGAAAGTTATCAGCTGACGAAACGACTGGAAAATTGCGTTCACTGTTCTCTATAATCATATCGCCAGTCGCAAGGATCGTAACTACAGAGAACGACTATTATAGTTCTCTTTCATTAAACTTACATCGACATTAAAGGGATATGCGACAAAATTATCGGTAGATCGATTTACTGAAATAACTAAGCGGACTATACGTTGTGGAAATAGTGCGGAAGAAATAAGAATTTATTCTCTTCTATGGGAAATGAAGTAAATGATGGGCAACGAAATGGGACACTTAGAAACGTCGTATACGAGATTGAAGCGCCTGCAATGATCGGTAGTTACACAGCGTTGTAAAATCGGATGGCTCGTGGTTATTGCGATGTAACCGATTATTGAATTCTGGGAAATGAAAACCCACACGAATGGCGAGATAGGGGCTGTTCCTTGCGTTTATACGGTCTCATCCATACATGACGATTGCCTGCTTCCAGAACGGTGTCGATTGTTTTAATGGCTCTGAGTTGACAGTGACTTCGTCAAAAATATTCTTTTATCGGTGTCAACACGAGGTAGATAGTATAATATAAAGAAAGAATTTACCCATTACCATTATTAGAACGTTTTCAATAATCCTATTCAATTTTATAATCTTAGTCATCATTTTCGCCAATTTTCTGCTTTTGTTCTAGCGAAACAATGATTTTCGTCTAGATTAAAACGTTCTCTCTCTCTCTTATATATTATTCGTTTCAGTCTACATAAATGACTCAAATCATTGACACTTTTCAAACAGCTTTACTATTTCGTACACTATCGTAGCAGTATCTTGTGCGAAGAGATTTTGGAGAATTTTGTCGCAGATTCCAGCGCAAGCGCGGTCTACATTGCGATCCCGTCCTTAGCAGCGCAATGCTTCGTCGCTAACCTATTCAAAACACGTTTATCGGCAGCCGCTGTTATCTATCCACCTCTGGCCTTCCATCAACAGAAGCAAAGTACTCGCGAGTTCCTCCAACAATTCCCGCATAAACATTGTCGCATCGTCGAACGCGTCGAACCGCTCGCTCCGGGGAAGTTCTTGCGCGTACAATTCCATAGCGAGCGCGAGCAAATACGCAGCAGTCGCGAGTTACCGTGAAGCGTGGAACATTTTCGAAATCGCGAGGCCTTTCCATCGTCGGCATACCTCCGAAACTTTCTCGCGCGGTGTCGAAGAAATGCACCGCTGTACCGGGCGCGCGCGGATTCTTCGGATACTTGCGAAACAATCGCGGATTTATGAGTCGCGGCCTGCGGTGAAAACGCGCCACCAATTCCTCGAAAAGCAAGATGCTTAGAGCTTTTTCAACTTGTGAAACTTGGTTACAATATTGTTCCTCAATACTTCTATTTTAACACTAAACCTATCACCACCGGTCAAAATGACTGGTTCCAGGTATTTTATTTTACACTTATTGGAATAATAGATATGAGTTCATTAGAAGTTATTGTATAGATATCTTTAGGAGAGTACGTATTGCAATAGGAGCCGCACAAAGTCTAAATAAAATCAATCTTATCATTTTTATAAGGGAACATGTATCGCTTACCTTTAAGGTCCGATAGAACGGTATAGTGTTGATATCTAATCAATTACTACTGTGGTGGCGATAGCACCACGTACGCCAATGCGTATATTTCTTCTAAGAATTTCTCTTTCCTTTCCAACTCTGTTACGCTATTGTTCTCTGTTTCCTGACTGCTGGTCGCACATTTGGTGACCAGCCCTTCACTAAATTCCAACGCATCCTTGAGAACGTCGTCAGAGTTCTGGTTTTCGTTAGTCTCGGTCCTTCGCCTAACTCTCAGCTTTCTCTGTTTATGATTCTTTTCCGCTGTCCCTATCATTATCGCTGTCTCCTCAAGTTTTCCTTTTCTATTCTCTTTTCTTTTTCTCTCCCATCTTTTTGCCTTTTCTAACCCCGATGCGTTTGGGAAATACAACGAGCGCAGGCAGTCTATCGTAAGCTTCCGAGACTATAACACCAACGCTGCACTGATATTCACACTACCGATTTTACTAATAAACCAAGTGGGAACAAAATTTTATTATTTTATACCAACCTATCCACTTCACTACACATTTAAATATTGTATGTGGTATTACCTCAAATTTTGTATCCATAAAATGAAAACAATCATACGCAATGATTCTAGGACGGACTGCAAAGGTTTCACCTTATGCTAATACACTGCGGAAGAAAATTGAAAAATGAAACCTATCATTAAGATATCATGCATCGTTATGAAGAAATCGAAGCACACATAAGTTCATATTTATTTGTACCGAAGAATGTTCTATTTCGTGTATTGTCTATGAAAGTGCTGGAAGTGCGCGTGCTTGAAGAATGTTGAAGTAAGGTGGTTCAGGAGTTTAGGCGAACGTTCGAAAAATCGGTCGGGCATGTCGCCGACTATGACCGGCTGTTTACTCCGTATTCCTGGGAGACCATGGCAGGGCGACTTCTCGGGTTCGGGTGTCCGTAATTGAAGAAACGGGATCTCCCGGGGCAGACCGCCGACCGACCGGCTCGCCGTCCATTGTCGACGCCGCGCGGACCATAAAATATCGGGGAAGTTTCGAGTCGCGTGCACCACGGGAAACCAGTCGATAACAATGCAGCTTGTCGGCTACTCTCGACTTCTCGCGCAAAACGGAAACTTTCCTTTTGCTCTCGAAACTCTCGGGCCGAACTTTCCGCCGCGAGACGCATTCAGGGACGTCGCGGGCTGTCCACTGCAAAACACGAACCCGTAAGAAACCCCATTATCGATTTAATAATGTCCACGCGACACTCGCCGTTCCAGTTGCTCGCTCCCATGTTTTGTGTCTGACGAACTGGTCACTGTATGTGTGTGTGCGTGTGTACGCGTGTACACGTTGCTCTCCGTGTCTCAGTTCTGTTTAAGTAACGTTCAAAGGGAACGCCCGGGCGAAGAAAGTTTCTTAACACGGATCAAGGACACGCGATGATAAAATAGAGATTGTCGGCTAGAAGAAGTTCGCGTCTTACAGGATGTTGTTCATTAAATTTTTTACTACTTTTCTAGCTACTGGTCTCCTTATTCTGCTTGTCTTAGCACTGTTGTCTCATGCTTTCGGGATCGATACGGTGAGCTTAGTTCTGAGAGAAAAGAGGGGATGAGCCCGGACTTTGTTTTATAACAAGGGAAGCAGGTTATGTTTATCTGTCTCGGGTAAATTGGAAAATCTTATAACCACGGTGCGAATTTTATGCATTTTGAAATATGATCTCAGACCAGTTTCTTCAAGATGGATGCCGCAACAATAATAATTGCGAATTCCTTCAAAGATTTGATATAATCTAATTTCAGAGAATTTTTATAAAAGTGTATAAAAATATGTACAGTGAAATTAGAAGTGTTCCATTGTTTTCTGCTGCACAAAAATAAGCATCTTGAATAGTAATTTTGTGACGATGGAACAAATTAATTCAGAGTGAGAATACTACATAATAAATATCTAAGAAACAAGCTTTACACGGACGTACGAATGCTGTCTCCTAATAAAACTGTAAATATTATCCAATGAAAAAATTATCGCGCACCTCCGAGCAATATTACCTATGAAAACGATAACTGACGCGATAACAATTTTATCGGTCTTAAAAAACATTAATTGTCATCATCGTTCATTTAATGTTTACGTCGATCGAACCCGCGCGACAATTTCGAGCGTCCTTACTTTCCGCTAAATAAAGTTTCGCCGTAGCACGCGGCTAACGAGACGGAAGATTGCGGCCGAATTTTTTTCACCGGGCAGCCGACGCAGAATTTTTCTCGAAGAATGTAATGGCGCCGAAAATTCGGAGGTGGGAATTGGACACGGGACAAAATAGGAATTGCCTAACGAACTGTGTAACCGGTGGCTGGGAAGAAAAGGGTGTCCGACTCGAATGACTAACGAGTGAAGGACATGTTTCAAAGCGTCCGGAAGTAGTTACCAGCGGTGTTCGTGCTCGTCCGGGCACTGTTTCCTCCGCAAGACCTACAAAAGTCTTTTCTTCAAGAAATTCTATAGGGTGTCCCGAACTTAGTCAGACAAACTGCTAGGGTTTAACCTATGTTGAATTTATAGCGGTGCAGTTCAGCTATACTGTTTAAATAAATGTACAGTAGAGCTTCTATAATACTTATTTATTAATATTATGGTTATTGCTATAAACTGCTAAATATAACTCGAGGACAAAATAATAGGTTTCCAGATCACTCAATACAATTTACGCGTTACCTCCAGTTACCAACACATTTCACGCAAGACACATTCGAACGCGTACACACCCGCAAACATACGACGCACGACAAAAACGGCTCAGTACTGCCAACCTGAGCCAAGACGATGATTATTTTTCACAACCTACACGTAAGTTGAGGCGAACATTTCATTATGATTCAATGTGTATGGCAGCAAAAATCAAATTAAATTATAAAGATAAAAAACCGACTGTTACAATTTGTTCAAGCAGTAAGTATATGAAATTGTCAATGTTTATGAACGATAAATTTTCCAATCAAAACGCTCCCTCGTGCACACTCATTTCTTTATTTCGTTCAACCAAATTCACTTCATACATTTTGCCTTTCACTCATTATGTTTCTTTCTCATTCTCACCACACATGATTTAATCAGCCTTCCTTTTAGCCACGAATCGTGAAAGATGAATGTGTCGGAAAGTTTGAAACAATCGATGCTCTTACTCTATATCCGACTCTGCGGGAGCTCCAATAGAAAATCGGAAAGTGGGTTCCAATTTCCGTAAATCAACGCACGAAAATACGTACTCGAAGTCCGCAGTGCGGTAATAGGTAACTAGTTCGATTGAATTTCTCGTGGTTTCGGCCAGCAATAAGTCCGAACATCTGCGGTATCGTATTATACGTCCGGAGCGTATTTTTCGCGAGCAAAGCGGGCCACTAAGCTTTCGGTTCGATCGAGTCGGCCGAAGAAAGCTTGTTCCCGTCCAAGTCCCGTGTTCCGTATAAGTTGCATTGTAACTTATGGTCACGTTCCGCCATGGAATCCGGGGCACGGCCATCTATTCGGATTGAGCAACATTCGGCCACCGGAAGGAATTTCTTTCTTCGGGATGTTTATTCTGCGATCGAGCTCCGTCGACAAAAATCAACCATACAGTGTGTCGTGGCAGCAACGGTCTGTCAAAACACTTGGTTCGACCGTTCTGGAAATACAAGATAAGAAATAAGAACGAGAGCAGATTCAACACGTCCCGCGAGACGTTATCGGGGGATCTGATAACGAGTTAAGGCTCCGTGGCCAAGCAGGGGTTCTTCTAGTCGCGAGAGAAAGTCGACGGGGTGCCCTTCGAAGAAGAAACGCCCGCCGGGAACTCTGTCAACGTCGATGAAACGAGCAACTTTTTCCCCCGTGCCAAAGTACCTTGGTTTGTCTCCACCCTGCTCCTTTCCACGTTCACGTGCTCCGTTACACTCGAACGGGAACGGTAATCAATCTGATAACGACAATAGACAGCTGTCTAATTTTTTCGTGTGCCTCGAGATTATGGAATTCCCATGTTTCCTGAACAATTTATTGCAAGATCTTGCACTCAAATTACTTACTCGCCCATCTTCTTGCCGTTGGAGTTAGTCTGTCTCCTGGGATGTTGACTGGTTTTACTTGTCTGACTATGGACTGACATATTCCACTGATCTGGCAACCTATTTATTATTTGTAATTGTTTGCCGATTTAAGTCCACTTGCCTGATGATATAAATGGTCTCCTCGTTTGATTATACAGTTAGAGCATTACTGATCACACACACTTTAAATCAAAATAATTTTTTTATGAATGGACCAAACGATTTCAATTTCTCTGTAAGGCTAGAAGAATTAGTTTAGCGAATGACGTCTAATACATGTGTTGGAAAAATTCATTTGGTCAGAATTGTGAAAAACAATAGTGAAATTTGATTTTCACAATTTTTTAGCTGGGCCAATAACGAAAATTTAAATGATTGTGTTTGATCAAATCATATGAATAATATACGCTCTGAAAATTTCATTGAAACTGGTTAATTGGTTTACCAGTTATAAACGATCAAACGTAGTAAAAAGGACGAAAATCATGAAAAATTGAAATTTTTAGAGCGTATATAATCTAGACGGGTTGACCAAACACATATATTTTACATTTTCGTTATTGGCCCAGCTAAAAAAAGTTATAAAAATCCATTTTCACTATTGTTTTTCACAATTCCGACCAAATGCATATTGTCAACATATTTATTAGATGTCACTCACTAAACTAATTCTTCTAGCCTTACAGAGAAATTGAAGTCGTGTGATTCATTCATAAGAAAGTCATTCTGATTTAAAGTGTGTATGATCAGTTATACTCCTAACTGTAGATGGGCTCGTTCTACTTGTCTGATCCATGGCCGACTCGTTCCACTGGCTAGAGCACTGACAAGGGTTCCCACTCAATTCGGGTGGATTATTGCGACCAGGTATTTGATGCAATAAAATAATTTGGATTTTTGTCGTATTGGTGAGAAAATCAAAGGGTTTTTGAATGTCTGTATTTCCCGACAGAATATTTGACTTTTCGAGACTGAACGCACACGTAGAGACATTGCGTAGCAAATTGCGATGATGTTATTCTTTCATAAAGATGGGATAACAAACTACGAAAATGTAGTTGAGGAAGGAGCTGCACGAGAGGTCATATGATTAATATTGTACAGCAGACAGCGAAAAAGTCTCCTCGAATTTTTAAAAGCGCCTAAGGGAATCTCCTACCAACAATCTCCCAACAAACTTCTAGCTAACTTTTTCAACCCGAATATCCTCTTGCCACCCATAGACAGAGTAAATTATATATTAAGGGGGAACCCGTGGTACAATCGATGGTAGGAGTTCGTATAAACATGTTCCGTTTTATATCCGAGTTGCGGAGAGTCTTCGTACCATCTTCGGAAAACTCGAGAACAGAGAATACTGTGGGAATAATCCGCGCCGTGTTTGGACCGGGAGCAGTAAATCTTATGCATTTACACTAGACACAACCGAATATATTGGAACGAAGTACAAACTTCAATCAACATGGACGGGAACCAGTGTACCTTCTTCTATTTACGTAACTTCTCTCGTTACAATTTCATCAATGGAAATTGAACGTTTCACGAACACGCACGGGAAAAGGAAAAAAAAATTGCGGACATGCTCGTGCGATTGATTCTACTGTTATTTGCGCGAGCCAATTGATTGAATGTATATCAATTTGACCCATAGAACCTGAATATTCAGAAAACGCAAGTCATATTTTATTTCATGTTTAATAGGTGACTGGATACTTTCAAACCCCTGTGCAATTTTTTTAAAAGTATTTTTGAACTGGCTTCCTGAAAAATTTCTGTTGTAAGATCGCATGGAAATCAATTTGGAACACAATTGTTTGAATTATATAAAGTAGTTCGAATTTGTAAAAAAAATATTGTGAATACAGTATTAGAGAAAATTTTTTATTAAAAATCTAGAGATGGAAAAGTCTCTCGGACAGTTAAAAAGATCGAAAAATGTCCTGATCGATTCGAGAGATGTTCTTCCGCTGACAATCGGCTAGTGAGGATAGATTTTAGATCGGGGGGTATTGAAACGAAACGAAAAAGGAAAGAAATTCGGGGAGCCTCAATAATTCACGAGTAACGGCCACGGCCGGACGTTAATCTCGCTTCGTTCACAGTTTTCCCGGCTCACTGATTACACGGAAGCTGCAGTCGAATATAATTTCCGGCGACGGACGCGACCTAATTCAATATGGAGTGACCCCGCCGGTAACAATGGTTCCGTTCGTATGTATATGAATCAGGGGGAACACACGAACGTGAAACAGGACGGGTCGTATGGAAACGTTGCACCATGCAATCGTCCACGGAAGTTTCAATGCGTCTTCAACGTTGTCCAAGAAAGTAGAATGTTCATCGCATACGGGCGCGCCGTTAATTAATCCTCCAGTTTACGGGTCAAAAATATATTCTCTCTAAAAACCCAGAACTTTTATATCGTATAAAAATTCAGTAAACTTTTTATTCTTCTCTTCTCCGAAAAATTCCAGCTCTTTTTCCAATTCCTGTCGTCGTCGTTCTGAACGATCAACGTACTTCAAACAGTTATAACTTCGTCAATTTGCTAAATTCTTATTCTATTCTTTTTAAAGAAATTGAAAAATCGATTTTTACAAACGTTTTGACTAGAATACCCAGTTATTTCACTGTGAATACCTTTATTTTTATCTGGTCGCGTGGAAAAATTTCAAAGTTTGAATGCGTCTTCAACAATGTTCAAGGAAGTGACGCGTAGCCGCATACGAACGCGGCGGTAATTAACTGGGGTCACACTCGCCTAACCTCGCCCTAGTCTTGCCACCCCGATTCGCGCGTGTTTTTGCCAATAAATAATCGCGCGGCGCAATATCGCTCGCTCGCGCGGCCGACGTTGTCGTCTCCGTTCTATTAAGCCTGGGAAAAACGCGTGTACCGAGTTTTTGCTCGGTCCTGTGCCTTCTGTTCGCTGTTCCCTCTTCTTGCATGCAATTACGTTGCTGATTTAAAGTGTCACTCCTGCGAGGAGACTCGTTTCAACGCGAAAATTGCATTGCTGTTTTATAGAATTAATTTAATTCTCTCCGTCCTTGTATCCACGATGATACATCGGTGAATGTGCAACGCTATGACGGACTGTCGCGAAGTACACACAAGTCGCTTTTTTAAAATTGAACCAAAATTCAGTTGCTAGATGATGCATCGAAGATTTTCTTTTAAAAAACTGTACGTGTAAACAATAATTGAATGAAATTCATGGCGCTAGATCAAAGTTAAAATAAAGTTTCTTGTGATTGCTATTATGTTCGTTTATTAGTGATGGCAGAGGATCCTTCGGCGAGGGTCGTCTAGACAGTTGAGGATAGTTAAGTAGACGTCATGATTGCATTGTCCGAAGTATAAATTCGTCGTTCGTGCTCCTACAGTAAGAACTTCGGTTCCAGTTGCAAAGTCGTAGTTACAAGAGTAACGAAGGTAACGAAGCAGATTCTCGCGAGGGATCTTCTAAATTTCATTACGTTCTCCCTGTCTACAAACAAACTTGAAATTTCACGTGACTATAATCCCCCAACAGGCTTTGTTTCGTTCCTGTTCCGGAACTACTTGCGATGCTTTCAGTTCTACACATAACGAGAGGGTTGTTTCGAAATTAGCAAAAACGACGCTGAATTATACTCCGTTTACGAGACTTCAACCTACCTTTCTATTCTGTTTGGCTCCTCCTACGTCCGGGAAACAAAACATGTTTCTCGAACGAACGAAATAATCGAATTCTGTGCGTACAAAGAAACGTGCTGTACCATTGCCAACTTGCTAACACTACCAATTGCAATCTATCGTGCGACTGCAAAAAGTATCCGATTGTTTAACTTTTAATTATTTGCATGTAGTATTTACAATTTGTAAATATTACATTTATTACTTCAAGCATGAAGACTCCGTCAACGTCAGAAAATATTTATTTTGATTTATAGTAGCATGATAGGTACATACGATTATATCTATACAGATTATTGAAAAGGAATTATTGCAAGCAGGATTTTTCCATTTTCAGAAAACAAAATAGAAAATAGATAAATATTGTATACACCGATCCATATGTATACAGCAAAAAGGTTTCTCACCAAAACGACACTTTTTTAATTTAATTTTTTTTGGAAGAATTTACAAAATATAATGAACAACAAACATTTGTCGTAATTTTCTTTCTTTCTAATGATCTATTTTACGGTTAAGAGCTAGGGGTTAAGGTCGGTATAGGACAATAAGGACATATAAACGCCACATGCATCGAACACTTCTACCTAGGTAAAAGGTCAGACTTTTTTCGAACAGTTTACCTTCCGACTCTACATACCAATCTTCAGGGAAACCGAAACATGGGATTGTCATAAATTCTCGTCTTTATAGCTGTCTCTCTCGCGTCCTATTTTTCGTCTGACCACTCCAACGTTCAACATTAATAATCCCCACCCTAAACTCTTCAGAAAAGTCTGCGTAACGTTAGTATCCTTCGAACCGCGGTAGAGAAAATATCTTTAAAGACGTGTCAATTCGAAGCTCGCGGTTGTTATCTACCACCAGCGCACTTTAGTGACCTCACCGTACGTCCATAAGCTTTCGGTACTGCCGTATACGTGAAGTTAGCTGTGTAGTTCGTCTCCCAATAGCCCAGTGACACATTTCGAAGCAGCCACTGCATTCACGTCTGAATAAGTGAGTTATAATTAAATTAATTTCTACTGCTTCTCTTGTTCACTGCTTCACCGCGGTGCGAGACCATAGCTGCGGTCAGTGAAACCTGCAGCCGAGCCCGGCGGGCTGAGGCCGTGTTCTGATTGGTCCGTGTTTTTACCACGTTTTTTCGTTGATAACTCCCAAAACCAAGGCAGACATTTTTGCAAATGAAAATGCTGGGATGCTCGGTAGAAGCAAACTACGTAGAAAATATAAAAAGCCAAAAAACTAAAATCATCCTAATGTACTTGATGTTGTAAATTGGTCGTCCTCGAAAGGTTAAAAAGAAGCGTGACAGCGTTTTCATCGAGAATTGCATGGACGAAGGAGGAAAAGAGAGCGACTGGGAGCATTCAACTCCGAATGCCGCGTCGGCGCGCGGCGCGTCGAGGAAAAATAGTTCGGTACCAATGTCAAGTCCGTGGCGAAAGGAAATGACAAGGGCGTTTGCTAGGACGAAAATAAAAGGCAGCGACTGGGGCCGAGCCTGCAAATATTTCCGCTTGGCAAGCACAGGTCCCGCAGTTGGCAGCCGGGTTTTGTCGTCGTTGTCGTCGTCGTCTAGCCGCGACTTTCGTTTGACTTCCGTCGTCGGCCGGGAACGTCTTGTGACCGGGCTCTGGCCCAGTTTGTTAATTAAACTTCGCTGTCGCGAACGAAATAACGAACAGTGTGCTCGACACGGTCGCATTGTCGCTTCCTATAAAATTCATGTCAGTCGGTTCCCCTCGCGTTTCGCCCCAAAACGAAACGAAACGAGCTCTCGGCGCAGTCGGCGACCTGCACTTGCAATAATAACGGACCAGCGACCCGCGGGGGTGATAACACAGCTACAAACGAACTCATTAAATGATCGCATCCCTTCCGCTACGTCACACCGTTTTTTAAAAGCGCGTAACGTCGCGCGTCACCCGGATACACTTCCAATCAGAAAGACAGCACGCGTATGTTATCTTTAACCCTTTGCACTCCGAGCTATTTTAAATGGAAAATTCTTCCGATCTAAAATATTTTCATACCTTATGATTTTTGCAATTTTATGGATATGAAATTGCTACATTATCTTATACAGTACCTAAATGTTTAGTAATTGATTAGATACCGATATATTTAATAATGTAAACAATATTTTGAAGAATGGTACAGCAACTTTAGTGGTGCCTCAGAGGGGACAGCCGAGTGCTAAGGGTTAATATCTCAGTAGCAATACATGCCACAAATAAGAAGTAGAGATTACATTCAGATTACAAGAGACTTCATTTTTAAATTGGCATTCAAAATTCGTCAGGTTCTTACACATTAGTATTGACAAGAAGTTGAATCGACAGGCTATGATTAGACGTTGTAACAGATTTCTATACAATATAATAACTAATAAAAACGTGGTAAAATTCACTTTTCTCGAAAGCGAAGCTATCAACGAAATTTTGTTACCTGTATTCTTAATTTTCTTTGATTTTGTGATCCTAACCTATATTTATTAAATAAATTTTATTCATTCATCTCCAGTTTATTTGAACATGGTCGCTTTAACAGCTAGGTCATTAAAACCAAATGATTTAATGCCTGTAAAAAAGCCTTAAGTTAATAGTTACTAGTAAATAATCCTAATTGACATTAGGATATGAAACTATAACATAAAGTTATAACCACACTGTGGATCTTTATATAAAACAAAAATCGTTTGCATTAAATACAAGTCATTGGTACCAAATAGGAATTTCTTTCTCTCTTCAGCGATTTTATTAAGTTGCAAGAAATGTATTCGTACTCTTAAAATATTGCAATATTATCAATATTTGAAATTACACCTATCCATTTTTCCCGTAAGTGTATAAAATCCGCAGTCTAGTTATAAATAGATCGGTGGAGAATCTATTCTCGTTT
This sequence comes from Lasioglossum morio, assembly GCA_916610235.2. Classification (NCBI taxonomy): domain Eukaryota; kingdom Metazoa; phylum Arthropoda; class Insecta; order Hymenoptera; family Halictidae; genus Lasioglossum; species Lasioglossum morio. The sequence goes on along the minus strand of OU744328.1, from coordinate 8,438,710 downwards.
TTAGCTGTGCCAGGAGTTTTAGACCACCGAAACAAAATTGTTTTACATGAAGCACAAAACGATAGCACGCGTGTAATGTGATACGCAAGCAAGACTTGAAGATGTTCTGAATTGTATCGAGTGGTCAGCGAATTCCGTGGACAGTGTATAGTAGCGCACATCCGTCATCTTTTTGACTGGATGTGTTGCACGGGACCAGGAAACTAACAAATCGTGGGAAGATTCGACGCGAACAGAGAAAAAAAGAGGGAAAGATCGAATTCGTGAGGAGGAAAGTCGGGGGGGGGGGGGAGAAGGGATAGAGAAAACCGAGGTGCGCGTTTACGCGAATTAAAACGACTGGAAGGAATTTCTTTTCGCCATGCAGCTGCATCCAGCGCCGCCGTCGAGTCGTTCTTTTATTGCGTTCCATCCGTGCCGGCTATCAGCTAGAAACGACCGGCTGTGTGTCGAGGCTCGTGAAGGCTTAAAAGTCTGCGCGAGCCGGAAAGGTAGCAGGCTTTTCTTTCTTCCTCTTCTTTTTTTCTCCGTTTTCTGTGTGTATGTGTGTTTTTTTTCTACTCCGGAGAATATAAAGGCTGCTAGAGAAAAGGTTTCGAAAAAGATGGGATGGAGAGAAAGAGAGGCGGCAGGCGAGTAGAAAAAAAGAAAACTGACAAGACACGGCCTCCGCGATACCGTATATATACTCGTTTTTCCGGTGGATTCTTCAATAGCTGACCAGAGCATCCCGCGGAAGCTATAAAATAATTTACGGTTTCTCTAGTTTTCTTCACCCCCGCACTCTATTTGATCGCTGTACTCGCAGGGTAACGGATTTTTGATCGGTTTCAGTAATATATTAAAATTGAAGCCACCACTTTCGGTCAAATGATTTCATAGTATTTATTGTACAAATAATAAAATTACCAATTTTGACTTTATCCATTAATGGGACTAACAATAGATATCATTCCAACACATGTCGTGATAAATATCGCACACAATCTAAATAAATTCAGTGTTGTAATTTTTATAAACTGAACCGTTTCTTGTATTTCGATGATGTATAAACGCAATAAATGCATGAAGTTCTCTAGAGTTGATTAAAAACTGAAGAGAATAGTTTCCCGGTTCTAAACTCGTGGCACAATAAATCCAACGAATTCCCCTCATTACGCAGAGTACTATTTTCACCGGGAAAAATCACATATTCTTTGGGCAATTATTCGAGGAGTATCCTGAACTCGAGACGGCTCACTGGTCCAATTATTTGAGCGGAGTAAATTGTTTTAAAGCGAAATAATCCGGCGGCTTTCGGGCGCGTCTCGCTTTGCGGAACTTACACGGTCGGGTCGACCGCGGGAAAATTATTTAAATGAAGGCTGAACGGTTCGAATACGGTCGGCGGCGCCGCACCGCGACCGGTAAACTTTCCGCCGAAAAAAGTCCGTCGAAGTTTGCGGAGGAGTTTCCCGTGGGTAGAGCGGAGCGCGACGTTGGCGGAAGGAAAAAGGGAATCTGCAAATATAAAATGGTTTCCGGCCGGCGAACGAAAGTTAACACAGCCCGGGACACCGCACAAACCGATTTCTCCTCGGGTCCCGGGCTGCCCGGAGCTCTCCGAAGAAAGAGGGAGAAAGTAATCCAGTCGAATTTCCACGATTCATTTCCGCTTTTACGTGGATACCGCGCGAGGAGAAGTCCCGAACAGGATCACGGGAAACGGCAAACATACCGCCGAAAGCGGAAGCGCTCTCTCATTTTTACCGGTTAAATCAATTTTCCCCCGGAGAGAAACTTTCAATTGTCGCTCGTAAACTCACCGCGATTCTTGCGGAATCTTTCTCTCTCACTTCTGGAGACTTTGCTCCGTCGTCGTCCCCCCACTTTCGTTTCTTCGTTCTCCTTCGACCCCCTTACCAACCCTCGATCCATCCCTTCCATCCGTCGCGTCATTGTGAAATTTCCTAGGGAGTCGCTTAGCCGTTTCTTGCCCGAGGGGGCGAGTTCATTTAATTATTTCAAAACTTCATGAATACCCGGGCCGGGCAAAGACGGGCCAACTTTTACCGGGGCTGGCTAAGAGGCTCGTATTCCTTGAATTAAAAGTAAAAGCACTCTCCAGGGTAGCCGCGAGAGGAGAGCCTCTTGCCGGCACGCACCTATGTCGGACCCGAAACGTAAAATCTAACAGTTCACCCTTGAAAATTACCGGCTCGGAACGCGTACGCCCTTTCACGGCTAATTCCGAGAACCCTTTCAGGGGACACGAGAACTTTTGCCAGATCTACCACCGCCAAGACTGTCCCCTGCAATTTCGGGACGATGGATGGTGAATTTTAAGGGTTGCGTACCTTCGAACCGTTGCTCACTGGGGTCACGACACCGAAAAACTAGCGGAAACTCGAGATATGAAAATTCAGGAATTCATGTTTATCCGTCAGTAAATTACAGTTAAGAATATGCTCTTGTAGAATCAGTGAAAAATAACGATGTTGAAAGGCTAAGTTCCATGTCATTCCAGTTCAAAATTTATAATATTGCTATTGCGTTTAGTTATGGAGTGAGAAATAAATGTCCCGAAAAAAAAGATACGTACTTATGTATATACGGCGCAAAAAAATATTTTTTACATTTAGAAAATTATATACAGCTTAAAAATTGGGGTACCATTATTCAAAATATTGTTTAAATTATTAAATATGTTGGAATCTAACCAATTACTAAACATTTAAGTATTGTGTGAGGTGTCAATTGTATATCCATAAAATGAAAAAAAGTCATATTGAATAGAATTATTCTAGGTCGGAAGAGAAGTTTAATTTTCAATATTGAAATAGCTCCGAGTGCAAAGGTTAAATGAGGTTGTTTGCGTATGAAATGCACGATTTTTGACAGTAAACGAATTATGAGTTTCCGTTTTTTCTTAATTAATTTAAACTTTTCTGAAGCCTCGCATGATGACGGCGGCTGGAAGTTTTCTTGGACGTAATAGAGAAAAACAACTAGTTACGTTTATCGCTGAAATGTATGCCCGATTATCCAGCATGGACCGTGGAGTTTAATTTACAATTCGGCCTCTCCTTCGTGTTTCCCGGTTAACTTTCTTCTCCGTTTCGTCCGAGCAGACCTCGCACGATTAAATTACGCGTTTCTCTGGCCAGCGAGGCAGTTTGTTCGATGTAATTTTAAAAACGGCCGTGGCTTGTTCGTCGTTAAACAAAGTAAAAATTGCTTCAGAATTAAACATTATTTTCAATACCTTAGCGAGAAGTTTCATTAAACCGTAACGGGAGGGGGGGGGGGGAGATATTATCCCCACCTACTTTCTGCAATTTGAAAGCATTTATTCGGTTGTATATTTCATCAGCCTGGATGATTGAACCATCATGTTTGAAGTCTTGAATAATACGACGGATATCAAAAATTGATATTACCAATTGTGGATGGAAATCAACATCGTTACTCCAGGTTGTTACTATGTACATTCATGCAAGAGTTAACTTAAAATATAATTAAAAAGCATTGATAAAGAAAGCATTCGCATTTTCATGCTTTTATAAAAATGTTTAGGTTCCATTGGTACTTTTATCCGACGAAATATGTATACATATTCCTTATGCTGGTTTCTATGAAATGGTTTCGTAATGTAATTGCATTTTATTCAATTTCGTCGGACGACAGATCGAAATTGCTCCAAGCTACGTACTTTTTGGATGTTTGTTCTTGCTCCCTGTATCAAACAATTTGGCGAAACAATTCCATCGGAAAATAGCTCCCTTGGCAACCTAATATCGGCGTTACAATGAATTGCAGCGAAACGCAGGAACGGCGAAGTTTAACGCAATACTCGTGAAAAGTGGGAGCGTATGATCCCGTTGAACGTAGAAAATGAACGCCGCATCCGTCTGGAAGCGTAGTTAGTGTATTTCGTTAAAGTATTAGTGACGGGCCACTTCACAGCAAAGGGAATTGTTTCTCGTTCGTTACTGCGCCGTGCCTAATCGCGATAGTATCTGCATGTTGCTACCCGTATACGTTTGCATACACGAGCCAGCCGCGGCAGTTTCGAAGCTTTGCGCTGTGATCTATTTCGCTTGAAGTTCGCCTGGAGATTTGTACATCCGTCAAAAAAAATACTCTGGGTTCTTTATCATCAACAGAATAAATCATAACAAGCTTAGAAGTAGCTTAACAGTCTTCATTATTTATTGAGAATACCAAAGATTTTTCCAATCGGACAGGAACCTTTTCATGTTAGGCTAGTAGGAAAAAACATTGATGAATCAAGAAATTCAATCCGGCATGCTATAGTACGTCCATAGTAGTTCATGATATAGGACCAGTAACGAACATCGAGACGGAATGGTCATCTAATCACCTCACGCTTCGACGAATCCGTGTATAGTTGATTAAACATGGTTACGCCTCGCTGGCTCTGTTTGACAGGAAGTGTGAACGGAATACACCAGCAGTGAGATAGAGCTACGTCAAGCGACCCGGACCCTGATGGTTGACTCTAGCAGATATCTATCTGAGCGTGTAATGAGTTCGTTTATTAACCCCTTTGCATTCGGCTCTTTCTGTCTTTCGTAGTCAGTTCAAACTCTATCGACAAACTAATTCCTTTATCATTCGATTTGCAGTAAAAGTTAAATATCTTAAATTCTTTTTTCTTTTTGAATTTATTTTCAGACTTATTAACACTTCATTGACAGATTCATCTCTAAAACAGTCGTCTGATTTCGTTACAAAAATTTCCAATCAATGCCTACAGACTCTAGAGAAGATCCCTTTAACTCTTCGGGGATGTCATCAGTGCACAGTGACTGATGAATATTTAACCCTTAGCACTCGAGTTCTGAGGCGCCACTAAAAATTGCTGTACTATTATTTAAATAATTGTTTACACTATCAGATATGTCGGTACCTAACCAATTACTACACATTTAAGTATTGTATGAGGTATTATATCAATTTCATATTTATCAAATTAAAAAAATCATAGAGAATGGAAATATTGTAGGTCAGAAGAAACGTTTAATTTTCCAGTTAAAATAGCTCCGAGTGCAAAGGGTTAAAAATGGACTACAAGTGGTAAACTTATTTGACACGATACACTGACACACCTTATCATTTACTTTCTAGAATTTGAACATAGTTATGGAAAAGATAACAGCAACATCCCTAACGTTATACAATATCCATTATACACAAAGAAACCGACGATCGGTCGGAAGCTGGTTCTCTCTCGAGAAAAATTCGGAGAATTTCCTTCATTTCCGTTCTATTTCCACTGAAATCGATGTGCTGTAGCTTCTGAACAAGTGCGCGCGCGTCTCGTTATTCCTTTCGCGTGTCTCTTTCGCAAAGGGTTGAAGAACCGCAACCCTGCGTATTATACGCGTATCGATTGCATCGTTTCGGCGATTAATGTGCCGGAATCTGGAAATATTTAAAGCTGTGGGTAGGATCTATCGGCCGCGTTAGCAGATAATACCGCTTTGCGTGATCACGGTACGTCAAAGAGAAATCGTGTTGCCAGAGGATCCAGGTTTCCTGGTCCATGGAAAAACAATGGTGGGGGATGCTGCCGCTGATCTGGGGGTGAAATTTCAAAACATCTGCTCCGGCCACGATACCCGATAGTCCGGAACTATGATACTTTCCCTATTAACGTGGACTCCGGGCATGACCTCTCGTCGCGCTTCGAATCTGGTAAACAAATCTATCGATATTCATTTGCGGTTATTCGACGGGGATTTACCTGTGCTAATTCCGCCCCGAACCTGGACCAATTAATTCGACGATCGAGCCCCGTTGATCGGACAGAAAACCAATTAAACCAATGCCAACCGGTAACGGCTGCTAATATTTGCATGGGAAATCGAAGTGAACCGATCCTGGCAGCCCCTCCAATACCTTTTTCTTTCCACTGAAATTCAATCGCGAAGCATTAGCGGAATATTAATATATCCTGTGTTTGATTGTACCCTCCTACCACCACCCGATGTCCACGCCGTCACCGCGATTATCGCGTATACTTGGAACATAACTTGCCCTACGTTTTCGCAATAATAGCTTACCCGATACTTATCTGCACTGGATTATGCCCGGCTTACCGCCGGGCCGCGTCATCAAATTTACCGAAGGGATATCCCGCGCCTGAATCAATTAAAAAGGGCTAGCTGAAGCTTTAGCACGCTCGTATCGTGCGCTTCGTTAATTGTCTCCGTAATTAGTAGACTGCCGATTTTTCTGCAGAATAAAAATGTTTCGATGCTGTTTCATTCTTTTAATCTTTCCACTATTTTTAATCGAAAGTCAAACATTTTTGTTACCAGCAGATAAACTCCGCAGCGTAAAACTTAATCCTCCGACTTAAAAAGACGTTTCTGCCATGACAAATAGAGTTTGCTAAATTCGCCCGTGACCTGTGAAATATAAAGGAATTAAAAAATTATTTAACACCATAAATCTAAATTTTTCACTTTTTTATTTTGTGAACTGAATTGCTTTGATTTTACCTAATTTTGGTGGTTACGGAGCCTACGAGCAATGATTCGGTATGGGGAGGAGACGATTTAGCAGTTCATTTGGCAAAAAATGACAAATATTTAGAAATTCTGCTAAATCGTTTTGAGTTTACCGAATTGTTGCTTATTAAGAAAAATTGAAGACGTTTGGGAACTTTTATGATTAACACGAACGTGAGCGACACTTAAAGGATCTAAGGATCACTGTGCAGATCTAAGAGGTTGAACATCAATTTGCGTGGGGATTGGAGTACTTGAACGTCCCCCAGACGGCTGTTAGAGCGAAGATTAACATTGACCGTGTTTTCCGGCGTGCGTCTGACAATATCGTGGCATAAATTCAGCAGACAGGACGTTTACCAGGTGTAACACGCCCGACACGGATTTCCAGCTCTAAATTAGACGCAGTCTAAGGTACCGGCGGGCAATTTGGAATCTCACCGGCGAGCTCCCGAAATGGGTTGCACATATTTCTGCCGGCCGCTCATAAACACGGTCGGGAAAGTTTTAATAAACACAGTTCCGGAACTCTATCAAACACACCTCGCAAGTGGCCGAGCGTGTATACACCGTTGCCCCCTTCCCGTCAATAATTTAAAAACTTTCGATTACGGGCTCGAAGTAGGTTGAGCCAAGCTTTCGAACAGGCGAGCTCGCGACAGAAGTTTCTTTTATTGGCCGAGAAGAAAATTACCACTTGGGGAATTAGTTTCTTGAATAGGAATTACGGTGGTAAAGGAAACAAAGGATTTTTGAGCCCATTGTGCCCATTATAAGTATTGTTTGAACGGACTGCATAATGCAGGAAGATTGAAGTAGCTTAAGGAGCGGTTTAGAGGCCGTAGCCAGCTGAAATCCGTCTTCTAAATCGAGAATAATGCTCTCTTGATAATTAAGTTTCATAATTTTACACATTCCCTATATTGTTCTGCCTTACTCATTCTTTTGTGCCTCTTGTGACTTTGACCTTGCTTCATAGTAGACTCCTGCTAGGCTTGAATTTAATTACAATACAATAAATAAAAGACTGTTCGATTGCACGTTAAAGTCCTTCCAGTTTAAAACATTCAGCATAATTTTTCTTAATACGATTTTCTGGATAAGATGCACAAATTAATTTTGCAAGGAAACATAGTTTTATATCTAAAAAAATAGTTTCGCTGTTTCACTAACTGCTTGAAAAAATTCAACGGTACAAGTTATTACAGAAAAACTACAACATTAAATAAATTCTATATTATTCGACGATTAAATAAATACCGTCTCGCAGATGCGTGTTTGTGTATCCCGGCGCAGCACGATCTAACAAACCAAGATTCCCGGGAAACGTGTCTTTAATTCCAAACAAGGAAAACAACGGGGAGCCCGGGTCGATCCTGGAGCCGGTAGTCACGGGAACAACGGTGGCGCAGTGTAAACATCCGTGGGAATGGAAAAAAAACATAGCACGCGTTTTCGGCTACGATTGGCAACGCTTCCGGTCCGCTTCCGGTCTGGTTTCCAGACGTGACGCAGCGGAATTGTGCCGATAACATCGGCGCCGCATTAATTCCTGGCGATCGATGCCTAGCGCGCGGAGATAAATAAAAATCGCAAATGGAACGTCGAATTTAGCGGTTTCAAATCAGTCGGTTCGAAGGGAGGGTTGGGCTGCCAATTTTTCAGCGGGCAACGATCGCGTCGAGACCGATTGTGTCACCGCACAATCAGTGTCAGACGCAAGAACTGATTCCCGTACAATAGCACGCGTATTCGCTGCATTTTCGAGCACGATTTTCTCGGAAAATGAACATACATTATACTTCTTTTTTCACTTAGACTCACCTTCTTTCGGCTTGTACCGCCAGATCGCTGACACCCGGTATGTACGCATTGGCAGCGGCTGCGATTTACTAGTGAGGGAATTAGTACGGGTGGAAAATCTTATGCGACTGATTGGATACGTCGTTCCTTGCCTGCAATTCCGGTTCGGCATACATAACTGTATGCATAGGTATACAATAACACTACTGTATACATAATATTCGATTATTTGCACCTTTAAATACTGGGGTCTCTCGTGGCCCAACAACACTTCTGTACACTAACTTTCGCAGCTTTTACGATAATTGCAAATATCAAGTATCTTTAGCTTCTTCAAAACATTTGGATTTTGTGTATTAAATTATATACTTAAAGGTACCTGATACATTTATACAGAATTTATATTATATCTATACAGAATCTCGTCGTATGAACCAAGTAAACACGGTACCGCTTAAGGGTTGAACAAATATGTTTCAATTTAGTCTATAATACACCTACAATTTGTGAAGCCTTGACACGCAAGTTAAAAATCGCAAACGAAGCGTCGCATTTAGCGGTTTCGGATCAGTCGGTTCAAGAGAGGGTGGGCCCGCAATTTTTCAGCGGGCAACGTTGCGACCGATTGTGTCACCGGGATCGCCGCGAAAAATCCCGCCACGATTCGTTCGCTTGCACATCGCGCGATGCGGTCCTCGTCAAATATTTTTATTTGTCACGTCCCGAGAAATTTTTCCCGCGAATAGATGCGAACGCGGCGACTGCGTGACAGGAATTGTTTCGTTGCATAATTCGCGGCTGCTCTCGATCTCGCGATCAAAATAAAATCGAAGATCCCCGGTTCGACGGACTCTCCATATTTTTCCACGATATCGATTTGTCTGGCTGTTCCATATTTATGTCGCTGTTGCGCCGCCCCCTCCGGTTCCACCACTCTCCCCCTCATCCCTTGATCGAATATACGACGGCACGGACGCGAATCCGCGATAATATTTTAATATCGTTTCGTATGTTTTTGCCTTTTTCTACCCCCAGGTTTTATATACGAGCGACACGTGCGAGAACCGGGCCGTTACGTGTCGTTGGGCCACGTTTTTAAATAACGCGCACCGAATAAATTTCTCGCGGGACCGAGCGAGCCATCGGACGAACGAGAATATCCGTTCATTTTCATGCGTCGCGGACGAAGTCGGGAATACTTTGACGCCCGCCGAATCGAAATACGAGGTGCGCTCGAAAAGTTCGCGGAATGAGTTTTTTATGCCGTGTCCACGACGCAACGCACTGAGGCTGTTTCTTTGATTGGAACGTGTGTAACTGATGACCTTATACGTCATCTGGTAAAGTCTCGCGACGATGTTGTTCGTTGTTCTTATGATATGGAAATTCTTTGGATATGATTTAAGGCTGAGGATCCTCTCGTCAATTTGACACACTTTTCACTGATCCTGATTAGGTAATCAGCCCGTACAGCGTCCTATTCGTCGTGAACGATGCGAATAATTTTACTTTAGCCTCTTCTGAACAAGGATTTTTAACCCTCGCAAGGTGGATGGTTTTAATGATATAATAACAGTCTTGACTAGATTTATTCAATTTTTTTATGCCTCAAATTTCGTTTACACATCTGTGAATCTGTTTCTTTGAGATCAACGTTGATCTTCTCGTTTGACATAATATCATCAGCTAATGATTTTCGCTTTCTAGTAAAAGATTAAAATTTGTGACTGTACAAATGGCAGCCCTATTCAAGGGTAAATAAAGAAGGAGACGAGATGTGAAATAAAGAAAATCGCTGAATTTTCACGGAGGTTCAAACGAACAATTTTTATTAATAAATTCCGTGGAGTGTTTTCGTCCACACCTCGTAAATCCGGACCGTGTAACCGGAACGAGTCCACAGCGCAACGCGTCGCGATCATGCGAGCCATCCCGTTTAATCGCGTTGAACGTGTTGCCTAGGCTCGTATCCCGCCTGGATTTTCCCCTAATTTCGTCGCCGAGTTTCGCGCGAGCGACTTCGTCCCGTTCAGTCGTAAATGCGGGCAGAAATATGAGCGATAGTTCTCAGTTCCCCTTGGTATAGTTATTCGAGAGATTACCGTCGGGCTAAAGTAAACTCGGCTGATATACCGGGTGTGCTTAATTTTTAAACTATGCAGCTCAAATTTTACATGCTCGCCGTGCCATTATTTGTACACACGCATTTGTCGATACCACGGAAACTTTTCCAATTTTTGATAATAACAGTATACTACAATATTTCGTACGCAATGCAGCTATATTTTTACATTTTCCATATAATTTGTAATATATAGAATGAATGATATTACCGCTGTGTATTGTGAAAGACCTGCAAATGGTATATTAAAAATAATTTTATCGATACATATCTCTTTAACACAATTTCCCAGTACGAGGAGCCTTTTAATATACACAATAATATTTCGAGGGTGTTAAAATGGAAAGAATGCAGATTTATAATAAAATATCAGAAGTGTGGATCGCTTATCTGAACATTGTTTTATACGGTGTACTGTATTGTAACGTTTGCAACGTACCATTACAAATATAACGAACGATTCTCTCCTGATTTGTTATCCGTGCTGCGTAATACGTTGCACGAAAATAATAATCGATAATGCTATCGATTAATGACTGATCTATATCGAGTCTCATTTCAACACAAGAATTCAAAATATTTTCAATACGAATAGTGCTAATCTGTGTAGATAATTTTAAAAACTATGTATGTGGCTTCGAATAATAAAATTCAATATTTGAATTGTGGAATAAGAAATATAAAATTGATCAAATCAACCAGTGATGGTAGGGCCCGACTTAGCACGTCTTTGAAGCAACAAGGTCGTAAATAAATCGACGGCGCGATAATGAAAGTAGCGTTACTCGACAGATCGTCCCCTGAACGATGACGCAGCTCAAGAATGCTAATTCTACGAGATAAAATACTGACTAGCGTAACGTGTCGCCTCGAAAATTTCACTCTCGAGGGTTGATTCAAGAGCGGAGCACGCTGTAATGCACACGGTCCCGAGACCGAGTCTCCGGCAACTTACTCCTCTCGGTGCCGCTCTCGAGAGTCAAATTCGTGAGACACAAACGTAAGAGCTACTCCCGAAAATGACTCCCATGCGAACACGTGGCATAATATTCCTTTCACGCGAGCTGTTCGTTGCCCTTCTTTTTCCGTCGACCGTACCGTAGAGGAACTTTTGTTCTTTGTGGGATAAGTGCGCGATTAAAACGAGATGACCGAAATCAGGTTATAAAGGGACGATGCTGTATGTCAGCGAGACCTTACTTTTTAGGACAATTGAAAGTAGAACGACACTGTTCCGCTTCCGGTAATTTATGATTTGTTAGCACCAGTTAGGGATGGTTGGGACTCGAACTTGTACAAATATCGGATGTGGTGAATTCTTTGGTGCCGTGTTTAGGAAGTTCGGATCTTAAAGTATAGCAGATGGTCCTACCATTTGACAGTGGGGCGAGTCAAAACTGTCAATGCCAATCTAGCGGATCAAAACTGTTTCAGCATTATTTTAGGATTTAAGCCATAGTAATGTAGGTCATTGAATTCGTTTCGGTAGTAGTTTTGGCTCTAGTGACCATAACTTTTGATTGAACCGCTTTGCGGTGGCCGCTCGCGACAGCTGTAACAAAACAATGGATCTCATAATTTGTCAAAAATGCTCTTTAGCTTACGTACAGCTTATTATTATTCCAGCTTTCAATCGAAATACAACTTAACAGTGTATGAAGTGGTATTATGTGTTACAAGTCTAGTTGAATTATGGAGGTTTGAAAGGTTAATGAAACATAATGTGGACGAAAGAAATTTGCAAATGCATCTTCATTAGTGGAAGATAAAAATACATATTTTTAGATACGATGCAACGTAAATAAAGTGAATTTGAAAGCCATAATACAGGACCCGCAAGAGTAAACAACCTGAACTGCATTTTTTGATACTATTAATATGTGCATCATTATAAATTATATTTAGCAATCATTTTTATATTTCCTGGCTAAGTGGACATTCTATTTCTGAACTCTAATTTAGTTTCATACATCTGGATCATTATCAATATTGAATTTTGTCCAGCCAGATTGTGAAAATAGCCCACTGTTTAATTTTTTTTGAAAAATAGAGATATCCTCCTTACGGGGGCTTGTCTGTGTAACGGCAGTGATTTTTAAGAATTTTTTTAGAATAATTTGCGGCGCTATTTTGCACAATTGGAACGTTGTTGGATCGAGAGCAGTATATTATAGATCGAATCGATGATTTTCCAACAGCTTGAATCGAATTGTTCATTTGGTCGGCGGATGACTCCTTGCCCCTAACGTTCATCGACGATGCATTATTTCCCCGGTTCCCATCGACGTGATTTACTGCACCGCCGTGACGCATACAGGCAGCTGCATTATTTTTCCCGGAGTTATTATCCCATTCGTTTCCAGTTTATTTAGCCGCTTGCGTTGCTTTTGATCGAGGCAACGCGCGGACAAAGCACTGCAGCGAACAGATTAAACGCTCGCAAAGGCTATGGCGATTCGCAAATTTTCACCGACCGCCATATCCTGGCCTTGCTCCCCGCAGCGTCGATTAATTGTTTCATTTGATTGATTTTTCGTATCGAGGAAATAGTCTATGGAACGCGATCTAGTTTTTTGCTCGGACGAAACACCAAGAAATTGAAAAACTCAATTAGAATGGCTGCCGATGGCACGCGACGGCTATAGATGCAAAATCCAGTGCTTTCAGGCTGAAAGAACTTTGTTAGCGCATTTCGGAAAATTAAAAATAGTGTGTGTCGGCTCGCGTGATGCCTCTATTCGGTCGGCGTGAAAGGATTGCCTCCTCTATATTGATGGATCGCTCCCGTTGTGCAGTTTAAAGAATTACGGAAAGATTTATAGCTAATTTTATATGCGGATCCCCTGATTTGTAGCTCTGGCACAATCTGTCGAGGAAACTATACAGGGTGGGTTAACTAAAGATCAAACGCAGAACAGTAAAATATTTAAAGAATTTAAAACAATGTTGTCTTACTTTTAATACATCTCAATTTTTCTTTTACACGAAAATCCGTAATCTAATAATTATTGAGGATATAAAAATGTATATAATTTGGAAGAACAGCATTGCTCGCAGAAAATAGATTATTTTCCGAAACTGAAAAAGCACAGGCTCACAATGAAACACAATTAAGGGATAATATCGCATTAAGTGACGTCAATGGTCGTAATAATAGCTGGAATGAATCGTGACGTGCCATCGTTGACACGAGTAGCCCGACTCGCGTTAATAATGGACAAATAATATTCGCGATCCGCGAATCGTCGTTAACAAGCAACCCCTCGAGCGGACGATTCGAGTTTTAATTGTTACATGTACGTGACAGATACCAGCATCTTGTTCCTCGCAGTGTCGAGGAGTGCCAGCAGTCAGTACTCGAAGAACGTACAAGTGTTTTCCACTACGCCCTTCGTCGACCCTTCTTGCAATTCCCACCCCTTCCGCCAGTTCTCGTGGATGCTCTTCGGCGAAGTCGATCCGCGACATTCTGCTTCGAATTTCAGAGTTCACATTTTACCCGCATACTGTTCGAGGCCTAAAACACGCAGGTAAAGTGATCAAATCTCATAACTAGACTACGGGTCTTTACGAAAGATAAACATTTTCTATGCGAGTTGCAAGGTATAGGAACTGAGTGGAAAAATGTCCTTTATTTTTTACTAACTTCATTACTTCAGAAAGTATGTAATGCATTAGTATTCTTAGACTCTTTTAATATTTCCACTGTTCCAAATTGCAACTCAGTCTTGTCATGAATACACAAAATCCGCAGTCTACTCATGACATTTCGCCCTCACCAAGAATTTAAGAGTAATTGGAGTAAGTTTTTTTCTGATGACTTAATTCTACTTTCAACAAAATTTTTATAAAATTTTATGTTGAAAAAATACGTGACTTTCAAACGTCCTCTTCTCAGAACCACGCTTCTAGAAACGGTTTCCGCAATATCATAATGGTGTATTCGATTTCAACTTTGCATGGATATTCCAACACCATGTCAAAACTATAAAACAGTATCAACTTTGCTTGGATATTCGATATTTGAATGTAAAATTGTTTCTATAATTAACAAATTGGTTGATCAAAAAGTAATGTCAGTTTTCTCCAGAAAAGAATCGTTCTTGCTGTTTTAAATTTAAAAAAGCCATTCATAACTTTGTCAAGCCAATACATTTCCTTGTTGTTTCTCCCAGAAACACTTACATATCGTAGGTGGTTCTATCAATCGATCGGAAATCGAATTTTTGCACGTTGTGAGAAAATTATATTTGTAAGAAATCGACTTGGCCGATCCCTTCGAATATCCTATCCCCGGAATCTCGCCCGACACTTCAATTCCCTTAGCTCCGGCTTCCCTGTATTAAACGCGAGATTACCAGATGTAACAGACGCGACGCGGCGCACGAACGAACGAAAGAACGAGCGAGCGATCCTATGAACGAAAAATCCTGTCCCGCCGTCCAAATCCGAGCGCAAAAGGAAAACCGTTCGTCGGCTCCGTTCGAGTGTGTTTCCTTTTGGTAGTCGGATCCCTGTGGGGGCCAGGCTGAATGCCATCCGTGACATTTGCAGGCCGGCATAAGAAAAGGACGACCCGAAAACTCCGTAATAGAATTCATCGAAAAAACCGAGGGCTGGATCGGATCGCCGGTTGCTTGGATAAAAGAAGAGATAAAGAGAGTGAGAGAGAGAGAGAGAGAGATAGAGAAAGAGAGAAAGAAGACCTGGGTCACTTTTATCGAGCGTTCCCGGCCCAGTGGTTACGACAGGCAAAACCTCTTGGAGGGAGCTCTCTCGGTTTACAACGTTCGGTTCGGTTCGGGGGTGGACGACGCGCGTTATCGGCCGGTGCTATCAAACGTTAGCGTGTGTCCTCCCGGAGAAAGAATCCGGCCGGGCCACTCATGCGTACCAAGTGAAATACAGGGTGGCCGGAAGTGCTGTCTCAATGGGAGAGGTTCCCCGTTCCGAGAGGCTGCCTTCGGAAAGACGTCAGCCTCGCGCAGCTCGATGGGCCACGGAGAATCGCCGAGAGAAAACAGACGCAGAGGTTGAAACGGCCGGAGTGCTCGAGTGCTGCGGATTCGCCCGCCTCGTTCCAACTTCCACGGCACCGGGGCAGACTGAAAACTTCGCTAGCCGAAGAACGATACCTCTCCTCCTCCTGCGTACTGCACCGGCTGAAAAGTTCCTCCGAAGTGTTACGACCCGCGCCCGGCTCAATGGAATCTTTTCTACTTTTATAAGTGAACTCGTTGCCGTTGCCATAGCCGTTGCCGTAACCGTTCCGGGACCAAGTGTAACCCAAGTGTCCATGAGCCGGCTTCATTAGCCGTAATCGTTCGCCGCGGACAATTCTCCCCGAAGTTCTCGATCTCATTAGTCGTTAGCGTCCGTTGACGCGCACCACTGCCACAGAACATTCGCCGAACACGCTTCGCCAACTTACCTGACGAGCCAGTCGACTGCTATCTTATTCCTATCTTCTGACCTTTTCGAAGATTTTTTCTTCTCGAGATAATCGTTCGCTAAACATAATCGTGCCTTCGATACCACTTGGAGGTTTGATGATCGACGGTCGGATTCGTCCACGTGGCCCGCAGGATCCGATCGATCCTTCTCGGTCGCCGTCTGGCCCTGTTACAGTCGGCAAAGTGATTCGTTTCCAGGTTGATAGCGATCCGACCGCGGCGCTCTTCGAACAGAGCTACATCGGCTGCCCTAATCCTGACGGATTCGGCTTGGACCCGTTGTCAGTGAAAAATGTGGAAACGGGACGGAGGGTTCGACGCGGTGGATCCTCGGCTCGGACAAATCTGCGGGACAAGGATGTTGGCTCGGTTCGACGGGACCAGCTAGGGGACCGGAATCGATGGAACGTGGTGCACGCGACTTGGAATGGAGGTGAAGTAGGATTACTTCGATACTTGAGGGATCCAGAGAGGAATGGCGGCGAAGTGACGAAGAATTTATGGAAGATCGGTTCCGTTAGACGCCTAGAGATCCTGACGTGCGTGGAGCTATCGCGGAGTAAAAAATTGGATTTCGCCGATCCGTTCGAACGATTCGCCGAGAGATATACTGTCTAGATGGAAAATGGCCGATGAGAGAAGAGAGACTGGGAAAGAGAAACGACGGCGGCAATCTTCGTGATTCGACTTGGATGAAACAATGAAACAGAAAGTTGTTATCGGAACGGTAAAGATGAGAACCGAGGATCGAACGTTCGAGATGTCAATAACGAAGGGAACAAACTAGCCGAAGAGCGTGGGAAGATCGAAATTATTGAGTATCCACAGAGATTGCACGACTTCTTCGAGGTGATAGAAGTTGAGGCTTCGAAAGCAACGAACCAAATATATCAGAGAGGCACAGCTGAAACAGCGCACAAACTCATCGTTTGAGAAATCGGCGTCGTCGAGAAGAGCCAGCTCATTGTCCGAAAAAGATATCAGTGCTATGCATCGCGTTGGCTCCTGGAGCCTCGATGACCTTGATTCAGCGAGCATGAAGCACCCATCGAGGTCACCGGGACTAGAGATTGCTATGGCACTGTTCGGCATGGTCTGGCTGTTGCGTGTTCGCTCGGAGATGCGCCGTTGCTCGAAATGCCGGCACGAGGAGATGCTGGCAGCTCAGCAACAGCAGCAGCAACAGCAGCAACAACAACAACACCAGCTGCAGCAGCAGCAACAGCATCACATCCATCATCATCCCCATCATCAACAACGGACGTTGTCGCAGACCACGAGTCTGCTGCAGACCCCGGAGGACGGTGTCACATCCTCCGCGAATACTTTGTTCACTTTGGATACACCTGGCGCTGCTGGCTCCGCCGGAAGTTACTGCGAGGTCCATGGGTTCGTGCAGCCGAAAGAAGGTAGTATCATTGATCTTTACATCACGTTACATCTCGATTTAATAAAATAATAATCCGGTCGTTGCGTTTGAACTCACCGAGTTACCAAGTCTCGACAGACTCTCCGATTATTATCTTTTTTAAGAAACCTTTGCCAATATATCCGTGACATTCTTCCTACTAATATGATATCGAACGTGGCATCATTCGGAGCACATTTGCTTCTTCAATTCACGATTCGGTGGAACATCGATTATCCGAATCAACATTTAAATTACTCATTATCTGAAACATTTCAATCTAAAGCAATTCATATGCAACACGATTTATTGCACAAATCAGCAGTGATTTAATCTAGCAACTGCAGTTAGATAGCTGCTCCATTATCCCAGCACGTATGTTCCATTATTTCGAATAATCGAGGTTGTATCGTGGATTAAACAAGCAACCATGATCCAAATTGTATCCTGTTTGATGTCATTTTAATCAGCAAAAATGTCGCAAAGGTTAACATTTGTCTGATTTGCATTTTCTTCGTTATCTATTTTGCAACAAGTCAGCCAGAGTTTTTACAAGACGGTATTTCACTGGGCAAAAGAATCAAAGTTTCACGAAAATAATTGTGCAATCTGGCTGTAATTTTTGTCGAAAAGTATCGGATAGCAATTCTCATTGTCCGGGAACTGTGACAAAGTATAAAGATAGTTTTCCGAGCCACAAGTGACGCAGTATCCTAATCCATGGTCCATAGTTCGAAAGAACGATCATGATTTCCTTCGAGGTACTTTAAGAAGTTCCCGCTACTTTCGTAATATGCCGGGCTCATGTTATTAAAGAATAGAAGAATGTTACTAAGTGGGGTGCTCGGTAGAAGTTTTCAAATTTACGAGGATAACGCCGAGGAGGTCTTCCGTATATACGACCACCGACCAAAATCGAAGGAGGTCGTTTACATGGTTGGCGCAGCGTGCATCCGGAGACAAAACTTTTATTTTCCTATCGAAACGATTTGGCGTGTCTTACTCTTTCGAAATCACCGTTTCCGGTTCAATGCCGTCGGACGTACCTGTTCCAAACTCAATTATTGATATCCTTGAACGGAGCTCCCACTGCTTTTCTTCCAAATAAATTGGATCCATAACGATTTCTGTCTTCTTTAAAGACGACTTGAGTTCCACTTTTTAATTTTCTTAAGCTTTCTGCATGTTACTTATAATAATATACTGACTACAACATCTATATTTCACTTCACAACTAAATCAATAGTAATGACAAAGTTTTAACTTAAATGACACCGAACTCAGCCTTTCAACATCGTTACTTTTTATTGATTCCGCAAGAGCATATTCGTAACAATAATTGAAATTCTTGAATTATCATATATCGAGTTTCTGTCAGTTTTTCGGGGCCACGGTACCACGGTGCATCATATAGTGGAACAGAACAGGTTATCGCTCGGAAAGGATGAAATCACGGTTTATTTATCGTTCAGTCGGCGGAAAAAGGGACGCGGATGATTAAAAAAATTTTTTGAACACAGTCGCAATTAACGTTTGAAAGTTATGGTCGCGAAGAGCCGCGTCCGCGAAACATAAGCGGGGAAACGGTAGCTTCCCGGGCTTTTGTTGACGCGCTATAAAAGCCGTTCGCCAAGCGTCTCCCGGCAAATCGGCTTTTATCGGTATTCCTCATCTGTTAGACATGGCGACATCATGACGCCATGAGTTGTTGAGTTTGTTGCCGCTTTTGTCGAGCACTCTCATTGTTTCTGGAGCAACAAGGGAGCATCTATTGTATAGTCGGTCAACCCAACCCTCGACGTTCCCCTCGTCCTCCACATCCTCCACATCCTCCTCATTTCCATGGCCGCCATTCGTACGGCATCATATCAGCAAGGTGAATTCGCATTAAAGACCAGTCGGCCGAAGTTAGGGAGTTTACGCGTCTCGGTCAGAAATATGTGCGATTCAGCCGGGGACTATCGTTGAATATCAATCAGGCGTAGATAATTCGATGCGTATCTCAATGTTCAACATCTCCATATGTCGTGCTCCCAGACGACTATGTCACTCGAATACGAAATTCAAACTAATTGGCAGCGTCCACGTTTTGACGTTCTACATACATGAAGGATATGATTAGCGTTCTAAAGTGTTCTGTTTGCTGAAATTCGTCGTTAGCAAACAAACGATGAAAATATATTAGATTGCTGCATGTAAAATGACTAATTTTTTTGACAGTAACATTAAACGTATATAATTTTTTCTTAAATAAATATTGTTCGCCAAAGCAAGCACCAATCTGATGAACATATTCTGTCAACGAGAAATTGGATTTTTCAGTCGTTTATCTTTTTCATACACAAGGACTGTCACCTACATTTTGTGAGTTTCTTCTACCATCGAGAAAAAATTCGTTCGGGGACCGAGACGTACAAGTTTAATAGAGCAAAGCCAGAATTGTTAAAGTATATTCGAGGTGCAATCTCCATTCCAGGGTACCATGAAAGGAAGCAAAGAGAAGCTGTTTTACATGGGCCGTCTTTTTTCCACGGCGCACCCTTTTATCCGGCATCCAGCATGTGCGCGCCCATGGTCCACCTACTTGCACGACCCAGTTATGAAATAGTTTTCCTCGTGGCGACTCGGCGGTATCGCTCTTTAAAGCTGAAAGCATGTTCGTGTCGTGCAGGCACGCCGCTTGTCGTATTGTTTCCAGTTTATTATCAGCCTCTGAGAGCCGGCTCCTCCTCTCTCTCTCTCTCTCTCTCTCTCTCTATCTTGCTCCCTTTCTCACTCGCGCGTGAGGGACGAGAGAGCGAATAAAACATAGCGTGTGGAGGAGGAGGATGCCCGATGGATGGGTATGGACGAGGGGAGAACGGAGGAAAACCCCGTGATTTAGGATATTTACACCGAAGAAGAGTGAACTTTTTACACACGTCTGTTAGCAGTGCTAACTTAGCACTGCTGGCTGCTTGTTCGGAAAGATGAAAGGATTGTTAAATGCGAGCTCGATAGGAATAGAATAACGACGACAGTCGGGATTCACTCTATAATAATTAAACAGGAGCAGATCAGAAATTTAATAATTTTAACAAGATATTACTCTAGTTATCTTAGTAAATCATTTATAAAACGTTTTCATAATAAAGGTATGATTTAATCATATAATTTTAAAAGGGTTTATTACAGTTGGTTAAGTTTTTTAATGTTCTAGTCAAATGTAGAGGTCATTTTTAACGTGGTAAAGGTAGAAACTTTGAATACCATGCGGATTTTTAAATTAAGCTCTCGAGCTCCAAAAATGAATATTTTGTAAATGACGTAAATGTACATTTAATTATACGCGCTATTTTAATACACTCCCTGTATTCTTTGAATTCGATAAATTCCACTTTGGCTATGCAATTACAAAGTATGAGGTTGTCGTAAAAATTATTCGCGTAGGCTGCATACTTAAATGAATTTGATTTGTTTTCTCGTATTACTGTCTCGTTTGAAAAGCGCCTTTCAGAGTTTCGTCACAAATTTTTTAAATGATTTCCCAACCTTTTGCAATTATTGCATGAATGTTTTGTGAAATTATTACGCGTTCAATTGTTAATTTTACATACTACGCTTTTGGAGGAACGGATATCTGAGCGGAGCTCGAAGAATGTACGAATCGCTGGTACGAATTTAAATAAAATTTTTCATATAAACTGCATGGTATTGTGCGTAAGCGATTTCGATTTGATATTCGATTTTGTATTGATGAATGCGTTCGAACATGGCCATTCAACGACCAACAGGATTTTGCGATCAACGATTCACGACGAACAAAATATTTCCGAATCATATGATTTTCTTTAAAATAAGACATCCGGAAAATAGGGCGACTGCAATAGTGTTCGGCATATAAAATTTTTTGAAAATACCTTCATTGACGGGGAAAACTGCAAGGCTTTATGTTTCTGAGAACGTTTAAAATAATATGAAGTCGTTTGAAATTTCACGCAGCTCCGGAGAAAATAAAATTTTGCTCGAATTTTTGTTTCTTCAAAATAAATCGACAAAAATAGAAGTTTGCATAACATTTCGCAATTCTGCGTATAAAAGAGACGCAATTAAAAAGTTATTGTTACTGACACGACGGAAGTCTGTAGTCCGTCCGAATCGTAAAATTGAATTAAATATGGATGACCATCCCATTTATCCCGACTGTCAAATTAATCTCTGTTGCTTATTCATCTGAGTGTCCACAATAATGTATCAAGCTGATTTATTTTAACGAGTTTCGTGATCGAACCACAGGTCCCAGCAAAATGAAGAATGCATGTGCACGCAACTGAGCAACGGGTTCGTATTAAATTTCGAAGAGGTCTAATTGAATGTCGAGGGAATAATACCACGAATTTATTAGCTATTACGAATATATGCCGTAAACGAATCGTTCATTTGCGCGCTAATGTACAAAACGCTCTAAACCTATGTTAAATCTATCAGAACGTTCACTAAGAAACTTGCAAATGGTTGCAAACGTTTCCTAATATAGAACTTCCAGTCGTAAGATTATTAAAATACTTAAAAAATTGGTGCAGGAAAATTTTATTTTACATGAAATTATTTTACGTGTGAATCACAGGTTTGAACCTGAAGTTGCATATGGTGTTTCATGATTAACGAATAATCTTTTGTTCCGGAAACATTGGGTACGGAAATCCGTGGGAAAGTCCGAGATTATTTATTGGAGCGAGCGAACAATTCGGAGGAGGTAACAAATTCCGCAATTCAGCATACGGTTTCGCGAATTATTTATTATCTGGTATCAGGCGAGTAACGAGCTAGCGAGGAGTACTTAGCGAATGAAAACGAGGCTCATAGGCGGAAACCTCGTTATCCTGATTCGCCGGCCGTGGGAAAACGAACGCGACGAACGCGGCGAACGTCAAAAGCAGGCCCGATGTTAATTTACATCGGGACGCGGAAGAAAACCACTTCGTGCGCTAAAAAACCTTCCATGCGCGCATTAATGCGAACATCTCTCATCGCGCCCGCGGAAAATATCTATTTCCAACGATTTGAGCCTTATAAAGAGCCAACCGTTCTCGCGTAGAACCGGTTTCCCTTTAATCATCCCCGCCTCCCCCTCGCCACCACCCCTAGCCGTTTTTTTTCCCTTTCATGCTTCTTTCTTTTTTAATCAGCAGTGCCGCTTTTTACCACCGACGAATTACCGCATTTGCCTCTTTGCTGATTTAGATAAACCTCGGGGAGAGCCGGTCTCGTTTGAAAAGACGCTCAGCTCGGCCGGGAGACGGTCTTGAAAATATTGCAGCCGCCTGCGGCTCCAATGCGTATGAAATATTGAAGAGTTACGTTTCCGGGAATTAACTGGACTAATTTCCAGCCTGTGGTTCACTGCTTTGTGAATTAAAATGGACCTATGCGCCGTGCGTCGGTCGGCATATTATTCGCAAGCCTCCGGCTCCCTAGACGCGCAAGGAATCGCTCTTTATGATGATGCACCGTGCACTGTGCTTCTGCTACTGGTAATCGTCTCGTCCGAGTGTTCAACCTACGGTTCCAGCAATCGTAGTTCGATATAATCGAGTCCGGTAGGGAGAACATGAAACGGTAAAACCATCAAAAGAATTTAGAACTTTTGTTATTAGTATAATATTTTCCACATATTGAACCCACTCGCAAGGAAATCAATTTGCACGTTGCTTCAGATGGTTGCAATCGGGATGGAAAAATTTCATTTCGCATAAAAAAACTGTAATCTTATAATTTAGTTGAACTGATGAAAATTTAGGGATTTTAAATTTTAATACGGAGATTCAAAGACGCAAAAGTCAGGAATACTTTCAATTTCTTCAATTTCAAATCTATTTAGATTTGGAAGTTGTCTGTAGCTTGGCGCACACGGATTTACAGTCGAATTTTTGAGAAACTTTCAATGATTGAAACCATTTTGCCTATGGAAAATACGATTTGTCAGAGAAGACGCGAAGATTTAGATGAGTTTGGAGTAGATTAATTTACTGGAACAATAGCACATTTGGATCGAGAGACAAACTCGTTTTCAACAGCTGCGCAATCCTTTGTCTTCCCTGTGGCGCACAACAATTGCCAATCATACTCCATTTATTTTACATTATCTCACCGTCATATTCAAACATCACGAACATTTAGCTTGCCGATTGTTCAGCTCCTAACGAATGATTAACGTCGCGTCGTCCGTTGCTCCCTGACCGAAGACCTATTGAATTTTCGAATAGGCGCTCGGTAATAATAATAATAAAATATAAGTCACCATAAAATATCGTGAAAACGCCATTTATTCTTCTAATAACTTTATGCAATTCAGAAACGCCTCACGAATAATAATGGACGCGAGACCAATGCAGTGCTGACGCTAAAGTTCATTTAAAAAAATAAAAGAATCGATATAAATCATTTCAACTGCCGAAGCACACTTTCGAGCAAACGTATAAATTTTCATCAGCGCAATATGGATTTATATTTATGACAATGTTTGTGAGTTGCAGAAACGATTTCAATTAATAATCTCTTTGACCAATTCTCCATAAAAACAGTAATGAATCAGGAAATAACATGATGATATAAAATTATTCATGACATGCATTTTACCTTTAAAATTTGGACAGAATATTCACATAAGGAAAAGAACTGTTATAATTTGTTTTTCAAACTGATTGCCGCGAACAATTACAGAAAAGATCAAGAAAGAGAAGAAAAAGATCGATTAAATGAATAATATAGCATACAAAATGAATTAAAGTCGCTGGCTAACGGTTGTTAAAATAATTTAATCTGTTGATATGATAAAACGATTTTTCTTTTTCTGTGTTGTACCTTTGTTTTGAAATACGTCACACTTTATGAATTACATAAAATCTCGAACATCGATTCGCATTTAGCGTTTCCAAAATAAAACGTTGACCACCGGACAATTTATTAAATACTGTCGCGTATAAAGTCATTAAAGAATAATGTATTTCGCATTTCCGGGAATTTCTGAGGCAAGCTAATAATATTGAATCGGTGGAACGTGATCCACATGCGATTCCGGTTCATTAAGATCAAAAGCGGAGGCAGGTTTGGGCGAAAAAATTTAATTCGAAAACAGCAACATACTCGACGGCCCTCGAAACCGTTTTATCATGAAATTTCGCGGCGTGTGCACGCGTTCTGCCGTTTATTTCTCTCGAATCTGTACCGTCGGGCTTCTTCCTGTTCCACATTTTTTCGTCCCTCGGTTCGCTTTATTGCCACGCGTATTCAGCGAGCATTTTTCTCGACGACTAGGCGGTTAGCGAGCGAGCGATATAAATTAAGCCGAAAATGGAGGGAAATTTAGTAGCTGAGGAGGTCGGACGAAGTGGGAAAGGCGCAAAACGCGGCGTAAAGTTCTACGGCGAAAAGCCGCGCTAATTACCTGTACTTATGCCGTTGTGCTGGCACATCAAATTAATCGTAATCCGTGCGCCAACAGATTTACTCTTTTTCTGACGTCGCGTCGCGTCGGCTCGTGCTACCGTTTCTACTGACGCGTACACTAATATTATTACTGGCAATTCGTTAAATTGGCAAATCGTCCGTAAGCGAAACGTCGAGATTATTAGACGGAATTATTAGACACTCGAATAGGATTTATTTGAAATGCTGCACAGTGATCTGGGTGGTCGATCTAGCAGTTCATTTGGCAAAAAATGACTTTTCTCATATCGCTAATTAATACATCTCCATTGCTTCCTAAATGTTTAGCAATGCTGAAAATGTCGATATTAATAAAATTTTAAAATGTAAACCAATTTTTAAAATCACTCTAATAAACGGACACAGCACTGTAATGTCTGGAAATAATATAAAAATGTTCTGTTTCAGTTATAATTCTTCATCTAACTAATTTGATAACAGAGTCTTTTATTAATTCTGTACCACGTTACGAAGAGCAATACGAGGTATAAAGACAAAGTATAAAGCGCTCGACGCTGTTATTAATTTCCGCTGTTTTGCAATAAATAAGAATCGCGAAGGGGGGTTTAAGGGAGAAATTCCCCGGCTCCAGCGGATAGATGACAAACCGGTGGAAATAAACTGGTGGTTGTTTCCACGTTACGGCACGAAACCGTAATCCCTTCAAGCCGTTGCTTCTTTTGGTTTCCATCGGTGGCGAACACAATGCGCACACATGGCCGATTATGTACGGTCTCATGTCGCTAGGAAAATCGTTCGTTGAAAAACCGTGAGCAATTCTAAAAATTGAAAACTCTGGTAAGCCGTACTAATGGGACTGATGCACAAAGTTGCGACTTTCGAACAACTGCATTCGTTTCGAAATATATTACATCGAACTTGTACGATTATTGTATATATGATACATACATACATACATTACTCTTGATTAATCCAAAGAACATAATTGACTGCAAACAAATGTTCCACATATAAACAACTTATAAATGCATACATGTACACGCTAAATACTTATAGACAGTAGCTCATACGTATTCATACGTTTAAAACTGGAATACGTGGAAAACACATGTGAAGAACACAGTGAATCCATCTTAATTACGTGTTAAACGATACCAAAGCGGATGCGCCGTTCCCCGAGCATTTTCTGGCGGCGGAATCATTTCGTACGAGTCGCGTTTCAGATCGTAATGATCCCGCCGCTGCGTGGAAACCCGAGACAGTAAACGGAATCGTTAATTTACGTCCATTTCGACAAGCTGCATTCCCTTTCTTTGTTCGACAATGGCAGCATTATGAGGGATGCAAGGATCCGAAGCGCATCAGCTCGGTCAGGAAATGCATTATTGCGTTTAAGAGAATGCCAGAAACGCATCTGGGTCGTGGTCAGCCCGTAGATGCGATCCTAACAGGAACATTAGTGGGATTACTCGACTTCGTTTCTTCCCATTCTACGCGGGCCGAAACGCGAATGCATTCGTAGCTGTGCCGCATCTCTCTCTCCGTTGCACCGTTGATTGCGATTTGCAATGCAACGCGCGCGCCTCGTCTCGCCTCGCTTCGTCTGGCCTCGCCATGCCTTGCCACGCTACGCCACG
Organism: Lasioglossum morio; assembly: GCA_916610235.2. Classification (NCBI taxonomy): domain Eukaryota; kingdom Metazoa; phylum Arthropoda; class Insecta; order Hymenoptera; family Halictidae; genus Lasioglossum; species Lasioglossum morio. The sequence continues at coordinate 8,412,341 of OU744328.1, read as the reverse complement.
CCACGCCACGCCGCTCTCTTCTCATTTCGGTGCATCACTTCGCGATCGATCACTTTCAGAGCTTGGCCTAATGCGGCTCGTTAGTGTCGCATAGAAGCTGCAATTTCGACCTGCTACCGGCACCCCTGTCCCCACCCCCTTGCCAGTCTACCCCGTCCTTGGTACGATACGCCAATTGGATTTTGACAATGACAGTTATAATTAATAGTTTAGTACGTGTTACGCGTAGTCTACACGGTTGAACACGAGCGGCCACTGTTTGCTGCTAATTGATACCTGCGTACGCATCTGGACGTCGAGCTTGAAACGTTTGACACTGTTTGGGGGTGTTTGGAACGTCTTGAATGCTCTCCGTCGCACGTGGCACGTCTCATCCGTAGCTTGCTGCCAATTGCTACAAACAAGTTGCACAATTGTATCTTGAATACAATACGCAGTTAATGTATAATAATGATGGTGGAAGTGTGACAGCATTGCACTCGATTTGAAAGGAAATCTCTTTAGTGTAACCTATTTGTGTGTATTGTTTCTGGTTCTCTAGACACAGACTATACTTAATAGTAACTGGGAAATATATTTATACCTGTTATTTAAGATTCCCAGTTGATGGTCATTTGAGCATGTTCGAGCTAATCAACTAAAAATATCTGCAACTAAAAATAAGTAAGACCGGTTATTAACATTTTATAATCAAAGTCACTGGGTAAACTATTTGCCAACAGTAGGATTCACAAGAGATATCGCATCAAGGAATTAGGTGCTGTTTGATGCTGTTTGAGGATTGCAGATGATAGTTAAGCTTGTTGCGAATAAAGTATTTATACCAGAAATACTGGTCATAGACGTTAATAGTTAATGCAGTTGCAGCAGGTTAGGCATTAATTCTTATCTCACACGATTACTGTATAATTGTACATTTTCATAAAATTTTCATAACATTCTCATCTATTTTAATCTTAAACCCCTTGAAAGGGAATGTTCCATTTAACTACAAAAATTGATGCGTTTTTACACGACGTGGAAAAAAAACTCGGTTGACGAGAAATCGTTAATGAAAATTTGAATATTAATCAAGGAGAAAGAGCTCGCACTGCTTCGACGTTCCTCCGAGCGAGAAAGTTACTTGTTTGCGAACCCAGCCACGACCTACAGCCCTACAAACCAAGAGCTGATATAAAAAGTTCGCTAAGTTTTAAAGTAATCAGAAACCTAATTTAAAAAAAAAAATGGTTATTCGCTACACAAGCGACAACAAACTCCTCTGTGTACACTTCTACAGTTGAACACTGTGCAGAGATAATTATCAAATTCACCGACAACGTACGAAGAATTTATTTAATCTTTTTAGTAATTTCATTCTTAGTATCGAGCCATTATCGTTTCTTTAGTATGTATACCGGTCTGCTGCCAACATGTGGCACACAATGACAGGCACAATTAGACGGTTTCTTAACTTATTAAATTCCTAGTGTCGAAGGTCCAAGTTGTAGCAAGTAAGCATCTGGTAAAAATACAAATGACCCAGTCAATCCCACACTACACTTGGGGAGGACGCAAATGGGAGGTCGGTAGACCTAGGTGAGCGAGCAGTTGGTTAGATAAACGTTAGACAATCGTAGACATCAGACGAGCATAGCTCATAGGCCACATCGGTGGGGGTCCTTCGATTATAGACGGCACCAAGTGCAATATTCAAAGGGCTCTCCAGTCCGTAACACAAAAACATAGGTAATTATACAGAAAAGGGTATACCTCTGTATTTATGATCATTAGTGGCCTGTTTTAAGCGAAACACCTTGTGTTCGAAGAATCAATTTGATAAGCAGAAGGGTTGTCTTCACAATGATTACAAAACAGCGAACGACAAAGCGAAACATCGTCGGTTATTATTGTTGAAGTACTCGTGCAAGAGCAGCCCGATCGATAGACGGCACTCGACAGACTGCGCGGGCCACTTTACGGTGTCCAACAAGAAAAATTACCGCGGTGAAAAACTCTAATGGCGGATACATCTGTACGGTTGTAACTTGAAGGAAAGTGTGCGTGGAGAGCACTAAACGCAGCGAACATTTGCCTGATCCGGGCTAATTGTATTAGCGACGCGAGCAAAACTCCGAGGGTGTTTAATTAATCCGTGTTAGAAAAAGTTCAGGCGACGCGCTCTCGGCCGGAATCCAAAATGGATCTCTTTGTGTCGGAATCATTACGTGACGACGCGTCGGCACAAAGACGCATTAATTCCCCCAAAGGCAGCGGCACTTGGAGGTCGTCCAGAAACGTAATTTCTTCAAACAAGCAAAATGTCGGCGAATTAGCCACTCGATCGCGAATACACGAGCCATCCACGGCTATCTCGTCCCCGATGCTGAGTGTCTGCGTCTTTGACAACCGGTGTGAAAGCCGACCATTGTCTCCAGCACACCTCACGCGGCATTTTGAGTGATTTGTCAGAAGTGCTTGCAGCCTGTGTTGCCCCTGATGAAAACATCGCTCCGTTGAACCGTGCCATTCCCGACGTAAATAGTACATTCAGTGGTGAATAAACTTACGAACCTTTGAATGTAATTCAACCTTCACTGCAAATTGCAGATGGGTAACATCGTCCTTTTGCATTCACAGATAACACAACATGTGTTATGACTAGACTGTGGATATTATGCAGTGGACATATTTAAAGAATTTTAAAATACAGTGTTGTATTATTTTGAATCCATTAAAATTATTTAAAGAATAACTAAATGTCTACATAGCTCCTGTATCTTGGAACGAATGCAAACAATTCTTATTTTGCATAAAAATCCGCAGTCGAGTCATAATTATTTCAAATAGATGAACTAGATCTACTATAATATATACGTTTGTGCAAATTCTCATTTTAATGAACCACTGTACATCCCTCATTGAAATATCGCATAAGATAAAAATAAAAGTGTCGCGAACGTTGCTCGACATAAACATACTCTTATCTTTTTCAATTTGCGACCATCATAAATGCATGACGGTCCAGTGATACCGTTATTCCATCGGGGTTTCTACAGTGAAACATTTCTCCCAGTGGATTTTATTCACCGTCCATTAAGGCAAGATAACGCGCGATCTGCGTAATGGACAACGAAGTTTAAAGTTTCTTTAATTTGCAGTGGCTCGAGATGGATGAGCCGACAAAGTTGCCAGATGTGATGGATCCGGAAGCTAGATAACGTGAGCAGCAGGGGAGAGGGGGCGTTATTAAAAAATAATTAAATCTATTCATCGGTCGGGCGACTGAAGGTTTATTAAAAACGACGATTAACCGAGAGCTTTACGCTGCTGTATCGATTGTTCCCGGTCCGAGATAATTTTCTACGAGTAATTAGATAATTACGCCGGTCTCGGATCGCGTGCGCGAGAAATTCATCGTTCAGTCGTGGAAACCGATTGCTCGCATCAATCTACAGTCCCGGGGGATCGAACAATAAGTATACGGAAAGTTTGATTAATGAACGGTTTAGCGAAACGGCGGATGCTGATATTATCTGGACATTACCATTCATCTTACGCCGCGCAGCTTATCAGTCCGAGAACCTGATAACGTTCGCGAAGCGCTCCCTGTTAACGACAGTAAATTATGTTTCCTACATGCTCCTACACTTTTGCGATGTGCCGTTTTTCGTTCGTTCGTTCTTGCAGATTTTTCGCCGATTTATTTCATTTTCGTTAAACAAACGTTCCCATCCCGTTTAATTAAAATTCACGCGACATTAACCAGCTTTGTACAACGGGTTTCGTAAGTCGAAAACATGACATAAAGTATTGTTGTGCGAAGTCTCATATTCGAGAAAATCGAAGATTCATCAAATAATCTCACATGTCGAATGCTTTCGATAGTTTTATGGTGTTCACCCTCGTATTACCCTTACACGAGGGCTTAGGTGCTTGCAATTTTGAGGGATTATCTTTCAACCTAAAAGCATTGTTTTGCACACGACATCAATAAAAATCGTTGTGAGGGCCGCTGCACCATGCTTTTCCTGCTAGACCTTTCGAATTGTACACCCATTATAGCGATGTTCCAAATGACCTTTTTTAAATAAATGTTAGCTATCTAGTAACAGGTAATAACTATTCGCGACGGCCACGGCAATATATTTGCGTAAACATTCGGTAACGCGAGACAGAATGGCGGGCGTCAGTCCGCGATTGTCGCAGCGACGATTCCGCTCACGTTTATCGGATTATGCGGCCTGAATGACGGGGTCCGGACGGAACGACATGAATATAGTGTGCATGAATTCACTCGGCCGATCTCGCGGACACGTTTTACAACTCCGGTTATTTAATTACCGGCGACGCACCCGGTTTGTTACCGCGCGGCCGGACGCGCAAAAATCCGCAATAAGGGCGGTTTCCGTTTATCGGTGTTCCGTTGAGCTGGTCCGCGGAAGCTGTCTCGCGGTTTCGCAATGGCACGCGGGGAATATGATAACAACTATTTATACCGCCCACCTGATAACGTAGACCGGCGGCGACGATCGCGCCTCTGCGCCCTGGGTTTTAATCTCGAAAGTGATTCCGTGATACCAGCGCTGTTCTTGTCCACTATCACGTTAATCCGATTTTTATTCTATTTACCTGATTGCAGCTGGGTAGGTACTCCTATTTATTCCCGTGTTCGTCGTAAAAGCTGTCGGGACAGTAATGGCCGCCCGTGCCAACGATCATTCTCCGCGACGCGTTATGCACAGCGCTCGAAAATGTTGTTCTAGTAATTCGAGATTTTAACTGAGAAACGAATCGAACAGAATTAGTATAAGAATAAGTGGTGTTTAATATGCAGACTAGCTAGAACACGCGAAAAGTGCAGCCCATGTGTTATCATTTATTTATAATGTTCTATATGAAAAAGAAAATTTATATTTATTATTTATACGTACGTTTAATTAAATGGCTAAATATTCATATAATTATATTTCTTCGTGATTAACCGAAATCTTCACTACGAGTTCAAGTTAATGTTATAAAACAAGGGTACAATTTATAGTTACACAGACGAAAAATTCTTATTACATGGATGAATCTCTCGAAATTTACTTTGTTGCCTAGTAAGAACTCATTTATCAGTTTGTTCTCACGAATTCCTTTGTAACCGCGAGCCGAAGGTCGCAGCTCGTTTGATAATCATTTATTAAGAACGATGAAAGCAACATTTTGTAAAGGGCGTGGCGCGGTGGCGTTTAAATGGCGCAGAAAATGAATTCTGGCGAGAGTTTTCTCGGTTCTCTCGGCACGAGAGTCTTCTCAAAATCAGTGCGCTCGCGGATGCGAGATTTCGAATGGGAAATTGTCGAGAAATTTCTTAAGAGCGCTCGTGCAAGAATAATTCTTCCTCCTCGCTCAGCCGGCGTTAATGTTTGTCTCTCGACGCTCCGCCGCCACTCGGCAGACTGTAGACCCGTTGACATTTTTCTTGAAAGGACACCAAGCACAATACGCCTCGACGGCTGCGCGTACAGCGATAACCCGTTACTAATTAATGTTTAATCCTTGATTGCTTTGCTCGTTTACTTCACGGTGCGCTAACACTAGAAACAAAAGTCGCGACTTCATCCCGTTTCCAGAAGCTGACTTCTGGGACTTTCTTCGTTGATATCACAGTCGCCTGAGTCGTCTGTTCTGGATATAGCGTTTTACTGCACGCAAATGTTCTTCGTGTGCAACGATTCTACTCTTACGTCTATGAATTTTGAAGTTAGTAGGGCTTTTGTTCCTGTTTTCCTGGAGCTCCTAGCTGTTGATATAAATTCGTGCTTAATGTAATTAACAAATCCTTTTATAACGACCCTATGAAACTTGGTATATGTACAATGTTTTTTAGCTATTTCGCAAATTTAAATGCGGCACACATTCAGAAACAAGTACAGGAAGTCAGAAACACTTTTCGAATATTCTTCGGCAACCACAGTGCCTTCACTCAATTACCCGTCGGTATTCGTTCAGAGGACAGACTGTGGTCGCAAGCCGAACAAGTGGAGCCCCATATCCGTGACACGATGATCGAAAAAGAAGACTACGAGGGCGGGTCGAAGGGTCGAAGAGACACGCGACCTTTACCACGATCTCGCGCACATAGAGTAAAATGGCGGGGACGGTCGGCGAAGAATTGCTTTCCATTTCCGAGACCTTTTCTTTCCCGGCGAAAGGGGAACAAATTCGATCGTCGATCCAATCCCCGTTATTTACTCGCTCCCCGAGCGTCGTTTTCGATCGGTTTCACTCCGCTTGCCAGGAAATTAGTCGCGTTTCCCTTTGCCGTTCCGCCCTCGGAGTCAGAAGGGACACCCATTGTCGGGGGTGTGCCGCCGATTCCCGGAGCCCGGGGTTTCGCTTTAACTCGCTGAACTGTCGATCAGACCGGTCTTTCAAAGCTCCAGACGGAATTTCAGATCGGTCGCGAACTGCCGTCACCGCCGAGAATCAATTTACCTTTCCTCGATCGATCGGTAAACACGTTACGCACAGCCAGACCTCTTTTGCGCCTTGTTGCGTGCGCTGTTTGCAACAGGGTGGATGAAAATTTGTCGTGACCAATACAGTAGCTCTTCACCTTTGGATCGGTGGAGATCCGTGGAAAAAAGTTTCGCAAATTTGACCTTTCTTGGAAGGAATTTTTAAATATATGCAATGCTCACAACGAACTAGTCGATTTCCTAATTGATCGGAAAGTGATTCATGGCAAAATGAAGTGTATTAAGTGTGAACGTGAAAAGCAATTTGATCGTGATTCGCTACAATTTGAGTGTCGCAAAGTGTCTTATGTTAAGAATAGAAATTAGAAATGCATATCTGGTAGTTAGAATCTATTCTAGGAGCAGCAACAGTTTTTTGAGAATGTCTCTAAAACTAGAGCCGAGCGACGGCAAAGTATACTATACAGGATATAAAGTTGTTCAGAATGATGAACTTGACAACATATTTCAAGATCATCAAAATCGGTGTACCTTTTTTTTGTTGTACAATTACCAAATATTTTCGTGAGAAATTTGTTACTGTGCCCCGAATGTACAAGTCGCGTTTAGTACTAGTGTTAACACCGCAAAGAAAGTCCAAGCAGCCAACAATTTTTCATACAGCGTTTACTTTCCTTCTACGGTTTAGCATCGTAGTTACAGGCCCAACTGCACCCTCAGGTTCCAGAATAAAAAGCGGCAGCCCCATTAAACCCAGTTATCCTCGGCATTGCCAGGCAACAACGCTTGTTCCCAAGGGGCGAGCAGCTTCTCCCGCCTCGCCGGAAGAAAGTCCAAAAATGACGCTCGTTACGCATTAACATTTCGCGGCAGGTCGTCGAGGGTGTCGTTCGCGAAAAAAAGGGTTGAAGGCGTCTCGATGGCACGGTATTAACCCATAAAGCCCGGGCAGCGAACTATCTTCGCGTCGGTTTTGTAATAACGTTCCTGGGAGGGTAAACGACAGGGCCAACGCGCCTGTGTCTGGCGCTCGCACACAGACGACTGTATTATGCACAATGATCTTGTACAAATTCACTGTCGGGCGCAGCGGTTCGCAACGAATGAGCCCAGCCCGTTGATTAGATTTGTAATTAGTTACGAGCTCGGGCCCGGCGTGAAACTGAAGGGGACCTGAGAAAACAGGCGGTGCCGGTGTGACAAGAGACGTGGTCTGGCGTAGGGTTGGCGTGCAGAAGACGGGGGATGACGGGAACAAGCCTTTCTGCGAGAGGGATGAGAAACGGCTGAGAAACACTGGGACCAAAGAGCCGCGGATAATGCGACGAATCGACGCGGAATAAGCTCGTCCTCGTCAAAGGATCTGGGGGAGCACTCGCGCAGACGTTCCCGCGTGCTCGGTAAACAAACCCCCGAATCGCTGCTAATCTGCTTGTTAATGTAATAGGGGTAATGGTCCCGTCGCGTCGTGTGTGACGGATACGGTTCGGTATCGTTGCTTCTACCGTGCCACCAGAGGTAACTATGTAACATACTATTCAAAGCGACAAGTAAATGTATTCTCGAAAATTATTTCAGAATAAAGTTGCTTTCAAAATTTTACGTACAGGCGTACAATTTTTTGTGGTCCCATGTATTGTAGTTAAATGTCTGAAGAATAAGGTTTGAGTATTGTTTCTTTTATTTGTACACCCGTGAAGTACTGTACTGGAGATAGCTTTACAGAAAAGCTTCGCACGAGAGAGATGGCGCCTTAGAATGACATGAATAAAATTTGTGTCGTTTGACTGCGCACAATGTGGAATTCCCAAGATTCAAAATGCACCCAGTGTACACAGCAAATCTTTCTGGTTCGGTAACAATCGCAGTTATCCGCGTATGCAACCGAATTAAGCCCCTCCGTGGAATCGAATGCTATTCTCGGCCAGGTTCTATTACCATTTCGGTTGATAATTGCAGATTGTGTAGGGATCCAGGAAAGAGGAAAATTCAAAAGGTTCCCAAGCGAGAATAATTTTCACCCTTCCCCTAACCGACGCTTCCTTCTCTCTCGTGGAATTCGTCGCGGTTTTCGACTATCCTGTAACTTTCTCTTGCTGGAGACGGAAGTTTGAGCAACTTCCTTGCTCAACCAAACCTCTCTCTCTCTATCTCTGTATCTCCTCTCTTCTCTTTCCTTCACTCTTTCTCTGTACCTAGGAGAGCGACAATCAACGGCGTGTGTCCGCAAAACTGCCATAATTTACTTGCCGAAACTACAATACGTCGCTAGATCCCCTGGGTATCAAGTTTCAAATTTTGACGGTCCTGTCTGTCCTTGGTAATCACAGTTTTGAGGCTCCTTCCACGAACATGTGGTAACGTGGCTGACAAAATTGGAGTTCACAGATTAGCTCACACTTTGAGGTCGCAGGAGATCCTTGAGTTTATATTCTTTTTTCAACGACTTCAATCTTCTCACCTGTTTGTGCAGGTAGGGATATCGACACCTATGCGTTTTAATGAATCTGGGTATAATTATGTCGTCAACTGTTGTTAACGAGAATGCCACCCGCAATTTAGAAAAATTAATGCTGGGCCACAGAAGACGTAGGTATATAACATTTTTAGTGTAATTTATCTTTTAATTTACATTTTGTTGCTTTCAAAGTTACGGTTTTAATGGAATGTTTTTTCTAGTGTAATTCTAACAAGAACGCAATGAAAAGCGTATATGTGCATACTACACGTCGTGTAATTACAAACAATTAAGTCACATCAAGGAAGAAAAGAATTAATACAGTATTTTTCAAAATATGAGCTTTGCATCAAGAGAAAATTGATCACGCAACAAAATTATATAAAGCACTGGTAAAAGATATTGTTATTAATATTGGTATAAACATTTAAAGGAGATTTGAGCAATTAAACAAAAATTTAAAACATTTTAAAAACACAATATTTCTTCAAAGAAGGCATCTTCACCGTATAATTAGACTCCAGGATACCGAGACGCGTATGATGAAGAAGCCACAAGTTGCATAGCTTGATAGGAACCAATTAAACTTTGCCTTTATTGTAACCTGGAATGTTACAGGCTTCTTATTGTTGTAACGCTTTGACATGAAGTTTTATCTACGATGAATTTTCATTGGAAGGTCTTTGAAAATTGAAATATGCTACCTGCAAAGCTTTAACGTAGCATAACGTGAACAACTGGTGCGACACGTATCGCACGCGATTTCCGTGCGGTCCAACAATGAATTAGCAAACTTTCGGTGGCAAGTTCATCCGAAGGAACGAAACGTGTCGTCTGGAACAGAGGAATTGCTGCAGGCCTGCCGAGGATCGTGCGATAATTATTTGACTAGAGGTACGAGGCCGACACCATCGCATCGTTACGTGACGGCGACGCCTCGAGCGGAACGTGCGCCGCAATTCGGCGGGAATCGAATTTCCGTGGTGCGTTTCGATCGGATCAAAGACGTTCGTTCAAACGGCAACACGTAATTTCACCTGGCCGAAACTTACTAGATCTCGGAGCTTGGCTCGTTCCAAGTTGGCCAGCGCCGGCGCGGCGCCGAGTTGCTAAGTTAATTTAAAGAATCGCCCTCGACAGACTCGAAGTTTTCTCGTTTCTGGAGATTAATAAGTTTCTCGGCGACCGAGCGAAGAGAGCCTGGTCGTTGAGAAACAAACTGATCGTATTTAATTCGATGACTTGGCTTAACTTGCGGTCTCCATGACTCGACTTGCGTAGAAAAGTATACACGGATGCCAAAAAGGGACAAAAACAGATTTAACATGTTCCTGCTTTTTTTAATGTGTTATCAGATTGCCTGCCTGTTTGACTTGTAGTGTAACATTCTCGTCGACAAAACGGAGTCCGAGTTATCCGTCATGTTCGTCGACGTTGGAGTGCGCAGGGTAAGTGGTACTGGCCATTAAGGGGTTATTCTGCCACAAGACAGTATTCAGAGGGCTCGGTACACGAGGTGGCTGGAAGTTATTGCAGCAGTGGCGTCTACATACGTCGCAATACACGCTACAAGGAAGCAGTTTACGTTTATTGCTCGATTCACGGTGGGTACCCGGCGCGGTTCGTAATCGGCGTGCTGGCCGCTTCGGATACCGGAGGCGGCAGAACTTTAAACGGGCGACACGTAATTTTCACGGGGGGCGGAAACTGAAACTGGTAGGCGGCATGAACGCGCCGTGAAGACGCCGACGACGATAAACCGAAGCTCGTTAACACCAGCCGTGGGGCTGTTCATAGGAGATACGCCATTTCTGTATATAACTACTGCGACATCCAAGTTCCCTTGGCTGCGAGCTGCAGCCCTCGGCTTTGTCCGCGGAGGGCACGCGCGTAAAGCGAAGATAAAAAAGATCCCTTGGAAAGAGGAAATCGAGATAACGCGCGCAGGTCGACCCGAGCCCTTTCCACAGCTCTCGCTTGTATCTCGGTCGAAATTAAAAATTATTTCGTACGTAAACTACTGAACGATGTTGCGGACGACGCCGAACGACATCACGTCCCCCCTGTTCCTATTGCACAAGTGGCTGCGATAACAATGGCCTGAGTGCTTCCACGCCAGGGGATGTTACAATGTACTGTGTCTGTCTTTCCACCTCGCGGAAGATCGTTCGACGGGATAAGCGGAAGCTGTTCACTTTTTCCTGATGGAGTTTTGCTGTCTCTTCAAAGACTCGCTTTTACAAAGTTCTTCCGCGAGTATGGGTAAGGTGGGAAGCACCAATTTTGACCTGTAAGTGTATTGACATTTGGAGAACAGTCTGGTAGTCGTTCTATTGCTGTTTAAAATATGCAACTTATTATGGCGACTTTAAAATTTACATGTATTTTAATCAAATACATTTTTATTTATCAACTGTTCAGTACGACTGATTCTCAAGATTTTTATTCTGTATATTGTTACGTCCTAAGGTGGACGTTTTAAGAAATAATATTAATTTAAAGAGTTACATAGGGAATAAAACGCATTTTTCGAACCCACCTGCACTCACCGGCTTCGGTTTGGGAAATTGAGGTATTTAAAAATGATTTGAGAATTTGATTTTACATAATGAATAAAGAAAAATAAGCGCTGCGTTCTTAATTTTTTCAATGAAGTTCTAAATTTAAGATGAGTTGAGTTTGAAATAAATCATATGCAATCCCATGTAGTCTAATACGAAATATATCGTATAGATTTTCCTTAATTCTATCGCTCGCAATGTCGTATAATATGCGATAATTCAATATTAATTAATAATTATAATATTTGATATTATATTTCCCGCGAAACATTATTAGGGCAAGTATAAAAAGTAATTCAGAAAATATATGTATACATGCTTGATTTTACTAATTCTTATTAATGTCTGAACCAGTGGACGTGACCATCTGAACACTCGTCCAGAATCGTAGATTTCTGTCGTCCATTGCAAAAACGGTGTAGCTTCGTGAGTGTATGTAGGAGCGAGAAACGCGGCTCTCTCCGCAATGGCGGAAAACCAGGGAAAGAGGGCGTGGATTCAATTGTTTGTCAGGTGTATTTGTAACACGTATCGTCGAAACTCTAGCCCGTATTTCACGTCCCGGAAGCTTAGTGGAAGAGAAAGAAAAGTGGTCGAATGGCGGCGCACAATTCTTGGGGTTTGAATTAAGGCGAATTTGTGTCGCGCGTGAAATATGTTCCCACGGGGTCGCGATAATTTCGCGAGAACCGGCTAAAGGGCCGCGAGAGAGGGTTCGGGGATGTTGAGCACCAGACACGGAGTCAAATAAACGTCGTTGTTATAAATACGTTTCCAGAGAGTGGATCTGTTCGAGCGGAAACATTCGGTGCTTCGAGAGTCTGGCTCCATTGAAGTCGCCAACACAGGTTTTACCGAGAATAATTCACGAAAACCAGGTTTGTCAGACACAGAATCTCATCGACAGAAGCGTTAACCGACTGCCGCGTCCTCTCATTGACAGTGGTTCCGTTTTCTGTCATCAACAGATCAAAGTGTTTATGCAAAGGGTACACGAGCGTGAATTTTCTTGCATGGATGTAACACGGAATATAAGTTATGTACATATACAATACAATACATACATGTATGAATCTGCAATAAAGACAATGTGATGAAAAAGCGAATCGGTGTATATAGTATTTATTGATATTTATTGAACCACCAATTTTTCCCGCACATCCGACATCTCGTAGAATTATAAAGTAATACGAAATTTTCGAAACTTATTGGTCGCTTGGCTTGTCGTTGAGTTATACTACTGAATTTAATGCCACCTCCTTCGATATCATATTCTCCTAATTCAAAGTTCACTTTTCGAGATTTTGGGAATTTTTCTGAAATTTTCGGCCGTCTGATTTGACGTTGACTTGTACTACTGTATTTTCGAACATTTTCGATCACCTGGCTTGTCGTTGAGTTATACTATTGAATTTCGTGCTACCTCCTTCGACATCATATTCTCCTAATACAAAGTTCACTTTTCGAGATTTTCGGAAATTTTCGGCCTTCTGATTTGACGTTGACTTGTACTACTGTATTTTCGAACATTTTCGATCACCTGGCTTGTCGTTGAGTTATACTACTGAATTTAATGCCACCTCCTTCGATATCATATTCTCCTAATAGAAATACCAATTTTCGAAGTTTTCGAAAATTTACGGATATTTTTAGATTTTTAGTAGTAGAATTTGAGAGAGAAAGAGATGGCACCAAAGCCTGCCTCCCCTTTTACAATGATATTCTGCTAATAGAAATATGAATTTTTGTCTAATTTGAAAAATTTTTCTGAATCCAACATTTTTTGCTGATATTATTTCTTTATTTTTCACAAAAAAAGGTTACAATATAAAACGTATATGATAATATGCCTTAAGGTGGGAATGCTGTGACGTAGCGTAGGTACAAATGCCGTAGCTATGAATGCCCGTAGGTACGTCGTCTGCAAATGCTAAAATTGTTGATGTTATTAAATTGGTGGACGCGTATGCATTTGCAGCAAAATTAGTGCAAGTCAACAATATAGTCGGCGAATACTGTTGTCTGTTTAACCCAGTTTCGTCGGATTGTCTATCAATAGTGATTTTAACGAACCCTCCGCACAAGGTTCATGGGAGCTGACTGGAAAAGAGCAGGAGGTGGTCAGCGCGTAAAAAATAATGGAAAATTAGTAAATATTGCCGATATTGTGCTGTGGCGTTAATTGTTACGCTAACTGCAAGGTTTTTTTCGGTGCATGTGCATCGGGGTCGGAAAGTTGTTGGAATAAAGGGGCTGCAAGTGAGATAAATTGTCGGGAAAAAAATTTGCGGGGAAAACCTCCACGGGCGGAGAAAATTACTGTGAAATTCTCGCCCGTGGCTCTCGCTCGGTGTTTTTTTCCCGTATACATATTTCGATACGTGCTCTCTTCGGGCGATGGGTTCGTTTGTTCTCGTCCCATCGCGCGATCCTATATATTCTAGAATAATTCCAAGGAAACGCGGATGGTTAGAGCACAGTCCAGTTGGCGATTTGTTAATTAAAAGCATATTTGCCTCGAGAGACTAGCGGGCGATAAGTCTGTCATAGAAACAATTTTGATGGAAACCGATTAAATCGGTAGGTAATCGCCGGAACATTATGTCCCCGAGTATACATACGTGGAGTACATGTATACGTCGACGTGCGATTTTCATCGGATCATCATAATCGAATCGTCGGGCTCTCCCGAAAACGCGGCCCGACAAAAAACACATCGCAGCTGCGGGTGTAAACATATTAAGCGCATTCCCGTCAACTGGCCCGGCAGAACATTCAATATTAATATTGGCCGCGTTCAGTACAATTATGTGGTACCGGGCCGCTGAAATACGTAATTATGCCAGTGTAAATATTTGAACACTCCATGCGCCGAATACTCGCTTACAGGGGGAACGTGTGCACGTGCGCTCTTATTATCGGTATGTATCACCTGGATTCCGAGGCCATTGCAGGCTCGCGGCAATCGAAGCTGCGGCAATCGCGTTAAACAAACGGTCTGAGAACAGGTACCGCAAAATAATGGAAATCTCGTTTGTTATGTGCCCATTTATTTCGACGAGGTATTCGCCGCGGCCCACAAAAAATCAAGTACAGTTTCTAAAATTTAAGTAGCATGTTCGAAATATTGTTCAAATTCGATACCTAACCTGGGTAACGCCAGTTGTCAAACATTGCAGACATTATCAGTCCTTTCCGAGTAGATACGAATGCTGTTAGACGTTCAGGATCCCATGCAAGTACACGTACTATTGAACTGCTGGGAACTCGATAGGAATACCATCAGACACTGACAATCTAATAAACACGACACCGTACGCCAAAAATCCAATCAATAAACGTCGGATACTTGGGACCTAATAGCAATGTCAGAACCTTGGAACTCGATCTGGACAACGTCAGCTATCCTGCAACGGCTATTGAGAACACGAGACCTTTGAAACTCGATACAGATAACATCGGACCCTGGGTACTCGTAACACGTTAAACGATTCGGGCGTAATGCGAAGGACAATGGATAGCTAGAACGTGTTACACACATTAGTGCGTCGCCTAAACTCCATGATGCGTCGTTGGTCCTCTAACAATGGTTACTAGCTGCAAGTTACACGGATTTTTAAAGGCGTGTTTGGTGTTTAGAAAATAATTGAATGGTAGAATTGACAAGTATTCAGGCGATTTCGAAACTATTGTTTTTGAAGCTTTGCAAAATTCCAAAGTTTATAAGATATTTGAGGTGAACCCTTAGGGCGATTGGATACTCTTTAGATTCTTCATGGGAATCCCACGAACCTCATGCCCCTAACCTTGGGACTCATTTCTTCGACTCTACGGGTCGCCAAGACTTCATTGACCCGTGGAGACTTCTACTTTCCAGATCTCGCTCAGTCCTCTGTCCCTTGAGATCCCTTCATGTGACACTTTGGAAACCCACGTAATTTTGAGATTCTTCGAAACGATCAGATTATTATGAAGATCCAGGGAAGAAGCCATAGTCCGTTAACTTTAACAGGTTCTCCTGTATCTCGATTCTAGCTTCTAGAACATTGGTGCCTTCAAGATTAACGTATCCGGTAACGTATAGTCTGAAGATAGTCTGTAACTTTAACGTATCCAGTATCATACTATCAAAACGTCTACACTCTATCGTGTTTCCAACGTCTCAAACAAAAATATGTAAAAGCTCTCCAGAAAATGTGAAACAAATGAAAATAAGAACATAGGATAATTAATAATGAAATACAGTATATGTTTACTCTTATTAGAATAATAATGGTAACAACGATGTCCATGTGTGTCTTCCCTACTGTTCTATGTAGTATAGTTAGTGTTAGGTGTATTTATGCTTTTACTAACATGTTATTTGAACTCTACAAAGTATGTAAAACTTTTTCTCTAAATATTCAAAGTTGTGTACCGATATTTCCGTGTACAACATCAAATAAGCAACGCGTCATGTTGTCAATGCGAATCGTATTTCAAGGTTTCAATAATATCTCCACTCGATTTGATATCCAGTACTGCATACACTCCGTTCAAAATACAGAGATGGATACCTTGCATTCCCTACATCCAAATACATCTACTCAATTGCATCAAGAAA
The DNA here is from genome assembly GCA_916610235.2 of Lasioglossum morio. Taxonomy (NCBI): domain Eukaryota; kingdom Metazoa; phylum Arthropoda; class Insecta; order Hymenoptera; family Halictidae; genus Lasioglossum; species Lasioglossum morio. The sequence continues at coordinate 8,396,273 of OU744328.1, read as the reverse complement.
AGATTCTTCGCGCACGTCAGATATCGTTTCGAGTAAACACTGTCGAGAACCATTCGTATCAAACACGAATCACGGAGAGGAATCATCGAATAAACTCAGCATATTTCTTGCACCTCCGGTGACAAACATTTGCGTGATACTTACGCATTTTCATAATTGTTTTTCACTTTTCTCGATCGCCATATTAGATAATAGGAATTTTTCGCGGCGCACAGGTTCGATCATTATTACTTTGTATTAGCTCTACTTGTAGCAAATATGTAAGAATTGTCATACGTGTGCTATCCAAATAGTAGAGGAAAAAGGGAAGGTGGTGTTTCGTCCAGCTAATACAAAGTAATAATGATCGAACTTGTGCGCCGCGAAAAATTCCTATTATATATTACGCATTTTCATATTGGAACACGCGCAGTGGATGAAAAAATTGATAGTTTTTTCTCGATCTAGTCAGATTGATTTGTACGCTGACAGTATCCGAAAGCTGTTCGAAACTGTACAGTGCAACAGCGGTCCAACACAATTTACATCATTTCGAAAAAATGACAACAAGCGACTTGGTAATGCAAAATATACGCGCGGCAGACTTGGCTCGTTTTGATTCATCCGTCAAAGTGAAAAGAAGCGTCTATATTAATTATCGTCACTCCGGTTTGCAAAATAGGAATAAAGGGGACTGTCGTTTCATGCTGAAATCCTTTGAGCTTTTCCTTTTTCGTCGCGCGTGCGGCACGATTCGTATCGATGGCACCGACGGAATAGAAAGGGGGCGAAAAAAAATCGAAAAAAGAGAACACGCATCGGCTATTCACCGGAGATCACGCCCAATGACGTCGTCTTACGCTTTCCCTCTTGAAAAAAAGCCCTCGAGGGCTGCTTCGAAATGTGCTTTTTCGAGTGCTCTACTTTGTAGCCTGCCGACGCAACACGATGCGACGAATCTGCGCTCTACACTCCCAGGAGTGCAAAGGGGAAAGATTCCTGTCGGTTGCATAAATAGTGGCGACGACATACTTCCAGCCACGAGATTGGAGAGCGGCGAGAAGATGCCATTACATGTGAATTAAAACGAAAAATTAGAGGGAGCACGCTGGGCTTCGTTCCCAAGCGTGGCCCCTCTGTTTGCCGTGACAAAAAGTCGGGAACGTTAATTAAAGTAGTAGAATTTTTTCGCGGCGGGTAACAAGCGGCCTCTTCGACATTTAGTGCCCGGGTAACGTGTAACCTCGAATTTAGTTCTCCAGCGAGACCTTGGCGAACGAATTCAGCCGGGCTCCTCCTTTTTTCTTTTTTTAAACATTTCTCTGTGGCGTTTACGGTATTTCGCGACCCAATTACATTTTACGAGCTGAAAAAGTATGTACGCGCACTGGCTCTCTCGAAATGGAAGGTACATACATATTGTCTGAACTGGTGGACGAAATTAGAAGCGCCACGGAAATTATTGGAATATACATATTGTAATGATGTCGAACTGTACTAATTGTGTAATATATGAAAGTGCCCCATTCAATTGGAACTAACACCTCCATAAATTATGAATACGATACAGTAAACTGAAACTATTAGAATTGTTTGATACTAGCGATTTGTAAACCATTTTTGGCTTTTCGATTTTATATTACTTCGATATTACTTCGATCAACCAATATAGCAGATTTTTATATAAATTTTTTATCGAAGTCTGTCTCATCCAAAAATTAAGATAGTAGAAACTAAAAACAAAATGATTGACTTGAAAATGATAGTATTCTTAAGTTTATTAAATGATTGGACTGTTTTCAAACTTTGTAATTTTTAATTTTGTAATTTGCTTTTTCGTTCCATGCACCGTCATTAATTTTAAGCGATCCGCTGTGATGGCACATGTAGAATTGTCTTTTACGATCATGCAAAATCTAAATGAATTCGGAATGCGCTCAAAGGATTAATAAATCGGCATTCCCGAGCTACCTTGAATCATCGCCCTCAGGTGTGTCACTTATTAGTTGCTCTCCTGCGAGTAATTCCCGCAGTTAATTTCGGAGTTATGTCATTACGTTGTATACTGATATTACTGGATATAATACCGAACTAGTTGTAATTAACTTCAACCACTGACGATGTACAGCTAATTCGACCTAAACAAACATACTATCCGCCCGACAATTCTAATGGTTGAAATATTGCGCGGAGCAGAATTACAGACTCATCATTTTTCTTGATTACACGTTGAATACATATATCGTATTAAGTGGACCAGGTGAAATATATTTTTCTTCAATATTCAATGTTCGTCACTTAACCCAGACAATCATCCTCATTTTTTAATTCCTTTTGCAACAAACTAATAAGAACTGTCAATCCTGCAATGATCTTGTGTAATCAATTCTGAGGTACTCTTTAGAGTTAGCACGATGCAGTGGAGGTTTAAAAATGAGTGTGCACACCAATTATGCTTGCATGCTAAAATCAGACATTTCACGTGCAACAACCGAATGAATGCATCGAATCAATCGGGAAATTCATTACGTGGTATGAAGTACGGATACTTGAGACACGATAATATTTCATCCGGCGTCAAGGGGCAACCGATCGACCCATATTAATGACTTCCCCGTTTTTCCGGGCTGTTGCAGATATCCAGGAGTTTTACGAGCTGACGTTGCTCGACGAGTCGAAATCGGTGCAGCAGAAAACGGCGGAGACGATCCGCATCGCCGACAAATGGGAAGCCAGCGACGGGCCAATTACGCCAACCTTCGCTCAAAACGACGTGAGTTCGGTTACAAATATATTTCTGTTGCCCGATATTTCATGCCGGCTTCGGCCTCAGCTTCGGCTTCATCATCTCTGCGCCGGTATTCGGTCGGTCGCAACCCGATTTAGGGAACGGGTAAAGCGTCGCGTGTACTCGTTACGCGTTCATGGTCCCGTCGATCCACCTGCCTAGAATCTCGTTTTCACGTTGCCTATCGCGGCCGAACTAGAATTCCACGAACCTAGCCGTCGTCCTTTTCATTTTCTGCGAAGCAACGAAAGCGATCGAAGAAATCGAGTAAATGTTCACAAACTGTGTGTTACGGTCGTTGCTTAGTAGTAGACTGCGGATGCTTACACAATTATTAATTTTTGCAGACAAATTTCAAGAAACTGGGAACAAATGAAATCTTATTTTCAATGTTAGTAGTCTTTGTAGATCTGGAATAAGTAAAAACTTTTAATTTTTAGAAGCCATAAATGCATAAAGATCCGCAATCTATTTATTTGTTCCTAACCTTAATGGTTTATTTCAACGATTTTAATGATTCTTCTGAACTGGTTAAATTCAAGGAGTAGGAAAGAATGTTGAAAACTCCAAGCGAAAATCTAAAACGAACTTCAAATATCTGATACGATGTAAAGATCGAACTTGTTCAGACTTCCATCCGTTTCATTAATCCAAACTGCTCGAAAGTTCAAACTTCACGTAGGAGCCCGATCTTGACTGAATCTTGTAAGTTGGAGAACGGAGCGACGTTCTCGAAATTTTTCAATCGAGATTCCGGATTAAAGCTGAGACTTTCGATCAGCGCCAGACCGTGCGTTCGCACACTGTCCAACTCAGCGGAATGAAATATGATGGAAAAATGCGCTGCATCCGGATGAACGGCTGTGACAGAGAGAATCCTATGTCCACATTCGATCGAAAACTGTTCTTGTTCTCACGCTGCAGGACCTTGTAGAGATGCTACGCGAAAGAGGATTTCTGTGAATTTTTAGGGGGTTGCATTAATTCGTGCCACTTGGAATAGATGGCATTCTACTTACGGCGAACGAGTTAAAGAATGTGATATTGAAGTGGTGGATGAGAAACTCGACCGACCTGCGATATCGACACCAAAGAGAATATTTGTGGGGAAAAGATAATGCTACGCATTTGGTGGGACGTGGAAGGCAAAGTATACCATGAGCTTGATGTAAAATATGAGGCGTTAACACAGAAAAGAATATCGCTATAGCCAAGTAAAAACTGATGATAGATCTAAACAATGATAGAAGCGAAAGCTGAAAAAAAAACACTGATAGACCTGGACTGGGAAGTTGTCTGGCACCCAGCATGTTCCCTTGATATTGCACCTTCAGATACATATTCATATTTTCTGATCCATGCAGCCGGCCTTGGAAGACACGCACGTGTCCACATGGCGGATTGAATTGCTTCAAAAAATAGACGCCACGTTCGATCCAACTTTGATGAGGAAGAAGGCAAAGCGCAGTGAAAAGCAATGGCAATTATTTCAATGGATGTTTAATTATGACATGAAAATAGTAAATATTCAATGTGAGAAAGAGGGCAAGAATGAATGCAACCCCCGCTATTAGGAAATGGAGACACGAGTCGAACATCGTGGCCCGGAAATGAAATTCCCTGAATATTTTAAGCCGACCCCTTTCCCTACTAATCACGTGGCAGCTCTTGGGTGGAGAAGAGAGGGAACACAGGGCGTGAGATGGGAAAGAGAGGCGGGTGGCAGGTGCCGCGCAATTAGCGCCCGTAATTATAATCCAAGAGTCGATTGGCCCGTGGGACTGGCTGGTATCATGCTAGACCGATCAATCGCCGAACCCCTGATTTTAATTGCTAATTGCTCCCTTCCCACGGTTCCCCATCGTGCGGCGTGTCGTCGTGGCCGATCGACGACGTGACGCGGCTGGTGCAACGATGCACCGTGCAACGATTGCAAATCGCGCGTCGCGCGCGCCCGGCATGCAGTTGCGATGCCGGGCACGTCTACTCTCTCCTCTCCTCGCCTCTCCTCCCAATCCGTTAACCCGGCCAGGAACCTCCATCGCTTTCGTTCCGTTCGGGATTCACTGGGTCTCGATCGTTCGACCGGCGATGACGATCCAGTATTTATAGATCGTTCGAATTTAATTGCCAGAAATTAATCCTTTGACGACCAAACAACCGCTGATAGCGAAATAAATTGTTTCTTCGTCGGCTCCATTGATCGACCCTCTGCGGAATGCGATTAGAAGCGAGTTCACTGGCCCAGACATAGCAGAAATATGTTTTTCAATCCAGAAATTCTCAGAATAGATGTAGTTTTTGCTCTCTGAATTCGCGAACCGCCCGACCAGATGAGAATGCGTATAGCAAGAGCTGCGTAGCATTTAATAAAACCGATAACAGAGGCCGCGTTAATTCGATGCCAGGGACCGGTGCAGGTGGTTGTCAGAGTCCGGTTGAAAGCGGAGAAGCTGAAAAATTTTATTCGTTCGCGTTCTGCTCGCTTATTTCACGGCGGAGGTATCCCGTTGTATGAATACGAACGGCCGGGCTGTCGCCGAGCCGCGCCGGTGAAATTCTTGCCTCGGAGGAGACGCGTATACAACCGAGACGAACAAACGAGCGAACAAGTCTCGATGGTTCTCACCTGTGAGTACAAGGGATGTTAAGCGTTCTCCGGAGAACAGAACGGTTTTCGTTGCTTGCACAGACAGATGGCACATAACATCCATTATGAAGAATTTCTCTCGGAGCGCGTATTTGCGTGTGCACTACTGCTGCTGCGCGTGCTGCTCGACCCCGCATGCACTGCACCTCAAATGTCCGACATCGTTCCCGTGCATTTTCGCCCGTGCGCGAAGGCACGTGCACGAGACTCTTCACTCCGATAAATTTTCATACTTCGCGATGCGTTGCCTGGAACCAGTTTCATGGAAATTTTGTGGACATCGTTTACACACCGACGATCCCTCTCCGTTACCGATGATGTTGCACGATTATTCCACTGTGCCGCGTTTATGGAGCTTTCGAGTACGTGCGATATACAAGGTGATCAAGGTGACTCAATCATCTTAACCCTAAACGAGAGCCGGCTCTATTTTGACCCAGAGCACCGAAATGGTTAATTTAGTACCACATCTCTGGAGATTTTGTTCATTCATAATAACAATCAAATTATATTTCTAAACAAAAGTATAATACATAATAAATCCATCAATTGTGGTGTACTTTATAACCCAATAACATTTATAAGTTGATGATATATATTAAAAAAATTTTAGGCAATTTTCAAATGGCTCTCCTGTACAATTTTCTTTTTCTGACTTATTTCACTTTTCCCGTACAAATGTTCCCGTGGAAATTCATGCGACTGCAACATAAATACATTTTTATCGAATAAAGCAACTATTTAGAAGCAAAATTATGTTTACTGGTATAGGCGAGAAACATATAGGCTTGAAATAATAAATTTTGGATGTCACACAACCTGTTGGTAGAGTTTCGCTCACAGAACAGAATTATCGAACAGCGGCGTAATATTCATAATTCGCCGGCCTCAAATTAGTACTCTAGAAACGAGAATGCTCGATGAGCTATGAGTGATTGCTTATTAGCGAATGCCGCCCTGATGTATCCATAATTCCGCGCGTTATTCGTCGCATCGATCCCTCATGTCGACATGAAAGTATGTTTCCGTTTTAGTATTGGCGAATATTCATTGAATTTGGGCAAGTGAATTGGGTCAGCTTCGAAACAAAAGACTGGGTCACGCTAAAAGTCCGTACGCGCTAATTTTGGCTGATTATGTTTCCGACGTTTTGATAAAGTATCAATCCTGTAGAGAACGATTAGTAAACCGACAAAACACAAATCAACTGAAAATTATTTAACATAGAAATCTTCTCTATAATTAAAACTTATTGAATGAATAAATTTATTCATTGTTTCACTAATTATGGCAAAACAACTCTGAAATCCGTTATTCCAATGGGTTCGGTAGTTCTAGTATTAATGCTAAATATTTTCGTAGGTTTACTTGTAAGTCCATAAAAGAAAAATGATAATTAATAATCCCAGAGGATTTGTGGCGAGTCAAAGTTTTTGCTGGAAAGTTTCACTCAAGCAACTTACTCAAGCCAAGCAGCTACGAAGTTCGATCGAGTAAAAACGACGAAGGCGTGAAATTTAGCCAATCTTTCTCAAGAGATTCTATAGCAGAAAACAAATTGTCAAAAATCCAACTAGTTAGTTTACACGGTTCTGCAGGGGAATACTCAGTTCTCGAGTTTCGTGTCCGATCGGAGGTAATATTCAGACTCGTTCCGAAAAACCTGGCCAGTTTGCACAGTCCTATGGAAGAATCCGTTGTTTTCGAGTATCATGTCCGATTGGTGGCAATATTGAGATTAAAATCCCATCGCGTGCTTTTGTGTCTCGCTTCTATGTTGATCGATCATTCGCGTTCTTTTTTCCCACGTGTCCGACTTTAGTCTAATCATAAGTGAACCGTTTTACTTGACCCGTATATCGGAAACTGTAATCTAGGTCGACACGGACAAGTATATATTGTCGTGTCATGCAAGGTTTGATTGGATTGGCCGTGGTTCCAACGCATTCTACGTGCTCCATGTTCAAGAGGATTTCGACCTGGCGTCGGTCTCTTTGACGTCCTATTTGGAGCCACGCGAGCAGCCATAAGCAATTTACCACAAAGTGCTTCCAAAGTGTCCAATTTTCCGTGTGTACTTTTCACTTTACGCACTTTGTACGCGACGAGAACGAAACCTACCGTAACACGGCGAAGAATTTCAATTTTACGAATCGGCGTTTAACCTCGCTGGAAAATTGAATATCTGTTCAAAAAGGAAACAGAATCGAGGGATCGAAAAAGTACTTGAACCATCGATGGAACATTCTGTAGCTATACCAAAGTCTAAGCGTTTATCTTGGCCGAATAAATGGTCCTCGTCTAATCCTTTATTTAGTGAAAATATGAGACGGAAAATTTTTATAAAATACCAGTGGGAAATCTTTGTTGTAGAACGCAAATTCTTTTTATCTTTCTATTAGAACTGGTTCGATTGGCTTTTTGTTATTTTTTATGTTCGATAGCAGCTCTTTCATCAATTTCATCGCATCTTGCGAGTTCACGATTAAAACACTGTTAAAAGGCTACTCGGGATTGCAAGCCCGCGCGCGATTTATTATAACTCATCGTAATTGACAATCGGAGCGCTCGAAACGGAATTAAGCTCGAAATTAGGTCCGCACAGCCGGATTTCTGTAGCGTTAAAGCACTTTTCGCATAATTAGTGACTCGAGTGTAATTACCAAGCGTGGTTTGCGTCATCAACGTTATCAGTAATTCGTGATCGCATTGAATTAGGTACGACGATACTATAACACCTTTCTTTTAACCATTGACTGTCCGTGCGTCCACTACAAACCTATCAAAACTTGTTATGACAAAAATATTTGTCATTTACAATTCATTTTATTCATATTTTAATTATTTTCATGAAATAATTAATAATTTTCGTAGAAATCGCGTGAAATTATGAACCGCGGCGAATTTTTCGAGAAACGGCCGGCATTGTACGACACTTTGTCTTTTACGGGAGCCATAAAAGGCTGTCGCATCGTTTCCTGAAAAAGCGATATCGATCGGGAGACGGTAACGTGTTTCCCCGGCGACATAATCGTGTTCATTTAGTGCGTTGCAAACTGTTCGGAAACGATGGGCCCGCAACAGAAGTTAACAACTTTCGATGAAACGCCGGACGCTTGTTCATTACTGACGCGCAACAATAGTTGCCTTTGCCCGATGCGATCGTGATCCCGAAGTCCCTTCGAACTATCGAAATTTCCAACCGCTTCGCAGATCGCTGTGCGCCAAAATGAACGACCGTCGATTTTACAGACACGAATTTCTCCCGAAGCACTTTAACCGAGGTAACCACCTTCCATTCCAGTGTGTGCCTCGCATGGGAGACATTAAACAGGTCGTTAGAACGACGTGTACAACCGACGATGCTTCAAAACATCCCTTAGATCAGGCATTATCGAAATAAATTGTTTCAAAAATAATCGTGAACGCATTATGTGCCAGCAATTATTTCAGAATTTTTAAAAGTATGTATCTTTCGATTTCACTCATTTCTATCATTGACAACCTTACGAGGGATATTACCCAAGTGTAACACCTCAATTTTAATGAAATTTATACAGGATATAGTTTGTTAATCGGCGTGTTACACTTGGGTAATGTCCCTTGTTAGCACCGACTGATAACATAGTTTTATTAATGAATTCATATTTTCCGAGTATTTTTTTAGTAGAAGTCTGTAAAATATTATGAATCGCTCATGACTGGACGAAGTTCTTAACAGTCAAAAATAAGAGAAACGTGTTTTTTATGGCTGTGGAGTCCAAGTTTAAGCGGTGGAATAGCCATCGAGAAGTGCCATCCACGAGGTTATTTGGAAGACCATTATAGATAGAAATATACTTTAAATGACAACGTTTTATAGCTTTTTACGTACAGTAATGTGAAAGAGATAACTCCGGCAGAAAAATTTAAAAACGAAATGAAGGTGGCAGTCTTTGTGTTAAAGTTTATATCGTTCTTTTTACTGTTTTACAAACTTACATTGCTTTGGAAAACGGCGTTGACTTGACATCTTTTGCTAAAATCTCTTGCTAGTGGAAAACTTATTTTGATGATGTAAAAAATTCTACACAACTTCTTCTACCCGCCTTAAAAAATCTGATAAACACAAGTTTACATTCAAATTTCAGCTTAACACATACACCTTTTGAAATTTGATTTTCTCGTGCATATGCAAAAGATAGAGGTTATAAATTCAAAGATTCAAAAGGAGTCCAAGAAATTTCATAGCTGCAACTACATTCCGAGCAGCAGCGAAAATCAGGGCACTGAAAATTTTGCTTGAGCCACGAAAGACCTCAAATAAACCGGTTTCCAGTGAATTCTCGTCTGTGGAAAGCACAGAAATTGTCACGAGTGGTAAACAAGTTTCCAAAAGCGAAGCTTCATACAAAAAGAAAATCGTCTTACATTGCCAACACACATCCTACTGGGATTTTTACTCTGTCGAGATTTCTGTTCGCTCCTGTACATTCTAACAAATAATTTCTTATCAAAAATACTTCAAAAATTTCAAGCAGATATTTACAGTAAATTCTGACAAAAAGCAGCATGAAGTCGGTTTACTTTCTACGAACCGAAAAAATACCGGTTAATATCTTCTCAACGAAAACGAAAGAAAAGCTCCGATCGTTTTGGCAGCAGCATTAGTTAAAGTTCTATAGCTAGCGCCCTCCTATATAAACTCTCTATGCAAGCCAGCATCCAGCGTGACAAATCACACACGTCTACCGTGAACGCCGGCCGGATATTACGAGCGTCGATCGCGTCGACATTTGTCTGCGATTCCGGGGGTGTGCAAAAAAAGCAAGATGGATAATAAAAATCCGGCTATCTGGGAAGAACGATGCACTGGAGCACGTTCTCATCCTCGGCTAGTCCGTTTGCCGAAATTTACGATACGGCCTCGTGGCATCGCGCATAAAACCGCCGGTTTAAACCATTCGATCGCGGGGAAAAGTGCCGGCGGTGGGTGTTCGTTCACTCGCGTGCGTGCATATAAGCGGATGCCCGGAACAATGTCGGCGAGTAATGGCCGAGAGAAGCCCAGCCCGTACACGCGCGATATTTTCCTTGTTTGTTTTCCATTACTCCGCACAGAAGGCAGCTGTCCGCCGCTGCTGGAATATGCGCGGCAATGATAAGAGGGCCGGGCACTCGGTATAATGGAAAATTGTGCTCTTCGACTCGGCGAACCCGGCTCCGCCACTTCCGAATACCGCCGATCGAGATAGAACGTGCTAGATACCGCGCCAAAAGCTAGAACTAACATGCGGTGGCTGAAATTAATATTCACACTTTACAGTCACTCTTTAACCTTTTGTCCGAGGATGACGAGTTAGCTCGTGATTCATTCCTGCTGAAGAATTTTTCGCGTGTATACAGAATGTCCTAAAAATGTTTGAGTTCCCTAAAAGTTCCTTTCATTAGCGAAAATATCCGCCTCGGCTTTGTTGAGGAGTCATTAACGAAAAACACGGACCAATCAGAGCGCGGTCATGCGCGGGGAGAGTCCGGCTCGGCCGCAGATTTCACTGAGCGCAGCGTTGGACCGTGCATTACAATTTTTACATTACACCAGCCACTGAGATGACTTTTGTCCATTCAGTCTGTAGATCTGCAACACCACGACACCGACGTCATTCGACAAAATATCCGCGAGCCGCTGTCGCGTGGTCGCGTAAAAGTTACAGCCCGGTACAGAAACAGGAGCAGAATTGCACAGTGCAGGATTGCTGCGCCCGACGTTCCGGCACTGCCAACGCTGCCGATTTCCCGCGGGACCACCGGGAATCGATAAGGGCTCCTTTATTTCCTCTTACCTTGCTGCCTCGATCTACTCGCCGGAATCGACTGCTCGGCTGTCTGATGGAGCTAGAGAGAACGCGGATAAGATTAAAGTGTCTGTGCTCCTTAAGGGCGGCCAACCCCGTTCCGCCTTTACCCCTTTCAGTCCCTTTATCCCTTCTACCTGTTTTAACCCCCTTTTATCAATATCGCCCTCTTTCACCACCTTTTATCTCCTTTATCTCATTTTATCACTTTAACTTTTCTTACCCCCTTTAACCCCGTCTACCACATTTATACTTGTCTCCCGGTTTTACCCCCTTTACATCCCTTTACCTCCTTTCACCCCCATCGCTTTCTTGATCCTCTTTCACCACCTAACCTTCTTTTAGCTCCTTTTACCCTTCCAATCCCTTCAGCACCTGTTATCTCATTCAAAACCCTTTACCCTTTTTTACCCTTTTCGTGTCCTGTCGTCCCCCTCCCTTTTTCCTGCTTCTCCTTGCCAACGAAAGTTTAAGTATGAGTGAACAAGGTCGCAACGATTAGAATTTGTACACTGGCTTCTGGGTATTTGATTTATCGATTATCCTAGCGACAAATTGGGATTCCTACGGCTGTACTGCGACCGTGTGCGCGTGAATAGGCCCTGTCCATGTGTACGTCATCGGGAACATGAATGGATAGCATATCCATTGGTAATTCGATCGGCTTGAATTTGCGCGAAATGGCCGGGAAGAATTGATATCGTAAGGCGGAGTGTTATGCTTGTCGCGGGAATCTGCGGTATACGTGATTTATGCCTTGTGATTATTGCGTCCATGATTTATTTGACGCGTGATTATTCGAGCAGAATTTTATCCGACCGCGGATTGTTCGCCGTAGCGTTAGCTGTGCCTTCTTCGCATTTATCGAACAAAACCATGTAGTCCTATGAATGCGAGTTAATCCACCGCCGAACGTTACAAATCTCCCGAACGGAATCCAGCTTCCATTTTTCCTCGATTTCCGCGCGACCGCTGAGAAAAAAATAAGAACAGGATCTCCCCGTCGGCGTCCTTTACAAAGCCCAGAAACTATACTCCCGAATTCGCGGTGGCGCGCTTAAGATGGTGTAAATCACTCGAATGGCCTTTCTGATCCGTGAAATATCGTATCCTTGGTTTCTTGCTGGGAACGGCATGGTTCGCCACGTACAGCGAGAATTTATGTCCTGTTTTCAATTCCCGCCTACGCCGCTGTAAAACTACTTTCCCGTTTTTCATTTTTTCCAACGGGAAATTCTATAAACCTGACGCGAACGAGCAAACGCTACACATTTTAATGACCTTTTACGCGCAACCGAACAAGCTCATTCTGGCGAGGCAGAACAAAGAAAAAGGTCAAATAAGAAACGAATGCACGAAGAAAAATAAAATGGTACTCACCACGTAACGGTTACCATATTGCGTCGTACACTTGTACACTTTCTGCGTCTCCATAACAGATGACGCGATTGACTCGGTCACTCTCGGAAACTCACGTGTTTATGGTTACTCTCATTTGATTTTACTAATGACACCGCGACCGAAACCTTAGATCCGCGAGGGTTGCAAATACGGCGAAGCGGTGGGATGGCTATCCTCGCGAACATTTTCATTGGTGGAGTGAGGCGAGAGACCCAAATAAAGTCCCCGACGATCGGCGATTGCTCCGAAATTGGGACCGGAGCGGAGGCGTGGTTCAGCGATTGGTCCATCGCTTAGTCGATTAAATATGGCGAGGACCTTGCGCATGATTGGGAACGCGGATTCACACACTGTGCACCAAAAATTTCGAAAAAATTTAAAGGTCAATTATAGTATGCATTAAACAATATGTGGTGGTATCAGCGCACAGGTTCGATCAAATTAAAAAGCAAGCAATTTTGCAGTTAACTAAGTAGTATGCATTATTATGGAATTTTCAACGTTTGAGGGCTCGAATAAAAGATGAAGGATCACACTTTATGATAGGAGCATTTGGATTTAAAAGAAACACGAGAAAATATAAATAAAATTAATATACAATAATTATGATAATATAAAGTATGTAAAAGATGAGTTTGCTACATTTCATATTTTTGTAATACATTCTTCATAAATAGCATTTCCACTGTTCACAAACAGGCGCCATATATACGTGTAGCTTCTAAATCATATTAAGCACCCGTAGTAACAATAATGTACGCATAAGACCGTACGACCGAAGTGGAAACGACTATGGTGATTGCAGATCGGTTTGTTTCTCGCTCGTTCAAGTAATTCACTGTCCAGAAATTGTCTACACTGTGCTCCTAAAGAAGTTCCCACTTCAGAAACGGTAATCCAAAGAGGCTCGTCAAATTTGATCCGGGGGAGAGCGTCGCGAGTTAACAAGGATCTCTTTAAAACAAAAATTCTATGGTAGTTTATCTTTGGCAGGGTTTAAGGGTTTTTGCATAATCGCGTATGGTTAACCAGGCGTGCGGTTACCGTAAGACGGCACCCGAAGCCGTGATATATTACCGTTTCTAGCGGGACAAATGGAATTTATAGTAGCACTCGGCTAAAACCCATTTCCCTTGGATACCGCGTTCGTTTCCGATAAAAGGAGGAAACTCCAAACGAGAGCACTCTCGGCCCTTCGAAGCGAGAGTCTCCCACTCTTCCATCCACCCCTTACAATGCATTCGTTGCGGTTGAGACTTAATGCATCGTATGCACTCGATGCATTCATTTGCGAAATTCACGGAGCTCTGTGTTTCCCCTCTTCTTTCCATTCTTGTCTCGTTTTTTCTCCTTCGACCGGCCGGAAACCCGTGTATTTTTCCTCGGTGAAAAAGAGTTACCCGATCGAAGGAATCGCAAGAATTACTTGTTCCCGTCAATGGGATCTGTGTTTCTCTCTCTTTCTTCTTCGCGTACCAACGAATCCTTCCAGCCGGCTACGGTTCGTTTGTATCTCGCGTGACTCTTTTCAAATTACACTTCGAGTGATTCGTTTACCCTGCATCGGAGTCACGGAAACGAGCTGAAAGCATCTTTCAGAGTTCAAGGGAGGATATTAAGGTAGAATAGCTTCGGGATTTCGCGGAACAATGTTAATGCGGTGTATCCTTGCGGTCCTGCGCATCGACGGGAAAAAATCAGTGCCTTTGAGTCGTTGCATATTAACTTGAGAGAAAGATATTGCGGATTTCGAGAATTATGGATATTGTATGTGTAATCTGCAGTTCAGGGGCGTACTTTTATATGAAAATGTGCGTTTTCAATGAATGTCGTTGGATCTTGTAAAGTACGTACACCCCTACCAGACAATATTTGACCGAATAAATTCAATTCAATTCTATCATTATAACCGGACTGACGATTATATGCATTTATGACAAAAACAAATACATCGAATGCAAATTGGTAAAACAGACTAATTTAAATAATTTTGGAGAATTCATAAATACTGTTGCATGATAGTCATTGTCTATGTAGTTCCTATAACTTGCAATTAATACAATTTTTATCATCCATAAAAATTGGCAGTTTATGTAAAGCTACATATGCGTACTTATAATACATTAATAAATAATACAATATTAATACATATGTATACTTACAAAATTAATACACTAGTTCGTCTTTAGTATTTTATCTTTAAGTGTATGCGTATCAGAAAAATTTCGTGCCAGAAACATAAACGTAAAAAGAAGAAGTCCGCTCATCAATTTCGCTCGGACGAAACTCTCAGGAACCATTTCGAAGAAGCGTTGCCTCGTAGTGTCAAAATCCAAAAAATTTTAAATTTTAAATTTTTTCCGGGCAGCCCGTTGATGGCGAGGTTAGAAGCTCTCGGCTTTCGCGCGCAGAGAAAATGGCGGGCGTGCGAGATAAAATTCATAAGAAGCTTCCTTTGCGAGAAAATTGAATTTGCACGTTTCCTTCCTGTGTGGACCCCGCCGGAAATAGAAATTCTAGGGTTCGCGGTAAATCATAAATCATATCCGGCTGCCCTCGAACGAGACTCCGGAACATTAATTATTTTTTATTGGTTACATTTTACGGACAGCCGAGGGACGAACCGGAAGTTGAAGGGAACTTTTCCCATTAGTTTTGCCGGTACGGTGACGCGGCAACTCTTTAGCGGCCTGCTTCTTAATCTTCCGCTTGCTCTAAACAGGGGCATGCTCGTCGCGTACACAAACATACGAATGCGCACGGTATACAGGGGAAAGCGAGTCAGTGTGTTGTATAAACGGCGACTGAAACGACGCAACAGGTAGAGCCAATATCGACTAATTTCGCAACATTCGAAAGTTCCGGCTTTGTGAGGGGCCACGTCTTCCGCGAAAGAATCGCATTAATTGGTGCGGACGGATCTGTCGAAACTCACCGCAATAATTTTTGATTTTTCCCCTCTCCCCAATTCGTCACCGGAAGAATTTAATTGATGGCCAATTTGCGTCTGTCCGCGCCTCGAATTAATGACGAAGGAGCCGCCTCTCTGGTTTTTATACCGCAGCCACACTGCCCCGGCTTTGGCGCTGGTAAATTGCTCAATTTTGCGAAACCCATTTTCCCCGACTGCATATCAAACATCAGAGTCGCTTCGAACAGGCAGATCGATAGATTAAATTAATTTTATTTGGAGACTGTTGGCTGTTGAACGGTCGTTTGAAGGAATTTCGCGTACTAGTCCAATTTTACTCAACTATTTTGTTACTTTCGATACTCGTTCGAAAATGGCATTGTGCGATTATATTCTCGCTTTGTAACTGATATTGTCAGCGAATATGTGCGTATTCGAATTGTAATGTGGTGATGCAACCCTTTGCACTAGTGCGAGAATTTACTAGAATTTATATCAACCAGGATGGATATATTTTATTAGAAGACCAAGTTATTAGGTTCATATTGAAGTTCATCATCATTCACTCATTCTTTCCCTTCCCAGTATTTTCATTATCTTTTGGGATTCATTATAATGAGTTTAATTTGATGTCAGCCTGATAAAAGCTGTACCTCACTTTTTTTATATTCATATTTTTTTTTCGCGATAATAAGATCGACTGGAGTGAAAGAAATAAATGAGAGAAAAAGTGGTAGTTCTGCATACTGGAAGTAGAATTTAATGAACTGTCTGATTTTGAGAAGAAAATTCTGAATATATTTAAGTGGAAATACTCTGATTCCAGTTTAAAAATATTAGAATAGAGTCTACATTTTTTCAATGACAATGCAGTATCAGCTTTTCATATTCAGAGCACTACGCTTCGATGAAGGATATTCCATGAAATACGACTAACAAAGGGAGCTCGAGCGAGATAATGGCATTTCATAATAGCTGACGAATCGATTATATCAAAGGATCCTTATGACTACTTTCTTGTTCGACGTCTGCTAACATCACCGTCTATTCATTCTTGCCAAAACCACACGTATTTCATTATTCACGAACCTCGTATCTTGAACCGAACCACTTTCAATATCTTGACTCGCGAGTCCATTTCACGTTGGCGATGGAAAATTGATGGGAGCAAATTGTATTTTCAATTCAGCAAGTTTGCAGATTTCCAAAGCATTATGGATTCCGGTTTGGTTCTATACTCTTAACGCTTTTGCTTTATGTACGCACTAAATCTACTTTCATTGTTGCCAATTAATTTGTTGAATCGTACATCTTTTCAAATTATTCATTCGATTCCAGTATACCTTACTATTTTATCGCTTATACGTTTCTTATGGTTTGTATTTTATCAATTATTTTTATTAGGTTATGTATCCAATTATTGAAAATCTCTGGTTCCAATAATTAATTTAAATTGGAAACATTTCAATACTCACGCAAGAGATTCGCGAAAGGACCAATGGAAGCCACGAATTCCTATGATCTTATTTCGATGGCGACAGTGAAACACTGAGCAGACTATAATCGCACAAAGAGTGTCCGGAGCAAGGGCTGGTATGGAGAAACAGTTTACTAGAAATGTTTGGACACCATTTAATAATCCCGCAGCGGTATCTCTTGGGCTCTTTGAAGCCATTCAACGTGGTATAAGCAGCGTGCTGGCAGAATTCCAGGATACCTGTTTACCGACGTCGTTTCGCCCAAAGGCGGGTATGTCAATCGGCTGCTAATATCAGGCGGAAGCATGTACGGCGCACTTACACGACCTTGCCTGATCTCGAGTAAATACTCTATCCCGTCACTTATGCTGTCAAATTGGATCGCGGCGCCGATGTAAGCCCTTGTACTACCCAGATAAACCTCCTGAATACCTTGGACCGGGCCCTCTTAGCCGTGATAAAGTGGGATCCATTTCGCTTGAAGCTTATCAGTTGGCTTCTTCATCGTCGACTCACTCCTGCCCGCTTTCTCATCCCTGGGAACGCTTTCTTTGCCGTGGAAACGTTCAGGGATAATAATTCTGGCCAGGAACGTGCGCGGACCTCGCCCGAAAAATGTGTCCTTTATGCTACGAATTTCTATGGCAGCGTGAGCCCGAATTCATACGGACGCTTCGATTTTTCATCTGACACTAACGTTCCTTTATGCTCATCGGCCGATGAACAAGCCGGTCATATATCCCGGGGCCCGCGAGCATGTTTTGTAATATTCATTCGGCGAGGATGATACACGTTATCAATGTATACGACCGTTCGGCCCCGAAACAGTGGACCACGCTCCCAAGAGTATATCACGTGGCCGTTTCCTGCGAAATAATGCTGTGCTCTTTGTATCTGTTCGTGGTTAGGATACTTGGTCAAAATTCTGCACGCTATGCGCCCACGACCCCGGCTCGAGAAATACTTTATTTCAAGGAACGATCGCACGATTTTATCTACGACGCACGATAAAACTGCGGAAAATATGTAGGTGTGTCTGCTTTCACTGTAGTCTGGGGACTTTGCTGTGTCCGGGATGTGAAGGAGAACGAGGTTCTTTGGTTTTAGTCCTTATTAGCACTTAGAGAAAGTCACTGGAGATATACGAACATGTATCGTGGAATTGGAAATAGAAAAGTTATGCAAGTCTCCCCTTTGACAAGGTACTATAATGCGATTTATCAGATCGAGCCTAACTTCCTCCAACTAGCCTTACGACAAGCTTAATTTGAAGCAACCTGACCTTCATCAAGGCGAATTTGAGACGACTTGAGCTAGATCGGGCTTCACTCATCTCGACTTGACTTAGATGAAGTTTCACTTGACACTACTTGATTTACATCAAGACAAGTTTACTAGTATAACTAGATCTTTATGAAGTACAACTTGATCCAACTAGATTTTTGTCAAGTACAACTTGATTTTTATCAGATACCTACAACTTGATTCAATTAGATTTTTATTAAGTACAACTTGATTAAATTAGATTTTTGTTAAGTACAACTTGATTCAACTTGATTTACAACCAGACAAACTCACTACTACAACTTGATTTATCTCAAAACAAACTAACTAGTTGTTTAATTAACTTGAACAACTACTAGAACACCAAAACAACTTGACTTTTATCCAGTCCAACTGAATTCAACTCGATCTACAGTAAGTCTAACTTAACATAGCTCGAAATAAACCAAATTTAAATTTGTTTGAGGGGAATATTTTTGAGCAAAGGGGCACAGAAGATGACGGCGTTGATGAGATTATTGAATGATGGTTTACCTCAAAGTGCTATTATATTGCAGTCTATTTGGTGCAGTTATATCGTGAAAACGATCCGGAATGATCCTCGAGCAAAGTGAATAAAGAGTACACGGGGGATTAAACGCTGTAAGAAACGATTTCGGTGGTGAAAATTCGAATCGACCGGTATGGTGGCTTGCGAAGAACCATTCAAGCGATACGAACAAAGAGACTCTATCATTAAGAGCGTCGGAAGATAGAGTGGATGTAAGCGAAAACAAAAACGAGAAAATCAATGTGGGCATTGTTCGTCGACGTAATGTGCTACGAAAAGAAGAAAAGAAGCGGCAAAAGAATGGAGGGCGAGGGGGTCGATGAGGATGGCCGGGATGGTGATATACAGAAGCAATGTTACGCGCGATTAACCTCCTCGAGGAGGAGGCAACAGCAGCATGAACGAACCCCGCGAAACAACGTTAGACAACAGGCCGGTAGACAGAGTTAGAGGGTGCTTGGTGGGAAAAGAAAAAAAAATAGGGAACAATGCTAGGAGAAGTTTTAATGCGCGAAATTTTCCTAATTTACGACGAACAAAGTTATCATGCTTATTCCGGCTGTTCGGTTCCGTTTGCGGCCACCGGAAATAAAGCCTCGGAAATGGAGTTTCTTAAACCGAAAACGGAAAATTCCCTGGAAGATGGGAGAACAACAAGTCTTCGAAACCAGGCAGACGCTACCAAAGAGCCTCTTTGTCGTGTTTGCCGCGTGCGTCGCGTTATTGTTTGCCAGCTGTATCTCCGAGGTAGATATCGCATTGCTAGTGAAGGCAAAGTGGACGTCAGAAATACATGACGGTTATCCTTAATTGTAGATTACCCACATCCTTCTTTTCTTACGTTATCTTTCTATGCCCATGAGAACGAGGATGTCTTAAAATATTGAACATCCTAGTACTGGGGAAAAAGGAAGAATATGTACTGATCTTTTATTTAAATAATTAAACTATTTTCTTATAACTTCAATAACCGGATGCGCAAGCTAAATATATAACTTTTTGAACAGTTAAATGTCAATTTATCTGTATTGAATTGTATAACTGGTTGAATTGTATTTATACAGGTCCTTTGAGACTTCTTAAACGATTGACAAATGTACCAAGAGAACGAGATTCCGTTTAATCCGATTTATCAAGAACAGGATAACTAATTCGGCCGATCCCAAGAGTCTCTAGAGCCGTGGCCACTTCGATCGAACAGAAAATTGAGTTGCTTCTAGGAAAACCGACGGCATGATTAATAGCGAGTTTTCGTTAGGTCCCGTCGATTCGTACGTAGAGCAGGATCGAGATAAACCGGAAACGGTGCCAGTAAAGAGATTTGGTAGCCGCCATAAACGGTGGTCGTAAGTTGAAAATGGCTTAGAAGCCACGCGAAAGGGCGTTCCCGGTGTCGTATATATATTTTCTTGGGGGTGTAACGAGACGTCGTAACTCCTGTCGCTCGCGCAAAGTTCAGACACACTATTGTGGGGGCGGAAAATTTAAGGGTGAAGGTTAAACGAAAGTACTCGTTCCCCGTAGGACGACCAAGACGGAGAGCGGCCACGGAAATATATGTGCAAAACAAAACGGTACGAGTGCGGGCCGGGCTGCATAGAACTGCGCCCCGGTTCAAAGGAATCCGCAACAAAAGCATGTAACTATGCGGGTTTGCGGATCGGAACGTTGGCGAAGTTTCGCCGCGAATGAAAACGTTTATGGAAATTCTTCTGCAATTGCCGGATAGAATGATGCACGAACGAGTAATAATAACGGTTAATCCTGTTTTCACTGATTCATTAATTGCTGGCATTCAATGGTACAGTGATGGAACTAAACAAACGAAAACGTTTGAGATCGTAGCAAAAATACATTCTGCCAAAGCAATCAAGATGACTTGGTTTGATTTTGTTGAAGTGTAACTGGCGAATTACATGTATTACAGTGTATGAACCGATAAAACTGAACAATTTCGAAGTAAAAATAAAATTAATAGTTACAATGTTAACTTTTAATTACTACCCTGTCAGCTTGCTTCTTCATTGTACTTAACAGCAATAAATCATTCACCAACAAAACAGTTTGGATACTATAAAATCGATAAAATTGAATAATTACGATGTAAAAGTAAATGGTAACATGGTTAGCGCGCTTAACGTATTTTCTGTTAACTTGCTACTTCGATAGATTTAATAATAAATTATTTACCAATACCGTAGCTTATATGTACATCAAACAAAACCCATTGACATCGAGGATAATAGTCCGTGACACAGTGTTTCGTGAAATATTAACCGGCAGGAAATAAATAACTAGAGAACCTAAATTTCTGCTTTCTCGGTAGAACCGAGCGTTAAACTTAGTGGGGGCCAATAAATTAATAGTGCAGCTCGTCATTTCAACTTTTTTCCAGCCGCCCTCCCAGTAAATTTCCTTTTTTACCCGGCATTCTTCTCGGAGAGCCCTCTTTCTCACCTCTCGTTTTCCTCGGTAACTTTCTTCGTGCTCCTGGAGAAATCCTTCTTGACCTATCCAGACAAGATACTGCGCCCCGTGTGGAGCCAACAAGATCCAGACACGCCCCGCAGTCCCAGACTTCCGGTGTTACAAGCAAAATGTCGGGGGTTCGGCAATTTGTCTGAGGGTGATTAATTAGTGCTGGTGTTTGCTCGCCGCGCCAGGGCTTGCAGAAGCAGTCCGGCCGTGCCTGAAATTTACGCAGACAGTTGCGAATGAATATTTTACAGCCGCGCCGCGTTAATATTACACCAACACCGGTACGATCTAATCTCGATGTCGCGATAAACGACCGCTCGTTGTTTAATAACTTTTTCAATTTATATCCCTCGCCTCAACATCCTGTCCCCGGAAGAATTTTACATAATCCTTTCGCGCCACCTCGTTGCGCCGTCTTGTCCTCATTTTATCATTACAAATTATTATCAACACTATATACAATTATTAATGTGGTGTAAATTGTTTTAATATTAGGTTGTTGCAATTTGAAATGACCGGTTTTGGTAATTATACAGGGAAGGGGACACATCACCGATTTTGATGACCTCGAAATATGTTGTGAAGGCCTTAGTTTTTTAGTCTTATATTGAATATATAAGTAAAAGTTGTTTAGAATGATGACTATAACAACATATTTCAACGTTATAAAAATCGGCGAGGTGTACCCTTTTCTGTTTAATTACTTTGAAAAATTTGTCGAGCAAAACAAGTTCCATAGTAATTATTATATAATAGCGGGAAAATGAATAAACCCTCGGAAACACAATTTGAGAGGCTGAAGGAGTTTCTAGAATTTATTTGGTGGTCGGTAAATAGAATGTACATCGTGAAGAGGATAAAAGATCTTTACTCCTAAGAGGGTTGTATCTCTGGCAGTGTTTCGCGGGGTCGTTAGCAGATATTTTCGTCAGTGAAAGCAATATTTCGCGAGGAACGCGACGCGTGCTCGGGATTCTCATTTGCCCTAAACGGAACGAGCACGGAGCCGGTGCTGCGCCTCTCTCCGGAAGTATATTAAGTCGATGAGACGACCCAACATGTCGCCGTGAAAGTCTCGCAAGGCGACCGCACCAGGCAGGCACGTTGCGAAGAAATAAAGTGAGATTTGTTGGGCTATTTTAAGATCCACTATGCTGCATAAAGCCGTTATGGCGTGCTCAAATAGGACGGAAAGAATATATCGGTCCGCGAAATTGACGTTTCCGTGCGGCCATTTTCGTCAACGGCTTTCTCACCTTCCGCGAGACGAGAATCGACCTCTGATGCATCGCTTTTGCAAAAATGAGACGTAACTGCAGTGACCGGTAACAATATCTCACACCATCAGGTCGAGTAACGTTGATATATTTCGTACAAAATTTTCCTAGTTTTAGCAACTTAAATATACCTTGTTCAGGTTTTATATTCCAGTTTCTTTATTCGATGCGAACAAACTCACTCTACTTAATAAATCCGAGGGAAACACGTGTTCAACGTTCCATATGTAGGTCGAGATTAATTAACTTCTCAGTAATTTAGCTGCATCGTCGATTGATATTTGTCTTTATGACATACAAGACGTTCAGTGATGAGCTTCGCTGTGCCAAGGATATAGTATACACCTGTTCAAATTCATTTGTAGCTGCATTAAGCTTATATACAGTGTGAGTCCGTTACATGACGACCTCAAATAACTCCCAAGTTATTTGTTGTTCCTTTTTACCGAGGCATGAGGGTCAATTTTTTAAATGGAATGCCCAAAATTCTTGCTCAAATTCGGATACAGCACCAAACCACATTCGATTCATGGGAAAGTACTAAAAATGATGCTTGTCTGCAAAGAGTTAAAAGTTTGTCTTGGCAAGTGAAGCTTCCAAGTTTTTGTCCGTCATTATTCACCGAGAAACTGTCTAGGGAATGAAAATTCAGATCAGCTTAACAATTTTTCAACAGGAGCATAAAGCGATTTTTCAGCGCAAATGAGTGATGGCTGCCCGATAATTAACAGGGGGATTAAGCCGAATATTCGGCCGTGATTGGAATCCCTGATCGGAGCGAAGTGTAAAATTACTGAACGGCGAGATGGTAGGTGGCATAGCCGAGCCAGGGAGTATTTAATATTGGCAAGAAGTACATGGTTCGGTTTGGTCCCGTGAATTTTCGCTTGGCCGATTCCTCAGGCGTTTCTATTCTCTGTCAGCCGCGAAACGGCTGGTACTAGATAGCAGCCAGCCGCGACCTCACGATGCACGCCACATCCATCAACTCGGATGAAACCGCCGTTCTCTCGTGTATAGGTGACGTAAGTTCTGTCTGGAACGGGACCGGGGCAACGTGTAAGGTGGAACGCCCTGCTTGGGAATTACGCAAGTCAAGGGAAACTATGTACACACGGATATCTCCCAAATGCATCCCCGTTCACGAAGATCGAACAAATGGCACCGGCGGCTGTCGTCCTGTGTAATGGAACTTCCGCGCGCATTTTCGATCTTCACGTCAATGGAGAAAAACCGTGCCGCCAAAATTAATTACAAAAATCGCTCTTCCTGTCGAATATCCGCGCCGTCTATTAACACATTACTTAACCACCACGCGTATTTGATTCGTTCCGTTCGTCTATGTCAACCACAGAAGCGATCAGCATTATTAACACTAAACCTACAGACAGGGCCGGCGTGACCTTTTGCGGGGCCGGGTTCAAAAATTTTGCGGGGCCAGAATACACATTAAGATCCTATACTTAAATTTCATAATAAGGAATTATTTATTATAAGTACAAAGTATGTTACATAAAATTTTTGGAAGATGAATATTAAATAATTTTTCTCGCTTTTTCCGGCGCAAAATCTGTGATTACGTCATCAAACGTGATTGAATTTGCTACTTCGCTTTCTATCGAAAGAATATCCAGAGATGATGAATATTCAATCTACTATACAGAGGGTTCTGCAAAATGTCTGATGAGTTTTCGTAGACCTCGGGGCCCTACAAAACGCGGGGCCGGGTTCCGCGGACGCGCGGAACCCGCCTCGCGCCGGCCCTGCTACAGAGGCGTAAAAGTAACTGGTACGTGTTCCCTTATAAAAATGACAAGATTGATTTGTTTTAGACTTTGTGCGGCTTCTACAGCAATACGTGCTCTACTAAAGATATCTATACAATCATTTCTTATTAAATCATTTTTATTATTTCAATAATTGTAAAATAAAAAATCCGGAACCAGTCATTTCAACGGGTGGTGGCACAGTGTTAGTAATTGTCAGCTACTTGGTAACAAAGTCCTCATACTATAATCTGGTTAATTGCAGCATTAATGAATTTATAATGTTTAATCATAGAATCGCTGTGACATCTGATAGTAAACGTGTTAATAGATTTCAGTTGACTAATTCGCGAGTTAATATGATAAACATTGGATGTCCATTTTCCAGTCTTCCATATGTACGAGTAACCTATGTCCAATACTTTAGATAGACAACGAAGATAGAGTCCATATCCGGTACAATCGATCGACTTGTTGAAATTCTATTCCTGGCACTCATTTCGGAAGTATAGTAATTGGCTGTGCAAACAAGTCGCATTAAAATAAACTGATTCCGTTATTGTAGCAATTGACCAGCAATTGTCAATAGTCGGCAATCAACATTTTCGTCGAATTAGATTGCCGGAAATAATTCGTGTCGTGCATGCGGTAACAATAACCATCAGCGAATCGAAATCGTATGATATATTCGTTGCTGGAGAATGCGATAGAAAGAGACGGCTAAAGGATTCGAGAGGGATATAGACAGATCGATAACGACAACGCCGAAAACGTAATGATTATTATACAGTTCTATCAATTCCGTTATCATCGTACCACCGCCTGTGTACTCAACGCCGATGTATGGATAGATAGATGGATGAGCAGAATTCGGGAAACGACTCAGGTACGTCGGATAGAATTCGATCGTTGGGTCCATTCCCCTTCTGTGCCAATATTGACGGTATGGGCAACATGATTGCGTTGAATCTATTGGCTCGTTCATCGAAATCTATCTGCGACCGACGTCGGCTGGCGAAGTGTTCTGTAGACGATATAATTATCAGCATTTGATTACTAAGATCGATTGTCATGCTGCGTTCACTGTTTATTCCTTTCGCGTTGGACTGTTATACATTTTTACCTCTGCACAGCTATATGTTCTGGGGAATATTTTCCCTGATAACGTACGATTTCATTTTACTGAGATTTGATGAAAAAAGTACGTATGACCTGGTCCTGAACTTGTTCCGATTGAACAACAGACTGAACTTGCTTCTCATTTCTTTTTTTATGAAACAGTAAAAAAAAATCGTTTACATACATAATTTTGTGAAGATTGGATATTTAACACTAAACCTACTACCATATTTATTTTACAACTAATTAAATGATAATTATGCTTTCACTGAAAATAATTATACACATTTTTCTACCCAGACATATTAAAATAAAAATCACAGATAATCTATATAAATTCTATGATGTCATTTTTATAAAGCAACACATGCTAGCCATTTTTACAGCTAGAAAGGTTTAATGTTAATGTAGTTATATTTTCTGAAGCCAGCGTATTTCTCATCGAGTTCTTTGATCCGTTGGATAAGCAGATACCGAAAATCCTGTGCAGGTCGGTTACGTTTCTGTATCAATATTGGCGGTGCTGGTGATGCGATTGAACTCGCCTTACGGAGTTACCAAGCGCGCGATCGGGGAATCCAAATCCGTGACACGGGATACGGGCCACATAATTAACGGATGGTGTCTAACAATCGAGATTTGTCGGCGCGTCGTGCAAACTTGTCAAACTTCCGTGTAATGCGTAATCACCGGCGCCTATTCCGAAATCCGGTCTGTAATTGTCGAACGTGCGTTTCCAAGCGACAACGAATCTCGCCACTTTGAAAAACCAGCAGCCGCGTTATCGGTTTTGCCGTAAAATTACGACTACTCTGCGAAGCTTTACGCGGGCTCACGTTTTCACCAGCGATAAACAAAAATCGCAGACAAATTTTATTTCGCTAACGGCTTCTGTCAATGAAAAATGAAATGAACGCGCTTTTAAAGAATTTTTCGGTCGTGGTTTTTCATTTTCACGCAAAAACGTGCCTCAACGACGTCACGTTCGATTCGGAATTAAACCGTAAAAGCAGAACGTGAAACTTTCATTACTTTGACAGAGGTAAAAGGAAATTGTGTTATGGGATATTTTTTTAAATGAAGTTGAAATTATTCGTTTTCGGTTTGCTAATCTTTTCAGAACATTTGTTTAATGGATCTCACAACTCAATGTTTGTCTTTATTTGAACAATGTCTGTAAAATGATTTGTTAATCGGAACAGTAAATCGCGATCCGTTTGTTTGTGGAATGGATACCGTATGTGTGAATGGATACGTCAGACACGTGAAAGCTACGGACGAGTCGGCGGTTGAAAAGGGAACTGAAATGGCGATTCCATTTCACTTATGCGCCAATATTGACACCACTTCATTTACCTTATAGGGATTCGGTACCCGTGCCTTTGTTACCAAGACTGCCTGAATTCTATTCAGGCGAAGATATTCGGTTCACTCAGTCTGGTGCGGTTAGAAACGGCGACAGAAACTTTCTCATCAACCGTGGAGTGTAATGTCTTATCTTTTATCTAGTTCCGGCCTCAATCCTTCATCAAAATACTACTGAATCGATTCGATTGTGACTGTTAATTGAAAAGTTTCGTATCTGAGCATCAAACTCGGTATATGGTATTCACAAATCTGAGTAAGTTATCCCGAAGCACAGGTATATGATAGGTTTTGAATGATAAACCTCTCTTTAGGGATGACATCGGTACGCCAACTCTGTCAAATTATATTAAACATGATAGACTTTCATGCTTTATCATTTACTTTCTAGAATTTTCACATGGTTATAGAAAATATCAAGAAGTCTCAACCAACAGGATACGGTACCATCCCTGAAATCATACAGTATCCATAATCGACTAAGAAACTGAACAATGAAATCAATTCAATCAGTTTGATTTCATTAATACACAGTGGATTTATTAGTTTACAGTAAATTTATATTTTTCATTCATTTTACGTTTATGATCTTGAACAACCTTGAATGACTATACCATTGAAATTGTCTCGAGAAGACATTCCGTACCACCTTAAAAAATGTAGAAGTTATTCAGGTGGCTTGTCATATATCTAAACCAGGGCTCTTCGGGTTCTTCGGCAATCCTGACGGATGCCTCTCGACGTCTCTCGCTCGCCCCGGGGTCTGCGTATCGAGTGGAGTGTAAATTTCGAACACGTTTGTCACGAGGACAACGGCTCGCCGACGTTCGCCGTTGAACATGAAAAATAGCGTCGCCGGAAAGGAAGCACGGGTCTCTCTTCACGTCGGCGGCAGTTTCTCAGGGTGGAACGGCCTAGGGGTCGTAACTTTCTTTTGTCGGCCCGTGATACTCGTCGGGAGTTCGAGCGTGCCCCTCCTGCCCGGCGAGGAAAGACAAAACGTGTGATGTATAAGTAATAGTCGGCTCATTTCCGGTCTAGTCGTTTGAGCGACGATCTTCGCCCGGGTCCTTTCAAAGGATGTTTGCACGGGTAAACGTTTACCCGGGAAAAAGAAAGAAAGAGGAGGGTGGAAAGTTGTCGCTGTGCGTACTCCGCGGAAGTAACGCGGAAACGTTTAGGAGTGTCTCTCCTGTGAGCACGAGTGATGAGAGAGAGCCGGGGACCTAATTATTCCGCGTTTGAATCGTTGATTGGCTGGCACGCTGTCACGCTGCTTCCGTCGTAAAACCGTGGTGACTTTAAATACGCTCGTCGAAACACTGGGTCGCCTGTATGTCATCTAGTTAGGCGGTTCAGCGCACCTCGAAAATGAATTTTAAAAGTGCAACGACTTCGTCGACTTGTGTCGTGCGTTTGAAAAGTTCGTGACTTTTGTCATTTACATCGACAACGATATTTCTCCGACGAATACGAAGCCGAGAGTTATCACGACCTTTCAAGGGTTTCCGATAATTTGAGAAAGAAATGTTTCCAACAAAAATTGAACAGTATTTAAACGACTACAAACACCTATATGTAATGAAGAGATCACTGAATTTACTGGCTAAGAAGAGACGTCTGTATTCCTATTCACAAAAGTATAAAAAGGCTATTTTGTTGGAGTCTTCTGATCTCGAGAGTCTAGTACGCTTGTTCAGGAACTTTAGCCGGTCCTTAGAATCCTAGCAGGAGACTTTGGATTCTTCAGTTACCTTTGAAAGCTACTAGACGGTTTCAGATACACTTGCTGGCTATTGGAAAGATTTGCAGATAGTTTTAGGGACTTCCGGTGATCCTTTGAAGACTACTAGGTACCTCGAAGAAGGCCTTCAAAGAGTCGAGTGACCCGTGGGAACTTCTGAGACTATTTGATAAACCTCCAAGACCATTAGCAGCTAGCTGATGACCTTTGCTGGGTATTCAGTACTTCTCGATGAACCATAATTGTCTTTGAAGGGTGTTCAATAATTACGGATGCTGTGAAGGAGACATTACTGGGCCATCTGAAGTAATTATTTAGTATCTGCTATACCGTGGCAACGGTTTCCGTATTATTATGCAATCATGCAAATCGTTTTCATTACAAAGAGGTAGAATAATTATAATAAGGGGTTGGCTACCATTCCAGTTATTATCATTCTAACTAATTTGTAAACACCATTGCACATTAGCCACTGGAATTATTTGATTCTATTAGCGCTTTATCACGATTCGTACCCGTGAGATACCCAGATTCACGGATGAATAGCTTCATAATGTAACGATTAATCGTAACATAATAATCTTTTGCTGATACATTACAATAATTTATCGTCTTTTGATTTGTGAATCGTTATTTATTATTATACACTTGTCTTTCTTGTAATGATTAATATTGTTGTCAGACCTTGTAATAACGAGTGTAAGAAAATTTTTATCATATATGTGCCGCTTGTTTTTTTAATCTTACTACTACTTTAAATTTCACCGACTCGCTTTTATCGAGAACAGATGATATCCACAGTCTATGTGTAATAAATAGTAATGGCTAAATTCACGGGATACGACTTATCAGCCATTTAAAATTTCGCAATCCGTTCGATGGTCTCTAATTCGGCTAGATAACGAAGAGTCAGGGCATCCGGGGCAACGTTAATCCGGGAACAAACGAGACCGCTTATTAAGGAGTTATGTAAATCTTGGATGTTCAGCTTGGAACACCTTTCGCGGATAATCTCCGTCGGCGTTCATTATGGCGGCCGTTAACGGATTACGTTCCCTGGCTGCAAACAAAACGTCGAATTACAGGGAATTGACGCGTATCCGAACGCGGAGGCGAATTGTGTACCCGGTTCAATAAGAACCGGCCCCCGGCCCGGGTCCGAGGACGGCTGGAAAACTGCGAAAGAAAAGAGGGACGGCGATGGTTTATCTTCAATCCGGCGCGCGTTTCATAGCACTTTCGTTTGATCGTCTGGTTGAGAGCGTCGGCAAACACTGTTCAGCCTGAATGCAAGGGAGATTCTTATCTTATCGAGTCATCTCGGTTCCTAAACCGGGAAATTGGACACGCGCGCGTAAACTCTCCTCCGTCCTCTTGCTCACTCCCGCGCCTTTTACGTTTCGAAAATTTAATGAAGCTCCGTTCTTAACGCGCGGCAACGTGCTCCGTTTTCCATTCGCCTCGTTCTATCGCGGCACCAGCAACCGTGTGTTACTTATTCTCGTTTTAGCTTGGCAACGGAGAAAAGAACGGCACCCGTTTCCATTTGCAGACGTACGTGGCCGGTTCTACTCGCTTCCGATAATTCACTTATCGCTACGTTCGACGGAACACACACTGTGTTACCGGGACCTTGTTCGCCGACATTCCCGAGAGATTCTCGCTCTCAGTTCTAATCAGTATAAATCGCATCGCAAGTTACAAGCTCCGCACACGCGGCAACAAGAAAACCGGCCAACGAAATCAAGGATCTTGCCGTTTGTTACGATGTCTGCTGCCTCGCTGCCGAGAATGTGAATTGTTTGGTTTAGTTGGGCTTTTAAGAGAACGGCCAAAGTGATTTTTCTCGAGTTTACTGACACGGAGCTGCGCGATTCGTCGGAATCGACGAGAACAAGAATGAGTAGAATACCTTTTAGTAGAGTTTTATTAAAAATTAGATTCGAAGAGGTTAGTGCCTTGAGGACCCTTGCGCAGAATTTTCTAGAATTTCATGTATTCGGAGCTTAAATGATTTAAATCTCTATTTTTTAGTTAACTTTTGTTATAGAAATACATTTTCCTACAACAATGCGCAAATAATTTGCGCAGCCAGGGATCAACGAATCAATATTCATACACGTGGCTACAGTAGGGAATGGAGTTTCATGTAAAATATAAATCGAAAATGTTCATGCATTTATAACATATTTGACATTTGACTATGGAAAACGTGGGGAGAACGAAGATGGCTGCAATCAATATTTGGCAATTTTTTAGAACAGTTCCAGTGTGTAGAAATTTTGTATACATAAATTAATCTTCCAATGAACATCGCTTGATGGAAATTTGCTTACAAAAATTGGAGTTTGCATATTCGTTATTTAATACGAAAAGTCACAAAACTGCACCCGCACATTATTTGTGAATTGTTGATAAAATGTACGTAATAAACATTGTATATAAAGAGATATTTGTGACAATTGCTGGATTTGATAAACTGCACGCAGAATGTTTACGAAACTTTTCTGATTATTTACCGGTCAGGGGCAACGATCGTCTTATAGCATCCTACTTATGATATCTGAACGGGACGGTTAATATAATCGCGCAAGCATCATTATTTATACACAGGATTGAAATGCAACGACGCAAAAGAACAGGGACAAGGGAAATGCGAGGAAACTAAAGGTAACGGAGCTTCCGTTCACGCGGCCATGAACGCAGCTGGAAGCTGGAACGGCATAATTAACGTGATTCCATCGCCACGGTTAAACAAAGAGTGTTCCATTTTAATTACCGAAATGAAAATCCTTCGTTTGCATATCGACTCGCGTCTTAAACGAACCGAGCAACCATTCCGTCCCCGTTGAATTTTTATCCGCCGCTTTTTAATACACGTTTAATATATTCTACCGGCGGAGGACTCGGCTCGTCGGAATTTGTCATGCGACGAATTTACTCGTGGATGCAAATGCTCTGTAAAATCCGTAAATTGCAAATTAGGAATCGTCCGGATTGCTGGTGGGATGCGGACGAATTCTGATCGCGACTTTCCCCTCATTCTGCAAATGGATCCGCGAAGAAGGTACAGGGTCCACACAGCGACCGAAATTTGCATCTAATGAAACAACCGTGATCGATATCGGGAATTGTGGTCGTAATGAATTACGATGCTGAATATGCAAAATTAAGGGATGTATAATTTATCCGTAGATTGCGGATCGGTTCTAGTTCATCGATTTGAAGAAACAGAACTTGCATACAAATCTCCCTCTTCTTAAAAATGTTACAGAGTTGAAATACTGGGTGGGGCAAGAGTCAATAGACCGTTTTGAAAAAAATTCACGTATATTCTTCCATAAAGAAATTTCAATTCCAAATGGTCTGGTGACTTTTGGCTACGTGTAAAATCATTCCTATCACGAGCTACTGTGACTTTCACGCCACCCGGTGCAATCAAAGTTTCCGAAGGAAGCTCTCTTAGGATCTGTAGGCCGCAGACTGGCTGAGAAATGATTTTTACGGGTAAGTTTGCTTTATCGGGCCTCGGTGTGGCTCCTCTCCGACTCGTTTCTCGCTCGTCTGCTGCTTCGTATTCTTCTTCCCCAGGCTTGTCTTCACTCGGGGGATTCATTAGAACGCGAGGAGGGCCCCGTTCGTTACCGGGATCTTCTCGGCTGTTGTGCTCTCTACTTTCTTCTCGCCTCTCTCCAGCCGGCTCAATTTTTTTTACTTCGTTTCTGTCTCTCATTTCCCGAAGACTGCAGCGGGTGTAGAAGTGGTCGAAACTGGCGCGAGATAAACTGATATCTCGTTGCCCGGCATGAAGCGGATCGTTTTATTTCGTCCGGTCGAAAAGGGGAGACAATTAAGCGGCCGCCCGGCGAAAAAAAAGGGGAATAATAATTATTTTTCTCGAGCGAATATCCGGCATCGCGCCGGCCGCCGATCCCATTGTTGCTCGGGAATTGTTCCGCCGATATAGCATCCTAAAGTTCGCCATTATGATTTAATCGCGTCGCGGATGGACGTCGTGACGCGAGCAATCTGTGAACCGACTTTCTGCGACTCGATCGCTGATACCGAGTGCATATTCGATGGCGAGCTCGTTTCGCGAACCGTGTTGATTTTAAATACGCCAACGGAAGCTGTTGCAATTGTTCGGACCCGGCCATTACGCTGTAATCGCGGCGAAAAGCTTTCTATTGTCGGCTGGTGTCTCGTGCTGAGTGCTCACGAGATTGTTCCATACAGTTCATTTGCTTAACGATAGGTTTGCATCCATAAAAATGTTTTAATCATTCGAATTTTTCCACTGTATGTCTGATTTGTGATGCTTCCTCGAAGTTTGCGCAGAGAATATTAGCTTCTCTGTTACTCTTTCAATGTTGTTCCATTGTGACTTTTAATGCATCTTTTTCGAATTAGTTCTAAATCTAATGCATTTTTAAGAAAACACCAACAATAAACATACATAGCCCTTGGGATTAACATTGTTTTTCTACTTTGGCGTTCGACGAGCTAATATTAAACCTACTAAGCCTTAAAAGTAACTGGTACATGTTCTGTTATAAAAATGGCTAGATTTAATGTATTTAGTGCTGTAATAAAGATATTTATTAAATCATTTCTTACGAAAGCATCTTCATGATTTCAATAATTGTAAAATGAAAAATCTAGAACCGGTCATTTGACACGTTTAATGTTGAGCATCCAAGACAGAGACACAGTAGGTGCTAGAAGATAGATGCTATTTCACTGTATCTAAGGGAAAACAATTTTGAATCTTCATCACGAGTACGACCGACGAAGCGGGTAGCGAAATGAGATGAAATTTCAAAAAAGGGTTAAGAGCGCGTTTGACGGCTGACGGTGTCATTTACATGAGAGTGGTGGGGTGGTGGAGTTAAAGCGGCGTAAGAGCGAAAAGGACTTAAATGAAGAGGATCCCCGTAAATTTGGTGGATGCGAGCCAGGAATCAGCCAGCACGCGTTGTATTCCGAGGATTCTGCAAGTCGTAAATTATGCATTTACAATTCCGTTATGAAAATTCGGAGTCATGAGGAGTAATATAGAACAAACCGGCGCGGCGGCGGCGGCGGCGGCGGTGGCGTTCATCGTCCTGGATCACTTTGCCCGCGCCGGAATTTAATGCCGGGCCTTAATTTTCTCTCTTTTGTTTACCATCGCGTCGTTAAACTTTCATTTTATAACAATGGTCGCCTTCGTGCCCGGCCCGAGAGCCACCGGCCAGAATTGCGACTGATGTACGACCGGTTATGGCCTGAATAGAATTGCATTATTTAACGGCGGCGCATCGTTGCGCCCTGCCCTCGCATAAATATGCATTAATTGTTCGAACCGATACGCCTAAAAGGGCGGCCGGAATCCAATTTATTCTTTTGCCCTGGGATTCTGCCTTTTCACCGGCGCTGGTCTCGACGGTTATTGTACCCCCTCGCAATTGAAAATAATGGTATTTCGTAATTAACTATAATTTTTCCCTCCCTACCTCGCTCTCTCCGGCTTTCATTAAGACTATTCGAAAACGATATATCGCACACTCGTAGTTATTTATTTTACAGAATTTATTTAATATGGCGCACATCAGCTTATATCGGCGCAGATATTCGTTCTCGAATGCGAAATTTGCTGGCGGAACACGCATAACGAAGTAAATATTACATGGACACAAAAAGTGGACTGCAGTAGAAACATTAATGATGTTTCGCAGTCGTTTTATTTCAATTTCATGACGATGTAAAGCCTCGTTAAATCGAACGAACATCTCTTTACGAGCTATGCATAGTAAATATCAATTCGATCTTAGAGATTGCTTCCGAATAGTGTTATTTGCTACGTCACCGCGATGATTGTATATACGTCAGTTACGCTCTTGGAAATATTCTCTACATCATTCTTTATAATTAAAATGTTATATCACCTGATCAACAACAATATTCGTTCACCGGCTCGATGAAAAATTATCGTCGCGTTCTG
This sequence comes from Lasioglossum morio, assembly GCA_916610235.2. Taxonomy (NCBI): domain Eukaryota; kingdom Metazoa; phylum Arthropoda; class Insecta; order Hymenoptera; family Halictidae; genus Lasioglossum; species Lasioglossum morio. The sequence goes on along the minus strand of OU744328.1, from coordinate 8,361,666 downwards.
ATTAATGATGTATACAAATGGATGCTCGAGCTTTTACGCAGACGGTATTAATGCGTGCAGCTGAACGAAAATAGTGGAGTGACTGTTATAAAACGTCGCTAATATATGACGTCTAATAACTACCTATAGGCTGAATTTAACACCAAAGATAATTGCAGATTATAGAATTAATTTAAATATGTAATGTAACATGATATTTGGTCCCCTCAGGGTTTCAAATTCATTTACCAATCCTCCTCTTTTCCACTCTCACCATCGCTTTTTCAGCGGGACCTACTGTTTATGGTGGGTTCCGAACCACCTTTTGCCAACAACACGTGAAAAACACCTCGGGTGGGTCACTTTCCGGTCTTTTACCAGACGGTCACCCATCCTAGTGCCGTTCACGTTCCACATTGTTTAACTTCGGTGATCTAACGAGAACCGGTGCTTTCAACGGGACTACGGTTGTTGGCGAATTAATTTAAATAATAGGACGTAAAATTTCCGTAAATTTAACATTTTTGATTTCAACTTCGGGTACTCAGGTATTACGAATATTTGAATTTCCGGGTATCCGCCCACCCGTAATGGCTACTACCACTCGAGAAAGCGATAAATAAATTTAAATGTGTTTATACATCACTGATGGTTACTGTAAAATTAGTTTCCATCGCCATAATATTTCCGCCGTTATATATAAATTTTTGTCGGATTTCCGAGCACCACTAAACGATCATCGCCCGTTTGGAATAGATCATGCTCGCGCGCGGGAACAATGTGCAGATCGAATTCGTGAATATGCGATTTACGGGCAGTAGCATCCCCGAGACAATTGGAAAAATATTCGGGATCGAGTGGAGGATTATCACTCGCAGACGATCAATTATTGAGTTTTAATGTTTTATGGGAGCTGCGTCACGAGTAGGACACGCCGGTGCTCGATAGTCGGCCCCTTCTGTCGCTCATAATTTACCAGCGAGAGCGGCACGGCACGGCGCGGCACGGTGAACATGCGAGCGCGCATAAACACCGATAATATATCGCCGCGTTGATAGAAAGCAGCGAAAAAAACGCGTGGACGTAAAATCGAACGCGCAACCAACTACGGTGGATGTTCGGCTTTTCATCGTATTCGGATCTCGGGTAGTAGGATTCATTTCCTCGATAAATACTAACTCAGACCACGGCCTCGTTCGTTCCATAAATTTATCAGATCCCGAGAAAAATTCTCACCTTTGCCTCGAGAAGAATTCGGATCATTCGGTCGTGATCAAGGGGAGAAGTTTTCCGAGGCCGTCGTGCGCTAAATTTCAAATCCGAGCGCTCGAGCACTTTGCGGAGTCCCTAACAATTAACGGGGATCAGAAATTCCGTAATAATCGACCCGTTTTACGAGCGGCGAATAGCCGACGGCCCCGAAAGCGAAAAACTTTTGACCCGATTTCCGATTCCTTCGCAGATACTCCCGGAACTACTGTCGCGGTTGCGATCCAATTACGTTTCGACTTCGACTAGATATCAGCTCGTTCTTGCCTTCTTAATTCTGGAGAGAGAAGGAGAGAGGAAGAGAGAGAGAGAGAGAGGAAGAGAGACTGATTGGAGAGCTCGGGTGAGAGAGGAGGAGGAAACAGAGGTTCGCAAGAAATAAAAGCTCCGGAAGAATCGACGGAAATTTAAATATACTGGTGAATTCAGGATCCGTCGTCGGTGACCCATGATATCCCCATAGAAAGTTCGCCCCATTCACTGAAAATTCTCAATACGACTCGCCAGCATTATTGAATGGACACGTGCGCCTGACTCTTGTAATACATTTCACTTGTTCATATAATTACGCCGGCGGGTATTGCTAGCGTTCTCATTCAACGAGAAATAGAATCACGACGCTCTGTTTCCGGACAGTTACTTGCCAGATATCCCAGATATTGCCACTAAAGGTTAATACGAATCAGTGATATTGGCGAAGAGGAGAATGAAAGCTTCTACAATCGCTCATCAAAATCTACATACACTCGCTTTCGCGACATTTTATGCACAGAAACAAATAACTTCGAATACGGATATTCTGAAAATAATTACGTATCCCGTTTCTGTTTAAAAAGATACAAATGCAGCGAAAACAAGTATTTAAAGTGTAATGATGTTTCTTGTATACAGTGGACGATGAAAATAATTGAAACCATTTGCGTAAGTTGACGATTTTACATTACAACTCAGCTTCTTACTATAGGCATCAAAAATGTTAGTAAATTTTCTAATGACAGTAGTATATATAAAAGAAGCTCGATCTTTTTTTTTAAACAATAGTTCGATAGATGAAACCTTGTATACTACTAATTCAAAAAATTTAATTATGAATTGGAGGAATTATAAAAATTAGAAAGATTATTAGAAAATTTCCGGTAAGTAATGTGTCAATAGGCTCGAATTAGATAAAGTATTAACAAAATTCGAAGGGGAACGTGAAAAAATGTGGTGCATACATTTTGCTCGTCGAGAATGAAAATCTCCTCGGCGACACATTTTCTTAGGTCGTAACAACGGGATGAAGGTGACAATGTAAGAATGAAGCAACGCGTGAAAACGTAAAATATGTCGGAGCATGTTCGAGGGCTCCAGCGCCTAGCAGGTTTAACAAGACGAAAAGGTTTGTACAATAGGTCCGTTAGGTATAACGACGTCCATTTTCCTCGCCCAAATTGAGCAAACAGGGCCGTCAAGTTTTTCCTCTCGATTTTTCATATCGCGCCCCTCGTTTTCCCCTCACCCACATCCCCGAGGCTGTGCCTTTCGACCTCTTCTTTATCAGCGCATTCTTGTTCGTCTTGCCATTCATTTCTACAACACGACATCTCTGGGCACGTAGCAACGGGACAAGGAAGCCGTGGATCAGAACGAAAATTTCATAAACCCGACGGCATAACGCATTGTCAGCACTTTATAAAGTGAATGATGACATTTCTCCGAGCGATATTCATCTTAGGCTTCCGTGGAATTCGCTGGTCGTACGAAATGCTGTTCTCCCTGTCGGAGGCAACTCGCGAATCCACTAATTGCTCGAGAAATATTTTCTTTCCCTGCGAGATATTTCCGGGGGAATTCGGGCCATTGTTTGTGCCCGGTTCTCACTTTCACACTCCCACGGAATCTGGTTTCCCTTATCTCAGCAGTGCTCCCGTCTGTCCAAAGCCATCCTTCTGTTTCAGTTGGTAAAAACTTCGACGATTTTGCAGAAATCGGAATGTGCCAATACTTTTTCGAGCCACTGTATGTGACAGAGCTTGAATAATCTTAAACCGTCCTTCGTTATATTGTTTGACTAGTTTCTCACTTGATGTAGTGGTGTAGTCTTGCGATGAAAGACTGAAAATTCATTGAAACTAAATAATTTCAATCTGTGAAAAATGTAGCACTAACGCCGAACCTTATTCCCATTTCCCGAAAACGTTCATCCTGTCTAAATCATAGATCCTCGCGGACCGGTGGCTATTGATCCGTGAATGCAGGGTGGATTTTGGTCTACCATAGTGGGTAATTAGTCCACTCGAGCCGTCACCCTCGTGGTTCCGATGGGCTTAAACGCACAACAGGCTGCTTAAATCTTGCACAGTATTCGCCGCGTTGTCGGATCATCCATCAGATACTACACATTAGTTCCACCTCTCGAGTAGTTTATATTTAATTTTCGGGTGTCTCAAAGAGTTGCCCTATCATTAGTTACTGACAGTTTCAGTGATGTTTTAAAGAGGCCTGGGTAAACTACGACCCCATTCCATCAGCCACTTGTCCGGCGTTGCGATAAGGTTTGCGCTTTTCACGTTTTCAATACGCGAAACTGCGGTCTTGTTTTTCGGTAGTCGAGTTCCATTCAATCGGGTCACTCGGCCGAATGTTGGCAATATCATGATGCACCAATCACAGCTGCACTTGCGCTCCGCAATGCAACTTCTGATTCGTGAACCAATGTGTACATGAATCGATTGTTTCCCGAATTCATACCGTGCTTATTACGGAATCGTGTTAACAATTCTTGGCACAGTTTTGCGAAATTGTTTGGTGATTCGTAAACAGATTGAGGATCTTTATGGAAATTCTGAACTTTTGAAGCCGCGTTCCGGTCAGCGGGATGAATTTGTAAATTATATTTTGCATATTTAGTTATAAATGCAGTAACAAAGTTTCGTGAAATGAACTGCGAAATTTCATGCCATGCAGTTGTAGTTTAAAATTATGTAGCACGTTTTAATAGGATTTGGTACACTTCTACTTTGTTTGTGATTTATCAAAATTAACTTACAAAACTTTGTATTAAAAAGTTATTAGAATTAAGACTTACTTTTCATCTATGTCTTTTTAGTATAAATATGAAAATTTCGACGTTTAGAGACAGATCATTCCGATACATTTAATGTCTGTTAGAAGGCAGCTGGAGTCTCACTACTTGTCCGACTATGCTCTGTACGTACTACTTGTATCACTATGTAAATCTTCGTGCCACGTGTCCGAATACGAATGACCTCTGACAACTTCCCTGACCACAAACGATCGACTATTACACGCAAGTACAACTTGCCCTACTACTTGTCTGATTTCGAACAATCCTTACACCACATGCCCGACTACAAGCAATACATACCTTTATTACTTGCCAAATCGCTAACGGTCTGTACGCCACTTCCCTAATCGCCGAACTTGTATTTCCTAATACAAACTTGAGTTTTTGAGGACTACGCGACGTGAATAACAATCGTATAGAAGTTTGATATTTTAATGAACATTTTCACCAGTTAAACATCCGATAAAGTACACAAAGTTAGGTAAATGTAATAACTAGACAACAGATGAAATGCATTTATGACAAAAATGAGTCGATGTAATTTAAAACATTAATAAACATTAGACGAATTCAAAAATACTTTTATATTCTTTTCAACCTATTGAATATATTAAGAGAGAAAATAAATTTCTATGTCACTACAATTTGTTGCAAGTCAGGTGGAAAATTTTTATTTTGCATAAACATCCGCTGTCAAGTAATAACGTTTCAGGAGTCGAAATCATTAACATTGAATGCATCAACCAGCAACCTCGAAACCTCAACGATTCATTCGCGTCAGTATCGATTTGTAATAAATTACGAAATGGAAATCAACGTTGTTTTGCAAGATTGAAAGCATACTAAAACAATGAAGTATCACATACACTATGTATACAACATCCACGATGTAAAACCATTGATTCGCAAATGTTAGAAAGATCTCATGAATCTCGACGATCGACTTAAAGAGCAACAAATGCAGGGAAAATGGGAAAATCAAAACAGACAAACGGTTTTCTAAAATGTTCGGAAGAGTAATTAATTTTGAGTTTTGCGACAGGCCGGTGAACGAACGAGTAATCCGCGGCCATTAATTAACATGCTCGGGCAGGCTAATTAAAAATTACGCACTGCTTCGCCGAGTTAAGCCGGTTTTTCATTTGGAATTAAACCGGATGCTTACGATGAGCCTCGAAACATCGAACACGGGCCGAATTTGAGAATCGAACGTGCGCACAGGAGTTTTCTACGTAACCGTGTGGTATGGCGCGGGCTGGATGTGTTCGCGTTGATGTAACGCAACGCTTCATTCGCGAAATCGATGAACGAACATCGAAACGACTCTGGGGCTGGATTAAACCACACATATCTGGCATCCATTGCAGCTTGCCAAATATTTCTGTCGGCAACGGCCGCGGGAAGACACTGAAATATGACCGATGCAACTACGTCGCCGGATTGTAAACTATGGATTTATCAATGCGAAATAAACAGCCCGGTTACAAGGTTTTACGAGTTGTTCATTACGTTCCCGAATAATTTAGTCGGCGTTTAGCCACCCCTTCTGTCCCTCACGGGGTTACACGCTCGGCGAAAATTACTTTCGGAAGTTGAATTACTATCCTCGACGCAAGTTACCAGCAGAAAATTGCCAGGACTGTCCTCTGAATCGACGGAAATGGAAACGCGTTCGACAAGCTCATGCAAAATATACAATAATTACGTTGATATGGGATATGGGGCACAGATCGTGATAGCATGCGATAGAATTTTATCGAATATCGACAAGTGTAATGTTTGACGAACAGTACACGTGTAACGAGAGAAAAATGATGGATGAAAATATCGCATCCTGAATATTTTATCAAGAATATCCTATTCCTCGCTGTTGCATATGAAATGCTCAATTTTGATACGCCATTGTTAAAAACCATTATCAATTATTAGAATCTAATAATTAGATTACGGATTTCATGCATTTATGACAAAAATGTGTAGCCGTAGTTTGAAACAGTGAAAATATTAAAAAAGTTTAAAAATATTGTTATATTATTTTCAACCTCGCGAATGCATTAAGAAAGAAAATAAATTTCTATTTCACTCGAGTTTCAATCGAGATCCAATCTTCATTCTTTCATCTGGAAACCCAATTTTATGTTTAAGTAGCGTAACAACTTCATTTAGATATTTCTTAAAGATAAATATTTGAACAATGAATCGGTGCACTTTTGAAGCTATTGCAAGTTCTGCAACGTAAAATTATTAATCTCTTAATGTATATTATGTAATTGCTGAAAGATTGAGATGTGTTTTGACTCGTAATATATTTAAATGATCAATTGCTTACAGGAGTTTCTTTTAGGGTTACTACAGTACTGAAACTCGTGCAATAAAGTATAATGGAAAATCCATTTAAAGGAGAAAAATCTATCTCTTGATTTCATAGCCAGTATTAACTGCACACCGAGTTATATTTATTACAACATAATGTTGCGATGGAAGAGAAGTAATTTTGAGAAAGAAGGTTGATGTAGCTGCTCGCTCGTGTAATTCGAGGGAACATTTTTCCACGTTTATTTTCGTGGGCAGGCGGTTTCCGACGTTGCGGTAACTCAATATTTCGGCGTTACTTGTATTTTTCAGCAGTCAAAGAAGGTTACCTCGAATTTCCGAGACCGAAACGTTGTTTTATTTATTGCTCGCGGAATATTTAAAGGTTCACCGCCACCGTCCACGAAATTCGCAGGATGTAAAATTTTCGCGTCTTTCGCCTAACGCCGAATGTTTTTTTAATTTCTCGTAGGGCTTGGTAAATTAATGGAACGTCGTGCAATATTCCGGCTGGCGCGCTCTCCGTGTACACACATGCGCACGCAAACATGTTCGTAATAGTAAACCGGGACGATCGGTCGATGAAATTTAGTAGTGTGCATTTTTCAGGGGAAATGCACCGTGCACTGGGCCACGCTGGATTGAAAATTGTAGCATGACTTGTTCGGAACAGTTTACCGTATAACGCACGGCTCCAACCAAATACTCGAAAACCGACCGAAAGAATCTGTACACATACGACAAACGATCCGCTCTGGTTATTTAACAACATAAAATGGAAACGAAATATACGTACGCGTGACAGATGTACCAATTCTTCTTTGAATACATTTTATATAGTTTCCCCATTTCATCAGCGAAAAACACGGTCATTTTAGCGACGCTTAATCATTGTAGTCTATAGATTACCCTCGACAAAATAATTCACAGAATTCTTCGTTTTTGCAGAGTTCTAGCAAGGACAAGCGTACGCTACACAGCAATAAAAAACAACAAAAAAGTGTAATTACTTTCTGAATATTATTAAATTTATTTTCTATACGTAGTGCTGGTTAGGGCAGCATCGTAGATAGCCATGCTTAAATAGCAGACTTGTCAAAGCTGTGATTATTAGTGATTTTGAATTTAGATTTTAGAGATACTAGTTGGTAAATGCGTTCCACAAGTTTTGGAAAGCTACATTATTATACCTAACAGAAATATTTATTACGCATTGCTCTAGAACTATTTCTTTAAAATGAATTTCCTATTTTAACGATTATTAAATTCGTAAAGTTCAATTTGTATAAATCGCAGAAATTATAAAGTTTCGAAAGCTAGTCTCAGAGTTCGATCTCTTAACCGATCATTTCAATTTCGATGGAATATAATATTTGCTGGGTGAACCGAAAGACGCAAACAGCATCACGGTGAATTATTTAATTCGATTCTCTATCAGCAAGCCTGTCGCAAGCAGCAATGGAAATTCTCTCGACAAATTACCAAATCCTCTTATGCATTGAAAGTCAAGCCAGCCGCAGAAACGTTTCGATGAAGTCCTTTGACACTTATTGCCGAGGATCCTTTACGAACAGCTCTCTTGTTGCGCCATAGATCTCTGCCTTTCTAGAGAACACAAACTAGGAACACATACTAGAACCTTGTGCACGCTAAGCCCAGAATGTTGCGTCGTGTGCTTTGAGATCGAACACCGTGGTAGATCAAGGGCTACATTGCGGTAGGGGCAACAAACAGTTGCAGAGAGAGAGAGAGAGAGAGAGAGTGAGCGAGGGGGGAGAAGAGGGAGGGAGGATTAAACGAACAGGGTAAGGAAAATATAGTGAAGAAAAAAAAGAGTATTAAGCTAGACGTAGGGAAACAAAGGGTTGCCGCAGCATGCACCGGCTGGGTTATGTATAATTGGAACCACTTAAACAATACGGTAAATATTGATTTTGCCAGGAATTGCTTTACGCGAATGCTGCACTATTTTGCTGGTTGCTTTCGGCTCGCAATATCACGAGCTCGCGGTTTCTTTCCAGAGTTCGTTATAACGCAAAGAAAGATGGAAATAATGGGGACTTTCCTGTTAAATCGCTACGATAAATATTAGACTAAAAAGCAAGTTCCTACCTACTTGGAAATAAATTGGAATCTTGATGAAAACGTTCGGTTTAATCATGCGGGGTAGCGAAAATCGGATTATCGGATTTTTGGTGAAGTTTCCAGTTTGGTTCAGTATAATTGCGTGCATAAATTATGAAGAATGATTCATCAGATATCGAAATACATATTAGAGAACATTTTCTGATTTTTAAATAAAAAATCCTAATTGTGAAAAATTATTATAAAACGGCGAAAAGGTTCTTGAAAAATGCAGGACGAATTCCTTAGTATTATATCAATAACGATACAATGATCTATTAGCAACTCGTTTCAGTAGTTTGACCAGACGTAAAGAATTTTTACCGATGCTTGAGAACTCGAAAAATTGATTAAATAACTGTTTTGGAATACTGCCGAGAAGTTTTATAAAAGTCACCAGCATTTCTCCTTGGTCTACCCAGTTCACGTCATCTGTCCGACCCCGACGGTAGTCTACGTGCCTGGCCAAGAACGAGCCTATTCTACTTGGCTGACCGGAGGCGGATCCCATTCTACTTCCTTTCACCTGAAACGATTCCTCCTTCCCCATGGCTAGCCGGAGGCGGTTCCTATTCTATGTTCGTGACCCACGGCTGTTCATCTTTTAATTATGCGGGCACGTACACATCCTACTCTTCATGTGCCAGCGGAAATAGCGTCTGCTATTTTAATTTAATAAAATGATACTTTCTCATTTGTCGTACTGCACTTTTCATTAATGCGCAACTGATATGATTAGACTGAAATTCGTTGCGTTTTCACCGCAATATCTTTGGGATCGCAATCTATAAATTAATTTGAATAACAATGCCTGGCATTGTTCAAAGGAACTCTTGTTTAACCCTTTGTACTCCACAGTTCCCTTTGAGGGACCACTAAAAATGACTATACACTGTAATTGGAAACAATTCCGACACTGCTAAAAGTCTTTCTATGTAATAAATTGTTAAATGTTCGAATTTGCTAAGCGAAATTTCGACGATTTGAAATTTCTCTAAAGATCCATTCTTTTTTAAAAAGTGAACGAGAATTTTCACGAGATTTTTCAAATAACTAAGAAGAGAATTTGCAGCTTTCTCGTGAAAAAAATTTTCTTCGCAAGGTACACTGCATTTGATGTGACATACTAACTACGAATGTGATCGCTGAATTAAATACTGACAGCGAACGCGTTAATTTCTACAAAACAAATATAGACACGAAAACACTGCGACACGCTGCAAAGGTGCAGGAAAGGGGGACAGGGAAGAACGGAATTACACAGATAAGAGAAATGGAGGAAAGAAAGGGATAGGCAAGGTAGCGGAAAAAGATAAATACATATATAGACGGCGGTAGCAGTAAACGAAGAAAAGGGAGAAGAAAAGCCAAAGGACAAAGGGACGAAGAAGGGTAAGGGGAGACAGCACGGGTGGACGGGGGTGTTCAGAATGCACTTGCCGTGACCTCTTCTCTATATCCGGTCACGTGCCAGTGCGTGACTTCCTTTCATCGGCTTACAAAGGGCTGGGAGTACCAGCCGTGCCTGTACACGCTTGTCCCGCGAATCCGTGACATCGACTTCACCTCGCTTCGGCCCGTTATATTGCACCAGCTCGCTGGAGGCTGCTGCCCTCAATCTCGAGCCTATATCGCTAGCCCCAGCGTCAACGGCGATCGATGACCCCATAAACCTGTCCCGTTCCGTTGTCACTTCGGAAGAATATTATATACACCGTGTATCCACGCTTAAGAGGCTGTTACCAACTTGAAATGCGACGTTTTATCCTCGCTTTCAAGCTTTCTCGCTGGAAAATTGACAAATTTTCTTCAGTCATCTTATCCGCGCTTTAGAAAAGCATATGGATCTTTATGCAAGGGAAAAATAAAATTAAGCTTGCTATAAACTTTGAGGAAACAATTTTAACCATCTGCGATGCAAGAGAATCAAACTCGCATCGTGAACCATTTGGGGCTATTTTTACCCCGACCAGATCCAAATAAAACAAAAATTTATCACTTAAAAGTTAATGGTATAGTTTGAAAAACAAAAATTTAATCCTACCTGGTTCGCCGAGGGTTAAGAACACATTTTCTAAATATGCACTTTAAGTAGATTTGGATAAAAAAAAGAATATTGTATACAGACTGTGAAATGGTTCAAAGACACACCCTGTATATTGTGATACACTGTGTATTCACGAGCACTCAAACGCTTCTCTATGTCACAACGAATATTTTAAATTCAGACCCGTACCCCACCCTTCGTCACAACCACCATCGTTTCCGATCGAATAACCGATCCTTAGGGGTTCGAAGCAGCGCAACTATAGCTTTGAAATGGTGCATCGAACGGTCGTACAGTGTTGGAAAAGTGTTCAAGCTTTTTGAACGTCGAGCACCGGGTTTAATTGAATAAACAACGAACACAATGTCGGATACAAACAACGGCGACACTTTAATAGAGAATACTTCCTACTGCATCATAGTGAAGCGAATATTAATAACGATGGACCGCAAGAGCTACAAGGTAGATTGAAGTTTTCGAGGTCTCTTCGGTGGGAAACTCGATCAAGAAAGGTTAGCATTCAAACGGATGGGCTATAACGAGATTCTTGGCTTCCAATACGGTCAATGGAACCATAAACCTGTCATGCTCCATTCTACCGCAGCTTCCCTTCGAGCTTTAGTTATAGGAATATATTATGACTCCCTCGGCGTCGCGCGGGATCGCTGAAATACGATCGATGGCGTTTTAAAGACGACTGTTTGAATATCATCTTTACGGTTTCCCTTATCTTCATGGCGGCTATAGTCCATGAAGCGATCCAGTCGGAGGAAATTCCATTTTAAAAGTGCAACGACACAGGAGGATTCGATCTTTTCACCAGAGTTTGAGAAATCGAACAAACAGGTCGCGGTACCAAGAGTCGATTGTAAATAGGGATCTTAGCTCTCATAGGCAATCAGCGGAGATTACGCGGGCTCGTACTTTCACAGGATTGCGAGGGAAGCTTACAGTTAGTTCACCGACAATCGTAATTTAGATCGATGCTCCCGGTGTTATGGAAACCGACGTTCGAGGAATTAATTAGGCTTTCCGAGCGAGAGATGGTTATCCGTCGCTAATTAACTTTCCCACCCGTAAATCTAACGTACCCGTGGAGTCTAATGTACTCGAAACTTACCTATCGCGCGCCAAGCGGAACGTTTTCTTGCGTTGTTGCCCAAGTAACCTCGTAAACTTCGATCTTTTCGTGCGATCGTGTAACCGGGACCAATTATTGAATATTCGATTGCTGTGCCACTCGGTGATGAGAAGATCAACTAAGCATAATAACTAGAGGGCAAGTTAAATGATATTATATTTCTTCCCCTAATTAGTTTACTGATCTACGAAATAGATTGCTTGCTTCTCCCGGTTCCTATTATTCAAAATTAATGACATTGAAATTATTTATTCTACTTGAAGCTGTCCCCGTCATCTGCATCTTTCATAATTTTCCTATTATGAGAAACCAAACATTGTTTAAATACGATATTAAGCACGACATTAGGAACTACTAGATCGGACCACTGTGCCTCGCTTAAAGTCCCAGGAGTTCGATAAAAATCCTGGATATGTGGTACATTGGCCGCGTATGGGAAACCGAACCAATTCGCCGATAATTAAATAATCATCGCCGGTGAGTGGTTTCGGTAGCAGGGATGAGCCTGTGCAGGGCCAGGCTGGCACTCGCCGGGAACGATATTTATCGATCGGCGATGGCGTTCTTAATGATAACGCGACAGGAGAGAGGCAGACCTTGGAAATTTGCGAGCAGCGAGCAAGGTTGGGTTCCAGTGAGTGCTGGGCTTAATAAAAGCATGCATAAATATCCAAGAACTAATACCAGGCACGCTGAAACCAGCCTGGTGGTTGATAATGAGGTCGTTATTTCACGGCGCGCCGTGAACGTGTGCGTGGGTGGAGCCAGCGTTTCCAGCACGCCTATACTTTCCGCTCTTCTTGGTTTTCTAGCGTAAGTCGCGTTAATAACTTATGGGACGATGGAGTACGTCTTGTACCACGTCTCCCCGTGCCGGCCTTGATATTATTTACCGTCTTCTTGATGTAATTACCGACACCTCCGCCTTTCGTGCACGCGTGTTTCCCACAGAGGAACACACAGGCTCGCGGTAAACGTATCATCATGCCGCTCTGTCTTCCTGAAAATCGTCTCGAATATTTCGCTGACAAGCGAAGTCTTCGGAAGCAATTTGTAATCTATTAAGGGTCTATCTATACTTTGACGGCACCGAAACATCGTTTATTTTGCATCGCCAATTTCTCTTTCGAAAGTGTAATCCTGGATCACTGGCCAGATATATTTTATACTGACTTTCCAGACAACCAGCGTCCTACTAAACGCTAAACCTACTTACAATTATTGAAGTAGTAAAAATGATTTGATAACAAATGATTGTGTATAGATATCTTTAATAGATCACACATTACAATAGGAGCCGCACGAAAGCTAAATAAAATATATCTTGTCGTTTTTATATGGGAACACGATCCATTTACTTTTAAGGCTTGTTTAAAATAAAACCACTAATTTTGTACATTCTTTGAAGCTTGATAGGGTCTGGTTTGAGAGACTAAAGAGGTCTTTCTTTCTAAGAAATCATTGATCTTTTAATACATACTTTACTATATGGAAATATATTACTGGAACGACCTTTTATGTAAATTTCTCTTCGGAAGTACTTTGTAATCTATTAAGGGCTTTATCTACTCTGACGGCTCCGAAAGCTCGTTTATTTTGCATTTCCTCGCAACTTTCTGTTGCAGAAGTGTAATCCTGAAGCGTTACAGAGAAATTTTTCATATTGACGTTGCCGTGTTTAAGAGAAAACGTCTTCCATACGCTTTATAAAAGTCGATGAAACTTTTAACACGTTTCCCCAACGATAACGTTTGTTAAATCGAGCCTCTCAAACGTCAATCATCTAAACTACTTGAAACTTGACGGATAGTCTTCTACAAAGTAAGACTTCGAGTTAAATACAAAAATATAATCGCACACGTTTGATCTAGCGTTAAAAAATTCAACAAGAGAAAAATATTTACATTATCCGACCGAGACTTACATCCAATTAGAGATCCGCGGAGATTTGATAAATTCAAGCTTCCCTTTTCGCCCGGCAATTCAATTTATGGTAATTATAGGTGCCGTAAAGCACTCCGCGAAATTAATTTTTTTTTCACAAACGACTCGGCTCAGCTCGACGATGCGATGCGCGCAAAAACATTGAACGAACCTGCGTTCTAATTATATCGCGGGCTCCCGCAAAAGCATATACCGGGATAGAAAAAGTGAACGGAATCGTAGGAAGCATTTGAATTCACTCGTACGTAACAACAGGCACGTCCCGCGCGATTCAGGCATGCGAATTCCATCAGAATTTCCCGTTCCTCGTATTTCCAGTTCTCATACGGGTTTCATAGGGGATGCGCCCCCACGTATGTATTACATTCATCAGTCATGCGAGATTAAGTTGCCGGCCGACGTGTAAGTTATTGCAGTATACCTAACAATCGCCTTTTCCCTTCGGACATCAGGTAGCGAGCTATTTTTTAAACCCTAACTGCGACTATTCCAAGTTTTCCTTGTGGAGTGAAAGAATTCTCTCTCGACTGTAAGAAAACTGTAATAAAATTGTCATTTATATAGGGTGAGTCACGGAAAAAAGAACACCTGAATTTCTCTGTTGGGTATGAAGGATAAACGAAAGTATCATAAATGGAATGAAACCGTTCAAAGGGGCAATATGATATCAATAGATCTTGTGAATAACGTATTTTTTTTGTCGCTTCAAAATCGTCGTTGCGTGTAACACTATGAAATTAAAAATATAAGCTGCCATTTAAAAGAACACGTTAAACGTTAATTACAAGATCTGTTAATATAATAGAACGCTTTCATTTCACTTTAGGGACTATCGATGAACTTTCATCTGTTTTTCATGCACTCACCGTATATACAGGGTGCCTTGTTTGAAGTTTCATAATGTTGTTGATCGTATATTTCCAATTTGACGATTAAATACAAAATAATGCTGCAATGTACACAAACGACTCTAATAATCTGATCATCCACTGTGTACGTGCATACATTCAAGTTATTTTTTACCAAAGACCTTAAATATAAAGTCGAATGCGCCAGGAGGAACATAGCAAGGTCGAAGCCCTTAGTTGCGACGTTCGCGTTTCATCCGATCCTGTTCACGGCCGGTGCGCCCTTTCATCTCACGATAAAAGTATTACGTTCTTGGTGGGATCGAATGACCCCCGAAGCTATACGTCGAAATTAGTTTCAGGACAATATCCGTGGTGGCCAGGCCTGCTATAAAGGCGTGTGCGCCACCGCCGTCAGTATTATCGGCGTATCAGCCTGCGAAGAGTGTCGCCGTTCGATACGCAACTTACGCTATCCCCAGAGGAGCGAACGGACTGTCTATTAACATTGTACCGAGCACGGTGAATTCTCTACCACCGGAGAGGCCTTTCATCGGGAATAAAAGGGAGCCCGCTCCGACGGCAGAGAGCAATTTAGGGACCGTTTATGGCTGATTATTTTACCCTTTAGAATCCTTCCGGTCTAGCCGGTCAACCTCTAGGAAAACGCGAAGTTTCATCGACGTTCCTCTCAAGCTTATTTTCCAACGATCACGCGGACGTATATGGGATATTGTGAAGTTTATGATACGCGACTAAAACACGGTGAGGATACAGTTTTCACTCCGTGATAGCAATTTTGAGCGATACCTAAGGTTCCTTTCCATTTTATTATATTATAATATTAGGATCGATTTATTACGCATTTTGCATGTATGACTTTGATGTATCGATTCTGAAATTGCTCTGCTTATTCCAGCACATCTACATGTGTAACTCTGATAGATATTAGGCTGTAGTATGAATAAGTAAACTCCGATAAACTATGATATAACATAACAATGATATAAAGTCGTGTTTAGTGTTCATAAAGAAAGTAGCACTCTTAATTTGTATAAAAACAGCTGTTGTATAATACAAAAACGTCATAATGTAAAAGAGATCGTGTGCAAAACGCTGTTAACATTTGATTTACAACAATTTATACCATTTTTGTTAAATTAAAAGTACCGAATGTATACACTAAATAGAATTTTTTTTAATAAACACATGAAATAAAACTTAATGAGATGTAGTGTGCATATAAAGTAGTAGAGATTAATTTAGAAGAACTTATTCGTACATGTAATATTTTCCATGTCAAATGCATGACTTGTTATAATGACACACAATTGGTCTGAATACGTGTCAGGAGGCGCGTGTATTTCTGAAGAAGGAAAAAGTCTTACACACAAGGAGAACAAGTACAACGCGTCGAGTATATTAAAATAAAAATTCGTATGCTAGCTGGAACAACGGGTAGACTCGCAAAGTTTCGCAGTCATCCGGCGACGAAGTTTCAAACGGAATTTCATTCGATCGCAACAACGGGATTAATAAAACCGCGACGCTTTGAAATTCCCAGGATTCTTTGATATCAGGAGCGCAGAAGGATATGAGATTTCACGGTAACGTTACGGGCATAGTATTCCCGATGCGTCCCAACCTCGGACAATTCGAGAGTAGGAAAATTATCGGCGTGAAAGACGATACAAAGGAATCTCATTTTCAGTTGGACTGAATGGCGGCACAAAAACGGAAGGAGTATTAAAGGATACGTATGGTCTTTTGCGACGGAAAAAAAGTGCATAAAGGTAGTCGGATCGTCGTAAAAGGAGCCAAATACACCGACATAACGTTTTCAATTCGCCTTGCGTATTGGATCGAAGAATATAGAAGAAGTAAACCCCCTCGTTTTATTCTTGCCGTAGCGACGCCGAACGTTGGATCGCGAAGATACTCGAAAAATCTCGACGAGAGACCCTGCTCGAAAAAGGATCTCGGTTTCACGGCCAATCACGACCTCGTCCGAGGACGCCAATGATTCTGAAATAATTCCCTAACGCGATTCCTGTGGAAAGTTTAGCGGTCCGATCCACAAGTATCCATTAAACCGAATCACTTCTTCGGGCCGTTGGATTCAGTTCGTGGCATCGGCTTCTCGGTATGGATATCCTAATCCATTAAAATGTACCTCGCAACCAAGATTTTTCTACTTATCTCGATTTTATCCCAATGCGTTCGATAATTTTCGGGATTTTCTGCCCTAAACGTTGTCGTTAATTTTGTCGCTAATAAGTAACTGGATGAAGAAGTGAAATCTCAAAGATTAAACATTTGTTACAGAGAAACAATCATTTATTTCATCGTAGAACCAGAGTTGGGTAAAAATTTTATTTAAATAAAAAATTTTTTCCATCTCTACGTGGAACTACTGAATAATGTTTATATTTCTTTTTTGGTTTGTTCGAAATTTGTTCAGCAAATTTTTTAAATAACATAAGAAGTATTTTAAATTAGTTTGTAACGTCGCCATGTATGTTTGATGTTACTCGACGACTTTAAACGACAATTTATTGTATCGGCGCGGGTGACGTCACGCGCCAGAACGATAAGGTTATAATTTTCCTCGTTAGAGTTATACGTTATCAAGGTATTTTATCAGAAGCAACGGCGAAACATTAATTATGCACGAGGATGATACATCCGGTACAATTGGTTGGTCGCCGGCCAAACGGCAATCGCGGAATCAGCAAACGCAATTTGCCAATAGTTGAACCGACGTTATAGCCCGCCTCGATTTATAATTCACTGTTTTGGCGGGCCGATACCGTGCAAACGGGGTAAAAATAGTTTCTCCCAGGAGCGAAACGAATTGGGTCGACTCGTATTTATCGGCGGCGAAAGAACGTCGCGACGAGGGAAAAGGCAATAAGAGTCATCTTGAAGGCTGCTGATGAGACGATGGGAGAGCTCAGGAAGCTGTAGAGTTTCCAACTTATTCAGCCAAATAAGACAGCCAATAACCGATCGGAAGTATATTGAACGTTATTAAGGCAAGAAAGTATTCACACAGGAATATCTATTCGATTCCTCCAGTACCCTCGCAGAGCACTCTCTTAGGGAAATCGTCCTCTCACGAAGATAAAATCGTCCAGTCCCGTTCTCGTGTAGAAGCAGATAAGAATCGAAGCTTCCTCCCTCATGATCCTGATGTAATTTATCCTGTGACGATGATGAATGAAATTTTTCAGATCGTGCTTGTTATACCCAGCTTTGAGCATTATTAACATCGATACTAACTCACTTCAAGCTTTCCAAATGTACAGATGAAATTCAGCAATTTTTACATTCTCATATTTCTTCGTTATATTTGAATACAGAGACTCAAATAACTTTTAAATTATACGACTAGTGAAAAATTGTTTAATAGGGAAATTGGGAGGCAAATTCAAGTCGTGGCAATTCTACAGGAAAATCCCCATAGATTATTTTATAATACAAAGATGTTCATTTGTCAATAGATTGAATTTTCCAAATATTGTGAAAACCTTTAAAGAAGTATTTGTAAGAAAATGTGAATAAAAATTCAACTCCAAAGTAGGCAGACCTGACGCGATGGACATAAAAGTTTCTGCCACCAACTGTAAATGTGAACATCAATTTCCCGTAGAAAAGATAATGTTTAGCAAGTTCGTATGTACACGTAGCACGGATTCTGTTTCTTCTCGGTGGGATCGAAACAAATTGTATTTCACTTGTCTTACCAACAGCTCGGTCCATTCCACTTGTTTGATTAAAGGCAGCTCTTAATCCATTTGTCTGACTTGGCGCAGGCCTGGTTCTACTCGTTTAACCAGACACGGATCCATTTCACTTATTCGACCAAACAGGTTTTTTGCTTCTACCGCAGTAGCCAGAATTGAGAAACGCGTCGCCGTTGAAACGAAATATAGACTTTATTCTGCTTATTTATTCAAGAACAGTACTGGCCCCCGTAGTTTGGCCAGGACCTATGTACATTCCACTTGTCAGCTTAAGGAGGGCCAGTCTGTGAGCTAGGACGGCTCATGTACTATTGTACGGTCGGAATCTGTATTCTCGTGACCACCTACGATCTATGCACTGTACTTGAAACGTTACGGAACCAAAATTGTTTTCGTATAGTTGTTCATGCGAATACTAAATTCTACGAATTTAATTTTCTTCGTTATTTAAACTTGCGTTTGCGAAATTGGACTCAACTCGTAACTGATTTTCCCCGTATTTGTTCCAACATACAATATAATATGTTTCACCCTTTTTTCATTAAATTATAAGACTAGAACTAATAAACCGATGAAAACGAGGTTTTAGAAGCTTGTAGTGAAAACAGAAGAGTATCTATTAAGAACGTTTTTTACCACCATTTATTTTGCAATTATTTTGAACAAATACAACCATAAGAGATCCCGGGATAAAATTTGCACTAATTCATTAAAAAGTGATTACTATCTAATGATAATTATCATAGTAAATATATATTTTTTGCCCGAAATTCCCGTCCGAAACTATTCTTTATCGTATCATATCTAATTCCTAAAACTATTATATATCCCTGCCACGGGTTGATAGATGGCAACCTAATCCCCCACCTATTCTTGTCATAACCGCATAGAATCGTCAGTCTACTAATAATCAATCTGCCACCGCGGTATTAAAGAGCGAAAGAAGAAGATGAAAGAATTAATAAGCGGTGGCCGCGACGACGAAAGTCTCAGTGATTGAGGGCCACGAGTTTCCGAGTTATCGGACTGGATATGTGTGTTCACTGCCTCGGGGATGGATGTACGTGCCTCGAAGACGCAATGCACGTCCGGAAGTATCCGTTTCCACTACTCCGTGAAGCGTTCCGCGATGCTTCATGCCATCAACGAGCGTGCAACGGTGAATACGAGTTGCTGGGGTGGCGAGCGGGGGGCCGTGGTTGGCGGCAGCTTCTATCGAAAAGCAGAATCGCTTCACGGCGCCGCGAATTCGCGTATTCGATCATCGTCTCGGAATCGGCGGAACGTCTCATCGCCGGCTGCCGCATTCAGGGCGCGAGAAATTTTATTACGGCGATCCTCGTTGCGTCGATGAACGAATTTTCAACAGCGAGTGGGTTATCCATTGATCGGTATCGGTGAGTGGCTTCTTTAAGCCAAGCACGCAACCGCCAATCCAGATCCGATCTGATCCGCTAAGGTAAAGGTACCCGTGATGGGAAATTGATGTCCCGTGGTTTTAGATCTGCATCTCGAGAACTTTTTCAATCCCGTCCCTTGTAACTGTCGCTCCGGTATCATATCCTGCTTTATCATTTTAACGGTGCCGAGAGAGCTCGCCGATCAATCACTGTTCAATCGGATCTCCTCCATTTCCTACTTGCATTCGTCCTCGAGCATACTAACCTCTTTTGAACTTTTAACACTTTTTAAGTATGATCAAACCCGTCAAGCATTCACCGCATCAGTACCTTCTCCGCGAGGGAACGGCAGTTTTATGAGTCACCGTTCGGTGCAGTTTTCTTCGCACTCTTCTTCGGGCTGTGACTAATGTTCTTTTTATCTATACGCGCTTCCGTGAATGTTCAATTTTGGTGTCAAGATAGACAATGTGTCAGCCGCGAAATTAAAAGTTCATCATTAATTACATTACAATATTTCGAACAATTTCTCCTTAAATCGTTTTCTATACAATCGACACAGATCTACAAAATGTATATTTTAAATATTCAATACAGACCCATATAAAATGGTTGCAAACAACGACTTCAAGTATTTTCTCTGTAATTCCGACCGACCTCAATGATCTAAAAATTTCATTTTTGCTAGTCAACTTTGTAAAAAAAACTCCGAGTCGTATGGTCCGATATTAAAAACGTGATCGTAATTTGAAGAGTGTTCGAGTATTATTACGGTTGACTGTATATTTTGCCGGCGACGGGATTCGTTATCAGTGAGGGAACAAACCGTTTCACGATGGCTTGCGTCGACCCGTAGCCAGACAGTCGAAATTTTCGGTAATTCCGGCGCAGGGTAACTTGCTGTTTACGCGGAAACTTCCTTGCTCTTCTTCAGTCTGCTAGCTCCGGGAAATTTCGAGGAGCGATTAGAGAGCTCCGTGCCGACGCAAAATCAAGAACCGAGGATTATTGGAAACGCCCAACTGCGACGGAACCATCGACTACATCGAGAGAGAGAGAAACGTACGTGCGAGAAATCGTCGACGTGATGGTGTGTGGATGGGCGTTGGGTGGTTGGATGCCGAGACCGGTGCTGGTGGGTTTCGCCGCTAGCCAGCGGATACTGATGCTTTGTGGTCAGACCGAGGTGACTAGACGAACGCCAGCTGTCAGTAGTTACGGTTAAACTGCCATCAGACGGGAATATTGTGCCAACATTCATGCATCAGTCGAAAGTTCCGCGAGCGTTAATATTATCGATATTCAGCGAAACGCGTTTAGCCGAAGGTAGAAACACCGTAGTTTCCGATTGGCAACACGCCGCGAGCTTGAGCCGCGAATATCGACTATCTTTGATTGCACACGTTCGAGTTGTAGTCCAACACTCGCCGAAAGTACTGTCGTTCCATAGTTTTATCGGAATTCTATGTGTAGCGCCAATCACGAAACATATTCAGCAACATATACCGATTAAAAGGGTAAATGTACCTCTTACTGCGGGCATACGTTTTACTGCTGTATTTTTTTTCCAATGAGATGAAAATACGTGAAAATAAATATTTTGCCGTGAATAAATTTGTACAATTCAATGAGGCAAGATGCGAGATGCGAGAGGCAACGACACAATTCGAGAAAAATTTAAATCTGTGTACAGTAAATAATTCACTTAAAACAAAATTCATTTTAAAACGCATAAAAATCCAAATATAATAAATAATCTTGATACCTATCGAGAAGGAGGAAACAAGAAAACAGCACTTACCACGTAACGGCCACCACATTATGTCGTACACTGGTACACTTTTTGCGCGTCGATACACGTCGGCTCACTCACGGGTTCATGTTAACTCTCATTATACTAATGACACCGCCGCCAAAACCTTAGGTCCGCGAGGGTACGCAGATACGGCGGAGCGGTGGGGTGGCTACCCTCGCGACCATTTTCATTGGGCGAGAGACCCGAATACAGCCCCACGATCGGTCATTTTCCCCAGATTGGGACCGAAGCAGAGGGGAGGCTCGGCGATTGGTTCATTGCCCCGTCGATTAAATATGGCGGTTACTGGTTTATTCTTTACAGTAAAACCTTAAATGCTGTTCGGATTCGTCTACATAAACGTTGCCCAGTGCCTACTGACTCTACTGCCTGTCAACGCTGTGCCGGCGACGGCGACACTTTTCGATCACGCGATCCGTATTTCATTCTGTCCTTCTCTATGTTCGGCTCTCTATTGAAGTCTCGCTCGGCAAGGTAGACGCAGTCATAAATCCAAAAATAGTGTCTTCTATGCAAACGCTGTCCGTCCAGAATACGGCTGTTGGAGAGTATTTGAGGATTTACTGTACTCTAGATGTACATAAAGTTGGCGTTAGATAGCCACGGCTCTATTTTCTCAATAAATATGGCGGGCACCTATCACACTATTGAGAACGCGGCTTCATACCTTGCGCATAAGACCACACGACCGAAGTGATTGCAGACCTGTCTGTTTCTCGCTCGGTCGGCTAAACTCGACTCCTCGAGTTTACCCGAATAGCGTTTCTTCCCAGAGCGTGAGAGATCAGATTCTTTCACTGCCCAACAATTGTGTGAAAAGGTATCACGTTAAAAATGATCAGATATACGTGCAAGTGTTGACAATTCGCCTCAAGCATAGGTCATAGCGAGCAGCAGCAGCGTCGGCGACAATTCAAATCTGTTTATTCATCCGGCGCTCCAGTTTCGATCCGGAGGATAGAAAGCGGGGCGTATTGTTTTCTACGGAAACTCGCTCCGAAATTTATTTTCGCGAAAGTTTTCCGGGGCCGGCAGTGCCTTCATTTCGATGCATTTGAAGGAGCGGTGCCCGATCTCTCGAGATTTCAAACACAGAGGAGCACGTAGCACGGTACGTTTGCCGAAGACTCGAGACGCCGCGCCGTCTTATCTTTGGATAAACGAACTGTACGTACCGGAGAGTGGGTCTGGAATTCGTCTATTCCGGCCGACCGTGTGTACAGGATTACGTCAAGGGAAAAACCGCCTGAGAGATGATCGCGCTGGCTAATCAGCGGAATAGAAACGAATTTTACCATGACATACAAAACCGAGCGCGCCACGGAGAGAGATAAATCTAGCCCCGCGAATCGGGAACCGATACCGCGCACAACTTACCTTAAGCCTGTTGAATACTGCGTTTCACTTCATAATAATTCCACTTTTACCTTGTCGTCGTCAATATTTCATTCGAACCCGATATAACCTAATATTGTCGACAACTCGAAGCTGTTTACAGGAAAAATGAAATCAACAGGGAATTCTCCTTTTTCTATTTAATAGAAACTTCGATTCGCAGCAGTTTTTATAGGAAAGTGGCACTGAGTAATTGGAAAATTTCTGTGTACGTTCTGAAGTAGAATGAAATTAAGGAAGCCATTTCATTTTCGATTTAATAAAAACTTCGATGTGTAACTTTTTGGCAGCAACGAGTAGAATTAGTTAATATGAAACTTTTTGTATGTTTTGAGAGAAAATGAAATCCAGCGGGAAGTTCCGTTTTCATCTAAAAAAAACTTGGATTTTTCGCATTTTTTGTAGAGGAATAAGTGGATTTCATTCCTCTGAAACTTTCTGTATATTTTGACGAAAAATTAAATTAGGAGAGAAATTGTTTAAGTCTTATCTTCAATTTCTATTTTTACCACTTTTGTGGGACATTTTATAATGCTTGGTCTCTTAAATTTTGTAAATTTCTTGTAAATTATAAATGCACACAGGCAGTCCAGATATTAAACTACGATTACTACCATTGAATCCGCAGTAAAATCGAATTGTATTTCCTGTGTTAATAAAAATTCAATAAAAAATTTTCAAACTCGTTTTAAAATTGAAAACAATGAATTGTTGAAACAAATTGTTCCTGAATTACTCTGTGTATATATGCTCACACAACCGATGCATATTTTTAACAATTTATTAAATACGAATTGAATAATTTCAAAAACCCAATGCCTGCGGATCAACGTTCGAATTGTAGGGTAACTTCGAGTGGTGTTCCACAAGCTGATGCAAAAACTGACGAGGTTATTCATTAAAAACAAGTGTCATTAACGGCGATCTAATTACACAGTGAAACCGCTATTACTCGTGTGTTCCTTAGAAATGATTACACAAAAGCCACTCGAATGATATTTTCCTCATTTCGCTTTACACTTCGCCAAATTGTGTTTCATTCCTAATTTTGTATTTCCAACAAAAATGTTATTACAACAGATCTCAAGTTTTCATTTCAAGAACCAAATTACTTCAATGCCACTCGCCCATATTTCATCATATCGGAGCTTCAAGCACATTTATTTACACCGACAGCGCACGCAAGAGTAAAAACAAGCTCGCATAAAATCTCCATCGACAAACACAGAAAATTAGGTCGACTAAGTTCAGAGTAACCAAAGAAAAAAAAGAGCATACAATTTCCGGAGAAACGTAATCCCGTAACGCGGCCCAATGAGAGAAAAATGTAGCGTGTACGAACAGCGGCGAGTGGTAAAAAGATCGTATTCGATAATTACTTTGGACGGTCATTAACCAGATCCGGACGTTAAATCGCGACGTGTTATACATTTTAATTATTCGGGGATGCGAACAGCATCCGGAACAACGCAGCCGAACCGTGGATCAACGAGGAACGAATTTTTCATCCGCTCGGAAAATTCCCGTGGCCGCAGACCCGTGATCAGAGCGACGACGCAAAACTGATATAATATTTCGTAAAACCGGAAAAATCGTTGTTCTGCTCCGCTTCCATTCCGCTTCGAGAGCTTATTTCGTCGCGGCACGCTCGGTATTTTCTTTCAATTTGCACGCGCCGCTAAGCACGATTCAAATATATATTGCTGTCACGTCTAGTTTCGTGTAAAATCAAAATACGTCGGGCGCAAGAGCCCGGTACGATTTCTCGTGGACGACGTAAACTACGATGACAACGACGGTACGTCGCGTCGCTCGCTCTAAACCCGGCCTGCCGCTTGTCAAACACGTATCCGCCGCGTTTTCTTGTCCCCATTTACCTGCCCCGGACGCTAACCTGAGCGGAAAGTGGTCTTTTTTCGTTTACACTTCCCGTTCACCATGGATAAATCGATCCCACCACACGATCTCCGTTTTACCGGTCGCTCACGCCGCCGACGGAATCGCAGTTCACCACGTCCAGTATCTGTTTATTATTCCATATATACCGCGAACACTCCACACACTAGCGCCTCGAGATACACTATATATAATTGTAACATGATATACCTTTCAATGTGTAACTATATTTTTAATCATTTCGCCGTGAAACTTTTACCAACATGTTTGTAACACAATTGCCTGCTGAAAATGAGCCGAAACACAATACAGTTCGAATCATATTTACTTGTTTAATTGACAATTTAGTACAACTACATTGATTTGGTTATGAATTTTCGTGGATATTAAAAAGTCAGATGTTAATATTTTTATTTAATTTAAATTGCAGTAAAGGATTCTCTCTTTTAACCCTCGGAGTTCCGAGGCACAACAGTCCGTGCCAGGCTCAATTCTGATCCCACACGTATTTATTCACAAATACATTTACTATCGCTCGAGCGACCTACCATAATTCACGCAACGCACACAACGAAAAGACTAGTATTTCCTCCGTACCGTCCCGTATACCTTTTTTTTCTTTAAGGACAGCGGGAAATGCATTTTACGCCCACTTCCCTCTCCTATGACGGTCGAGGGGGTGTTGTGGGGCTCGTCCATCCGAAATAAAACTAAGGATAGGACATACCCACTAAAATCCCGCTGTCTAGGAGCCCGAAGGACCCTTTACGCTCCTTCTCTCTAGCCAGAGTTATTGTCGGGTGACCCGCTATTCGCATACTGCGCGGATAATCTCTTTTGGTTCCTACACCACACTTCCTCTTGGCTTAAAGCCGTCTCGCATACCTACCATCAGCGGCTACGTCCCATTTCGACAATGTGTGCGGCACCGATTTCGAGGAGCCGCGCTGCAATGGGTCAAAAATAACTCCGGTACAAATTTCGAAGGGTTAACCCTTTGCACTCCGAACTACTTTAACTCGAAAATCAAATGTTTCTTGTGACCTACAATATTTCCATTGTCTACGATTTTTTAAATTTGGTAGATATGAAATTGATACTTTATTTTGATCATGATTATCTCATACAATACTTAAATGCTTAGTAATTGGTTACATACCGACATATCTAATAACAATATTTTAAATAATAGTACAGCAATTTTTAGTGACGAATTTGAAATAAAATAAGAATGAAATACTTACACACGGTAATTTGTAGATCATCGTGCAGTAGATATGGAACGTCTTTGTCGATAGTTTTTGTGCGATCGTAAAAGGTATACAGTCTAAGTACATATTCCCCGAAGAACGGCTCTCCTCTTTACGGATGTTGTTCGAACGATTTCCAATCAGCAGGAACGCAATTATATTTATTTTGTCTGCTGAAATACCCTACCTTCTTCAGTTGTCAGTCCGAGACTGGTTTCCACTGCAATTGTTCAATAAATCCTCTTCCACTTGTCGCGTTAAAAGTGATTCTGTTCTTTCCACCTCAGCCGTGATCGATTCCATTCTGGTTGCCTGCGTAAACACGGTCCTATTCTACTTCTTCCACGGGATATCGATTCTACTCGGCCGGTCTTGACAAGAACAGCACCCGTTCTACAATCCCCACGAACTTTCGAGAAGTTTCTCCACTTTCGAACAGCTACGAACCGATTTTCTGTATCGTCCGCTTTGCGTGGAGAAGTTGTTACTTCGCTAATTAGACGAGGAACAATTACAAACAGGTTTGCCTGTACAACAGACCGTTGTCAGCCCTTTCGTTTCGTCAGAGATAATCCCTTAAGATTCTCATCTTCGGGAAATACGTGAAACCTTACCGGATTAGGCGGTCTTTCTAATTTTACAGTCTGTAAAAATCGGTTTCTTTTTTGTTTTTGTATTTTCTATCTGATTTTATATTGCGGCGTAAAAAAAACATGTTATTAGATGTACCAATTAATTTGTACTCCCTTCTTCTTGGATTTGGAGGTTATTTGTGAACAATCAAATTACATTCTACCTTGTATTGTACTCTTCTACAATACATAAAAACCTAATTTCGTAATGAATTTAACATTCTATTAAGAATATAAAAGTGTCGACTTTCTAATTTCACGCAACAAGAAAACTGTTTTTTTTTTTATTTCACACAAGTCTGAGGTGTGCTACACCGCACGTCACGAACCAACTGGAAAGCCGCACCAAAATATAACCGTAGAATTCGATAGTTGCCCCTCTTCCTCAGCAGCAAAAATATTTCCACACTCAAACATACACAGTAACATAGCCTGAAGCTTTAAAAAAAATCCACCGTAGAATGGTTCTAAAAAAAGAATGCCTAAAAATCGTTTGAATTTCACGTTTGTTATGCGAGTTGTCACCATTAATACACCTGGTCAACAAATAGAGAAGTCACTGCCATGGAAAACAAACAGCAATAAAAGCGAAACGAAAAGAGTGAGATCGAAAGCGACAGACAGAGGGACAGAGAGAAAGTAGAACACAGTTTCCGTTCGAAACAGACCAATAATATTTACAAAAACGTTCGTCGAAAAAAAAAATGCAAAAATCACGGTGACGTTATTTGCACTGTAGCAGCTGCAGCGAGGCGTGAGAAGGCAAATTCTTGACACGTTCGTCGGAAAAGCAAGAGCAACGATGTGACCGGAAAACGGCCGGCATCATTCGACGAAGAAACGCGCTTGATCGGCGACGATAACGTTGATCGTGCATATTTAATAAAGAGTGCAGAGCGTAGGCTGACTCGAGGAAAAGTGGCGTGGGATGTTAAGCACACCTGCGCATCGAAAGTTCGTCATGAATAATTCCGTTTGCTTCGTTTAACGCGGTCAGAGAGAGAGAGAGAAAGAGAGAGAGAGAGAGAGAGAGGGCGAGTGAGCGCGGAACTTCCGTCAGCTCCCGCTGAACGATAATTGACTTTGCGTCTCACTGGCTCTATTTATTTGCACGCCTTCCGGAGCCCCCTCAGTTTTACGCTGCCGTTTCCGCCGCGTCGTGCCGGTGAACGCGACAAAGACAACGAAAACAAGAAGTCGGGGGCCAGCGAAGTTTAAATTGCGGCCAGGGATCGAGCCCGTGGCTTAATAGCTAATTGATCCAGAAATTAAATCTTTCCCTCGTTTGCGCGACGCGATGCGGCCGATCCAATGGACGGATTCGCGGTGTTTGTAATGTCGTTCGGCAAATTGCAAATTGTCCGGTTAAGTGCTCGTTCCCGCTGATGGAATAGTTAACGTCGCTGATTATTCGATTCCCCACGGAGTTTTTCGTTCTTCGATCTGCGACCGAGGATTTCACGGTCGGTCGTCTCTGCGAAACGAGTACGCTGATAGTTTAATGGCATTGGGTGCCGAGCTATTTGAGAAACAGAGCGATGCTGAGGACGAAGTCGTTTCTAGAAAGTGATAATTCTATAAGTTCAGAAGGTCGAACTTGTAAGAGTTTATAGGAAACACGTATCATTTTCTTTCAGCGAGACGAGTAAGCACTGTTATCAGTTCATGTGATTATTGCAGGGTGGTCCAGCTTTCCCGGTGAACCAGACACTATCGAACATTTATGGCCGCAGGTCGGTCAGTCCCGACGTTCCGCACCACGTAGACGAAGCTCAGGTTCGTAAATCTATAAATAATCTCGTACGAAAATTCATTGTCTGTCTAATTGATCTGTGTTTGTCCGATTGAAATGTATTCACGCGGATTCCAAAACAATTAACAATGTTGCGCTTGAATGTATACTGCGCGGTGATGCCAAACTAGATCGATTTCGATTAAATCAAATAGAAACACAATCACCGGATTGTCTAGATCTAATTAGACAATTATAGTGTTCGATTGGAAACACAGGAACCTGTCAGATTCCTGCAAACTTAAGCTACTGCTAGCACGAGTTCTATTTTACCGACGAGATTCACTCATGTAATATCCACGCCTCTGCTTGAAATTACAGGTGAAATACAAGAATCTCGTAAAAATAGGGCCAAAAGTGGAAGAAAAAGAGTCACGTATATAAATAAAAATATAATAAAAAAAACAATATTTGTGATCGAACCTGTAGTGCCGATAGCATATAGAGCATACACAAAATTTATGATCGTTAAAAATAGAGAATATAGCCACGTATATGTAGCGTCTGTTCTTTATAATGAACACGTGAATTTTACTTAATTTTCATTTTCTCTTAATTTAACTTGAATGAATTATAGTTTCAAGACTTTTAAGAGGCAATAAAGGGTAAGAGATCTTGAAGGTCTCTACAGTCTTAAAGGACTTCTTGAGATCCCAATGATCTCATCATTACATTACCCAAAAGCGAAGGGAGCATAAAAGGTCCTGGTAAGGGTGCAGATAAAGGTGAATAAGGGATGATGGAAAGGGAGCAAAGGACTTCTAGAAACCATCAAGAGTGTCGAGAGAAAGAGCTTGTAGGTCTCCAAGAAAATCATGGGGCCTCCAAGGGGCGAGATCAGCAGAATTTCTGCGATCTTGATCGCGTTCATCTTTGGATGTAGATTCACACCTGTCCGATTGTACCACCAGATTAAAAACACCCTCAATATTGCAAAATACCTTGTCTGTGGTTCAGTCAATAGTTCCCGAACTTACTATCGTCTGTGATAAGAGGTCGCTGTAATCAGTCTCCAATTTCTAAGTCGGTAAAGCAGACAACTTTGAGCTACGAAAATCTATAAATAGTTCAGTCTATTCTTATAGGGACGAGATATAGGAATGGACCAATCACCAAATGTATATTTTCGTCTCCACCTTTCCATCCCTCTTCTTTAATTTCTTTGTCCTTTACTTTTTCCTTTCTATCACTTTCCGTACCTAAATCATCCCTTAACCTTCCCTACATTTTCACCTTCCCTTCCTTTCCAAGATTCTACCATATCCTTCCTTTCCTTTCGCTAGATGTCTTATATATATACTTAGCCTTCTCTTTGCTAAATCCCCTCATATCATCCCTTTTCCTTTCGTAGGTCCCCACATAGACTTTTTCCTCTTACACCCTAGATTTTCTCCTACCTTTCCTTCCTGTAAATTCGTTACCCTTGTGGCCTTGCGCAGATGCCCTTCTCCACTTCCCTCTCCTTCCCGTGAACCCTTCCAGCCCTTCCACGTCGGTAAGACAGACAGACCCGAAACACGGAAGCCCCTAAGGGTGTTATGTCTATTCTTATACCTCGTCTGTGCTACTATTTCCCTCTTACTTTAAACGTTTGCCGGTAAATTATCAGCCACTGATTCTTTCTTATCAGTAGACAAAGGAACAATCGATATTTATCGCAAAAACGATGCACACCGCAACAAAAAGTTTGTTAACAGGAAAATCTGTAAACACAATTAATATTTCATCCTTAACATCTCGCCAAAAATGGTCCTCGTCCCGACGACAAATGCAAAGATTAATTTGTTTGCATCCAGTATAAAATACAATTTTCCGGAAGTCTGGTTTCCTTTCCTCCTTTTTTGCTTCCTTCATTTCCGCGACGGACAAACCGGAAAAAAGGAAAGGTACTTTATCTTAGACCTATATACAACTCACGCTCGCTGTTATCTTTCGACTTCTTTCTTTGGCGAATCCTGCTGCGCCTCGGATACAGAATGAAATGATTTGTGCGACGATCTCGGCCGGTTCAGTTCGAGAAAATCGATATCCCCGGTCTTCTTCGTCTTTGCACGATTTAGACCACGAAGAAAACGGTTCCGTTATTTTGAAACAGCAGGATGCGACGATTTGCCACGGTTTTAACTTGCTTTTATACCGAAAAATCCACCCTCACATTCGTCCATTATTTCGTCCATTAATGCTGATATGCTTCGCAAATTCGACAATTTCGTGCATAACGGTGAGAGAGCGCCGCCTGTGGTCAGCCAATTTCGAAATTGTACTAGTAATCATCGTATTGGCATAATCAATGCCGTTCCGCGGCTTTTGTATAAGTGCTGGAACTATGGTCGCGCTGGTTATAATATTATTTCATTCCATTTCACCTGCTGACGGGAAAATTACCATTCTCGTTCAGTTATTTAATTTTTTAGCATCGGGAAACCGCAGACCCATTATTCGTGATTAATTATTAAACCTTTGCACTGCGATTTATTTTACGGTTATAGTGATCGGAACATCGTCGGCCATAACTTTTTAGAAGAAGAAAGTTTATATTTATTGTACTATCCAATGACTAAATATTGGCAACAACAAAATAGAATTCTATTTCAGCTTAATGGAAATTAATAACATAAATACATATTTAATAGATTCTGTTCGAAACCTTCATCACGAGTCTGACCACATTCAAAACTTTTTATATTTTCTCCGAGATATACATATTCTTCTTGAGAAGATTCAATAATATTGTCTCATATCGTCCCCAGATCCGACGAATAAACTTCTTCCTCTTAAACAAAGAAACTTTTTTCAGAAAAAAGGTTACTAGCATGACTATTATGCAACCCCCACCAGTTCCCAAACAACTTTCAGTCACACAACCGTACGCAAATATTTCTCGTTACTCTTGTTAACACGTCGCGAACAGATTTCAGTGCGAAGTCCGCGCTGAAACTTCTGTTAAAACATTTAAAACACGTGCGCGATCGCGGTAATTTTCATACGAGCGGAATTAACAATCCGCCCATGTTTGTTACCGAATTAATAGAAACATTTTCCTCACGGCGTGGAATATAAATAGCTCCTAATACAATGTCGTTCAATTCTATGGCATTGAACCGCCGCACGGCTGCCATTCTCACAGCGCTGCGCGAAGTTTAATTAAGCGGCCGCTTAATCAGACCGGCACGTAAATTTTCAGAGAAATTCCCGGGAAAAGACAATCTCGCCGGGCATCGATCTCCAACTCCGTGACGTCTCTATTGTCTTTGAATATTTATATCGTCGCGACTTGTTACCGTCAAGTTATCACCCGCGAGCCATATTAAACAAGTTTCTCCAAAATTGTAACGGAATGCTCGAGGGCCACGGTGTGAAACTATGCAGATCGGTCGAACGAGAACATGCGTTCGCGGTTTTCGACAGATGTTTGGAGGCCATGCGTCTGTTACTTGTCTGATTCTTGACGATAGTATTCACTGGAAAATCATTGATCTCTTAAACTATTTCGATCCACTTCTGCCAGTGATTCACGTTTGTTCGCGACCCAATGCGTAGTTCAGTTCTTCGATAACCTAGACCACAAGCAATTCAATTTTATATAATAGATTTTTTACGTCATATTTGGTCCCCTTAAGAGCTCTTTTTTGTCAACACGCATGAATACCGATTATATGTGCTTCTTATCAAGTATATTCCAGCACACAACAGTTTCGCTACTTTAATTCGCAAGAAATGGTTCTTCTATGAGACCATGAAATACTTTTGTTCCTCAGGTTACTTGAATACTTACGTTTTTCAAATTTTATAGAGCAGCGCAATTTTAAACTCACACATGAATTGCAATAATAAAAACAAGCTGAAAATAACATAGGCCATTCTTCCATTGGAAAACGGCTGAAAGACTTTTCTTGCGCTTTTTTTTATTAAATGTTACAGCGAAGTAAGTTCCAATTGCGCTCCTATAAAGTGTAAATAACCTGACATAGATCCTGCTTTCAGACACCTATTCACTTATCCTTCTTATTAGCAGAAACAATAGATCATTTAATAAATTTGTTACTCTACATCTACATCCAGTAAGCGCGACAAATTTAACCGTACTTCGCTAAATGTCTTTGTTGTAATATCAAAAAGGAAGCTACATTAGTACTCTATAATTCTAGCCATTGTTTGCTATCGACGGAACAGGAAGCCAAGGTTCCAACCATCACAGACTTTCGCTAATGAAGGGCTGGAATAGGTTTGTTTCGATTCCGTGTCGGAATTAGTTCGCCGTATGTCGCGTGACGCTAACTACAGAGCTGGAACATGTGCGGGAATACGTTTGTTTTCGACATTGACGTGGCAGTACGTGCGGCGTGTGCTGGCTAAACATCGTCACGGCGTTCCGACAGGAAGAAGCGTGTCGGAATTAGACCACGACGCCTTGGTAGGAGCGTCGGGACAAAGCGGCCACCAACATCGAGACGTTCTTACGACAGTACCGACGCCGGCGTCCATCCCTTCGAGGTAGAGACTTCATCCTCTCCTCGGAACTCCGTGTATCTTTTTTCGCGCAATTTGTCGTCGTGCGTCCGTGTGCGTGGCCCTCCAACCTGTCGCATGCATCGGAAACGAAAAAGGAACATCTAAGAAAGAAGAGAATAGGAAACGCGAGTGTTGCCGACAGTCTTATAGCATTTGCGAGTCGAATATTTCGGATCGCAGTGTTTTGTTACGATGTGTCGAAATTTCGGGCGATTGTTCGACTTAAACTGTGTCTGTTTTCGTCGAGGAAATTCGATGAAAAGATAAACACGTGGCGACAACAACGAAAAAGGCGCAGCCACTAATTGACGCGAATAGCCGACCTTGACAGACCCTCCTGTTTGCCTTGGACGTCAAATCGGTTGTTTGGGAAACGAACACGGGTGAACAATTTGCCATGGCCGTGCCCTCATGAAATCTGGCGAGGGTTGGCATCCCTTCTGATCACTGAACCAATGATCTCGTCCAAGACTTGTTAATTTAATTATATGCAGACGCATCGAGCGTTTAGAATAGACAGTTTAACTATATCAGCGTCAGGTGTTTGTGACGATTTCATTTTTGAACTTTGCGTTGAACAAGTTAAATAAATTTTTCACGCTGTTATTTAGAGTCACGGATTCATAGAAATAATATCGTATGTTTAATTATGAAGAGTTCGAGGAACTAATAATGGTAGCAATCCTATTAAACATTAAAGGTAAAACTGTACTTCCTTCTTTTGCTAATAACTTGCCGACAATCAACAAGTGTCTATTCCTTCTCGAACAATTTTGTTCGGCTATTTCATCAAGTGTAACTAGACTGTGAAAGGCAGAGGATGCTTCTAGTGAAACTAGATGTTCCTATGACCAACGTTCCGCGTAGACTTCTTGTCGTGACATTCTTCTTTGAATAGTAACAGGTTTCACTCGTGCACCTCTAACTCCAGCAGCAAATATAACAATTTTATTGACATAGTTTGCGTAGCTGCAAGTCGACCGTTTACTGTCGAAAGTATCATTTTTCGGTTGGCGGTTCCCCAAAGAGTAATTTCATCCAGCAACTGAGCGTCAATTTATCTTCGAGAGATCCCCGGGCGAAGTTTCGCCACTTCTCCACGGCATCGAAACACAACAGACAAAAGTTCCCGATGGCGACGGGGGGCGCGTGTTTTCCAAACGAAATCTAATTTGAACCCGCAAAAGCCCAGCGTCTGGTTTGGGAACTCGCGTGGCTGCGCTGTTGTAACCAGACCTATTTTCTTTTCACGAGTCCGTGGTAAACAATTTACCGGCGTCCTTTAATATTCTTGGAAATGCATAAATATTTTAGCTGGCTCCACACGGTGGTTCGTATCGAAAAATTTGAAAGAACTTCAACATTCTTAAAACGGTACTCAATCAATTTGTTCCTATTTAATTCCTCTTTTGTGATGTAGATATGTTGGTATCTAATCAATTACTACACACTCAAGTATTGTACGAGGTGTTCTATGAATTTCATATCCACAGAATGAAAAAAATCATATACAATGGGATTATTATAGGTCGGATGAAATATTCAATATTCAAGACAGAATATCCCCGACAACAAAGGGTTAAAAGTAACGAGAAGCTAATGAAATTAGATAAATGATTTAGTTACTGTGAACATTTAAAGTTGAGCCTTTTTCAAAATAGCATGTTTATACGCTGCATACCCCTTCTTAGATAATATGCCCTAATTATTCTGTGCTGCGTGCACATTTAGTATTGTTAGATAACACGGACATATATGCACAACGTTATATTTTCGATTAATACGACTTGTATTTCTTCACTGGGATGTGTTCATTCATTGAATAAATCAACCTAGGAGAATTTTGAGCGGTGGGGTAGTTACAAGAATTAGAGCAGCCGAACATTGTCCTCTTTCCTCCACATTAAGAACAGTCAAACCCGGAAGGGCCAATTTTGCTGGAAGGAGGAACATCCGGCGAAGGGCGTCGTTCAGTGCCGGAATACGAAACATTTTTCTTCCATTAGCGTCAAGCTACCGGCACAGCGTCGCCGCCCCCGCCCTCGAATTTCATTCTTCACCCCTGCTTCTTTTATCTAGCGAGCAACATCTCGCGGAATCGTCGACGGATATTGCCGTCGTTGTTTTCTCTCTTACTTCTCTACGAGCTTCCTTCTTACTACAGGCCGTTCCAGCCTTTCTTTTTTTTCTTCTTTTATGATCCACCCCTCGCGATACGGGGTTTCTTCTCGAGTTTCTTGACTTCGATCGGGATTCGCTGCGATTGGCTTACGCGGTGTTCGGCCCGTCGCCTGCTACCCTTGATGCAAGGTGTAAGTTCGGAGTGACAAGCGAGTGCTCGGTTCGCAAGTATCGTTCGACTCGGAAACTCGAAAGATTCGCGTGTGTACTGGGTATTGTTCGACCGATCGTAAAGTTCTACCATTTTCTGTGGGTCGACGGTATAGTATGCTGTTACGTGATTCTTCTGTTTTCATGACTTCATTCAGTAGTGAGCAACAGGATTTGCTCTTGTTCAAAGGATAACTTCAAAGTAGTCTAACTTCAAAGAAGTTCAAAGAAGACTATCTTATGAATGATTCGCACGTGTGCTGGAAATTGTTCAGCTGATCGTAAAGTTCTAGCGTTCTGCAAGGAGCGGCGATTTAGTGTTTTCTTATGCCATTCTTCTGTCGACATGACTTTGTTCAATATTGAGGAAGCAGATCTTGTTCAAGAGAATTTCATTGCTGGTTGATGCTATGACGAGTATGGTGTTATCAGTGAATAGCAAACATCTTTCTATTAACGTACACGTTGCCCTGTACTCCACCAATATACATATTACAAGATTACCACAACGAAATACTTTTGCACAACAGCGTCTAAATATTCAAGATAACCTTTTTGCGAGGAGTGCTGCAACATTATCGAACATCGAATAAATATTCCGACATCAGAAGTTACGGCGCAAGAAGACTACCTAACTCTGTCGGGAAAATCAGTTGAACGAGAGCAAGCAAAGGGAGAGAATTTCACCGATGCCAGGACAGGTTAAACTTTTCAAGGGTCGGACGTTTCGGAAGAAAGGGTGCCAGATTCTCGTGGAATGATCTCCGGGAAACGTGCGGTTCAAATGTTTTCGGAAAGCGGGTAACGGTGACTCGAAGAAAATTGCACGTTCAACTACGACAGCTGCGAGACCCGATGATTTATCTTGTATCGGGGAAACAATTCCCGTCGAGTTCTAAAGTCGCGCGTGGATATATATTCTGCACGGCTCCCTGGGATGTGTGCACAGTCAAGAGCAAAGTGGGATACGGAAGCTGGCGCCTGATTATGGTAAAAGTATTTTTGCTGGATGTTCCCTCGCGAACTGCTCTGGGAAACTGAATTATAATCGCGCTAAGGAACATCGAACTGTTACTGGCTGCGAAGATAATTTTCATTAGCCGTTTCTGTGAAACGAATGGCAATATATAATCTTAAAAACTCGAAAATTTTAGAAACATTGTTACACGAAATGTATCTTTAAAGTAACTCTAAAGCAACTCAGAAGGATGCAAGCTGAAACAAATTGAATTGAACACATTTGCATAAGAACAATTTTTTCTACAACTGAAATACTTGAAAGACTTCTGAACAAAATGCTACGGCATGAATTCTTGTAAAATAAATAATTTAGTATGCCCTATAAATAACAGGGATTGAAGATAGTAGTGTTGATGATATAAAAATTGATTTGTCTGGAAAAGTGACTAATTTTATCTCGGGCAAAAAGTTTTTACGCGAGGTGTGTGACAGTGCCGTGGACGTATTAGAATGGAAGAAGTTACGTACAGTCAGGTGAGCCGAGGTTAAAAGTCAGCGACGCGAACTGAATCGGTGTGTACGAAGAGAGCGCGGTTTAACACGAGGAAACAATGATCGACTGGGTGTCTATCGTGCGTCATTCACGGCGACGCTTCAGCGACTATATGTACGGGGTACCCATCAAAGTGCGCAAACGAAGAACAAAGAAGACCTGTCGATCCACAGAGCGCGGTAATCGTAACGTAGTTCCGCGCAATTCGAAACGATCGAGCGACATTTGCGGATGCTGTTGGCATCGCGTGAGTTTCTTTCATTTCAATGATACATTTTCACTCGAACGGCGCGTTGCTAACCTATGGATCGAACGGGCAAACAGTTTTGAAAAAAAATGTCCACGCAACGTGACACGGTGAAAACGCAAAAGGAACACGGAGACAGAACAATACGGGCTGTCTACGATATCGATATAAATATATAAATCTTCGAGCAGAAAGTTTGACGTTCGGCCGAATTTTTATTTTATGTCAAAATCTAGCTTCCATTTTTTAACTATAATTCTTAGTTATTAATTTATTATAATTAGTTATAGTTATTATAAAATTCGCAGTCTAATCATATATATATATATATATATATATATATATATATATATATATATATATATATATATGTTCTCTTAGTGGTAGCACTTTCGAATGAAGAAGCTGTTTTAGAAGTTTCCGATTTCTTTTTTCCCGATGTACCGATTCATTTTTAAATTTCAGTTCGAGTTGTCGTAGCTTCACAGCTATCGTTAATAGCAGCTCGAGTGCCAAATTTTGAAGTGATTTATTTTTAAATGGTACTTAACGAGAAATGTTCAAAGCGTTCGTGCCGCGCGGGGAAACGACAGAAGCTCTCGAAACGGACCGGAACGCTTTACTATGAAGTCCCACGTTTCGAGGCGAAACGTTGACGGATTTAAAGCTCTTCGAAATTTCGCGCCGTGCCGTTCACTAAATTCGTTTGGAAAGCAGGAAGCCGTCGTTTATTTGTACGATCCGTACGTAGATCAGCGCGTAGTTCATTTACCAGTGGGATTGCGTTAAAGCGTTGAAAAATTGACTAAACGGCCAGCCGAATAGGAAGTATCGCCAATTTATTTCATCCGATCGCGCCCGTTTATCTGGCTTGAAAAATATTGCGAATTCGTCACTGCAGAATAGAGTTGTAACAGATTCTTTTTTCATTCAAAATAATTGAAAGGTGCAGCAGCTCCAAATGCAGAATTACGACCGACGCGTATACACTTTCCTTGCTTTATAACTCGTATTCGGGAATGACAAAAAATGTCATACGATTTAAACATTTCGTAATTTACAAAGTAGCTGCTTTCGTGTGAATATCAA
This sequence comes from Lasioglossum morio, assembly GCA_916610235.2. Lineage (NCBI taxonomy): Eukaryota > Metazoa > Arthropoda > Insecta > Hymenoptera > Halictidae > Lasioglossum > Lasioglossum morio. Next base: position 8,323,312 of record OU744328.1, on the reverse strand, counting down.
AGCACAAAGCACAGACTTCGTGAAATGCAGTTACTGTGCCATGGAAATGCGCAATGTTAAACATTAATGCTAAAAAAGAAGCTAGTTCAAAATGTTCTTAATCCTCTTAAACAACTTCGAATGCAATTAAAAACACAAGAAACGTTGAAAATCTCTGGTGGTGCTAATTTCTTTCTCCAGGAGGTGTAATATATTTATTTCGAACTATGTTGTACTCGGTACGGATCCCGAAGAAAGGTAATGCAAAAAGATCAGAATTGGGGAGCAGCATATGCGTCGCTGTTTATTCGCGCGTATGTGAACAGCCGGTTGAAATGGAAGGGTTTCAATAAACGTTCGCCTCGATCATTGATAGAGCAGCCAGGCTCCTCGATAGAGCCCGTCGTATCCAGAAGCCCCGCGGGGTCGCGATAATGAAATGAAATCCGGGATTCCGAGAGATTAGCCGGTGAAAGTCGGAGCGTCGGCGATATCGAAACCTGATGCAACCAGTGCGTCGGTTGGGTCTGAGGGCAGCCAGTCGAAACCGTGCTGAACACTGGTGTACAGGCCCCCACCCCCGCCCTCTGATCGATTTCTCTGGTTCGTCGACGAGCGACACGTGAAATGATTTTTTTGAACGTGCCAAAAATCGGCCCGAGCGAAGCCAGCCCCCTAATTGTGCACGTCAACGCAGAGAAACGAAAACGCGAAAAATTTTCTGTTAATCGTACGACCCCGTTGGTAAGCGTGATCATTATTCCGAATTACGCCGTTATTTCAATCAAATTATTTTCATTTTATTATTCTATTCAAACTCTTTTTCGTACGATTCAAACGGTTGGTGACGCAAGTGACGGTGGTAATTCTCATTCTTGAATAAACATAACAGACATGTGCTGTCATGAGGTTCTCAGTGATACATTCAGGATTGTCGATATGTGAGGAATTGTACAGGGTGACCTAAAAATGTTCGGGTCAAACTTTCACTTCGGAGACCAAAATTTTCATCTTTTTTTAATGTAATATTATACAATTTGACGAAAAAATGAGAAACTTTTACATTCTAGTGCAAGGAATTTTAAGGAACTCGAACATTTTTGGGACACCCTGTATTGTATCAATAGAATCTATATTTGAAAATCCAATGTTAGCACACGTGTACAATCTTTTTGGCCAGAAGTGTGGATCCGAAAGGAATTTTAAGTATTAGATAATGGTTGCGGGTGTAGTAGTTTAGTATCGGGATTCTGTAATTGCAGAAAACGCGATACACTGGCGGAGTTGAAGAACAATTGCCGCCCCCACCGTCGCCACCCCAGCTGAAAGAGGCTGGACAATTGGACGGAGTTCCTAGACCGAATTCGGTCGATCGCATTCTTCATCCTGATGGCAGTCAGCACTTAACTAGTCACGAAACGCTCAATAAGGTAAGGGTTCCTGATTTATATGGTTCTTGTAATTGAAACTAACCGAAAGAAAGTATTCCGCACCATGCACAATATGTACTAAGTTTAATTCTCTGCTGCACCGGTTGGAACTAAGTATGTAACAGGAGAAAAATGGAGAAAATTTTCATACCTACACATCCGATTACACACCTCTCTTGGAATTCTTGAACAACTTAAATTATTTTTATGAGCGACAGTTGTTTCATCCAAGAACGCAACAGTCTGGTTAATAGCAACATGAACTATGTTTACTAATAAGTAGACTGCGGATTTTATGCATTTATAAGGGAAGCCAGAAGGTAAAAAATAAAATAGTAGATATATTTTAAAAATACATGGATTTCGTTATATTCATTTTAATGTTACTAGAATTATTGAAAAAAGAAATAAAATTTTATTTGACTCTTATTTTTGCAAATTAGTACTAAAAACTTGTTGCATAAAGATCAGCAGCCTACTAATTACGGATTCATTGTGTACAGAGTGTCCTTCTCTAATTGCTTTAACATATAATGAAAGACAAGTTTTACATCAAATAAGATAACAATCGGGTTGGATGTTCTGACATAATTTATGGCACTGACATGTTAGAGTATATTTCACCCCTATGTAGACAACCGAAATGCAGTTTTTAAAAATAGCATTCAAATCATCTAAGCAAACCCAATAAAATCATAATGCAAAAACTAGGTTATTTTTTCACTTTCAATTAAGTAAAATTTTTAATTCGATTATGTTGAACCGCGTGTGTAGTGACGCATGCTCAGTAATCTCCACTACGTTCGCCATCTATCCTATATTCTGCGAAACATGTGGAAAATCGATGGAATGAGTCGGCAACACTCTACTGTATTCTAGCTATACCGACTGCCCAATACATAAACCAACGAAATTTCATAAATAAACAATCTGCCTAAATCTGCGATAAATCTTTCTACAATTCTCTCATTTATTTGCAGCATCATTCATAGTCTTTTAATACTTGATTTCTCTGAAATTGTTATCAACAATCAAACATTTTAAACAAGCACTATATAAGAATAAATTTTAGAATGATTTCAACGATTAATATTTTTAAGAATTTTATAAAAACGATTCTACAATAATTCTTACCACCGACGAGATACTGTTAAAGACTGCCAGCGCCCGCGCTATTCTGCGGGGCGGTAAGTTTGCGAAATGAGCGCGGGGATAACGTGGAAATTACATTTTAATTGTTTACAGTAAACTCCCCTTACTCTGTTCTTCAACATATTTCCTTTTCCACAGATCGATTCTTCAAACATTTATGTATGAAAAAGTGTAAGGTAATAATTCTCGTTTATGAAACACTTTGAAAGTACAAATTGAGGTATCTCACATAAAATTTAAAGTCGGAATCGGTAATTTTCCGAAAATTATTCTTCAATGCTTTATTAATATTTCTAGAAATCTTTTGTCCTTGAGTTTTGCTTTTAATATTGTAAATCGTAAATAACAGACACTAAAACATCGTCTGAAATATCTGCTTAATTTGGAATACAGTCGGTGCAGAACGTAACAATTCATGATAATCGATATCACCGAGGAGATACTTACAGTCTCTCGTAGGTGTCAAGATGGTTGTGGTGGCAATTTGCCTTCTCACCGCCGAGAATCTCCTCAGTGGCCTTCTGTACCGACAAGATCACATCGATGGCCTTCTGTTTTTTACCAGCCAGAATATATCCTAGAGGGAGTAAGAAAACACTGAATTATCGAGTAACACGATCTCCCGTAAGGCTGGCAGTCTCGTCGGTGTTCTTACTGATACATCGATCGAGGAACTCGCGAGTTACCATTCGTGCCAGTGTTATCGACAGCATTCCATCCCTTCTTCACCAAAGATCTCGTCGGTATCTTCAACACCGACGAGATACTATTAAAGACTGTCATCATCTGTGCTATCACCGACGAGATACTGCCGGCGCCCGTGCTATTCCGCGGGGCGGTAAGTGGGCGAAATGGGTGCGGGAATAACGGTGGAAATTACAGTGATCTGAAAGACCACATCGCTACAAGTTGCACCACCGACAAGAATAGTATCAAAATAGTGGCAAAACATCGTCTGAAATATGGCGGAGAATGTAACATTTATAAATAATTGACATGCGCGTTAATAAAAAAATCAAATGAACAAGCTTGAGTAATAAAATAATTTTGTTCTGATGAAACGTGCCATTGCAAAATATTCTGGAAGGGAATAGGTTTGAAATAATCGTGGATATTAATTCACTGTTGTATGCAATATTAGCGATAATTCAAAGTGTGCAGCTATTAGCTCGGTATTATCCTTTATTCATAAGACACTTGAAATTCTTACAAATAGAGGATAATACCGATTGCCCAGGTCTCACCACGAGGAGGTTGCTGCACAAGAGACCCGGAAAGGGAGTCAGAACGAATGCGATATTCCTTCTGGCTCCCTGTTTTACAATGCCGGACTTATACTAACTTACGCAAGTACATCGTGTAATCATCGAGAAATTAGATAGGCAAAAGTGCGAAGTTGACAAACAGAAGCAGGAGGAGAAACACAAGCCCAACATCAGATATATAAAAATGTTTGGAACACTGAACTGTGAATGGATGGAAATTGCAATAATAATATTGGAGATAAACATTGAAAATGATTGTTCAGTGAAAACAGTTGAAAGTGAACAAAGCAACAAGCATACAAGAATATTTCAATTAAAATTCATCAGGAAACCCCTGGTCAGTCCTGGTCCAGTACTGGTCCACCCCTGGTCTCCCGGGACATACTAGCACACTCGGTACCGCAACCCGTCCGCCCCTGCCGACTTTGCAGATCTAATCATCAACCGATTCAATCGCCGAGTTAGTAATTATTGATAAATTTGTTATTTCTCGCTGTTCAATGTTTATAACAATTCCTTTCGCCAACGATGCCCACAACAACTCCAGTGACAGTCTGACCATCTAATTTTTTAGTCAAAACAGGCAATAGAACTCGAAATACAGAATAACTTTTAATCTATGCACATTCGCATTAATTTATTCAACATAAATACTACGATTTTATTGATTATATCTGTTCCATGTTTATAATAATCCTTTTGCCATTCTAATTGTTTACAGTAAACTCCCCCGTACTCTGTTCTTCAACATATTTCCTTTTCCACAGATCGATTCTTCGAACATTTATGTATGAGAAAGTGTAAGGCCGTTTGTCCACGGAGCGTCGCGTCATAGAATCGTACGCGTAGCGTACGATTACGATTATTATTATGAAATACTTTGAAAGTACAAACTGAGATATGTCATATAAAATTTAAAACCGGAATCGTTGATTTTCTTAAAATTATGCTTCAATACTTTCTTAAAATATTTCTAGGAATCTTTTGTCCTTCAGTTTTGCTTTTAATATTGTAAACCTTAAATAACCAGCACTAGAACATCCTCTGAAATATCTGCTTAATTTGGAATACATTCGGTGCAGAATGTAACAATTCATGATAATCGATTTCACCGAGCAGATACTTACAGTCTCTCGTAGGTGTCAAGATGCTTGTGGTGGCAATTTGCCTTCTCACCACTTCTCACCGCCGAGAATCTCCTCAGTGGCCTTCTGTACTGACGAGATCACGTCGATGGCCTTCTGTTTTTTACTCCAGTCAGAATACATCCTAGAGAGCGTAAGAAAATACCGAATTAGTCGAGTGACACGATCTGCCATAAGGCTGACAGTCTCTCGTCGGTGCCTTCAGCAAGTGGACTCAACGTGTCCAAAACCGATGGGTAACGGGTCGTGACGATGAGATGGAACTAGTAACGTGGAACTAACAGTGATCTGAAATATCAACATCAGTAAAAGTTCCAGTACCGACGATATACTAGTTTCTACCTAACTAGAACCAGAGAATATATGTGCATTAGGGTTGTGCGGACCGCCAGGCAACGCAACGCGTTCAGATACATTCGGGGAGATTGACTACACAGAGGACATTGTAGATTGACTACACGAGCGAACAGGTCTCAGTTAACCACCCTTCTCACCGTATCTACGCCGAATACAGGCTCCAACCGGTCTGGTACATACAAGCAATGTCCGACACAGCAGAAGGAAATATAGGACCGACAACGTAATGGTCCTAGAACCGATAGGAGGATACGATATATGAAGAACGTAATCGAAACCGATATTATTCAAACTGATCTTAAGTCTGTATCTGTGTATAAAATGTTAGTAAGGTAGAAATACCACTAAAATGATAAGAAATCTTATTTCGAGTCGCGAAAAATCCCTTTGGGAAACATGTTTTTAATGCAAAATGAACCTATTTGCAAGATTTTAGCTCAATCATATTTGACCGACTTTCGAAAGTTTACCCACCAACCCTTTTCCACGAGTAGGATCTCGTTTCCAACACCCCCCAAAAGATGGCGGTTTCAGAGACACCCTCGGCGAATTTCTGTTGCATGTTGCGTAGGTTGAATCGTCGATAAAGACACGCCCCACGTTATCGCGTGGATGATTGTAAAAGCACGTGGACAATGCAGTTTTGATTAAACCCGGATAAGATTGGTTCGCCGGTTGGAAGCCAGCCTGTCGCAATCTTGATTCGATCGAAAAATGCCTGGAACGATCGTCTACCGTTAATGAGCCACGAGAACTAACCTTGGATCGACGTGACAAATTGAAACGCATTATTGATTCCTTTCCGAGACAGCCGACTTGACGTGAATAGTACATATGCGACGGTTTTTTGTTGCACTTTGATCAATGACGCGGATAGGCGACGCTTTTGATTTATCGTCAGCCGAGCCGCGGATATAAGTCAGACTCGTCGATTCGTATTAATGGTGGGACTCCATCGCGCTTTTTCGAGCTACATTTCACTTGGCCCCGCTCGAATGATGAATTCTCACTGTTACGGACTTGAAGCCGGTCATTTTTCCTCAAACCCAGCGGACGCGCCATCACTGTGCTTGCTGGTTAGTTACGGGATCAAGTGAGTCATTCAAAAGCGAAACACTAAATCATAATTGGTTGTCTTTCGTGGCTTATCTTGCCATTGAGATTCAATTACTTTAATTTTGTTGGATTCTTTGTGGGGTAGTTCGACAGCCAACTCTAATTTTTGTATCTCTGTACGTACAATAATGTTACTTGCGATTAAAGCCTTGCGGTTACAGTTTTTTAAATTTTCGAAATTTCAAGAGGACTTCAAGGGAAAGTTGGCGTAATTGATTAGATACGATCGTGCACCGTTAAAATTCCGAATCCATATCCTCGCCATTGATTCATTCCTGACATTTAATCAAACTTTTGTTCAGAAATTCTTTTTACGGGTATCGATCGTGGCCCTTTCCATTTTTCATTAGACTTTATTCGCTTCTTAATTTGCTGATGGACTCCTCGCACGTCTCTTGAACAGTATTTTTAGATAAGAAGTAGAAGAAATAGCGAATTTAATATTTTATTCTGACGAATCGCAGTGCAGGTGTGCAAAAGGTATTCTTGCTTATCTCGCAGCATCAGGTTCGACGGGTGCATTATTTACAAGGCGAAACGCATCGCCACGTTTGCCTCATTCATCGTTTGTGTTTTACACGCCGAATGGAATACCGACGACGATACGTTGCCGGCTGCATTACAATAATTCTTTCACCCTGTCACGAAAAGTATTTTTCGCGGTGGATGTTCTCCTTCTGGACGGCTTCACCTTTTCTTCCTCGGGTTCCTCTTGGTGATTTATCGCATCGTTTTTATCTTCCTACTTGGAATCAACCTTCAGCCCATTCTGAACCACGTCCACCGATCCTGAGAAAATTTTACGACCGACCTGGAACGTGGAAAACCCGGGAAAAACTAGCGAGCACGTAGACTGCGGCTACTGTTTTGTGCCCGATATTATATTCTATTTGAACTGCTCTCCTCGGCTCTTCAAAAAACATTCACCGCGCTTAGTAGAACTGACGTTTCTCTGCTCGCGACAGATCTGCATAACAGGTTTTCACATTAAAAAACGTGAAGATCGCGGAGAAAAAGCTGGCTCGTAAACATTAAACTTTACAGTACGTTTATTGTGCGTTCATGTTATGATTAGAATGGCTGTATTCTCCCGTCTTCTTGTGCAATTTTTTGCTACGAACGCACATTCGGACTGAATCTCTAAAACGCACAGTGATCCGAGAGGCCGATTTAGCAGTTCATTTGGTAAAAAATGACTTGTTCCATATCGGTATTTAATACATCTATGCACATTACTTTCAAAATGTTTAGACTATAGTTATAATTAGAACAAGCATTTAAAAATGAATATTTTGGGAATATGATTTTCGATGAAAAAATTACGAATTTTCTTTTGTGAACCCTGACAAACATATTTAATATTTCTAAAATGTTTTATTTCGAAATGAAGAGCATTTTGTTACCTTGAAAATGTATACCTCAAATTTAGAATCACAGTTCGCCATTTATTAAATAAGTAATTCTTAATGGACTAATGAATGTTGTCGAAGTTATTTCCTTTGACATAGAATATCTTTTAAATTCCAAATAGTTCCGCACTTTTTAGGTTTGCCGGTTGATCTGAGCTCGTTATATCTGAGAGCAGTTCGTCTAATAGTTGTTAAATGGATTCCGTTATCAGCAGTTGCGTCCCAACTGTCCTGAGGTGGGTGATTCCTGGTCGGTTGAAATCCTATAAGTTAGGTCTACGAGATCGTGGCGCAGCTTTTGAACACAGCTGATGGAATGGACTTAGGAAGATTCGGGTGGAAAGGGGGGTTTCCCCGGTCCAATCGAACAGGCTCCAGCCACTCTCGTCGTTTCTCTAACCGTTCTGCTAGGCGTGTGCTCTTTAAGGTGACCTGGATACACCAGCTAGTGCCATTTTATTTCCTGCAGTATATCCCGCTTCATCTGATTCACCCCCGCTGGAGCGCGAGAGACAACGGCCTGGAGACCATTATTCCCGAAAACGAGCACCGCGATACCGAATCTCGCATTAATTACGCGCCCGTCTTTCCCGCACGCCAATTATTATTCGCCCCATATTCCGCGAGAGCATTAAGGGAGATATTTTCATCGGGGCGATACAGAGCCCGGTGTCGATAAGCGGGAGCTGTCCTCGTAAATTTCACTTAAAAGTACTTATCTTGCCACGTGATCGTTGCATTCGGAGGTTATCATTAGGGAAGAGTTATAGGGTACTGCTGCTAGAAGTTTCTCTGTGGCACAACTAAAACTACTCTTGGCGAAAATCGAATTTCTAAAAAATAACTCGTCGCAGAAATGGTACTTAATCGAAGGAGACATTCGTTTTTTTTCTTTTAATCTTATCGTAAAACAGAATGGTAATTCGTAAAGATGAAAAAGAATGAATTTAAAGTACTATTTATCAGCTCTTAAAAGTTTATTTTATAACTCAAATTTAAATCGAAGAAAAGTCATGAGGTGCAATCGACAAGATAATTCATTACCTCGCTCCACTCTGTTAATATGTTTCACAGTTTATTGCAACGCGCGGTCGTTAGAATATTCGTTGTCACGCCATTACAGAGCCATTAATTTTTCGGGGAACGCTAGTTATGTGAAGTTGCTCCGTCGCAATCAAGCCGAAACACATCGGTGCGATGCAATCCACGGTGCGATAAATAACCGGCGGAAAACATCTAATTAACAATAAATCTCCTTCGTTATCACCGAGCAATTAGCTAAATTACACGCGAACCCGGTGTCGTCCGGCTGGGTCTCGTTTATAAAATATTAGAACGCGGTTCCGTGCACGCGAGATTGCTCTCTGATACTCGCGAATTTCGGCTGGACCGTTTAATCGACTCCGGATAAGCCGTGTCGCGTATCTGATGACAGCTCAGCGTTTATTACGCCCTTCGCTGGCCTGAGCAGCCAACGGTATCCGAATACTGCACGAACCAGACCCCGCGTAACAACACGTATTTGCAATATCGAATGCACGGCTGCGATGCATTGTTTCAAAACAGTAATAGGAACTACCACATGTAAAATTAATCGTTCGTCGGGGATATTAATTTTCCATTATGATGGAAATCCATTATGATTAATTTGTCCTGTGATACTGTTTTTTTTCCGCAACCGTGTAATTGTTCGACGTATGCAGCTGGCTGCTAATTACTAGACACCGGATCTTTATGCAAAATGAAATTTGTTTAAGACAATCGTAGGAAACGGAAGCTAGATGAAAATGTATTCCTTCTTACGATAATTCTAATGTGTTGAAGATAACATGATCTGAAGGTCATAGTGTATCACATCATTGAACTAGTCTCTATATCAGATACAACACTATAAAATTAAAAATATATGGTGCCATTTAAAAAAAAAAACACTGAGGGCCTTGAAATGACGAAGAAAAAGAGTTAATCACAAGATCTGTCGATACGACAACACTTTTGGAAGTTTCGTTTATCCTTATGTTTTTCGTGATTCGCCCTGTATGTTCCATCAATTTTTCTCGTAAATGTATAAACACCACAGTCTTAGTAATACATTGATAATTTAAATTCATTTATGCATACAATTTACAATCTAGTAATATCGAACACGATTTTGCCCAACGAGTGACATCATACGACTCTTCACAGATTCGTGTTGAACTGTCGCGATTTATCTTTTCACGCTAAATAATCCGCACAATTCTAAAGCCCATCAGACAACCGATGCACTCGTGCACATAACTGTGTCACAAGCGTATTTAATGCGAGTCAGAGGAAGATGTACGTAGATGCGGGCATGGCTCGTTCGTTAATGCACTTGATGCGTATCGCTAACACTCTGGGGGGTTGTAGTACAATAAACTGAGTACACGGACCTGGAACGTCGCTGGACTAGTGTTCTTCGATCGCTTGCGAGTTTCCAAACAGCCCAAGACCCTGTTAAGACCATGAAATCCTGGATTTCCGAGCTTCTCCCGTTCCCCCAACAGCTGTCCAAAAGTTAGCTCTCAAAATAATCGCAGTCTCGTGCGAACACCGTCCTCTTGCAATTAACAGATTGCACCAGAATTTCGATTAACTATTTGTTTAAGATTCTTGTCACATGAGAACAGAATCTACCAATTAGCAGAGAACTAATTTAATCGTTTCAGCATTAAGAGCACAACTATTAACAACCTAACTAACGAGATCATGGTCTCCGAAACCCTAGATCATTTTATCGAAAAATTATTATTCAAAGTACTTGGCTGTTTCGTAGAAAGGCTTGTTTTGGAATTAGTCTTGTTCTGGTATTCTGTGGGAATAAACAACTGGGTTCTCCTGGTACAAGAAAATTGAACCCTCCACTTAACAGAGAATTATTTTAAACGATTCGTTATGAAAAGCACAACGACCCGTTTCGAGACTCAAGCAATTAGAATCCTTTCGACTGTCGATCGTTATCAAGGTTCTAGAGCAATCAGTCTGAAGAGGCTCTGCAATTACTATTTATATCCCGGGAGACTTGGAATACTCTCGATTTTCTTTCGCCGGGGATCTCGTTTGAAAACAAAAGTTGGAAAAGCCGCGAATTACAGCCTTTGCGACTACCTTCAGCGTACTAATTACTCGTGGATCCACTTCCCTGTAATAATCAACCGCGTCTGAAGCATTGGCATTATAACTTAGAACACGGTAATTTCATAAAGCCTAGCCAATTCGACACGATCCGCATTCCTCTTTCTTGCCGCGTCAGCTGGCTGGACGACGTCCCGATTCGCGAAATCGCTTCTCCATTCAGAAACTATTCCTTGCGAGCTCCAAAGGTATTCCGCGACCCGAAACTCGCGGCAGGCGGACCACGCCGCGCCATTGACTAAAATACCAGCGCCGTGCTTTGGATTGTTGAGGACCAGGTTACTACAAAAAGACACACGTAAATTCTATATTTTAATATGTGTACGCAGTGGAGAAAGCGAAACCTATACCCAACAAACGCGTGAAGTATTATACAATATATGTGACTTCTATTGTACATCACACCAACATGGATAGCTAACCGATCGAAAGATCGAGCGTCTCGACAATTTAGTTCGTCGGAGGTCTAAATCGCAGGAATAATTATTCAACCGAATTTCTGCGGATTTGTTAAGAAACATTCCAAGAAAATGGTTACAGTGTAGTTAACAGTATTAACTATGTGTCTGGAAGAAGAGAAATACTGCGGATCTTTAAAATCGGATCTTTAAATATAATAATACAACACCAGTATAATAACAAATCGTTGGTACGTTGGTCTGTTGGAAACCCTCAGTCTCGCGTAAGGATTTGGATAAATCGTAACGAATCCATTCGTACGAGGATGGCCGATATTTCATTATTGCCAAGTTCGGTGCTATTCGATTAGAGTTTCGGCGGTACCCGCCGACTCGCAGACCGGTCTCGCCCGAAAGTGCTTGTACGGCAATCGTCGGTTTAATTGGCAAGCGTGGCCCGCAACGTTTCAACTTCTAATCTAATCACGATTTGCTCGGATCACGAGACACCAGGCAACCAGCCGCTGTTTGGCTTCTCCGATGAAATGTACGGCGCGAACGTGACGATGAACACAAACTCGAGCGGCTTCCAAAGCCGCTGTTCCGCCTCTAGACGTCGTTGATCAACGGGGATTCGGCCGGTCTTCGAAAGCCGTGTACTACGTGTCTTTATCCGTTTACCCTAACGGGCCGCTTGACGTCTTCGTCAACGCGGAAATGTTCGAGCGTTATCCGCAAGGTCACGTTGTTAGAGTCGCAGAAAGTCCCCACGAGAGATACACGACGTCACACCTTGAGAATTGTCCCATCAACGTACCCATAGTGGGGGTAACTAATGGCACCATGATCCGCACTATAGGATCGCGATGTCATTATATAGGATAGATGACGCTATAGCTTCGTTACATTAGTCGAGTTCTCACTATAACATTTGTCGCACTATTTATCTCCCGAACTCCATAATTTGATAACAATTAATATTAGATTATTGCAAAAGTTCGTCACACAAACGATAAAATCGGGCAGGAACTGTTGTAGTTATCCAATTCATTAGCATCACTTTCTAAAAAGAACAGTCTGTTTAGGAAAAACTATTTAAACCCAAAGAATTGAAATTTGACAATCTCATAAACAGTGCTGGAAAGTTATAGAGCCGTCGATGTTCAGAATCATCAAGTAGAAAAATATAAAACAGGTCAGACACGGAAATTCAAAAAATTAATTTCACATGTACAGTTTTAACTCGCAGTTTTCGTTTATTTCTGCGCCGTGCTCGCTCGTATATTAAATTTTATAACGAAGGATACGCGCCATAAATAACAATCACGTTTTATTTATTCGGTCGTGTAACTGAATCCTGATGAAAAATGTCTGCAATGTTTCGTCGTCAGGTTTTACTTCGTTTTACATGAACATCATTTGATATGTCGACTCTCATCTGTCCCTCATTTTGCCAGTCTAATTTGTCTTTTGATAAATAATACGCGCGAAACATTGCCTTGGACAACAAAATTTTAAGTAATGAAGCTTACCAAATGTATTATAAAATGAACATTCATTTCGCATAATTCTTACAACGATGTAGTTTCATATTTTTTAAATACTCCTACCTATTGACATGTTACTACCGCTAAAAAATTGTTTTACAGACAGAACGTTCAATTAAAACATTTTCATACAGTGGTCTCCGAAAAAATTGTTGAAAAAAGCTTTATACTGAATTCTACAGGAAATGTACATGCATATAGTTTTTTAAACAATTTTTGAACGTGCTGGAAACACTCGAAGAAACGGAACGATCGCGACGCCGTTTTTCCGGGAACGTTTATGAAACGCTCGAAATCAATTCGGTTAAAGGTCGGAGTTATTTTCCCTTCTCGTGATGCGGCAGAATCAATCGAGACTTCGTGAGGGTCCGCAGTCAGGTGGGCTCGCGACACGCGTGATTCGTGCACAGTGCACCGAGAACCAGGAAGTCGACTGAGTGCACCAGCCCCGATATCGTGATACGAATGCGTCCGAACCCACCACACTATTTTCTGCCTTACGAGTGACTTTCTGGCGTGACTCGCAGCGAACTATCGTGCGGCCTTCTTGCGTCCCCTCTCGCAAGAACTTTGCCCCTCTTGTACAAAATATCACGCGATCAACTCACTACGAAATTTCGAGTTCGTGCGACTCTTAATCTTCCAGATTTCCTCCGTTTTACTAAAAGTTGTCACAACCAAGTTCATAATTCCTGCTCCCTACTCAAATTTACTGGAGTTCTTTTCTGCGACAATTTTCCCCCAACAATTTTAGTATAGTGTGGTACATTTTTCACTCATCCTCGTAGAATAACATCGAGAACTGTGGTTATTGGGACAGAGAGTTAAGCAGTTCTCCTCCGCAACGTCTGACTCTGGTCGACCGTGACTACTGCGAGTTGCGTACGCTCCCAGGCAAAGAGATAGCACACAGCTCAAAATATAGAAAATAGAGGAGACTGTACTCATTACTAAATAAGCAATTTTCTACGTATTTTACGTCCAGTATAGTTTAATTATTTTTTGACTCATTCTCGTAAATTAACATCGAGAACTGTGGTTATTGGGACAGAGAGTTAAGCAGTTCTCCTCCTCAACGTCTGACTCTGATCAACCTTAACTACTGCTAATGGCTTAAGCTCCAAAGCAAAGAGATAGCACGTATCCAAAAACAAAGAAAATAACGGAGTTATTATACTTATTACTAAATAAGCCATTTTTTATGGAAAATGAATATTGTCTGTGTCATGCAAGAACTTTACAAATTCAAAATAGTACACTGATACTCTAAAATTATTTTAATCTTTTTACTGTTTTGTATTATACCTACTCATTTTTGTTATAAATGCATAAAATCCATAACCCATTCATGATAGATTACATAAATTTGTAATATTTATGTGCATGGTGTAAAACAATTTTGTTTCATTCTATACAGAACATCGAGATGTTCTGACTCGTATCAAGTGATCAGCATATTCCGAGCTCGTAATGTCAACGTCTTATTTGTTAGAAACACAAAATTCTACATTGCCATTGAGGAATTAAGGACAATAGAAATGCGAGTCTGGCTGTTAGTTGTCCGTGCAGGGAGCATCGTTCTTCTTCAACCAATGATAGGAGAGACGCGGCGGGTCGTGGCGGGCCGTGGCGGCACGACTATCTGTCTCGAGAATTTGTCTACAGGAATTACGGTTTCCCTTTACAAAATTTCCTGCTCATTATTCTCCGTCCGCGGCGCTTTAATATGGCTCTCCGAGGGAACGGAGGAACTCCGCGAAGACGGAGAGGATCCACACGGCAAACTCTTATCGCGTTCTTATTGTTGCGCGGGAATATCTTTCAAACGGAACGTCTGTCTGGTGGGTGGAATTCTTTCTTTTTATTTTTTCGCCCAGCCGACAGAGTCCTCTCATTCTCTCGAAAGATCTGCAGCCGCGAACTTTCCTCTTTCATTTGCCGGAAAAGCTTCTTACTGCGAGCGCAGAATTTCCCGCTCGTTACACCCGCGTTCGACGGTGCATTACCATAATGCACGGGCAAAAACTTGCAACGGAAAGATCTCGTAAACTGCTGCTATTCCATTGACTCGTATCGAATGGGGTCTTTTACCGCGGACTCCGAACACTTCTGCATTACCGACTGTACAGCTGAAAGTATCTCGCGGTGTGAAACACCGTGAGAACCTCGCACATCCGGCGACAAAAATCTTCAACGTGCTTTCTACATTTCGAATTCGGGACCGAGCGATTCCTCTTCATCTTGATAGACCGCGTTATCTACACTACTCCGCAAAATTAACCTCTTGATTGTGCAGTCCGATTCTCTTAATGCAATTTAATGCGAAGAAAACAATCAAGAGACAAGTACAATTTGATATGATATAAAGAAAAATGCCTTATTCGTCTAATGCTTGACGAACGAATTTTCGTTTTCAATCAATATCTAAATGACGGTTTCAACGATCAAATTCCCGATTTCAAACTTTTTCTGCCTAGGACAGCAGAATTTTTACCGTTTATTTCGAAGTAGCATTTTGCCTATAACCGACAAACCAGCAGTTTGTATACTTGTACATGGCAACCGTCTGTGTGCGACGCACCCGTTCACGGAGCTGGATATCCGAACAATACCGCATTAGGGAAACTTCAATATCTCTTTTCTGCCCTCGAGTAGAATACTTTGTTTCCGGGAGGAACAATTTTCCGCGAGTATGCGATTTTCCATTTTAATATCGCGAATAAAAGAACAGTGGAGCGCCGTAGGTACTCGGCATCGTACAAATAATAGGACTGGACGGCAACTAACGGTAAACAATCACTTAAAAGTCGTTCCCGCGGCTTGGAATGAATACGTCCGATCGATGGATGGCAAGACAATGCTTCGAGTCGTCGTTCTCCGGCGACAAAAAACCCTCGCATCGACGGTTATTTCGCCCAGCGAAGGAAAATCGTGCAGTAGTGCTCACTTGAATTCGACTGAATCTTTTACACTTGAATTTGCACTACGGCGACTCGACTTCATTGTCAGCAGAGCCTTATATATCAGTAGACAAGTTATCATGCAATGACACAAGTTTCAAATTCAATCGCTTTTTCCTTCACTGGATTATTGAGATTTCTCTGATTAAAATGAGTCCAACACAAATCGGACTATATTTATAGATTTAATGTAAATAACATAATATTAAAAAACATATGTATTTTTACCTGTATGAAGTCTAGAAAAGTGGACAGATTTACGTAATGCTTGGACTGATTTTGATCGGAAGAATCTTAACAATCCACTGGTACTACATTTGAAGGTATAAAATAAGAGTGACCGAATTTGAAGTTTTCTTTATTGCACGTTCGACTGTCGCTGCTCGTTGGACTGTGTCTATCTCACTTTCGCCCGCTGAATCTATTCTCTTGCTTCGTTGAGCTCAACTCGATCCGCTTCCTGGAAGAGAAACGGCACCCTGTGACGTAAGAATGTTACTTCGGGATGCCAAACTTTGCAAATTCAAGTGAGCGCTACTGTATCTGGCCGGGTTGGCGGCGCTCAAATCGATAAACCGAGGGCCCTGATGCAGCGTCCGCGGCACTTTCGAAGGCTGTAAATAAAAAAGAGGCGCGGGCGGTTTAATTAAAAGCGTCTCCGCGGGGACGGATCACGGACAATGCGGCCATTGTAGCGTCCGGCATTTAATACCGTCCACTCGGAACGTGCCGCTTCGATGCCGATATTTCTTCCCGCCAAAATAGAAAAAAAAACCGAACTTTTTAGTATGAAATCAGCCATCGGCCGCGATACGTTATCGCCAACTCTGCTATGCCAGCTTTTTTTTCGCGAATGCTGCCGTGCACTTTCGCGATTCGATCGCCTACGCTGCCGCAGCGGTCAGTTTGCACAAACGCGTAGACAAAATTCACACCGTTGTACATATTATGCTACTGAATAGTTACACCTTTGCAGCGGACGTACAAAAATTATTCAAAATGATACAGGACAAATATTTTTCAAGATACTGTATCCTGTACAAATTTGATTAAAATAGGCGTGTTACACTTGGGTAATATCCCTTGTAAGCTTTACTCTTTAGTTCATTGAACTCTTCGATACTTACTAAATTTGATATTTGAAATACTTTTTTGAACAATATTGATTACGCAGTAGTGGGACGGCTGAAAACAGACACTCTGTACGAGCAAGAATCAAATGGCGAAACCGATGGAAATCTTGTTAGCACTTTCCAGTTTCGCTATACGGTCACCGTTTCACGTTCCAGTATGTTTGCAGACGTAGTGTTTATGGATTAGCAGTTTCGTCCCGGTGTATAGTGCTTGTGTAATCGCTGTACGTGAATCGACACGCGATGCTAAAGACAGTGAAGTGTGTGTCGAAGCAAGCCAGGACTACGGCCTCGTCTGGGTTAGGTTTTATTGCGGGTCAATCGATGAACTTGATCGTAAGGTCATACATGGATTTTTGGACGGCTGACAAACACGTGCACACACCAACCGCGATCGACAGCCAAGGTTCATCGGCTGTCGCTCAGCTGGTTTCTGTGAATTATAGAAGTACCCCAAAACGTTTCAAACTCTAATCTTTTGACTACACAAATATCGTGATAGTCGCAGAAATCTGTACCCCAATCATGCTCAAGCATACGTATTTTGTTGTATACGCGTGCGTGCCGTGTGTACGTACTGGAATATACACTATAGACTTCACAGAACGAATGTGAAACACGCGTTAATACTGCAGGACTAATGTGGACATCAAGTAAACGAGAATTGGCTCAACTTTTAATACAACAGAATTCAAACGCCCTTCGAACCGTAGTGAACTTGAACAGTTTTTATGTAAGTAGCATTGTTATAAGGTAGCGTTGCTATGTATAACCCCTGTAGGGGTATCCCAGGAAAAGAATTGGACTTTCCAATCGTCGAAAAAAGCGAAGCAAGCCTTGTTCCGTGTCAGTTTGTCACGTAAATCGGCGATGAGATCAGAAAAAGATCGATAAAGCGTAATTATACAGGGACAACACTGTATAGTGTCTGTCTGTGTGTCAACAGAAAATGTCACGCGTTCTATAAACTTTCTATACTTTTCTTTTCCTCTTCGCACGGTACACAGAAATTCCTTTTTACTCATTCGTTTATCTTTCTGTTGTTGTTTGAATGTGATGAAAAAACGCTGTGTTTGTCAGCTGGATCGTTGCGAAAAGAAAATGTTAGTCTCCGAAAACGTCTATATGCATATCCTCTTTTATGCTTCAATATTTTGAGAGCGAAATAATTCGGAATTAATTTCGTTATAAAGTGTTTTTGTTCTGCTCGAGATTATTATACTTTAAACGGATCTCGATCGCACAATTCGTATTTACAATGGCTCAGATGTCAGTCGATCGCTTTCCTGACCCAGTTTCGAGGGACGTCGTTGACCTTATAACCCTAGAAAATGTGCGCTAAGAATCAATTTTCTACCCGTGTTTCTCCGAAATGAATTTTCTTCTTCTTTCTATGCATCTTTTTCATCGATGTCTTGATATTATTTATGCCCGACACCATAATTCAGTCGGAACCATTTTTATTCCAATTTTAAGGTACTGAGGAATTAAAAACAGTTTCAGTTTTAAAATGTTTATATCTTTAACAGCTTATAATTAGTCTCCATAAGTATTAAAACATTAAGTGTACTGATATGCTTTTAGTAAGTATAAAATATTTGACGTTTATTTTTAATCCCGTTGTAGTTTAATATTACAATTTAACATATAATACTACAGGTGAAACAAGAGACATTGGAATTTTTCGTTACTGAGTCGTCGCATTTTATCCAAGATTTTCAAAGAATGTGGAGGAAAACAGCGTACCTTTATGCTATATAGTCTCTCTAAACGTTAAAATCAGCTTAAATTCTCATAGATGCCTAATAGAAACTCGTCCATTTTCTGTTTCCAAATGCAGTGAAAAGTTCGATTCTCCTACGGCTCTGTTACAGTCTAAAATATAAATTTATTACCACTCCCGTGACCAGGTCGCTAGATTGAAAATGTTCGCACAGTACCGAGCAACAACGCCGAGGACGTCGATAGATCCAATAGTTCCGGAGAAAACAGCTTGTAACACTTCCTCTACATTTTGACGCACAGATGCGTCATCCGGAGCAAGCGGTAGCTCTCGATTTGACGCAATATTGAGTCATCCGACGCGGAAGTGTTAATAAAACACGAGGCGTTCGACTAACGCTAAACCTGACGAGCACTAAAAGTTACTAGTATGCCTTGCTTTATAAAAATAACAAGACAAAATCAATTTCCATAAAAACATCTTTATTATTTTTATATACTCAATCATCTTACTACAGCACCCTGCAACCACGTTTTCGGCAAAACACGTTGCAAAAATTACAATAAACTAAACTGCAGACTTTTAAGAAAAATAAAAATGTTGAGCATCGATTACAAGAAAAAAGAGATGCATAGACATTCATTTCATCTCTGAGTAATTTTAATAAGTTACGATTAATATAATCGTATTTTTAAAACCACCTAATATTTTTACTTTTTATCTTTCACCTACCTTTGTCGTGAATGCATCAAAACTCGCAGTCTATTTATAACGAAATTGCGATAAAAAAAAACGACGAATGACAAATAGCGATTAAGGACTCTCTCAAATGAATAACGTATAACTCGAACGATAAAATAACCGAACAAATCACGTAATCCTTACTCTGATTCAAATAGAACTTGATTCGAACAATGCCGAACATTACCGTCCCGAAATCTTCGATGAAGCGCGCACCGTGCGCCGCGGGTAAGCAAGAAACTGAAAAGCCGTCCTACAAGATTAGTTCCCCGCAAAGTCTCGCAGGCTGTCCTGCATAGGAAGCTCGCCAATCTCCGTCCATCCGTGTGCACCCCATACGATTTCGTCTCGAGGACCATCGGGGTAAGAATCCAGAGTGGTAACGGCGCGGCGGGGTGCAGAGCCGTCGGAGGGTGGTCGTCGGCAGGGTGAATGCAATTTTCACGAGGTGGCGGTGCAGTTCACCCCGCTTTCGTGTGACCGGCTACACCGACGCACACGGTTGCATCTGGAACGAAGAAAGGGAGACAGGGCTTGCGAGTGAGCTAGAAAGAGAGAAAGCTGGCGAGGGAAACAGCGGAAGAGGGAGGATAGGGGCTGGAGGGAGCGAGAGCGAGAGAGAGAGAGAGAGAGAGAGAGAGAGAGAGAGAGAAAGAGAGAGAAACGGTCACGTACACGGAAGCACGGGGGAGCACACGTACTTGCACGAGGACCGGCGCGCTCAGTAGTGTGCCAAGTGCGCCCAGTGACGTAGGTCAGTGCTCGCGACTACGCCGCTCTCGCGAGCCGAGCCCCGAGCCAGCGGAGCGCTCGTGTGCTCGCAATTTTCCCGTGTTGGTCAGCTTGTTGTGCTCCGTGACACCATGGTTCCCGTTGACAACGCCTGGCCAGGCTCTGCCTGGTGGTCTGACAACAGAGTGTCGTGCGTCTTGGCCCTGTTCCGCCGGTCACCTTGACACAAGCCCCTGCACCAGCGAAGGTTAGGTCTCGTGTGCCCCTGCGAACTGCCAGTCGATGCACTTCCGACCAGCACGATGCACCCCCTGCAACCGCCCACGCGACCTGCGATCATCCGACACCCGGAAAACACCTCTCGGCAATCTTCAGCTCGCCAGAGCCACAATCCCCGTTGGTTTCGCATCGACGTTTCAACTGTCCGCGATCGAGTGAAAATCCGCGTTTCCGAGACAACGTGGAATCACGGACGACTCGTGGAAAACTGGGGAAACTCTGCGCGTCCTCGTTTCCCAACGACCTGCGGTTTAATCGCGCGGTCTTTGTTTCCCAGCACTTGTTCTTCTTCCCCTCATTGGAACTTTTGTTCCACATCGTTCTCTCGCGTGCTCGCCTCCGCCAGCCTCCGCCAGGGTTTTCCGTGTTATCTATCTCTCTCTCTCTCTCTCTGTTTCTCCCTCCCTATCTCGCTCTCCTCTCGTTTTTCTCGATTCTCCGGCGGTTTCTCGCGTCCCTGCGAGCATGATAAATGAATGATAGGATACGTTTCGCGGTTCTGTTGTTTCTCGCGCGTGCTGCACACCGAGCGAGCGTGGCGGCTCGGATGCGGATCGAGAACTGCGCCAACCGAGGGTCATTGCTCGTGCGAGAGTCATTATCAGCGCTGCTTTAGCATTATGTGCCGGTGATATCGCGATGGGTTACTTTCGGGTTGCAGATTCACTGAGAAATTGGGGTCGAGTAAAGTGTGGTCTTAGATAGTTGTAAACGTACCTACTGTGACTCGATATCATTCGTTCTCGTTGCGGATCTTTATCAATATTTGATACATCAAGCAATTCTTAATGGATAAGCTGAAAATAATACATCGATACTCTTCAATTCTTTCTTTATATTCTTTCAAATTACAGTTACGTATTTTTTAGACAAGTATGTAAAATCTGTGATAGCTACTTTCGTGTTTTCTCCATTTTAATGCACAGTATTGCCATTTGGCAGGGCAGCTGTTATTTTGGAATAGGCAGATACAAAGCAAAAGGAATTACTTTAGAGAGTTTGGAAAATAAACATAGATTCTTTGTACTGTTTTTCTATTATTCCTTGACAATTGATTCGATGTTTGGAAACGATTTATTCTTTTTGGAAGAATCATGCTTCCGAACTTGCGTACGTGATTTGAACAATTAGACTGCCTGTGATCGAGGCTGTGAGTCACTGTGATATTTTCGCCTGTACCACAGTTTTTCATTACTGCGGAAGTGGATTTGTTAAGCAGAGGGACGTAATTTTTCTAGATAGTGGCATACGTCACTGGGAAACACCAAGATCAGTGACGCAGGTCAGTGTTCTCGGAGACAGCTCGACTCTATTTATCTTGTTTAAACCGCATGTCATTCTTACTAAAGCTTTATGAGAACTTAATACGCGATTTACTCTACATGTGATGAACAGTTACTCGTCCGCTACTCCACCTACTCGCTTTTATCATGAGTGCCTATCGTCCGTAGTCTAATTAAACTGCTGATGAATAGTAATAAAAGTCTGTAGAATTTCATACAAATTATAATAAAGTGAAATTGATGTGGAATCGTTAGTTAGATGTACAATAGTAACACCGTTATAATTTTCAACAATTATTATCGTATCTCCGTAGCCACATTCGGTCTCACGAGATATTGAATTAGTTTCTCACTTCTGTACGACTTTCCGCAGCTGTTCCGCGGAAGTTCAAGTGCGTTCTAACGTCAACGTGATAATGCAACTGCTTCGAACCACTGTTTACGCTCGCGATTCGTCGTCTAGCGTGCACCGAGACTGTAAATCCGGTGTACACTGTTTATGCACCGTTAGGTGTTTATTAAAACACCGGCTCATGCGACTTCCTGCACGCTCGACGATAAGCTTATCGACCTTCGAGATTTGATTCTCTCTTAAAACGAACGCTACACTATCTAACTCTTTAATTACAAATTACTGGCAATTCCCATGCTACACGTTGTAATTATATATTTCTTATATCTTATGAATCGCCTCCTTTAACAAGCATTTTATAAACCGTCTACAAACACTTTTAATTTGCAATTACAATCAAAGGGAAGGCAATTGTACAAACATTACATTGTTCTTGAATTTTATTTTTAAACATTCCATAGATACTTTCATATATAGAATTATTTATATAATAGTATCTAATCCTTGGTGCTTTCTAGACAAGAAAATTATACTTTTATTTTACGTTTAATTGTGTTAAGCACACTCGCAAATATAATTAAACCGCGAATCTTTATACACAATTATAATTGTGGATGAAATAGAAATTTATTTTCTTTCTTAACATATTTAACAGGCTGAAAATAATCCAACAATATTTTCGAACGCCTCTATACCTAACAATTTTTGTGAGAAGTGCATAAAATCCGAAATATACTTACAAGACGGTCAGACACATTTAAGAAAGTTTTATCTTTATGTTTTCATTGATCTATTAAAATGTGCGACTATATTCTCGCAATCAGCAGCCAACTGTTGAGCCTTGAACATTCGCGTGAAATTTTATTGGGTCAAACGCGAGCCGTTTCCGTCGATCGAAATGCATTTCTAAGTGTCATATGCTAAACGCGACGGTATATAACCCATTCCGCGGATCGCGTGCAATGCAATTTTTATGTCCGTTAAAAAAGCAGTTAGCTTGATGTGTGCCGTCTGACGAGGCTTTGTGTCTCGAACAAGGCGAAGGAAACGTTCGATTGCATAATTCATACACTCTATCGATTCCGCAATAAGATATAGGCGGAAGTAGTTGTTTCCGTAACTCACCGTGGTGATCCAGAAAATAAATGGCCGGGAACTTGAGGCTCATTATTCGCGCGAATCGAGAAGCTCGAGTTTAACTTGCCGTAACCGCGTTCTACGTTACCCTGTCGCATATTGTTTCGAAGATTACAGTCTAACTCTATTACTCGTCTATTGTTACATGCTATAGACTCGAACTGAAATGCAATGATAATAGAACGATCAGCCGATGCTTGTCGAGCGTTTATTTTTTCGTGGTTCGTCTATATGTATTCATACTCCACTATATATTTTTGCAATAACTGCTTTAGAATTTTAATGATATAACAGCGGTTTAACTTTTGCTTTTATCGCGAACGTGACGAAAAATTGCCTCTTGGAATACAGTAGTAATTGAATCTATTTCAATACTTTAACTCTGCTGTCTTTCTCGGGTCTGTATGATGCGAGATGAAGTTTACTTTCAAATACTACTTCATCGTATTTAGTGTATTTAATTTTTCCGTTTACTTCTTTAATATTGTATATTTTGTAAGTTTAAAATATTTCAATTTAACCGGGTGACTTTACAATTTTTCACCTTCTTTGTGACAAGCCACAATTCTACAAGAATAAGTAAAAAGAAAAATTAAAAAGCTTTACAAAAGGTAGCTTTTGCATAAATTGACCGATCCCGAAGTAATGGGAGGAATTAGCCTGATAATTTTGAAAGGCAAATACCGAATTGAATAAAAATCCGACAGGTCTCCATTGATGAGCCGATTTCGGGACAAGGGAAACTCGCGTGAAAATTATGTGGATCGTCCGTTAACGTTGCTCCGAGAAGCTCGCGTCACGTCGTGCCATCGAAGTTTTGTCGTTCCTCGAGATATCGATCGCGTTCCACGAGTTGTCAAGCTGTGCTGCGAGTCTGAGATTTCTCGGTGGATGTGCGAATTTATCGACTGCCCGGAATACACGTGGATCCTGACATTTATCTCCGCGGGGCGCGGCGGTGACGATCATCGACGGACCGCCGCTGTCACGTTCAAAATGCTCATAAATCTATTTGCGAGAATCGCATTAAATTATTAGAGCGGGCGCCGGGAAGCCTGGGTCTATCTTCAGCCGGAAACGAGAATCGTCGCTCACGATCGAGATGATATTTTATTCATGGCTCCGTCGTGAAATAGATTTCCTTTCCGCAGAGGATCTTCGGCTCCTCGTTCGCCGATTTCTTCGGTAACGACGTGTTCTACACCGGGCGGGCGGTCTCGATATTCGTCGATCGTGCCTCGAAAAATGATTGAGGGGACGACGATCGAAGAGACCGAACTCTCATAAACCGAGACGACGAAAGTGAAGACTTAACGAGGCCCGTGGAATTAATGGTTCTACCTAGGTTGCAGAATACGATGGCGGACCTAATTGTGAGGATTTTTCCTTCATCGCTCCGCGCACTCTTTGTAATTGCGATGCTATCCCCCTCCGTGGTCCGCGGTTTCAGCATTGCGGACAATGAGGATGCGAAGAATATTGATGAGCTGGCGAAGAAGGCAAGATAGAACCCTATAGTTAGCGATGACATACTATATTCGTGATTAGCGTCGTTATTATTGCGGTCGAATTTTTGAAAAAAACAAATTCTTGTTGCGTTCGTGTTTGCTTAACCCTTGTCCCAATGCTGAACTACGATAAATCCCATACATTTCAAATAATTGGACTGTGAAGCTCTGTCTATATAAATAAAAATTAAATACTGTTCGTTGGTAAGCGCATCACCTGAGAACGGCTGGACCGATCTGGCTAATTTTTTTAAAAAGATGTTCGTAATAGTCCGAATAAGGTTTTTAGGGAAAGAAAATTTGGAAAAGTTTCTCGGAAAAATGGAAAATTCGGGAAAAAATGAAAGTGCTTTTTTCTATGGGATTTCTGTATGAACTCAATACCATAACTCACGATTGGAACGACGGATATGCGTAATTAAGGCGATCACAAATAAACTTGAAAAGACAGGACAACGTCTGTAGGGTCAGCTAGTGCAAAATAAACATGCTGTACATCAATTACAAACTTGATCATTTTTTATGTTCCATCATAGTTATATTATTTTCCATCGATATGCGTTTAAATGAAGTAGTATGTTTCAACCTGAAACCTTGGAATTAAACAGTGAGGCAAAATTTTCTTTCTCTGGTCGAGTGAAATTTGATTTATTTCGTATACGAAGGGGTTAATCTTTCGTGCAATTATTTACGAGAAGCGTGTGGGGGTTAACGAGATCGGTGAAGAACGAGTCACCCCATAAGAAAAACTCCCCTGCAAAGTAATCGCTGTTATCGCGTTCTGATCTACGTTCGAACATTTCTCTACGGCGCGTTCACGGTGAAACGCGAGTCGGTCGTGTCACTCAGAAAAACCGCTGATCTCATTAACGCCTCTTGACTCGCAAATGAGTTCTTTTGTCCCGAGCGTTGCGCGCTCGTGCGCGGGTCGCCCGAAGAATTCGGTATGGTTTTTTTAAAGCTGCGACAACATTCGATATAATTGCACGCGAATACCGTAAATTCCCTTTCGACACATTTAATCGAATAATTAAAACGGCGCCCTTAAGCATTACATTATCAGCCACTTCGATGTTATTATTAACGTTTTTCCGATCGATGTTGTAGCATTACAGTACTGTAGCAGCTATTGACGTATGGCTCACTTTTTATTATTATAACAAGAGTACTTTCTCTGCGCTTCTGAATATAAATAAACGCGAAGCTCTGCAAATAAACAACGGTAGACGAGTTGTTCGTTATGTAAGATCTTTTTTTTCTATTTTCTTATTATTACTGTTTATATTTATTCCTGCAAAAGAAAGACACGCTTGAGATCATTATTACAAAGTTGACTCTCTGAAGTGGCTCATCGTTTTTAGAAATATACCGTAAACACAAACTGCTGTACAGGTGCGTTTAATATTTCTGTTCCAATGTTACGATGGATCGCAAAGATATTCGAACACTAAATTTCAAATGTAATCATTTGTCTTTCGGATCACCGCCGCACAGTATAAAGCTAAAATTAATTTTCACAAAAATCGTCACCCTTCGATCTGTCGCGTGACAAAGGCTGAAGTGCCTAAAACGATCCCGCGCAAGTACTAGTCGGTTTAAAAAAATTACAAAGGACGATTATTAAAATTTCCCGTGAACACCGCCAGCGTTAAGCACACAGTCGATTCTCGAAATTGTATAATCACCGGAGCTCCTTGTTCCATTACGTTGGGAGAGGGGAGGGGAGCGAGGATTAACCCAGTTTTTCCCCTGGTCGGCAGCCACTTATTGCCCTGGCTGATAATTGATAACGTTCGCCAATTAACGCGACGTTAATTTGCTAAACGCTGGCGCGCGGGGCTCCCCACGATTGACACTTGATTTACGCCGCGCTACGATTCGATGATCCCGACCGACGCGACGCACTCGACTAGAATCACGATAATGAATGATAACCGGCGTTCAAGTAGCCTTTCAATTTTAATAGGTCACCGGGCTCTGTTAGGCTACTCGCCGTTACCTCTTGTCTGCCACCGGAGCTGATGCTACACCAGCATGCCGCGGCATTAACGCGAAATAGTAATTAACGTTGCAACACGAAATGACAGGATACGTCGCGTTTCCTCTTCCTGCGCGACTATAGTCATTCCTGCCCGTTCGAATACTCATTTTCGCCTTTCATTTACGGATTTCATCGGCCCACGCCAATTAGAAGCTCCGCTCTACATCTGCATCGACGCGCGCTTTGCGGATGAATGCGAAATGACATGTGGACCGGACGATCGAATAACTGTACTTACCTGGGCAAAGGGTTCGGGAAGGGCTTGGAAAAATTGATAATATCTCTTGTAGCATTTATGGTTGGCCAACGGTGGCCAGCGGTTGGGAGTTGGTTAGGATATGGTTGGTAGTTTTGCCTACAAATCCCCAACAGAACCTACGACGAAAATTTATGACAATTTGTTAACGAATATGCAACGTTGAGCTTAAAATTATAGTACTACATTGGCCCAACTCAAAAACATACATAACTTTTTACTAAATAAATCTTGCTTGCACCAATGAAGGAAGAAATTGAATTTTTTAGTCGTTCACCTTCTTCATTTACAAGTCGAGTTTTTTTCTACCATTGGCGAATAGTTATTTCGTTCGATTCGCGGGGGATAAGTGTTGATCGAAATATCGAATCATTCCCAGAATTGCGCATCAGGGTAACGAGAATCGGGCGAGTTCGTGTGGGCTCTTAAGAAGGAATCGGAAGTTTCGGGACGGTAGTATTTCTGACAGTGCTCGTGGCAGAATGTTCCCTCGTCTTCGGCGTGTCCGCAGGAAGTTGAGTCGTTCCAACTTTTTTATTGGGCTAAACTGGAACTAGGTGCGCTGCAGGCGGCAATAACGTCGGATTCGAGGATGCTACTTCGCACTTCTTGCCGAGACCCTCGACCTGCCTGCCTATTACGGAAGGATACAAGTCCTTACTTAGTCTGTTATCTGTCTTACAGATCGCTTACGTAATTAAAATTCGCGGGGATCTCCGGTTGCCGTGGGAGAAATTGCTCCGGCTGGCTCCCTTGTTACCCGAAACGAAAATGAACTGGCCACTTCGTACACAAGCGGCACATAAAATCTACTCAGCCCTTATTAACGTTTCATTTCGAGTCCCGTAATGCTCGTACATTTATCACGGTAGCACGCAGGATCAACGAGCACAAGGTGGAACCACTAAGAAACAATTTCGAACAGTTTGCAGCTATGGACGAACTTATCCATCTCCCACCTCTCCTCTCTCTCTCTCTCTCTCTCTCTCTTTGAATCCACTTGAAAGTTTTCGATCAAACTTTATCTGTTAATACTAAGGGAACTGTTTAACTACAAGGCCGATTTTCCGCGAGGATAAGTAGCTTATAATGGTACTATGAAATGTTATAATTTTGTGAAACTGAACAGACTGTTTGTTTTTAATACACTGACTATCGGTATTTAACATCTTCTAAAATTCTACGGTTTACAGCATTGTTGAATTTGAAAAACATCAATCAAAAACAGTAGATTATTTATTACACCTAATATTACTGTGAAGACCATCTCCGGGAACATTGTTCCGATTTCGTGCAAGAAGATGCCATAGTGCATTGCATTACTCATAGTTACACAAGTGTTCTAGACTTATTTTCACTCTTCATTTCTTCCGGTGTCTATTCCTGGATAAAAAGATTCATAGAATTTTATTTATTTAGCGAGTTCTTTTCCTTGAACTGGACGATTCGCGGGACGATTCAATTTTTCGCTGCCGGGTATTACAATGGTGATTCAGCACTGTCTCTAAGCAATTAGAACAACGGCGACGATTAGTTTGCCGACGTTTAAGTGTCGTCGCTTATTCCATTGGCCCCAGCGTTCGCATTTCCGAAACGGCTACCGATTAGTTTTCACTCCATGGTCTGTAAATAGAAACCAACCTGTGTCCAAGTGTAATCAACGCGCCGGTGTCTCACTGCCGACCAATTCCCAGCTCCTCATTCATAGGACAGACCTTCCATAACAGTTTTGCGAAGATTGAAACCTTCATTCGGGCCCTTTGATCTCTGGATTCATGTCTATCTTCGTTCACGATGCGAAAACACTCGACACTTTGTGCCACGTGGAACCCTTTGGCATCGTTTGATTAATTAAACTTTTACCAAGCCTCGTACTTGATCTGTTTTTTTTTTCGATGAAAATAAACGTTGATCGAATTATTCGATTGGGAAATAAAATTTAATTTGATAGGAATCGTTTGAACTCTTCGCGGGCCACGAAGTTGGGAACGTCAACCCTCCCCCTCGGTAATCTGCTGATGTATTTTGTTAGATTCTGTCGAGAACTTTCGATAGCTAGCCAAGTGGTAAATTAAAGCTCCGCATTTATCGTTTCTCCCCCTATCAGTTGCTGGTCCAATTATTGAAGTCTTTTTCAGCTTTTAATAGATATCGTTCCGAGACCTTCGTCAAAATGCCTCTGTCAATTATCGTTTTCTTCGTGAGCCAACACACGTTAACAATTCATCTCGTATATTTTTTTGTATGAAATAGAAAGTGAGACTTAATGAAACTATTAATACGATTCGTTTGTGAGATTCGATCTTCTATTGGATTCGAACCACTAAATATCTTTCGTGATTATTAACTCTGAAACGTTTAAGGTTTTAGGACCAACATAAGAGTAATTGATTTTACACCTGCTACAAATGTAATTATTAAAAATTTTGTTCGTTCTGTTTGAACTACGTTTATTTGTGGTGTACTAAAATAATGTAGCTTAAATAACAAATCAGGAACACGAGAATTAACTCTATGAAAACATTTCACTTGAAAATATCTGTCATACAAATCCGACTAAGGATCATTAAAATTTTAACAATTTGTGTCTATCTTCCTACACTTTCAAATTTTCTGAACGGTGCCCAATGACGTACTAGGGATTGATCACTTGAATTAATTCAATGTGCTTTTTTAAAAAAACTGTGGTGCCCAAGGTGGTTCGGAACCCACCTTAAACTGTAGGTCCTGTCGTTTAATAACCATAGCAGTTGAAAAAGCGACGTAAAATAATCAAACAAAGGGATTGATTACACTTAGTATAGATTACTTAATTTCTCAACTGAATGAAAAGATTTGTAAGCAATCAGTATGGATCTACATATTGTTATTGATTTACAAACGATTACCACGAAAATTTGAGCCGATTAACGGAATCCCAGTCATAAGTTTGCCGAACTAAGTCTCCACTCGCAGAGCGATTCCAAAGTTAGGTTCGCGAGTCGATCACTGGATGCAGTCAATCCGACACAAGTAGATAACATCAACAAGTCCGCTCCGATAGAAATTCGCATCTAACCCCGAGAACAATAGACCAATTGGACCCCTTGTACCCTAAGTTAGCGCTGCTTATGCCCTCGTAGCTAATTAAGGACGGTAGGTCGCCTAGTGGCACTCGCCAGTGCCGGCTTAATGAAAATTAGTCGTGCCTCGCGATTTCCAACGTCGCGCATCGGTCCTGGTGCTCTCGTTAGTTCGTTCGAGCGTGTCGCGAGACTCGTCGGTGTAGCTGCAGCCGCGAATAATTCAATTCCACCTGGCTCTCACGGTATATCTGCTTCGACGCTTCCCCATTGTACCCGCGAACGGACGAATTACATCGACGGCTGACATCCGGTCGAAACTGCGCCTACTTCCTCCGATCCACGATTTTCAGAATAATTAAACCCCGTGAAATTACATCGCAGAACCGCTGACACGACGCAACGCCAATTTACAAGACAATAAAAGTCTCTTTCTTCCTTATTCTCGCTGAAAGGATTGACATCTGATCCTTTCGCTTCGAAACTCGCGGTTTCATCTTTACTGGACGATCCTTGGATCATCTAATCGTGCGTGCAATTAGCTAGATCAGCATACCACGAGTGATAAAAAGCAACTCTAATCTGTAATCCATAATATAATCAGAAAGTACCCATATCCGCAGCAGGTCTCCAAGGTAAAGAGCTTCTAGTCGATAGATTAATGTTCTGATTATTTTTCAGATAAATAATCAGAAATTCTTGCTCAATCTGAACTACATCGCGTAGCGTGGCGAGATACGAATCGCCTACAATCGTATAGATCCACGATTCAAAATGAATACTAACATATTCTCCATGATTAATCGATCTCTAGTATTCGCAGCGGAAGCAAATTGCTCAGCAATCTATTTTCTAGTTGTTTGGAAGGAATTCTCATTCTATTGTTATACACTAAATTTTGTAGAATACATATTGAGACACTCGAAGCTCGCTGAAATTTGGAAAACTGATGCACAAGAGACTTATACCTTCGCAAGGAAACTGACACAGTCCGGTTTCTTTTTTATCACACCTCGCAGTGAATACCCTTTTGAACACACTTGCCAAGAGCATTGAGTGTAAAAAGTTTTAGCTTTTAAGATGAATAGGTTTAGGGAAATTCGTGGCCCATTTATGTTTTAGTCTCCAGACTCCGTTAAATCTGATTACAGTCACACCGTGACTGGTGTCGTGTTGACGCGAATAGCGCGAGGAAAAAATAGGACGGTTTAAAAAGGTGATGAGATCGCTTCTTGTCTTGGTTAATGTTGACCGACATTTTTCTTTAAAATTGGAAGGAATTGGGTCAGGTCTCTGTGAATTCTGTAAGTACAGATTTTCTGTTCCATCGGAAAAACGTTCGCTGGATCGTTTTCTGTTACGTTCGCGCCAAACAAATTTCTAATTCTGCAGCGGAACGAGTCGTTCATTTTCTATGGTGTCAAGTTCTAATTACTGATAACTAAACTGCAGATTTTATGCATTTATGACAAAAATGAATAAATACAAATCTGTGAAAACATTGGAACAATTTAAGAACACGGTTACACTATTTTTCATTTATGAAAAGATCCTATTGAATCTACTGTTAACGTAGCAAGTGTCCATAGTTTCCTGAATAATCTTCACAACGCCGAAGGAACACCTAATGGTTTTAATGGACTGTGCCTCTGGGGTTGTAATAAATTCATATTCAAATAGTCCCATGAGAGCCACTCTTCTCTGTTTTATGGAAATGGATCGGGCCGACGACGGCGCCTCGAACGAAGAAAAATGTTAGAACGACTGAAAAGTAATTAGGCGAAACAACGTGAAAATGAACCGTACGTTAATTCGAACCAACGTAAATTAAGATGGATGATCGCCGGGGGACCCGGTGAACAACCCTCAGTATAATTGCTTCTTCGTGGGAAACGTATGTACAATTCCACCTGAAACGAATGGAATCCTTTTTCTCTTGGCGAATTCGGACCTACCCTGATGGGATTTTCCGGAGCTAGCTGAAGGCTATTGATTTTCCCAGGGGTTCGAACGATAAGCTCGCCCCGGAGGGTGAATTCTCTCGTGGTACTGCAGTTTCGGGGGTGCATTTGTGGTGCGTTCGTGGTGCATTCGCGTCTTCACTGATCGGCGAATTCCTGTCTTACCGACTTGCAGTGCTGGTGCACGGTGCATCGGAGAGATGTCGCTTGGTCCCTCCATTTCAAATGCACAATTAAAACGCCGAACCAAAATTGAATTAACAAGGAATTTTCATAGCAGCATTGATTTTGAAAAATATTAAAATTTGCACAGATACTTATTCCTGATTTATTAATAATACTTTGATATTTATTCCTGAAGGAATTAGACTAATTGTTATTCTTCAACAATCCATTAGATCCGAATAGAGTATCTGTAACTTGAAAAAGCGAAGTGTACGGAGAACTTAAGTTATCGTCAATCAATTTTCAAAACTTTATCGAGTAATAAATATTTTGTCAACTCAAAAATTTTATTGTACAAGTTGTTTTGAACTATAGAGTACAATTCCCAACTCTGCAACCCTCTGCAACCCTCTACAAGGCCACCAAAAATGTTAGACTATTCAATTCCTGATTTTCTAAAATCTTGTGACTTATAGAAAATGGACTCTACACATCCTACTTTCAGTGATAAATATTTACTGTGTGGTCGAAGGTTCCTCGATTGATGACTCTATTTCGTTCGTGGACTCTGATGTACTCTATTTCGTTGTCTTTCAATTCACTTATACATATATTGTATCGAATCATCGATGCAAATGAACTCTGAGCTTTGCCCTAAAACTCTCCTCGATCAAATATCATTCTAACAGCTGTTATTACGATGTAGCTCGGCACATTAACTTATTAGTCACGAACTGTGTACACGTTTCGCGTTAGCCGAAACCAGGCCACGAAAGGGGGACGCATCAAGATAATTAAATTGCGTACTCATCGCGCCACCATAAACACGCCGTTGACAAATGATTGAGTGAAAGACTCGTTTATACGGACAGACCACCGAACCTGTGACTGCGAACGTGAGACAATAAGAAGAATCACTGCCCATAAACTCGTTTACAAGCTGCGTTTATTGCGTTGGAATGGAGACAGATTAATATAACTCGGAACCTATCGTAAAGGACTTACTGATTCGTTATTTAGCACCGACCAGAAACATACAGGTGGGAACAAGCATTTAGAAAATTGTATACACAGCAACTAATCTTTTTACGAATCTCGTGGCTTTAATCGTGCTAGACGAATGGAAGTAGAGAACAGTGACAAAAGGTTTCGATACGGGGTGTAAAGTGTAATCCAATTGTGAAAACCGTACAAAATCGTGAATATTCGTCGAATATGCCCCCAACGACACCGACGGACTCAGCCATGTGCTCGCTCTGTCCGCGATCGAAGAAACCACACCACCCGAAGAAACTAGTTCGATTCGACTCCATCGTCGACACCTTCTCCATCTCCGACTCGAACGCCTTTACCAATCAGAGGGTAAGACCAATTCTACAATACAATGTCTCGATTTATAATATTCTGAAGTTTTCAGATTTTGTGTTTTGACTTGGCAAAGGCTCTTTAAAATTAATGACGTTAAGTAGAGAAGTATATTGCTGTTACATTTATACGCATAGTTGCGTCTTCCACGAAGTCACATCACTTCCAGCTAGTTTCTAGATAGTTGATCAGAGTTTCGCTTCTGGCGGTGCTTTCGAGGCTTCTTCAAGAAACGCGCTCAAAATTTCTATACCTCAAAGTACGCCGAAGCCTTTCAACTATCTTTAGAACGACCAAGATTATACTGCATCCTTGTAAAGTCTCTTCGTCGCCACCCGGTATACATTAAAAATATACATTCAAAATACTTGATAAAAATAAAAGAGAATATTTAGAACAGCAATTCTATATACAACACAAATTATTCATATTTAAACGACGTTCTAACAATCCTACATACAACAATTCATTTCGTCTCTCCAGAGTATCTAATATGTGTACAAGAAGTACCCTTAAAAATCGATGACGCAACAGGGTTATATTGAACTATGTTTTAAACGTTCACACGAAATGTAATAATATAGTAAATGTAAAAATACAATTCTA
Organism: Lasioglossum morio; assembly: GCA_916610235.2. Classification (NCBI taxonomy): domain Eukaryota; kingdom Metazoa; phylum Arthropoda; class Insecta; order Hymenoptera; family Halictidae; genus Lasioglossum; species Lasioglossum morio. The sequence goes on along the minus strand of OU744328.1, from coordinate 8,289,054 downwards.
TAGTAAACAATATTAATGATAATATATATGTGTAACTCGCAACTCACGATTACGTCGTTGAATGTTTTCGAAACACATTAATTATGATCTAATTAGAATAATATTCTTAAAAAAATTAATAATTAAAACTGTAAACGGTCATAAGCATCGCCAATTACATCGTTGTAAAAAAAGGTCCACTATGCAAGAGTTAATATATTTTTTTGCACACCTCGCGCTTTCTCTATGTCAGAACAATCGCTGACCCATACTACTTGCTTCGATAAAAGATTCAAATCCGATTTTATGATGAAGATTGAATTTTGGACCGGCAATAAACATCGGCAGTCGGGTACCCGGTGTGACAAAATTTCGACGGCGATTGCCATCCGCGGTTTCTAGGGTAGTGTAAATCATCGTGTTCGTAAAAAATTCAGCTGGCCCAAGGGTGACGTTCGCTATGCACAAAGTGCTATAAACATTGCCGAGTCTTATCGGTAATGCCTTCGAGGCTGGTCCGGTTACATTGAAAAAAGGGTCCGCGCCGTCTCCGTACTATCTTTACGACTTTTCTATCGGCGGTGACGCGAAATGCGGGGCACGTTATACATGCCCGGAAAATAAATGGCGGCTGCAAAGTCGACCCGTTCATTCTCTGCAAAAAGTTTCCTTCTCTCGTCCTCAAAGAGTCACGGCCGGCAAAAAAATCGCCGGCACGAAGTATTGGGAACGTCCATCGAGATGCATCCGATCCAATCAGTGTCGAGCTGAAATTTGTGGATGGTTTTAAGTAGAAGAGGGTGGGATTCGTCCTTCGACAGCCCCCCCTCGAACTCTCGGAACTTCTATAGGGCGTTGCAGAGCCGCGGATACAAACTTTCCTGGTTTATAGATCGAGGAACAATAGCCAACACGGCTGCGATGCTTATTACTCGATGGCACAGACAGTTCTTTATTCCGCGTGCGCATTTAACACGTCGACGGTCATATTATTCCTATCTGGGTGATGGAATTATTTATCCAGAATTGAATATTAATTTTTACGTTGCTTTATTCCATGTTCGCATATCATTAATTTGACACGTTGGCGGGTCTACCATTCATTTATGATCAATGGAATTGTTTATCCAAAATTGAATAGTAATTTTTACGATACTTTCATGCACAAACGCTCATAATTATTTTAACACGCTGACTGCCCTACATCTGGATGATGATACATATGAAAACATTGAGATCCCATGAAGATGACAATCTTCAAAAAAATACCCAATAACATGTATAAATCAAAAAGAAATAGAACAAATATTACATGTATCTGACGAAGCTTTTTGCACTTAAAAATAGTAGCTTTGAATGTTGGCATCGTTGCATAGTATTTCAGAAAGCTTCAATAAAGTAATAATCGTGAGTCCTAACCAGGTTCTAAACATTTTTGGCCCACGACAGCAATGACGTAGAAATTTATTCGTTGTTCGTTTTTTTTTAAAATTATTTTTAATTATTTTTGCAAATAGACCTCATTTTTACTTGTACCAGTCCTAAAACACTTTGTACACGTAGATGGTAAGTGGAAGTCGACGCGTTAATTTTGCAGAGTAATGTAGGTACGACACAACGAGCACTAGTGACGAACGCGTTGAAATAAGTGGGTGTCGCAAAGTGCCGTCAGGACTCGAAGGGTTAAAAAGCAATTCAGCGATCAGTCGTCAATATGGGTCAGCTCTGTCGAAGCTCGCGGGAAAGCCCGCCTCGAAAGCTTTGCGAGAGGAAAGTTATAGTCCGACGCAGTCGAAGCGTCTGATCTGCGAGTCCTCCGTTCCCCATCGGAGCGGATAAAAGGTAGGCGTGGCTGCAGGTCTGGTTCTAGTCAGGGAAACAGCAGGTGGCCGATAATGTCCTTCGGGAAAGCTAAACCGACCGCCATTCTTTTATGATAATACGTCCGTGCTCAACCCGATGTCACCGGAATGTAAATCAGCCGAGTTTTCCGTTCAAGCCGCGGCCGATTCCGTTGGGCGTCGATATTCGACCGCCTATATTTTCCGCGTCCGCTATCCGCCGGCTCTGTTTATTAAAAAAGCACCTTATCCGCGTATCATTACTTACTTTGTCTTCTCGAGCTCAAACATTCCCGAATACCGAGGCTCTTTCCGTTTGTCGTGGCAGTTGCTCCAATTTTCTCTAGAGATCTGTATTTTCTTAAGCAACTTCAGGAGACTTGGAAAGTCCGATGCACAGAAAGATTATGCGATTCCGGCGTTTAAATTCTTTACCCGGGAGCAGCTTCGTTTCTGCCCGTAGCTCGAAAACAACACGGACCGTCCCGGGGTATACTTGTCAAGACAACGGAATTGCTAATCGATTCGTGAAACTATTTTTTATCTTCCTCGCTTTTTGCGCGTCTTTCATCATTCACGTTCGAGCTCCCTGCAGACAGCGGAGACTGATGGAGCCGCCAGTGTCAGCGACAAGACATCGATCCCTACCAGTCGATCAGTCGACGGCGATTGATGCTTGGCCACTGTCACTTCCGGATGACCGAGGACTATTCTAATCGCGCTGGCTTCTGCTTCGACAGGCCTACAGGTTTCTCAGGAACCGGTTCTAAACGTTTCTCCAAGCATTTGATATATTTCCTGAGATATCGCCAGTACGCTCTGTGCGACAGACTACAAATGAATATTTTATGGCCTCTAAAAGTCTTCAAATCGAATTGAACGTGATACGAAACTGGTAATCAATTTTGGACAAATTAGCTATCCGTGAAAGGTGAAAAGTGAACAGTCTCTGCTTCGAATTAAATAAAATGGCGTAATCTCGCCATGGATTTTATGTTCACCGAAACCGCGGAAAACTCAATCTGACATCCACCTTGCGGCTGACCCGAACGAACGAGTTCACGGCACTAAAATCGAGTGAATTGCATCCCCCGAACGGAATCAGGTGTAATCCTCTTGACATGGGATCAGCTAGCGCATAAAGTGGTTCGAGGAACTCTCGAATAACAAAGAGTCTGACGGCTGACGCGGGTAGAAGGGATTCCCTTCAATCTCGGGCCTCCTCGAGTATTCCTCCCGCCCCTTCGAGGCTCGATGACTCGGGTCTAACCGCGTTGCGGCCATTTTTCGTGGTAATTTCCTCGAAGATCGATTCCGTTCAAGAATTTTTTCATTTTCTACTTCGGGCATGTGACCAGGACGTGTTTGACTGAGTTTATTCTGTCGCAGGATTCGCGTACACATATTGGCTTCGGGTTTTCGAAGCAGATACGAGTGCATCCAATTCTCACTCGTGTTATCTTCACTTCATCTCTTCTATTTAGAAGCAGGGTCGAAATTAACAGTAGTCATTCTTAACGTCAACCGGTGCATGTCAAACACTCAATAAAAAAAGAATTTTTTAACCATTAACAGATATCAACGAGTTGAAGACGTCCTGTGTTAATCGATCGCGATCCAGTGAATAATAAATTTAACTGTCCGAGTCTAAATTATTAGGGGACCAACGAGTCCCCGAGGTATAATTTTCAATGTATAACGAGGCCTCGATACAGTAACAGGAGGCTGCAATGATGCAGTAAAATAAATTCGAGCGCAACGAGTATTTATCGTTGCCCCATTTAGGTTAACGTAACAGGTTATGTAATATATAGTCGATTAATTGTGATTATATGGCATTACGAAATCGCTGTTTCTCGTGCCTCGTGTACATATACCCACCGAAATTTGTCAAAATATAAGATGTATAAAAAATATATTTTTTAGTGTGACAGCTGTAAAAGTGGTCTTCACGAATTTTCTTCAGAAAATTACAAATATGTATTAATGTTAATACATTTTAATAAATGTTAATACATTTAATTAATAACAATACAGGAATAAGCTTACTCAATGTCGAAATGTACTTTTGGTTCATATCGAAAAATCGATTTCTTGTTGCAACATTAGTCGAGGTTTGAACATGAAAGGCGCGATCCTGTGTCGCGTGAATTGACATGATGGTTCTCATGATCGACCGTGACGTTAGGCCTTTTCGTTTCTCGGTCCAACTGCGGAGGAACAGAAGCCTTGACAAACACCTCCTATACATTCTGACCTACTTCCTTTTTTCTTAATTTCCCCGAGCACTCGGGAGTTTCATTTCCTCCGCGATGTTTTCGCGATAAAGCGGACGATCCACGAAGATCTGTACGCCATATGAGAAATCTTTTTTGTCTTCCTGTAAAATGGAGCGCTCGACTCTGATCGCGACGCTGTACTTCGTCGCATACTAATTACGTTTCATCATTTTCTGTTACAGGTAAGTTCATCTGGCGCACGCAGTCGCATTAAAGTAAGTACTGTACGACAATGTTTAGTACACTGTTAGGGGAAGATGCCGAAAGTTTCTCGAGAGTCTGTAATGCGAATTTTTCAGCAGCTAACGCAGCTGAAACGGACAACAAAGCACAAAGCACTAATTAGAATTAAGTAAAAAGACGCGCGAGATGCGGCCCTGCGAGGCTAAATTAGTTCCGTCGCAGCAAAGGAAAATATAAAGAAAGTGGCGCAGGGAAAGGATCTTCAAAGGACGACTAATATTGTGTTTAACAAGAAATGAGGAAACAGAAAGAAGTGACTTGAAACAGTTTTTAAAAATGCATCCAAGTAGAATGACAAAATTTTCTTTCTATTCGTGTTTTATTGTATGAAGTGATGCATTATTCTATTTAGTTTCTTTTGACCTTGTCCGAGGTGCTAAAACAGAATTCCTTCGCACACGAATGCGACACATACGTGCAATAACTTCTACCGACTACTCGGGGGTAGAAAACCACATTCTGTAGAATTATACAGAGCGAAGTAGAATTGTAATTCGGTGGTATAATCATTCTTCTTGAAAGGGTTTAGAGTTGTCTGCCACAGTCTAAGGCTAATTAGAATTATTTATCACGCGTTTCGTTACATCTTACTCTACAATGGTGTGAAACCGATATGAATTGCAAATTTGATATTATCCGATGCTTACGGAAGCTCAACCGAAAATTTATGAGGATCTATCAACCTCGTATCTCGAAACATCGAAAACATACAGGATTCGTTCGTTCTGTCCAGAACTCGTTGTTTGAAAGACTCTAAGCCGCTAATTTGACCTCGACGTGCCAACGTGAATCTGCATATTACGTGGTTTACCGCAGCCAATCTTCTTTTGGCACGAATTTTTACGGACGGCTTAATTAGACGTTGACTTTCTATACACGAATCCGAACAAAAGAGCCCCAGTTACTCTTTAACCGCAAGAAGGATCACCGCTGGAAACTGTACGATATCGTGCAGACCCGATATCGACAGCCGTGTACATTGTTTTCGGCCGTATCGAGGCCATTCGACGTTCAATTGCATTCCATCTCGTTTCAAAGGAGAAATGAAAAGAGCCTAGCGACGTTGGATAACCGGCAGCACCCGCCGCGTTTCTTATCAGCCTCGACCGAAATTACGACATCTACTTCCTTCTTTTCGGGCCCGGCTAGCCAACCGTTTCGGCACCTGCCACACTACTCTTCCTAATCAGGCCAACGTAACGCACCGAGAATTTTCAAGGCTGGCTGTGCACCGCGGTTTCTGGAACGTGCATGCACGCCGCAAAACCAGTTTATCGACCATCAAAACACGTGTTTAGAATCCATACGAAGAGCAGTATCAATAACTTTTTTCCAATCGACTGCTGATAATCTCGCGGATTCAACGCGGACGGGATTCGTAAATTCGAGTGATTTTGTTATTTTTCATGTTAATATCTTAATTAACAACCGAAGAAAAAAGTTAATGTTTAGGGTCTTTACTCTCATATATTTCCCTTTAACCCTTAGCGGTCGAGTGGCGCCTCTGCGGCGCCACTAAAAATTGCTGTACTATTATTTAAATAATTGTTTACACTATCAGATATGTCAGTATCTAATCAATTACTACACATTTAAGTATTGTATGAGGTATTATATCAATTTCATATTTATCAAATTTAAAAAATCATAGAGAATGGAAATATTGTAGGTCAGAAGAAACGTTTAATTTTCGAGTTAAAATAGCTCCGACCGCAAAGGGTTAAATGAGGGGTTAGCTATTTGAAACTTTGGTGGATTATCTTTCATCTTAAAAGCATTGTTTTGCACACGATATCAATAAACAACTGACGTGGGAGCCGCTGGACCATGCTTACGATCTTCTGCAATTAAGTATGAAAAATATTCATCGGTCCGTTAATGAGTTTCAAAATTCCGTAAAACGTTCGTCAATGCGAGTCTTGTAGTATTTATGCAGATTTGATTGTATTCGCGCGACGTGAAACGCTCGTTGGAAATGTACTCGAAAAAGGACAATCCGGTGAGAATCGTTTGACCTTATTATCGAAATTTATATTACAAAGTGCGAGACCCCGATAGAAACGCAATTCTGCCGATGCGGCTTTGATTTTCGTCGTTCATCGAATCTGTGCGCGATATATCGCGTGGCAAGTAGGTTTATTGAATTCCACGGTGGATTCCCGGTTGTCGGTTGGTTTGAGTGGCAAAAATGAATGTAGCCTCGGTGCTGTTTTGCGCCGCGCGTCGGGTAACTGAACCACGCGTTAATACCAAAGTTCGTGAAAGGATCGTTTCGAAATCATCCAATCAGAGTTTGCCGATTCCGGCGAGCGGAGCATAGGGTGCAGAATTTAAGGCGGCGTCTAAACGGGAGCGCCGGCTGAGATTTATGCGTATTTTTGTCGGCGATATGGATACTTGCCAGACGATAGACTAATTTAGATCAAGGTCTTGGAAGCGATTCTCCAGCCTCGTAAACTTTCATGCACAGATACGAGCAAATATTTGTGGCATATACTGCTGTCGCTGGAGGGTGGGAACATGTCAACAGTTCTGCTGTGCAAACCACCAGCGAATGGGGGTGGCTCGCAGGGGCGAGAAGAGGACTCTGTGCGAAATGTAATGTCGTCGGATGGCAAGAATTCAGAACGAAACTCAGGCTGGTACCGCTCGAGGAGCGTTTGTGCTACGTTAATTGAAGCTGCACGCAGTTCACTGGTTTGCCGAGACGGATAGAAATTGTGGAACGACTGTTATTCAACTGTGGATAGATGGAGGTGCATTAGAAATGATGCTGCTCGAGGGAACGGTGCCTATTGTATCGTTCATAATAAATGACACTCGGTTAGGTTCGTGTTAGGAAATAGCTTGTGGTCAATATAGAGTTGCCAGTCTGAAGACCGCTGAAGTATCCATCCCATTCACTTTGTTGGAGATGTATTTATATATTATTACATTAAAATATTAGGATCGAAATAGACGGAGGTTTTTGTACATATATGTAGTAGAACACTCGAGAAGTTGAAACGTGCCAATACATTATTTTATATCTATAAAAATAGTTAAAGAAAGAGATTCCTAAATGGTTCCAATTTCTTGCAACACTTTTTTTCACTCGCGTTTAATTTTTCTGTCGGCACCAAAACGTTAATCGGATCCACGGGATCAAGCGTATTCGGGATATCGAGGAGGATTATGATCTCGTGTGTAACAGGAAAGTTACACACAGGCTATTTTGTGTTTTACCAGAACGCGCATATACTAATCGATTCCCAGCAGATAAATCCATTATCCGCCGGTGGCGGCGCACGAAAATATTGATTTATACGCGCGCGCGCGCGGAGTTAATGAACACAAATCAGTTTAACCCTACCGATTTTGCACCTCGGTGTCGAATGGCTGCGTTATCGTGGTTGGCAGACGTTCCGCTCATCAATTTGCTCGTTAGGAAACTGTGATACCGTTAGAATTGTTTCTGAACCGACCTCTGCAGAACATTCGACGAACCTAGCGAAACTAAATGGTTTTGCAGCAGTAACGGGCGATTATGCTTCTCTATCTACGTGTACATTGTTTGTTATACTTTATACTTCATTTGAACTGTGTTTCCCTTCACACGACGCAAAACGGAGTTGGTTTCAAGTTGCACAATGGAACTTGGATCATCCAATAGCTCATTAGGATCTATCAACTTATAACAATTCATATACAACCAGATTTATTGTACGCCTTTATAAATTTCTAATTACTTCTTGTTATTCAAGGGGTTTATATATAATCCTAGTTCACAAAAATTATTCGATAGAGGTGCTACTTCCCTGTCGCATCGGCTTGTTCGATTGTCAAAGGATTTCGAGGAGTCTGTAGCAACTAAAATTATGAAATTCGTTGACCGTATCGAAGTATGGTACGATTCTCTGAATCCGCTACCCAAAGTCTCGCGAGACTCGCGATCTTACGTGTGGCCTTTTATTTTTGCGAACGCGAACGGTCGCGGCAGTGACTTTGATCTCGTCGGAGTGCTCTCGAATCGTTCACCGAGTGCCATAGGAATTTTTCCGTTTCCCCTCGACCGGTCCCCCATCATCGGGGTGGCTTCGTTTTTCGCGGGGCTGCTGGCTGGCTCGCCCGGTAATGCACAATGCATTTTCAGATAGCAAAGTGACGCGTTTCTTCGTGCAGTCATCAGGGCCGACCAAAGGTTTTCGAGACGTGCAGAGTTAAAGGCTTCCGTCCGAACGAAACGTCAGCCGATGAAAGGGTTTCGGTGTTAACGGTTCCGAGGAAACAGGAAGGGACGACGGGAAAGAGATATAACACAGCGAGAACGAATTTTCGTCCTGGCTAGCTGCTCGTTTCACGATTATTTACGATTGCTTCGTTGCCATCAAAGGGTCCCCACGGTACGATCAATGAAAAATTAATAATGCTCGGAGCCAATGAACTGCACTTGACTGATCGACTCTTCGGAATATTGTTAATTATCTCGCGAAAATTGATACAACTTCAACGCTCGTGAATTTACAATGATGGACGTTCGTGAAAAACTGACTTCCGGTGAATTGATTGCTCTATTGTACAGTCAATTATCCCGTGAAGATTTATGCGAGCTTTTGAAATTACAGTGTTCTATTGTATCCAAAAATGTGAAGTTGTTGTAGGTGTATAAATGAATTCTTAGACCGCATAATTATGATTGTTTGCGAACAATCCACGAACTCAAGAAGTAAAATATGAATTGATTTGTACATATAATAAATAAAGATTTGTTTCCTTAATGGCTTTAATAAATAGAAAATATTGTACGAATAATTCGAAATTCATTTTAGAATTGATACTGTTTACTATTTCACTTCAGTTTTCTCATAAATGCATAGAATCCACAGTTTAATTAAAAGTTTAGACGATTAAAGTATAGACACATTTGGTGGAGAAGAAGCTTAACAATTCGGCAAAACCCGCGGCGTGTTTACAAAGAATCTCGATAAGGCGTTTCGTACACTATATCACTGTTAGTGTCGCAAGTAGAATAACGAAGAATCCTTAAGGGAAAGGAAGACTGAATGGAAAGACGGGACAAACTTGGAACTTCTGATGCAAGCCAGTCTGACTTACTGCATACTGGGACCGTACGAGTAATTTCATTTGTCTTCTAAACTTCGCTGGTTCTGCTATGATTTTGCTAGTAATATTTGCCACCTTTTACAAGTGTACACTTGTTGAAAACGAGAGAATAAACGTCAAGGATCCCATAATTTCAGGGGAACAGTTTCCTAAAATATTCTTGGTTTTGAATACGTTGAGACACGTTTTTTACTGTATTTTTTTTTTTTCAAAATAGTTGTTGAGCTTTAGAAGACTCTCTTGAAGATATCTAACAACTTGAAACATCGAACCCCTTCGAAGTGCCGTTGAGGAAACTCGATAATAGCCTATCGATGGTTTCGCAATGACAAGATAAAATTTGAAAATCGAGCTTAAAGTGGTAAGAAAACATAGGGGAGTCTGCATTGGGTATCAGACACTGAGGACACAATATACCGAAGCGCCTTCTGCTTTGACATCTTCAGCAGGGCGTTTTTTACAGTCTGCCAGGCAAAACCGCTGCATTATTTTTTCTTTTTGCCCGACAGCGCGCTGCTCAGAAATAGGAAGATGAGCCGAGGAGTTCTTTGGACAAGCGCGATCTCCGTCCCTTTCCATTTCTCTCCTTTTTCTTCGGCGTCTTCGTTTCTCCAAACGGATTGCTCCGACTAAGCTTGATAGCAACGAGAGAGCTGTTGACCCACGGGTACCTGAACGTTCCTACGAGGTCGAACACGTGAGAGGGAATTAGATATCAGTCGCCGAAGGTCCGATGATAACAGCTTGATCCTAACGCACCGTGACATCCTACTTCTTTGAGATTTACTCGCAGACCTCTGCATTCTACGATCTCCGATCGATTTGCAATCGGAAACCGTGAAAGCGTTTCCAAGACGCTGGAAACATTTATCACGTCACTCGAATATTTCGTTCGCATTCCGTTTGGCGTTCACGTTTTAAAATTAATTAAAACAGACATTTATTGCGCAAACGTGTAACTCGTTATCGCGGACGAAATAAGTCGGTTTCGAATTAATTTATCAATTACATTGCTACGAAAATTGTGCACACTGCGTAAAGAGCATAACGCAATTAATATTTCCAGTACTGTGGCCTGGGCGAGGTACATTTTGCAATTGTGCGACGTGTTTGTGTGCGATTATTAAGGTATTCATTCCAAATAGAATCGAGAAATTTGTCTTCGAATAAAATAATTCCAATTATATAATAAAATGGAATTGAACCCCTCGCGTCTCTTGTATCGATACAGAAAATAATTCGTCTCCGCAAAAAGGTTCGTTCCCTCGTACCATTCAATTTCCGCACAGAAACGTTTGCGCCATAGTTTCGAGATAATCGATTTTTATACATGTAGCATGGACACACTGTAACGCGGTTTTAATCCTTCGTGAAATAAAACAATAAAAATCTCTACGACAACTTCAACTAAATGCTCCAGCGACGAAGAGAGCATCATCACAGAGACACAAGATCCAATTTACAATCTACAGACCATCAAAAGCGTGATTCACAGCCGCTGGAAATATAAAAATAAATCAATCACCTTATCCTGCGACGGACTAAACCACACAATGCCATCAATAAACCAATCCGCCGACCATAAAAAATCTCCCAGTCAACGGAAAGATAAATCAAGCGCCTCATCCAATAACGATCCAAACCACACGTTCGAAAGAACGCCTTCGCACAGCGGACAATTTGTTCAAACATAAGCATCAAAATGGAAAAAAGAATTTGTTATTCGTAGAATTTAATTAATTTCGTTAATCTATTTGTTAATAAAAATTGTTTCCACTAATTGCATGAAACATTCTCCAGATCGAGCAACCCCTAACACTACTCTCTCCTAAACGACTACCCTACAACCAACAAAGACAAGCAAATTGACCACTATGCTATCTCCTATCGTCTGGTTCCCATAGCAAATTACTACAGACATCCCGTTAAATGGCGAACGAGTATACGCACCCCGCTGTTCCGCACCATCGTTCCCGTGTCTGGATCGTAGAACGTTAATATCGTCCGTTGGGTCTGCTGGCGAACACCTAACGCGAGGCCTACTCAAATATTCATTGGCGTCGTAATATCCGGTTCCCACGGTCTACGGTAAGCACAGCTTGCCACGTCTTTCGCGTCTGAGCCGAAGCCGAGGGGGATGATTTTTCCCATAGTGGGCATCAAGTTGTTTGGAAGGGAAAAGAAGCCCAAGAAGAACGAGAGAAAGAGGGTTGCGCCAGAGATACGTCTGGCTCCCATTCCCGAAGAGTTGCGGGGGTGGCGTTCCTCAGAAGAGGGCGACCGTGGATCACGCGAGGAAGTAGATCTCGCGCCGTAAGATCATTCAAAGTGCTAGGATCGAGATTTTCAAGGGGTTAAGCTTCTGACGGCTGATTAACAAATTATTAAAGACGCGAAACAGTTTTTGTAGGAAAATTAAAAATGATGCGTGGCCAGCAAACTTTTGTCAATGCGGTTGTCCTTGCCACGTCTTTCGTATATGCGGGAGGTGTTTTTTTTTCCATAGCGGGCATCAAGTTGTTTGGAAGGGAAAGAAGCCCAAGAAGAACGAGAGAAAGAGGGTTGCATCAGAGATACGTCTGGCTCCCATTCCCGAAGAGTTACGGGGGTGGCATTCCTCAGAAGAGGGCGACCGTGGATCACATAAGGGAGTAGATCTCGCGACGTAAGATCATTCAAAGTGCTAGGATCGAGATTTTCAAGGGGTTAAGCTTCTGACGGCTGATTAACAAATTATTAAAAACGCGAAACAGTTTTTGTAGGAAAATTAAAAATGATGCGTGGCCAGCAAACTTTTGTGAATACGATTGTCCTTGCCACGTCTTTCGTATATGCGGGAGGTGTTTTTTTCCCATAGCGGGCATCAAGTTGTTTGGAAGGAGAAGGAGGCTGAAGAAGAGAGAGAACGAGAAAGAGAAAGAGGGTTGCGCCGGAGATACGTCTGGCTCCCGTTCCCGAGGAGGGTTGCGGGGGTGGCGTTCGTCGGGGGAGGGCGGCCGTGGATCGCGTGTGGGGGTAGATCTTGCGCCGTCCAATCCAGCTGGCAGCATCCCTCGGCACCCCATGGCCCGCCGAGCGAAAGCGCTGGCAGTCATTCGCGCGGATCCAAACCCGCGGGATCTGTTCCTGCCTTGTAGGATCCTAAGGCCTCGCGACCCTATCGGTCCTTCGGCCCACGTTGCCCTGCGACACACCGTGCGACTCGCAACAACCGTGTAGTGCAGTTCCTCGAATTTACCTGTACAACCTCCTTCACGCGAGGATCAAAGCTCTCGGAACGTTTCGTCGAAGGAAACGAAAGCGCCTAGCCGACGAACCATAGGTCCCGGACTTAACTCAGACCTTAGACAATTGACACGCTGAGTGCCGCGGAACTTACAGCCGGCGTTGTAGAATTGTTTCACGTTCAGGATAAATAGCATCGAATCGAAATTTCTTGGATATTCTCGCCGATTGGATGCTAGAGTGAAGTGAAAACCGCGAATTAATATAATCAATATTCCAGAGAATATCATTTGATGCTAGAGAAACGTGTCAGGAGTTTAATGAATAATCAGATCTCTCAGACCTCTGGTGAAACTAGAGCTAGCAGCTCTACGATGCTCGGGAAACGTACCAAGATTTCAATGAATAATGATAACACACTCAACACTCTCTTGTAACACGATACTCTGAAACACTCTGGCACACGGTTTTGATAAAATTGCTACAACACGATATGCTTGTAATAGTACTTTAATACGACTCTGACTCGATTTCACAGTACAAGGGGTTAACACAGTTTCGATACAACACGGGACGAATTAACTGTGCTACAGGAGGGTTTAGTGTACCTTATGATCGCGCGAATTCTCGCGGCACTTAGCGTGTTAATCGATGCATGCGAGGGGGAAGGGACGAAAGGGAAAAAGAAAACGACGTCCTCTCACGCTCGGCGCCCTCGAGCGTCTTGAATAATGCAGCTTCTACAGTGGATTCTGGTTCTCGCGTTGATCGCGGGAAATCGGGAATGGAAACGGACAGCCACCAAAGACCTGGTCTCTCCGTTGAGTCCACTGTCGGGAACTGTCGCTTCCTCGTGCTCGACAGCCTCTTGAATTTTGCATACTGTTCAACGGTAAAAGAATCGGGTGTTCACGTCAAAAATCGTAGTCGTCCTCAACGGTGCAATGAATACGCGTTTGCTGCATGTTTACGAGATGTATTCGAAGAAGCAATGTCGTGCGAGCGGGAGGAGCGTGTCTGACGGATATTCAGCAGACGACATCGTGCAGATAATATGCGTCACGATTGCGCGGGTACCAGTCACCACCGGGAACCGCTCGCCGCGGGCTGATTCGCGATTCCAAGGTCGCAAATCTGTCTAACGATCCTTTGATATCACGTGACGCTGTGTCGCTATCTGCGGGTCTAGCCGAAAGAAAATTGCACATCTACGCCGAGCGTTTCGCACAATAGAACCGAAAATCCTTTGTAGAACCGTAGCTGAAACTATCATTCGATGAAATCGCTACAAAATCACGACATTTTCTAGACTGGATGGTTCAAGTTGACACTCTCAAAAATGTCACGTGGTTGAATTTTTGTTAGCGTCTGAAACGCTTCCTAGAAAATTCACGCGATACAAAATTTGTAGGCTCCTCGAAGCAAACTTTTAGCCTGACCGAAGTTCCAAGAAAATTATCCTTTAAAAAGTGATGTACTTGTTCGGGTATCAAACGTCACTGAATAAATGATATCGTGAATTTTAGGGCGGCCCAGTGAGTTGAGCGCGACGAAACGTTCTCGAAGAGCACGGTCCACGTGATCGTCAAAAGTGAGGAAATCCATTGTCGAGAATCAAGAAGGGGACTTCTGTCGAGTGACAGCAGGTCCCCGGAACTCTGTTGGATGAGCTGGTGTGTTGTCGTGGTAGGAAATAATCGGTTAGCAACCTGGAGTGCCAATGCGGATCACGTGTGGCGCCCGTCTTCATGGGGATGGGCTTTAACGATAAGAAGCTGAGGAGATTACGAAGATTGCGGCTCTTTGGCCGCGCCAAAGTCTACCTCACGGTCCGCTGGCCACAGCTGGTGGGTGCTTATAGCAATCGCATGTACATTTTCCCCGACTGTCCCGTTTCCCAATAATTGAGACGCGCAAGAAGCGCGGGACTTTCTTTCCCCCCCCAGAAAAAGCATAGTTTTCGCGTGTGTCGATCGATCGAAAACCTAAGAATTTTCGTACACGTTTCGACATTTCACGGAAGTAGTGTATGTTGGAACAGAAAACAGCATACTTACGCATTATAGTTGAGAAATGGCAATAGGTCGTAGATAGATTAGCGTACCAAATTCTTTTACCAAATTCGATCGTAAAAACTAACCGAAGGAAGCTTTTTCTGTTTCGAGCGCTAGTAGCGAACAATTAGATTGTTGTTCGTCTTCGCTCGGTACTCGCGAAATCGGGAAATTTGCGACACGGAAAACAGAGAAACATTTAGCATCGCCTTTAGCTGTTGGTACGCTGATCGCGAGCACACACCAAAGTTCAACGAAATTAATCCAAAGCCGAGCTTATGCGTCTAATCTCGAAAGTTCGTGGATTATTTTCAAACGGGGATAATAGAAGCGTAGCTGTGCGCGTGTAACCTAATTTCCTGGCGATTCCAAAACAGAAAAATAAAAAGAGTTTCGTTCGTACGCCGGCAACGTGGCAACAAGAAAGGGAATCCAGGTGAAAACTTAATTAAGCTTGACGATTATTAGGGAATGAGGCTGCAACCGAGGTAAACGATCGTACCGTTCAAAACGTGGATCACGTAGAATGCGTAGATTTCCTGTGGAATAAGCATTCCGGCTAACAGCCTGCGAAAACCGAGATAATGGCGACCTCCCCCCCGTCTACCCCAGGAAAAGCTTATTTTGAGCCCCACGTGCTCTTTTGTTAATAACAATTTCGAGCCGCGGCCGGAATGGCAACCATTTCGACGTGACTTATTTTTATATTCGCCGCGAGCTCGGTGTTTCTGGACCGAGAAATTTTAATGGTGACCAAGCTTATTTTTATCTAGCTGTTCCGATGAATTATGGCATTAAAGTTCGAGGAACGACATTCTTTCGATTCAACCGGGACCATTTTTATCAAGACGTTTTTATTAATGACCGCAATTAGGATTCTACTCGCACGGCACCTGTTCCACCAACTTGGATAATTCTTCATTCGCCTTCTTTATGAATACTGTATTCCTCGTAGGGTGACCTTTCCCATTAATTTCGTAAGAACGACTACTTAAACGCACAATTTAATCAGTCGAAAAATTATCTCAGTCGATTCTCAGCGACTTGTTATTAGTCGTATAAAGGGAGATTTACTTTCTGAAATTCTTTTAGGATTACCAAGAAAAAACGTCGGTGATTCGTGCTGCGAGATTTGGCATAGCCGAGCTCATTTCCACCACGACATTACCATTAATAGGCCCAATTAAAATTCCTTTCGCGTGCAGACAATTTTCCGACCGAGGAAATATTGAACCCCGTTACGCTTATTCTTATTACACCCCCCACTGCTCGGTAAATATGCTCGGAATTCTTCTCAGTTTTTAGAGATTTTCCGCCTTGGAACTCCCTATCACTTGACGTACACGGAATCTTTTCCCGTCCTAGTTAGAGTGCTCTCCAAGTAGCGCCTGCAAGACGGAAGATTTGCTACTTATAATTCCGGAATTCTGATGTAAAAAGACGAACTTTTTACGCTAGACTACCCCTTCACCCATTCTTAACGTCCTTTTATCTACGCGGTGTTAAATCTTGTTTATTTTTCACACTTTCCGAGCGGAAATTGACTCATCTATCAAGCTATTCACTTAACTTCCACTGAGAACTCGCAGAAGTTCTCTCAGAAGTTAAAATCAAACGAAAACTGTCTATAAAATCGATAACGTACGAGGTGAAGTCTACTTTTTGCTACCACACTCGTTGCAATTAAATAATAAAAATGAATTCAGATATTTCTTTTGATAAATGGACAAATTAATTCTTTTCTTCGTGGATTTATTGTTCATTTATGTACGACATACAAAATTAACATTCCCCTCTTTATATTAAAATTATTATGAGAGGAAATAAATTTTTTATCTACCTCCTCCGTCTCGCACAATTAACAGACAATTTTTAATCAAAACTCCACAGTATAGTAATAACTGTAATAATTAGATTTTCTACATTTATGACAAGAATGGGTAGATAAAACATAAAACAGTGAGAATACTAGTAGAATTAACCTCTCTCGCAATTAATACGGACAATGTATATTTAAAATCCGCTGTCGAGCAATAACCAAATATGAATCGCGACACTCTACGGATCCACAGAAATGGAACGGTGTTGTCTGAATGTAATAACTGCAAGGTCAGGTCCGAATTTATTTTTCCCCAGCGTGGTTCCGCATAAAGTGGGATCAAATTCTTCTAACAGCAATTCTCGCGTCTTTCTCGCCGTCGTTTTCTTAATCCGATTCAACCGGGGCAGCGCGGCGTCGGGATCGAATTTAAAACGCGACTTCCCACCTAAAATTTCTACGCCAACGAAGCACAGTTACCCTCGGAAAATCTGTCGACCCTCTTGGACGCAAGCCGGCCAACATCCAGACGAGAATGCTAAGTGTCCGCATCGCGTGCATCTTTGGACACATCAACCCGGTCGCTCCATGCCGCCCGGATATCCGGGATGCATAACGTTCTTGCACAATGTCGCAACCCCTCCAAATAACCTTGGAATAATCCGCAGATTGTTTATTCGCGCAAGAATCCGCAGCATCTCTCGTCAATGCAACCTATCCACGTCGAGGAATCGATGTTTCCATCTTCCTACTATGATTTGCTGTTTGTACATTTCATTCATACTTCGGAAGTCGATCATTACATATTACCAGACTGCGGGTCTTTATGCAAAATAAACATTTTCTGCCTCAATTGCGAAAAACGGGAGCTAAATAAGCAATTTTTTTCTTTCTTTAACAGCGAGTCGATATTTTTAGCTTTAGATTTTAGGGTACGATTAGAATTCAATTATTACAAATTGTTTTATAATAAAGACATTCAGGGAATTCTACTATGAGATATTTCTTCTAATTTATATCATCTTTGTTAAGAAGCTGACAAAATTAGACATTTCTTGGTCTACAAGATAACCTATCAGAGATTTGAATTTGAATTTATCGCAGTCTAAGATTAAGTGATCTGTTGTAATTAACGGTCATGCCATGTGAATAATTCATTTGGTGGGAAGTGGGAATGTCTAATTTAATAATGATCGATTTTGCAGCGAGATATAACCACTTGTTCTCTCCTGAGTAACTTTATTAGGTTATTAAGAGCAAAGAACTTCGTCTTTAAACTGAATATTGAAAATTCGTTGAGTCTCCAATAAAATCAATAGCAGTTGTTCGTCTCGGTTAACATTGGGCGCAGTATTTGTCAGGTTCAACTTGCCGGAGCATCGTAAACCTTTATCGGCAGGCGTTCATGATTTAACGATAAACATGTCTCACTCGGCTGATTAAATCAGATCAGTCGAAGCCGACCGCAAGTTATTTCGTTCCGAGGTGGTGCACCGAATTAAATCCGACACGCGGGGGAGCGCTATTCGCGATTCTGATTGGGGATGACTTTATCAAGAATAGCCGGGGATTTCGAAATGATTCGAGACGTCGAATCCAATAACGCGATCGAGCTAAATCAATTTCCTAATGGAGAAGACACTGAAAAATTCAACGTTTCATTCCGCGAGGCGGAGAAATCCTCGTAACAAGGTACACCGATCGATTTAGGTTCGAAATATGCGGGGAATTCGAGCTGTTCTTCGAATTTATTCAACGCAACGATACGGTAACGACTGCACGTAGACCCTACAAATTCCGGCGGGACGTTTATTCTTTTACGGGGGTCCTGGGAACAGCCATTTTCTGATTTCGTAGAAACTGAATTCCGTCCCTCTCGTTCTCGCAACGCGTTAGATATATTTCCTCGATACGCGACGCCGCGTTCCCGTTTGCTTTTATCATCGGAATTTATTCGAGCAACGCTGCGACCGACGACGTCCTGTAAAACACTTCTTCCGCGAGACAACGCTGCTTTTGATCTAATTAAGCCGCGCAATTTATGGACGGACCCCCGGAACGCCAGGAATTTCATTAAGGCGCATTGGCAGATCTTCCGACATACGTTCAGCCGGGTTTCAGACATGATAAAATCGAGGAGAAAATTATGACGCCGGCGATCAACTTGACTTACCTGGGAATCGTCGAAAACTCGGACCTCTCGTGTCTCGCCAGCTGTTCGCCGACTTGTTCTACCATTTATGCCCGGGATTATGTCACGTTCAGTTTTTGCTGCTGTCTTTGCCTCGGATAGACTTGTCGGAATTTTTCGAGCTTATCTTAAGTGCACGTCTTTTTTTCTGGAAATTAAACATTTGGCACTTGAACATTTATGTATCGAAAGATAGAAAGAAAGAGAATGGTTTTGATCATTATTTTCTGAGAAGTTTTACTACTTTTTAATTCTTATTTAATCTTTAAATGAATTAATTTCACTCGAAAATGAGATCCGACACAAATTAAATCTTGCATTCTATAGTTTGCGCTGTTGTTGCATTGAAATAATCTGGGTCGGGAGTATCTTTGATTGTCATCCAATGATTCGAATACCAGCTGACGGCTAGACCGAGAACTTTGCATGTAGGCAGGAAATGGGTCGGATTAACACATAGGTCATCGAGCATCACGAATTTCAGCCATGTTCCCGAGCGAATCTGGAAAAACTGTAGACCCCGAAGCTGGGCAGAAATATATTATTGAAATTCCGTATCCTTTGCCAAGGAATTTCCAAATTCTCTGGTTACTATCCGACTATCCGATAAACTGTACCTGCACAGCCGAAAAAAAAAACAAGAAACAGATTGCACAATGTTCGCACAAACAGTTAATCATCGAATCCAAACGGAAATCGTTGCGGAGAAATCCTCCCCGTTTCCGGAATTCAAATGGAACACCACGTATTCGTCGAAGACGTTCAAATATTTCTTGATATATTTCCGGCCCGATAAACTACAATCAGGTGGGGATTCCTTACCCTCCGCGGCGCGGCGGGATACGGAATGTCTCCAACTTGACGGTTCGCTCGTAAAAATTTCCACCGGTAAGCTTACGTGTTATTTTTTTTTTTCTATCGAAAGTGTCGGGCAGAGGAGAAGAGAAACGATAAAAAATTTCCGCGCGGATGGATGATAAGGAACGGAGAAGAAAATATTCCAGTTTTATTACGCGACTTATCGTAATCAACTTTTCCATATTCTATGATTTGAGTGAAGAGCACAGTTGGCCAGAATCGCACAAAATTTGGTACGAGTTCATATCTCTGTGAATTACACATTATTCATTACTAACAGAACAGTTTTCGTGGTATTTTATCTAAAATATTAAACGTGCATATTAGGGAAGAGACTTTATAGGGGAACTTAATATATGCTGTAACTTTTTCGTTTTCAATTGCATACTTTGCCAGATCTTAAACTATTATCGTTCGTAGACAGACCTTCTATTCCGAATAATTTACTTAGAGCAATCTGCGATTAGGACCCCTCTGACGAGATAGCTCGTTTCATGGGTGCCGAAAGAGGGTGCGGATAGAGGCGGAGAGTCTACTAGACAAACGGATAGATACTTCCCTTACGGGCAGCAGCTTACCTCGTTTTATAATGGATCTCATTACTTTTATCGCCGGGACATACATCTACCCCAACTCGAAATTGCCTGCCGCTTCTTCCACACTTCTCGCGGGCCGGAGTTGCCTACCAATCTACATGCAAAAATTCTGGATGGCTCGCCGCTACCCTCCGTCCTCCAACACCATCTGGGCCTCCTAATTTTCCCCGAAAATTGCACCAAACGAGATAGATATCACGGCTTTATGGCAGCCAATATTCCCAGACGCTGTTACTCCGTTGACTCGTCGCTTCGTTTTGCTCCTTGTCAGTCCTCCTTAAGGTGGACCTTATTTTTCATTCATTTCCATTATCATGAAAAAACATGATATATCCAAAACTTTAAATCAATCGAACGTCAAGAAGACTCGAACGTCGAGAAGACTGGCACATTGAATGTGAAGAGTACGCTGAAAATTCAAGTCAAATATTTTATACCTCCAAAAATATCGTAATTCCTTACATGCATTCAAGCACAACTTTACTTTGTACAATTCTCTGTCCAATCTCTATCCACCATCTTCCCGCTAACAAGTCCATTTTCGCGAAGCATAATACCGGTGAGAACGCCGCGTTCTAATTGAAGTAATAACTCTAAAATTCACCCATCTTAAATCAGATGGATGGCAAAGGCTATATATTCTTTAAAAATATTCTTATTTAGAGAGAGAGAGAAATCAGTTTACATTATCAAAGGATAAAGTGAAATAAGTTTAGTCATAATAAAAGTTTTTATCCTTCATATATTCTCTTTCATATAAAATTTCATATTTATCGCAACTTTAACGTCAATGTGCCACGTCTTCCTCTTATTCGATTAACATCATCTTTTGCAAGAATTATTTTTCTACTCAATAACACAATTTTGGTAGGCGGCGTGAAAAAATCTCGCAAAAGAATTTCAGCAAGTATTCTTTCGGTGTTAATTATTGTTTTCTAAACAGTTTCGATATTAATCAAGTCTGCTGCAGAATTGTCTTTCAGAGGAGACATTTGCAGGTTGGCCGATCGATGCGGTAATCCGGGACGGCGCATTGTTACTTATAAAACGGTTTTCGATAACCATCCGATTAAAACACAATAATTTCAATTGGCTGGGTGACCAGCACATAGGTCAACTTCCGTCGCGTCGGTCGTAATCGACGTGGCAGGCCCCCGTAAAACAAACGATTATCGACGAGCGTTAATGCAAACCTGAAATTTTTACGCGCCGTCAAGTACACCGAGCGGCGCGCCGAGCGACGCGTACCTAAAGTATTCAGTGGCCCGTATAATGGCTCGATTGTGGTATTGTAAAAGTATATTTGTCGGACAGCAGCTCGATATTCATCACGAAATCCGCCGCCGAATTACATATTTGCGCACTGTGCACTTGGGGAAGCATGCTCGCACGCGCGTTTGCGTCGGCTTGTTTGCATTGTCGTCGCAGCCGATCGTTTGTAGTTGAACTAATTTCCGTCGTTTGTAGACCCGAAACATGTCTTGGGTAAGAACACCGACGCGAATTGTTTCCGCGTTTTCTTTACTTAACGGAGAATTAGCATTTCAACTTCCACGTTTAAAAAGTTGTATGGAGATTGTTTTCATGTTATATTAACCTTGCATGATTTTTTAAATTATGATGAAAAAAATTGAAACGTCAGTTTTTGTGTTTTATTTAAGGGAAAAATATTGAAAAAAATTAAAACAACATTTTCATAAAAATAAACATAGTAAGCAAACACATTATTAGTTTCATTTAGAATAAACACCCGCGGTAATTACAACTGGTTACTTTTACAGGTAACGTAAAACTGTATGTATAACGGAAAGAACGTTCTAAAAGAAATAATTACTGCTGGAATGCTGATTCATATGAAACAATGGATTTGTATATTCTTTTGTACATTTTAGAGGTAGTAGATAGTGAATTTTTATTAAAATATTCGGAAGTAATTGAGGACAAAATTACGGGTTTCTATGCTCCATAATTTGTCATACAGAATTGCTCGAAGTTTACGATGCTTTTGCCGTGGCCCAGTGCGACGAAACTCCGCCGATCGAGTTTTTCAATACCGCGCAACGGCGCGGCGGAGCACTCATTGGCAGTGTATTGGATATCGCGCGATTAGTTATACCAGTCGAGAGGGCGGCAAACAGCCACGCGCCGACTCTTGATTAAAGCATTTAGCATAACAATGCTATTGGCTGCAGCCTGTGGACCGCCACGCCGTCAGCCACCGTAAATATAAACGTTTTTAATAAACGCGACTAATTTAACGCACACGAGCTCGTCCGCCCGGAAAAGGGACACTCCGAGCTCCCGCGTACATTGTCAATGCTGATTGAAGTGCATCCAAACTTCGTGTCTGCACAGGTGAGTTTTCAAGCTCACGGAAAAAGCTCCACGTTCGCAGCTTTTGATTAACTTTTCGAATCACGAAAATCCTTGTTCCAAAGATAATTTATTCTCTGTGAAACATAACTGTGACACGTCTACGATTTTCGAATGCATAGATGATCTCATTGATGTTTAACTGTACATCGTACGTACTGTTTCCACAAATCGCTTTTGAGGTATTAAAAAATGGCTGGTTACCGATAAAAATATTTTATTAAACGCAAACGTCTCCATGGATTTTTATTATTATTATTCTAAACGTTACGATCGTTTGAGTATTAATTTTTGGATGATCCTCGTAAAAATAAATGAATGATTAATGGTCTCAAAAGTGAACTGTTTTGAAAGATAAGTAATTTTGTATTCACTGCCCTGCTTTCTGAGCGATAGTATTTTCGATTCTGATAGCATATCCTCAAACTATCCATTGTTCGCGTACTAGGAAAATGTCCAAAATATACTTTATTTCAGCCTCACGGTTAAGAAATTGGATTTGGATTACAAAAAGCATAATTAATAATTATGGTAACTAGAGTTCTAACGATACCAACCTATGCAAGGATTAAAATAACGAAATGACGTTTGATTACTCCCTAGTGAGCAGGAATGAAGCCCCAGGGTATCGGTAGTTCTCTCGGATAGAATCTATGGCTTATTTTATTAAGAAAATCGAACGTCTAAGCTGCAGCTACTTTAGCAAGGATGTCGACCGCAGAATTGCATATATGCTAGAAAAGAGCACACGGCCACGAAGTTCACCGGAGGGAAGTTTCCATGCTCGATGAACGCGGAAGACGTTCGGGACCATTTCTAAGCCTCGTTATAGGTGCTTTAACCTATAGCCGTGCGCGATATACTATGCTTACGGATCCGTGCACGAAACGAGGAGGCTCCACGGGAACACCGTTTAACTCGAGAGATACGATCGAAGTTTATCCGACTCGGTACCAGACGGTTCGACGTGGTACCATTAGGGACCGGACCGAGTAGCTCTGCTGCCATTCCGATACCCGATATTAGGATCCTCCTATATCTAATCAGAAATATCAGCCGGAGCAGTCGGTTGTTTATAGGCATTCGATGTTACGTCAAACGCTACCGATAGCTAGATAGCTAGAAACAAGGCGATCCGTATCACCCTGCTCCTGACGTATGTACACGGAACAATGCCCTTTTGTCTTTAGCGTCCTTAGAAATACCATTATTGATAGTAGCTCTTACAGAGTAAGCTAGTAGCTTCAGATACTTATACAGATGTTGTGTAAAGAATATCGAGATATTTATACGAGTCTATTCGACCAAGTCAGACTTTGATTACCCAGAATGATACTGCTGATCTCGTAAACCCGTTTACATATATTGCAAGCCACAGAAGCCAAATAGAAACTTCTTACTTGTGAAATTTATCTTATTAACTTGGAATTAATACACTGATGTCCTTAACCCTCATACGTTCCTCAGAGTGAAAATTCACCCATTTACTATTTTTACATACTAATTAAATACTAATTAAATAAATACTAATTTAGTACTAATTAAATACTAATTAAATTATTGTTTCCTCATTATCATAGTTTATTAGTATAAAGTGTGAAGCAAAAAAAGGGTGATGAAAGTATCATAGGATCTTTTATGCAACTATTTTTGAGGAGCGTATGAGGGTTAAATCTTTTCAATATATCCACTAATATATTGTACGTACCTATTTATGTCATAAATGCATAAAATCCGCAGTATAATCATCGTATATACGATACGCGTAATCATTTGACATGTTTCGGTAGAAAGATGGATAGTTATGTCACTGGTGCATAATATAACGCGATGCAATGTCCAAACCTGTGGTTTGCGCTAGCGTATGTCTGTCCACGGAACAGAAGTCGAGACGTAACCCGCAACCATCGATTTGGCAACAGTCCTCGGATTCTACGTAGATCATCTTCCACATCGCGAGTATCGTGTTGCTCTATCATTCGCCGAGGTATTGCGTATAATTGCTTGTTCCGATCTGAATCTTTGTCGTGGTAGTTAAACTACAAAAATGCTGAATAATTCCCCAAAATAATGTTGACTGTCACATCGTCCATGTTACACAAAATTTTATCATATTGAAAAATTTATTTCTGGACCGAGATATTAAATGTGCTGGTTAGGGTTTTAACAATGCAAAAACGTTTACAGAATAATTCTTATGATAACACTGTGGATTTTTTTACAAAATAAAAATTTTCTGCATTGCAAATAAAAATTTCTATCTTTCTGCAATAATTTTAGAAATATGTTGGTCTCACGGGTATACACTACTGTGCAAAAGAAAGAAGCATATAATTATAAAATATAATGACAAACAATATCTTTATATAGAAATTGTATTGTACAATCATTGATTTATTGCATTTAAAATATTAGATAACCCGCAATAATACATACATTTTTAGAACTATTCAATTAAACAACGGAATCCTTTTATAGAACTTACTGTGTTCTTATTTGATTTTTGACGCTTTTCTATTGAATATGGCAGGGTGATTTTGTTATTTTGCACAGTAGTGTGCACATACAGTTCAACTATACACTAATTGCAGAATAATTGCAAATATTCGTGAGCGTTTCCTTATAGATGAAGGAAATATTTTATCTAATATATTTGGAAACAGATTTCAGACTCTGAAAATGTTATTTTAAAATTGTTTACGATACCCGCTTTCAATCTCGTTGAAATCCTCGTACCAGTTGCTCCGAAAAGGGCACATAATAAACGGGCTGCAATTTTTTCTCCGCGTGATAAAACCACGAGCACACCTCCTGATCGGATATTGATTAATCGCGTAGCCGTATTCCGCCAGGTAGATTATCGCGGTTGTTCTCTGTTGACGGTAGTTTATCTTCGACGTGTTCCGTCGATCTGATCTGAATAATTTACTGAAAATGGATATTCCTTTCGCGGGCCGTTTTTCATAACCGCCGCAAAGTGTACCAAAGACAAGATGGAGGTTCGCGCAGACAGAACTCGTTCGTTTCCTGTGCGAATAGAGCAAACAATGTAATGTCTCATTGAAATTTACTCCCCGGGAAATATGATCGGTAAAACGGGAAAAATGAATTACCGATTACTAGCATCCGTTTACCGATATAAATGATTATGCATCGGGAAACTCTCGCCGAGAAATAGGCAGAGTGTACGAGCGCGTTTTATTGCATTATTTATTCCCGTTCGTATAGCCAAGTGCAGAAAACACGAGGAAACCCGTCTGGCGCGTAAACAAGAAATGTTAGGGTAACGACAACGTTACCTCGACCACGGTTTACGGCTTAAAAGCCGTAATAAAGTATTCAGATGCAGCGGCGGCTGCTTCAATATCCGATTTCTTGCGAATTGTTTATTCATATGATATTTCCTTCTCCGTGTTTGCCTACGGCATTTATACCGACCGGTTATGCGCCTTTGCTTGTTTCGCTGTCTTTGTAATCGCTGTGCGACTTTCTTCTTCAATTGAAGGGAGACTTCACCGTTTGATTCATTGTAGAAAATTGTTTACAAATTTTACGGAAACGTTGTCTGGAATGCGCGACTGAATAAATCGGCACAGGCTAGTAGTTAAGGGAAGAATAAAGGACCAAATAGCCGGGATGGAGATTGCAGGCAGCATTTTTCTTTGAAAGGACCGGGTGTTTTTATTGGAAAAACATTCCACATGCGGCGGCGGACCAGTTACGAGGCGAGCGGTGCGCTGTCGACGCAAGATGTTGCGTCCACTGAATATCGGATCGCGAAAAAGAAAGCTGGTCCGCGTGGTGAATGCAGATAACGTCGGTCGATTAATTCGAATAATGAAAATTTTAATGCGACCCCCCTCTGGTCGGTGACTGAGCTCCATAATTTATACGTTACGTCACGCACCGCGGCGCAGACGAGATTCATTGAATCATTAAGCGCGATGACGCTCCGGGCAGAATGAATTTTCTGTTAATGGAAACCCTATACAAACGAGCGGGTCCCGTTGCCCGACAATTGTGCAATATTTAAAATTCTGAACGAAAAACGTTTACATTCCGTTCCATTTTTCTGGCGAAAACACGTTGTCAAATTACCGTATCGTGAAATTTACGCGGCGTGTTCAGAATGCGGTTCTAGCCGCCTGAAATATCAGCGGATTGAATTTTTTCATAAATATTTAAATCCACCGAGTCCCCAGCGAGTCGGTTGTTTATCCGTGTTTCGCATCGGGGAAAATGTTTTTATTGTATTGCTCTCGCGGTAGAACGGCGACGGTCTAATCGGGTCGATTTGCAATACGAAAAAAAAGATGGCCGCGGTAACGAGAACGCGCGTTTCATTGACGAACGGAAGACGTGGCCGGGACGCAAGTTCGTTAGCAGGCCCCATGTTTTCGTAACGCGAAACAAACGATTCCTCCGCTTTCGGCTATGTTCTGTGCAACTGAAGCACCCACGTACTCACCCCGTCGTGTCGTTGCATAACC
The DNA here is from genome assembly GCA_916610235.2 of Lasioglossum morio. NCBI lineage: Eukaryota > Metazoa > Arthropoda > Insecta > Hymenoptera > Halictidae > Lasioglossum > Lasioglossum morio. Next base: position 8,262,003 of record OU744328.1, on the reverse strand, counting down.
TGCTTTGCGACCGCCGAATCGCGTAACCTCGCTGAATAGCCTTTATTCACAACTTCTCGTCGTAAATGCGCCCTCGAAAGGCGCGGCTGTTGCACAATAGCCATCGTTCGCAGCTCTGCAAACACGATAAATCCTAACGTGATACATCAGGGAACGTTCCAAGACTTTTCCATTAGACGCGCAGGACTAGAGGAAATTTTGCAACAAATCAACTGTAGAGTCCTGCGTTAAGCATGTTAGAAAGACAAAGACACACAACCCTAGTAGTATTTATGGGTGGCCAACGGTTGGGAATTGGTTGGTGATTTTGTCTACAAATTCCCAACGTAGTGTCTGCGATGAAAATTTATGACAATTTGCTAACGAACTTTCAACATTCATTGTTGAGCCTGCAATTATTATAATTTGTTAATTAACAAGAAATCTACGTATGGTAATACTACATTGGCCAATGTTTATCGTGGAAATACATAGTTTTTATGTATATTATTTTAAGGATGCTGAACACGGCGTAATGTTTCTTCATCTGTTGCTCGAAGGGAACTGTCAATAGCGTTTTTGTAACAAAACCACAACGTAACGCACATTTGTTAATAAAATGTGAACGCTACGCATAAATCGATAAAACATATATAACAGTTAAACATATGAGTCATAGTCAGTCATCCACACGGTGGTATAACCATTCTCACATTATTCATGATATACTGTAAAAACAATCATGTAAGAGAAGATCCGAATAATGAGTTAGCGGGCTCAGTTGGCCGTTCGTATTATAATGACGTGGAACTTTTGTTGGTCATGATCGTTGATCCACCTGCATAAAAAGGCGACATTTCTATTCGTTGAATAACCAATATTGCAACAAAGGCCCAACAAAATGCTAACTGTAAACGCTACTAAGGAATGGATGAAATAGGCAGTAAAACGATCAATTCATTCATTCGTTAGAAAATAAACGTGCGTTTTTTGACATAGATGGAGCAATTAGCAATGATCATAAATTGACATCGTCGGCAGCGCGCTAATCGATACAGGTCAGCAAACACATCCGAAGTACTAAACTTCTGAGGTCCTACAGACAGTGGAACTTGCTACAGAGAATATTATAGACGGCGTCAAAGACGGTATCAGAATTATAGATTCTCTCAGACCTATAACTGACCTATAGAAACCGATAGATACAGAACTGTACCAACAAAAGCTGATAAAGACGTCAACTGACTCGAGAAAGTCGATTCGTACAAGACCAGAACCTCTCAGAGGACACAGCAAACTTGCGGAAGCCGATAGAGGCACCACTGGGTCAATAAAAGCCAACAGTGACAGTGTATGTACAATAGCGTTTAGATAGAGCCTGAACTAGAAACACACTTGGAAACCATTGGATCTGTTAAAATAAAAACGAACCTGTGCTAACGCGACTAGTTGCCTTCTTTTACCTCCTTAATATCTAGAATTCAGAGGTCCGATGATGTGTTCAGTATCCATCGGCGTTATCTATTGATTTCTATCGGTCTGTCGTTGTCTCCGTCGTGTTCTCCATAAACCTACTTTGTTATCGCTATTGACTTCCGTGTCCAACGCCCACTCGAAATTGTATGTACCCAATTCTGCTGGTTCTTTGACAATCTCTAGTTCGACTGTTCTAACATTGACTCTATCAAGAGTCTCGTGTTCGCTGTTCCTATTGAACTTGACGAATTATAACGGTTTCAAAATTCTTCAATTCACAATTATTATTGTCTATAACAGGAAGTTTTAATTTCGGCGCAACGGTTCGATCATTTCAACTCACTATACCACCTTATAGCAGATGTGTATGGAATCATTCATACGTGTGCTAATTGAAAATATGGTAGTTAGCCTTACTGATTAGTCCTCTAGCGAGTCTAGGACGGAACACCACCTTTCTTTTTCCTCTACCATATTTACAATTAGCACACGTATGAATGATTCCATACACATCTGCTATAAGGTGGTATAATGAGTTGAAATGATCGAACCGTTGCGCCGAAATTAAAAATTCCTATTATTATTAATAAATGCGATCGAAAAACAAATTACAATAACTTCCCTATAAATCGGGAAGTTAAAAAATTATATATTATTGTCTATGTATCGGACACTCGAGGTTTATTTTTAAATATATTTATATATGTATATCTTTTAAAATCTTTGCATTAAATCGCGTTAAGAATCGTTAGTACCATAGAAATAAAATTATCAAAATTAATTTACGGGAACCCAATAATATCAAGTGAATATCAGGCACAGGTTTTGAGCATGAATCGAATACCGGCGCACGTTTAACCGATGAAAATCTATTCTTTATCGCGTAGCCTTGAATGGGATTGTTTGATCGTTCGAGCTACCTGGCAATTCTCGATTGCGCAGAGTTGACACAGCTCATCGACGTCGAGGACGATTCGTGCTTTCAAAGCTCCGGAAAACACACGGTCGCATCGAGAGCCGGCTTCGAAAAGTGTGCTTGATCGGCCGGAGCTTGCGTTCACGAGGTTCACAAAGCACCGGGACTAATTAAATAGGCCGCAAAGCGGTGGTAATCTAATGTGTTACGAGTACAGGAACGAGGACGGATCGCAATGTTATTAACGGGACGCGCGATGTCGGCCATCGTCGAATTCTATGAGCGAACAATGGAATGGCCCCGACCACTCAAATACCAGTATATTAGATCGTTGAGGACTGCGTGCACGGTCAAACGGCGAACCATCGTGTCACCGATTCAACGTTAGCCATGACAGCGAAATATTCTCGAATTCGCCAATGACGTTGTTTGACAGCGAGGGGGCTTCACCCTCGATATTTATCCGCCCGACCGTGCAGTTCTACTAATTTCGCAACGACGTTCAAGTTGATCGTCCGCTATTTTATAGCACATCAACGTGCTTCTCACGAGTACTGTAATCGAATTTCACAGGCTAGTAACACCCTCGTATAACACGATCACAAAATTGTTTTAAAAAGATCGTGCATATCTGACTGTACACTTACTACCACGTGAACAATATACAGTGACTCCCATTAATATTCGGACACTTTTAAAAACACGACAACATTTTTAATATTCGGCTATACGATTTGAATTTTTTTTGGAAAGTTAGAATAATTGGTGTGCTGCACAACGTGACTAAAATTTTTGAAAAAATTTGAAAGTTGTCGGAAATGCAGAGAAAATACTCAAAAAGTTGCATTTTACAACTTTTTTTATGTGGGTCTATATTGAAAATTTTAAAAATACGTGTTGTAGACCTGTGTCAAAATTAAGCACACAAATTTGACAATATTTTAAAATACATCACAGTGGAGACGGTTAAGCTATATTTCAAAATTCGATGCAAACTATTCATTCAAACAGCCGTGTTTGAACAGAAAATATGAATTTACATTATTCGGTATTATAGTCGTTTGCGTCGTAAAACACATTGCAATACCCATCGCTGACACATATTTGGAATATAAATCTACAAGATTTTGTGTCATGTATCGGGGTGATAAAATGGGACTCATTTATGCATTGCAATTTCAATTTCGATACAACAAATCAATTAAATAATTTTCGTTTAGGACAATCACTAGAAGGAAATTTCGAAGAAGATAATTACTGAGAAGGGGGATCCAAAACTGTCAATTGGCACGAAGATGCGCAGTCGAGTGACCGATGCACAAAGATCCGCAGTGAGCTTATATCGACTACAAATGGAAAAAGATTGAACACGTTTGCTGGGTGTATTAGTTAGAGAGGGAGAGAGAGAGCGAGTTGCCAAGGCGGAAAGTTAGGGCTGCTTTAGACGTAGACTGCCAAAATGCACGGTGACAGCGGAAGGCTCTCGCGAAGATGAATCAGAATCGAAGTAGCTGACGCGGCCCTCGATAACCCCGCGGGGCGAAGATCAAAGATAATCAGGGACTATGACGCTCTTGAAAAATCGTCCTTGCCGCGACAGCAGAAGAGTCTATTTGCCTTTCGTCTCGTGCTCTCGTGGCTGCTCTGAACGAGAGGCCGGGAAAGAGGCCAGTAGAAAGGGAAGAGAGGAGAAAGATCGGAAGACGAGCCGTGCGCCTGCCAAGTTCCCGAGTACACCACTTCTGCCGACCTCGCTTCAATGGCGAATTTATCGTTTCTGGCCGTCGGAGGACGTCTACGCACTGCAGATTCTTATTCAATTGCGAAAAAGGGAGGAGGGTGAGGAGGGGGGAGAGAGAGAGAGAGTCCGTAATAGCGAGATCTCAGACGGGATAAGAAACAGAAGAGATCCTCGTGAAATCGTCGGGAACAAACTTGTTCGCGTGGAAAACGGCCTGAAGAAATTGAAACGGATAAAGGCCTCGAATTTCGCGCGAACGTTCAAGAGATACAGCCCCGCCAGCGATATGACTCTTTTGTTGAAATTTTCCGAATACCCTCTATACCCCCGCGAAAAGTTTCGCCGACGCGAATTAGGTGCTGTTTCAAGTCGGATTGTCTGTTTTTGTAGAACACGATCGAGTTTCTTTGTTGCGAATGCGCGTTGGTAACACGTATTTTCTGATCACATCGCAATTGAGATGATTGGAGGTTCATAAATATTATTTTATATTAACGACGGGCTTCTCCACTTGACGATCGAAGCACTAATTGTCCCGTCGGAGCAGAAGCTGAAATTCAGTAAAATTATCAAGAAGATCGTGTCAAGGTGACCAATATTCGCCTCTCTCGATCCAAATATGTAATTTGAGAAATGTTCACTTACGTGGGCTCATTATAATGACGGTAGCGTGACGAAAGTCGCGGATCGGGATTTCACTCGAGCTACCTCTTCATATCCACTCTTTCCTCATTACACGGCGCGTAATTAAATGCATTCGATCCCTGAACCGTTTCAACGTGATGCGGCCGCGTTGAATCGTTCTTGACCCAATTGGAACCGAGGAGCAAAATTCAAGGCTACGGGCAAGGGAGCACGCCTCCCACGCATTCTCACGCCCACCTCTTTTTACGACGCGTATTTCATATCCTTTTCTTTTTTCCCGCTGGCAATACCACGCTGATCGATCAGGCGCGAACAATTTCGCGCGATATAACATGAAATACCGCAGTGCGTCCTACAACGAACATCTGGATATTGGCTCGTTCCTTTCGCGAAACGATCGTTCGATCGATAGAGGTTCGGTGACACTGGCCGGACCTGTATTTACACACGCAGAATCGTTTTCAAGGGGGCGGCCGACTGCACGCCTGGTCGCCCTGATTCGAACGCAAAAATTTGTTTGCGCGGCGCCGCGCGGCTCGTTTATGTCTGCCGCCGGTTCTCGCATGCTTCTGCGATCCATACGAACGATGAAACGATTAGTTTCGCTTTCCTTAACATCGTTACTCGCCGAAATTCAGTGCAACACACATCGGGCGAGACAACCATTGCAACATTTTCATTTCTCTTAAAATTCACCACTTATCAGCGACTATTTTGTAGATTTGAAACGTTTGTATAGTAATCCTCAATTTACGTGTCCATTTCAGAGTACTTTACTCTCAGATGGACACGCACCTTCACAGGTGAGAGTTTCTGAAGAAATTGTTTAATAGCAGCTAGAATTTTGGTCATGAACCAACGAACCACCCCCTGGAACATAGCGCAATCAATTCATTCTGGATTATTTTCTAAACGGAGAGTTTCTTGCCCAGAAAAATCGCGACAACTTTTCAATTTGTCGTGACAAACGTATCGGTTAGGTTACTCGTCAAGTGTCATTGCTTAATGCACAGACGCGATTCTCGAGTCTGTCTTTTGTGTTCCCGGTCCGTGGAAGAGGCGTTTCAAGGATACGGATAGAAGCGTTCCAAATGAATTTCACGTGAAAACAGCCCGTTAATTTAACGAGCTCTCTTTGATCGTCCCGAAGCCTGTTTTTATCGTCTCGATGGCCCTCGAACCGAAGGAAGAGTCTCTCTCCTCGGGATCCCGGAACGAACTCACCTTTCGTCGATATCCTTCCAGCCTCTGCGAACTCCTTTCAACGTTCCTCGCCCTCGAGAAAAATTTTCCAACGGACAAATTCCGCATTGTGTGCTCGTTTCGTTTCCCACGCGCATGGACACTCTTCTTCCTCACACGACTTACTTATGAATACTTGAACGACTTTTCTCAGAGCAGATTTTTCATGGGAACTTACCCCGACGGTTTATCGTTCTCTCTCTCTCTATCTCTTTCTCTCTCTCTCTCTCTCAATTAGAACTGCTTACGACGCATTTTTATTTTAATAACGCCGGATCTTATCAAAGCTTGACTCGCTTAATCCTTCAAGCACATCTCTTATCAAATTATTTAGACGAATAGGATAATGTACAAAAAATTTAATTATAGAGAAATAGAAACTATACTCATTTAGAAGGACTCTGAACCATGTAACAGCACATGAAAATTTTTCGATCGGTCTACCAATAAGACCCTGGTTCATCCTGTATATACGACGTTCGACTACTCATTCGCAGAGGGACAGCTAAAGAAATTTTTACGAGATTCGCGAAGAGATAAACGCAGTACAGTGACTCGGAGGATTTTTCCCGCAGGGAAACCCATTATTACGCGCTTTCTGCTTCGCTTCCGGTATTACCAGTTTAGTATTTGTGGCTCTGCGATAAATGCAATCCAAAACTGTCCGGAGTTCAAATAAGTTTACGATTGAAGTTTTTACTTCGCAGTTTTTGTTTTCCTGATGCTCGCGTAAGAGCTGAACAGGTCTTACAGAGAACTAGAGAACCGGTCTTCACATCTTCACTGTTTTCATCACAAAGAAATGATCACTAGTTGAGATTGATAAGTTTTATTGAATATGTGTATGAAAAAAATTTCAAGTTAAAATTGTTCACGATGGAAATTCAATCGGTATCAAATTTAAGGTAGGTTGATTCGAACGGCCGTAAATTATGGATTATTTGAATTGCTTCTGAACGGATATAACTATCAAGAAATTGTGTACGTGCAATTGAATATTAATTGTGAGAAGCGTCTCGATTATCAGCCGGTGTTCTAAAGGAACCATAGCGCGAGCGATAAGGCATCGAAAAGAGAGTCACGATTATTCGGGCAAGTTCGTGAAAAGTAATTAGCTGAAATTGGGGGTGGCAATTAGTAACGGCATGGTGGGGGGAAGCGAGAAGAGAAAGGGGAAAAGCGGAATGGTTCCTCGATCGGAAGAGTCCGAAGTCTTCAATTAACGCGATAAACTCTGGGTAAACTCGTTTCGGGTGGGATCGTCCGTTACTCACGTCTCGAATCCACCTCCTCACTTTAAATTCGAAATGGCGAACGAAGTGATTCCAGAAGAAAAGCAACCCGAGCACGGGAAAAGCAAATTCGTAACTCGCGGTGTCGTCTCGGCAACTGTGATCGAATTATTATTCTTAAAGGAACAGTTAAGAAGCTATCTTTAATAACACGCTTTAGGGAACGCGTCCCGTGCCAGTGAATAATGGTTATCGCAGTTTGAGAACTATACACGAGTCCGGGAAACGGATGTCCGTCGAAACGAAGCTAAAGAAATTCTGAGAGAGCTGGCTCGCCTTTTACGGGAACGAAAACTGCTTCGATTAAAACCATCCGCAGATTTTCCGTCGCGTATTTCGAGACTTTCAAATATTTATTTGCGAGCAACAACTCGGCGAGTTCGTGGATATTTATCGTTTGACGGCGTACTTTGTTCGCAGAATTTGTAGCACGATGGGATAATTGTTTTGGTAGCAACTCCGCGCCGAAACTAAATGAAGAGAACGCTATAGAATTTTCATACAAAGTCTACGTTCATAGAAGTTCTCTTCCTTTTTCTGATGAAAAATTGTACAGTTATTGTTAGCGTGAGAACGATGAGCACATTTTGCTCAGCTGTAAATCTTCTTGCTCGTAACAGTCTTAGCACTTTTGGATCCGCAAAGAGGTACAAGCTCTTCAATTCGAAAACTCGAATAACGGAGGATTTTAGTAGACGTCAACGACTTGACAAACGAGCTGAGCCCGGCCCAGCCTTACATATGCAGATACGTGTACGTAGCGGCACGCAGAACAGAGGTAGCGTTTCACGATCTAAATTATCCGGAAATGCATCGGGCAGAGACGAGGAAGCCCTTTAACCGGACGTCTCAAAGCACGAACCCTCTGGCACGGTCACTAATCTGCACGTCATCTGCATCAGAAGCCACTATACGTCCGATATGTGCACACACGCTTCTCTTGTGCTCGTGGCCCAGCATTGAAGAACTGATTCTTTCTCGGTGACGTCTCCATGCAGATAAATAACAACGGCGATCGCACCTGGACTATCGACCAGAAAGATATTACTTGTCTGTCAATCACTCTTCAACGCGTTTACATTCATTAGTGATTGCCATGTCGGTCATGACTCACACTTGACAATCAATCTTTATTACAAGAAATAAACGAATTCTTGTTGAGTAGACTGCGGATTTTATGCATTTATGATAAAAATGACAACGCACAATTTAAAGCAGTGGTAATAATAAAAAAAGTTAAGGATATCAGTGAATGTATTAGTTTCAGTTTAATAAGATAATTAAATGATGAAAGACATTTTTATTTGGCACCTGTGTCTCGCGAGCAACGCAAACATTTTTGATTCTGCATAAAGATCCGCAATCTATTAATGAGCAAGAAAATATTTTTCGAAAAGAAGAAACATTTACTTCGATTAAGAAATGTTGCTTTTCAATTTTACATAGCATTTCTTTCGCCAAACATGCAATGTGAACAAGGGAATATTCGAATAGATTATCTTTGCACATACTCCAATTAGCGATATGAACATCACGTTATTATACTGTGGATTTATGTACATATTATAAGTACAGTGAACATCCCTCTAACTCCACTGTACGACGCTTTGTCCTAAGTTTAAAATGTACGCTTCAACTTTGAAGTCAGCTGTGGGATTCGCAATTACGGGAAGTGAAGCGAGATCGTGTGGTTCGTTTGACTGAAAGATCCCGTTAAATTTTTTAGAAGACAGATTTTCGTGAGAACTCAAAGGGATGTTCGGGGTTTAACAGAATTCCGCGGGACGATAAGCTCAACGTGTGGATGGTCTGACGCGAGTGAAAGATTACCGGTATTCCGTGCACGCGTTTTGCAAACGTACGTGCTCCTAATATTCCATGACGTTGCGAAAAGTTGTTAGCTTTGAGCCTCGTAAATAAGATGCGCCGTGTGTTGCACGGGAACCCGTGTACTCGCGGCGAGGTGCTTTACGAGGAAATGGACCGACTCGCGAACCATCTGGCTAGATACGAAATCATGGGACGCGTCGGATGACGTCAAGAACAATTTGTCTTGGAAATCTTCCGGCCCAACACTGCCTATCTTATTTTAACATACCAGAAACAGCTTGGATTGCGATCGCAAACGGTAGAAGATCTACCTGAATCGCGGAGGCTTCCGTCCAGATTTTAGCTTTTTACGTCTTCCCTCGAATGGGTGTCAAAATTTGAATCATAGTATTAAAAACAATTTAAAGCATTATAGGTTATTTCCTATTCAAGAATTGAATGTTTAAATGCAGACAAACGTGTTATTATGTGACTGTGTGTGTGTGTGTGTGTGTAGTGTCAGTTGTCTCTTTGTTCCTGATATTTATGTTTCTTGAATGTATCGTGCTTGGCAATTGAAGCTACGGATCGAGTAGAAGTAGATTTCTATTTATTTTCTGTTCATAACAATGATTGCAGAAAATATATATTATTTTTTATATTATTTATTATATTTTGCATGGAGGTCTGTCTTAGGTGCAATATAATTAGGATACAGATTTTCGAAGGCTACACCCCCTTTTATTTTTTACACGGCCACTCATTTTGCTCCCCGTGGCGGCCCGAGTTCTCGGGCCAGCTCAGACACGTACCATAGACGCTATTCATGGTGCATTTTCTTGGATAAATAATAAAACTAACAATTCTTACGAGGCTCTCTTTAATAATAAAAATGGCGGATATGCCTCTTGAGCAGCACGAAACGTCTTGTAACGATCTCGTCAGTATGGAACTACTTGTCTACTGTTAACGAGCAACTAACGCAGCGTAATGACAACGTGTACACCTAAATCTGATTATTTGTTCCATTGGAATACACTGAAATCGCATAATACCGCGGTAAGCCGTGTCTGAAACACGCGTAGAATGCCAATTAACGACGGAAATCATGAACGCGTCCCCATCGAAGCAACAGAATCACCCTACTTCCGGAATGTTTCGTTTATATTAGCCATCGGATTTCTCGTAAAGGACCAAGTCTCCTTTCCAGGCTCATGCTTGCCTCCGCACGCCCGAGCAACTCTTCAAACAGTTTTTACAAGTCCCATAATAAAAAGCTGCGTTTCATTCGAAGGAAAATGTGCTCGTATATCCCGCGTAAGGGCAATGGGAGTTTAATGTGACGGGATCGCGGAGACTTCTATTCTCCCTTTAAAGTCTCGGTCATATTTCATCTAATATTCAAAATTCCTTCCACTAAGCTTTTACGGCTGCAAAGAATGTTTTCGAACAGATTCAGACCCAAAGGACTTGATCGTAGTTACTGCTTCTACGTAGAAGATTCGAGTGAATCGATGTAAGAGTAGATGGAAAAGATTCAGAGTTTGAACGCTCTGCTGTTTCTGAATCTTTTCCCTGTGTATAAGAACTATAACTGAACTATACGAACCTGTGAATTGTGTGACTCTCTCTCTCGCTGCTATTCTGCTGTACGAGTTCTGACTCGACTAGACTCTGCGACCGTCCTTTGGATTTACTACCTGACTCTTCGGCACTGAGACTGTTCAAATAGAACCACAATTAACGGGATTATCAAAGGATTACGAACATAGAAATATCTTGGAAAGAGGATGTTCACGCTTTATTATACTCGTGTGTCAACGGCTAACAACCAATAGCTACTGAGACGCGTCTCGAACGCCTCGATCGTCACGCGCTCACACGCACACAGACGCACACATAAGTCCCCTCGGAGACACCTGCATCCTCAAAAAACGTAAATAAACGCTCTCGCCCAGTCCTCTGACTTCGGGGAGATACATACACAAAACACGCGCTCGTCGTTCGACCCTTCAAGGAACACGTAATTTAACAGAGACTTTACGATACGGTTTTTTGGACCTAGCAATTGTGCTTGTTACTAAAATTTCAATGGCAGTTGTCAATGGCTCAGAGATTACTGAAAAACTCTGTAGGAAGTCGAGCCTTGAGAATCGAACGACGCACAGTGGTCGATTTACTCCAAAACGTGGCCAAAAATCAAATCTTTCTTTGATTTATACGAAACTAGGTATCTCGGGGTTTTTTGAGGTCGCTGATTACGAATCTAAAATCAAAATCGTAAAAAAAGTAAAATGGCGGCTGTAAAATGGAGATTAAACCTATAAAAACTGCCAGAATGGGACAAAACTTGGTATTTTGGGGTTTCTGAAGTCATTAATTATGAATCTGACATTAAAATAACAGAAAACAAAATGATGGAACCAATATGGCGGATTTACGTAGTAAGAAAGTATTAAATACAGCTAAAACATGATACCTCAAGATCGTCGCGACGGTTAGAACCCGAAAAGTAAATACGCAGTGATGATCGAACGACCGAGCAAGCAAGCAAAAATAATATTAGGTGCGATAACCGCGAAATTCATGTGTGAAAATGTGAAAGAGTGCAATGGTATATATATTTTGCGAGGTAGCTCTCAGGGTCAGTCTTCGAAGAAAGAGAGCAAGGGCAGTTTTTAAAAAGAACACGAGTAAACGAGACGTAAAGACTAGCGAGTTTTCGAGACAGAACGAGAGTAAGTGAAAAGTAAGACTGGACACCGCGAGTTAGCGAGTTAATTTACAACAGTATTCATTTAATAAATAATTCTCAATTGAACCCGCATTGAATCTTCCTGACTCTACAATTCTCGGATGTTGATCACAATGGACTGGCAAAGAAGATACAGAAAATATTCAGCGATAATTCAACGTTCGTTTAATTTTGTGAAGTAGGGTACTAGAGTGCAAGAAATGTCCATTCCGTGGAAGTAGGTTGCAGGGTTTTTCGAGCCTTCCTCGTACCTCGATAAAAACCTTTGATATCGCCCTCCGGGAATAACGCGCGACCTCTTAATATCGAAACAGTGCGAGCTCGCACATAGCTCTGGAACGTTGGAAATCCGCGACGTTTCCGACCAAGAGGCGGCAGGATTGCGTGTTGTGTTCGCAGAACACGTTACATCCGTATCGAAGTTCGCCACAGTAATCGTGTAGCTTTGTAATCAAAGTTGAGAGCGCCGGTTAGGAGATCCGAGGGAAGCATCGTGGCCCGTTCCGATTCGGTTCGATTCTATTCGATTCGACATTCTACGCCACCGGTAATGTCATCGCTGGCCTGCCGATGGACCATCGCGCTCTACGTACGGCGGCCTTTGACGGCAAATCCACGGTAAACCCTCTCATATGCGAGTTGTTGATCGGAGTAGTCAAAGTGCTCGAGAGTTTCGGTATCAAACGCCGTGTCGCGAGCTGGCGACGTTCCAACCGTGCGGAGAGTCGGTGCGCTTTCCGCCAATATCGAAATTTTCGCGATGAATCGACGTACATACACAGAGAGACAAACAGATAGGACAACCTACGTTTCTTTGTGTTTCCATATGATCATGTAGATCAATTATATTGTACACGTAGCTATTGTGCACGGAAAAATACTCTCTAAGATAACCGAGTTAGGTGACTCACCTTGTATGCAGTAGTACAGTTCGAAAAGAGGCTGACTTCCACTTCGTTAGCCGTTAGAGATGGAAAAATAGACACTCCAATGGATTGATTTGCTGTAACATTATACTACTGTTCTCTTTAATATGTTCATTTGAATTTATTTCATTTGAAAAGCAAAAACTCCGTTCCTTCAAAAAATGAATATTCTTCACGTTCCATAGGAATCTCGTTAATTTTCGTAGCAATCATCGTGTCGATGGAAGATCGTCATCGTTTCGAAAAAAATCTTTTGCCAGTCTCCGTATTCAATTTTCGACAGTGAACGGCACCGGTGTATTCCGCACCGAAAAATGCATCTGTTCCCGAAGTAAAATCCAGAGTAGAAATGAAAAAATCCATGGCTGGAAACGGAAGTTCCGTGGTGAATGTAATCACCGTCGAGTCTGCGGGCGACTATGAGCACGACGAACGAAGGAAGAAACATCATACCGCGAGGAAATTCCATCGGAGCGTGTTCTTCCGTGCGGCTCGTCGTTCGCCGCAGTAGAACGACGTCGAATACTTTCAGTTACGAACTATTACTTTCGCGTGGCGTGCGACATAGTACACGGTACACGGTAAAGGACAAGTACTTTCGTTCCCGTGCCCCGAAACAGCTTGGAACAAGTTGGAGCTCGGTGCTCGCCCTTTATCTGCAAGGCGATAAACTTTCGCGGAATTAAAGTAAAATACGAAATATCGCGGAACGCTAGGACCGCGGCCGCGGATGTATCCATTACCACGGAGCCGCGCGTTTCCTTGAGGAAATTCGTTTCTCCGTTTTCCACCGTTTTCCCACCTGCAAACCGGAATGCATGGCCGTCCGACCTACCCGAAGAAAAAACCGGGCGAAGAAAAGGAACGCGAAATGCGAACTGGGGCTGGATAAGGGAAAACGACTCGCGCGCAGCGTCTTTTAGTGGCTCGTAATTCAACGAGAGCTTTTCTCGAATTCCCGGCGGCACGGACTGCGCCACGGATACAAATTTTGCACGCACATCCCCATGGAAACGGCCATTATGACGGTAGTCGTCGCGGGAACACCGCCGAAGGGATACAGAGCCCTGCGTTTCGACAATGTATCAGTAAGAGAAGGGAGGAATTCCATAAAGTTTATTTCAGTCTTCCAGCCAACAAAGAACTTCCTTCCGTGTATTCGTTTAGTGTTACAGATATGCCAAAAATTTATTAATTACTCTTTTCCAGATTTTTTCCCATTTTGAAAGCTGTGTGTGATTGAACTCTTCGAGGTTTTTGTTCGTCAAGATCTTATCTGTCTTTCGTAAATGTTAAGCCATGTTTTTACGGTTTTAAGAATTCAGCACATTTGTCATTCGAAATGTGTCAAACATAAGGAACGCACGAGGGTTGTCGTCAGTGCTCGGTAGATGAAAATTGGTAGACAAGACAGCCGCTTGGTTTTTTCCGACGTTATTTGTTTTCATCTGAAATAGAATATCGCGCGACGTAACGCATGACAATGGACCCTGTATTCGGTTCTACGCTTCGGACCAAAAACAGATTGCGCGCTTCATCCATGCGCGCCGCGAGGTTCTGCAAGTTGAGTTTTCATCCAAACAGAATTATTCACCGTATAAATATTATTCCGTTGCCGAGAGGAAGCCGAGGAAGCGTGTGATTCTACGTGCACCATTGCGTAGGCAGATTTCGTGTCTACGCGAAGTGCATTCTGTTGCAAGCGACTGTTCCACAATGCCGGAGAGCGCTGCAAGTTTCGAAGTTTCAGTTCGAACAAGTGGAAACACACTTCGACAATACGCGTCTCTCAACAATGTCGGCGATGTTCTTGCTCGAGCATCGATGTCCGCCTTAACGACAATGACTGTCTATGCAATGAATAGTGCACCTCCAAGTTCCTCCGACCAAAATACCAGACACTCTTCGAGTCGATCGTGAACGCGTAACGAGTTCTGATTCACTTGAGAAAATATTGTTGATACATTGACGAACATTAGAAAATGAAATTATTTTTCCTATTTGTTGCTAGCAGAAAATATACCAATTGTAAAGGCCATCGGTTAGTCCCCGAATTTAAGAAAGATGGAGGTCGTACGACAATTTAAGAACGACTTCGAGGAAGATTACACGGAAATCCACACCGCGTTACGCCGTTTATCGGAAAGTAACAAGACCAATGCGTGAACTACTTGCCCCGTGGACCTTTGTGCGGCGAAAAAAAAAAAAATTAAAACGGGAAGTTAGATCGCGTCTCCATCTCCGGGACCAAGAAAGTCCATTGAAGTCGCCGAGAGTTCGGAGCGATCAGAGCGGAAAATGACTGTATAACTTCGAACCGTGAATAATTTTTAATGTATTCGAGTACACTGTATACCTTTCTCGGAAACTTTCCTCTCCGGGCCGCCCTGTACCCCGGGGTATTCGGTTGGCGGCTGGCGGAAAGTTCGACGACAATTACGTCGAGTTCACTCTGGAACATCAATCGAAGTTCCGTGTCTGTTTTTCCGATAATCGGCCGGGTGTGACGTCGAGTATAGATCAGAAAGATGGTCCCCGATGCGTGAAATATCCGGCAGTGTCTTTTAGAGCCACGTGCAAACGACTCGGCTCGTAAATTCGGGGACGGTGGTGTACCGACCGCGCCGAAACAAGCAAATTGGGATTCTAAACGTTGAACGAACGCAACAACTTCGGAATACACGGGTATCGCGAGGAACATCGGTCGGCGGATGCAACAAGGGGAGAAAAAAGACAACAACGGAAACTTGTTTAGCCGGTGGAAAAGTTCCCGGGCAGGCGTGTTTATGGAAACTGCTTTCAAAGGGCAAAGAGCACCGGATACTTGATATTAGCGCTGGGCCCTTCAGACTTTCTTGCATCAACATTGTACGAAACTTTCGCAATCAATAGCCCCGCGATGTTCAGAATTTTAAAGCGGAATAAGTTTACGACAAATACGCGGGCGACGGCGTTTTGCATAAAAAGGAGCGGGATGATTATATTATCAGAGAAGGCAACAACGATTTATTCATCGCGGTAACGCCGCGCCGCTCGACGTCGAAGCACTGCTACTGCTCTCCCGGATATGGGGCTGCCGCTTAAATATTAATTACACCTGGTCCTGTTTCCGTCGCGCCATCTTGAAATGCACGAACGTTGAAACAACGGCGAAAGTTTCCGAGTAAGCGACGGATAAGGCGGGATTTTCGTGGCGGTATCGAGACGCGGGTATTTGAACAGCTAGACCGGGGCAGAGTTCTAAAATCATCTAGCCCGCGTGAAACGATAAGGGAAATAGCGTCGATGTTGGTTGAACGTCGAAGACGTCGGCGAATGTGATGAATGTTACCCCCTCCGTCTTACCTACGCCTACTTTCGTGTTTGGAAGTGCCGTCAGGGTATATTTATTCATGAGGTTGATGCTCGTCCCTATAACTTCCGCCTGCTCCTCGGCAACTTCGGCGAGAACGCCGGAAACGTGTGAACTGTTACCGGAAATACCTAAGGTGTTGCTCGAACTGCTTAACCAACTAATAAACATGAAATTTCTTACGATGAAAATTAAACCAAATTCCAAATACGTGTTACATACATATTATAATGAATTTTCGATTTCCTGATGATGAGAGTGCACAAGGGTGGAAAACTCGCATTCCAAATGTATGCAGGAAAATACAGCACGTAGCAAGCGAGCGGCTCATTTATGTATTTATTGGAAAATTGCAGCACTTGCGAATATAAATGGAACGAATATAAATGAAGCTTCTCGCCAAAACGTGGACAGTTTAGTAATTCAAGCGACAGATGATATGGATAATTTGATTTCAAGGTGATCGCCATTCGGATTCAACGACGGGTGGGAAACGACTCGGTCGGTGGGAATTTCAACGTATACTTTCGAGCCGTCTCAAGTCGTACGTTCGTCTGACAGTCGAAAGAAGAAGTAAATCCACAGTTGAATAATTTACCATACAGAGTACCGTGTCTGGATTACATTTAAATAATTAAATCGTCGAGATTCTGTGAGACTGCGTCGAACCCTGATATATTGCTGCGCCCGTACTATTCCCACGTAATGGATACTTCACAGTCAAGATGGCGTAACCCTAAACTAGCTTGAATGCCTCTTATCCTCCAATTGCCCTTGTCAGCGATTATCCTTTGACGCACACAGGGTCTCCCTATACCGTTTACCGAGATCACTTTGAACTCCTGCGAGAAACTAATAATCCACTATTATTGATTCAGAATTAACAGTTCGCTATTACAAAAGTAATCAAATATGAGCCTGGGAACAGCACTCACCGAATCGATCACCATCCATAACAATCGCTGCAGTAAAGAGAATTGAACTATGAACGATTCTATTTGTTGGATGAACAATAATCCTATCAACCTTCAACACTTCCGAAGCATTTCTGAGAAACTAATAATCCAATTATTCATTCCAAATTAACAATTCATCGAAACACCGCCGAAAAACACTGCAGGCTAGGTGGAATCACAAAGCTTAATAATGATTCCTGCTGTAAGGAGAACGACGATCCTTTCAACTTCTAATCTCAACGATGGAATCTTCTGCGCGCAGATTTCCACGGCACGAATCATTGAAAGTTCAGTGCCGCGCAAGCTCCGCTTTCTAGGATGTTGTTCAAGAAAATTAATTTTCAGCTTGCTCCCGGTCGCTCCGCCAGAATAAATTCATGCACCGATGATGATATTTTCCAACTACCATGATATCGTTATTGAGAACTGTTTGTCCCCAACATTTCCACGGTATGCGCGTCCCGTACGACTGACAGACGCATCGACTCATCCCCAGCGAGTTGCTATCCCACAGGGACAGCACAGGACAATCTCAGCCTGGTCTACAGCCTAACCCGGACTCCAGTAATGCCGGATGATAACGAAGCTTTGTGCGCCGCGTTACACGCGTAGTTTTGAGCATTCAACCTCGGAAATTCGATCGAGTCCGGTGACCCTTCATCTTCGCCCCTTTACGGCAGCCTTGTTGCGCCCCGAAACTCGATTTACATCGAAGGCCCGTGGTTGCGCGCGGCCGTGAATCGTCCTCCGTGAGATTGTTGCAAACTGCATGCATCGTAAATGCACATCCTGATTGTGTGCGGCGAGGTGTCCACCACCGGCAGAGTCCCTTTGTTGAAACGCGTTTGATTGGCCACCGAGATTGAACTCGAATTGAGTCCGGGATTTGTCGGCCGACTGAGAGACAATTACCGCGCGCGCGCGCGAGCGAGCGAGCGAGCGCGAGAACGCGCGCCCTCGCTTTTGAGGGATCAAAGTGGCCGCCGACCAGCACGACGCGACGTCCACGCGGTTTGCTTAGCAATTTCCGCGACACGCTCCCGATATCCTCCGACATAGACGAAAAATCCGTATCGGGCCAAATACACGCCTCTTTCTAGCCCATTCGAATCGTAATGAGGGCAGTTTTTTGCAGTACGATGGACTCCCTTTGATGAATTAGTCCGTCGTTGCACGTGCCACCGAAAATTCATTAATTAACACTTTCCGAACGAGGATTTTTGAAGGTCACGAATTAATTAGCACACCTAATATAATTACTAGACTGCGGATCTTTATGCAAAATAAAATATACTTGCATTAATTGCTGAACACAGGAGCCAAATAAAGATTGTATTCTCCTTTTAATTATCCTATTAAGCTGAAACTAATATATCGATGTCCTTAAATATTTTTAACAAACCCACTGCTCTAAATTGCACATACCCATTTGTCTCATAAATGTATACAATCCGCAGTCTAATAATCATTGAGAATTAGTTCGATTTCTTAATTGAAGAGGATACACGCGTCCCTGAATTTACAATAACACCCACCGCTAATTGTGTTTAACGAGAGTGAGCCGAGTTCCCCGAAATTAATGGCGGCGTCTAATTTCCATCGGAACGAAAATGGGACACTGCACACTGTAGACGTCCTGGATTCGATTTGAAGGAACTGTCAACGGTACGGAATGATGTTCGCGATGAAATAAATATTTTCTCGTTGGAATAATTGGTACAGTGGTACCGGTGCCTGGGCGTATCAACGGGAAAGTGGGTCGTTAATTTTTCCGTCCGACGAACGAGAAGGACGGCGAACTTCTAACAATGAATTTAAACTCGAATTCGCGCTCGTTACCTCTGTTCTGAAAAGCATCGCTAATCGAAGACAAATCGATTTTGTCTTTTAATTTTGTTCTCCCTGCCGAAATCAATTCGAATTCAATTTCGTTTCTCGTGCCGGTTAACGACTTGCCACGCCATCTCCGTGCAACGCTCGTTGTTTTTACCGATAATTGTAACGAACGTGTGTCTGTTCGATGGCCGGCCATCGCCGTTACAGCTCGACAATTTTTGCATCATTTCCGGCACAATGGTCGCGAAACTTTCTGACACCCGCCGCCTATTACGAATCGCGTTTCCACCTGTAATTACTAAACTAATGAGCGCCGCGAATTTGTTGTCGTTTTTACTTCGCGTTACACGACTCGCGTGTAATTCTATATTTTCAACGAATCCGTGAAGCTTCCGTCCCTGACTCACAATTCAACACGTTTTTACAATTTTTCATTCAAATTACTACGTTCTTTTATTAAATATAATTAAACCATATTTTTCATGAAACACGACGAAAATTTGGGACGCGGTTTGCATTCATTATAATTCACTTTAACAAACCAACCATCGTGAACCGAGTTCGATGTCAAGCCTGTTTTGAATACCAGCACATGCTCTCATAAACGAATAAATGAACAATAAAGCAACACATAACCAGTTCCTTTTTTACGTCTCAAGCCTCAAGGATATTAGCACTTAATGCGGATCATTGAAATATTTATTTTTCTCTGCACGATCTCATTTCTTCGTATCGACTTTTTCTAGCTTAGTTATTAACCCTTTGCACTCGGTTGTCCCCTTTGAAGCATCTCTAAAAATTGCCGTAACGTTATTGAAACTATTGTTTACATTATTAAATATATCAGTATCTAATCAATTACTCACAAAATTAATCGAAACATTTAGGCATTGTTCGAGGTATTATACCAATTTTATATCCACAAAATTTTTTAAATCTTAGCAGATGGAAATATTCTAGATCGGAAGAGATCTTAAATTTCCAGTTAAAATAGCTCCGAGATCAAAGGGTTAATTAAAAATATGAGTAATACCAGCACGATTCCAAATGTTTCGCAGTTCGCGGGCGAAATGAACCGGGGGCGCAAAGTCGATTTCACAAAAATGCTGTCGGTAGAGTCTTGAGTCCACGGAATTACAGAAAAAAACATTTACGGACGGAATTTCTTTGGCCAAATTTAATTAAAACGCGACGCGATAGGGCTAGCGGAAAAAAGAACTGACCCCGTACGCAATGTTTCGAGAGAATTAAACGGTATCGTTTCCCGATTCGCGATGCACCGGCGCGGCGCATGTATTCCGGGGTCCATGCCTGGTGCACGACAGAACCGAGATCTTTATTGCGTTTCGAAGTACCAGGACGGGCAAACAAAGCGGTAATCTGTCGTGCAGGTTGTTCCGCCGACGCGGCACGAAATTGCATTCCGTAGTAAACGGGCGAAAATGGTGAAGGCTGTGCTGCGCGCCGGCCGAGTCTCGTGTTCCCGTGTACACTGTAAACATTCGTGTCCGGCTACACAACCATCCTACAAGTGGGATGGAAAGAGAAAGTCCCATGGCGGCAGTGCGCTAATATTTTTTAATATCTCCAGACTGGAAAAGAGGCGCTCCAAGCCACCCGCGGTAATTTCGCGACACAAGTGGCGAACTTTAATGCCTGTTAATGGAGGCTGGATGTTTTTGTTTCGAGCCTGCTAGTTCTGTTACAGTCTACCTTCTTATAACACGATATTCTCGAAACACGGTGCAAAAATTCCAACAATTATCAATTTCTCCAACACCTTCCCGAACCCCTTGACCATGTGGGCACACCGGTGGAACAACCGATCCACATGTCATTTCGCATTCATCAGATCAAATATTCAGATGTAGAGCGGAGTTTCTAATTGGCGCAAATTGGCGCAGAAAATGAGTATTCGAACGGGCAGAAATGTCTATAGTTGCCACCGTCTCCGTTGGCCACCGTTGACCTACCATAAATACTACTAGGGTTATGACGCGATATTCTTATGACAGGGTTTCCAAGTAGCACGATTTATCAATCTTTTATTACATTGAGAATAAATAGGAAAGTAGAAAGGGGGTTGGAAAACCAATTCTACCAAATCAGCTAGTCATGAGTAAAAGCCCCTTTTGCCTGAATTGAACAGAGAAGCGAGCTACTCTCAATCTTGCGAATTTATCATCGATAACTGTAAGAATCTAGTGAGGGTCCTGTAAAGGGTCTTAAGCAGGCAGGCGAAGTTTCGTTGCTCTCGCTTTCGACACTTTCGGAGCCGAAGTGCTGCCCCACAGGGCAATCTATGTCTATGTCTGTCTTAAAAGGTACACAAAGCCCTTCAAAGAAGCTTAAGATTCCCTCACAGGGGACACGACTACCCGAAATGGGTCGAAGGGTGGTATATGGTTGTCAGAAGAGGTTGAAAGGAAAGGGGAGCGTCCAATGACGACTTAGGGGGTAAATGGCTCCGAGTTTAATGGATCTTCGGGCTCCTGAAGAATCCGCAGAACCTTCTCCCTGGTAAAATCTCTCGAAAATTATATCGGTGTACTCGTACTTCTGCTAATTATACTAACTCGCGCTCGATAGTTCTAGTTTGATTACGATATTTTATGTTATGTCTGTCTTTTGAGATAATAGCAAACGCGTCGATCGATTTTATAGTAACAAGCGATCGCACATAAATTATCAGCTACTGACCAATTCGCCAGTAATCTGCCGCGCGTAGTTTGTTATTTTACGAAACTAAAATAACGATCTGCGAAATTTACAATGCTATATTCGCGCGATAACATTTCACTGTTATAATCATCCCGAGAACCGATTGGAAAATGTCGCCGACTATACGTGTTTTTTCATAATCTGTATACCGTGTAAGCGGCATGTTTTATCGCGTAAAAAGCCGTAAAATATTTTTATCTACAGCGGAACGGCTTCTGTACACCGGGCGTGGCAATTTGAAGCGCGAAATTGAGTGTAAACTTATTACGTGAAATATGCATTTTAATTTTCGAGATAGCATCGGGGATCGTTTGCTAAAACTTTTCGTACGTTTTAACCGGGACTATCGATTCGCTGGTCCGGATGGTCGGCACAGTGAAAATTCCTTTAAAACGAGATTACCCGAATATCGAAGCCGATTTCCGATGCGTTTGATAGAATTTCAATTGTTCTGGACCGGGCCTCTGCGGCTTGTCGTCGCGAACGTCGACACCTATAATTTATTATCGGGGGACATTAACGAGCGACCCGGTGAAGTCTCGCCGATTGGATTAAGCGTCCAAACGACGGTCTGGCTCTGCATTTTACTTTCGACATTAACGATAAAAGAAAGCTTTACGATCCAGGGCTCGGCCCGGTCGAACATCGTTCTCGAACAGTAATTAAGATAGAATCTTTCGGCGAGTGATCGGTGGATTTGTCGTTAATCGACCGAGAGCCGACCAGTCCCGGGGTTCTAAGCCCCCGCGACATTAAAATTCACCGCATCGAGAGTTTGCCGCATCTTCTGTAAGCGATTAAGACGCGACGGTATTTAAATTGGAATTATTTAAATCGTGGACAAACGCCCCCGGGTGGATTTGAATGGGAGAAACGAAACACTTTTACGCGTCGATACCGACGTTGAAATTGCAAATGCCCCTCCTCCGGTGGGAACGTGCCATCCGAAAATATTAATTTTTCTACTGAATACACTTCGGTCTCTCGTCGTGAATAAATTATCACCGGCAGATATTTTTCCAGTCCGTTCGCGGGATTCTGCTGGTAATCTCCAAATGAAATCAACAAAGAACCGAAAGAAGTCGGCAATGCCGAGGACAGAATATCGAACTGCGTGCTTCCTTCCACCGCCATTTTCCATTGTTCCCGCAGGTCCTCCTTCCTCTCTATTTTTCTTACACGCCGATGGCGTTGACGGCAATAGATTTTCCGTTGTTTAGGAAACGATGGTACATTTCTCACGGATCGCTTCGTCGGGTATCAAGAACAATACCGAATACTTGGTATTTTTTCCTTCGTCGTATTGTTGGCCGATTTCAATATGGAGCGCAATAAATTGCGGCGTTCGCAGAACCGCATAAAAATGTAGAGAACGTACGCGTTGAAATGCATTTCTCTGCGTTTGAATTGTTTATTTTTCTCGTCGGTTTGCATCGATCATTGCGTCTCCTTTTTCAGTTGTATTTGTTACACAACATTTCTTTTAACGAGGTTTATACAACGAGATTTTGACAATGAGAATTCAACTTTTGATGAGATGGAATTACACAGAATACGCTTGACTGTTGTAAGCTTGAAAAATATGTACGCAGAGCAATTACTTTAAGTTGCAGAGGTAACAACGACAAAAGAGATATACAGTAACTTCCAGAGGTAGAACATTTTGTACAGGTCCCCAAGTTGTAAAGGCAGCATTTTTTATTTTTACAAATAATTAATTTCCCGCTTCAGTAAAAAATACTACTGCAAAGATTTTTTTCCGCTGGTTGAAATAAATCAGCTTTGTGTCTAACCGTATCAACTTATCGTTAGCTAGATGCCAGTATATCTCGTAATTCACGGAGTGCAGGTGAAAAGGCTCAAAGGGATAGCGCGGAGGTTGTTGCATCCTGTAACACGTGGACGAGGGGTTCGTGGGACGGGCAGAAACAAAGGGCTGGACTCTATCACAAAGAATAAAATAACGAAGATGTCCGGGGATTCGGTACACGCGGAGGGAATTAACGAGCGTGACGAGAGCTGCACGGCTTGTACGTGCCGCCTAGAAAAGTTCGACGTCCTTGTAACGAGAGTTTTACGTTCCGTTTCATAACCACACTTCTCCATAATCGTAAAGAAAGCCTGGGCATCGGGCAGATCTAAGGGCTTGCTCGACTGATACCAAGTGACGAGCTAACGATGACGTTGGATCTGCGTTTTATTGAGTCTGGAACGCGAGCCACCCCCTCGATGTTTCGCTGACCGTGTCTCTGCGGTCATAAATTCGCCTTTGCGGGAAGAAGCTCGTAAATTTCTGTTTTCCAAGCGAAATACGCTATCAGCAGTTCGTTCGACGATTATGCTTCGCCGTCTCCTCCGTTCCCTTGTAATTACCATTAAAATTCACCTCACCAGTCACTTAGCCGTTTATAGATTGTTTAATACAACAGCGGGATTTACGATTTATCCGTTCGACGGGAAAGATTGCTGCTGCGCGAATATCGATTCCACCGACGAGAACAATGCCCGACAAGCCGAACGTATTTTGACCGGTCCCTGAAATTACCAACCGATTTATTGGACCATTTCTATCGGTTCGAAAATGTCATAGGATCGCGCTAACCACCGTGCCATGTTATAATTTTTATTGAATAATTTTCACCGTTCAGCATTTATCACGTGTATGACTTTGACTGTCGGTGGTCGCGCGCTTTCAATAAATCGAGTTTGTTCCTTTTGAAGGTTGATGAAATGTTGAGCGGTGTGCATTATGCACAGATTTTTGAGCGGACGTTTAAATATTCTCGGATAGAATAATGACTACCTTATTGCGGGGAACGCAATCCTTTGTAATTTGTGGAACTTGCCAACGAGGAAATAGAGTACATTGTAATTTCATTGAAACGCCGTTCTGATCGAGTTTGCAGGAAATTTTTAGCTTGAAGTATTTTAAGCTAGATTTCATATAGCTGCAAACCCAGCTATATATCACAAAGTTATGTGGAATGCTCGTTAAAATAATGGGATTTTTAATGTACCGGAAACATTGGGCTGAAAACTTATAATTCTCAATTAATGTACAAATAATAATTTTCGTTATAATTCCACTTCTACTTTTTGTTCTTGAAGTTTGAAAATCTTTTTAGTTTTTCCTGTGTGTTTGACCTCTTAAACCATGCTGCTTTTCTAATATTATATTTACGAAGGTTCGTACTTGAAACTTGCAAAGATAAAACCTACAAAACCTGTAGACAAGCTGACTATATATTCTTATTTCTTAAAATCATAACATAAAGAAGAGATTGCCTCAAGTTTGTAGAGAACAGATTACTTTTTACTTGGAGATTCTTTTGCGCTTCTTAATACAGGGAGGCTTTTTATAATTGATCATTGATTCTACATAAATACCCTGATAACCCGGAAAAATAAAATATCTGTATACGAGTTTTATTTATTTAAAATTTAAGTGGATATCATTTATAGCCGTCTCTTCGTCTAGTAGCAACCCTCATGCGAAACACAGCGTTGTAGTTAATTATAACATTCGCGGACAGAGGGCACCCCTTTTGATTTTAGACTGCCCTATATTCTGAACTCTCTCCATTAGACTATTAACTCTAAACAATGATGATTCGGAAAGAGACGCTTTCACGAAGAGCGGTTGACCAGAAAAGTAGGATTATCCCGTAGCCGTAGGTGAAACCAAACGGTTGGACCACGCGAGTTTGGTTTACAAACAGAAGGGGTGCTCGGAAACAATGTCCATCGTTACCCATTTCCCTTTAATCGAAAGGCTGTCGGGGGAACATACACGCGCGACCCGCTCCTATTGCAGCAAGGGGGTAGTCCATTCGAAATCATTCTCCGTATATCACGATCCCCGATGAATAGATCTGCTGCCGTTGTCCTTTTATCCGCGCGTTCTTTCCATTTGTCCGCCTCGTATAACTGTGGGCCGCCGCGTTGCGCCGCATGCGTTTGCATAGCGTTGCGTTGCATTTCACATGGCGTATCGTAAACCTCCCTGAGATGGATCTTTCGAACAATGTTCCCCGGCGCTCGCAAATCGAAAATGAAAAAAACAGGAGGACTCGGGCAAGAAAAAGGATAAAAACCGGCCTGCGTAAAAACGGGGCCAGTAAAAGCGCGGGAACGCGTGCCGATAAAATTATATGGGTGGTCCGGGTAACGAAGTGAAAGGAATAACGTTATTTTGTTTACGGCAGCGGTTTCTGGCTTCCTTTTTTTTCAGCCTTCGATCGGCGCTTCAGGCAGATATCGAGTCTTCCGTTTTACACCAGTATTTTTACATTGGGCTCACGGAAATAGCCGGGCAATTAATACAAAGCACGATAAAAAAAAATTGATCCTCCGACAACGAATCGCCGCGCCGTGCTCCGCTGGAAAAACATTTCACCAGTCTGACGCTTTATTCGCGAACGTTCTTCTGACTTTTTCCGGCCGCCGCAATTTATATTAACGGAACACGTCCGTTGAAAGGCTCGGCGAATTCATCGCGACGAGCTCGAAAACGGCGATAGCCCATTTTCGTCGAGTCAGCGATGGATTATTTCGACCGCCGATCGGAAACGGACATAATTCATTCGGCGAGGGCATAATTCCGTCCCGACGGCACGCGGTCGTTTGTCCATTGGCTTTTTTAACCGATCGATTTGGGACGCCTCGAACACCGCCGCGAATATGGAATGTTTCTGTAGATTATACTCGATTTAACACTTTACCTACCGGAAGCCTATTAATAGGTTTCTCAATAATTGTGCTGTATCAAAACAAAGCATAGAAATTTTCTTTTACATTGCAATCTTAGATGAAATAATTAGATGACGTTATTGAGGATGACTTGTTAGTTCACAATGAAAATTGCTGTTACTATTGAAAGTTCCATTACAAAGTTTTTAGCCATGTACCAGATTTTTCAAAATTATGCAATAATCACCGGTCGGTAATGTGTTAACACTAGAACTATCGAGTACTAAACCTAATATTTGGACTCTTTTTAAAAGCCAATGACCTCTTTTTAAATTGTACCAATTTACTTGAATTTTTTGAGATAGCACTTGCTACTGTTCCAACTTTTTTACCTGTGCCTATATTGAACATTTAAAAAATACATTTCGTAGTCATTGCAAAGAATGTACAAACTTTAGCAGGAGTCGCTGTATAAAGCCAGAACAATAGAACGTTCGTTTGTCACTTACGGGTTAAATTTCGGGAAAAATTGTGATCAATTTAGCTGCAGAACAAAACAACAATATCAAAACAGTATCATGCCGAACGGCGCGTGCTCCATCTGGAATATTATGTAAATGTGTAAGAATTTAATCCGCAGCTCGGTCTACTCAATTTCTAACATAGCTAATTCTCGCGAGCAATTCGGAGAAGTAAGCTGGCGACACAATAACCTCGAAGACGTTACAGCTCCCTGTGGCACATCGGGCTCATGTCGTAGCATAAATTTCACCGCGGCATTAAATACCAAGCTCGAAGCCCGGGGACAAAGTTGTCGACTTGATCTGGGACCGTGTCATCCCTCGGATGCGCCCTACACCCAGTCGTAACAAATAAGGAGTTCCTGTAGGAGGATCTCATGGCATCCCGGAATTCTGCCTTATCTCGTAAAGCCAGACTTACATGGAATCCCATGGAAGACCGAATATTCTTAAGCGGCATACCTGTTCTCGACATATTAAAACGAGCCTTCTCGTCGCTTGGAATTTTTTCCGACGCGTACAAACATCGTTGAACATTTTCAATTTCGTTCACTACGCGCAAGAAATTTAACAGATCGCTCCAAAAAGTTCGCGAAAGTTATTAATAAAATTTGCTCATTTAAATCTTTATTGAAATTTACATTATCACGTTCGAAGTACTCTTCATTAGCACCTGCACGCTTAAGCGTCGTTCCTATTCGGCAAAACAGTCCTGCAACTCTTAAGATGAAACTGTTTATAACATCTTTGCCACATGCCAATCGTGAAAAAGGATGAAAAATATAAATTTACTGTAAATGGTTACGTAATGGAATAGTCTTTATTAATGAAATCACTCAAAGGGTTGCTTGCAACCCCCACCTTTAAAAAAATTTGTTTTATTCCCTTCATTTAGCTCTATTATACAAATTAATTTATCTTTGTACTAGAATGTATTGCAATATACTAGAATATCTTATGGTTAGTCAGTCGTCTCTGTCTCTGTTGGTGTAACGAGTTGCAAGCCAATAGGAAACAGCATCTACAACTTGCTAACGTCTCGGTCCCCAGAATTACGCGAACTAAACAAGGGAGAGTTGTAATTACAATTATTTAGCCGGTATTGAAATCCCTACAAGTCACTCAATTCCAGGAAAGTCAATAACAGCAACGTTTCTAAACATTGTCAATAAGCTGGCGGGTTGAATAGATTTTCCCCTAGTTCGGTGAAACGTTGACCCGCGAATTTGACCGGAGTTGTAAAGCAATTAAAACAAAACTAGACCGGTAGAAGGGAACTGTTCCAGATTCGGTAGCCATTACGCGCGGTCATTATCCGGAGAACCAGAAAATTCGAGTTCGCAAAAAAATAGAGTTCTTAGCTTAAGGTGCTTGACATGCAGTCACTTCGGATGGTTCCTGAGATTAGAAGGCCGATGAAGCACAAACAAGAAACCCAAGCCGAAGCATCCGCAGGAATCCAGGAATTCACGAGATCTAGTAAATCCGGTATTACAAGGACTTTTGTGAAGTTTCCAGGCGGTCTACTCGAGGATCTTGTGTGACCCTGGTGTACATGGTTGGCCAACCATATGCCACATCTTAATTATTAACGTTTGTCCCTCGCTGTAGTTCAGCTATAGTTAAGAGGGGTTCTGGTAATGCACGGATATCGAAGGACTTTACGGTCATCCTACAGTTCTATTATTTAGTATAACTCCTTTCACCTGTGATAAAATTGTTGTAAAACTACTGTAAGTTAAAAAATAAGTTTATTGAATTCTTAGGGACAGTCAAGAATGAGGAGACTTTATCTAACGCTAGACACTAAAACTTTATCAATCTGCTACCCAAGGAAGACGTCGAGTTAATTCAATGAATACTTCGTTCGCTTTATTGTACCACAGTATCTAGATTTATATAAACTTTTGTCATACTTGCATTGACTGTGGTCAAATTTTGGTTGCGTTCCTTTTTAAAAAGAAAAGTGCTAAAAGACATACATAATTTTACATATTTTAAAAGAGTCCTTCCGGCAGTAGTAGAGAGAGCTCGTCGATTGTTATCGCGCCTGCCTACAAATTATGAATTATAATTTTTTTTCAGTCGGTGTAACAAAAGCTAACGAGTTTTTCGATTAGATTCGCCATTTTTATAGTAATCCTGTATCAGTCGATTTAATACTCGGTGTCTTCGGTGGCTCGTACGTCGTCAATCTAATCCCCTTAGACGCTAAATTGTGGTCTTAGAACTTAGCGGAGTGCCTCGTAAGTTTTAGCTACCTTGGGAAACGCATATCCCTTCTCATCCCTTAGTGAATATCGTCCTCTCCCCCTGTGCTTCGTGTTCTGTCCTCTAGGCATAGTCATCGTTCATTTTATTACTGATAAATCTCGTCGCCGCTCCACGGCGCGCGGAACTTCTTTCCATGGTAACCTGATTTCTCCATTATAAAAGTTTTTGCGTTAGGAATTTTTTGACCGTATCCTCTCGACCGTTTCGCTTCTCCATTTTTCCAAAAAACGACCAGAATATAGTACCAGCGAATATCGAATCTAAATTTCTTCGATTAGATACACACTCGTTGATGAAGTTCTACAAGCGTATAAACTCGAAGTTAAAAACTAAAATGGCCAGGACTGCGCAGGAGCACGAATAAAATACAGAAGGGAAGTTGTTAGAGAATAAGTGCTTTTTTTTATGCCTTCCTACGATGACGTTCCGTATCTGCTCCCTTCACGTCGGAGCTATTATACGTTCCATAAAGCAGAACGGAAGTTGTACCTCCGATAATGAAAAATGAAGTTCGCCATTCGGCCGTGTTTTATAGCTTCCGAAGAGTGTGGAATTCTTATAGATTCGCATTCTTACGATTTTTTCGATTCTTCGAGAATTCGCGTTTCGGCGAGACCAATAAAATTCGGCGCGTCCTCGCCGCGCAGGCGGATCAAGCACAATGTAAACAAGATCTTTGCAATTAAAGTAAAGCACTCCGTGGACAAAGTTGATCTGAAACGAGAAAAGTTTCGAGTGTTGTTGGTTCAGGTATCATCCCCGTGGCTGTCGAAAGTTACGAACATACCAATTTGCTCGAGTAGAAACTTCGCAATTAAGTTCGGTCCGGAAAGGACCGCCTTTGTGAGCCCGATAGCGCAATAACAAAAAAATAGGTACGCACAGTTCGTCATGAAAATATTGAGACACAAATATATAAAAAATATAAAAGAAAATAATATAATTTTGGATTCTAAGCTATGTATTTTGAATGGATATGCAATTATGAAAAAAAACTGAATTGAATTATGTTAGAGTACAGTATAGTCGGTATAATCAAAGTTTATATTGTGTTCCAATATTTTCGTGACCGACTGTATATCAGACGTGAAATCCTCGACAACATCGACGCAAATATATCTGATCATCTTGCCGTTTGTTTTTCGAAACGTAACCGTCGGTTTTACAAATCGTCTGAGGCTGCGGTTATGAAAACATAGACGAAACGTAGCAAAACAGAAAACCGATGTTTCATTAGACGTTCCTGTCCGCAACTTCTGCAAACAATAATACCGCGGCCGCCGGTTCCATTTTCTACCTCGACTGCAGCCAGCAGTTTAGCCTTTTACTCGACTTTTACGCGGTGTTTAACTTCATTAGACGATTAAATCTCCCGTTGTCAACCCACACAACTCCCGTCATACTCTTTCTTTCCGTCTTTCAGCCTTTCAATTAGATATATATATATCGTTTTATTACGACCGAAACTTTAAGAAAAATAAAGGAACCTGAAACACCGTGTTACCGGAAGGTAAAATCACAAGGCAACGAAGATACTCTGTTTATTTACGCATAGTGGATCCAAGTTTGTACACACCGTAGAAGTACACAAGTAGAAGAAAATGTAAAAAGTGGAGAAAGTAAAAAGTATGTTTCGTTGCTGAACAAATCTTATTAAAGTTTGTTCACTTTCCTGTCATTTTGCTTCGCGAAATCTGTAGTGCATAAATAATTATTTATAAATTACTTCAACCCTTCAAGACCAAAGACTTTTAAAAATATTATGACAGACAAATGATAATAAACTAAATGGAAGTTCAGTTCATAATATTGTATGAGCGCATTATTCTTTGTCTCAGGTTTTTAGTTTACTATTCGTTATGAAAAATGCGGTTTGAATTTATGTTTATCTTCAAACACGTTATGTTTGTTTTATATGGAAACAGATAAAGGAGTGTATCGAATTATGATAAATGGGGAATAAATGTGTTTCGCAATGAACGTATAGAAACAATCATTACGTGCGTCGTTATCAGAGGGATCTATTCTGTACGACGTCTCCCGAAGGTACGAGCAAGTTTATACGACGTCTGTTTTTCTTCGGCGACGTGAAATTGATATCGGTATTATCCAACTGCGCCATCGAATTTGCCCGAGGCACTGCTTCCGCCTTGTAATGGGATTTTGATAGTAACTGGTCGAGAGGTATCAACCCTCATCATGGGAATAATTTCCTCGGAGTATCTGTATCGCGTTTCGGTATACCTTGCACGTTAGAACGCGCTACGTTATCGTCAGCATCCGCATTATGTACTCTACCACCTACCTTATCATCGTTTCCGCCCTTAGTGTTAAGACGTACTAAGGGAAATTAATTTTTCCTAAATTCAATCTTCAATTAGCCGTGTTTTATGATTGCTCGCCTGGAATCCCACGGGACCACTACATATTTAATTTTTTGATTAAATAGAACAGTTCTGTATATTAAAAATAAATATTTGGAATGTATACAAGTACTTACAAATACGTTGTACCTAATCCAGACCACCACGTTTCTAATTGTTTCATTAAATAAAACTCTATTCATTCGAAATAAATATTATACAGCGGAAAGAAAAATTCACAAAGATATGATACATAACACAGATCATCACGTTTTTAATTGTTTCATTAAATAAAACTTGGTTCGTTACAAATAAATTTTACTCACCGGAAAGAAGCTTCACAAAGACACTGTTAACAGCACCACATTCTCCTCGAGTATTGTTCCTGCCATACAATATTCCAGGGGCAGTACATACCAGCAAGTGGAGATTGTTATCCCAATGAAGCATTACTTTCTCGCGTTACCGTATCTTCTTCCCCGCAAATGATGACCTTAATGTTTCGACAAGAATTTCTTCAATATACTCGGCAACGCAAGAAACCCGTACACATTCGAATGCTTGCACGTAACGAATGCTACGTTGGATCAACTTGCAGCTCGCGGGTGCAAAGCACAATGTGCTCCATGACGCCTATATTGCCACCATAAATCTAGCAAGGCGGTTGAACATTAACCAAGCGACGCCGCCTATACTTCCGACATCGGTCTACCTCCGTGTTCGATAAAATACATAGCAGCCTATACAGCTCGTGTTATTATTTACACCGATTTAATGAACCGTAACAGAGTTACGACCTTTCGCGCGAATTCGTCCGTTTGTCTGAAAAAGAGGCGGCGCCCTCTACCACGAAACAATTCCCGCAACAATGCCCCATAAAACAGTTTACAACTTCTCAGTAATCTTTTCCGTTAACGATCGATCCTCCTCCTTCCGTGTCGCATCAATATTTGCACTACAGTAGGACCTCGAGTAACCGGCTTGATCGGGAAACAAACAGCCCGGATAATCAAGACCCGAGGAAAATAATTAAAATTGAAGATTTATAGGAGGAAGGTACAAATTTCTGGTTACGCAAAGAAAAGAGCAACCAAAATGCATATTTTGTGAACATGATTTCGAACCTATTTAATATTTCTAAACAATTTTTGTTTTGAAATGAAGAGCATTCTTTTACCTTGAAAATGCATTTGTTGCATTAGCAGAAAGTTGTCGAAGTTATTTCCCTTTTACGTGTGCTACCTTTTGAGTTCTAAATAGTTCCGCATTTTTTCAAACTGGAATATTTTCAGTGCACTTTTCATTGTATGATGCTGCAAGAATCATTTTCACCTACAAATTTCAATACGAACAATTTTTTGAAAAATGTGTATTCAATAACAAATCAAGGTAGCCTTTAATTTTTAAATGTCCTTAGACTTCCAAACAGTGCTAAAATCTTAATGATTTACTAGACCGGCCGCCTGGACCACTGTACGGAAGTTCGAAATAGTTGGTAAGATGAAAAAAACATTTATCCGTTCGCATCGATTGGTCTCAAATACTATTGACATACTATTTCGATTGGGAAAGCTGCGGTGGTATTATCTGGAACTGTATGTTTCTCTATTACTTCCAATATCGAAGGTTACGCTAAGTCATTTACGACAGATGAATCTATATATGAAATCAACAGACGGTTCGATCCTCGACGATTTATGAGATAAAACGATACCGACGGTTGTGTTTGATAGAAATTTATTCGTCGCCACCGTCACGGGCCATTTCTCTTAGTTTTTCAGGAGCGCAATCACGCGAATTGTCATAGACCAAATTTCCTGTTATAAATCTCGGCGATTCATGGGCAGGATGGAAGAGTGGAAAATTGGATGACGATGTGGTCAGTTCACAGGTGGATTCCGCCCCTCCCTCTTCCCGGTCCTAACAGCAAATAAAACGCGTTTCAGAACATTTGGCACAAGCATCGCCATAAAAATTTGTTGCGAAGCATCTGTTTCCCAAGCGGAAGTGTCGTCGGGCATTATTGTTTTAAACGCAACCGGTAAAAGAGCATGCTTTTCCTTTCGGATCGGAAGGAGCGAACGTAAACTAGCGACAGGGACAGAGAGATAGATGGCGATTACAAATTCATTCCGGTAGATGTAACGAACAAGAACTCTGTTTCAAGTGAGAAGTCGGGGGTCTAGTTACCCGGATGAATTTTTGAACGCACACTTTCCTCTCGCACTTTGTCTGACGTTAACGCTTTAGTATACTTATATTCTGTTCTCCTTGTTGCAGAGTCACGACAGCTGGCAAGGACACGACGGCGACCAGGTGAGCATTCACAGCTTACGTTTGCCGACACTGCTTTGCTTTCGCTCTAAGCATGTCGCTTTGTTCTTTCATCTTTTCCTGACGTTATGCGCTTTAATTATAGCACCGCGTCTCGCCGCGGGTGCAATTCTCGGATTGTCCTTCTACGATCTCGACCTTGATGAACCACCCTGTTTGCATTGCCCTCTTGGCACGTCACTTCAAACTGCTTCACTGTTGAATTTGTTCCCTCTTGTTATTAGATGATGCCGATGGATTGTCGACTGATCTTTTATAATGACCGTGTATCTTCCCTGGATTATTCACTATTTTTTTTACAAAATTTTTCGGCCTCAAGTTTTCACATATGTATATCAATATATTACTTGGGTAAACTTGTCTTAACGTTAATTCCTCTCGGATTTTGAAATATGTTGTAAAAGTCATTCTTCTAAACAACTGTTTCCTTTGGAAGTACATGGCGGTCTCTTTTAATTTCCGAGATATTCACAAACAACTGTCAGAGACCCACTTATTGCGAATTCAGCCTACTTTGAACAACCGAATTTGTTCTTCACTGCCGCCATATACTTCCGAAGGAAAAAGTTGTTTAGAATGATAATCTTGACAATATATATTTAAAACTCGTTGAAATTGGCGAGGAGGTAACGCTTCGAAAAAATGAACAGTTTTATTAAAAGAACAGTGGACTACGGCGTTGGTGTGTTGGAGATTGGAAGTGTCTGTGATTTGAAATGCATGCATTTATACTAACATGGAGCATCAATTAAATTATCAGAGCGATATCTCGCCGATTGGTTCACCGGCAGACAGCGTGTTTTGTAATTTGAAGAGCAGTGAGGATATTTGGCAGGGCTGAGAATGCGAGAATGCGAGAACGCGAGAATGCATTTTCGACGGTGGAAATCATTCGCAGTATATCACGCGGCGTTCTCGGTGGTATTGGCACGGGTTAGCTAGGGACGATCAAACGGCAGGAACGCGGGCTACGGTGGTGACGAAAGAGTGTGCGGGGGAGCAAAAGCAATTTGCACGACAGTGATGCATGCGACTCGAGTTCTTACCATCTGGTTACGCGGTTGCAACGCGCACGGTACCTCATCGTTATTAAGGGCGTTGTGGTTTAATGATGCGATCGCTCGAACGACCAGCGCATCAAGGTTCCACCGTTTCTCGTTAAGTACTAGCGATTAGTCGGCGCTGCACTAGCGCCTGTGAAAATATTTACCAGATCGCGGAATCTCCCCTTGTAATGCTCCTTACGCATTAATCGATGCGAACTCCGATGCTCCCGGTGTTCACCGACGCACTCATTATGCGTGCGTATTTTCGTTTCATACGCCGCCGATGGAACGACCGTATCGGCAATGAACAGGCTCGTCGTAAACCGTACTCTGAGATCTTGCGATGTTTATTTGACAGCTTCCATAACACTTTAGTTTGCTGGAAGGATGGTTATAATCTTCTCAATCTTTGCACGGTGTATTAACAATTCGACGAGGACGTCTCTAAGTACATCGTACTGACTCTAGTCTTTCAAAATTTAATACGCGAGGATTGCTGAATAAGATACACATTTTGCCATTATTACTTTTTACAATTTGGAGATAACTGTGCCAAATGTGATAAAGCCTCATTAGAGTTCAGGGACTTCGCCAAGTCCCTTAAGGTTTAAAAGAGATTGATTAATAACATACAGTGTAATAACAACATAGTAAGATTTTCTTCTATATTTTTAGTTTTGACTTTAATCATTTCTTCTCGGTAGATATATCTTTAATAAATATGAAATTCATTTTTCAATGAAAATGAGTAGGTCAAATACAAAACATACAATTCGATTTCATTAAGTAATTTAACACCATTATTTGCCATTCGAGTGAGTGCAATCGTTCTACACTTAGAAAGGGAATCGTGGAAATGGGAATCGGTGCGATCTTTGAGTCATTGCGAATAATAAGTTGCGAATCGCATAATTTGTTTCCGGGGATCGGCCGTTTAACGGGGGCTGTAAAAAAAAATCCCGGGAACAGGCGAAAATACAGAAACATTTCCGCGAGGGGGAACATTGCTTGGCAATTCAGGGCGCTTGTGGAACGCTTTTTACGAGGAAAGAAAGACGGCGGAGGCACTTAACAATGAAGGCTGGTTGAATGAGATTTAGTGTACCGTCTAATCGGGTTTACTCTCGCCTTAGGGCTCTGTCCCACGCTGATACGCCAATACAGGCTCAGACTACAGGAGTGGAAGAGGGGCTGGATAAAGAGTAAGAGGAAGGAAACCGTGGAAAACTGCGGGACCAAGTGGTTAGGGGACGCGCGCCGTGAATTTAAAAAGATTCGTTAAACCTTGATACCGCTGTAGACTCCCTATCCGTGGAACTCTTTGTTAAGAAGTTCGACTTCCTCCTCCAATGTTCGTAATGTCCCGCCGAGATTTATCTCGGCTAAGGAGATTTGCGGACCGTGTCGGTCCTTTGCGAGGACCGGCTACTAATCGGCTTGAATGCTCGATCACGACGATTCGATTGCCATTGTTGCTGTTAACGATCGCCGGATGAACGCCACGGAGGAATATTTCCTCCATGATTTTATAAAACGGGGAATCCAAAGGATCATCCAATCAAGACTTCTTCCCCGCTCCACGCGAAGACATCCTCCCTCGAATTTCAATATTGGAAATCTTCATATCGTTCGCGAGCATCTCGAGAAATCGAGTTTCGGTCAATGACTCTTACCGTAGTCACTCGAACGTACTATACCCCGGCCCTCAATAGCGTCTTCCCTGGAGAGGATATGTTTCATCTTCCATCTTCTTGTTTGGAATATCCACAATGCGTCACCCACTACGCCGTCCTCCCGCCGCTTTTTGT
Source organism: Lasioglossum morio (assembly GCA_916610235.2). Lineage (NCBI taxonomy): Eukaryota > Metazoa > Arthropoda > Insecta > Hymenoptera > Halictidae > Lasioglossum > Lasioglossum morio. The sequence continues at coordinate 8,225,322 of OU744328.1, read as the reverse complement.
TCCCTTTGTAACGATACGAAGCAGATCACTCTACCGCCGGCTTTGTTCACGGCCAACAATTTCGCGCCGGGACTCTTTTCGTCCCGTGAAAACTCTCTTCAACCGAATCCTTCAAGCTTTCGTTTTATTTCGCGTGCTCGCGGAAAGATACGCCATCTGGACGAAAAACTGATTTTGGTAAATGCATGGTCTTTGACGTTCGCGAATATTTCCCGGCGGACACGAGCCCATGTGCATTCGGAAAAGATACAGGCTGAGACCAGGGTAACTCATCGAGTGCCAGATCAATGCCCATAAAACATCATAAAATCAAAACAACCTGTTTAATAACACAAGAATAGGAAAGAACAAAGTTTATCATAACTACAAATTGTCTGCATTAATTTCAAGATATTTAAGTGATTTTACTGTTTCGTGTTTGGTTCTTTCATATTACATTAATATTTTTAAAAAATCCAAAAATATTGATTTTCTGACAGTTCTAAGCCGGAGTATGTATTCTGTAGAGTTAATACAAAATTCACCAAAATTTGTCGCGTCATCTAGACAATATTGAATAAAAATAAAAATATAGTCACGGAGAAGTTTGTTGGAAATACCGGAATTTGATATGCATCAAACTAATAATTCGCTTGTCCAACGGGTAGAGGATCTCGGCGAAAGCGCGGTGTCGGTAGAATACCGTCGGCGTGCGAAATCTCGCCGCGATTTGCGGACGTGAGCTCCCACGAGAATTGTCGGGCGAGCGTGCAGATCGGATTGCTGCGGCGAGATTCGTCGAATTCGGATAGAATCGCCTTCGCCGAAGATTTATGGGGTGCAACGTGGTCGAACCGGGACGCTGGTTGTCCGAGACGTCAAATGTTTCTGTAATAACGATCGCGGCGAATATAGGAAACACGAGGACAACAACGACAACGTCGACGAGGGCGGCGCGGCGGTGCTCTCTTTCAGCGTTCTCCTTTTCGCGAGGTTGGACAAGACGTCTTCTGCTCGAGGAAATCCGGGCAAACTGCACGGTGGTTCGTGTGCGTGTTGCTCGTACGCAGAGAGCAGGGTTTTGTGTGCTAATGCTAATTAAGTTTAATAAAAAGCTGCATCTCCCTTCGCGTTATTCCGTCTCGCTTCCATGGGAGGGGTGGGGGGCAGGGACTTCTCTTTCAAGTTTTCTGCTCCTCGTCTTCGTATGAAAATATTTTTGAAGAATCGCGGCCCGCGGACGATGGTGCTTGGGAACATCAGAAGAGGCTCTCGCTGGCGCTATGTACCACAAGGCGGAGCGAATTAGCCACCAAACAGTCTCAGCAAGCGAAACGTTTGCCCAACGATCACCGGGACGTTTGTTCACCGGCGTAATAAGGTTTGCGGTGCGCCAGGCGCCGAGGCACTTCTCATTGTCTCCGTGTACTTTTCGAATCCGCCTCTGCCCGGCCTCGATACCCCCCCTCCCCCCATTGTTCTCTCTTTCACGTTTGTTTCGACAGTTAAATACGTTTAATTTTCATGGCGTCGTATCTGCCCGAGGAAACTGTACTCTAGGCTTTTCACGGTTCGCTTGTAATTACGGCTTTATTGCTGTTCAAAGAGGCGCTTCATCCGTTTCCAGGGTATTAAAAATCTCGAAAATCCCCTTCACGCGCAATGTTTCGCAGTAACTAACACGGGAAACAGGGCTTGGTGCCAATTACCTTAACTCACCCCCTCCCTCCCCCCCCCACTTCCACCATTGCCGGCTTTATCACAGCTTTCGTTCCCTCTCGTTCTCTGTCTGTCCCTTTTCTGGCACACGCATTCGCTCCTACACGTATACCTTTTTCTTTCTCTTTCTCGCTCTCATTCTGTTTTTCCTTTCTTGCTCGATGAGCATTCGCGACTCTCGCCGCAAATGAGCCACTCCAGTTATGAGAGATTAGCCTACGGTGTTCGGCACATAACTTCCTGTTCCTCCTCCGTTGTTGTTTTTCTTTTTGTTTGTTTTCTCTCATTACTAGGGTCGCAAGGCAGGGACTGCTGAGATTCAGCCGCGGAGAAACGAACTCTGAAAAATGCGGGAAAAGAAATGGAACAGCTCGTGACGTTCGGTCGCCGACACGCACTAATTAAGCTCCAGTATCCTCTTCGGTATTCTCTCCGGTGTTCCGTTGTGTTCGATTCAATAAACAACGATACCAATTGTTTTGCATTGCTACTGGCTGTATTTTTTTTTGTTCTCACATCCCCCGCCCTTTTCCTTCCTTCGCGGTACAACGAGCTCGCAATGACGAGTTTTTACCTGTTACGACGTTAATTAACGCGTCATGCAACCATTTTTTGTACCAGACGATCCCGTACTCGGAAAACTAGAATAAATCTTGAAAATTTTGGAGTTTCAGTACCTTCCAGACAAAATGGTAGTAAGCACCTATATATAAAAAAAGCTTTATTTTCATGATAATTGAACGTGTGTTTCAGTAGTATATTATTATTATTATTATTCTGTTGATTTTATGCAATTGTTATCGTCTAAGTAATCAATCGTCAATGCAAATTAATGCAAAGGAGAAATCTGAAAACCGCGTGTATAATTTTCTGTACTTTACGAAGTGCCCTTTGTGTCGCGTGTAAGGAGTACTCCCTCTGCTGTATGTTGCGACAAGTGGCTCCGTGGATTCCGCGATAATAATCGTACATCACTTCCTACGAGGAGTCGCATGAAGGCACTCGACGATGTGGGCGGCGAATGGTTTATCGGTAGAGTTTGCCGTACAGACACCACAATACATAGGTGTCACTCATAGTTCTATTGCGTGCCCCACTGCAGAACGATTAATTAGATTCCGTTCGATCATGTCGTTATCGTCCCCAACAATTCGACATGATTTCGAATTATATAACACGAAACAATTCCTGCGCGGAGGTCAGTCCGAGAATAACGACAGAAACTCGATATACGTCATAGAAACGTGGCCCATATTTTTCAAGTCACCGATACGCCGGATGGCACCGGTCAATTACATCGACAAGGGTTTTTCCCTACGATTCAATTTGCCAAATTGAATCGATCGTGTTGATCGTATTGACGAGGGTGGAAAACGTACAGGAATCGGTCCGTTCGACGGCCAAACAATTTTCGGAATACATATTGGGTAGCGCGCGGCGCGCGGCGTCTCGCGTAATTTCCGGTTCGGATAGGGAAATTTGGCCGGAAATCGGCTCAAAGGGCAGCACAAAGGGAGCGATACGCAAACGTTAGGCGGGCTTCGATGCATCGTACGCGATTTCGGCGGGCCTCGTTCCCGAAGGCGGGTGAGTCCGTTAGAGGAATGCAAATTGCGCCCCAGCAGCCAGACAGCATTAAACGTTGCCATTGTTCCAGGGACGTACTCCGACGGTGGCGCGACGGTTGCATACGGTAACATGCGAGAAATGCACCGCCAGCGAAATTGCCTCCCCGGAAATTCTAAAGGTTTCGTTTAAGTTTCCAGGTCATATGGCTCGAAGCGTCGGAAAGAAAAGGACGCTCTTCGTGAATGTGCCCGGCTGACCGCTTTCGGCCGCGAGCGTATTTATTTTCCGGGCGCAATCAGAAGGAGTTCATGCGGTCAATTCCATTGGGCAAGAGACTAAAATCTAAGGGAGAGACAAAGAGACCGTTAAGGGGGCATTCTCCTGTAGACGGCGAAAAACGATCAACCTCACTTTATTATATTTCTTAAAAGTACATGTGGCACCTGGGAAATACTTTCCTAAGGTTCCATTCGAGTCGGTATTTTCTTCACTACACCCGGACAGTAAGGCCTTTTTAAATCGCATAACGGTTAAAAAGGGAAAATCGCTTTAATAGGATATTCTACACACATAGATCCATAAGAAAATGGAAAGAAGTTCGATTTGTTTTTAACGATACGGTGGTCTACTCCCTAAAGTTGTGCGAGGAATGGGGGATCAGTGCACACGGGGAATCACGGTGCAGCTAAATACGCGGCTTGTGTCCTCAACGGATTTGCATGCGGTGCTGCAAGATAAAAAAAAAGTCGGTCGTTGAACGTCCGCCCGAATCGCAAGTAATCCGGAACTTTTTTTCCTGGGGCGAAGGTTACGAAAAAGCGCCGAAGGAATCCGAGGAGATCCCGTTCCATCGGGAAGAGGCTTTTTGTCGAAACGGAATTTCTTGACTCGACGAGCGTGCGCTCGAACGGGGCCCGCGTTTTTTTCCTCGGGATTAGATTGAAACGAGTTTCCCGATTCGCAGGCACACCACGTGTCCTTCAAAGGCGACTCCGAAGCCGAACCCGAGGATTGCTCGGCGGTGCGGCGCGTTGCATTTAAAGTCCGGCGAACGGCCACGCAAGCGCAATGAGCGCTAATAGAAATTTTTGCCCATTACGGGACTCGTTAAGAGGGAAAGGAACGTTTCCGCGAATGTAGACGCGCGACTACATTCTTGCTGCCGAAACGAGACGCTACGAATGCTACAATCGGTTTCTTCGCTGCACGATAATAGTCTGCTGCGGCTGAAACTCTCGAACGTTTCGGTGGTCTAATTCCTTGGACGTTTTGTAAGGATTTCCAGATACTAATTTAATTCTTAGAATTTACCGCGCTTCTTTATGGAACTTTGGTTACATTCGATTTATTGGCGATTAGAGATTGATGTCATCATGGTCAATTGTTTCATCGTCTTATTATTAACCCTTCTTCCCTAAAGGGTTTTTCAACCTCGTAAATCAGGGTCGTTTGCGTCCGATGTATTTTTCAGACCGCGAATGTCTTCAAAAGCCTGAAAAAAATTTAAGTAACATAAAAACAAATGATTTAAGCTATTGCTTATTTTCTATTCGTTTGCGAGAGACTCATTTTAGCATCTCAACAATTCAACCTACATATTAGTTACAAAAGAATAGAATTTTATTCCACCTTGAAAGAAAGACATTTTTAGTGAATTCTGTTCGAGTTCATCACGAGTGTAGTTAACGCAAAGGTTGAAAACTATTGGTTAAATCTGTTAAAAAATTCATTCTTTTTGTTTTGATAATCCGAAAAATTCAGTATACTACATTTTGCTACAGTGTACGAGCTGTTTTGATCAGAGCGTTTACTCGAAAATACTCGAACCGCCACGAAAGCATTCGAGTCCGGCTGTTCGGTCGAATAGAATTCGCAGAGTTTGCACCAGGTAAAAGGAAATGTAAATAGAGTAATGTACAGATAGTAGCCGAAATTCGTGTAAACTGGCTATCATTATGGCCGAGCTCGGAGCGATATCTTTGAATCTATCTTAACTTCCCCCGGCCGCAAAACAGCCGCACGACCACGCGCGATCGGCCTGGCACGAAACTGGCGTCGTCGTCGCCACGGACGAACGTCTTCGGCACGGTTAGTATGTTCCTGCCGTGAGCGAGCGATACTGTAGAAGGGAGCAAGAGGGGAAAACCGAGGCACACGGTAGAGAACGAACGCGACTACTTTCGTGTGGAGTTGGCCACTTTTTTGTTTGAAATAACGGATAAAAAATTACGCCGCCGTGAACTCCCACAGAAATAATACCTCGCGAGGAATTACGGGAAAGCAGGCTACCACGGCGGAAATTACTGCTTCAAGTACCGCATTATTCTCAAATGAAAACCTCACGTTGCAAACTATCAAAATAATCTAGCACAATACTAGTCCCGTGAACAATCTAGAATTACAAATTCATAAAAGGCGGTACATACATATTGAGATATCGATCGTCGATCGCTGTAAAAGATCCACTGAATTTTTGTCCAGTTTTAGGTCACAGATTCGAAGATTAGTATGATTAAAATCACCTGTTTAAATGTCGAGGAGGATCGATTCCACACACGTCGAAATATTAATCGAAATAAAAGTTTATTTAGATAACGCCCAGAGCGGCGTTCTTGCGAGGACGATCGTGCAGGTTCGTGCAGGTCCGGTGAGGCTCGGCTCGGCACTCTCCGTGCGTGCAGCGAGGTTCATGCCGGCGGCCGAGCGATGACGTCAGCAAGCAAAGAGGCCTGTCCACGGCCAGCTCGGTAAAGCGTACGAGAGCTCTTGACGTTTCGCCTCTCTGCGTGTGCACGCTCGAATTATTTTCGGCTGCTCGTTCGATTCCGGGCCGCGGGTTCGATCGGTATCGCGGACAAACAACCAGTGGGGTGGCGTGTGTGTGCGTGGCGGGAAAAACGTTTCGTTTCCTGGACGCGGTTTGTTCCTTCTGCGAGTACAATCGCGCGACCGAGGCGAGCGAGCGAGCGAGCGGGAGAGAGACGGAGAGCGAGAAAGCGGCGCAGAGTGGTGGAGAAGAGAGGAGAGGAGGCGTCCGTAGCGACCTAACCTCCCAACCGGTGCGTCGGTGATTTTAATCGGCGTTATAGCAGTGCCGTGTAACCGTGTCACGCGAGCCTCTGTGAACTGTCGCGAAAATCTACGGGCTCGCGAAACGTCAAACCGTCCGGCGTTCATTGTTTGACAACGCGCGATCCTACGACAGTGATTTTCTAACCTATGTTACCGGTGCGCCTCCCGACGATACATCGGAGAGCACAGTGTACAGTCGAGAAACGGGAAGCCAGTCGAGACGAGACGACGGCAAATAAAACAAGGAGGTGGGGACGAGCCGCGGATGCAAGTATATAGAGAACCGCAAACTCTTTATGCGATCAAGAGAGACTGTCGTGTATATTTTGACGTTCGTCCCAGTCACTTGTCCTTTGTTTCTCTCCGGTTATCCGTCTTCGCGTGTCGAATCGGGAGAATATCGTGGCTCGATTGGCGGTAGAAATTCGTTCTGGAGCGAGACCGACGAGCGAGGAGAGCAACCTGTTTCACGACTGTGTGAGTGCGTCCGTGGTCTCTCGTGGAATGCGAGAATCGTGCGTGCAGGGGCGTCCTGATACACGGTGATTTCCAAGCGGGCACCGGATAAGAGTGCAGTGGTGTTGGTGTAGGCAAATGCGTCGCCCCGTTATCATCTAAATGCGCGCGCCTCGTGAGAATCTGTGATTTCTCTCCCGAAAGGTAAAGCAACGTTCACACAAAGAGAAAAAGAAAAGGAAGCAACGGTGAATCCGTTGGCTTCGCTTCTTTTTTTGGCGGGTACACGCGGAAGGAACACGTGGCGATCAGGAAGTTAGGAATTCGAAGATAGAAATTTAACGAGCGGCGATACATACTTCTAGATACGAATTAGCTGCTATGTGACGTTCGGTGTCATTATGCGATAAGCCCGAAGGACGACACAGATAGGACAGTGCATTTCGTGTGACGTATCTGACGTGTCGCTTTCTACGCTGACAAATCGGGCTGCCGTTTCCGATAGGCTCTGGAGCGACGAAGTTTCGCTCGCTGAAACAAAGCGTGCGCGTCAAGTTTACACACATATGTCCACGTGGAAATCGAAGCCTTGCAATCGTGGGTTTCCTTATCCGCGTCGTCATTCGTCACGGTGCGCTGCACAGGAGTACGCTTCGCGCGCACTAGAGTGAGACGGACGGACAACCTGTTTACGATATAACCATACCGGCGTATACACGTACACAAACTGACGTTCGCGTGTGTATGCGTGTATGCACACGTAGATACAGATGTAGAGTAGCTGTGTAAGGAGGGAAGCGTATAACAGTTTTCGTGGGAGCGTAGAATCGGGTTTTTTAGCCTCCCGCTCTTGGAAAAATACGTGCACGTACCTGTGTCGACGGACATTGGGACAGACGCGCCGCGCCGGGTCGTGTGCCACTTTGTGTTTCGTACTTTCACTGATCGATCGGCCAGAACGTGGCAGCTCACCCGGTCCAACCAGAGAGTGCATTCTCTTTACGAGGAGCATCTACTAACCTTTACTGGCACCTCGGTTTTCGGTGCACGGGATGGAGCGTGACTCGCAGCCGCCGTTCGTTCGTTCGACTCGTTCCTTTTTCGCGGAACGCGAGGAATCGATTTCGATCGATTTCGAAATAGGTGGCGTGCCGGTAACGGTCATCCAACGTCGGAGAAACTAGACTGGCTGCTCGGTTTAGAAGTTTATGAATTAAATAACGAACCGTTGAATGTTTGAAATAGTGTTTCTGAAACGGGCGAATTGGTACAGAAATTGTTAGAAACAATTATTCTGGTAATCAGTATTTAGGTTGAGCCTTTGCTATGGAACGACAGCACTGAGCAGCCGTAAAATTTAAGTTCAGTGTATAATAGAAATGTTCTAGATTCAATAAAATGTTTAGGCTTTGGGGTTAACAAAATTGATGTTGCTTAGTTGACCATTCACCGTTTTATTCTTATATTTTGTTAACATATTTTGTAAGATACTTCTTTTAAACTACTATTCGAACAATCGTCTTGTTTATTTGTTTCCTCATCGATAGTGCAGACAACTAACAGTAAAGCGAGATCTAGGTTTGTCCGATACCGTACGACTCTCCTCTACGTTTCCGCATATAAAAAGCAACGCGGTTAACAGGCTAATAAAACAATGTTTCTAAATGTTTCACCACAAATGAAAAGAGTAGATTAAAACGAATCGCGAGGCATAGTTTACGGTGGATATCAGATGTCTGTGCGGTTCAACGAGGCCGCCGATGTCGGCGTAGTTGCTCACGCGACAGATTTTCCTCTGATTTCTTTTAGCACGCTGCGCATGGGGGGCACGGGTATAGTCTTTCCGTTTCATTTGCTCGAATCGGAGGTTTCGTAAGTTGACATGACTCACGTGTGCAGCCTGGTCGAGTCCGTCTATCGACGAGAAACGATTACATATTACATAATGTCCTGGCGGTGGAGCACGTGAGGTCGGCCGAGGAAGAATAATTTCCTGCGTTTATTTGCGAAGCGAATCGGGTTAACCGATACAAGTAGGACAACGTCGGTGTCCCTGGGCTTTTATCAATTGGGCTGCACTTGCGTGCGATACGAACACGAGCATAAACGCGAACACAAACGCGGCATGGGTCCGTAAGAAATAGGCCGCCGGGGGAGCATAATACGGCTCCCGTGTCACCCGGTAATCGTAACACAGAATCTATGATGTATTTGACGCATATAAAATTACCGGTCTATGCAACGGTCTCGTGTTTCCTTTAGATTGAGTTTTCAACCGGCCGAGGCACTTTCACGTTGCAACCGTACGTTAAGCTCGCGCGGACCCGCTGCCGGTCCAGGACACAATATTATCCACGTCGCAAACCCTTTTCGTTTTATTAGGAAAGCGTAAGATAATGTTTTATGGCTTTGCCGATCCCTTCTACGTACTCTTGCCTATCAGTTTGTCAAATCTCACCGAGCTGCGAATGCCTCAATATGTGTTATAAACAATTTAGTGGAGCTCTGTCCGCGTGGCTCTGCGGTTTGGAAAACAACTTCTCTGCATCTTTAAAACGTTGACTACAACGGAAGTGACCTGGCGTTATTGATTTGTTTAACCCCCATAAGCACCCCAGAAATATAATATTCGGATTAAATATTCTATAATAATATCCTACCTACTTTTGCCTTACACTTTAAACCAATATGCTTCGTTTATAACGTACCTCGTTACGCAAAGCGATGCAATTCAGATTAGGAACCCATTTCCGATTAGGATTGTTCGCCACGTTTCCTTCCGCGTTACCGTATCCCATTGATCCGTGGCACGATCGATCCTAATCAATGTGAATGCACCTTTGCCATTTTGTTCCGGTGAAGTGCGGTTCCGTGAGTTTCGTGAGAAAAGTATGTGGCTCAGTGGTATCTGAGCGGCCGGATTAATTGGATTAATTTACATCGAACGGCGATCAACTTGAGGGGAGGATGACCACCAGGAGGAAGAAGAAGTCGCAGGACGGGTTCCTGAAGAAGGTGTCGAGTCTGTTCAATCTGGACACGGTGAGTCACTGGCGAAACGGTGTGCTGTGTCACGGATACACCGTCTTTCCCTTTACCGTATTATTCTATTTTCGACGGATTTCTAAACGCTATGGTAGCCTTTGATGGACATCGTCGCCTACGATTGCTTCTTGTTCCGTTTTGAAAGCCTTTCAGCGCTGGAACGATTAACTTCTGTCGCGAAATCCCATTACGGACACTTGGGAGCATTTGCTGGAACAAAAGGTGTCGCTGTGACATTGACAATTACGTACAGCATCAAAAGTTTGATTTTCGGTAAAATTTCAGCGTCCGACGAATTTCCTATTTACTCGAGAGAATTTAAAGCTGACGTAAAGTTATTTCTGGAGAAATTGCTACTGGATTATGAATGATTGTAACGATGCGAGATCAGTGTATGATATACCTAACGTGAAAATAAAATCGTTCACCGGTTAATCGTATTCGTGTATGATCGTTAATTTCAGTCTGCTGTTCGTCGAATCTGAAACGAAAACAATGGTTTGTGTGCTTAAGAGCTTGCGCAAACACACACCGTTCACGGAGCTTCTCAATGAACTGAGCTCCAACTTCATAACGCCGCGAGGTGGATGCGATGCATAACATTATACGCGTTGTAAGCGTAGCAAATGCGACATTAGTCTTGAACAAGTACCGTTTACGAGTAGCTGGCGAATCCGTGTGACGGATAAAAACAGACGAGTCCCTGTTAACCGTTGGAGGAGCCGCGAATAGTGGAGCGCTGTATTAAGCTGAACAATTCGTTCCGCATAATACATTTATTCAGGTGCATAGATCTTCCGTTGCGGCGAAAGCGGCCCGCTAAAAAGCTGGGAAAGCCAAACGATGTACCGACGAGTTTATGGAATAATATCGTATCGCGCCCGGCACGGAACGGATTACAAATGCCTCCGCTTATCCTTGTCCGTCGGGAGGCCATTCGTGTTCAAACCGTTTTGTTTGCGCGAGGCAAATGAGCCGAATTAACGCGACCGACTCGAAAAGCCATTCGCATTCTTCCCCCGAGTGGGTCACACCTTTCGCAACTGTTCGGTTTCTTTGAACTTAGCAATCGATAAAGCGTTTCGTAATTCGCACGTTTACCCTCCGTACTACAATTGCAAGCAATAGGATCGTTCAAGAATTTCTGGCGAAATAGTTGCGATTGATTTATCCTTGATGAACATTCTGCTGAATAGCTGTAAAGAGACCTTGATGATTGGGATTAGCAAATCACCACATTTTCAGCTGACTACTGGAACTCCATATTAAATTATTTATTGCGTAGGACGCCAGGATCCTCCAATTCGGTAACTTAGAACACAGACAGCAAATTTTCAGTTCTCCCATTTCCCGTTATTAACCCTCGAACTTTTTCACGCTCCGAACAATATCGCTATTGTTAGACATATACACAACCCTCCCGAAGTCGGTCGTAGCTGCTCCTTTCACGGAGGGAAAACGAATCGTTGTGTCCTCTAGTGAAAGAGGAAAAAGGGAGATCGGGAAAGCGGAATAACGAGATCGCAGAGGGAAAAGGGAAAACGTTGAGAAGCGCGAGTGAATCGACGCTGAAAACCGTTCGATCATTTTTCTCCTTGGTTTTCCGAACGTTTCACGTGATAAGGAAATACAGAATAACTTCGGCAGTCTTCAACAATGATAAAGGAAAGATAGGAGAGAAAGAAGAAAACCCCTAAAACGTAAACACCGTCGCTCCATTGCTTTACACGTGACTTCTGAGAACAATGCTAGAATTGCTTGCATTCTTTCACTCAGTGGCGCCAACCATTGTAGACACCGCATCGTTCAGTACAGGTAGAAATTCGATTGGAATTGAACCCGGTGATATTGAATTTTCTTACGGAGAAGGCTGCCTTTTCGAGCACCAATGTCAGAATAGCAATCCTACAAGTTTTGCTACGGCACTTGGCAGACTCGTGTATGCTGTCTCAAATGTGTCACTGACATCCAGGGTAATTGCTTTCTTGAAAGTGTGGAACGTTGGCTAAGAAAAGTCCACGAATCTTCCAGCTGACGAACCTTGATCCATCAAAAATGGGCAGGTCCCATTAAAATCCAGCACGGCTGTCGTTTGTTTTCCGTTGCGAAATCAACGGCGTCCTAGTAAGCTTGATCGAGCGTCGTAAGCGTGCAGTTTACATTGGCACCTGATTTCGACACATCCCAGCCGCTTCGCCGGTCCTAAGTCAACCTGGACACTGTGGCTTGGCGTAAGCTTCCCTAAGGTACACAGTTTGCGGGTCGGCGAACGGTAAAACAATTTTGTGGAATTCCTTGTCGAAATGGAGAATACCGCGGCCAAACGTTTATATCTTCCCCCTCATTAAACAACTAAGCAACGTTCCCGGTCGTTACTTCAACGGCGATCTAATCGTGCAATCGTTATCGCTGTTCTTAGTCTAACTATCCTCTAATCTTTAACTGACCAGATGGCGTACTTGAGAACCCATGAAACTGTTCGATGTCCCGACAATGTGCTGATTAGATTGTGTCGTTTTTACTAGAATAGTCTCCACTTCATGTATTAGTCGCAGCAAGAATTCGTCGACGACCTGAATTACTCAATAGAAGTCAATAGAATAGTTTTCAAGATTGTCACCATTTTCACGAGAAAGCCACGCAACAAATAATTCTTGTTTTTACCGATTTTGATGTTTCGTCCTCTGACCAATCTATTTGTGGTCTTTGTAAAAATTTATTTCTAGCTTAAGTAAATGTTTTTCGATATTCTTTTCTTTATCTATCCTTCTCCCTGTATAAGGCTGGTCGTTGTCACATCGATCATGTGATTTTGCTATTATTTCGGTTATTATCTAAAATTCGAAGTCAGGGCCCAGTCAGTCGAGTATTGCTGTACTCGTTGGTCGTTCGTTTCGGTTGCATCGCAACGCTTCGGTAATGTCGTCAAGGTTACCGCGACCCAGTTGACGATGTCGGTGCGCGGACTACTGTTGGTTAAAGGAGGCGGGTGTGTTACGAAATCGTTATAAACAGGTCGGCGATAATTGACACGGATTAACAAGCAATTGAGAATCGAAGTGACTCTCGACGGTTCGCGTCGGGGCCTCTACGATGCCTACATATGTGATATGCATTTCCTCTTATCGTCCTCGCTTCGGAACGCGGCGCCGCGGCATGGCCAACGCGTGAGACCAACACATCGACGACAAGATCTTATGTAAGTAGTCTGTATGTGTGAGCGGCGGCGCGACGTTCATGTACACGCTCGATCGTAATTGGATATCGGTACGACCTTCGTGAGAAATACGCGATACATACCTCCGCAACCTGGATAAAGCGAAATCCTTCGCAACAGGCTTCCTCGATCCTCTGAATAGCTGTCGGATTGAAGTTTGACGAGGAACGTCGCGGCGTTTAAAGATCCAATCAAGCTGCCGCGGCAATTTCCATGTAAACACCGACTCCGAACAGCTGCTCTTGCGCTGACCACGCAGAAAGTTACCGCACATCGGTTATCGTCGCGAGCTGGTCAAGTGTCGTGAGAAGCCGAATGAGTGGGGGTAATGACGCCGCGGTTTGATTCAGTTGATTGTCATTCGAGAGATTGCATGTTCCGCGTTATCAGGTTTCTCAGAGGACCGAGAATCTCTGTCTCCTTCTCCTGTGTTTCTTGCGAACGAAATGTTCAGAAGTTTGGCCTGCTTCCTGGATATTTGTATCAGCTTTCCTGACCACGGAATTGTTTTCACGCATTGCACATTTATCTGTTTTGAAATTTTTCACGTAAATCGGTATAAGGAACATTAAGAATATCTAGGGAGTCTAAGTGGATTGCAGATTGAACTGCTTCATCCGCGTCCTCGTTTTCTGGTACTCCGATATATTTAATGTTTATAATGTAAGGGTTGTAATTCAGCAAGTACTTGTAGCTTTCTGGAGCGATGCTGCAGTACGAGCTCGAGCAATTGAGAACCGCTGACTTTGACGCCTTTCTTATTCCCGTCAGTCTCAGACCTCCCTTGGCCGACCTTCCGGAGGTGGTTGGAAGCGGAGTTTGGCCCGCACACCTCGGCGAACTGTGCATCGAATGTTGAATCGTATAACTTGCACACGTTTCTGCCATGGCCCCATAGCCACGAGAACGTTCCGCCCACCCCCAGCTGAGGGCCAAAACGCCATTGAATGGAGTGTTTCACGGCAGGCTGCCGGCTCCATACGTTTCAACCTAGACACGACGATCTCCCTCTTATTTCGTTCTCCGTCCTGTTTCCACTGATCGCCATTCTTGCTTTGTCTTTTATCCACACCGGTCTCCCGCATTCTTCGCAGCAGACTCTCCCTCTTCAGCTACACCCTTAATCTACAATCGCCGAAATTCTTTCCCCGAGAGCACATGGCCTACCAAATATTGCGACTCGAATTCGTCCGCCTCAAATATCGAAATATGAGACTCGTATCCGTGGGATCAAAGCGATTGTTGTCGACAATGGGTTGTTTACGATACGCTGATCGTGCGGATAAATTCACGTGACTCACGCCAAGCGAGTTGCCGATGATCTACGCGATTTTACTCTGCTTACGTATGCGTTATTACACACCAAATCGATCATCATTTGCGGTCGATTGTAGAATGAACTGTCCAGTGAAGTACAATCGTTATTGACACGAGCAAACAATCTAATTAATCCGCAAATAGCTCTCGAGATAAAAGTTTATATATACCGCTTGCTTTTATGAGAACGAGCAAGAGTTGCAAAGTTTAAAATTCTGCATTTCAAAAATAAATTCAGAACCAGTAAAACAATTTTTACAGCAATTTCTGTAACACTGTGGAATAATCGATTAACAAGAGGAAAGGGATTTTTATGGAGAGAATAGTTAATTAAAGAAATATCTTGCAGGAAGATCGTATTGCATTCATAAACGTTCGACACCACAACAGACTATAGTTTCAACCCGATTACCCAATCCGATACGATCTCCTAATCCTTAGAAACACACAGCCTCTTTCAAGTTTATACTCTCGCCGGCTTCGCTCTTCCAGTGAAATATTCTTTGCAGATAGTTTTTGCTTGCTTCCCGTTCATGAATAATGAACTTCGCAAAAAGTGATCAGACTACTTAAAGCAATGAAAATATATTGATAAAGTTCAGAGTAAAAGGTTAGCAAGGGTAAAATTTCAAAGTTTCCTTAATTCCTCAACGAGTTCAGCCTCATTAACGCAGATTCTTTATCGAATAATTGAATATCTAGTCGTTTTATGGCATACTCCTTATACTCCTCGCATTATCCTTGCGAGTAATTTACAAACTATTACGGGGAGTTGGTGTTGCCAGGTTCTATTCAATCTAAATAAGAACATTCGCCCGTTATCAGCGACGTTTATAATACTCGCTGTAACGAGATAGGTGCTTATTCTAACAGGTCGGTTCCAGTAGGCGATAGCCTGTCTCGAAAATGTATTTTCATGGATCGCCTGCAATTTTCAGTGGCGTGTAGACCGGGTCTGCGAGGCGCTATGAATAATGTATACGGTGACACCGTTATGTCTTATTTTCTGATTGGTTAGCACCGAGTTTCCGTAAACCGTTCCACTTGAATCTCAACGCCATTGTACATCCTTCCTGATTCCTCCTGCAACTTTCCACTCATTATTTCGCTCCGAATGACAGAGCAGCTATACCTTCGTTATTGTTTAGTGAAACATTTCACCATTGTGTCCCCCGTATATGTATCACCGACGACGAATCGAGATGCAGAAACTAGAACAACATTAGCAGCCTTTTGTGGCATTTTACGAAATATTCCGAAGAGCTAAGACATTAAACATAAATATTAAAGGCTCGCTCTTTTTACGAGTGTCGTCAATCAAAGTGTCGTATGCATGTTTCCTATTTGTAGGAACATACTTTACTGGCATTATCATTTCAAATATTAATGCGTATAGTCACTCGCGTCCCGAATATAAATGGTAACCTAGGATCTCTTCAGCGTATAATGGTTCCCCATCAAGCGCCTTCTTCTTTTTCTTTCATCTTTTTGTCGATGTATCATCTTTCGTCTGGCATTCGCAGTTGTCCAAGTTTACTTTAGGTTAGGGGATTTCCTGCTCTTGTGATGTACATTTTAAGAGTCTTTTTACTACTTTCCGCAGAAAAGAAATGTCGTCTTTAAGATAGATATTAGAGTACATTCATCAAAGTCTTGAACATTCGTTTCGTAAAAGTACGAGCTAAGATTTGTACGCTATCGTAGAGTCTCTCGCGTCCCTGGAATCTCTCATCATCTCAGCACAGCGTATACTGATATTCGCTGCTGTATACGATAATTATGAATATTGATCTTCTTTAAAGTCTATTGGATTGCTCACTTTGCAACTTCTGTTGAATTTGTTGATTTTAGGAATTTAGATGAATTCATAAAGCAGATGTAGAAGAATCGATGCTTGTCGATCGTTTATACAAGAACACCCCTCTGAAAGTATCGTAGTCAATTTCTACGACGTCTTTAGAAAAATCCCAGCCTGACACCTCGTAGTCCGAGAAAACAGCGTTCCATTTCATAGATACGCTCGGCGCATGTTAATATCTGCCCGTGCTGCCAATGTTCCTCGGTTCCTAAGCGTCAGACATCTCCGCCGATTTTCCTTCTCGATTGAACGAGTCGAACCAGTCGCGCCGGCATGGCTTTCGAGATTTTTATTTGCCCGTTTACGGTGCATAGGGAGCTCGAAGCGAATAACGACGAACGGAGAATTCATCGCAGTCCAGGTAGCATCGGGGATTTCCCGTTGCTTTCCGAACGAGACAACGAGCCTAGGTACATACCTGCTCGACGAATCGTCGTTAGCATTCTTGCAGTCCGAAATGACGGAGCCGTTCCCAGGGCCGTACATTTCCCAAGCACGCTTCAGGAGTTCGAAAGGGCGACTGGAGCCCGAGAAAAAAGTCGCTTTGCGCGTAGGTAAGGTCTCCAGGGGAGGACAGTCCAATTTATCGTGCGCCGCGAAGCTTTCTGTCACTGTCTCCACATTGTTCGCGACGATTCTCCGCGGAACAGTCTCGAGCTGCATTATCGGACTAATTCCTGCGCGTCGTGGAACGCGGCGATTATAAATTATTTCCTTTTTCTCTCCCCTCTTCCGTCGCGGAATTAGGGGCGAAGTCGCACGGAATGGTCCCTTCACTCTTTACTTTAAACGGAGGCTTTTTGCTCACACTTCTGGGAAAGGTTACCTTCATGCTTACTTCTGCGATAAATTATCATCTTCTCGCTGTTGTGCAATTATGAATTTTCCACAGCGTGTTCCCGGAAAGGGGACGACAAGCATTGAAATCAATAAAAAAGAAATTCGACTGAGCTCAGAAAAATTTGTACCACACGACCACAAATAAATGAGACATTCTCTCCATCCATCTTATTAAATATAACAAAGACACTGAAGCTGTATAAAGCGATAATCCCACCGAGTACTATCTGGTGGAGATATTACATGTTCGCCATTGGCGCATTAATTGCAACCGTAGCTTCGTTAAGTCGATTTATCGTGACGGTCCTGGTTAATTGATTATTCTTTTAATCGGTCGATTTGCTCTGGTCGTCTAGCAACGAACGCGATCATGAGCTGGCCTGTTTCCGCGGCCGCGGGACGAGCGACTCATTATCGATGCACGTGCTAACACAGCCGGTTATGCTGCAGAGCGTTGCTTTATTAAAAGCGGGCGTGGATAGTTGGTCGTTTAATGGAGAATCAAACGAACGAACGAACGGACGAAGGGATCCGTGAATTCCTGGTGCGTTTACCCATTCAACCGCCGATGTTACAACACGGTGACCATCGCGCACCGGCTGGCAGCTCGGATACGCTAGCAGCGAGACATAATTGAGCGAATTCCTGGACTGTGCTGGGTCCACACTGACGAATATCCGGGCGTACCTGGCGAAAATGGCTTGTGGCCCCGACAAGCGGGCCTCGCCGAGATAAGTCGCAGGTTACAAGTGGACGGCCACGGAACAATGAATGCGGAAGGACGGTTAGAAAAGGTCAAAGCCTAGCCCGGTAGGTATTGGCTTTCGAGGCAGCAGCCTGGTCAGTGTCCGTCCGGTGAAATACGTCCGCGAATACGAACGGCCGTCCATTTGTCGGCTGTCCGTGTCTACCCTGTTCCACCCCCTGTGCTGGCCACCGAGGCATCGCCTTCCCTCGACTTCCTGTAACCCTCCAACACCGCCAACCCCCTTCGAACTGGCTGCTCTCCATTTCTCAGCCGGTCCAATTTAACGAGAATGGCTGCCATGCACACCTACGAATCCATTCGTACGGATTTACCCTCGTGTCGATAGCCCCGGCTGCGAACTACTCAAACTTCTGACCACCCTGCTCCACCAGTAATCGTCTTCTTCGCCGAAGAATCTCGCCTCGCGGCAAACTTACGCGGTATCGTATCTTCGCGGCTGTTTTCCAGTTTGATTACCGCGAATGGCTCTTATTTAAGATACAAGCGGGCTGCGTTTCTGCCGGGGAATCTGCAGTTTCGTTCGAGATTTCGTTTTTGTCGGCTTCAAGAAGTTCTGCGAGCTGCGCTTGGGGAATAAAGATGGGATAGAGTGGATAGAGGACAAGCTATCTGGAAGTTGACGTCGTTCTGGGACATGGCAACCTCTATTAGCCGAGATACAAAATAGAGAATAACTGTCTTGAATACGAGCTCTTATCTCGCCCTAAATTCTTCAATACAACTGTATTTCTTAGCTTACGGTAATTACGCAAATCACTGAATGGATCACACTTTTTAACCCCCCGCGCTGTGCTAGAATAAAGAAGATCAATTGTCCGTTTACCTTACGCTTATTGACAAATGTAGCTCCCTCCGCGCGACAAGACTGTTGCACGAAATAAAGATAAGCGAAACAGGAATTTAGTTGAGCCATTAAGGAGCTGATAAAACGACAGAAGAATGATTAGTCTTTCCCACGAACAACTTTCTACCAGTTCTCAGTATATGCACTTGATTGTATTATTTATTCTTGTATGATAATATAAATACCACAATGGAGATTTTCTCCATTATATAAACTATTAGAAGAAAAACTACGTTTCCCCGGTCTAACGAGTTCAGCTCAGTTATTAAATATAAAAGTCGTTAGAAGGAGGCAATGTATAACTACTTACTTAACTGAGAGACTTTGGTATATCGATCTAAAGCGAATCTGTTTTGCAGGAAGATCCGCAGTGAAGCGTAATTCGAATGCGGTGGTAGAATTTCTAGAAATTCAAGCAGGGGGTTGCCGCATCCTATGCAAAGACGAAGACTCGAAAAGCGATCATCGAGTAGGTACTTAATCCGCCCTTAAATTCCTAAAAGTTCAAGTAGGGCCAAGTTTCTGCTCGGGGAAACGTATTTTCGGGCAGGGGAGTCGCGCGAAGAACAACTCGCGTAAACCAGGCTGGGTAATATGTTAACGGTGGAACTCGCAGACTGAGAACGGACGGCCGGGATTGCTGGAAGCAAGGGGAAGGCTTTCGATGCCAGACGGAAGGTCCAACAACCGTGGTGGCTTAGTGGCTGCTCCCCTCATCCAGGCCATTTCTCAGGACTTAAAGCTCCTTGCATTCGCGCGCGCTGCCTTGTCCACGCGACTCTCGAAAAATAACTTTTATCGGTATCGGGAAGCTGCCTGTGGGTGGGGGCGCGTCAAACTTGTTCAACCGTATATGTTCAATACGGTCCTCCGAGGACCG
This sequence comes from Lasioglossum morio, assembly GCA_916610235.2. NCBI lineage: Eukaryota > Metazoa > Arthropoda > Insecta > Hymenoptera > Halictidae > Lasioglossum > Lasioglossum morio. The sequence goes on along the minus strand of OU744328.1, from coordinate 8,205,757 downwards.
AGTTTCGAGGCTATACGGAGATAAGAGTCGCTTTGTGCCGGCGGAATATAAGGTTCAACGGTTTCACCTTACGTAACAAAGGGAACAAATAACGTCTTTAATTTTGATCTCACGAATTCGTGAATATATTGTTCTTTCTGCAAATGGATTCGTGAATTAACACGTATCCAATCGACATTTCTTCATTTTTCTGATGAATCTTTCCTTTGCTATATTTTTTAATCAATCGTGATTTTTGTAGCCGCTCCAGTTAGTTTTGAGGGCTCCATGTACAATTTAGTTCGTACTATTTTTGAGCGCGACAAAAAAATTTTCAAACAAGAGTTAATCATCATAAACAAAAAAGTGAAGGTCACCTTGTCTTTTTAAATGGCACTATGTATATCTACAATTGAAATTCTAGAGCTGGAGGAGGTTGAAATACAAAATGAAATTTTTTAAAAATGTACTCCTCTGTATCATGCAAATTTTGTACGTAACAGTTCTTATTAGTACAGTTAATGAGGATGTTGGTGGTAATATTCCCATTTGCTACAGTATGTAAATGAATCAACAGAAGCGCCAGGATTTCATTGATAAACGTCCGTTCTCGTATTTCGTACGGTTGTTGGATATCGTCCGATAATTATCTCTCGTCGAAACAATTAATTAAACGGCCGTCACGCGTTCCTGATTCCCTTCGTGCGTTGTTCTTTTTCTGCTTCGCACCGATTTCCACTTCTCCTGTTTCCAGACGCGCGGCGCTGCTCGTGGAACGTTATTGTATAACGGCAGGCTCCGCGACTAGCAATTAATGCGTGCAAATGCACCCCGATGCCATTTGCTTTGCTCCTCCGTGCATATTGTTCGAGTCAGCGGAGTAGCGGACAGAGCCGACTCATTGCCCGCTGCTCAACTGAGCGAGAATTATTGCGGAGCCGATTCTGTTCGACTCCGAAACTATCGACTGTTTACGATTTTCTGTGTTTGGTTGTGTGCAAGTCTCTTCTGAAATGGAAACGACGCGCGGCGGTGTATTTTTATGCCGTGACGAAGAATATAAAACACCGGTGCGGCGTGGCACGTCGCGCGAATAAAAAAATTTACTATTATCTCGTATAAGTACAATGGTTAGGTAATATTACGACGTCGTTTTTCACGCGCTGAATCCTGCCCATTGTTCGCGTTGTCCTTGCATCGTCGTTTACGTGTACACTCGGCGACAAAATTTTAGGAACGTGACAAACCGATTCTATGTAAATACACGGAAAATTCTCATCTCTACGGAACCAGGAGTATTCATTGTTTTCGATCTGGGGGAAAAAAGTAGTTCTACATGAAAAACTTGTACAACCCCTTGCCGTAAGATTTTCTTCGTTCTTTATACACTTCATGTAGAATTACAATGATAATTATTATAACCGTGAAGAAAATAGTACGGCACGGCGTTACTAAAGAGCCATTGCATTTATCGTTGATACCGTTATCAGATTCGCACGTTCATACGATGGGTGGTTCTCGATAGATTAGAAACAGCCGGTAAAGTACAAACGATTACACCTGCTCCGGAATCACCGGTGGAAACGAGCTCGGGTTCGTTGAAGTGATTCCTTCATCGGCGGTTTCCGGTCTCGCTGATTGAAAGTAACACCGGCGAGATGATTTCTTCATCGATGGTTTCCGTTATCCCTGATTGAAAGCAACTTGCAATTACGAGGGACGCTCGCCCTCGACGGGTGGGCCGGCAGGATTCTAATCGATTTAAGGCATCTTCCGTTTCGACCAAGACACGGTACGTACCGGCTCGATAATGGACAACGATCGCGAGATCGTTCTTGAACCCCCTAGCTTTCGTTTTCGAGATCGATTCCCTTCCAGTCTGCTGCCGAGAGCACTGCCATTGATAAAGCCGGTCCGATAAGACGGCAACGACTATTTTATCTCTGGCCACCGGTCGCGTGATTATGGACCGTTTCGTTGCAATTGTACCGATTCGAGATAATCGCCACATTTTTTTTTTCTTTCGTTATCAAACACTTTCATTGATACCGCTCTCTCCCTCTCTTTCCACACGATCACAATTTACGCTCGCACTTCGTTCACGCAATGTTACGCTGGCAGTCTCATTGAACCAGCCGCTTGGCGCTTATCATTCATAGGATAAGTACCGTTGATCAGCCTGAATGTTTTACAATTTCATTCTGTCAACTTGCCCGGAAGATTATCTTTCATACACCGTTGGTCGTTTTACATACTTGTAACCGACGCCCGCGATTACGTTGACGAACGGCACCGATTATACTGTAGAAACATGGTCGATCAATTGAAAAATCATTTTATCGAAAATTAGTCTAAACGTGTCATCGAACTCTGTAAGTATGTTGCATTTTAAATGAATGGAATTTGGGTGTTGCGTTGTCGCTGATCACGCATTCACTCGCGTGCACACAATTCATAAAATGAAATAATTTTCTTCGAATCAACAGGATATTTGGAACGCGCTAATTAATTTTAGTAGACCTCCGTGTGACCTGATCAAATATTGTTTAAGAAAAGACTGTATGTATTCACTGCCATAAAACACACATATATGCTGTCTTTTTTAAATAATATTTGATTGCATTCTAAAGGAGGCTACTGTATAATGTCTACTATGCAAGAAATCTTTGTCCTTCAAATAGGTGAACGGATATCGTCGCACAATTAAGATCACCAGTCCCCGCTGATCATTAATCATCGGAAAGTCGTAAGTTTTTTAAACGGCTTTGCAAATGGGGTTACCTGAATCTGCCGTCGCACCAGCTGCGCGAATGTCCGCAAAGCTTTTGATCGGATTTGGAAGTTGAAACGTTTCCCGTGCGCGCCTGACGAGGAAGCGAAAAAGGAGATCAAAGAAGAAAAACGGCGGTGTCCTTTTTCTTGTACCGCAAGGCACGACATGAATAATGTGTAATTAAATTTCATAAAGAAGCCTCGGAAAAATTCATCCCCTTTGGTTACCCCGTGAACGTTGTAATCCTTCGTGATTCAGCGGTTGTTCCGCGTGAGCCGCTATTTGTCCATGAAAAGAACCTAAATCCTTTTAAACAAACGAGTCAAAGCCGATAATATATTAAATCGTCTTAAAATTTTGCGAGAACAAAGCGATCAACCATCCGCTTCGGTCTAAATAAAACATTTTTAAAGTTTCATCTCTAGCAACCGAAAAATGCTTTGAAGCTTCAGGTCACGCATAACTTTAATTTTATTAGACATAAGTTTTATAGGTAAAATAATGAATACTCGAGTCTATAAATATTATGCTCTGTTTCATGACTTTTAAACAACGAAGTGCATAAAATGAATTTAACCGTCGCCAAGTAAATTGCGAATGTGTTAATATCATATTTTTCTATCGTGATATGAATTCCAATTTTCCGAAGAAAAAGTCGCAAGTGGAACTGGAAAGAAAGAGAATCTTTGGTTTTTCTCGTACTCGAAAATACCTGGAAGTTTACGTGTCAGTCGGAGTGGGTTTCGGGTGGGATGAGCCACGGAAGAGTGGAAGAATTATATCCGGACATTTTTCAAATCCTCAGCAAGGATTTACCTACGTGCCTTTCCTGGTACGAGGGATGAATCATATTTTATTCCGGTGCCTTCTCTCTCTCCTACCCCGAAGTTGTTCCCGAGTTTTAAAGTTGCCGCAAACGTGGCCCGGAGAAGGGTTTCCGCAAAACCTCCGGCAATTTTGCTTACATCTCTCTTAGTCCCTCTATATAAATACGAAAACGTCAGCGCGCATTTTAGACCAGATTTCAGGGTTTCCGGGCGTCCTTGCATTCCCGAAGTTATGGTCCTGCCGATCCCCGAATACTCGATTCCGTCAACCGGCTGATCGCATCGCGATTCCTTTCCTATTTTCGCAGATATTTCTTTCCAAAAAATATTTTCAAATCTCGTTGTATGCAAACGTTTCTCATCCTTTAGTTACCCACTCGATAAAATATTAACAGGCAGAATGTTACAACTATGAAAACTAACCGAACGAACAGGTTAATTATTAAAACATGTCAACACTACTAAATATTAGTTATTAGGTAAATTCTAGACCATCGTGTACCAGGCAATATATTACATTCGGTTGTCAGCAATGTTGCGTATAAATGTTAATTGAGTTGATTATATTCAACTATGTTCAGACCGTAATTAATTACAATTTACCACATAAACAAATGCGGGAGGTACAGATGCAAAACAGTATAACTACGATCGAACATTCAAAACGGTTTGTATACAATGTGACCGCATATCGCTGCATGCAATTACCGTACAATATTAGCTCACTCGATTTTTTCGTTGTCAACTGACTGATCGAAAATCCACCATTGCAACTCGGTGACTCCAGCGCGATCTGGTCTTTGGTGGATCTGCTCGACGAATATATGAATACTTTGACCCCGTTTCGTCCCTTCGAGAAGCTCAAAATCGATATTCCATAAATGTGTAAATGTAAGCGAATCGGAATCATTCCGTTTTCTAAGAAAACTATCCTAGGCTCGAGTGGCGCGCGCCTTGGGAGGATGGCGCGTGCCTGTTGTCTCTCAGTTCTTGTAAATCGTTTGAAAATGAAATCTGTCGTTTTTTTTCGTGAACATTGACTGTGACACCCGGTTCATACATTCGTCAAGATTTTCTGTAAGGAAAAAAAATGTAATGTGTGCGCTATATGCGAAATAAAAGAAACGAAGGAAATACAGGTCAGTATTTAAATCGATTGCAAGCTTAACGGATGTCATTCATCCGTACGCTCATACACTTACACAAAAATGTCCAAGCTGTATCTTATTACACGCTTTTTCAACAGTTACTCGCGCACCTGTGTAATTTCGTGAACCGGTTTCGCGCGTTTCCATAAATACTCGAACAGTCCGCCGGTCGAGAAATCTTCAATTGTACTTATCTCTTGCATAATGCATGTAACGCAAGAGATAATGTTTATCTAGCGCATGCTAACAGAGAAATAAGTCGAAGAGAAATGTCTGAACCGGCGGAAGTTCTTCCTGCTTCCTGATGCAAGAAACAACGTACACGTATGCCATTTGTTTTATTTTTTGCGACGCTATCCGAGCAACCGTGCATCAAATTGCTCGCATTGCCGAGTCTCCTCGAAAAAACAGATCGGTACATTCGAAGTGTTTTTGTTTGTCGGTTCTCGGAAAAATTGCGAGCAAACTTCCGAGCTTCGATTTTGACGGAATTGAAACGGTTCGACAAACATTTAAACGAGCTGAGCACGGTCGACGATGGATCCGTACCACCACCGTTCATCGTCGAATGTGTACATTGTACGAGAGAAAAAAAAAGAACGCGGTATCGCAGGAATATGAAAGGAAACGTTCCTTCAACCGAAACTTCTCCGAATGTTGGTCCTGGACGCGAACCAAGCTAATTTTCTGCTTGCGTGCCAGCGGTTCTCCGTGCGAAAGGTAATGGAAGGTGTAATTTGCGACAGGAACGGCTCTAGACGTCTCAAAGTTGTCGAAATTGGGATGGACAGAAACCTCGAGGGATGTTAATGGCCCATTAAATCGATAATTTTACATTTTCGGGCTATTTGTGCAACAAAGGAGCATTTTTCTTATTTATGTTGCGTGTTTTAGCTCGAACATTCCATCATCTCATCCTTCACTGTTTGCATAGATTTGTTGAGATAATATTTTTAATCTTCTGCATTCGATGCTTGTTCCATATTTGGCTGGACCTTGTATTGCGTAGGTGGATCATTTCGTCTAATGAGAAATTGGTCGTCGGTAAATCGATGCAAGGTAACGAGAGTCGAATATAAAGTTGCTAAAGGGAACCGTAGTTGCTGGATATAATGCGCGGTTGTCGTACAAGAAACCGACACAGAGAATTCGCTTAATTGCGCAAAACAAAAACCGTCTCGCCGAGCGGCAGAGATATAATATAACTCACTCCGGAGAAAGTCCCGCGGCGGGAAAGCAAAAAGTTTTTCGAAAAAGCGAGGAAGAAGGTTGCGGGCGAAGCCTTTAATTCTCTAGAAGATACCGAGCCGGTAGCGAGCTCACGTACAAGCTAATTGAATTTCATATTCCGCCGCGCATCGCGAATCGAGAGCTTCCGGCGACGCCGAGCGTTCCCTTGTAATTAATTGCCATTCAGGCCCGTCCCATCTTTTTCTGTTTCCCACCCCCTTTCACCGGCGCGTTTCTCTTCTCTATTTTCCCGGCGCTCAGCTCGAATGAGTGCAACGATGCCCTCTCGAAAAAGCTTCTTGAGGGTAACTATTTTCTCCTGCCCCTTCCCGCCTCTCCCCTTTCGCTTTCTGAGCAATCGTGATAGCCGGTCCTTCGCAATGTTTAGACTGAATCCTCAAGAAAACAATCTAATGGAGACAAATCGAACTTTAGCCTGTTTGATTGCCGATCCGATTGTACTCTTGTTCTTATTATCGGTAAATGCGACGTGATTACTCAGAGTGTTTTCGAATTGCTAGCGAAAAGGAGTGAACGCAATTTCTCGGTGTGTGTAAAAGATGCACACAATATCTTTGCAAACTTTGTTTCTAAATATTTTGTAAAAATTTATACATTTTTTATAAGACTCGATGCCTTCTTTCAACATATGCGAATAGAAATAGACTACAGAGCTTTATACATGTATGGCGTATGGTAATCGCAAAATTACAGAATGCAGGAAACTATCTCCATTAAAATGCATTAAGGAAATTTGTTTTATTTTGACCATTAGCTGCGTTTCATAATTTTACATAAAATTATATATATATATGTACTAAAATCTGCATGGAGATTCACAGCGTAATAAATACTACTCCTCGTTGCAGCATCGCCTTGATCTGGTTATACTCCTGTAATAGGAACATTATCAATGCTCGCTTCGACGTTGCATTATTTTATTTTGCTCGGCGTACAAGCCATCGTATTTCATGGATGGAACGTTGCTCTTTTCCCACGGGGAAAGCCGAAGATTGAATTTCGCCAAGGTGATACGAGGTATCACGTAGAGAGCCGCTCGAACAGTCAATAGAATCATCGTATAAATCGCACGCGGAAAGGCAAATGGACGGAGAGTCGAATTGTTTACAAGCGGTATTTGCGAAACACTGGCTTTCTCGTTCCGCGCTTTTCGTTTTTCCGTTTTGCTATGTACACATTCCAATAGGAATGTTCGCGCGTCCAAAGTAAAGTTTAATGTTACATTTCGACAGCTCTTCGCGAAACAAGAATGTTCCCAAGTGTTTCTAAAGCAAAATTACTGCTGTTACCATTTCTAATGATTTATCCCTCCGTCGAAATGAATTTGTCCGAGGTCTAATTAACTCACGGATGAAAACGAGGCTCTATTGAAAAAATATTTTGTAAGCACAAAATGCAATTTCGCAGTTTAATTTGCAGCCGCCTTCGTGTACAGAGTTAGTTTTGGCCCGCGTTTGAGCGTTTCGTTGCGAATATAAGGGGAATAATATACATATACTATATTACCCGGCAACATGACTCGAGCACGCTCTTCCATATTCAGTTTCATCCGTACGTGTGCGCGTGCGTCTTTGCATATCCCTCTGTACGCACGCACGCTCCGGCTTATGCGCGTTGAAGTGCGTCAATTCATATTTCGCCTGGCAGCTCTATGAATAACAAGAACGAACAGATTTCGTCGTAAAGTAGCCGAGTTATCGACTTTCCTTCCCCGAGAATGAATCCCTTCAGCGTTACGATCTCCATTATACTCCTTTCAGTTTGTTCAAGAACCGCATCTTCCTTTTAAGACAAGACAATCTTTTAGTACTTCTTCTGTTTTCTATATCGTCCATTCTATTTTGCACAAGTTGCTTATCTTGCCATTCAAGAATTTAATCGTCCTAGTTCACTCATTGAGTGGGTTTCGAGTATTCTTCGTAGAATACTTATATCTTCTATAAAAAATCCGCAATTTCGTCTTAGTTATACTTCAGTTATGAACGATTCACTTGTCGCATCGAGAAAGTGTTATCCATTTATTTTTATTAATCCTCTTGCGGTTATAATGAAAGGTCGCCACTCCATTCAAGACCCGCTTTATCAGACGTATTTTGCCCTGAAATATTGTTTCCGGGATTTTAACTAATAATGGCATCCGCAAACCAGGGGTGTCATCATTTCTAAGAACAGAATTAGGAAGCCAGAGACGGGAAATCGATGTTGGCATGAGTGAGAGTGGTCCTCTCGGAGCGTACGTTGGGCAGCACCGGTCGAAAACCAATTCTTCTGAAGATCAATATTTCACTGGTCCGGTATCGTTCGCACGAACGTCACGAAAAGCCCAGCGTAAATTCCGACATCGTCTGGCAGCTCCATGAATAACAAAATTGTCAGGATTCCATCGTCAAGTAACTGCATTATCGCGGGCGCCGTCTCTCCTCCGGGGCGTACTTGTTGAATGAGCCTCTCCAGGCCGGCTTTCCGATTCTTTTTAAGATCAGCCACTTCGGAGCCGTCGAAAGTCGCTTCACTCTGTTTCCAGAAATTATTCCCTCGGTGGAATTGGAGAAGCTTTCTTGCCTTCTCGTCCCAGTCTCTCTCTCTCTCTCTCTTTCTCTCTGTCTAGACCAGAAAGAAGATGAGGGCGGCGAACGGAACGGCGGAGAGCGATAGGCCACCTTTCTCCCGTCACGTTGCACCCGCCGCAAGACGTTTTTCATTGTTCTCGACGTACAAAGTAAGAAATACGGAGGAAATTACCTGTCTGCTATCTTTACTCTATTGTTATTTCGTTGTGCTCTTATTTATCGTTATGATCGAGTTCCGAGACTCTGCGGTTCGGTGCTCCGAAAGAGTCCGCCTCCATTCAGCCGGGGAGGATGATACGTAATCGATATGGCTGCCGAGTCTATTATCTCGTCGAACTTTGTGTCTACACGACTTTAACGGACTGTCTGGCTCTTTGAAAATCTGGCAACGCGTGTGCTCTGCGCGAACGGTTTACGAGCTATTACATCCCCCGGAAACACATTAACGATGAATTCACAGTTTCTAAATTATACTGAAAAATATTGATAACGTGACTGTAAGGTTACACCGAGCTATATAGGGTTAAAATCGATTTCGTGATACTACGATGCTCCAATATTTCACATTTTATCCGAATGCTGGTTCTTATGATCCTGTAATAAAGCTGGTCTGAGGTACAGAGCTTCCCGGAACAATACATATATTAACATTACGAGGTTCAAATTGGAAACCATGAATACAGACACAGTAAATTTCCCTTTCGTGTAATAGCCCCCAGAGGATCCGCAGTCCCTGGCACGTACGCACCGAATCGATTCAAGTTTCAATAAATTTCGATTAGAATCGGCCCTACGCTGAAACAGGGCGGAATAGGACGAGAATAAGATCCCAGAGCAGAACCCATGGAAATGCGATGCGAGTGATTCATTTCGATCATTCAGCTGAGTACCTGCAACTGCGGCTTTTCCCTTTCTTTTACTCGCGGCGATAACGAGTCAGGCAATCCCGTTTTATCGCATTTCTCTGAAATGATGGAACTCTTCTCCACCATGGCGATCATTTGTTCCCAGGTTAGGCAATGAAATATTTTCGGCGAATCCGTCAGGTTGGTTGCTTCGTAAGAGGGGTTGTTTCAGGAAGAAGCACAAGGAATCCCTTTTTTAATATCTTAGGTTTTAGGTGGACCAGAAGGTAACACAGTGGGGTCGCGGCCCCGTAAAACCTAGTAGAAACTCGATATGAAAATTCGATATTAAAATTCCAAAATTTTTAAAATTTCTTTTCGATAGACAATAAAGATCATTTTGATTTCATAATATCATAGCTGACCTTAAGACGAATTCAACGACCTACTTATATTAAGACCTTGAGCCCATAAATAACGTCGAAATATTTTTTTCCGACTTTTCAGCCAAATATTCGCAAATGTTGAAATCTTAGAGCATTGAAAATCATTTACAGCAACCAAGAATAGTTTTTACATACGATGTTTGTTCTTCACATACGAAAGAAGATTTACCAAATGGATTTGATATGAGAAGTTATACATCAAAATGACTTTTCTGTTGTTAACACGTTAACCATATAATTTTACCAGATTTAAAAATAACTTTTATTTGATACATTTTAATAATAGACTGCGTGTTTATGCATTTATGGCAGAAATGAATACGTGAAATGTAAAACTGCGTGAAGACGATTCAACAATTCGTAAATTCAATCCCACGTTTGCGTCTTGAATATTGCAAAGAATCCAACACGGAAGTAATTTTTGGTTTGTCTACAACAGGAATCTTCAGGAAGACTCGTGCGATTTTGGCCTTGAGGTAGCTATTCCGTGTTCCCCTGCATGCCCCTGCATCTCATACATATCATCGCATGCCAGCATGATTTTTCCCGAGGAGCTCGCGAAAGCGTTTAGCGGAATTCTTGTTGAAGCATGAGGTTTCGTAGTAAGCAAAAGCAGCATTTCGGCGGGACCCCCGGTCTAATTTTCTCGGCACTCATTGTTGCAGGCACACACGCCCCTTCTTGCGGCTGACACGAGACATGTAAGTAGAAAACACAGACGTTAACATACACAGAGTGCAGAGTGTTCTTTTTGTTGCGATCGAAACTGATGCGACGACTGAAAACGACAGCGGCTTTTATATTTGTGTTGCACGCCATTACGTCGTGCGTTTTCATCAACGTGTAGGCGCATTACAGTCCCTTCGAATTGTCGCAAAATGTTCAGTCGACCCGACACGTTTTCCCCGTAACAATGTCCGATCAGTTCGAACGAATTCACGATTAAATATCGCTGGCGCTTTCCCCCGGGAAATCTAAAGGCGTTTATTCCATTAGTCTCACAATTAGCCACGCTCCAGCTGTACACGATCCACTCCAATTTTCGGGAATTGCCGTGTTTTTTCGGGGGATTCGAATTGCAAATACGTATCTACAGCCGACTAACGGACAGCGTTGATTGCTATTAATTAGTCGTTACTAGTCAGCCAGAGCTCTGGTCTTACAACAGTCTGCGCGAGATGTAGTCAATGGTGATTATTCGACCTCTCGGGGTTAAACAGAGCCCAACAGTGGTGGTACTCGCTAGTCGATCATTACCGGCTAAACACTGATCAATACCACAAGTCTAATAATTACCTGTCAATACAACGCGCAATTAACGGATGAACAAAAACTCAATGATATTTGTTGGTGAACTATATATATCGAGGACTCGATGAACTTTGAAATACGGCGAGCAAAGGAATTTACCGATTAAGAAGTAAGTTGTCGACGTCGAGGATTGACGTCGTGAAATTAGGTTCCGCCGATAAGGAGCGATCTCTAAGGATTTTCATTGATTTAGAAACTCGGTGATCTCCCCACTGCAGTGCCACTTCGAGTTCGCTCGAGTATAATTACAGTTCCTGCGTGGTGGAAGGGTTCGTCTTGTGAATTACGTGTTCACGTTCTAGCAGACGTAGTGGATAATTATTTGTACTTGAGACGTTAGCGTTAATGATCGCTGCGGAGAACGTTCCCTGCGAGAGACAAACAATAATACTCCCCCCTGTAATCAGCTTTTATTCTTCGAACTACTGCTGTTAGTTACGGTTAATGGAATTTTGTGATTCTCCACGTTATACGGCTATAATAATACACGTGACAAAATTTGAAATATTTTATTGTGGTCGCAATAAGAAAATTTATACAGTTATTTATAGCGGTTGTTTAATTGTTTCTCTAGAGGAAGCGAATAAAAACGCTTGTGTTTCCGGAATATTTATAGAGGATCTTTGCTTCCTTGTTTCAAATATTCGAAATTCCGAATATTTTTGTCACCGAGTGTAGTCGTTCTGCTTAGTCGTCGTCGCAAAACCAGCCAATTATCGTTGCCCCGGATTTAACAGGAAAGAACCGAGTAAAAATCCACCGCGAAACATTCAGGCAAGAATGCGCGCAAAGCAAGAATCCTGAAAGCTTGTACTATGGAAAACGTTTGGCACGAATTTACAAAATTAATTTCGCGGAGGACGTAAGCGGCAGCATAGAATTGCGCGGACCGGAGAATGCAACAAAAGGAAACTTTAAATTTATCATATTATGCCTGGGAACCACGACAAAGACGAAGTTGCTTACGTGAAAAACAGTACGCGACCGCACGAGTGCGGACGAGCGACCCGTTTTTCAAGTTGCTCAGACGTATTAGCAGCTTTCATTGTGCCCCGAGACCGCAAATTTCAAGCTGAAACGAATAAAATGAATTTAAACTTCGGGATCGTTTAATTTCATTTGTCCAATTCACTTTGCCCTATTTACTTAACAGTGGTCGTTATGGCTCCCCGCGTGTAGTCTGTTTTCTCTTAATTGTAGCGGATTAAAAATGGCTATCAGCGGCATTGATCGATTGAAATAATGGTGTTGATGCAATTCATGTTTCCAATACTTTTCGTACATGGAAATGTTGACTCGAACACGTTAATATTTGGTGCACAAATTAATTCGTACTTCTAGCAGTTAATCAATTGTAAATTTAATAGGTGCTTCGTTAATCTCCTCTTCGAATGAAGTTATTTATTATTTTATTTGAACACGGTAGTTAAGATGAAAAAGTGATTCAAACGCTAAATGAAACTTAATTTTACCAAAGAATTTGAAATAATGCTTCGTTATCTTATTTCAAATCATAGTAGGGCACAAATCAACTAATAGTTGGGAGTGTCCGATGGTCTGATTGATTGTTAGTCACAGCAGGGTATTCATTAGTTAAAACTTTTTAATTAGTTATTCTTAGCTACATGGCACTTAGTCTATTAGAACTAATGATTAATTATAACTAATAAGAAATAACTAACGATTACTTAGAGCTGTGACTGACTAGTGCCATGTAGTTGTGAATAACTATTCAAAGGGTTTTGACTAATGACTGTTTTGCTATGACTAACAATCGGTCGAACTATTAGTCATTTTTAATTGTTAGTTGATTTGTGCCCTACTCTGTTTCAAATAACTGTGCTCATCTCTGTTTACTGCCATCTCGAAAATTCTCGTCAGCAGGATTCAGTCCGATGGCATTCGAGCGAAAAGATTCATAGTGGGCGTCATTCGATTTGCAGGATTCGTTTGAAATTCAACGAAGATGGTGCATACTGGTAGCTTGTACCGGGCAAAATAAAGGGAGAGCGAGGGGGATTAAAGAGGTTCAGGGCAACGAGAGTGAATACCGAACTTGCCAAATCGAGTAAACTCGGGTCTCCGGTTCTTGTAATTTCTCCGGATAACCCCGACCATTGTCGATTATCTTTCTCGTTCCGAGGCCCTCGGCCTTCCCCACCTCTGAAACAGGCCATTCATCCTCTTTTTCAACCCCTTTAACATACTTTAGATCCCCGGGAACCGGATCAATTTGAAAGGAAATTTATGCTGAGTTTATTACCGGCTCTTTATAATTAGCCGGCGGGATTTATTCGCGTGACCGGACCCCCGGCACGTGATCAAATAATTCAAAAACTTTCGTTCGTATTATAAGCCGGTTTTATCAGTGTGATTCATTTACGGGAGTTTCGCGATCCACTCCGCGATTTTATTCCCCGAGCGAATTTCGAAATTTGGTGTGTTACGAGCACCAGACCCACTCCCCTGAGAAAATGTACCCCCTGTTTCGCGTTACACCAGCTCATCGAAATCCTAATTTTATTATGTTCCTGGCAACGCCACACACTTGTTTCTCCAACTCGTATAATTCTCCTTATTGTTATCGCGGTACTGTTCGATGCCAGATTAACAACTTATCGTAATAGTTCTGTGCTAATTGGTCGTGGATAGAGACCATATAAGGGTTGTATTCCATTCCGAATATAGACAAGTTTGATCTTGTATAAAGGTCCGAAAATATCTGTCCCGAAAATTTCAAAAAGAATAAATAGTTTCTCAAACGGAGCATACAAGTTTGAGCAAAACTTTTTAAAGAACAAACACTGCGTGTTTCGATCCCTGGGAAATGCCAATCCAATTACCCGGTGCATAGTACTTCACGGATGTACAAATAAAAAGACCAATACTGAAACCCTATTCTTTATACCTTTCACTATGTCGGAGATCAAAAATTTTACAACTTACGTTAAATTTTGAAGTCGGCTATTTTCCCCAACTTCTCGGTTCAAATACCCCACTGTGCGACGTAGAATAAAATGTTCTCACGACACGGTGGCGGTTTATTAAAAGTTTCTGCTTCTTCTATTGGCAATTTTAACTGTGCATGGGGCAGCGATGGGGTACAATAGCGTGCACCGACGGTAAGAGGTCGTTGGCGAACCGCGTACAGCGGTTACCACGTGGTCGCCTCTCTTCATGTCACTTCCTGCGCATCCAGCCCCTGGAATTGCATTATGGTCGACCGGCATTATAACGGGTCGCGTCATATAAATCACACGGCATGCCGCGGGTGTGTCGGTGTCTGTGCGAGTCTCTCGGTGTCCACGCAAATTGCTGAGATTAGTTGTTGGCGGTGGATCACGAATCGGCTATCCGACCCCTCGAAGCCCACCTATAGGCCCTTTGGGCGCAGTTAAATGGAAGGAAACGAATGTCACCGTGTATCCTGCTGCGACCATTCGCTCTTACAACTTTATCATACCCATTACGGATGAAGAGGAAGGGCTAGTAATGTACCCCCACCCCTTATATGTTATTCCTAAAATCTGATTCATAACTTAAATTCATTTCAATGTTTTCTTAACCCTTATGTAGCCAACCAAAATGTATAGATTATTTAAAACCTTTTGTATTTAACATATTTGCACAAATTCTCATTTTAAGACTATAAATTAATATATTAACGAGTATAAAATAGATATTCAGAGAAATTTTGTAATATTTTTAGAGGAACATTAATTAGTGTCATGGTGAAAGTAAGTGAAAAGTAATTTCATTCAATTTAATAGACCCCTTACAAAAAAAGAAGAATAATCCCTTAACAGAAATCGCTCAACACCATTGTTTTTAGTAACATTTTGACATCAGCAGGAAGTGAATAAAACGAAGGGTCGAGGCCCAGTCTATTGCACTTTATCATCCGAGCTATCGTTAATCCAACTTACGTAAACGTCTCGTAAGTGGAAAATGCTGTTACGTGTAAGGAGTCCGAAAGGAAATTATGGACCTGGGAAAAATATAATACAACGAACGGTGTGTTTAAGCGACGCGTATAATTCTAGAGAATGTACACCTGCTGAGGTATAGTTAAATCCGCCGCGCCGAGAGGAAGCTTGAAATTCAGAGGTGCAGCGAGAGAACGCAAATCTAACGCTGCCAGTTTTAAATATTATACTAAGTGGAATGATTGAAAGAACGTTGTTTCGCTCGTACATAAGATTTCTGTTCTTAGCTGTTTTTTTAGTTGCACTTTGCCTTGGGAAGTGTGATAACCGCTACTTACAGAATGTGTGCTCACTTTAGACGTTTATTTAAGGTGAGAATTGACAAAAGAGGTGTGTGATTAGAGGAATGGCTTGATCCGAGTGTTCTTTTCTTTTCAGTATTCTTGTTCGTGTGTCTGTTTAGAAAGTGTGTTTGATTCTCTGGAACATGTGTCGTTAGAGAGAGAATAGAATTATACCGAGTCTTAATACATTTACAGTCCTTTGTACCATTTAAAATGAAAATTTCACGTGATGCGCGTTTGTAGACGGTGAGTTTTGCAATTAAAATTAACTTTAAAACCTTTTTAAAACTTGTTCTGTTACTTTGAAAAAGCTGGTGAAGTTTGAAGTTCTGTTTGAAGTTGGTTTCCTACAGCCATGTCTTGATAACATTTCTGTTGTTTTAACATGAGTCGCGTTGCTAATAATTGTTAGCCCGTTCGAGCTCGCTCTCGCAACTAGAATAGATAGTACACATAGTCACGGTCGCAGGAATCGTGGAATGAATATTAATAGTCAGCAGCGTAGGTATTACGAATAATTACGTTTTTCCGTTCGATGGAATGCTAGTCGTTCTATTCTCGGGTCAGGATAATATCGTAACAATAAATACTTGCAGCGAATCCCTGTTTCCCCTTGGTTCGATGTGTTAATAACCGTGCGCGCGTATTAATTAACACACGCGAAATAATGTTAATCGTCTGTACACACACGCACACGCGTGCGCACGCGAATGTTTCAAATTTGTATGAGAAATCGCGTTTGCTTTGCTCATTATTGCGGATGGGTTTGTTGAAATAATTTCCCAATTATGTATAATTTAATACGTCGTTAATACACGTGTGGCAACGTCGATAAATTCAACGTTCGGTATCATTATTTATTAATGATTGGAGGCATGCTTTCGATGTTAATATCGTTCGTCAAGACGAGCCCTGCTGCAACGATTTTTGTCGACGCGCACCGCGAAACTAATAACGAAATTGTCAGTTAATAGGAAACATTACGCAGACCAATCGGTCGGAAATATTTGCTCTAGAATTAGACCGCCCGCAGCACGGACCACGTGTGCGCATGCAAATCACACGCTTTGCCGCAGGTACATCAACTTTGACTGGCAAATAGTGCGACACTACATCCGGATGAGCATCGGGTGCAGCAGAAAGGTTGCACTTTGCACAACGCGAAGCGCACTCTCAGTTCGCAGCTCCGGCCGTCCTTCAACTGTGCAAACTCCGAATTTGCAGTTGCTGTTTTCCTACGTACGAAATATGTACAGTCGAATTAAGAAGATAGATCATCTTAATTAATTGATAAGTGAATCCATTTTATCACAACGAAATACTAAAAAATGGTCGAGTCATTTGCTGTTTTTAAGGTGGCCGCCATTGCTCGGAAAAGTTGAAACAAAAACTGATAGATCAAATACAAAACAGTAAAACCATTTAGAAAATTCGAACATACTGTGGTATTATATTTAACTGATTATAATTATTCGTGAGTATCTACGTAGCTCCTATATCTCGTAATTAATGTGGACAAAAAAGCTTCATGAATAATAAAACATTTCGTTTATAAATTTTCTGAACGTCAAATGTTGCTTTACTACAGATAAATTATATTGTCGTGTGTGGAAATTGATATTTATAAAGTAAATATTTGAATCGCGATAAACAACTGCTGATCGAGAAACATTATCGCATGATCTCGCGTGAACTTGTACCGCAACAACGGACGCAGTCTCGACGTAAGAAAGTGTAATTTTCTCACGTTGAATGAACGCAATTATTTTCTTCCTTCGAGCAACTCGCACGTGAAATATATCCGAAAAACTTGGCGCCGTGCGAGACTAATGAAGATCAGAAAATATTTTCAATCATTAAAGCGACGCGCGAAGTGCATGCAGTTTATTTATTCCGCGGCGTCGTTCGCCCCCCCCTTCTTCTGCGCGTTCGTTTGGACTTTTAAAAAGCACCAAATAATTCCGGCCCATTTATCTTCGCGAACTCACGCGGAGGTCTAGGAAACCAGGTCGTACAAGTTATTTGAGGGGAAGATAAAATCCAATGTGGGACTTTGTTCCGTGTCAGTATGTCTCTTAGTACCTGAGGAATTTTTCTTGCCGTGAAAAATGACGTTTTCAAAAATCGGATATTCCGAATGGCACCGGAGCTTGCTAGGTGTCACGTATGAAGAGGGTCAAAAATATAAAATCTTCAACAATCATTCCTGTACACGGAGGCAGCGAATGTTTGGGTGTCGGTACCTTCTCTCAATATCCAATTACTGATATTGACCACCTTGGATGGATAATGAGTGCAAGTTCGTTGTTTGTATACACTTTATTACAATATCTTACACTTGACGATACGCGATTTTCTAGATGTGTATAGTCAGATTGGGTCGTCCATCTCGTCTTTATGATTTCTCGATTTTTTCTTGTCGTGTCCTGTCCATCGTCACTTCGATTTTTTTCGTGTCTGGTTGATCGTGGATTTAGGTGGGGAAATGTAGCGTTTTGCAATTGGACGTGGGTGCATGGGAAGGAGTTTAATTTGAGGAGTGGCATTCCTTGGTATTGTGTTCGGTCGTCAATGGCGTGATTTATAGCGGTAAGTTCGCTCGTCCTTTCGGTGGATCGGTCGCATGTGCTGTCCATCTGGCGGGGTCGAAATTGTCGGATTGCGGTGGTTATAAACTAATATAATCGCTCAGTTCGCAGCCGATCCGCATTCGCTTTTTGTCTGTTAAAAACATCCATTCCAGGTATGTCGCTTTATCCCTTGCAGGAACAGTGAGATGCGGTTGACCTTCGGTGTTGCCGTCGCAACAATTCCTTTGGAAAAAAACAGGTCTTCAGAAAAGAAGTTTCGTACCAAACTTAATGAAAATGTAACTAACGCAAGCCAATTACTCCAAAACTGGCCGGGAGTAATTAATAACTCTACATAATTACTCTACACTAATTTACTCAGATCCTAGTTAACTAATCTTGACCTGGCACGATTGGACGATTTTCGATTTAAGTTTACTTGCAAATAATATGCGAATTCTCAGCTGTTGAGCATCGGTTTGGATTATTAGAAAATTGACTAATCAAAGCTAATGTTTTCAGTCTCCTCATTTTATGGACGTTTTTGTTTCCAATATTTTTGCGAGTTCCACCAAATTTCGAATCAATTGCCGAAATCGCAGCCGAGGAATCGGGGGACCTTCTTGATGCTTTGCTATCTCAATTTTCGTTCATCCCATTTGGAGGAGCTCGCGATCGATTCGTGATACGGGGGCCCCGCGATCGTTTTGTTCAACGATGTTAACTTTTAATTTCCTCTACAGATCACGGGCCGATCGTATCTGAAATCGGTCGCGGCAAAGTGGCTCCCGAAGAGCCAATTTTCGTTATCTCCTCGTCGCGATGCAAGATTCCCAAACAGTCTTGTTGGCCCCGTTTGCGTGTGCCCTGCGCGCCGCAATTCGGCTGCTTGGCTTTCCAATTTACGAGCCGGCACCGATACAAGAAATCTCCATGCAAAATCCCCGCGGGCACGCTTCGAAAATTGCTGTAGACGCGAACGAACGGGAAACGACAACGACGCCGCTTTGCCGTCGCCCCGACGACGCGACGACGTATTACCGCGTCCTATCAGCGTTCCTTAAACGCGAACACGCTCGACTGTCCTGTTTTACTGATTTTCCTGCACGTTATTATATGTAAAAGGCGGCTCACTCGTTGCAAGTATTAACGGGCTATTGTGGTTCTAAAAGTTTTCGAAAAGTCGACATTTTTTTTCTCGCAGTTTCTTTAAATACAAGTGTTGAAGTTGTGTGTGCGTGTAATGTATGAAAATCAATTATGAGAATTATTGATTTTATTGAACAACAGGGTGAAGGTATTGATATGTGTGATGAGAATGAGAAAGAAACTGTTTCTTTATGAGTTTTGAGTATTGAAATGAGTTTGCATGAAAGAGCGTTTGCTTAAACATTTGTCAGTCGTTGATTGAACATCGTTTGTGTTATATGAAATATGTTTCGTTAAATGCATAGTTCATTTATAAACATTGATAATCCCATTCACTGCTTGAGCAGAAATGACCAAATACTTAAATGTCGAATCACTTTTTCAAAAGTGGATCAAACTATACGAGTTTTCGTCGAGACAAAATTTTTATCTTTGAAAGCAGGAGAAGTACTCGTTGATGGAAGCATCAGCAGCCTTCACAAATTTCCCCCGGACCGAATATTTACGCATGATATCATTTTCGCACCACTTATCTCGGCTAAGCCAACGGATCGATTTCATTTTTGCTCGATTGTAAATATCGAGCGAATAGCTGCGTGAAAGTTAGGCCTATCGCTGCTCATTGGGACACGGGTTAGCACGGAGTGGTTTCATTTGATGACTACGTCATCGATTTTACGTCCATATATTCCAGGATCTTGGAGAATCCTGGGATTAATACTTCTTCGCTCCAACGAAATTTATACTGTAGCGTTTCGAATATCCGAACGCGTTTTCGGCGCCGAGCAAAGCTCGCGATGAGCAGACAGGCTGGTGGATAACGCGTGCTACGGAAAAATCGAGGGGAACGAGTAAGCGCGCGTGTGATTCGAGATTCGACCGGTAATTCTTATTGGAAGTTTACTGCGGCGTGCTGCGAGCTTCAGGAAGATCGAATGAGCCGCCTCTTGTCCTCATCCCTTCCGTCGACGCTCGCCCACGCTTTCTATCGAGCATCCTCCGAGCCAACGACGAGAAGAGGTCTTCCTCTTTCGATTCAACAGCGAACTTCATTCCACCCTGGCACGTACCATTTACGGTTTACGCCCGAGACTTTACGATCTTATTCCATGCTCGCCTTGACGAACACTTTTGCGAGTACAATGCCGCCGTTCCTCTTCCGCTTCATCCGGAATGCTTAGATCAACGAGCTACCCCCTGCCACCGATGTACGCTATTACGATGAAACTAAAACTCCTGGAGAAAGCTATTGTATCGAACAAATCGGACGGTCATCGTCATAGCTATTCGTATACACTCGAGAAAGATTCGTCTCATTTGTCTTCTATTATTAAGATTATATGAATTTAATTTAGTTAAATCCGTGAAGTCGCTGCGAGTTACAAGGCCTGTATCACGCTAATGAGAAGAATCTTGTGACCAAGTTTGGGAATCATTGCGAAATGACGAAGGAGATGAAACGGCGGCAATATTAACATTAACCTAGTGGAGGTAGCTGTAAATTTATTCCGAGGTTGTAGTCTACGTCAGCTTGCCGTCGCTAAAGGTTCCCCCGGTCTAGAAGAATTCACGTCTGCATTATGCCGGTCACGTTCGCCTGATTTTCTTTCGGGTTTCCCCGTACCGATCGCCTCCCATATCCACGTTCCTAGCCACTGAAAAAGGGGTTGTCAAACTCTGTTCTCGCGTCTTCGTTTCGCGCGCGAGCTTTTCACAGACGCCTCAGCGTCTGCTCGTTTACCAGATTACGTGGGAAAACAACCGATAGACGGTAATGGGAACTAAAATCCCGAGCAACTCTGCAAGATCGACTCTTCGACGACACGACACGCGGGGAATCTCGAATGATTCCTTTCGCGTTGACCGAGCATCGCAATCAATTCATGGATCCTCTTAAACCTCAATGTAGTGAGAAATATGATTCAAGAACATAACACCGACAAGAATTTGAAGAAAAATGCACCGTCGTCCCTCTTCAGCTTCCTACCGCTAAATCGAGTTCAATAAAACTACACTGTACTCTTCCTTGATCAGCTTCAAATTTAACCCTTTCAGTACGAATGACGATATTATCATTGTCCATCTAATTCGGGAAATTAACTGAGAAATATTTTAAATTCACATTTATATTACATCATTAAACAAAATATTTTGTTCGCTAAATTTCGCCTTTATGTTCAGACACCATTTTACTGTACACCATCAGTTACTTTAAATACTTTTTCTGTGTATTTTACTTATCTCGGTGTGCAAGATACTTGGTACTTTATCGTCCGATAAAAAGATAGTTGATCTATATATATACCTAGAAGAATTGATTAAACGTTCAACAGTTACAATTCTGTATTTATCGCCTAACCAGAAAACCGCGACAAATCCGTTGAGACACGGGCTTCATTGCAAGCGTTTAGCGAATCGACGGCAACATTAACGAATATTCCGGCGGCGAGCTCATCGTCGCGCAATTTAACACCGCGATTAAGATGTTCGCAATGGCGCCGCGTGGCAAGAATTTCCCGGCGAGTTTCGCAATTAATTAACCGTCGTATATTTATCGCCGGGCCGCAAATTTCATTCTACATACACGGTTCCGTTATTGGGATTGCAGGGATCGCGACCCAGTTTATCGAGAACGAATTAACCATAATCAATCCGTTAATAAAAGAGACGAACACGCGAAAAGGAACGCACTCTTATAACAATTACCGGTTCTTTGATCTCGTCTGATTTCGTCTCTCTCCGTTTGTTCTCTAAATAACGATCTTTCTTCGAAGAATATTCATTCGCTCATTAGAATCTTTACCGAAGAGACGCCGGGTCACAGAACTTTCGGTGATATTAATGGCTGGAACAATGGAACGTTCACGGAAAATTTAACACACTATTGGCCGAAGAAACTCCGGTTGCGCTGGAGTCGCGGGATTACGTTAGTGTCGATTGCAATATTTCTCGAACTGATTCGTGAATTGAACCGAGTCCCGTTGCGTTCACGTCGACTATCATTTTCGATCACACCTGTTTTTAATGCGTATCGAACATTAAACGGTCGTGCTCTCTTTCTAGATAATTAACGCGCATATTCGTGAAAACGGGAGGCGGACAGATTGTAATCACGTTCTCGACTAAACCGTGTGGGAACATGGAAACGTGCAAATTAAACAATAACTGGTGTTGCGGGCAAAAAAGTTCACGGGGTACACGTGCACGCATAATTTCCCCTTCTGAAATCCTCCTAAATGAAACGCGCAACAGCGTAACATCCACGGTGCACACGGATGCTCGTCCCCTTCCGTTCCCTTTTGCCCCCCTGTCTCCTACGCCCTTCTATTTTTTGAAATAAGGTAAAAGCACCGCGGCGTGCCGGTGGCTTCAACAATTTCGCTTCTTCTTTTGAAGCGTCAAAGCAACGCCACATTTCGCTTATTTTCATTTTCGCCGCGTGTCTGTTTCACCTAGTTGCGCCGAGACCACGCTCGGAAAGACTGTGGGGAAACACCGAAACACCGTTAATGAATATTTATACCATTATCGTGGTTCCTGTGTTTTCACGGCGAAGAAGGCGGTCCGCCGTTTCCGTATCCGAGCTACTTTTTTTTATTGTTCTACGTTGCCCGCGCCACCGGTTACCCGGGTATCCTTGAAAAAACAGAGCCAGGACCCGGTCAAAGCTTTCCGCCGACGAAGAATTTACAAGTTTAGGAGTGCAGTTTTCGTTAGCGGCCACTGGTCACCGGCCTCTCGCTTTTTACAATACTACCCCCGCACTTTATTTGCGTTTCGTGCTCCGTCCGGGTTCCGCGTTCTTCTACGCTCTTAATTCGCGTGGTACAGTTACGATGGAATTTTTTTTAACTCTCCGAAGCACGGGTTCGATCTCTGGGATACATGATAAAAATTGTTCGTTGGATACTGTTCACCGCTTATCGAATTCTGGACTAAGTAAAATCTCGTTTTACTTGCAACTTACAAACATTTTATGCGATAGGACAGCTACCTTATTCTAACTACACAGTCTTTATTCAATCAATGGATGGCTAGCCTAAGAACAATTGGACTAAGTAGATGTATTAGATTATGAACTGAAACAAACCAGAACTCTACATATATGTATATGTATCAAGAAAGCTTATTCAAAAGCAAGTAAACACAAGCAAAACATGTCTTTACAGTTTAAAAGAAACTTGTGAAGTGAGGATCACTAAGGGCAGAAAAATTGAGGGACCCCTTGAACAAGCGAGCGACGGTTCCATGAACAAACGAACAATGGTTTTATAAACAATCGACGATCGAGGATCACATGCCGGTCGTTCTTTCTGCGGAATAATAGATTCATTTTGTCTTTCATAAACGAAATAAATTTCAACAATATGTTACTCAGAGTCGTCAGGTGAGGGGAATCGACTCGAATCGAGGGGAGAAAGTTATCCTCAGAAGTGGCCAGAATCGGATTAGTCACGTGACATTTGGCACATGCACGACAGAGACGAAACGCGTCACGTGACCGGATCAAGTCGGCAGTGTGGCCTATAGTAATCGTAGAAGGGGAAGGTAGAGTGGGGACAAATGTCTTCATCTGACGATTCTGATGTTCCTACTTATTTTAACATGCTAGTTGTGTTGCGAGACATCTTTCTTAAAATATTCTTTAAAACTGGGTGAATTATTGTAGTAGGATCTTTTCTACGCCTATTTCTGTGAAGTTTATGATGGTTAACGGTTAAAACGGAGATCGCTCCGATGATTCCTCTTGCATCGGAGGTAGACGAAGTTATAGTGCGCGGATGATGGCAATTTTAGGGACAAAAGCCGCGCGATGAAAGTTCGCCGAGGTAAGTCTGAACGACGATGTCAAAGTTATTAGAAGTGAAATTATATTGGTCGATCGAGACGGTGTTCCTGCGCCTCGGTCGATCGTTCTTCTTCAAGTTGCCCGTCCCTCGTTAACGTCACGTCCCTGGTATAGTGGATTCAATCTCCGGCAGGAATTCGAGGTACATCTTCACGACCGTGGAATTAATTCGTGTACTGGTGAAATGGCCGGCTTCAAAACAATTTAAACTGGACTAACACACATACGCAATACTGGACATGAATCTGAATATTAGTACTGGTGGGGTGTGGGAGCTTTGTTAATTTTCACGGAAATTTAAATATATTCAGTGCGTACGTTTACATCGTCCTGTATTATTATGATAATAATATGCGAACGTAGAATTGTTTCCGAAAGTGCGGTTAATTAAGCTGCATGGATGGCGATGCAGAAAATTGATGTATCTTTCGAATTTACGAGCTTGAGCTGCGCGTTACTTCGATTCGGCGACTTCTTATGGAAATCGAGTCGATCTCGTTCTAAACTAGAAGATCCCCTTAATTATTTCTAATTCATTTAGCTGCCTATTCCAACGACAAAAACGAGAGAATCTGCCGCTGGAATAGTTATGAATCGTTATTTGTCGGGAGCGAATAATGAACAAACTACCCAAGCGAGTAGGCAGCCGTCAGTGGCAGAAGCCGCGAATGAATTCTTTGTTTTTAAAGCGTGCAGTCAGCTCCGTTTAAATTAATATTCTTTCCAGGTTCCTTTCTCCCTCCTCCGTCCAGACCCGCACTGTTCTTGCGCCGTTTTCAGGCTTTCACTCATTTACGTACGTCGCCGTGGCCGTCGAAAAACTTTCCATCCCTTCCCGCTTAATTTACCTCTGCTTCAGCCCCTACCATCCCCCCTCGCGTTTCTTAATTGATCTATGAATAAATTAGCCCCAGATCCACGGGACCCAGGCCTGCGCAGACTCCGACGCCGACGCTGACGCCGACGTCGCTGCGTTGTCGTCGGCTTAATCTTTATTTATGCATCGAGCAATGGGCCGCGCCGGAAATTTCGTCTAATTTAAATTAATTAAACCCATTGCCGGCGTGAATCCTCGGACGACGGATTTTCTTCCTCGCCGTCCACCAACGCGAAACATTTCCACGCGCTTTTTCTGCCTGGTTAATCACCGCGTCGACTAACACGACCGAAGAACGAATTGAAATTTCCACTTCGCCCTCGAGGATTCTACGATCTTGCTAACTGTACCACCTATTGTACTTTCTATTGTCTAAAATATTCCTGCGTAATCAGCATTTCATGAAGCTCTTCTCTGCGAAAGTTGCACACCACGATTATTCACGGTTTAATGGAAGATTGACGAACAAATAGAAACCATCAGAGTAATTATTGTTTGTTACTTTCTTTAGTCACTATTTTTTTTTTGCATCGGAATTACTTACACTTTTATACGATCCCGTGTGATGGGTTCATATTTCACAACGTTGCGATTGAATTATCATCGGAGAACCTACAGGTTATCACGCTGAAGAATCATACTTTACAAGGGGGAATGTGATCAAGAATTAATTGACTGTTAAAACCCCTCCGCAACCGGTACCCGTGTTACACGTTCCAAGGACTGACTGACGAGCACAGGATCTGGCTGACCGCCAAATCGAATCGTGATTTCGGTTCAAATTATAATTCGATTTTATTTCGATTGCTTAAACATAGTGCGATGGCTTCGCTGGACTGTCCATTCGAAACTAAACGTCAAATTGTAACCTATAACGCGATAAATGTTGTAAAAGTAATACTACAACAACAACGAGGTATGGAAAATGAGGTTTAACACTTTGTGTAATGTTTCAATTACTTCTTCATACAAAAATCTTGCCACCTTCAAATACTTTATTATTCTCAATGAAATCACGCGTTTAAATAACAATTTAGATAAATAAAAAAGGAAACAGTCGTGATAACTCGTTCCACTAAGGAACAGGTCATTTTTACACACGTACCGTATACAAATTTATTTCTTGCTTTAATCATTTTAATAAGCTGAAAATAACACATGGATGTTCTTGAATTCTTTTGATTTTTTTATCGTTTGAAATTTCATCCACCCATTTTTCTCATAAATGCATAATATCCGCAGTTTCGTGATTAACCCAGCAATAAACTGGGTCCACGGAGGTGAATGTTGTTTGCACTGATATACAGCCCGACATTATCAACCTCGTTTCACTCCGCATCGTTTAACAATGTGGCTTCATTCACCGAATATGGAAATTCTTCGAATTTTTCTAGGCTGGTTCTGGAATTTTTTAATTACTCGCGCGGCGAACGGGAACACCGTGCCGCCGCGCCGGCGAAATTATTAGAATATTTCAGCATTGCTCCTCGTAAAAAAAATAATAAATCGACCGATATCCACCACGCGCAAATAGCAAAAATATTTGCTTCGTTTCAAGTCCGCGGAACGAAAGCCGAAACCGCAAAGTAATCGCGCGAAGTGTACATATGTATATACTTTTAATTTTTGTAACGCTAGAATATTCGCTGGGACTCGGCAGGAAATTCATCGTTGATTACCTGAAACATCCGCCGGAATAACCATTAGGATATTAATGCGGCTTTGCCGCCCGGCCGTCGTTTTGTTCGCGATACGAACGGCGAAACGAACGTACGCCGTTTGCCAAGCCGCGTGTAAACTTTTTGCAAAGTTCTCTCTCTCTCTCCCTCTCTCGCTCGACGTGTCCGAGACGCATCAGTCTGATTGCGATCCGACCGCGCCAAGTCGCGGATCGTAACATGATTTATTATTCGCGGAACATCGTTGATTATAAATAAGTAATCCCGACGCCTGCGAAAAAAGAACAGGATAAACACCGTATCCGCAATCGATAATCCGTTTCTTAACTGCAGTATTCACCTTTTTCAACGGTGATATTTAATAGTCGAGTGCGAACTCGTTTTATCACATCTACGATAACACTTTAGTATAATTTTAATTAATTCTGCGTCTATATATTGCAGCTTAAAATTATAGATAAATCATTTTAAAACTATTTATCCTTGAACGAGGACGTTCTTCAAATATTGGAAGTGTTTTATCAGTCTTTAATTTTATGAAAAAATAAAATAGTCAAAGTAGTTGTTTGAAATCGGAAGAACATCGCCAACATTGTTATAATAATTAACTTTTAATTAGTTATTTTATTTTTAATTAGTTATAATAATTTTTTTTATTAAGCATTTAGCTATATATAGTGGGTTTATAAAATAATTAATAGACAAACAGATCCCACTGAAATTCGATTCAAGCAACCGTATTATGAATAAAATTAATTTTGAAAATCAGAAGAAATGTGGACAATATTTGAAAACAGACACTTTTTTCTTTGAAAGAGATTGCGGGATGCAGAGTATAGACTCTAATCAATGGTTGGAGCAAAGCGTAGTCCTTTTCCAAACACAGCATCAGTGAAATATAACTCGCGGAACGTTCAACGCGTTAATGGGTCTCCATCCAAAGCCGAAACATTTCCTCTAGTGGCAAACGAGTTCGATGACTCCATTTCGTCGCAATAAAAACGTAAAGATCGTCTGGTCGCGTTTCGCGACGTTTTTCTTTGCGACGGTACTGCAATTAGCGCGCGGTGGTACAGTGCCAGCGATAGAAGTTTTTGGATAACCGCGACGAGGACGAGACAGTGAAAAAGAAGCGGGACAGAACAACGAAACACGCCGGGGCATAAAGTCCATTGCCGATCCGACACCTCGTAGTTGGAGTTACTCCAATTTTGCTAATGTGCTCTCGTGGCTCGACGAGTAGACCGCCGGTAGGCAACCATAGTTTCGAGTTTCGAGAACTGCGCTCGGATCGCGTTTACGACAACCTCTCTCACCTTGTGAGGGATCGCGAACAGCCGAGGCGTATACGCGGGAAAATTCGAAAACTCCTCGGCTTTGAGGGAACGTAATAAAATCGTTGGGAAATTTGCGGTTCGTCTGGAGCTAATCCCGTGGAACTGAAACGAAACGCAGACTTTTCTTGTTACGCAAACAGAATATTTTCCCACCTTCGATCAGGAAAAAAGTTGATACATGTCATGAAAACTCTTTACTTTACGAGAAGATAGTGGAACAATTTGTACATGCACTCTTTTCTTAAATCGGACAAAGAACTTATTCAACTGGATAAAACAAGTTATAGTCTCGTTTTCGATGGATCAAATGTGTATATTTTCCCTACGTAACAGTACGACATAAAAAAGAAATAAATACAGGAAAAAGTGTTGTGTTTATTTTGAAGTTTAATAATCTAAAAACTGTTAGATTATATTTGAGAATATTAATTCGTTCATTATACGAGAGTTACCTTCGAAACAAAGTTATAGATATACAGAAGAACGAAATGAAAGGATTAAATGCAGGAAAAAGTTTTACATGTAATGTGCAAATTAGTATGACATTATTTCAGAATAGCTGTTTTACTGCCTCAGTGACTACGTTCGTCCACAAAGGGTTGATCCAAAATAATTCATAATGTCGTAATAATAATGTTTAAATGAGACACTAAAATATTGCATAATAAACGTAAATTAAAAATGTCAGGCGTACAAATTGTTCTGGGTATAATAGAACAGCCTCAGTTTATTTTAAGACGACTCGATAACATGTCGAGATAAACGATTGGAAAGTTTTGTGTGCTTCTTTCCGTGAGATCGATTTTGCAAAATTTCAATAGTTCTGCGTCCCTTTAAATTCCGCCTTCCGATACTCGTGTCGACCGCAGCTGGCACAGTGCCGGACATCCGTTGCACATTTACTTACGTGCCCGACCTTTCGCCGAGCCCGGCTATTAATGGACCGAAATCGTTCTACCGAAATGGGAAAATGAATTTTTCGCTCGTACCAATTCCGAGGCGACGACATGATGCCCGCTAGTGCATCATCGGAGACGCTAATTTCGGTGTGACAGCAACCAGCGACCTTCTCGTCAGCGGGACTAATTGCAGGCTTATGTAGGCGTTGAAGTATGCATTCTTTCTCGCACTCTTCTCCCTTACATATTTCTTCTTCGTACTTTGCCGCTGTCTCGCTTGCGATCTTGAGTAATTATTATCGGCAACGTAACGAGAGAGTAGGGGTTCTTCAATTTTATGCCATTGTACAGATGAAAATTTAATGCTGCAGTATATATGCCCTTATGGGATACAAAGAGATCCCGTTCCCTTTACAATTCTTTTCGTTATTCTCACCCTGTCGTCTTTATTATTCCTACTCTCATCCTTTCCCTTTCTTTCTCTCTCTCTCTCTCTCTCTCTCTCTCTCTCTCTCTCTCTCTCTCTCTCTCTCTCTCTCTCTCTTTCAATCGCACATCGTTTCATTCCTGCTATTCCTTCCTCTCTCTATCTCTAACTTTGCCATCCACCCCTCTCCCTTTTCTCCTCTCCCTTATCTTCCAATAAACATTTACAATTTTCGTAGCCTACATTTGTTGTGCTAAACTACTAAATTCTTCGCTAGTAGAAGAATCAGTGAGTGTTTCAAAGTACCATCGCAACCAGTATAGTTCATCGTACCTTTGACAGTAGTTTCACCACCATTGTCTGAAGGCGTAAGTTAATTGTTTCACCACTTCAAGAACGTAGGCAGACCTTGAACCTCGTGAGTCATGATAAATCTACTTCTGTGGATGAAAGTGAGGCAGTCTGCTTGTAGTCAGGTGGCATAGTCCGTGTCTAGTCTATTTATGATAGTGGGGACAGTGACACGCTTATAAAAAAAGTATACCTGGCGTGACTTCAGAGAGATAAGTGTCTGCAATAATATCGAAGATATCCTGCAAAAATGTTATCATTTGTACACATACGCAAGGTGGCCCGTGTAGAATTTCTTTCCCATTGATTGTCCACGGTAGTATGCGGTACACCTTGAATAATAAAATGAATACATGCTGTTTAAATCTTGACGATCCTATTGTTTTGCATCATATTCAATATCAACGACCAATTAAAGAAATTACTGTTATTAAATATTATTTTAATTACGCTCATGGTATGACGTTTAAGATCACAATCAAGTCGAGTGAATTGCAGCCAGTAGTTACGAATGATACGTTGCAGCACCAAGTATAGGCTGAGGAAATCCTCTGACTGAAAGATGCGCAACGATGATACGCTCTGCATACCCGTTTCCGGTCACCCGCGCGACAAATGCAACGGGACACCGAATAATGCACCGTGAAACTCCTCGCGTCGAGAAACGCGTTCCTTTCGTGGAAAGCGAATACCAAGGTTGCAACGCGCAAGTGAGCTCGTCGTATATACTGAAAATACCTTGTGCAATCTCGAGAATAACGATTCCATTACGTAAACCGATCGAAGAGCGTGTCATCATGAAGCGAAAACGAGGGAAGATTATTTTTCAGAATTTCATACATTCCGGACGTTACAACGCACTTCCTTTTTCGATAAGCTTCAATCGGCTGCTCGAACTGGGTTGGTGATCGTGTCTAACAGAGAATCGATTTGTAAAGTTTATCGATTACTATTTAGTATACTTTTATATGCTCTGGATGACTTCGAATGAGTCTAGGCATTGAGCTGGTTACTATGTATGATCATTAATCATTAATTTCGATTATCGTATTTAAGTTAAGTACTCCTAATAAAATACCTGAAAGTTCAAAATTCAAAACTGATTTCCCCTGATAAATCTAAATGATCATCTAAAATATCTAAAATCTAACAGAAGTCTAAACTGCTCTGAAAAGATCTTGATAGTCTAAATTGAAAGTAAACGAAAGGATAAAAATTGTACAACATAAGATGAAAATAAAGTGGTACATGAAAATATCTAGAATTGATCCAGTACATTGATAATAACGAGAAGTGTGCAGTGCCGTGCAGGGCAAACTGCGCGGCCATCGGAGTCGATTATTCGAGGAATGCGATTTGTAGGGCCATAATTGCTTGAATCACTTGATCTCGAGACTCCCGCCGGGTGTCAAGTGCATGGGCGATACACGATTGCGATTGCGATTGCGACTGCGATTGCCTCATGGAGATGCGTGCGACAAATCTACGGTCAGCAGATGTTTCGTATTGATGCAATAATCGTTGTGTCACGCTGCACGTGGCCGTGTCATTTACGCCTTGCAGTCTCGTTCCCACCGTTCATTCAGTATTTCTTACTAAAATCTTCAACCATCATATGTATGGCCACCATATACTAGTCTTACATGGTCCGTACATATACAATAGCTGTTAGTACTTCGTAGGTTCATCGTTAAAACAAAATGAACTAAAACATATGTATCCATAAGAAATATGAACAAAGAAGAGCGAGACGTGTGTTAACACTAAACCTACCGAGCCTCAAAAGTAATTAACACATATTCCCTTGTAAAAATGACAAAATTGATTTTATTTAGACTTTGTGCGACCCCTATTGTAATACGTGCTCTACTAAAGATATCTATGCAACCATTCCTTACAAAATCATTTTTATTATTTCAATAATTGTAAAATAAAAAATACGAAACCGGTTACATTGACCGGTGGTGGTAGGTTTAGTGTTAATTTATGATTCCACCCGCAGAAACAACAATATACGCTTCCCAGATTCAGTCAGTAGTATTTTCCTTCGTGAACGCGCTGAAGGTGGTAAGGTTAAAGGTGAATTCATACTTGCCTCCGTAGGTTCGCGCAAGAATAGGAGAGTTTCTGGGTGTTTGACGGGGAGAATGAGGTTCGTACCGTTTCCGTCGTGAGCACCAGGAAACGAGTCTTTTCGTTTTAATTTCGCGAGACAAAAGGTGACGGTATGTAAGCGCGCTCGGCTCGAGTTACCTCTCGCGTTAATTCCGCTTAACGCGACTCGGTTTCTCGCCTTTTGCACGCACCTTACGTGCGCGCTTACGTTACCTGCGTTACTTTAGGATGTAATATATATGCCCGACTTGGCCAACCCAACGACGGAGGAAGTATTAAGTTTAAAAGCGCATTCCTCACCATCGTGACTTTATTTCCGAAGAAATTAATACAATTCGGGACGCACCGCTGCGATTCAAAGCGATTCGAAAGATCCGGATCGTCGGAGAGAGATTAATTCCTCTAACTTGTATACCGAAAAAACGAATAATTATCGCTGTTCGATACCGTATTAATCAAGAATTTTCGATGCTATTCGACAAAGTAAACGGGAGATCCCCGTTTCGATAACGAAGGACGAAGTAATTTTCTATCAGATGATATATTTGACGTTTCGCCAGCGGAATAATCGGAGAAACGTGATTAATTCGGTTTTCGGGGTTAGTTGTTGCAGAAAGAAAAGCAGAATTCGTGTTCGTGGTATATAGTTTCGGGCGAGAAATTAATCTTGAGTGGGGAATGATTTATTAAACCGTTTCCTGAGAGACAAATGCGAGAAAATGATTATGTTATTAAGATATTAGGAGATTCTTCGAGTCGGGGGAGAGGAGCTTAAACGGGTCGACGGACTTCTGAGCGTCATCTCGCCCTTAATAACGCGCGCCTGCCAGTCTGCAGCCCCTTTTTAGGAGAATCTGCTATTTATGGCGACGAGGGCGAGGACCAAGCATTCCTGTCGGATACACCCGGTAATTTCATTCGTCGTTAAACCCCGTGGCTGCGTTGAATCGCTTCACGAAATTCTCCTGGCTTGCCGAACCGAGGATGTCTATAAACTTTTCAGAGCCGAGGCTGCTGGGCAATTGTTGACACACGTTCTTTTGAGGAACTTTAATTCTTCCTCCCTATCGCCGATCGCTTACAGTACATTTTGGTAAACGAGCTCCACACTCGTTGGACTTGTGAATCTAAATATTGGTACACTCAATTCTTTCAAGATCAAATTACAACGAAATTCAAACATCTCTAATCTCTATAAACAAGGACCAACGAAAAAGAGATTTTTTAGGGTTAGGAGTTTAACCTCTTTATACCATAACTTAGGAAGAATTTTTATCATAAATTTAGACGTGTATTCTAAGACCGAAAGAGGTCATTTGCATTTTACAATATGCTCGTAAGTCATTTGAGTTTTACAATATTATACGTATTTAAAGATTTCAAGTGAACATACATCGTTTTTCCATCGAAACGATATGTATGTGATAAGAAAGTCGTGGTTTTGGAAACTCCAGAGTTTATACCCTCGAATGTTAAGATCGTATAAATTCACGTACGGGGCGCATATTTGTTATAAAATATTCTTACGTGTAATAAATACACGGCACGTTTTGAGCGGCTCTTAACCTGCTGCAAGCTGAGAAAACTTCGGCTGCACGATGTTGCAAAAGTAGAGATTATACGATCAAATATTCAATGCGATACTGCAGATTGAAATGTACGCTGCGATCGCTCTAAGCTCCTTTCGAAACCCAGTATGTTATGCCGTGACTAAAATTAAAACTCGCGCGGCGGTGCAAACGTAGGGAAACCAATACAGGCAAGAATACATGCTAACAATAAATGCCTAAATCCTGAATCTTGCAGCGGAGAATAGAAGTATGCAATACTGTCAGACGATGAACAAGACGTCCGAAAAGGAAAAGAACGTGTTCGGTACACTTGTGATCACTTATTTAGAAGCGACTAAACATAATCGACGGAAGGGCGACCAGCTAAAAATTAGCGAAGATTGAGAGAGACGTTTGGGAGAAAG
This sequence comes from Lasioglossum morio, assembly GCA_916610235.2. NCBI lineage: Eukaryota > Metazoa > Arthropoda > Insecta > Hymenoptera > Halictidae > Lasioglossum > Lasioglossum morio. Next base: position 8,172,109 of record OU744328.1, on the reverse strand, counting down.
TAATTATTTTCAAGGTCGTTGCGTCCTAAAATCACGAGCGTTCGCCACGAAACCCGCTGCTATCTTTACCCGCGGTTGGTAGCCGCGTTCCGACAAAGGCCAACGAATATAGCCGTCGGTAGAAGACGCGATGTTAATTCGAAACACGAACGGAATGGACCTGGCCTGACGGAGTTTCCCGAGCCAAGATTCCGTGATTACCGGTGTTGGTCTTTAACGCCGCATTCACGTAACTCACATGTAAACTCACCCCTCCGTGCTCCCGAGAATTCTACTCGGGGAATTACGAGCGGTCCTCCAACGTGTTCGAATTAATCCCGGGGCTTATGGAAATTGGAAATGTTTGATGCGAGCATATTATCTGCAATTATATCGGCCGCGGGAGGCAAAAATCAAATTTTCACCGCCAATGGGTTCTACCATACCTCTCTCGACGGTAAAAGGGTCTAACAGGTAGACTCACTTTTCTTAAAAGCATCAACATCTATAACAAAATATTTGTAAAGGCCTGTCCAGACCGACAGACAATCGTCCGCAGTCAGTCCACACCCAGTCCGCATACTACACATATATCGTACGCGCACTATCCACAAACATGTGCAGTATGCGGACAGACTGCGGACAATTCCCTGTCAGTCTGGTCGGTGCTTTAAAGAGCCTGTGGAAATTGGAAATGTTTGTGTGGATATGTGTGGTGAGAATGAAAAAGAAACATAATGAGTGACAGGGGAATGTATGAAGTGAATTTGGTGGAACGAAATAAAGAAATGATATGTGCATGAATAAAGAAATAAAAGTGCATGGTGGAGCGTTTTGTTTCCAAAGTTAGTCGGTCGTTCATTCAACATCGTTTGCGTTACACGTAACGCCGCTGTTACACTAGGCCAACCAAGTTGCTCCACCAGTGGCTCAGCACATTTAATAAATCGGTAACTGATGGTACCACCAGTATATGAACGTCAATTGTTTATATTTTCGCCAGAGGCGGAACAACAACTTTTACAAACAACAATATCTGTTAACGGTAGCCAGGGCTGCTACAAAATTTTAAACCGACCCTAGTTTTCGCGATGCTGGTTGCGCAACTTGGTGGCTTAGTCTAACAGCGGCCTAATACGTTTAATCTGTTCCATCCTTAAAAGTTCTGAACTTTCAGATTTTGTCGTTAACTGAACACACTAACTGAAATGTGTACTGTCACGAGCTTATTCAGAGCGTCAAACATTCGATTCGAGGGGTGTTACCACACAATCTCGCATTTTTCGGACCAAATAAAAAATACCCCGTCTGCAATCTTCGATCAGTTTTGCGGAGAGAGACCAATGGCACGAAAACTGGTTCAGAAAAACGGTGGAAAAAAGATTCTGCAATGGACAGCCGTCGGGTGCCATAAATCACGATGCCTCACTGGCAGCCCGTGTGACTGACCACGAACGGCTTATTTCGGTGCCGCGTATCTTCGCGGAGTACGCGTGCCGCTGGTATATTTTCACAGTCGGTTGGAAATAGTCGGCCACTGGTCTAATATTATAATAGCGATGACTGCCACCGCGTGAAGGCGAGCGAGCAAGCGGAGCAGCGGGCACAGTCGAGTCGCGGGCGAAACGGCTGCCAGTTTCAAGCGTGTGACGCTCAGCGGGAACGAGAACGCGACCGGATAACGTTACTTCTTGCCTGTCGTCGCTGGACTGTCGCAGTTCCGCGATTTCCATTCCTCGAGGAAGGCAGAATCTCTTCCGTGTCCGAGCGGAAGTCGACTTCCCGCCTTCTCGCGAGAGAACTTCTGCTACGATCACCTGTGACCAGTTGTGAATCGTGACGTAGCTTCCTCGGTGATCGTCACCGTCTCCCGTATCGTTACCGTTATCACTGATCGTCGTGATCAGTCCAAGTTTACGATTGATTCATTTCTACGATCACCCTCCGCGGTTCAAGGTGGTACAACTCAATCGATAAAATTCAAGTCTTCGTGATCGCGTATTCTAGTAATCCTTGTGATTTAGTAGAGGAAGTGCGGCTTATTCGGAATCCGAGGTTGTGTGAGACGAATAGCAATTTCCAGCATGGGGACAAATAAAAGTGTGTCATAGCATAGAGAGACTATAATAAACTAGCATACTTTACATTCTTAACAACGATTAGACTGTGGATTTATTTCATCTCTTAATTAATTCAATTAAAAGTTAATTCCTTTAATATTTTCATTTTTTTTATAAATATGCTGCACTCCCTCCACAGGTAATAATGTGATCGGACGTAAAGAACATGTAGAAATAATATCGTAATGGGAAGGGGAAGCGGCGGAAAATAATTTGAAGGGAGAGTTAGTTGGGGGAAATTTGTACCATAACTTTTTGTTTTCCGGTGATCGTTAAATATTAGGATTTTTCATATCAGCGCGTTCCCCTGCGATTCTTCGCTCACGCGACGCAGCCGCACGGATTTATGCAAATGTCGGCGGCGTTTTAATCTGTACTCGGTACGCGAGTTTTCCGCCGTATTACGCAACGCTCCGATACTGATTATACACTTGATAATACGTTCCCGGTTCGCGTGATAAATAATCCGCGTGATTTACGTATCGTTTCCCCGTGGGCAGAAAAAAGCCGCCGCGACGCGTTGTAAATTTCCTCCGCGAGTGCGACGAACGTGCTCCGCACTGTCGGCAATAACACACCAGTGGTGAATAGAATTCTTTTTATTTTTATCCCCGTTTTTCCCAGCAGAAGATTGGGGATGCGTTAACGCGACAGAAATAATGACGGTGGAACGTCAATAAACGCGGTCCCGATATTCGACAGACGCGGGCGCACGTGTGTGACCAGTGAATGTGAACGAAAGTTGAAATTATATGAGTGACTCGTGCGTCTCTGTCGGCCGGCGCCACCATTAATGTCGTTATCGCCGTTTTAAAATGTTGTTAGCACCGTCGGAACGGCACGTACGATGACAGCCATCATGGTGAACGGACCTCATAAAATGGTAAATCGATGCTCAACATTATTCAACGGGAACCGCGCATCGATCTTTCTGTAACGCGCCTGCACACGATTTCCAAAATTGGCTCGACATCTCATTTGTTATCCTAGTCTCGCAATCGATGACCGTCTCGTGAATATGCAATTTCCGAATTTTGTACTCTCCCGAGAGAGAAAATTGATTAGCATCTTATTTCCCGTGTCATCCATTCCACCGTGTTAATTTTAACTATTCAGAAATTTAATATCTGTATTTTAATCTCCCAATACCCGAGTCAGAAATATCAATTTTTATTCGTTGACACACCTTCTAACCTTCACCTGTCTCGTCTCACAAACTCACAATTTTTCCCATAGTAGGTACCAAATCTTCAACGAAGCTTCATTAACCCTTTGCATATGAAATTGATATAATACCTTATACAATACTTAAATGCGTAGTAATTGATTAGATACCAATATATTTAATAAAGTAGACAATATTGTGAATTATGGTACAGCAGTTTTTAGTGGTGATTCTGAGTTACCCCTCGGCTGCTGAGGGTTAAATTTCTAATGAATAACGCAAGGGATGATAATAGTAACTAAACGCACTGACTGTTTGATTATCGTAATTCTTGTATTCGAATCGAGTTGGTGAAAGCCCGCGGGCGATAACGAGTCGGTTATAATGTGTCACTTTCCAATTACTATTTGTCATTTCTCGGTGCAGTGTCGCTCGCCGCAGTATATCACATTGTGCACCGCGGCTTATTGTTAGAACAAAATCGAAATCGGTTCTTCGAGGGCGCGAGCGTCGATTAATTAACGATTCCATTCAGCGAGGGTGCGCGACGCGACGCGACGCGGCCGCTAAGCGTCGATTAACCGAACGGTAGTTTCCCGCCATAATTGCATCGTAATGTCAACGTTGCACCTAGGACGAGAGCTGTTGCCGGAGTAACAGGGTCCGCCGGCAACGACCCTTGCAGCGTTCCATCTGTCCCGGGTCGGCTCCATAGAATGGTAATTCGGGACGATTAATTCGCGATTCCGCAGGCAATATGTGCTGATGCGGCCGCGTGCATCAAATCTGTCGTAGGTCTCGTGATTGCGCGGGACGTCGCGATACCATGCGCCACACGAAATGCGTTTCCGAATGCGAGAGCTGTATTTACACCATGAAACTCCTCCACACAGTTGTCCGAGCGACTGATCTAACAGTTCATTAAGATTTTAGTACTATTTGAAAGTCTAAGGGTATAACAATGCAGGTCGTTGGATTCGTCTTGACATCAGCTACGATATTATCAAGTCAAAAATACATATCATTCTTTAAAAATTGATCTTGCACTTTTATACAATGAACTTTTTTCTTAATTTTTTGTATCGAAATTTGTAGAACGTTAAATATTCATTAGCTTTTGTTTAAAACAGTTTTTTGCCTCATTATCGGAACTGCCTGGAAAATCATGTTCCGTTTTTAAATAAACAATAATCCTATTCATCAAATGTTGATTTTGAGGTATTCATTTTCAAAGTAAAAGAATGTTCTTTGTTTGAAAAAATTTCGCAGAATTCTCAAAAGAAAATTGGAAATTTTACAATTTTCATAGTTTAAAATTCGGACAAATTCTCGCGTTAGAAGATAACGTTCCTCTTTCAGGAATTGTCTGTTTCAAGTATGCGAGAAGAGTGGGGATGGGTCATGTAAATTTAAGTGTAACAGATTCTACACTCTAACAGATTCAGTATTTCTCTTACTGTCGATATTCTGGGTCGACCGCTCGATGCCACACAGCTTTGAATCATTCACCGTTTCTTCGAACCGATTGTATTCCATGTGTCCCTGATGCCCGCTGGAACTCGCATGTCAGTCGGACACGTGGTTTCTCGGAGTTCCACGTTTAACTCTTTACTGCCATCGAGAAAATGATAGCCAGTTCAACGCGTTTCTCTATTTTTGAATACACTTCTAAGATAGGTATATACATCGCGAACTATATCACCAGACTGCGGATTTTCGTGCGTTATAAAGAGCATCTCACACAGTTGCGAGTAGCAGACAAGATATAGAAATGGATTTATTCTTTTAGTAATTCAGCCCTTAGCACTCGAGTGGTGACTCCTCAACATTATCTGCAGTAGTTCCTCTTAATCGAACAACGAATGTTTATCTAAGATCGATATAAAGTTTATAATGACAGACCTATGAATCACATATGGTTCACGGACTCTTGAATCAGAATTGCTCTGATTCGCATAATAGCTTGAAGAAGTGTGTCGCAATATTAGTATAACATTAGTATCTGTAATTAGTAGACTGCGTATAAATATAAATAACATAAAAATTGATTTCATTCCTTAACGACTTTGTTACATTAAAAAGCAACATTACAACATTCTTGAATCGTTTAACTGTTTTATATTTCGCCCAACGAATTCTAGTTGATGACTGTCCAACGCAGTCTAGTGATTAGTAAGACTTATTGTTGGGTCTTATACACGGAATCGAATGTGTTTGCGAGTTTATTGGTAAAATTGTAGATAAGATGCGACGTCCAATTTGATTGTTGTTCGGATCGACAGAATTCTCTTTGTGATGGAACCTCGTCCAAGCATAATCGATTGTAACATCATTATAGGATATCACCGTTCCCGTGATAATGACCATAACCCGATGTCATCGATCCAAGCTCCGCCACGACCTAATCTACTCCTCTACGGGTCTCAAAATCAATTAACCAGTTAACTCCTTCGCTCTGTGGGGCGCTTAGTCCCTCATGTAATTAGGAACTGACCCGTGCCGGATTAATGGTGTAATCCGTGCTTTCTGTTGCGCCACACATTGCATTCTTAGCACCGGCTTCCCAAATTCCTTTCATTCCGTTCCCGCTGTGCCCCGTGATTAAATCCACCCACCGTTCATTTTATTCCGACATGCGATAAAGCGATACTCAAACTAACAAATTCACTGTCGGCCGCGATTTAGTGTTCTGAGTTTATCCTTGGGCTCATTTGAAGTTCAGCAAATCCTGTAATCTTGATTGGAGGAGTAATACCCCGACGCTCGTAAACTACTTGGCCAGGTAGATTTAGGGTTACGTATTCTCCGACAAGTGTTTGGCTTGGCGTTACCTCTCGCTCTCGTTTCATCGATGTATTGTCCAATTATGCTCGTGCTTCTAAAGATTTTGATCGATGTCGAGAGTCATTTTCCTCGAGGATCATCGTGGTTTCCGAAGAAAAAATTTCAAACACAGTTTTACTGTGCCAAGAGTAAAACCAAAATACTTTACGATTGACAACAGTGATCCTCATAGCGTTCACTTTAAGTATGCGTATATTCATTCCTGAAGTCCCACTGCTTATATCTCTAATGTTAATATTGTACTAAAAAATGTTCATTATATTGTTCAATTCTAGTTTATAAGATGTCCTTGTAATGTTAGCATGCACAGCCATGTGCATGCTGCTAATAATCCCATGTGGGGTTTCATAGCTTAATAAAAAAAAAACTAAGTATGGTGGGTGGTTTCAAGGTGTTCAATGGGAAAAATGATTTTTGTTTCAGGTCAATGGAGACGATGACTGGGAGTACGAGGAGATCGTCCTCGAGAGGGGTGGGGCTGGCCTCGGGTTCAGTATCGCTGGAGGTACTGACAACCCTCATTTCGGCAATGACACCGCCATTTACATCACCAAACTTATACCTGGCGGTGCCGCATCCGCGGATGGCCGATTGCGTGTCAACGACACAATACTACAGGTGAACGAGGTGTCGGTTGTCGACGTACCGCACGCGGCAGCCGTCGATGCACTCAAACGAGCAGGAAACACTGTCAAACTAGTAAGTCTCTTTACCATTTATCAACATCAATCAATCAACAACACACCTGCCAAAGTGCATTATATCGGTATTTTCTTCTATGCTAGATGTATATATGAGAATTGAATATAATTACTAGATTCATTGTTTAAAATAAGCAGGCGTCGAACATAAGCTTCTATCTTCCTTTAATAATTTTAATAACCTAAAACTAATACGTCGACGTTTTCAAATTCTTTGAATTTAGCTACCGGCTTAAATTGTATATCTAATTTTTATCGCAAACGCATAAAATCCGCAGTCTAATAATCACCAACAAATTGCACAACAAAATATTATAGCACTGTCCTTCAGAAAACATAGAAACTAATACAAAGAGCTAAAAAATATTTTTTATATCTTGTTTTTTAATGAACTACGAATTTGATTTTTCTGATAATTATTCAAATAATTAGTAAAAAATTGTTCAGACCGGAATACTTGCGACGATTGGATCGCGAACGTAGAAAATAAATGAACTTAGTTATAAATTGTTGCCCTAAACGTCTTTTAAAATCGGTAAGCGACATCGCTGAAGCGAGCAACTTCCTCCCGGGAAATTAGATTAATCCACATCCCGGAAACAAACTACTACTTCGGAAACTACTCGCAACCCTAACGACTTACGACCGACGTGGCTTGAGTGATCGTCTCACTGGGATTTCCCTACGATGTCAGAATCTACGTTATAGTTAATGAGTCTGAGAGTTGTCGCGTTCCTGAAATCGACGTAGGAGCCGTTCCCCGTTCAAGTTTTAAGCCCCGCGAACGACAAGCTCGTGCTCCTCAACGTTCTATTTTTCGAAAAGGTCATGTTCATTGAAATTGCTCGATTCAGCGAGCCGAACAAACGACGGTAGATTCGAGCCGTGTTTCCAAACAATGAAACAGTCCCAGGTGGCGAAGGTACATCCCTTAGACATCCAATTATTATCCGGTAGCTCGACACGAGATAATCGCGTACGACGACAATGCTGGTTGTATATCTTGTGGAAAACCGAGATTCCTAGTTCCCTTCCGAGAAATAATGCTGGTCATTCGTGTTTCTTTAGCTACCGCGATATCTCATCGCCTAAATCTTGATGCTGGGAATTAAACCGATATTTCAGTCGGTCATTGTTGTCAGTTGTTTACACGCTGGACCGAAATTGCGTAAATATATTAGTGGCAGACCAATTTAATCATAATCCCATATATCAGTAGAGCAATAAAAAATTGTGTAGCATCTGAATGATAAAACAGATGAATTTTTATCCACCCATCAGTTATTCTAAAAATAATCTTTTCAATTTATTTAAAAATAAAATTAAGTCTGCATTTGCTGTAGTTTCGGAGGAAACAGGTTACTATCTGAAGAAGTAAACAGCCCTTAATCTAGTCAAAGTGTAATTAAAGTTGTAGCGCCGTTTGAAGCATGTTTACAAGTGAAGGATCGGGGAAACTTGTACAAAAGCTTGTTCGAAGAGAGCTAGTATTTGAATGAACGAATTTTGACTGGTTTCAACAAGCGTGAAATGAGACCCGAATAAATTTTGAAGTGTCTCCGCAGTGTCAGCGTTAAGCGGTCGCTGCGAACTGAAAATATTGCGTTTTGAAGGCCGAGAGATTTTTGAAACCCGTAGACATGCTCGCGTCAGCGTTATTAACGTTTTTCGAGTGGCCTGGAAACAGGGACGAGATAAGCATAAACGAATATGCAGTCTAGGTTTTATTATCTCGCCTTGATGCTAGCCCCGTTGCAATACTCTTGCATCGTGGTCGTTGATTGCTTGAATTATTGCTATAACAATTTGATTTTTTTTAATCCATGTTTCGAGGGAAGTGGTTTAATATGTGTTTTTTTTTCTTTTCTTAATTTTCAGTACGTACGGCGACGAAGGCATACCCAGCTGATCGAAATCGAACTAATCAAGGGTAACAAGGGCCTCGGTTTCAGTATCGCTGGTGGTATTGGCAATCAGCATATACCCGGTGACAATGGAATCTACGTGACGAAAATTATGGAGGGCGGCGCTGCTCAAGTGGACGGCCGCCTTGTCGTTGGAGACAAATTGGTGGCCGTCAGGAATGCTCTGGTGAGTTGTGGGACAATCAGCTTCTTTCCAATTTAATTACTTTGAAACCCCGCCGTCCTATACCTGAACAAAGTTACTACCAGACTGACCTTCCCTTCAGTTTATTTTACTCCTTATTTTACACCGAGATTATGTTTTGAAGTAACAGCTTTATTAATCAATTATATGTTCGCCACATTTTCTACAATTTTCTCCGCTGTTTTACGGTGAACTACTTTTTCGTTAGAACTGCATGAATTTTGTTCAGCGCACATTTCGAAGATTCAGAAAATGGGGAACGAAATTTTACAATCATCCAATAAATACACCGTCATTTATATAGTGAAGCAGTAGTTTGTTTGACAATTTTAAAAACATGAAAATAGTATATCATTTATACACACGGTAAATATGGTCGAACGGTAAATATGCTTGAAAAATAGTGATTTAGTTTGTCCCCCTTACATTTTTCATGTGACTGATGATTCCGAAGTTCCCTCACGGAGGGTAAGAAAGCAGTCTGCTCTTGATTAGATGATTTCTCATGCAGACAAAGTGTGCTCGCTCCGGACAAGCAAGGGAATCATTTATCATTTAGAGAAAAAGCCAGCACATGTGTGCCCGCAATTCAGGTTGAAGCCCGACCTGTTCTAGAACCCATAGGTCTTGCGAATAAAACTTCCACTAGGTTTGAATAAAACAACGAGAGAAGACAGTGCTGCGTTGAAAGTCCCTCGAGGGTGGAAGATAAAATTTTCGAAACCATTAAAGCTGTCTCCAAATAAAACAGACAATTTTTATAGATATTAGAGGGTGTATGCACTATATGATATCGGCGCTACAGGTTCGAACACAGATACAAAACTTAGAGGGTGTCTTTAGAGGAGGTTTTCTGATCTACAAACTTGTACCGAAGCACGTGTCTTTAAAAAATGTCTGCAAAAGGATTTGTTTAAATTCGTAACAATAATAAAGTTCTGGAACTACGTATTCCAAACCTCAATACAAAAAAGATTTCTTTAAAATAATTTCCAAAGAAGGCCCAAGAAGTCAAGCTGTAGACTTGAAAAACCTCTTTCGATTCTGGAGTATGAAAACACGGTCGATTCGGCCCGGAATTGTCAACCTTTTGAAACGAGTTTCGAAAAATTCTCCAGCGACCCGGAGACATACGAGCTCCGACAGAGAGCCGACGCGAAAAATAGATCAGAGTGGCTTTTGATGGCGACGAGTAATTGATAGCTCTCTTCGTCAGCGACGGAAGCCTCGTTGCAGTGGTTGCAGGTGCGAGGCCCCGTCGTTTCGCAGCTTCCCGCGATTTTTCGCTTCGACGACCTCCCTTTTCTTCTCCCGCGTCCTCCCTCGAGGCTCCGCTCCGAAAAAGCCACGATTAAAGCGGCCACATCGGTCCAGTTGATTTATAACCACCGCGGACGCAATTTGAAACGCGTGAAAATCATTACAGGGCCGCCCTAACGTCGTCGAGGAACGATGACTTCAAAGCCTCCCAGTCTTTCGCTCTCGCCAGTTTTGTCTGCCCCGTTTTTCGGTCTCAATTACGGTATGATTGAATTTACAAGCATCGAATTCTGAAAATAAATTCAATCGCGTTCCCCACACTTTTATAGTTTCGTTAGTTCGCCGAAAATGTTCTGAAACATATCTTTGAAAAGGATAAGTGACGAGTCAGTCTAGCCTTAATTACAATCGATTTTGCAAGCATCGAATTCTGAAAATAAAATGAATCACATTTCTGACATTTTTATAGCTTCTTAATTAACTGACCGACAATCACTCTTACTTTTTGTACTGTTATCTTATAAGAAACATTGACCATTACGAAACTTCAAGAAAATTAAACGGGAAGAAAGAACAGCAAGAGGAGGAATAATTTAGTTCAGAAAAACACTTCTCAGCGAACCTGTACACGTTCAGCGGTAAAGTTTGAACATAGGAAAAATGTAATGGACCAGGGATAAATTGTTGACACGATGCACATCATCGCGGCGGCATCAATCATCTTCAACTCGGATATAAATTCCAGCCAGTTTCGAGCATGTAATCGATAGCCTATTAAAAAATTGACGTACCATGTAATAAATAGGTTCGCACTCAAGATGTTTCCAAAGTATCGAAGTTGCGCATCGATGTTTTCGCGGGAACGATTTATTTAAAAGTTTTCGCGACGCTGTAGACGGCAGATCTCGTAGGCGAGTCGATTTAACTTTCCGTGTGATTGCGTGCCTGCATATACTTGGGAACAACGGACGGTGCAGGAAGTTCGTCAGTTGTTTATGATACCGGCCGGAAACTTCTCCGATGTTCACCTTTTTTCCACGTGTTAGCTGTCCTTAGATAATTACCATAGACGAGACGACGAAGTCTGGCTACCACCTCGTGCATTTTCGTTTTTCACCCGGACGAACGACCATACAACAGAAAAATTAAAACGAAGGGAAGAGGATCGGTACTCTGGCAGAAGCGAAATTCCTGTTCTTTGCACAACTGTAGGGATATTTATTAATTTAGAACTTCATCTCTGACCTCTCTTTGTCTGTATAATATTCTCAAAAGCTTGAATTGAAATGGTTCAGCAAAATTACAATGCAATGATTCAGTTAGCAGAAACGCAGATGCTATTTAGTCAGACATTCCAGCTTCTAAAAAAGCTAACCAAGCTGAGTAATGTAAATAAAGTATTTTTCTACAGACGCGACGTGTTCTTGAGGATTCATTAAAGAGAAACGACACTTTTTGCGCAGCAGCCTAATGACAGCGCAGATATTGATTAAATATACAATCAGGATTTAGCTGTTTCATTTTCCAGTAAAAAGAGGAGCGTGTACGCGAATGAGATGCGTCATCTTGACGCTTGAATATATGTTCAGATGTTTACACAGTAACACGGGCGACAGACAAAGACGAAGCAGCGAGCTCTTGTAATATTTGTCCTATAATCCATCTCGAAGTGTACCATAAGGAACGGGATGGTGGGATGATTGATAGAGAAAATTGAACGGGAGAAATCAATTATCGCGGCTCGCTAAATCTCGATCGATGAGCGAGCACCGCAAGACCGGTTCATTTTTTCCACAGTCTGTGTGTCGCTTTTATCCGTTTTCTGTGCCTTTCCGCTGGTGAAAAATGGGAAAATAGAGACCGAGGCTACGGTGAAAGGGAATACGTTAGAAAATTGAGACGAATGAACAGCGTTAATGAACGAAGAGAAATGTTTCGCTCGAACGGAGGACCAGAGTAACCCGTGTTTTGCTTTGAAACCAGATTCGATGCGCGCTGTTTAATTAGACGCGTGTTATTAAAGTGCTTTTTTTTGGCATACTCTGGACGTTTTTCTGTCAATGCTCGACTGAAAGTGACAGTGATTGTTTTCGAAAATTGTTCAAGAGTCTGGCATGGATCATCATCGAGTAATGTTTCCAGTTCTTCGTCTTGGAAGTAGTATCAGTCCCGACATCTATTAACCAACGGTATAAACTTATTCAAGTACATGATAGTAGGCTAAAAGTCGTGAAACGAATCAGTTTAACTGGTTTCGCTGTAGTAGCATTTATGGTTGGGATATGGTTGGTGATTTTGTCTACAAAACCCAACATAGGGCGAACAACGAAAATTTATGACACTTTGCCAATGATTTTCCAACGTTGGGCTTTATAATTGGTTAACTTAACTTAACAACCAATGTTTACCATCATTTAAATATCGTACCTCTTACAGACGTTAAGAACGTTGCTACATGTTGCACATGTAACATACAACGCACTACAACGTTGCTCATGTGGTAGAAGAAAACCATTTTGCGTTTCTTCAGAATGGACCTTCGTTTTTTAGATATTTTCATTTAAATTTGTTGACCTACCAAGTAACCCAGATTATAGCATTTTCGTGGAAGACACGCTTGTAGGTTCGACGATAGGACATCAGCATACTACGCAGACTGTACGAGTTCAATTACAACGTGCTTATTAATTTTGTTCCTTTTCTCCCCAATTTTTACCGTGTAAATACATTGTTCTTATGTATATGTCGTGGCAGGTCGACCCCTTGTTCGATTCGACATTTCAAAATGCGTCAACGAGCTCACGGGTGCTGTAGAATTAACCTTTACATGTCTTGTTCCGTCAAAATCTTATTGCTTCTGTCTATATCAAAAGACTACTCTCTTGACAACGCAAATCAATCAATATCTCATTGATATTGTCATGTTTTCATATACACTGTAACCATCAGGAACGTGTCCATTCTACCACCCGTGGTCACGTTCAACAAGGACCTAAACCATTTTCCTAAAGGACCTTGTCTCGCATTTCTTAAAAAAATAAAACAAACGTAACAGTAACACAAATTTATAAATTACAATCAATAAAACAAACATGACATTAATAATAATAATACAAATTTTCAAATCATTGCCTATGTCAGCACGCCCCGACATATATTATTTATGATATACTGTAAAAATAACCGTAAAAGAGAAAATCAGAATAATATATTAGCGGGCCCAGTTGGCCGTTTGTATTACACTGTCGTTGGCATTTCGTTGGCCATGGTCGTTGGCACTTCGTTGGCCATGATCGTTGGCCCACCTGTATAGTATAACGTTGAGAAACAAGCCGAACCGAGGGGTCTTAACGAATCTGGAACGGTATCCAGCGACGTTAAGCTCCCTACGGTGGCTTTTTTCCTGCGAGCGTATGAAATAAGGATAAAAAGAGGCTTCCTTTAATTCTAGCAGGGCGACAAGAACCTCGAAAATGTGACGCACGAGGAAGCAGTGGCAACTCTGAAGGCGACCCAGGACCGCGTGGTTCTTCTGGTGGCGAAACCGGAAACCGGAATCGTGCCCCCGCCACCACCCCCGATGGCCTCGGACAATTCGCTCTCGCCGCAACCACGTAAGCTTCTATTCACATATACATATATTGTATTATTCAGGTCTCATGTAGATATGTGTCCACGCGACCACTTTTTCGGGATCTTTTCTTCTCGAATTTTCATGACGTTGCCTTCCGGAACGATAAATATTTCACGCACCGCTAAAAAGTGTCGGCGTTACTTTTGTCCGTGCCGCCGGGCGAACAGGAAATTCCTTCCTCCGCGGCTTTTCAGACTGGAGCCGTCTAGCGGCTTCAACGTTTCACCGTTTCACCGTTTACCGGCTCCTGTCGCCGCTGGAAATTAAATATACGCCGCGGAAAGTTGTCACCCAACAAGCACGTTTAAGCAATGCGCGACTGATAGAATTTCACCCGGAATCTCGTATCCGGGCACTCATCGAATCTCTCACTGAAATTGACTACCTGGACAAAAGCGATTTCTCTCGTACTATTCTGGAAGGTGAAATGGAAAACAAAATTACAACCGTTAGGTACTGTTTCATATTTTCATAGACGCAGGATATTTCCGGACTTTCAGGGATTTTATTTGCCGAATTAAGTAAAAAACGAATTACATTTTTTGAAAATTCGTCGGTCACGCGTGCTGTTGAATCGGAATTGGCTGACGCGTCCAATCATGACAAACCAATTCTATATCTTGTGATTACTGCGACAGGCAAATCTGTCGAACTTCCAAATTCGTTTTTGTGCAAAACCGAATATCCACCGAAAAATGTTATTCGGTTTTTCTACTTATTCTTGCAAATGGAATTACTTCGTGCTTGTTTGTACTAGCTGTCCGGAGACACCCTGTGTGTCAATGATTGCAATTGTTTCGTTGCATTTTACTGAAAATATGAAAGAACTACTTCAGTCTCATTTCGCGAAACGAATTCAAATTTTGATTAATTGAGTGATTATGGAAGGAAAGGAGGCACGGGCCACTCAAAACGCAATAAATGTTTCGTATATGAGCCATTCTTTTGTAATATAAACGACCGGTAATTCTTTCGCTCGGTTCGTCTCCCGCGGTGGATATAAACAGAGGTTTCTCATGGCCGCCGGTGGAAATGAATTTTTGATCTCCGTGACTTCTCCGCGAGTCTCCGGTTTCCTGCTCGCTTCGACGATCGAGCGTAACTTATTCATCGCGGTCATAAAGTCGTGCTCGTAAACTCCTTCCAGGCTCGCAGAGGCTGCACCAGGTCGTTTCTCGATGTCGTCGTCGACCCGAAACGCCTTCGAACCGCGGAAACCGCGCGGCCTCGGTCCCTCACGTTCGAATTGCGTTATAAAGAGACTCGATCCAGCGAAATCTAATTACGCCGGGGTGACCCGCGCCGCCTTCGAATTTATGCGACCTTTTCAATTCTCCCGGAACTAACAGTTCGCCTAATTTCAGCGACGTTCGAAAAATTTCTCCCTCGAGCGAAAGCCACCGGCGATTTTCGTTGAACAATTTGGGCCAAGGTTGCGCAAATATTAGACGTAGGTACAGTTGGAAAATGTCAGGAATTTCTTCTCGTCCTCGTAATGACAGTGATTGTTAGAAGAATTTTTTTAGCATTTATTGGAAACGACAAATTTATGAGCTGATCGAAATCTGGATCGAATCTCTCTGTTCGGGTGAGGAAATCGATAAATTTTGTTGCTTGGAACTACACACCTGCGTTCCAGGCAATACGATGAATTAATCATCAGTGATAATTGCACGTTCAGGTAGAAAATGAGTCTTTACCCTAAGAGGATTAATTGAAGAATCTGAGTTAATGGTGCGTTATTCATTCGGACTACAATGCATATAAATCATTTAGTGGCCATTTAGTCAATTTTCGAGCAGTAATTTTCTACAAATAATTTCATACCGATTCTTAAACATTCTACAACACTTATACTTTGAAAAATACAAAAATCGCGATCTTTTTGGAAATTAAAAAATCGGAACACACCCTTAAGCGGTGGGGATTCTGGAAACTAGGACGGGAAAGCTTTTGGAATCGGCGGTGCTCATTTTTGTCTGTCTCTGTTGTAAACAGGAAAACAAAATGGTTCTGTGTCGGCACTGGAGAACAACTCGACTCTGCCGTACTCGCAAGAATCACGTCACGCGTCTTCACTGGCTCTTCACGGCGCGGCCACGCCACGAGCTGTTTCTCAGGAGGACGTATCACGGTGAGTTCTTTCGAAGTATGCTTTCTCCTCTTTACGGCAAAAGTAGCGAGTAGCTGTTGGTTCCCTCTTGTGCTCTTTTGAAGTCTCCTTTTCGTTTTATTCCGAGAGCGCGCGCGCGCGGGCGCGAATGAACGAAACGCTGCTTTCAATCTGTCCCACCCCTGTGTTCGATCTTTCTCTCGACACGCGGAAACCCCTTCGAACACCCGGAAAATAAGAAGCCAGAATGTCACGTACACTTCTTTTGAAACGAATCACCCGAATATCGCGCGTGCTCCCCACCCTTTTTCACTGACTGTCCCTTCCCCTGGTTGTGTCTGTGTAGATTTTTACATTTTTCGCAATCGCACCTGAACCGGTCAATGTCGACCGAGATTCTTACAGAACCCGCGCGTTAAAGCGGCGCAAATGTTCAAAGAACGTTGAGTCTCTTATCTCAGTATCGCGTGACAAACAATTCAGAAGTGCAGAAAAGCCCTGCCTTTATGTAAACATTTATCTGCTGTACTTCAATCATTGCTAGTGGCTCTGCAATTCCGACCAATTGCAATTTAACGATTTTTTTTCTTATATCGTGTAGTAAACTAATCGTTCTAACTTCTCAAAAAGATTGAAGTCATATGGTCCAATGTTAAAAACGAATCTTTGCAAGATTATTATCTTTGTCCGATTATTAATGGGAGTCACTGTATGTGGGAATCAAAATGCCCTTGAACCGAATTGAACCGACGATATTCTATTCGATAGCTTATCAGGAATGGACCAAAAACCGATAATCCGATTCTCCCTTATAACTACCCTCTCGATCAAGGCAGAGGGGTGAGACTCGGCACAAAACGTTCCCTCTTGATAAGCTATCGAACGGGACATCTGCGATTTCGTTTGAATCAAAAACATTCCCGACCTCTTTATCTGCCTATACTACTTGCGATTCAGAGAGTCGAGGCTTTCACAGTTTCGACTATTGAGATTTTCGAATATAAACCGTGTTTGTAAACGAATTTTAAACCTCTACACTGAAGTAGTATCGATTGAAGACAGAACAATTTAAAAACAGTGTTATTTTCGACTTATTGAAATTATTAATAGAACTCTTCTACTTAAATTTTCTTCCTCGCGATTGACTTGGAAAATGCTCATTTTCAAACTCGCTAAACCGATCCTTAAAAAGAATAATAATCACCGAGGAAAATCTACGGAAGCAGACGGGTAATGTCGCAAGGAAGAACGCCAACAGCAGTGCCACCGAAAAAAAGCTGCACTGTTTAAACATAAACTAGTGTATCTTTCCGCCATTGTCCGAGTCGACGGACCGTGAATATCGTGCACGAGTAGCGACCGCATTCCGTGCATAAACACACCCCAGCCACCGGTGGTTAATTATACAGTCGCAGGAGGGACTGTTGAATTAGCCAATTGTAGAGAAAGAGAGAGAGGGGGAAGGTAGAGAGAGAGAGAGAGAGAGAGAGAGAGAGAGAGAGAGAGTGAGAGAGAGCGATTCGAGGAGACAGACAGAGACACCGATCGTTTACGAGGGGACCAAAGCTGTAGGAGGCACAGAGGGGCAGGTGGGGGTCGGTTGCGCGGACTAATTGCCGATGGATTAAGAGCTTATCGAATCGGTTCTGCCTGCCAGGGACAGGATTGGTTCGGGCACATTATGTGTCCCCCTCTCTCTCTCTGTCGTTCTCTTCCTCTCTGCCCCCTCCCTGTCCCTACCTTGCGAAACCCCGATCCAGTTCCGCCATCCTGCTTTCGGATACAACAACGCTGCACCGTCGTTGGTTTGCACGGAAGGTCAGCGGAACGTCACGCGAATTGCGGGTTTCGTTACCGGTTGCTATTGGACTCCAGCCCTTCCACGCACACCCCGCAGAACAGGACCCCCCGAGATTTCATGAGGAGAAACAGCCGAGGTTTCAACGCTTCACAAGTGAAGCTTGTAATTCGAGCATTCGACCAGCACCCGGCACTGTTTGACTTCGATATCGCAAAGGACGGCTTCGTAAGGGACACTAATTAGCCAAATTATCTGCATTATGCCGGTACCGGCCGATTTCGTCTCTTGCCCTCGGCCTCAATAAGCGTTATCGTAAACCGCTTGCTTTTGGATAGCATCGCGGCCGCGCTATCGATTGGCTACGCCGAATTTAATTGCTGATACAGGCAACGAGCAGAGATCGCAAGTTGCCGAGCACACCCACAAACTGTATTAACCCTTAGCACTCGAGTGGTGACTCAGAGAGAGTCATCGCTCAAAATTGCTGTAAATTCAAAATATTGTTTAGCAAATCGGAAAACCCATTCCGAACTGTGAAATTCGTTTTTTTGATTGCCAGCACGGGAGCTCTGGACGAAGATAAGTATTTGTTTGTGTAGAGCGTAGGCATTCAGCTAATTGTGAATGATCAATTTTCCGTGAATATTTATTTAATTTAGTTTAATTTTTGAGTTAAAATAGCTCCGAGTGTAAATGGTTAATGTATTATTGTAAATAATCGCAAATTGCAAATATCGGTTCTCTAAAACAATTACTCAGAATAAAGGTTCTTCACGTCCGAACCTTTATAATAAACAATTTTAAACGCATTAACGGAACCGCTTCAATCTTCGATTTAACCGATGCATCTGCATAAATCTCTTTCATCGGACACTCGAATAAGTTGCCGGGAAATAAGACGCAAAACTCAATTTTTTGCTAAACTTGCTTGCGCTGCATCGACGGTATAATCGGATTAGACGAGCCAAATATCGAAAGCATCATCCGGAGGGCTCACCTTGCCCGCAGGTGGGCGACAACTTCCGCGACCCAGTACTTTATGAAATACCCCATTTACGGCTATACTTAATAGTGGCTAGCCAGCACAATTCTCTGAGCAGTCAAAACTGCAATTATCTCATCCTTCCTACGTTCCATTCCTTCTCCGAGCAGGACGTCGTTCGTTCTCGTTCTCGTCCTTGGTGTTCCTCCCTTTGTCCCAATCCCGACTCGGTCCCGGGTACAGTTTCGAGCCCCGTCCCCTCATAATGCGGTCGAAGAATTGGATTTTGCCCGCGGGCATTCCGCGTGTCTCTAACTCGAAAGAGAGCAGGCGGAATACAGGCGCGTGCGCACTATTAAAGGGATATTCCATCTTTAAGAAGGATAGTGTAAATAAATAAAATAATCCTAACATTTTGAGAAGATTGAGTTAACTAATAAATTGCCAAAACATCAGTTTCGACGGTTTACACCGGGCATCCTCCATTAATGGGGGATGCTACCGGAAGAAAAGAATAGAAAGGGGCGAAGGGCACGAAAGACGAGTTATTACGGTGCTTGGGCATCGGCGCAAATGTACGCAAAAAACTTTAATTTCTACCCCCGTAAATTAGCCGGAACCATTATGCCGCGGCAGTAATTTATCCCCGGCTGTGAGCCCCTGTCGCGTTTCGCCTAACCGACCGCTTGAACTTTAAGAGGAATTAGGATAATTATTTAGTAGTCGACCGACCGAAACTTCTGCGCGCGGTTTCTTTCGTTCTCGCGAGTAGAATGTTCGTGGGATTAATGAAGACCGGAACAAATTTGAACGAGCGTGTCTGTGAGATTGAAAGTAAGTATCGAGTGTATGAACGAGAATGAGAGAACGGTAGGGGAAAAATGTTCAAAAACGGAAACCCTTTGCAGGAAGCTTGCAAGAGTTCGCAGAATAGTCGGACGATTTTTTAAGGTAACGGGAATCGCAGTTTCAAACCCGAGTAAATATCAATTTACCGTGTTTTCTCTCTCTCTCTCTCATCCCCTTTCTTCGGGCGAATTGATTTCCTCGCGTTTCCGCTGGTTTTTCTCCGGGGAAAACGTTTCGTGTTCTCCGCCGTGTCTCGAATGACCAAAAAACAATTTAGAATGCCGATGCACGAACAATGAAAATCGAACCTCATCAACGAGTCTGCACACTTATTAGTAGTAGTACATTTACGCAAACGTTTTAATTCTCTTCAATCATTATCAACTTCATTATCAACTGATTACATACCTTGTACATACATAAAGACGGAAACTCTTTGATATACCTAATAGAGTGTATTTAGATGTGTGGAATTTATGTGTGAGGGAGCTTCTGAATTTTACGAAATGTATACAGGGTGGGGAGTCAAACAAGTCTCCTGAATGACTCGCTTGCTTTTGAAAATAAAAAACATGCATCATACCTTACCAATTTTCGTATAGGTAGAGCCGTCAAAAAGATATGAAGGGCAACTCTGTTTGTTTAAATGGAACGGTATGGTTTTTTATTTACAGTCTGGTCAATTCTTTCAAGACGATAACAATGGCCTATTATGGAGATCTTCGAAGGTCACTCAAGGTCAACTGCAATAGAAAATAAATTGTCCCAAAGCACTCTTTCTTGTATCGCGAGATACGAAAAGAGACAGAGGCCGAAAAAATACCGGTATTCGTATCGGTTACCAATATAATTCTATTACCCCAATATCAGTATCAAGATAATACCGGTATTAGATCACACGATGTACTGCCGGTATAAAATTTTTACCGGTATTAAGTCCTTGCTCCATACAGGTCAAAACCTTGATGTCGCGTATTTCCATGTGATATTCATAGCAGTTGAATTTTTGTTTCCAACCAAGTAGGAGGGAAGAGTAGGTGTATCTTGGCCCAGTGACCTGACACGTACTGCGAAGCCGAATTTTCAGTGCTGCGGGGTACGTTCGACGTCAACTTGTTGAATTTCCATTCACGTTAAACATTTCCACTGTGTGCACGAGCCACGTTATCCATCGAGAATCGGTTCAACGGTTTCGTAGTCGGCACTATCGAATGTTTTTCTTGGTGCGTTGCCGATACACGGTTTAATTTCACCTCGTCGGAGCCGGTTACGCTCAGCAATCAAAATGAACGCGGGTGCGTTATTAAGCTCGCGCGCGACACGCCGGCAAATCCCTTCGGTAAATAACTCGCGTTTAATCATCGGGAATTATGGTTTCCTAATCCCCTGCAGTATCTGTGAAAGATCCGCCGCCGGCCGAGCTCGTTAAACGCGTTCATAAATCCTGGACGCACCTGAGCACTAGAACGCTCCTGCCTCCGATCGCCCCGTCCTCTTCGTTCCGCCTTAATACCCGACACGATTTCTTTCTCCGTTTGTCTCGACTTTATTGCGATTTTCGAACGGCCGCTGCTCGTTTATCTCGCAGATTGTGCTCTCCGACCAGCGTACTGTGGAGTACATATGCTGACCTGTCCACCGAATGAACACCTACCAGTGAATGAACGCAATTCGTATCCAACGGAAAAAAAAGAATGTTTTTGACTGTTAAATCTTCGTGCCATTTTAATCTTCTTATAAAGTGCTACTTTGAAATACCTTCAGAACATAACGGGTTTAATTGCAGAAATTCCCCACAGTGAGCCACAGCATATAATTAAAATTTTTGTACACCTACAATTGTTAAAACACTTTCTCAAATGCTACGCAAGGGACATTAAAAATAAAGAAAACACTTATTTTTAAATAATACTTTTAAATGAAATTGCTTGCGCAACAGTTCTGATGTTCGAGTACCGCGATGTAGAGGGCTCCAGTGTACGATGTTCGTATTTCGTTTTACAAGATGCAAGAAATTGTTTAAAGGAACTATATAGGATGTATCTTCTGCGACAGAAAGCGTACAGACTTTTTAAATAATCGTTTGCACATTTACTGGACATGTACAGACTTTTGAAACACTTTTTTCCCGTTATACACCTACTTTATGTGAGTGTTATCATTTAAATGGTCCACCCTGTCTATAATGGATGATTACAAAAGTTCATGCCTGTTTTATAATAACAGTTTCATTAATTAATTATGTAGTCAGCGTCTTTTCTCATCCAGTATAAACCTTATTCCATTGTTTGGAAGTTTAATGGGCTAGGAAAGATAGTTTTGATCCCAATTTTATCGAAAATATTTCGTCAATGGTAGCTGGAGAATGGAACCGAGTATTTTCTTAGAACCGGAAGCACTGAAGTTTCCGTACGTGTCAGTGGTTAGAGCTTGTCCGCGGGTTTGCATGGTAGTTGAGGAAGTAGTGGCGCCTCGCTCTGAGGTCAGCCTCACCCCCTTGACGAGGGTAGAGGGTAAAGGAGAGGCGAATTCTTGGCACGGTTGCAGTGGCTCAACCACCAGCGATCCATACACGCGTGCGCTTCGAAACACACACACATACAGACACAGCTGCCATAAACTCGGAAAACCTCGGCTATGTTTGTGTTTCGGTATACAGGTGCTTTCACAAATAATTCACCTTGAATTCTCGTGTCACCAAACTCGGGAGGAAACATCTCTTGAAGATTTCGGATTCGACTCATTAAACTTACAGTGGTAATCTGCAAATTCAAACGTGTTCTACTATTAGATGTATAAAAATATATGACTCTTTTTTTATCGTTCATGGATAATAGCTTGACTGTAGTATTTTATGCATTTCTGGAAATAATTAGTGTAATTTGAATAAATAGATAGAAATTTATTTGCTAAAATGATTCGAGGAAGACGGGAATTCTTGCGACGATTATAATTCTTATTTAGCATAAAAGTCTGCAATTTATATGTATGCAAGTAATAAAGAAATTCACGGGAAAAAGGAAGTAGTTTGTGCATCAAGTAGGTTTCGAGATTGTGAAGAGCACAGTAGCCAGCCTTTTTCGACAAAGAGGAATGCACGTGCACACACACGCGTGTATTCTCGGACGTGTGCGACATTCAGCACACTGGTGTAGGTATATCTGCAGCTGCAGTCCTGAATGCAGGCCAAGGTCAGAGCTGACCCGGGTCACGAGCAAGCTGGCTTTCGACGGGTTTCGCTTACGTAATACGCGGTATCGCCCATATCGATCTGGTCCACCAAAAGATTTATTTGCTCGCATCTGGTTGCATCTTCGACCGAGATAATACCGAATGCCGATTAAATGTCTTCCGCCTCAGACGTCTGTGTTTCAACCTGATTGGATTATTCGAAGCCGATCTTCCGATCGATACGATGCGTTAATTAACACGAAGCGGCTTAACCTCTCATTCCTATCCACTGGATAATTAGTTGATGCAGCTTATAGAATATGAACGCCACGATTGAATTCTTCTTTCTAAATGTCAAGACTGTGTCCAAATTTGACTTCATTAAATCAGTCTTGAATCTATACATTAGTTAGTTTCGCGAAAACTATGTCTGACTTTAGCGCGAACTTCGTGTCACTAATTTATGTATATTGATCCTTCTCATTTGAACAGAGTGTATACATGTAGAAGTTACATCTTTGAAGTTTGTAAGTAGTATATGTACTATATGTGTGCCAGCTCTAACGATCGTAAACTTAATTTTACCTTATACAAAATATGAGATCGTGATTGCAGCATTGAGCTTTGCAATACTTATGAGCAATTGTCATACTTATTTTAACCCTTCACTGTATGATTTTTTAAAAATTGGAATTAACAAATTGAATGAATGTCAGTTTATGTGTTTTATTTAAGAGAAAAAATATTTAAAAAATTGAAAACAACATTTTCAGAAAAATAAACATAAATAAACATAGTTAGAAAAAACATTCTTAGTATACTATTTAGTTTACAATTTACTTAGTTTCCTATTTACCAGATTTGTTAACTATGTCAGATATGATACACTATGCAGCGAAGGGTTAAAGCAAAAACGGTACAAGTAAAAGCAGTTAATCATTGGATAATGAGTAAATGAGTAAAAGTTCTATAAAACACAATAATATCGAAAGATGTTACAATTATTTTATTGTTATTTTATTTAATAACGATTGAATGAAACGCGGTATTCAACTAAACAGACAAATATTGAATTACACCACTTTCATTAATCGATGCATACATCTATTTGTTTCTTAATTTCGATTTCTTCGATAATTTCATTTAATCAAAATAAAAATTCTAATTAGAAGTTCGAGTCGATATGAGGAAGCAGACAGTGTACAGGGAGTCCCAACAGCATACCGATGCCGCGTCAAACCGGCTTTATTGACACGGAGATTGATGCTTCGCTTGGGGAACAGACACGGCAATCAACCGGTCGAAACAGGCATTTGCATTTTGACAAAATCGTTAATTGCGCTGGGGTGTTCGACTACCCGACCTCCATTAAATGCTGCATTTTCCTTATAATTTCATATTATATACCGACCGCAGACGTGCAACCCATGTGACGTGCGCGCGTTATTTAATAAATCGTCGATTTTCGATCGTAACATTTCAATTTAACGGCGAAAATATGAGATTTAATCAAAATGTTCGCACGATGGTCGGACTTTCCCGAAGCATTCGGTTAAAAAGCATTGTGCACTTATAGTGTTCACAATTTGTGACCAAATTAACATTTTATTTCTTATCTTTCGTGTCCAAATATAACACTGTAGTGTCCCTAGAATTGTATTCACCAGGTACGGCAGTCAATGAATATTTTGCTGTTAATCCGATACAATCGCGTCTTGTCGAAAGAAAATCCCCGCGAGCCGATTAGTAATCGCCATCATGAAGCATTGCTTAGCGGCGTTTTGCGAACGACAGATTTCGCGTAACAGTGATGTCAGCGGTGTTTCGGGGTCGCGGAATCAGCACGATATCAGCCTCGTTTCGTCGGCTGGCTATGCAGATTCGTTGCAATCGATTTCGATCTTTCAGCAGCCGTTTTTTATTGCGCCCGATTTGCTTAGGTCAACCGATATTAGCCTCGATGTACGAGGCCGTCCATTCCAAGATTTTTTGTCCACAAGGAAAACTTAACAAACGCGTCAGCACAACCTCGAGCCACCGATACGAGCTATTGATTCTTAGTGTCAAGCGTCATAAATATTTATACGTTTGCAATATAGAAATCGTGGAGCATAAACCTTGTTGTTTGCAGCTGTCGATTAAGAAATTTCGGCTTGATCAAAAACCAGCACGAACGCGTTTTATTAGGCACGTAAACTTCTGCTGTTCTCCTCAGTTATCTCAGGTTCTAAAATTTCAACGTGTTTGCTCTGAGTTATGACAAACTTTTGTACAAAAGTATGGGATTTTCCAGTTCAATAGTATTTGCGTTGTTGAGTATTCGTATCAAGTAAGGAATGTGGTTACTGTCACTTTCGGAAGAATGAAGAAGCGCATTCCTCAGTGTAAATTCTAACTTTTATGGATTGTTTTATAAAAACAATCTCAACCAGAAAATTTTCTGTTATTTTCCATATTTTAAAACTGACCATCAGCTTTTCTGAGAAAATAAAGCTTCCCCTACTCTCAGAATTTTCGATGCACTTCTTCTCGAGACGAGTCGATCCGTTTGAATTGTTTCCGCAACAAACAAGCAAAGAAATTCCATGGAGACTTTCGCCGGGGGGGGGGGGGGGGTTAATATATTCGAAAGTGTTTAACGAGCCATCCTCATGAATATTGAAGAGCGCCGGAGCTTTCGTGGGCCCAAGGAAGCAACGATGAAAAAGGGTTCGCTTGGAAATGATGTCCGTCTCTTGGGCAAGCATTTTTCCATTAAAATCGCGAGAAATAATAGCCGGGCGAGAGCATGTGTAGCTCGGACTAAGGCCGGTTTCACACCGAGCAATTTCTACGGAGGAAAGGGTACTTTGCATCGAAGAATAATGGATTCCCCGGCCGCGAGATGATCCTCCATTATACGGACGGGTTGAACGGGCCAGGATTTTCCGCAGGCTTCCCCCGGAGAAAAGCTCGGCGAATTTTTATCCGGCCACCCGTCCTGTACCCCTGTACCCCTCGTCTTTCTAAACGCGACACCCGGATCGCCCTATTGTTCCCGGGGCTCTCTAGTTCCTCTGAGGTTTCATTCGCCATTTCTCTTTGCGCCCGCAGCGGGCACAGTTGTCGGCGACGCGACCAGCCACCGTTACACCAGCCACAGGAAGGATGTTTCATTTTCTGATCTTTCGGGACACCTTTGTCCTCCGCCGTACAATTGCCTCGTCTCCGGGTGATCTCCTCTCGAGTGAGCTCCTAATCGACGGATCGAGACTGATCTTCGAGAGACTGGATCGATACCACCGAAACTCCTCTCTTGTCCAGTTGCGATTAAAAATTTCTCGAGTGTTAGTGTTTGGATAAGAAGGGGTGTCAGGTTTCTCAAATTTTATAGGAAAGCAATTAAGGAACTTAATCGCTTCAATCCCTTGCCGTACTTTAACGAGCCAGGCTCGTGATGAAGATTTCTAACAAAGTCTAACAGATATGAATGTTACGCGTTTCATTTTGGATGAAATAAAATTTGATTCGTTTGTAATCAATATTTAAGCATTAAAATAAATGTTGCCATACAAAAAATATACATTTTCTTTTCCCTTGAATACGTTTCCATGAAGACGTTCTAATCACTGTAACTGTAAATGAAAAGGTACGGCAAGAGGTTAAAATTTAATAAAATCAATCTTAAGAAATGTCTCAGTTTTCAGTCTTTTCTCAATGGAAGAAGGGCCTATGTCATTTTCAGCTGATTTTTATTATTGCAATTCGCGATTGAGTTCAAAATTGGGCTCCTATAAAATTTAGAAAACCTGACATAGGTCTTTTTCGAGACACCCGTACAATTGATATCCATTGATGAGATGTTATTTTCACTTGGACATGGTTAGATATTATTTTACGAATTGCGTCTTATATCCAATTTCAATTTCACCCCTCCGCAAAATCGAATATACGTCCTATGTCAAGGGGAATTATTTATACGGCCGGTGATAATCCTCGGTCGGGTGCAACAAACTTGCTTACGAGCGGTCTGAGCCTGAACGGCCGATACACGTAGGCCAACGACATTCTCAAGGAGCATTCTCCCCGCTGTCCCGCAGATCAATATGTTTTCAGTGTGACTCGGCTGAGCCGGTGAAACGTGTCGGAAAACTCATGGCGTCTTCGCGGAAGCCGGCGATAAATCTTGATTCCGGGGCATTGATATGCAGCTCAGGTAAATGCTCCAACGGCATTTATAGGCGCGACTGAGACCGATGGATCACCGCCGCGAGATAATTTCGATCGACCGCTACCTGAGACCGGGGTTTGCGTCTTTTCCTGTCTCTCGAGTATCAACCACTCGAGCTCGATTACCCTGGGATCGGGATCTATGATGTACGAAAGTGAAAAGCGATTGGAGTCACAGGAGGTATAGAAGTCTTTGAAGACCCTTTGAGCCATATGTTCAGCCAGACTCGTTAGAAAATTTCATATTATAGACTACGGAAATTCTCATGCTTGTAAATTCCAGGTGATTAACGGTAAAGCAGTAACGGCAAAGATTAATTTCATCGAGTCTTTACTGTCACCGACAGCAGCGTGCATATTTTCACGCCTGTCCGATAGAGATCAAACTGGTATCCAACAGCGCTGTCTAAGTTCTCGGTTCTGGCTGCGGCAAGTCCTCGACGTACTTCATTAATTAGCTCGAAGTTATGCCAACAACTTTCAACAAAGAGTACGAAAAGAATGTAACGAGCTTCTTGCTAAGTTACAGCTGTTTGTGACGCTTCCGGTCATCTTCGGATCACGATGCAAGCTGCTAGTCATTTTATTCTTACTTCTGCGCTCCCGAATCAGCAGGGAGTATAATTACCTTTTTTTAGATAGACCATCCCCAAGGGCAGGGCGGTATTTCTTAGACCTAAACATGTATTCTAAAAATTGTCAGGACAATGTCAATAATAGAACATTAAAAATGTTAAAAGTGCAATTCCCAAGATCAACTTCGAATTTTCTGATTCCTGGCTCACAAGGGAAATTACTTCAATTTTCTTACTCTTTCACGGGTACTCTTTACTTGGCACTAGATGTGTTAATGACATCTTCGCATTACTTTTACCGCAAGGAATCCTTTAATCAGGGAAAATTCTTTCCTTATTCCACCTTTTATAAGTTAATACTCGAAACTGAGAACTTCCATAAATATTTCAATGTATTCATTGCAATCCATCAATCATCAATTTTGAAACGCTGGTTAAAGTCGGTACAAGCAGTAGTTGTCTCTGAAGGGTTAATTACTTCCCTGTAGAACTAGAAGATTGACTCGCTATACCAAAGTAGCTAACCCCGACGTACTCACGAAGGTTTATCGTGTTGCTGGAAATTTTTCGCTGTCTCGTCAGCGTTCGCTATCTGAAAAGATCAACATCCTCGTTTTAATCCACGTCACGGTGCCGTACGCCGCGACAGCAGCAATCTGTGGATATTGATTTATAGCGAGAAACAAAAGGATCCAGCCTGTCAATGGCGCAGAAGGCGAGCGCAGACACCACCTGCGGCCCTTTTGATACCCGCGAAATGAGAACTTTGCCACGGACAGGTCGCTTTCTCTATTCCTTCAATCCCCGTCACTCGTCCCGCCGCCCTTCGCAACCCTCGGGAAACCCTCCCCTGCTCCCTGGCATCCCCTTTTTCACCATAAACACGCTTGTTAAGTGTTATTCTGGTTTTGTCACGTGAAAGGATCCGGTTTCGTCTCAAGCATTTTCGCCCCGGTATAATTTGAAAAGCAGCCCCGTAGATTCGGTCCGCGACTTCAAAGGATGGTCATTTTCTTTCTTTTCCTGCCGCCTCCATCCCGATTCGGTCCTCCCACGCTTTTCCCTTTTGCACGCGTCGACACGCGGTAATGAGCTATGAAAATTTCTTCTCTGACGCTTGATACGTTCCTACTTCTTCCTCCACTCGTTCCACTCCTGACTCGCCTGTTTAAATACGTTTCACGCCGTGAAATTTCTCTGGAACTGCTCCTGACGTATTCACCGTCGTCCGCGCTTCCCTGTAAGTCCTCGGTCTCCATTCTTTTTCACTTTGCGATGCCCGACCTGTCGAGATATTTCTAGTTTAGCACTTCACCGCACCGCGGCGGAACCAGCCTCGTGGAACAAGCGGCTGTTTCAATAATCTAACGGGGGAAAAAATTCTTCCGTCAGACGGACAGAAATCAGGAATCAAGTGGAAATATTTATTATTTTGAAACACATCACAGACATTATTTACCATACTTGAAACTTTCACTTCTCAGCTTTCAATGTTCCTCCAAAAATATTATACAATTTCTCTAAATGTCTATTTTGTGCTCGCCAGTATATTAATTCATAGTTAAAATTTGTGCAAATATGTTAAATACAAAAGGTTTTAAATAATCTATATATTTCGGTTGGCTGCATAAGGGCAAAGTGTGTTTTAAAATCAAAAGTCGTATTTTATAGAAAATCTTTTTAGCAAATCGTTTTACAACTATTTTATTTAGAATAAGAAGAAAAGATAATAGTATATTATAATTCAAAAATTCAAAAAATCCCGAGTGTAAAGAACAAAAATTGTGTGGTTCGTACTTGTAAATTCTTGTTACAAATACAAGATTCCAGAAAATTCAGTAAATATCAGGAACTATAATCTCCGGAACCGTAACCGAGAGAAGCGACGTTTCGTGCTTCGCTCACGTAACTCAAAAGCCATGGTAACGGTGTTCCGTTGAGATAGAGACGTGCAGCTTGTGACGAAGGCGCGATTTAAGCATTCCACGGTGGCGATGCGATTAAAGGTACCGGGAATAATTCAGGCGCTTGCTGCTGCGCAGTTATTGGGCCCGCTCTAAACCGAAACATCGTAAAAATTGAAATTGCGGCAGGGTTACGCGTTTATTAAGGTCGCGCGCGGCTTTGTACGTTCCGCACGTATCCGTGAACCCGTAAAGTCACTCCTACTGAAATAAAGGACACGCGGGTATCCTTTTACTGCTGACGATTTCATTCCAACGCGGTTACAGACTCGTTGTCGCCAACTATTTTCTTCCTGCCTTTAAGGAGAACGTAAACGTCACATAAACACCGATGGCTGATTAATAATCTCATTGGCGAAATAAGGAGAAAATAATTGTGTACCAGGTTACATCTCTGAAAGTTGGCCTGTGTGTTATGAATAATGATATTTTAGGTTCGGTATAAAATATGAACCTTATCAACGCAGTGATATCATAATATTGAAAGAACATTCGGATCTTCTAAATATACAATTTTCAAGTAACATTAAAAAAGCGGTTGTTCAAAATACAGTCGTGTAACTTAGTTTATTTTAAAATGTTCCTTCTTTTATGAATATTATCAATTTTGTCGTTTTCTGTATTTTCTTTAACTCTGAAAATTGACTACACGCAATTTTCTTATGGACGAGGAAAATCAATTAAGTCCCTTTTTAATCTGACAGACGCGAAGAATTATAATGGCCAATCTATTTAATATAAAACGATTCAAGTACGGAAGAAGTAAAAACTCGTTGACGGAAGATGATTAAAAAGAAGTTCGCGGTATTTTATTTCAATTTCCCTTCCGTCAATTTGAAGCGTAGGAGGTATTCACGGAGAAAATTCTCCGGGCGCGGCGACGAAAATAGGAAATTTCACTTTGGAAATGCATGGGAACGACATTTCACACGCGCTGAAGTAATTAAAAACCATCCATTATAATAGGGCAACCGGCGCGAGGTGTAGGAACGTATTTAAATTACTACCTGGTAATTTGAAGTTGTTCGAGACTGGTTGAAAGTTGTTCGAGATACGACCAAAACTATTTGAGTTTCAGATGAATACATGTTTGAATTTGAATTCGAATTGGGATCTGTTGAAGTTCTGAATGAATATTGATTCCGAGGTCTGGGTATATTGACTTGTAGCTGTGGTTGCATCAAGACTGATTAGTTTCGACGAAGAATCTGATTGTAGGGGAGAAGCGATCGACTGATTGAAAATTATAGGTGTCGTCAGCACACAATTAGTTCTCGACGGTTCTCTGTCGTCGCTATCACAAATAAAATTCTTTAACACTAAATCTACCTAGATGTCAGATGACCAGTTGTTTATTTTACAATTATTGAAACTATAAAGATGCTTCTACGGGAAGTTATCGAAAAGATCTCTTTGTTTAAGTACGTAAAAATAAGTCAAAATAAAAAAGAATAACATTTTGTCGTTTAATATAATACTAAACTTACCGAATATCAAAAGTAACTGATGTATATTGTATTGCAAAACTAACAAGATTAAATTTATTTATATCTTGTGCGATTTGAATAATAATATATATTGGAATAAAAAAAAATGTATGAAATCAATTCCCACGAAAACACCTTTAGAATTTCAGTGTTAATGCTTCGTTTTCGAGAGGCTACTCTGGTATCTGTGGGAAGTAGAATTGGTTGGCCATGATCAGACGCGTCACACAATTCCTATCTAACAGCGCACGTATTTGTTGCATTTTCAAATTCGATTTCAAATTCGAAAACTAGGCGTCAATTGGAAAAATGTAATTTCTTGATTTCGACTGATTTTCACATGTAAATTCATCCCAAGTTTTACGTTTTATTTGTGTTCCTGCTATTCTCTTCGTTACCAGTTTTTACCACGTTACCAAAATCGGAGAACAGTATCTATGCACGATAGAAGTGTCATGTCGGTCCCGAAGTTTTCGTATATATCGAGACATTACAGCATCTAGATTTCACTGTTCCATAGGCGAATGCCCTCGAACGGCCTTAACTTCAAGCTTTCTGCGCCATCGACGACAAAGGGCATAGAGGTTAGCGGAAAAATGGAAGGGCAAAAGTCGCCCTTATCCGAGCATCAATTTCCGATTACAATAACCAACGCTTACACATGGTTAACAACCCGAGAGCTACGAGATAACCGTTTCGCAACGACCCGCTTGTCCTTCCAATACCCCAAGCCGAGCTGAAATTACATTAGATAAGTTTCGCGCAGTTGCGAGAGACACGAGGCATCGCAGGTTGTGACACAGGGGTGAAAAGATCCATTCGGCGACTATGATTCGCGCGAAGTTAGCGGAATCTCGTTGCCCGGCAATTCCGCGTTGACGCCGGCTCCCATAGCTGGCCGACGATTTGCCAGGCCGCGGACAGACACTCCTTGCTCGTTCATTAAACAAGTTTACTCGTGGAGAAGTTCCCCGTCTATCCCTCCGGAGAGCACAGCTCCTGGAACATGTTGGACAATGTTGCAGACAACTCGGCTCCCGTCCGAGAGTTAAACTTTATCAACAAGAAAATGTCAGCTGCGGATTATCATTAATGAGATATGTCTCGCCGTCTTGGCTCCAAAAAATACTTAATCTTGAACTTGCTGGGTCCTATCGCGGCGCTACTACAGAGAGAGAGAGAAACAGAGACTCCTCGTTAAAACATAAATCGTAAGGGCGTATCCTAGAGTGGTCCATTCTTTGGTCGCTTTGGGTTTATGTCCTTTCTGCATGTATTCGCTATTGAGTACTGTAAAATTGGAGTACTGTAATCATTCTCTGAACTGCACTTCTTTGACCACAATATGTTTTATATTTTTTTTTTTGTCGGACAAATTCGCATTCGACGAGTCTATATATCGAGAGCAATATCTCCGGCCAATCATGGATTTTTCTTTGAAACGTTATTGTTATACTAACGAACGAAATGCTTGTTGCGCGTGATCCCTCGCAGTTAGATCCTTTGACGCCCGTTTATTTGTATCTGGCTGGAACAATCGATTCTTTTTCCGCGGCAACCGCGAGACTCGTTACGCGTTTTGTTATTTCAAACGGTTCGACAAAGACTTTATCGAGATAGAATCGACGTTACCTGTTACTTTCGCGTGCTGTTTGTCCGTGCGCAAACAACGTGGAATCACGTTAAAATTTCGTCGAACTCGTAACCCCCCGTATCCTGGGCCCACGTCGACGCTCGTTCATCTCCGTGACAACGACCCTAGTGGACAAACACTTGGCGGATAACGAAATTAACCCTCGTCGAGCAAGGAGATCCTGATTTGGCTCGGGCATAACTGCGCCCCGACAGCTTGTTCAGCGAACTGGAAGAGGCTGTTGCCCGGAAACAACCCCTTCCCTCGAAACTTTGTTACGTACCAAGAAAACTTGAGATCCGCGCAACTACTTCCGCCAAACACCCTTTTACCGCCGTGAACTCTTTAATTATATACACATCGAAATGTCACTGGCGCTCAAGTAATTCTTTTACACCCCGCGACACACGTTGACAACGAACAAAAATCAGCCTTCCATGTTGCTATGTAAAACCCTCATAAAAGTGCAAGTGAAAAGTTTCTATTAAAATTCATTTATCAATTGACCAATTTTGTAATGTACACTGCATTTGTTCGTACCACCTGTAATTTTCGATTAATGGAATTGTGTCCAGAAAGCGGACCTTTCAACGCACTGTGCGACGTCGAGAATAAGGCTGCATCATTGTCAGAGATCAGAGTAGGATCTGCTTCGGAGACTTCCACAGTCATCCGAGCACGTACTTCAATTTTTCCTTCACTCAACCGTGACACAGGTGAACTTAATTGGCCTCTCGAGATCGGCTACAGAATTGCATATCAGTGTGCAGTCGTTAGAAAATCTGCAGCAGTGCTCTCGAAGACTTATCCGAAACCAGAGCAATCGATATGCAAAGTAGAACTTGATTGACTAAAATCTGCATCGAGTGATTCGGTAGATTGAAACATTGATCTTAGAAATTGATTGATAAAATTCATAGTGTACGTATACTTCTCTGCTTAATCGAGAAGTGCTAGATAAAGCTACATTTGCTTTCCAAAAGAAATGATGTGTCGTCCACATACTACACGTAACGAA
Organism: Lasioglossum morio; assembly: GCA_916610235.2. NCBI lineage: Eukaryota > Metazoa > Arthropoda > Insecta > Hymenoptera > Halictidae > Lasioglossum > Lasioglossum morio. Next base: position 8,138,495 of record OU744328.1, on the reverse strand, counting down.
GACGTACACGTTACATAACGCACGACGGTGTTTCGAATAAAAACGTTCAGCATCGAGGCGAGCCACAATGGAACTTACGGAGCATTTTATTGCTCGCGCGAGCGGTATGCGTCTTCGTAACTCAGTTATTCCGGGCACAATGGCAACGAGAACAACGGGTGAGGCCATGTAACGCTTGTAGAAACGTTCGGTGGTATCCTTCTGGCTGCCGCGTGTCTAACAAGTCCGCGTATCGTTCGCACTTTCGTGCCGGGTACTGAAGAAAGACAAAAGACCATTATATCGGCGATCGTCCCGGGTACGGTGGCCGCGCTTGCCTGCAATTCGAGGGCACAATGGGAGGAATAGTTGCGCAACCAGAACGGTTATGCGATTAATGCGCAGCACTGCGGCAAACTGTGTCACGAAATGCATACAGAGTCGGTGTCGTTTCTGGCGCGCAGATGATTCCTTCAAACGGGAACGGCTCCGACGAGAGACCAAGAGAGAGAGCAAGAGAGAGAGAGAGAGAGAAAGAGAGAGAAACAATATGATTCGTGTTACGTTCTATCCCGACCTCCTGTTCCCTTCTAATTATAATTCGTCGCTCCGTGGAGGCTCATCTGGACCGGAATTCCGAGGTTTCCTTCATAATGAATGGGACGGGCGTTCGAGCGCGCCGTAATGGGACGGATAGAGTCCCTATACGACAGCATCTTAATTATTTGCAACGATACGAAAGAAGCATCCTCCTCGAAAAACTCCGTTGTCTTTTCATCCCCCGCTGCCGAGACTACGCCACAGGATTTTAGATGAATTTGTCCATTTCTCTGCTGATCCGATCGTCTCAAACCATTCCAATACCGCTAAAATTTAATTTGTAAATAGTTAAGTTTCACATCTACTCTTTCATTTTCTAATGCGATAACTTAAGGGTAAGTTCTTCAGGTTTCCAGACTAATAGAGCATTTAATTCGTTAACCCTCGAATATTGAAAGCGTATAAAACGTTTGGTACAATAGTTCGGATGACTGAATAGGTGAGACGTTTATTACAGCAGAAAATTCGTGTTCGCAGCAATTGTTTTGTATTTAAAATCGCATCGATCCAAGCGCCAGGACGGATGGCAATCCAGGAAACAGATCTGTCCAAACGGCAGTCTATCACCAGGCGCCAGACACGTCACGTCACGTCACGTGTACATGACACTCGGCTATTTTCGGATACGCAATTACTCATTCGCACCTCTGAATTTCTCGGCAGAGGTTAAGAAAATGATGGCAACGGATTCCGCGAGTGTCGTAACCGAACGTCTAGCGAGTTTACTGATCGTGGCAATGACTCACGGTGTTTCGGTGATTCACTCGGCCAACGATCGAGCGAATCCAGTGACATTTATTAATCGAAATCACACGCGCTCCTAGCATCATCGTCGCGGAAAACAGCGTGCTACGAACATGACGAATGTCTGTATAAATTAATGTTTGTTGATAATATTTTTTAACATGCGAACAAGAGGTGACAAAAGGGTTACAGCAGCTTCCCATTTAGCTTATACCAAATGATTTCTTGAAAGGACGTTCGTCCTAGTTCCTAGATCGTTCCTCGAACTCGCTGTACAACTCCAACGGTTTACAAAAGGAAAAACGCGCAATCTAGCTGAACACAAGTCTCGTGGAAGAATTTATAGCATCTTAGTTATAGTTTATTACATGATATTTGGTCCCCTCAGGGTTTCAAATTCATTTACCAATCCTCTTTCTCTTTCCACTCTCACCATCGCCTTTTCAGCAGGACCTACTGTTTATGGTGGGTTCCGAACCACCTTTTGCCAACAACACGTGAAAAACACCTCGGGCGGGTCACTTTCCGGTTTTTTACCAGACGGTCACCCATCCTAGTGCCGTTCACGTTCCACGTTGTTTAACTTCGGTGATCTAAAGAGAACCGGTGCTTTCAACGGGACTACGGTTGTTGGCTGCATTTTAGTTATAGTATAAGCTTGATTTAATCGCTATTTATAAATTACTAATACACTCAACTTACATGCTGACTGTAGTTTTTACTCGAAACATAAAAGTACATATTGGTTTTCAATTTATATATCTTTCGTTATGCTATACACTTCACAAATGATCGCTTCACTTGAAAACTTTGTGATACTGATGATTTGCAGTCAACGTGCCGTGCGACGCTGAGGTTCGTATTTTTCGCTGGTCGCATATTTCATGCATTTCGTTAGTTCTTATCAAGTATAACAAGGGAAAAAACAAGTATATTCCTTAAAATAGTGTACTTGAGTATTTCCGCTAATAAACTGTACCTTCAAAATCACGATTGGAATACCTGAGAAAAATAATTTTTCTCAGTTTAATAAAACACATCCTCTGTTCCGGTGGTGGGGACAGCGACGGGGTCCTGGCATTCGCTTCTGAATGAATCATTCCGAGCGTTCGCGCGTGTTTGCATAAAAGAAACGCGCAACGTGGCGGGTAGGCCACGGTTTGTCGTCGATGGATGGGAAATGGCGTGGTCGATGGCTACGTGTCTTCGTTACGTGATTCAAAGGACGCGTCGGAATGCTTATCATCTGGCGAGTACACACTTAGCCGGCTGCCATTCCCGCTTGTATTTCGTATTTGACCGCCGTCGCGGTTGTCGACTTCCTGCTATTCTTCCAGTATCGTTGGACGGAGAAATATAAGCGCTGCCTTGCCATGCCATGCCACCGGTGCACTCGTTAGGTATACCGTTATTATAACGGCGGCACAGTAGAAAGTTGCTGTTGCTCTCTCTAATGTCACAGTCGATTCCAGGATTTTTATCGAAGGCTCTACGACGTGATCGATAAGCAGAGCCACGGCCTTTTTCTCCGTCGTCCGCAGCGCCAAAGCGTGCACGGTGCACCGCGCAAATGGGACCACACCATAAACGGGCAGAACTAGCGGGGAAAAATGTTTCGAATGCTATGCACGGTGGCCGGACTTCGTATTCGTACGCTCTTCACAATAGAATCACTTTTTAAGATATTTTATTTTCAAAGTTTTTCGTACACAATGAAAAATAACAGAATATATGCATTCGCTGTTTACTGTTTGATATGAAACCATCCGGTATTTATTATTATTCAGTATTATCCCCACGGGTGAATAGAATAATAAATTAAGTACCTAACCACTTTTAATGGAATAACCTCTGCATTTACTATAAATTCAAGAATCACCACTACTAGTGCTCGCTTTTGCTTTGCAAGTAGGCCATTTAAAACATTCATATACAATATACATCCATGATGTCTAACTATAGGAATAAATGCAGCTATGTACACTATTGTGTAAAAGAAAGAGGCACCCGGCCATATTTAATAGAAAAGCGTAAAAAATGAAATGAGAACACAGTATAAGTTTTGAGAGAGGATTCCGTTGTTTAATTAAATAGTTTTGAAAATGTGTTATTGCGTGGATTATCTAATACTTTAAATGCAATCACTGAGTCATTATACAATACAATTTCTACATAAAGATATTGTTTGTCATTATATCTTATAATTATACTGGGTGCTTCTTTCTTTTGTACAGTAGTGTACATATACATGTAAATAATGTATACACATTATTCAGGAGCTACGCTATATGTATTATCCAGGATACAAGAAAGTACTAACTAGAAGCTTCAATTTCTGTGTTCAATTATTGAATCATTTTATATAGCTGCGTAATTCGACTGCAACAAATTCTCACGTCCGCTCGTGCAATCCGTACACTCGCCCATCGAAATAACAACGAAGACGCAGTACATCAATCGCAACAATTCAAAGGGCAAATCGAATCTGCACTCGTTCTCGACGAAACACGAACCTCGAGGCACCCATCAACACGCGATCCCTCAATGGAAACCCACCCACACTATCTCGTGTAACGGCATTAACCTAGATCGCGTGACGAGGATCGGCCGTTCGATTGAATTTCCTCGCGAAACGAGAGTCTCGCGGGCCCCGCGAAAAACCCGACAGGGGAGAAGGTTTGTCCGGGGATCCAGCCATGGATCTAGGAGCTCGATCATCGTGTCCCGCGATCGCGGGCCACGCGAATCGCATCGGTAATCGCCGCGGTTGTTCCCTCTCCCTTTCCTCGATTTCTGTCTCGCCGTTAAGAGGCGTGTCAGGCTTACGCGCGAGTCAGAAAACGACGCAGACGAGGCAGAAAGCAACGTGTTTTCTCGTCTTCTCTGGTTCCGATGAGGGACACGCGATTCACGGCACCTCTCGCGATCTCTTCGCACCCTCTGATCCAAGTTTGCACCCTCTCAACCCCTTCGGTACCGTCGGCAATCTTCTACGAATTACAAAGGGCAGAAACAACCACAGAGAAAAGGTAAATGACCTCCTCGCTGACCACGTAAAATTCCGATTGTTTTATAAAAACCAAAGTCGATCTCTATAACGAACTTGTAACCGAAATTATATTTAGCTCAGTGTTATTTATTATTCAAAATCATTCAAAAAGATATACACCTGACGAATCCGAAAGAAAAGTACTTTGGAAGTTTATTTAACACGATACATAACTAAATAACACGCGTGGTCACGAACAGGGACATTTACCGTTCGATTATAACAATACCGATTAATTAGAGTTCTTTGGATTTTTCTCGAAAGAAATTGTCCGTCGATAGTACTTGATTGCGAGGGATTTATGGCAGTAGCAAGTGTACCGAAGAGGTTAAACGTCTTCGTCGAAGGTGACTCGCAGCGCGTGTGTGCTTATTCGCTCGATAAACGAGGGACGTGAGCCGTCGCACCGGTGCAATCATTGCCGACGACTCGGTGTGCGTCCTGTGATAAGGGCAAATATTGTTTATTAATACCTGCCACACGAATGCCTCGGTGGACACGTCTTGCCAGCTGATACCCGTCGGAGTTTACGCTCGAATTCGCCGGTCGCTGGGAATCGACGTTATCCGTTGCACGACCGAGGATGCACGGATGCATCCGGAAGGTCGCCGCTTGTTAAACTCGAATTATCGGCGCGTGTGCATACCTTGTTCGTTCGCTTCCCGACAGTTTGGACTGCCTGCCAGTGACGTTTTTTTTTGCCAGCCGGAGGGATGAACTCGGATGTCCGAGAAGTGTCTCAGTGGTTCTTGTTGCTCGCGAGTAATCGGCATGGGATGAAGTTGAAGGCTCATCGGAAGTTTCTATGAAGTTCGGGTGAGCCCCATGCCTGCGCCTTTGGGACGTAATGGATTAGAGTTGGGACTTTGACCCGGTTCGTGCTTGTTAATAGCTTGAACAAGAAGCTGCGCATTTTGGAAATAGAAAATTTGATTGTGGAATTAATTCGGTGTATGGCTCGTCAAATGATCCTGCGACGTTTTCCCTGATCTTTTGCACGGAAGTGTTTGTGAATAGATTGGAAATCAGACCGGCTGGAAATTTCGAAATAGAATTTTGTGTGACGCGTTCGTGACAAAAGAACTCAATTTCGAAGTGAAAATGAAGGAAAAGGATTCCTTGTGAAATTCGAGCGCCATCTTTTGACGAATTGTGACTACGACTAACTTGCACACAGGGGAAACTTAATGTTACACAAGTCTCGAAGAATCTCATTCTTTGATCAACCGCTATTACAAAGCCACAAGACGCCACGACATGGATTAACATCGTCCAACTTTGTCGTCGATACAAAATCAGAGAGGATATCGTAAATTGAGTGAACCCAGGGAGAGGTAACAGTGCAATCTTCCGTAGATACGGCTGGCAAAGAAGCTTAAAATTGATAGTTAAACTTTGAGACAACCGAAAGTTTCGAAGAATCTTTGACTTCATAAGGCAACTACGCTATCAAAGAACTTCCTTCGACGAGGGGTAATTGGAGTGCCGAAGAATTTGGCGACTGTGAAACTAGGACGACGAGAAATTCCATTGTGTAGGAGAAGCGGTCCGGAGCCATAGATTTTTTAGTTAACGAAATGAAAAATCGAGGCACTATTTTAAACAAGACGCGCGTCGGAAGAGCCGTTCTGAATAAAAAACATTCGATACACTAACCAATTGTAAGAAGGAAACGTTCGATATAGTAGAAGATAAAGTAATCAATCGTCCTATAATTACAGATTACCGATGTAATACGGCCACGAGTAATTGATTAACGATTACGATTGCCACGATTACTTTCCGTGGTCAATTACAGAAGTAACAAAATAATCAATTACTGGCTCTGATCTGTAGACGACGGCGCTGCCTTGGGAGTGTCCGACCCGTTGCTCTGCAATTTCCCCGCGTGCATCGCCGGAGCCAGCCACTCGAATATATCGATGCACAGTTGCATCGCGAAGAGTGCGGCCGCAACAGACTCGGCGGGAGATAGGATCGTGGAGACGCACGTGTGCACCTGCATCGACGGTGTCAATATTTGCGAAGGCAGCGCGGAAGTCGAGGCGTCACGGGCGTCGATTCGTTGCACGCGAGATGCACTCTTGAGAAGTCTGAGACGACCGGTCCGCGCGCGGCGTGTGTGCCGATCGCTCATCGCCAGCTTCGGCTATCTGCGAAATACCCTCCGGAGACCCGCTATCCGATTTCACGCGTGTCCCTTTCCCCGGTGACTCGAATTAGGTCGATAGACGCCCGATCGAATTATCCTCGTATATATCATAACGCGAAAATACGAGCGGACACAGAATTTACGAGAGGGTGTGTGCGCACCGGCGATCTGGTTACTCGTGTGGGCGTTAACGAAGCGAAGTGAATTTCGGCTCCGCCGTCAGCCAAATCTGTGGCCTATAATCCCTCGTAACCGACACGCGTCCACGACACCGTAATTGCCATAGCCTGCGTTTTTAGACGCCGCGGTGTGCCCATCGACATTGTCGGGAGATTGCTCCAACCTGGATTACGAGGAAGTTGGTACATATATCTGGTGGGATTTCCTGGTGGTTTCCAGTCGGTAAGAATCGAAACGGAATTTCTATTGTTTAACGAAAACGAAAATGCGACAAAGTTTGTATTAACGTAATTCCAGCTGGTTTTATTCAAAATTGATCAGGTTGTTCCAACAGTTCGTTTCGCATTCGATCAATGTGCATGACGTGGATTCAGAATAATTTTTTGAGTAAACAACTCGAATGCTTTGTTAATTTTGATATCGATTTGCTAGTCAAAAATATGTTCCGTTTGCCTCAATAATTTTTCGTACTCGCTTTACGATAGAATCGATTAATCTTTGGCGATCTGTCAAAATTGTTTTGTCCTCGTACATGATTTATTTGTGATGGTACAGCTAAATCGAACCAGCGATTTTACGATAATCCTGAAATTTTATAGAAAAATTTCACCTGTCGATCCATCGTTTCCTAAAAGTTAAAAAAAATCCACAGGTATTTAGTTAAATGAAACCGAAACTGTTTGTTCGATATTTGTGTTTGTGTCTTATTTTAATCGGTTAGAACAATTGTGAACTGTCACGATTAAGCTACGATGATTCAGCCAGTGTTTACAAACGTATCCATTCACATTCTGGAAAAAGAATAATGGGCGTAATTAAGGAGAAGTCAGAAGTCAATTAGAGGAGCGGACGATGGCCTTGCGAAGTACGCTCATTCTATGTTACGTCACGGAGTTGGTATCTGGCTCGTAAAATCTCTTCGTCATTTCCTTTCGATACTCCTCGCATAATGCATAGTACAATCTCTAGGATGTATGTCATCTAAGTAGGTGCAGCAAGCAAAACAGACTACCGGTTACTTTTCTTTCGACTTCGCAAGCATTCATTTTTCTTTATATTGTTTTATGCGCATTATCTAAAAATTACGTTCACCATATAGCCACATTTTACTACAAATTTCATACTAAGATTTAAACTCTCTTTGAAGAGTGGGTGTAACAAATAATCTTTAGAATTAATTCTTGAAGAATAACTGTAATAATAGAGTAATACATCTCCTTATCAATATTGCACGCATAGTACATTTGAAGAAATAGTTGATCTTTGGAGCATGGAGAAATGGGGACTGTTTTCATTCGAACAGCATAAATGCAGCCATCGGAGCTGAACATTAGTCATCCTCTAACAAGCCTTTGGGCCTTCACAGCCAGTCACGTGTGGTTACTGCTACTGAGAAGGTCTCAGAATCCTTTGTGATCCTTGGTTGGTTGTAAGGACTTCCGGTGCATCGATACTTCCTCTGCCAGCTTGGTACTCTTTGATGATCATTGCAAAGCCGTTAAAGATTCTGTGTGCACCTTGGTTGAACTTCAAGACCTCTAAAGACCCGCGCTCTGAGGAGAACCAGGGAAAACTGGTCGTTGCCTTTCAAAGCTTCTGTGGACGTTGAAGGGAACGCGGCAAACTAGCCGAAGATTACTTGTTTGCTCCCCTAAACCCTCGAATATTCATGGTGATCATTGCTAAGTCCTCGGGGACTGTATTAACGCCTAACAGTCTTTGCTGATTCTAGAGAGTCCAAACAAAGTGCGCATACATACTATAAATATTATACCGTACCTCGCTAAGGTAATCTCATTGTATAAAGCACACAGTCGCGCGATCAACGATCCTCTTGTTTTTCCACCTAATCGAACATCGAGAGCGACGCAATACGACACGCGACGTTTACACGGCTGGACCCTCATAAAAATACAAAATAAAACGTGGGAGTGCGCAACAGAGCTTCCGAAAATAAATCAACAATATTCTGGCATGGGAAACAATTTGGTGGACGCGCGGACCGCGGGGACATTTTTGCAACAATGTTCCTCCGCGCGTATGATTTATATTGGACGATCGGAAGCGCAACAAAAAAAAAAAATGTTCGCGCGACACGGTGAACAAAAAGAACTGAAACGACCGTCGCCGCGGTACAGTGGAAAATCAGCAGTGTATTTAATTTCCCGCGAAACAAGACAACGGATGTGGCCGGGACAGTCGGCTGGCCATCGCGAATCGACAATCGACGGGAAAAAGCCCTTGACAGCCTGGAAAAATACGCGGTTCCCGCTTTGACGACGCGATTCGTTTGCATGCCTCGAGTGGGTGCGTGTGACACGCACGTTCGACATCATGATTTACATTATTGGCCACCGTCCAGCATTGTCGGGGTGCATGCGACGAGCTTGTTGCCTGTCCCCGTCCGCTTTTTCCTCGGTTGCATTCTAGCCCTCCGTCATTTTACTTTTCCGCGCGCCCGGAAAATGCCGCGCAGACATGTCCGTCCGACGACAACGACAATAGCGCAACGTAAACCGAGAAAAATCCGCGAACTTCTGATCAGAACAGGGAACGAACGCGTTCACCTGTCCAACGAATGGACACAACTCGTATTAAACGAAAAAATATTTAGAACTAGCTGACCCGACAAACATTGTCCTGTCTAAATTTCTAGAAACAGACGTCGATAATGTAAATTCCTATTGATATATTGATTAAAATCTGCGACGTTCGTTTTTTTTTGTATTGAAGTATGATTCAAAAAGCACTTTTAGTTTTTCCCGAATTTTACATTTTTCCGGGCAACTTTTCCAATTTTTCTTTCCCTAAAACCTTATTTGGACTATTACGAACCTTTGAAAAACAATTAGCCAAATCTGTCCCGCCGTTCTCGAGTGATGCGCTTACGAACGTACAGCAGTTGATTTTTATTTATACACATTCCATTTTCCGGTTGAAATTGATACAGTAATTCACTGTAAAATCATAGATGCCTAACGAGATCTTCTTTTCATAACCTATTCGGCACTAATTTCATGTCCAGTGAAAAAATCAAATACAATGGAACTATTCTAGGTCGGAAGAAATGTTTAATTTTCAAGTTAAAATAACTCCGACTGCATAGGGTTACATCTGAGCTGACTCGGTCTGTGCATTGTATGTAAATTCTGTCTTACGCTTTTCTAAAGAAAATGGTTAATATTCTAGAGACTCGAGTTTCCGGAAGCCGAAAGCAAACCGTATTCACGACGACGGAAGATTTTCTTTTAAATGAATTTTCCCAGGTGAAAATCAGGGACACGAATATCTCGGGGAACTGAGAATCGATAAGAAGATAGCACGTCTTCGATGCGAGAAAAGTTGCGCCCGTCGTCAGAGAGTACGAGAGTCATCAACCACGTCCTAGTCGCGTCTGAACATTTCTCACTATCACGTTTTCCTATATCCTGTACGGTCGCCGACGAGGCACGATGATGAGAAATATTGAAAAGTAATGGTCATTCCGCGACAAACTTCTTCCCATCAACATTTTTCACGATCGGTTTTGCAAGAAAATGTCTGCCAGCCTTGCTCCGGCCACGGATAACGAATTCATTTGTCGTGAAGTTTAATCTTCTTGTCGATATCTACACGTTGTTAGACAGCGTCGTCCCTTTACCGTAAGGTAAAGCTTTGAACCCAGCACCGCATCAGGAATGAAAATCTGCAAAAGGCAACGTTCCAGACAAACGAATCTGATAATGCTCTCGATGAAGAATATTCCTTGATGTTCGTCAGAAGAGAACGGTCAAAAGATAACACGAGGTTGGGGCTAGGAACCACGAAGATCGGAGAGCAGGGAAGAGAACGGGGCCCAGGGTAAAAAGCAAAACGTTGACGAACGACGCGTCGTCGTTTTCGCGTGTGCAAAACGACGGTGGTCGGTCCGTCCAGCGATAACAGTTGGAACGACGTTTTCGATGTTGAAGCGACGCGCCGTCTCGTGGGGAATGAATCGCACGGCTGGTGCTGCGCATCGTTCCTGCGAATTCGCCTTTGTGTCCGCGAAACTGGCTCGCAATCTCTCTGGGCGCAGCTGCAGCTGCCCCGAGGGCTTGCGAAATATCGTGATATTTCGTCCGATAATAGTAACCGCAGAGCTCGGTAGCCCCGGCTGCAAGGGCGGAGGACAAGCCCTGTGAAAGTACGCAACCCTGGGATGGTGCTCGTCACGAGGAGTTTGCTATCTCCGCGTGGATATTAACGCTACGATTACACCGATACTGATTTCATCGTTGCCCGTCCGTAACTTGCCCCGTCGCGTCGTTTCGTTTAATTATCGCCGGACCCGTCTTGCATCTCGGTTTTTACGTTCTGCTTCCTGTCGGACGCGTCAATTCTACAATTCGCCCTCTCGAACCTATCTCGACAGTACCGTAAAAAGCATATCTATCTCTTTTATATTTATTTCAAGACTGTAAAGTTGAACGAACATATGCTGTCACTGAATTACTCGTTCCTTGATCGTATGTAAGCATGACACATGATTTTTGAAATAGATTGGATAGTATTTCACTAGAGTTCTAAGCTGGAGATTCCGCCATTCCTAAAAGAGATCGCAGACTGCACCAATCATCTATAATCGTCTGCAATATTTGCGTCAGAGCTGGTTTCCGTAGACGGTAAACGTTATTATATAGCATCAGCGATATAAAGAAGGCGAATCGGGGGCACAGAAGGAACCTGAACTTTTCCGGTGCGACGACGTTAATGGACGCGGCGGGGAAATTTTCCGTTCCGAAAATCGGGACTCTCTCATCGCGGTTTTTCCAGCGCGAGAGAATGTCTGGTACACGAGCCGAGGGTAAACACTCTCCGCGGCGGACACCGAGCAAATTTACATAAGTCGGTTGCATTTTCTCGGCGATTGAAATTTCAGGAAGCGAAGTTTGCCCGCGAAGAGCAACCTGTCCGTTTGAAAAACCGCTGGTCCCGCCCCGCTTTCTCTGAACTGCTTCCCTCTCGAAAAAGAAGAGATTAAGTTCGCCGAGGGGGATGTTTAACGTCCCCGGCTTACATCGATTCGGTGTAATCGACGAAAAAATTACGAGCCGAATGAAAGTTCGAAGGAGCCCGTTCTACTTGACCAACGGTGACTTCCTCGACAATGTTTACGTTGACCCAATATGTTCCCATCACCATTCTGTTTTCGCCGGCATCAGTTTTTTGCGGCATTACTGGGAACAAAACTTCTAGCATTAGTCAATATGTACATGTGATGAAAACAGAATGTCGATGAAAGCATATACATGCTCTAAATGATATCGACGCTACAGGTTCGATCAACAATACAAAAATTAGCAATTTTGCAGAATTATATTTTCAACGTTTCGGTTCTGTTTTGAGCCATCTTCAAGAAAAGTCCGCGTCTATGAAAATCAAAGTAATAAAATTTATTATTCGTTAAACTGACTATTTAATAGTTATGAAAATTAGATGTTTATACATACATGCTAATTGTAAAAAAACAAATTGGAATAAAATTCAAAGGAATGTTGCTAGTCACTAAGCCGGTTGGAACTGTACTGAACTGTTACTGTTGTGGCACACTCAACACAGAAAACAAAAGAGTGTCGAAAATATAACTAATACAATCGTGTGTCAAGGCTAGTTATATTTCCGACACTCTTTTGTTTTCTGTGTTGAGTGTGCCACAACAGTAACAGTTCAGTACAGTTCCAACCGGCTTAGTGACTAGCAACATTCCTTTGAATTTTATTCCAATTTGTTTTTTTACAATTAGCATGTATGTATAAACATCTAATTTTCATAACTATTAAATAGTCAGTTTAACGAATAATAAATTTTATTACTTTGATTTTCATAGACGCGGACTTTTCTTGAAGATGGTTCAAAACAGAACCGAAACGTTGAAAATATAATTCTGCAAAATTGCTAATTTTTGTATTGTTGATCGAACCTGTAGCGTCGATATCACTTACAGCATATACAAAATTTACGATCGTTAAAAATAGAGAATAAAAGCATATACAGATTGGGAAAGTAATGTTGATGCAAACTCGAGGAAGTCACTGTCGGTCAAGTAGAACGGGCCAGTGTCGTCATTCTGAAACTTGATATTCTGCAATGTTTTAGCTTTAATGTAAGAAACAAACCATCGTTTTATCTCATTTCTATCGAAAGTTCTTTCATCTTTGCACAAAATTCATTACTTTGCCCCACTGTGCTGTATTTCCCTCAACTTCTCCGATCTGGGCTCGCGAATATTGGTCACCCGTTTCTTTCTCGCGAGAAATTAATAGCCGACTGTTGTTGTTTCGGCTCCTGCGGGGACAGAGAATTTACTAGATACTTCCCGGCCCTGACCTTCGGACGGTTGCCATGAATCGGCGGATTTTTCCCGGGGGGCGCTTGAAACTTTCGCAAAAACTTTGCACACACCCCGCAAGAACGCAACGACAGCGGTTGCCAGTCCGAAACTGGGTCACCGGAATCGTTCTCGGATATTCTTCCTCGAAAATAAGCGAGCCTGAAAGCTCTGCCACGCGCGGAGATCGCATAGACTTTACAACCTGGAAACGGGAATATGATTCCGGGACGCGTGAACTTTCCCAAGGCTAAGCGAACTTTTAGCGGACAACTAACGACTACTCCGAAATCTTTCCACTGTCCCCAAATTAGAGTATCTGCAATATAGTGTTACGTAGACATGGTCGGATAAGAACGTGTCCCGTGCAGAACTGGATAAAAGGAAATAATGTTTCAGAAAGTATTTAACCCTCGTAAGCATTTCAGAATTTTGACCCATTTTAAATAGGTATTTACCCGATACTTCAGTATTGAATATTTGGAAAATTTGTAGCAGATCAAAGAATTAGAAAGTGATTCGTTGAATTGTAATCTTTCTACATAGAGTTATGCGACGATGGTAATACTGATTCATGGAACGTGATTTAAAATGCAAGCGGGGCTCTGCAAGGACAGTGTAGTCCTTGTTTAATGTGTATTGGAGACACGTTTATTAGTGGATTTTACACATTCGTGTTATTCTGAGTAGCAGCATAATTATATGCATATTTTCTATTATGAAACGAAGTGAATACAAAACGTAATGTACACTGAATTTATTGTAAAACATCCTGGTTTTTTGTGCATTAAAAATCAACGTAGCCTTGAGAAGTATCGTAGATGTGAATCATTCTTAGTCACTTCACTATTACAACTTTATCTTCAATATCTCGTTGCGTAATATTCCAAGAATAAATCAGGAGTCATAATTAATTCATCTTTCTCAGGCAATTTTATTCCTTTGGATGATTATTTCGATGTACACTTGTGTTCGGAAATGCCTGAAAAATATAAGCCAGAGGGCGAAAGTGGGAGGGGGCGCAGACATTTATCCCCTCAACTTAGTATGGATTATATTAATCTTCTTAAAGGAAGATTATACACATTTTACCTTCAGTTATCCAGCAGACTTCGAGCGAAGCGCAAGATGAGACTGAACTACTAATTAATAATCATCTTAAAAGTTTCGCAGCCCTTTAAAAATTAATCTCCACCGTAATTAAAATCACCGTGTACCTTTAGCAAAATTAAATCGTTCAGTCGCGTAAAAATATTTTGAGCGACGATACGAAAGCACAAAACTCTGCGTGTTCATCAATTGATTTTATTATTTATCAGTGGACTATTCTATGCATTTATAATGTAAAAAAATATTGTAGATCACGTACAAAAGTGTAGAAATATTTAAAGAACTTGAACGAGTATATGTATTTCTTGTATCTCGCAATTAATGCAAACAATTTATATTATTCATAAAAATCGGGATCTAACAATTTGTGTCGTTTGCGCTACACGTTTGTACGTTTTACCATTCAAAAAATCATCATGTATACTCAGTGGTCATTTTATTATGTAAAAAACGATTGGCACGAGTTTTGAATATTTGGAAAATCAATAAACCTCTTAAAATACGTGCGTTACCAGTAATAACAGCAGCTTTCGGACAACGATCAGCGGGTTCACGTTAATTTAGGAGATTGTAATTCACAATCGATCGAACGGAGATTATGCCGTTCGTTATAATACAATTTTCAGGGGAAAATCGTGCATGCCGGTAAAACCCGAAAATGGGTGTCCAATACACGGGAGATTAAAAAAGGACAGACATGATAACGGTAACGATATATCCCGCCAATTACTCGTATACGGGGTAATGACGTTGTATGGAAAGTTTTCTCCAAATTTGAAAATTTCAACCGAAGGTATCTCCAAAAATGTATACGAAATTTATAATAATCTGAGTAAACTATCACTTAAGGGTTACGAAAGATATGATTTACTCCATGAAGTTTAAAGTTTGTCTTAACCCCTTCAGCAAATATCAAATATTTTTCCGAGAACTGTCTCTCGTATAAATTTTATTAAAATCGACAGGTGTAGATTGGATGTGTTCTATTTTACCACTTTTTTATTATTTGTGTTTGAACACCGTTCCCTGTTCTCAAGCAACAGGGACGTCGATAACTAGTCATTCGCGAATTAAATGGAAGCCCACTTGAAAAGGGGGGAAAAAGAGAATGTTGAACGAAGGGTTGTTTGGGAACCGCTAAGATCTCTTATTCGATACGTGTTCCCGGTAACGATATATCGACGGGCCGTGACTCGATTCTTTTATATTGATCGCGTAAAAACGCAGCCCTGATTGTGAACGCGAGTATCGTTCGATACTTCCGTTGATTCAGAGCCATTCCGATTCGATGCTCGATAATCGTAATAGAGAAACGTCGAGATATTTTCTGCTCGCTGTAGATTAGAAAATAGCTTGACGTCCCCGTTACGACAGCGAGAGAACGAACAGCCCGTATCTTTTTGACGGCGATCTCGGATCGGCTCGAATCTACTCGATCGACAATATTTATTGCCCATTACGATATTAAAATTAAAATCCTTCCCAGCGTTCACCTGCGTTTCGTTTCTTAACACATACTCACCCTCTAATTTATGGAACTGCGTTTACATTGATTTAAGCAATATCCACGATGAAACCGTTAGCAAATTGTGTTTTGTTAATTATTATTTAACAATTGCTGTACCATTATTCATATAAAATGAAAAAAATCATATACAATGGAATTATTCTAGGTCGGAAGAAATGTTTAATTTTCAAGCTAAATCAGTCCCGACTACAAAGGCTTAATATCCTTTGCCTACTACAATACTAAAATCCTTATATAAATTTTTTTCCATTTTTCACAACACGGTGTTGACCTATGTCTCATTTTTCAAACTCAAGTTATCTAATTTCTAAAATTGAATTCGATACATAAATTATAGTTTTTGATGATACTGCTGATATAGAAAAATAAAACTACGATGAAACTTTAAATGGATTTCCAAAGTGCACAGTAATTTGGTCAACTCAAAAATACTGATTTGACATTTGCTACAGAGTTTTATTTTTATTATGAAGTAGTTCGAATAAAAGACGATTGCAGCAACGTCGAACTGTATTACTTCGTCTCAGAAATCGAGAGAGATTTTTCAGTCGGATCTATAGTTCGCACGGAGAACTTGCAGAAAGGCGTTTACCTCCTGAATGACGATTCGCCGTTGTCGACGTGACGGAATCACTGTAATAACACCTCGCTAAGCTTCGCACCGGTAGCGCCGTCCAGGATCACGGTTATCCTGTCTCGTTAAGCCAGATACTCCGTATAACAAGGAATTAGCGAGAAATACGACGCGTCTAACTGAATTTTCTGACCAGGTGCCTGTGAAATGAAACGCCCCGTTCTATCGGTATTCCGTTAATTCTTCTACCTGCACTGTAGTAATCTGGTGAAAGGGATATTCAATCAAACTAACTCTGGTAGCGCAATAATCTAATTCAATAGAGTAACAATTCCATAGAATAAAAAATAACGTTCCAAAATCTGAAGTATCCGAATTATTCGTGCGAACAGGAGTTTAATGAAATTGTACTTCTTTCATCCTTATATTATTTTCAGATCTTCACAGTTTTGTACTTCTATCCATTTAATATTTCAATGGGTATCTGGAAGAAGGGCCTACGTCAGGTTTTTTAAATTTTATAGGAGCGCAATGTTGAACTCAAAATGTGAATTGGAATAATGAAAACTAATTAGAAATGGCATAGGCCCTTCTTCCAGACACCTATTCATTTATGTAATGAAAAATATAAGGTGTCGCAAAATTATTCTGTACCCTACAATATACCTTCATTTGAAAGCCCGCTTCAGGCAACGAACAAATCGAATCCCTCGACGAGAGATATACTGCGATTTCTCTGTTGAAGATTTCGGGGTCGCTCGATCAGGGAGCAGAATCGTTGATATCTCGACATACCCGATGATCACCGGATCATTTAGCAAACGTCCGGTGTTAGACAATGTCCCCGAGAAAGGGGACGACGTCTGTCGAATAGAAACGGAGAGCATCGTCCGACCGGGATCGTATCAATCGGAACGGCATTCAAAAACGACACGCAGTCGGAGGAAATCGCCTCAAGTGAATATGTACGAACTGCGGAGGTGTCCTCTTAGGGTGTCATAGCGAGCGGTATAGTGTGCGATGGGATCGCGGGACGCTATTGAAACTAACAGCCGGAGATGTTCGGCATTAACGAGGACTCACGAGGTCCGTTTTATGAAGCGTACCTAACGACACGCCGGCGTTTGCCGGCCCGGTAACTCGCTGCATACGCGCTCGTTTACGAGGACCGTTGTTTTCGTCCGTCGTTAACGGTAATAACACGACCGTGGACGTGTACCTAGCCGGTTACGTCCGCCAGCTCGCGAGCTTGTACCGAAATGCGTCGTAGGATGCATAGGCCACCGAAGATCTGCATTCCTGGCCCTTGAAGACACCTAACAGAGAATTCCTACGGTACAACGTTGTTACGACGCGATGCGCAGTGAGTCCGAGAGGCCGATCTAGCAGTTCATTTGGTACAAAATGACTTGTCTCGTATCAGTATGTAGTAATGCATCTACATTACTTTTTAAATGTCTAGCAATGCCGACCATGTCGATACTAATGAAATTTAATAAACATTATACTGAGAACAAGCATATAAAAATGAACATCTTGTGAATATGATGTTCGATCAGCAAATTACTATTCGATTCAAGGAAAGATAAACATATATCTGAGGATTACTGCACTACACAAATGAGCGAAAGAATGTCTGTAGCTGACTCAACGAATTCACCAAGGAAGTGCGTAACTAATGAATAAATATTATACTCGTGAAAATAACTAGTCGCTCCTAACGTTTCAACTTGGATTCTCGCTAATCGCTAACATAACCGGTTGCTAGACGTTGCAACATTCTTCGAAGAGGCAGCTGCACGAATGGTAGAAACGTCACGAGGCTTGTCGATTGGTCGATTACTGGTCACTGCAATGAAAGTATAATTTTGTTCCTTGTTGTACAGTTCTCTCGATTAATTTTGAAAATAAAAAAAGCATATCGCAAAATATTAAAAACACGTAATTACATGTCGGAATCTGGGTAGATTTACAAGTAGGAATTGTAGTTCCTTTCGGTGGTAGCCATCCTTATGGTAGCTATCGAGCTGGGAACTCGGGCAACAAGTCACTACACACGGAGTAGAAGTGAACAAATACGATTCACCTTCGTATTTTGAGAAATGCCAGTGGATCCCGGAGAAGTTTCAGACGTCAGGCGACGAAGGATTTATTTACAGGGCGAGGCGAGCAAGCGAAAGCGGCCGATAATAAAAGAGAGCAAGGTCGGGTCGTTGGATATCGCGAGCCACATGGAAAATTCATGCGGCAAACAAGGACGTTCCTTGGATATTCCATCATCGGCGTAATGTCTATATCCTGAATAATGCCGCGAACAATCTCGCGCAGTAACGAACCGGAAGCCGTGCAAACAAGACGAAACTACGCTCTGATATTTGCTCGGAGGCTACGGAAGTGGCCATCGTGGATCCGCGATCGGAGCAGCGCACCTGCCTTCGGGAAATTACAATTGTCCTAGATCCCCGAAGGGCTTCGGCGCCAGGTGCGATACCTATTCTGCGGTATCGACTAGCACTTCGCTTAGGTTCCTCTCTGTTCATTGTTTAACTGGACCACCCTACACCATTCCGAATTACGACACCTACATTTTTAACCCGTTCCCGTATAATAACGATTAATGAAAACACACATAGTCTACTGAATACGTATGATTTGCTTATATTTTTGGACGAAATAAAGTTCTATAAAATTTTAATCTTATGCGTGTGCGACCATCATTTAAATTAGACACAATCAAAATGTAATCACGAAATGAAAACCAGCAACGTATGGACATCAAATGAAATAATAAATTTCTATGTTTCTGATTAATTAGAATAGAGGAAGCAGAATTTACTTGGTGCTCTTTGAGCTCAAAGAAACCAATTATATCATCTAAACAAGAGAAACACAAGAATTGATCAAGAACTGAAGAACAAAAGCGTGAGGAAAGCAAAATTGGGCGTTTCTTTGATCCTTGTATTTCTGATTAAACTCGTGACGCTTCTAAATGCAGAAAGCAGAATTTCCATGCTGCTCTTTGAGCTCAAAGAAACCAATTACATCATCTGAATAAGAGAACACTGAGAAATAATCAAGAATTAATAATGAAAGTATGAATGATATCCCTTTGAACCTGCTATTTTTTGTTCAAATAATTAAGAAACAATCGAGCACTGAAAAACGCGCAGGGAGAGTTCGGTGGTCCGTACTACTGAGCGTAGCGATGCTGTCTCACCGCGGTGAAGCGTTGAACAAAAAAAGGAGCAGAAATTGATTTCATTAGTACTCACTTATTCAGCCGTAAACGCAGGTGTTGCTTCCAAATGTATATCACTGGACCATTCGGAGACTAACTACACAGTTGACTTCAGTGACGAAAGTTAAGGTACCTACGGTCAGGTCATCGCACACTGCACAGCTGGTGGTAGATAACAACCGCGAGCTTCGAATTGACACTTCTGTAGAGATGTTCTCTCTACCACGGTTCGAACAACACTGATTTTCCGGACGATTTTTCTGAAGAGTTAGGGGAGGGGGCATTATGAATGTCAAATGAAAGGATGGTCAGACAAAAACAGCTCATAAGAGGGACTGCTGTAAGACTAGAATTTATGGCAATCACATGGCAAAACATCGTCTGTCTTTCTTTTAGAATGTATCTTAAGAGAACTATATATAGGACAATAAAGACACTCATAAACGTCATGGGTAAAAGGACAGACTTTTTTCGAACAGTTATCAATCGACTCCATGTACCAATATGCAAAAAAAAAAAAAACAAAAAATAAATACTAGTCTTACAGCGATTCCTCTCGTGTTCTATTTTTTATCTGAACACCCCGTCGTTCGACATGCGTATTCCCCACCCTAAAATCTTGTGTAAATTCAGTGTCGTGTAAACCACAATAGAGAAAACATCTCTAAAGACGTGTCAAGCCGAAAATGACGGTTGTGAACATGTGTGTTTTTACTGCCGTAAATGTGAAGCCAGCTGCGCAATTCGTCTCCGAAAGGCCCAGTGACACGCATTTCGAACCAATAAATGCATTTACGGCTGAATAAGTGAGTACTGCTTAAATCAATTTCTATTTCTTCTATTGTTCATTGCTTCACCGCGGCGCGGCACCGACGCTACACCCTGTATTTGCGATTGAAATCGCAGCGCTGCTAAGGACGCAGAATTTACCTGCACTTCTGTGAGCACTCAAAGAAAGCAATCGCACAGTAGTGTAGACTTCGTGCCTGCAACGTGCTCTCGCCAGAAATATCAATTACCGTGTATAGACGTAAATTTGTGTCGCGCGGCACGTGTGAAACGTGATATTCCGCGTTAACGAGAACGCATTTCGCCGTTCGTCATTGGTAACGCCGGAGTAAGGAACATTAATAAAGGAAACCGAGCATTTTTCATTTAGCCATTCAGAGGAATCGCGGGCACGGGATTAATTAGCGTGTTTTGACACTCACGCAGTGACGCGTTGCGCCGCGCCGGATATCACGAATTTATCGGACGTTGCCATTTGATTATTTAATTAACTGCGAGGCCATGTGTTTTAATGAAATTATTACAGGGCAAGATAAAGGGCTCTATAGAGGGCAAGAATGATAGAAAATGGAGGTGAACAAAGGATTCGGGGTGGAAATTCAGAGGCGACGTCAGATGGATCGTCGTTATCGAGGAACCGCGTCACGTTCTACAATATTTCGAAGTTTTTCGACCGCCCCCGATCCTCGTTATCCAGATTGATCATGCGAAACACGAACGACCACTTTTGTAAATAGTCCTGCAACAAACAATCCCGAAGCCGCGTCGAAATTGGACATTCGAAATGCGCAGGTTTTATTTAATACCGACGCGCACCGCCAGCGTAATTAAAAATCGTGAGCGCGTCCATCTTGAACGGAATGTATGCGCCTGTGTTTATTCCGCTTTTATGGCACCGCGCCCGTCGTTCATTGGTCGGAACGGCATTAATTTGTTTGCCGGAATGAGTATAGATACAACGGCCTCAGTTTGACGTCACTTATTGTTTAGGACATCATCGAGCTTCGCAGTGTCCCCGGGAATTATGTTTTTTTTCTGGATAGAAAAGAACTTGAAGAGTCAATAAATTTTAAATAAATAAAATAAAATAAAATTATTGATACTAAAAATTAGTGTAATGTTCGAGACAAAATGTTCCGAAGTTGCACAATACGTTTTATTGCTTCTTAATCTTCGTGTAATAACATGAAATTTGATCTTCGTATACGTCACCCAAGTAACTATGAAATAGTTAATTAGTGTACATACACTGAGTTCCTAGTTTTGCACGTACGACGTGATTTATATGTAATTTCTACTGACGTTACGAATAATTAAAGTCTTCATTGCTCTTTATACGAGGGAAACTGTAAATTAGCTGTGTTACATACCACACTTACTATACCTCCGCGTCAGATGAATCTCGTAACACCACCGGAAATGTTTTGTGTAAAAGCAGTGTGTACATTGTAGGCTAATTAGAGTGTTTATTTTGCGAGAAGTAATAAATTGCATGTACAGGATATATGTACAAAGAAAGCCTCATTCATTGTTCGCATTTTACAAAAATGTCAGGCAATGTTCGCCTAATTATTCAATTTATTTGTTATATTTTTTTTTTATTATTGAAAGCTTAATTAGAACTCCCCATAGGGGGTTATAAAGCTATACATTAGTAATATACATCTTACATTTGAACATTAGTAATGTAGGTACAGTAGAACACATTAAGTATATAACATATTAAGTACATAACTTTAAATCTTTAAATTGCATTGCTTGAAAAACTTGAAAAGAAAATAACATGCCTCAATATTCGGTACACAAAGAAACGATCTGATATTATTTGTTATATTTAATGTAACATAAAGTGAAACCGCGTTTAGTGGTTGCCAATCCCAGCGTCAATACTCATCGACGCGAGGAATAAGCAATCGAGAACTTGAACGACCGTACATTTTTCCTTGATTTTCATAATCCCCGTCGCGCGTAACACGCAGGGCCGGAGTAGTGGAGCGTCATTCCATTGAGTACGGTATCTTTGACGCGAACTAATCCCGACGATATTGCAAGCGTTCCGTGCGCGCGCGCGTTTCCCCCGTCGAATAATGGTCGCCTTATGGCTCCGAGAGTTTTTGACATCGCTTTCATCGGCTTTTCATTCCCGTCTTACGCCGGGCAACGGCGTCGAATATTTGCACGAGCGTCGGAAACAGTCCTCGCTCGCCCACTCGTCGCCGGGAGATTTCTATTCGCGATGCAGCCGAGGTTCTGTTTACCTTTCGCTACGACTTTTCCACTCGTACTCGCGGTTTACCCGTCGACGATGCTCACCGGGTCCCCGGAGTTGCCTTCGCCTCTTATTAAAATAAGCCCGAAACTCTTTCTAGTTGTTCGTTCCCGTTTTCCCCCGCCCGCAGTAGAGACCAACTCGCGGAGTTTTGGACCACCGTTTCGAGAAACTACCTCGACTGTTTCTCTTTCCCTCTCCCGCACGATTTCCCGACGCGTTCTGCTTTTAGATTTAATTCCCGTCGGGTGTATCTGCCGCCTACAACGAGCCGTGGTTCTTCTCCCAGGAATTCTTAGTAATCTTGAGAACGTGCGCGGCTTCCCGCGGATAGAAACAGAGATCGATGATAACCGTGATGTATTGTACCCCAATACACGTGCAACCTTATCCTCTCATAATATACATTATACATACACAGGCGTTCCACGATTTCGGTATCCAACGTGAAAAATACGCTACGAAACCCCTTCCCGGACGATACCGAGTTAGTTACCCTCTCTCTGCCAGCACTGGATTAGTCACGCGACGTTTTGTCACATGGCGGAAGCGTGGGGAAAGAGCGTTGTAAAAGGGTGAAGGTATAGTGAGGACACTCTTAATGAGCAAGGAACAAGGTTGTCGGACGTTATAAGTTCTGCTATTACGTGTGTCTCTGGTTCGAAAAATATGAAAAATAAATCCTTCGAGGTTAGGTCGACGCATACGATTCCGTTAACTTGATCCGCCGGCGGATTACAGCGAAGAGACGATTGCAATTAAATTTCTCCCGTTCGAAGTCAATTATCCTTCTTTTGCATTTCGTTCGCCGTGTTGTCGGTGGCCTCGGGGACCCTAGTAAACGGACCTTCATAATTGTTTTAATTAGAGACACGATCATCCCGACCCCTAATCGCGCGGCCTTCATGGTGCCCGGCGCGACCCAAGGA
The DNA here is from genome assembly GCA_916610235.2 of Lasioglossum morio. Taxonomy (NCBI): domain Eukaryota; kingdom Metazoa; phylum Arthropoda; class Insecta; order Hymenoptera; family Halictidae; genus Lasioglossum; species Lasioglossum morio. The sequence continues at coordinate 8,115,005 of OU744328.1, read as the reverse complement.
AATCACGCGACGGGAAAACCTCGTTCTCCCCGGTTAAGTGCGTCTTTTAACATTCGGACCGTTCCAAAACCGAGGATTCCGCGAAACCTTTTCTCGATTTTGTCGTTCTTTCTTCAGCCTGTTTATCCGCAAACTTTTTAATTCCCCTTGTTTGGTCGTGTTGCCTTTAATTCGCCCGCCATCGTGCCACGTTCCCACCGCGCCGCGAGAATGTTCCAGCAACGAGCCAGTAATTACAATAGTTTTAATTGTAAACACAACGGTCGCTTTGACGAGTTCCTCTCCCCGGCGTTCGGACCGGGACAATTCGTTTCCGGTTATTCCAATCGCTGTTTAATTACCTTCTTGCTGAGATCTTCGGAATTTTTTCCGTCTCCGAAACCTTTTCCATTTTTTTTGGAATTTTAACGTTACGCCCTTTAGGAATGGTTGCGTTAATGATTCTCGGCAGATATTCTTCAGTTCAGTTTTGCACTTTAACGCGTTGTGATATTAACACTAACCCCACTACCACCTTTTTTATTTTATAATTATGGAAATTTTAAAGGTGTTTTCACATGGGAATCGATTGAATACATTTTTTATTCCAGTATATATTATAATTAAAATCGCACAAAGTATAGAGGAATTTAATCTTGTTATTTTTATAGTGAATACTTAAAACAACTTTAGCTTATAAACTGTGAAACGTCGAAACAATGAAGAAGCACGTTCTCTTCGTTTTTGTTTTCGGTAAGATGAGTAAATACTTAGTGAAATAGTTGACGCGGAGTGGACTCCTTGAATTTTTTAAATCTGAATGATTGTTTCTCCGCCCAAGCGCGCGAGTAAGAAGTTCTCCGAAGTTTTGCAGCGACGACGGCGGCATCTAATCCGGAATTTGCATAAGCGGGAATTGCGTCGAGTTGCGGTAAATTCTGAAGAAGTCGACCGAGTGCGCGCGGCTCCCGCGCATTATACATTTAGAGTGTCCACGGCGCGGCGTGCACGGTAAAGCAACGCGAACTGACAGAATTAACCAAATACCAGCAATCTCCATAAAACTTGCGTTTTAATTTCGAGAATTACGTGTAGACCGTCCTTGGTTGACTCGTTGAGCACATGGAGGATTTCGACGGACACCCGGAAAATCGCTTTCTCCTTCCTTTTTCTCTCGTTGTTTTTTCCATCCCATCTTTCTTTTTTTATACACACATAACACGCGCAACACGTTTTATATCACATTCGGTCACTGAAATGTGAATTTTTCGCAATATTTCTCTGAAATTATTAAATTCCCGGTGGCGGAATTAATTGCGAAGTATTCTGAAAAGGGCACGAAAGCGGATACAATTAGGATTACCGGGATGAACGGTTGAAGCAATGTAAACGTGTCTCATTAAAATACGCGGGACACGTTCTCATACTTCTATAGCACATGCCTGACAGTTTATTTGGTATCTCTGCTCTCGTCTGCGAAACTCGTTCAGGAAAATCTGCGTTCCATTGTACGCTGTTTTACACTGTGTTATGCGCGCTGCGGGATTTGTTCGAACCTACAAAAATGTTATCAGATGAATTTTTATGGACAGTGAGAATTGTTCCATCATAAAGGAATACAAAATAAATAAATTCCTCTTAACACATTAAATCCTATTATCTGACTCTTTAACATTTGATTTGTATCTAAAGGAAGCTGACAATTTTCTTTTAAATAATAATTTCGATAGAAGCTGTTGCATTAGATTCATCCAAATACATTGCTAAACTACGATCAAAACGGCTACACAGAAAATATTAAACAAGATGCGATTGTATATTTTAGACATTTATAACAAAAGTGAGTAGATGATATTTGATAATACAATGATTCAAAGAATTTCAGAATATCGGTGTATTATTTTTATCCCAGCTGTTGAAATGATTAAAAAATAGAAGAACGCTAAGCAGACAATTTTTATTATTCACGAAGATGCATAGCCTAGTCAATCGCATGTGTTGAATATATTTTCGTGTTCCGTATTATTCGATACATGTTTTATCAAAATAAGAGGACGGGATTGTTCGGCCACCGTTATCTTGATAATGGAAAATCAGATTAATCCGTTCCGTAACGAAGGGGGTAAGGAAAAAAGTAAAGGGGGTGGCAGGCAGAATAAAATTTTTTATAAATTCCAATAACCAGCCCGGAAAATCAACACGGTTCCTCCGCGGCGACCACGCACATCCACGCAACACCTGCACCGATCCGGTGATATTTTTCGAGGCAGGGTGTGGGAATATCCATTTATCGAAATTAATACGAAGCACGCGATTAGGTACGCTCGCTGGCCGCGACACGCTCGCTCGATCATTTCCCCATCGGTGATCACGACCACCTGGAACAGTGAAACGATCGAATGACTTTTCTAAACGCGTGTTCGTCAAAGGGACTGTGATTAAACGACTGCGATATCGTAAAAAATAACGCGATGTTCTGATACCGTATCGCCTGCGAATCGGAAGTCGAGTTTTATTGGGAAGAGTGGAATCGATTGGCGGATAGAACGGTTTGAAAGGAATTGAATACCTGTAACGGCGCGACAAATTATTGCGAGTGATGAAGTATTGATCATCGCTCGGCTATGGACTTTCTGCGTTCATTACGGTTATAGAAAACACATTTCGACAAGCATTAATAAAGTGGTCGCTCCACGTTCTGCACGATTTTCCACTGATTAAATAATGTTTTCATCGAATATTGTACAATAATTTGCGAAATTTATGTGAATTCCCGCGATTTCATCTTTCGATTTTATTTAAACACTTCCGTATACACTGATCCCTTATCTTTTTCGTTTTTAATCCAATCTGCTGTTATATACCTTCCATAATTTATTATTCTTCTAGCATTTCGTAATATAATAATATAATAACTGTTCGTTTACATTTTGTTGCAGGTAAGCGCCCGTCTTTGTTAACATCTCATAGAAACCCTAGACCTGTTTGGTGAGTCTTATCTGTGGACTGAGGATTTGTATGGAAAATTCAATTTTTATAATTAAGCACCACGACTGGAGGCAAACTAAATTTTATTTCTTGTAATTTAGAAATGTATACAAATTTGCAGTCTACTTGTTCGTATTCATGTATCTCTGTGTTAGAATCGAGAATTCATCTGTATCAATCATTCGAAAAGAAAGGCTCATTTTTCGTGATTCAATTGCTATACGACGTCTCATTCGCTTGCACACAGTCGTAGTAATCAGGGATCGAAACAGTTATGTGCTTAAAGAAGGTTTATTTTAAAAAATATAGGAAAAAATATTTAAGAATTCTTTAAAAAGCATGCTCATGGAATAGATATTATATATTTGCATAATTTAATAGATGATTGGTCAATCCAATAACAAAGAATATAAAGTCACAATAGATCAACTGTCTAGTCGAATTAATTCGTACACCTAATATAGAAAACGTAAACATCTGTTGCTGTCAGGGAAAAATTGATACTTCTATATTTCACAAGTTCTGTTCAAGCTAAAACTTTTACTTTCAAGAACTTCTTTTCCTCATCAAAAGTTGAAATACGAGGACGTTTTTTTTAAATGTTTTAAATAGTTCCATAACTCTTTCGATTCCTGGTCGTAATTGAAACGAAACTGTTCGGCGTCGTATCACAGAATAGTTTAAACGGTGTAGAAGTTAGAAAATCGTTCCTAGGGGAAGAAATTATTTTCGGTCAGGGAAAAGCCGGAAAGTGGAAACTCTGGCTATTCCGAGCCCCCATGTACGCATGCACGTGTTTGTACACGTATTTTCGAATCCCCTCGAGAAGACACTGTAGGGATTTGTGGTTGGAAGGAAACGATCGTTTTCGGAGGGTCTTTGCACGACGGGACCTGTAGAAGCCACAAAACAAGCAATATTCTTTCCGCGGCCCATTTCGTCTCGGATCTCTTGCTTTTACCCATCCCTCGACCTGCCCTGACGACTTTTATCCCCTCGTTGCAACCATTCTCCAACTTTTTCTCGAACCCAGGAACGTTTAAGTTCCTCCCAGACGGCGAGAAGTTCTTTTCAACTGATTAATTTAATTTTAAACCCCGCAACATGCGAGCATATTGCCAAGCACTGTTTCGGAAATACTTCGTCGCAGCGTGATTTCCATAAGAATTATTCGAAACGTATCCACACCGCAGCTAAGTTAAACCTTGGTTGTCAAAACTAAAATAATTATGGCAATTTTCTGTAACTTAAAGACATTATTAATACAGACATTTTTTCTTTAAAATATGCTTATAACGAATGTTCCGGTCCCGATAATAAAAATTACGATTGAAACGCGCTGACAAAATAATTATGACCCGCAGGCTCAATAAGCGAACATCAAAGATCCCATTACATAAAATAATTAACGCTGTTGACCGAAACAATTCACATTATTTCTCGCTCATAAAAGCTGGGGTACGTTTTATTTTAATTAACCTTTCTTTCAACGAATGTTGCGAGAAATACATACTTACAATGAAGCGAGGATGAATTCAATTTTTAACGTATTATGATCATGAGCAGGAGAAAGAAATTTTTGTTTCTCCACTGTATGCATTCAAATAGCAACGAACAAATTTTTGCACAGTGATCCGTAATCTGGCAGTTATGAATGTATCGAGCAATTACATATCGATTTCGTTGAAGCATCGCGCAGACAGATGGGATTAAACGGTTGAAATCAAGCCGACGGCTGTTTTTTCAAAGTAATCGAGATTGATAATCAAGATTGATCAGCGGGAAAAAAAGAATCCGACGCGAACTGGAATTCCGGTTCAAAGCAATCTCGGCAGCCGCCTGGGTAGTCGAGGTAGCAAATGACATCATAGCGGTTATCCGGGAGCATTTCTAACGACACTTCGCTTCCTTCTTGTAATTAGACGTCTTGGCCATTAGCGGCAGATCTGGTTTAACTGCTTACACGTTTCTACCGGCAAGAAGGCAAACATTCATCGAGACGCTGGAATTAACGTTCTCGGTAATACTGATTCTATGTGCTTTCACGCAAGAACTGCAACCTTTCGCACCGTATCATATTTCATCGAGTTAATTACTGATTACATTTTATAAGCTGGTGTAATCGAACCCGCGCGGAAACATGCAAATTGAATACAGTGGCAGACAATGGGCGGCAATTTGAATCGATCATAGCTTCCATCATCCTCTGGTTTCCACTCGGCAAACGGTCCAACTAAAACAGCATGATCTTTCCTTAAATTGGCACATCGATCAGTTTATTGTATTTTACGGGTCCTTATTACCACGTTTTTTTATATCTATTATAATAATCATAGAATCTCAAACATTTTATAATATGCTCTAAATGATATCGGCGCTACAGGTTCGATCAACAATACAAAAATTAGCAATCTTGCAGAATTATATTTTCAATGATGTTTCGAATAATTTAATCTTTTGCACCCTGTTAAATACAGTAATGGTCGAAACATACATTAATTAACACGTTATGTTAGTTTCACACATAAAATGAGTGCTAATGTTCTACCAATGTTTGGTAATATAATGCTCGAAATGTGATGATGAATACTTAAAAATTGAATTTCGCGGCAAATATGGATTGGGTTCTTGATCCTTGACACACGATTGGCTAGTTATATTTCCGATACTCTTTTGTTTTCTGTGTTGAGTGTGTCACAACAGTAACAGTTCAGTACAGTTCCAACCGGCTTAGTGACTAGCAACATTCCTTTGAATTTGATTTCAATTTGTTTTTTTACAATTAGCATGTATGTATAAACATCTAATTTTCATAACTATTAAATAGTCAGTTTAACGAATAATAAATTTTATTACTTTGATTCTCATAGACGCGGACTTTTCTTGAAGATGGTTCAAAACAGAACCGAAACGTTGAAAATATAATTCTGCAAAATTGCTAATTTTCGTATTGTTGATCGAACCTGTAGCGCCGATATCACTTAGAGCATATAAAAAATTTACGATCGTTAAAAATAGAGAATATTTTATAATATGTCTGAGAAAAATAAAACAGAATGAGTTTCCTAATCTGTAATTAGTTTGCATGCCGATAAAAAACGTGTGCCTTTCTCCTAAGTCCACCCTCTTGCAAGACCGTCTACCGACTCGGAGTGCCAGAGAAGGAAATACTCCACGAAGTTGTAAACGAAATCATCATAGCTGTCGAGATTTGACGTACCGTTAAGCACTCCTTCAGGATATCGGAAACTCTTCTCTTAACTGTTCTTCGCGCCATAACAACGGTCGATCTGCTCATTGCACGCTGGTAAAATCGCTCACCGGATTGTTATTAGCTTCAGTTGTTCAAGTCGGGAACTCTCGGAGAAACGCCCGTAAAAAAAATTAATGTGGTGCTGTTTTAACGTTCCGTGAAAACGGCGGTACAAGGTCAACGGTATTTCCCGCAGTGAAGGCGAAAGAATGTAATTCCAAATTTTATCTTAAACGTGCTTATCTTGCGAGGATAAATTTTTCGAAATATCACTCACGTGTCTTTCGAGCTGTTATGACAGAAGCAAATACAAACGATGTCGATTGACGCTCCTTTCAAGGGGCGATATAATTATGTCTTTGATATAATTTTTTCTCGCGTGAAACAGAAAGGAGGTCGTCGAGTCACCGGACGCGTCGGATCTGTACTCGGTTAATTGACAGGGAACAGGCAGGAGATGAATTCGTTGAATAATATCTCCATTCAGGGGGTCGCATTCGTTCCCCAAAGGCAGATTGGCGTACAAAGAAAAGCGGAGTGGTGTTCGAATCGTTTGTAAAAGGCCGCTTGTACCGTGAGAAAATGGCGACGAATCGAATCGAATTGCCGTTATCGCGGCCATCGTTACCGACACGACGAATTTATCGTACTGAAACCATTCGGCGGGAAAAAGTGACGGAACGTATCTACGCAACGCGGCGCCCGGGGGTAATTGGGGAAATGAATAATCCGTTAATCAGAGGTGGAACCGGAGCTGGGGGGGGCGAGGGGTGTAGCGCCGCGTGTTGCGCGACTCAACAACTGTACATCAAATTAATGATCACCCGTACTCAATTAGTGCCATTGCGGGAATTGTTATAGTCGACTGCGAGCAGGGGCCTCGACACGTTTTAAGTATCACGCCCGAAATGATTCCCGTCGATATAATAATACGACGGCTAGTAATGACCGGAAAATTATCAAATATCTCCATTATTAGCGAGATCATAAGCGGCCTAGTAATTAAAGCCGCAGCCTACAAAATTGTCAATTAATTTACGACCACCGTTTATGCGCCGCGGCCCAACTTGCCGCAGAATCGGCTAACTAATCAGAAATAAAAGTAACCGTTCTCGCAGGACTGGAACTGTACCCTCTTCGCGTAACGATCCGACGTGGTTACGTTAACACAACCCCCTCTGAACAGTCGTTCACCACCGCAATATCGTTTTCGGATTCCGTAACAAACACCTGTAGGGGATACTCTCCATTTATTCCATTAGCCTACTCTGATAGAACATTCTCGTGCTAAAAACCCGTTCTTTCGTTATCGTTATTACACCGCCGCTAGGAGGATCGCGGACTTGAGAATTCTAGCCAGCAAATATAAGGGTGGAGGAATTTAAATTTTTATGCCGTAGATAATCTAATTCTTCGTTTCTCGAATGTATCGTGAATTTTATGTTTACGACGGCAGTGAATAATTCAAGTACAACTACATAGATCTACGGAACACTAAAAGTGTTCCTGTTTCTCAATACTTTACAAATCCAAATTTTAAGCCATTTCTTAATAATATATTCGTTGAATAATTTCAATCTCAATAATAGTAAATTAAAAATATTAGATCCCGCCTTTTTTAAATTCATTAAAATGATTAAAAGAAAAACTTGATTTTTACGGAATTTGTATTTTTTACGATGGACTTCAATTTTTATTCTGCATAATAATCGATTCGGACAATTGTAAGCTCGGTTCATATTTCCTGTTCGAGTGAATCGAATCGGGAAATGCAACTTGGTGTCGACGAAGTCAGCAGAACGCATAGGAAAACGAGAAACGGCGAGAACGAGCGAGGCTGAGAGAGCATCGCGGCGGCTACACTTCCGACGATACGTGTCGAAAATCGCGTTAGACATGCATACATAAACATGAATCAAGGGGGCTGCGAACAGCGGTGCTAAGCTGCGAAACTAATAATTAAATTCCTCTAGCCGGGTGGACGATGCCGTCTCTGATGCGGGCGGACGAATTTTCGCGGTGGCCGGAACTTCATGACTTCCCAACGAGGAGATGCCTTCGATCCTCGCTGCGTAATTTCCGCGCCACCGGATTGAAATTTATGCGGCCACTGAAAAAGGATTAACATTGCCTCGGGCATCTTTTTGTACCAACACTGAAAGCATTTCCGAAATCTTCCTCGGCTTCTCGGGTTTCGTTAACGCTGCTCCCTCTGTACTACATCGAATATTTCATCAAAACTGTGCATCGTTAAACGGAATATATTAATTTCCCGAATTCTCTTAACATTGTTCACTTAATCCTTTTCATTTAATCAGTCTTACACTTGCCAATTTATTCATTACATAGTAGGTGTAGAAACAAGTTCTTTTCACACAACCTCTGTCAACTAATGCAGCTATTTAAACACGAAAATTTTCTCTCGCTCTTGCGAAGTTACACAATATTTACATTTTAAACATTTCTAATACAAGCGTCTGATATTTTACCTCTAAAATTTCTTTTTCGCATCTTCTGGTAAACTAATTATGCCAGGTATTATTTTTAAGAAATCAAGCCGTTGCTCCACTTTTTAAAAAGTTATATGAATCTAATAAATCCCTTTTCTCTGTAAAAATAGATTACGCACTGAGAAGTTCATCGTATAACATTTGGTTAATTTTATTTGAGAATCATTTCTGTACTGATGTCGGCATTGGTCCACAGAGGTTTCAACAAAATGAGCAACAGTAACTTCGTCGTTAGCTCGGCTTTGTCGAACCGCGCGCAGAATTTTCTCGTCGTTGGCGTCGATAAGAGTCGAGCGGTTTCGTTCTACCTGGTTTCAGCTCACGAATGCTTGAGTGGTAAGTGGCGATCCGTGCAGTTAATTGCACCCTCGCGGAAGCTCGCGAAAGCTAGAACGCGAGGGTTCGAAACGGGAACGAAGACGCGAACGACGCGCGAAAATGCTTGCCGCGTATAGATTGACACGCGATTCGGGCTCGAGCGGTTTCGCACACGCAACTCGTAGAAGTTAATTTCGATGTTTCACGGAAATTGACTGCTCTCGAAGTATCGGAAACTCGGATGCCTCGCCGTTTCGTGCGCCGGAATCCGAACACTTTTGAACTTTGAATCTTCTCTACCGAAGAAAACTAATCTTCCAAAGTAATATTAGATTGGCGAGAAATAAATGGTCGCTTGGATGCGTTAGAGATAGCAATGAGCAATCAATTACTTCTCGTCGGATTTAATATTCATTACGCGGGGTCTCGAGAACTTGCTGGAATCTCGATTGTGTTTCCTCGGTATTCCAGGCTGTACCAACATACAAACAATGTGAAATGTGCTCGAGTTATCATTTATCGCTTTGAGAAGCTGTTGACACAATTATTTTTGTACCATGTGCAGTCGCATTTAATTACGTAGATTTGATTTTGCCGCAATGTTCACCTCGTTGTTATCCTTGATCTTCGCTGTTGCACTATATCTGTACCCTTAGTCACGATCACCGCGGCTTAAAAATGATATAACAGGAACATCGCGAAGTTAACCGCAGAAAATCGCGGCTCATAGCCGCGCGAATGAGTCGAGCCTCGCCCCAAGCCATACACATATAAGTTCAGCCAACTAAATTTCGAAATTCCAATGTATCGACTATTTGAATTGTAAATTGGCCGCGCTTGAGGCTGTGCCAGGCGACGTCGCATTTAAAAGCGTTTTAGGGAGTTTCGTCGATCGAAAATTCGCTACGACAGGGCAGGGTCTCAGCCGACGACAAAGGGAACGCCCTGGAAACCAACTAGGGGAGGGTTTCGCGAAATTTTAATCATTGATCCAGCCTTTGTGGAATCTAATCTAATCTATAAATCTCCGGACTCTGATATTTTATTTGATTAAAAAATATGCCGTTCCGTGATATATCTTACGTCACGAAATTTAATCATACCATGTGATGTTCAAACATACTTTAAATTCGAAACAACCCAAGCTATCTTCTATATCTTCTATCTTCTTCTTCTATATAAATAAAAATTAAATGCTTTTCGTTCGTAAGCGCATCACTTGAGAACGGCTGGACAGATTTGGCTAATTTTCTTTTTTTTTAATGTTCGTAATAGTCCGAATAAGGTTTTTACGGAAAGAAAAATTGGAAAAGTTGCCCGAAAAAATAGAAAATTCGGGAGAAATGAAAGTGCTTTCTTCTAGGGGATTTTTGTATGAGTTCAACACCAGAACTCACGATTCGAACGATGAATTGCGTAATTCTTTTTTTTGTTTTGTTTGTTATGGTCCTGGAAAAGTTTTCAGAAAAATGTTCGAGACAATTACAAAGGAAAGTCGACAAATTCGGACAAACTGCAAAAATCATAATTTATTGAAATTTGGACAGGACGTCTGTCGGGTCAGCTAGTATATTATAAAAATGACAATAATCGCCGCTTTGGATGCAAAAGAAAAATGCTCTTGTATTCAATTAACACCATAACAACCGATAACGTTTCCGATGGTGGTGTCATGAGGGTCTCGCTTGTTACTGGTTTATGGAACGACGCAGACGACAGTCAGTTTAAATCGAATATTTTTCTTATTCAGACCTGTTGATCTGTTTGCAAATATAACAAAGGCTTGATGCCTTTGATCCGGGTATAAACTCGGAAATAGATGCACAAAAGGTTGTACGCATATCGCGCGCAATCCTATCTCACAGAGCGCAAGAGGAGCGCCAAGGGGAGAAGGAATCTCTCGAATTGATTCCACGGTATTCTTCACGATGGTTCTCCGCGTGGTTCGGTTTCCCACGTTCAAATATTCGCCGCGACATTTCTCCGGCGTGGAACCGGTGGGACCGCGATCGAAACGTAAGTCTTGCGTGTACTCTTACGCACGCGTGCGTCCGCTTTGCGCGGCCGAGCACTGCTCCTATGTAGCATGCCAGACATTGTTACCCGAAGGCCCGCGGACAAAGCCGTACAACTGGTTCCGTGGAATATCTTCGTCGAGAAGAGAGAACGCACTGTCGTCGATTTTTCTCGAAAATCGGATAGAAACGAATAGAAACTCTGAATTAAAATCTTTTCACCAGTTTCCTCTGGCAACGTCTACCACTTGTAATCGATAAGCGTCTTTCTTTAACATTAAACCTACCACGAGGAGTCAAATGATCCATCTTAGATTTTTTATTTGACAATCATTGAAATTGTACAGCTGTTTTCATGAGAATTTATTGAATAGATTTTTTGACTCTAGTATACAATACACTAAAAATCGCACAAAATGTAAATAATTTTTATCTCGTTATTTTTATAATATTATACTCATCAGTCACTTTTGATGGTCGGTAGGTTTAGTGTTAATAATCTCATTTATGATGTCGACAATAAAGCGTGGCGAAGACATAGCAAGGTTATAGTAGTTTACATCAGTTAACGTACGAAATTCTGAAATATAAAAGAAGGATTAACTTTGGAGGGATTAGCAAGATTGCAGATACCGATTTTGATCCGATTTTAAGAAGAATCGAGCAGTAGGGACGCGTTTACTCGCCCGGCTCGGAGCGTAAGCGTGGCTGGTCGAGAATCGAACCAGACGGGGCCAGCTCAAGGCCCGTCCCGCGACCTCCACGACATAATTTTCAACCCGTTTAATTGGACGGGAATTCGAGTCCTTTTTCCCCCTCTCTTCAGTCGGGTCTGTTATGCGCGAACAACGAATATCGAGTTTCCTCGGGACGGCTTCTCTCGCGGCGAGAATGTCGCGCGAGTCAGCTGCTAACCTCAAGGGTTTGCTGCCTGCACAGGGTGTTTTTCAAACTGAATGATGGCTGCTGCCGCACACTTGGTCTGCCGGTTTCTAGCGTATGCCGTGCTCGGAATGCGATTATTGTCGGAGTGATGGGTCTGGAGTCGGGAGTCTCTGTTTGTTGCCACTTTAAGATCACTGCCGTTGATATACATACTCGGTAGGGAATCTGTGGCCTGCTCTGCTACACGCCCCTTTTTTCTTAGCTACTGCCATTAGTGTTTGAACACTCAGTATTTTTGTTAGTTCGCCAGCAGTGTCACGCATGCAAGATCAGCTTCGTGTTTTATTTAAAGAAAATTGAATTCATTTTCTGCGTGACGTTACACGGTACATATAATAGTCAATATTTATTTTGCACTTCGTAAGAGAGCTTATATGAGGAAATCATTTTGTACTTCTCTGTATTTCGTAATTTATCTCGTGTCAGTAAGTGGTACATTATTTTCTAGGATGAGTCGGTGATATATTTTCTTGCATACATGAGACATTGCCGATAAACGTTTTACACATATAGCTTTCCAAAGCCGGTGTACAGCAATTCAATAGATAGCTCTCTCGCGCGATAGTTCATACAAAATTCAGCGTGCACAATGTACAATTGCAACGGCACAAGCTGCCATGGAATTAATTCGGTATTAATAACTCATTACAACGAGAAAGTTGGTCGAAACCATCAAAAGGACTCCTCCATTGTCCCCTTTCGCTCGAGCATCCCACGCGAAATTCGCAGCAATGTCGATATTACGAAATCGAGCCTCGTTACAACGTGGTTTATAGTGGCCGATGATTTGTGCGTTCGGAACGTTTAAATAATAATTTCTGGCCTTAATAAATACTAATAAAGCACGATAAACAACGTGCATGTTGTAATTACAATTTACAGTATGGACACAAATCTGACCCGACATAGAAGATCGCTATCAACTTCTCGTTACTCGCCGATGTTTCGCTATCGGCAACGTATGGCGTTACATGGGAATTGAAGTTCGAACAATACGGTTGCTTTGCGAATGGGAAAATGTATATTCGTACTGAAAACTATCGATTGGATCTTTGTAATCGCTTAGAAAGCCTGAAACGGTGTATAGTTTACAGATCGCCAGATTTAAATGTAAAATAGCAAACATTTTTCTCTTCGAAATATGTTTCCCAATCGTTCTTTATTATTTTCTCGGTAAAAACCATCGAACTTCAATCAGGTTTGCATTGGTTGAATAAATACTCTTTCGGGTAAACTTAAATATGTAGCAAAATAAATAAAAAATAACAAGGAATGCCGTGTCCAACGAAGGTTCACAGATTTTCATTTTAGGTGTATAGGAAACGGAAAATACTTGAACCGGTAATTATCGGTTCAGCTGTTACTTCAGGGCCGAAGGTCGCGTCTGACTCGCTTATTAAAAATGTCGGTCCCGTAAGTCGCGCTGCGCCGGATCGATTTTCCGAACCAGTGACGAAAGCAGCTGGCAGAACGAGATAGGCGGTTCCTGTTTCCTCGGCGTGGAACGAAAAAAAAAGAGAGTCTTAGAAAAGAACGAGCACGACGGAACACCCCTTGGTGGCTCCTCGACGCCAAATTCATTCCGCTTCTACAAGGTGGAATAGGTCCCCGTAACCGTTATGACTTCGTGGCGTTTTATACGTGACGCAAAGGTTAACGGCACGCCATGCTACGTGTATTTAGCATTTGAATGGCGACGGTATCACGCGTACGTACGATCGTAACGATCCGAATGATCGATGCTTCCGTTCGTGGCTCTGTCGGCAGTCTTGTTTCCGCAAAAGAAACCGTATTAGGCCGTTCTATTGTTTTATGTTCTACTCATCGTACAATATACGAGCATGAACGGAAAAGATGAAAAAGAACGTTTGTTCAGCCAGTTGCGGATTAAGGTACGTGTCCACCTGAGAATTTCTGCCGATAGTTGCTCTCAAGAGTACTCTCAATTCGCATGTCCATTTGAGAGTATTTCAGAAATTTTTGCTCTCGGAGATTGACGTGAGAGTCAACTCTTGGTCAGTCCTCTCAGGTATGTGGCCATTTGAATTTCATGCGTGTAGCTCTTAAACGAATTTCGATAGTTATAAGAATATTCATGAACAGAATGGATGCGCCAAGATTTGCCGCAATAGTTGCAATGTACTTAATAAGAAAAAAGAAATCTTCCAAAACTAGAAAATGGATTAGACCATGGATAGTGTTTGCGGTCGCATCTAACCAATGAGTCTAATTTCTATGTATTTAACAATTATATGATATATAGTTAATATACAATTTTTTCGTCATTGTTCGATTTATGATTATATATAAAAATGTATGTATATCATGGAAAAAAAACTGACTAGAGGAGAGGAGGAAGACTCTCAACTATACGAATGGCGTTCGACGGAAAAATTGAACGTATCGATTTACAAGTTTCAGCTTACTGTTCGCTTTCCCCGATGTACACTGACGAATTTGACTCTCGAGAGTAACTCGCGATAGTTTTACTCTGAGATGAATACGTACCTTAGATCGTTGGTCGGTATCGCAATGTTCAGCGTGAGCGGCGCATTAGGGCAACTCGAAGCCATTGGAGCTAGCAGATTTTGTGGCGGGTAACGGTGGCTCGTGAAAAGGTCGGGTCTGTCGTAAGGCTGCCGGCGCACACATACACCGAGGGTGGAGGGTTCACAATGGTGAAACGAATATTCTCCCCCCTCGACTCTGCACGAAGGGTGAAACCCCCGGCCAGAACCCCTGTGCATCTTTCGAATGGTCGTGCACGTTAGTGGCGGCTAGCTCGTCGGTAACACTCGGCCGAAACTTTGTAGCCGCGCTTCATAAAAGCGCCCTGGCGAAACTCGTTCAGATCGTTTGTTTGAACACGGAGTTTATTGCGAGTGCGTTACATCGCGCGCTGAGGATAAACGGTGGTGTGTGCAGATGCACCAGCCTTCGGTGCAGTGTGTTTATAGGAATCTAGACGGCTCGTTTCTCTTGTTGATATCTACAATTTCGTCGACCTGTGAATCAATTATTAATTTACTTGCCCGACGACGCTAAAACGGTTTGTCCACCGTAAAATTCTTCTTTTACTTTCGGAGGAATCTTGGTGGATTGGGAATATTCTACACTTTGTCTTGTGTAGCTGCAGAAAATATTTGTAGCATACAGAAATGCACCGACAATATGTCAAAGAGAATAACCTTTCCGATTGGTTGGATTTCCGGAGGAATCTAAAGTTGCTTCTTAACTTTGTGATGTGCTACAAATGGTTGAAAATGTTGGAAATCAATCTTTCACGATCGTCAGCATCTACCTGTAATAAATCTAAATATTCCTGCGTCGTTTGACGCATTCCACTTTTTTCCACGTCAAACAATTTTAATAAAATTGTTAGAATTATATAACTGACACAAACGCAGTTTTTACATTTACATTTATATTTTAATTTCCGCCGTGATTCCAACCAATTGCAACTTTTAAACAATTTTGTTTTGTGTCAGCTGGTTAAGTAATTCTTATATCCTTTAAAAAAAATTCAAATCGTTTGGTGCAATGTTAAAAAACGTATTGTCTTTTTCACAGTGTTCGTACTGTGAATCACTGTATACATATAATTATCAGATTTTGTACACCTAGTTATTTCAGACATGAATGTGTAGACTGGTCAACAAATATGTTTTTACACTCGGATGGAATTTATTCGATATATTAGTGACCTTTCTATTATTATTCCATTTAATTACAGATAAAAAACTAGACTGCAGTTATTTATGTGAATAGAATCTTTTAACCCAATTGCGAAGAAGAGATATATTTTTATGATTTTCTATTTCAATTATTCATTTTTATCATAAATTCATAAAATCAGCAGTCTGATAATGACTAATGCATTACTTCGTTTTAATTAAGGGAAAGCAATGAAATATATATACAAACCAGCACATAAAATACATCTAATGTACAATTTATATTCTATTAGCAACACTCATAATTTACTGCGGATATTTTTATTTTTTGTGATATACGCATATTCCTATAATAAATCAGAGCCGCAACAAAATTTATAATCATTTAATACCGTTGGTAATATTTAATTTTTCTTCTTCGATATAAGTGGTGATTCAGCATAATTTGGGGAAATTTCGTAAATGATGAACTCTTGAAGCGACAGCTCTAGAACGGTTCTATCTGGCAAACAATTGTCAGATCTACTGCTCCGAGAATCTCAAAATGGCGTTTTACGGTCGGCTGTAATCGGTCATGGAGGGGGACTATGATCCGACGTGGTCTCGAATTAAATGATTTTCTAGCCCGCGAGACGTCTTCGAGAGTTTATTGCGAGGCGTGAGTGCGGAATGTTTCGCGTTTAATAGCGGCCTCGTATAAATAATAACTCAGTGCTGATTACGTCTCCACGGGGAGGAGCGCATGAATCCGCGATCTCAACCCTCGCGGTTTATTCAACGGGGTTTTTGCAGATCCCAATTACTCGGAACACTGGAACTTTTCCTCGGCCCCTTCGGCCTCTCTTCACCCCTCTCTGTCCTCCTTCCCCCCACTAAATCCAGGGTCTGTAAATTTTTTTTAAGTGAAACGGGAGCCCATAAGTCACTTTACAGAGCGCGCGGCACTCGTCGGGTTTAATCAAGGCACTTCTTCCGCGCGTCGGTCGATCGCAATTTGCTCGAAATTAGATTAACTTTTTGCCGGGGTTTACGTATCGGAACAGAAAGAGCGAGGAGCCGTCTATATAAAATCGTTACCGCGCCCGGTCGGTTCACCCGGTTGTGTTTTCCGACGCTCCACACTTTTTCCCCGACGGTAATTAACTTATTCCAGCGGCCGCTTGGAAAATACGAAGCGTACGCGTCACCGGCGCGCGGCGTTTCATCGCGAAACAATCTCTATTATGGGGAACGGGTAGAAATGTTTTTTCTCGCGTTCAATTTTTCACCGGTCGACGAACCATACCTCACTGGACGGATAACAGCAAAAGAAACCAATCGATCATCGAACATTTACATTAAAATCAAATTCAACACAATTCGGAAATCGTTTATGCAACAGTTAATTTGCTACCGCGATTCCAGTTGTTACGCACCGTTTAAGGAGGTTTTCGACGATCATAGTTCAACAGGGCGAGCCGTGGAATGCGTTACCGGCCGATCGGTGGTGGAAAAATCGTTAATGAATTCAGTCACGAGACGTTGAAGGAAGTTCTTCGAATGCAAATCATACGATCGCCGGCGTGGCTGGAAAAGTGCTCGAAGGACCGTGTAATTTCTTGTAACGGACTCCGGCGAGTCGAGCCGCACCGCACCGGTGGAAACAGTGGGAATTGTTCGATGCCCACTCGAGGCGTCAGCTGCAATTGCGACCGCATTTTCCCGACACACGTACGCGTACGGTATTCCTATGCCTGTTACGACGTCCCGTTTGTGTCTACGGTATTCTTCGGCGATCCGGTGGCTTCCGGTCATTCCAATATTTTCGATTTTCTTCCGCGAACCTCACCAGATACACATCGACACGCCTGCATCGGTTTCTCAGTCAATGAAATCGTTCTTGTTACAAAATAAATTATTTATCGTACTCGATGTGTATCGCAAAACACATCCTCTGTGAACATTGAACGAACATTGCTCGTTCCGTATTGCGTGAATGTATTCGAACGAATACTCGATAACCTTTCGTTTCGAGCACTTTCGCGGATATCAAGCTTTATTGGAAAATAGTCGAAACGAACTTGTGCACACTATCAGTGCCGAAAAACAGTAACAAATCTTCATCGAGCGAACGAGCGAGTTCTTTTTGTATTCGGCTGGCACGGGAAACAATGTATTATTCATCCCGATCTATTGTGTTACCGATCGCCGGTGTTTTGTGCGGGATCGTTCGCGTGCGGCACATAAAAATTGTCAAAAATTTGTTTTTTTTTGTTTTCGGGGCGGGTATGTAACAACACCGCGTTCGTCCATTGTGCACGGACAATGGAGATCTTTTTAGCGGGTTTTCGACTTGTTACCTTGCCGATGACGAGCGAGAGTCCCGGCAACGCGAGCGTTCGATCGCCTCGAAGGTAGAAAGTGCGATGGAACAAGACGAAGGCTATTTGTCGGCTGCTTGCACACGCAGTCTCGCCGTGGAAACAGAATCGAACGGTGCGCGTTCGGTTTTCCTTCGCGTGTGCTATAGTCGAGCCTCGTGTTGTTGCTCGCAAAGAATTCCTCCCGTGTCAGAGTGTTTCTCAGTGGCGATGATCAGCGGTTAGTTACCGAGAACGATCGTCCCCATAATTTATTAACTGCCAGGGTTCTTTTGGTTGAACAGTGCGACAGTGCTAACAATAGAAGTAGAAAGAAATGTTGTATAAACTTGTGAATAGTTTTTTGAAAATTTCTGAGAAATTAGGCAACAGGGTATTTTTTGTTAGATACAGTGTTAGTATGAATTAATTATATTCATTTCGAAGCCTTGAGAGCATTGACTTCCGTGAAAAATAACTTTGTTACTTTAGGAATTTCTTAATGATTTGTTTTCACTTCAGTGAACGCGTCAAGAATTCTTTAACGTGACGAGAAGTATTTGTTTAAACGAATTTTGTAGAAATGCTGAAATGATAGTACGATAATAAGTCTGTGGATTTCGAATTTCTGTTTGACTCCTGTTTCTTTTCATTAATGCGCATAATTTTTATTTTGCACGAAGGTCCACAGTGTACTAATGATAATATGGATCTGAGTCAATAAATTGTCGGCCTCAATAATCGCAAAATAAAAATCAGACAGCATGACGGGTCCGGTAGTTTCGCTGTTGCTCGAAAACTTGTATCGAGAAGAATGTGTCCGTTTGCGTTGATCATGTGTGAAAGCAATTTCATGGATGAGAATTATGGTTGCGAGACGTGGAGGTCTCGTCGGACAGGTCGACGCGCACGCGCTAGAATGTAATAATCCCGCATAATCTTGGTTCGTTCCGCGAAAGTTCTTTTCCATTCGTGGACGGATTATTTAAAGACTACCCGGTCGCGAAGGATACTTACGGACATCGTCTTATAGAATACATATTATAGATCATTCTGTCCGCTCGGTGGATCCCGCAATGCAGGAGATCCTTTGTTGCGCCGGTCCGCGGTAAGAATATTGCGAGCTATTTGTATCTTCTCCAGTGGTCGCCGCGGCGGAAAGTTGAAATTTAATTTCGCGTCGGGTAACCGTGGGAAGCCGTCGAAATAGTTCGACTTGAATTTGCCCGGTCGTAAATTGAACGCGAACTACGTAGATCCGCCGGGAAGTGGATCCGTCTCGGAGCGAGTAATGAAAGCGTTGAATAATGTTTCCGTCTGATAACAATTTTCCCTTTCGCAGAGTGTGTCGCTTTTTTTCGCGTCGGTCTTCACCGCAAACGAGAACTTTCCGCAAGGTTTCCGCGTTCTAAGAAGCTCTAGAACACACCGGTTGCTTACCAGAACACCGGCCGCATTATATAGTTTGCTTACGATCTTCGAGTGCACCGTGAAAAATTCGCTTTCCGTTCCCAAACAAATTCTCGAGGACCCTCCTGCGTTTATAACTTTCGTTCTTCCGGGAAACCTGGATTTCTTGCGAGATTACTTGTGACATAACGGAATGTCGTCACGTTCTCCAGATTATTTTGTTGAAAAAGGTAGAAACCGATTCTAATTGACCAATTAGCCGGCGTCGATACGTATCGTTGGTCGCCAAAGTCTCTCGCAACGCGAATCCAGGCCACGCTCGCAGAAACGTTTCGCGCCGAATCTCGCTAATGATGTAATCGCGGTCGCAAACTTTCCGGATCGCTAGTGGTTGCGTTGCGTGTGTCGATCGTAAAAATGCCAGAAAACAAGCGCATTCTACCACCGTAACAAAGCTCGGGTCGCCTAGCCTTCGGCGTGGTTGCATTTTTCGCGATCGCGAAACCCGCTCCGAACGAGATCAACGAGGACGATTGCGTGTTGCGCTCGTTGCGCGAGCCACGTCGAAACGGCCACGAAAGATTTCGGGCACCGCTATCCATCTCCATTCCTCTCGGTTTTGTTCCGGTCCGCGAGAAATTTCAGTTTGTCCGGCACGCGACACAACGCGGGCCGTTTAAGCTGCCATTCAGCATGGCGTTTCTCGCTGTTCTTTTTCGCGCTGGAAATATTTATGGCTTCGCTGGAATATTAAATGCGTTGCCCCTCGTATCCTCCCCGCTATTAGGAAAATATGATTACGCGATTTTATGCTGGGAGAATTTGAGCCTTAAAAATACTGGAAATTGTGAATCTTCGTGAGCGGAGAGAGTAATTCACGCAAACTACTTTTGGTTGGGACGATTTTAACGACGATGAAATCGTGGTTTGAAAAGTGTGAAATTTAAATACGTACATTTATTTTTATATCTCGTATTTATTGGAATTTTTAAGTTGTTTTCAAACTTTTTGGATATCTTGTTTGGAAATCTTCGTAACAATAAACTGAACAATTTCTCAGAGTGAAAGTCTTTGGTCGCCACATGCTGTGCCATATCTTTATTTATAAAACTGAAAAGCAATACAGTTTCCTTTTAACGGTACGTCGTTGCAAAAAGTAGGAAATTCATGGAACAGCAGGTACACTGTATCATTCGATTCTCAGCTCTAGCACATTTATGTATCTTTCACGAACCAGGAACTATGACTCGTTCCAACTCCGTGGCTCTTCCTGGGTATACATCCTACTTAAACGACGTCTATTAATACACATGCGATTCTTTCCAAACTATAGTCGCATCATGCGCATCGTTCTCTTGTTGTACTCAAACATCGCTAACCTTTTTATTGAACAATATTGGCAATATTTAGAAATGATAAAATAATTTCTTTGAAAGATAATAGCATATTTGTGTGTCAAAACAGCAGCGTCAAACGCATAAAAATTGTCCAACAGCAATTACTAAAACGATAATCACTTAAAGGTACAGAAGCAAGTCATTTATCAATCAAACAATCAATCATGTCCTCTACTCTCTAAAGTGTCAAATTATTCTAACTACAGTACGTAAACCATATTTCTTCTCGGCACGACGTGACAAATAGTATTACCTGCAGCTTTACCAAGCGTACAGTGACTTCAAACACTATTTTTATTACACGGAATTTCTGACTTTCGAGAAATTATCGACATTTAAAGCTTTACGCTATACCTTACGTTCTACATTTTTTCTGTTGCGACATTATAAACGTTAAACATTAACAATTTGTCGAAAATCGGAAATGTAGTGTGTTTGTTTGGAATTCACTGTAGCAAGATGTTTACTTAACACATTGCCGATCGGTGATTATTGCATAATTTTGAAAAATCTATGGTACATGGCTAAACACTTTTTAATGGAACTTTCAATAGCAACAATAATTTTCATTGTAAACTAACAAGTCACCCTCAATAACGTCATCTAATAGTTTCATTTAAGATTGCGATATAAAATAAAATTTCTATGCTTTATTTTGATACAACAAAATTATTGAAAAACCTATTAATATGCTTCCGGTAGGTGAAGTGTCAGCAGTCGGGAACAATGGCACAAAGCAGACCCACGTTGTCGATGATGTTACCACGTTTTTATTTTTCTTAGCAGTTTTCCGACGATTCCGATGATCGCGTGCACTCATTATTCCCTGTATGACACCTATCACGTGATTTCGTCGTATCAAATCACAGCAATTTGCTGGCGAGCTTTGCGACGGATTTCAAACGACGAAGTTGAAGTTGCGCGCTTCTAGTGTAGCAAGTGGACCGGAGCCGTGATTCAGTGAACGAGATCTTGACGGATTTCTACTCTTTCCAGGTTTCTCCGTCAAATTACGAGCGGCCAGCTCTCTTCCTCGGTTTTGTGCGTTTAATGGTCTCGTTAGCTCGCGATTCGCGACGGCCGTGGCCGCGAGAGACGAGCGGATTCGCGATTATACGCTCCGTGAAATTCGCAATGACTTGCGCGCCGCGCCGCTCTCCGTGACGCGTGCGAACCACGCGTTATCAATTATTATTACGCGGCTGCTAGAGATCGTCCTGTAAATTATTCACGGGCCTTCGACCGTGGCCGTTTCTTTCTGTTCTGTTACGCTCGCGAATTACTTTCACTCTCCGCGGGAACGCCGCGCCGCGCCGTACAAAACTTTCGCGTCTCATCCTGCACGAGAAATGTTTCACACGGGACGAGCCGCTAACTTGCCGGAACCGCCGCGATTCGAAACGGATAATGTCTTTGTCAAGGAAAATGACGGCTCGCCCTTGTCCTCATTTGCATTTCAAATTAGCGCGGCATTCCCGCGTAACGAGTTAGGACGATCAAGCTATTTTTCCGCGTGTCAGATGTGCATCTACGAAATTTGCTTTCAGAGTGTTAAGATCGGCGAATCCAGTTACTGCTTATTTCTTAAAGATTAGACTGCGGATTTTATGCATTTCGTCAGAATTGAATTTATTTAAATCTTATTCGATTTTTACGGTAATGTATACTTGATTAAAGTATACTAAACAATTTCACTGCAAATCAGTTCTATAAAGTCTCTCTGCATTTACAACAAATATGCGTAGTTGAAATATGAAACAGGGAAAATTGTCAGAAGCATTAACCAACACTGTTATCTTCAATTTATTATAATTGTTAAGAGAAAATGACTACGTTCTCGTAATTGGTGCAGACAATTTTTATTTAGCATAAAGATCCGCTGTCCGGAGATAACCCACTTGTGTTTCATCACGTTGATGAGTAAGGCTTCTAAGGAGCTCTATGTTAATTTGCCTAATTACTCAAGAATTCGGTGTCTTGTCTTCTTCTTTGCATTTATTACGGGATGGTTTCGTTTCTCCTTGACCCGGACGATTACACCAACTGGTGTAATACTTATTCGCCCCACCATTGATCCGTAAATGGCGTCTTGATTTGCTTCTACTTCTTGTTCACATAGCACGATAATGATTCCACCAGATTAAAAAAAAACTTGGAAAAGTTTCAACTTTTTCTCATTATTACTGTCCACTGTATTTATTTGAAGGAACTCCAACTTCGCATGATTGACGATAATATTCAAAGTTTCGTACAGTTTCTTTAATCGTTTACAAGTAAAATTGACTTTAAGACAAGTGAAATTAACATAACAATTTCGTCAGAATGAACGCAACTACGATGCAGTAGTTTATACTAATATACATTATATGGCGACCTTTTTGTAAAAAATTCATCAAATTCGCAGTTCTATCTTTTACAACTACCAAAGTGAGAATAGTGTTATGGGGTGTACGAGGATAAATGATTTAATATTCGAGATGATTCACTGCTATACCAATATTGAAACTTGTATACAACAATAGCCTCCCGTATAACGCGTTAAAAAGATTGTTTAAACAGACTGTATACGTGTACTACTTGTGGCAGTAATTATACGATCTTTTTAATACTAAACTTACCGAGCCAAAAAGTAACTGGTACATGTTCCCTGATAGAAATGATAAGATTGATTTCATTTAGACATTGTGCAGCTCCTATGGTAATATGTGCTCCACTAAAAATATCTACATACATAAACAATCATTACTTATGAAATTATTTTTATTGTTTCAATAATCGTAAAATAAAAAATCTGGAACCGTTTTGACCAGTGATGGTAGGTTTAGTGTAAACGAATTTTCTGTAGAATTACTGTATATTTACTGCTACATAAAATACATGTGTACAATTATTTTGGTCGTGTTATACGGTAGCCTACTGAAAATATTTATATTTTACTGTTTTTTCGTTTCATTGACTATTGTCTCCGGGGGCAAGTCGAGCATCCTAGTGCGACGATTCACTGTAAAGTTAAGCAGCCACTCGACTCGCCATTAATATTAATTCCCCCGGTAATCGTCGAGGACAGGTGAGAGCGCCTCGCTCTAAAATTAAATGAAAAACGTTTATGTCGCGCGACCCCAGCTGAAAACAAGCTGCACACCGGTGTATCACGGGGACGGGCAAGAAACATTGCAGAAACTCGCGACTCCTCCGTGCAATTTTCCTGTATTAACGACCGCGACGAAGGTTATCCACAAGGCGTACGCCCAAGCGGTTAACGTGGGCAGAAGGATCAACCGACACACAACCCGGCAACTCAGTTACAAATTTATGGCATTAGTTTCTCGTTCGTTACGCAGTTCCCAAGCTCTGTAAAATAAATCGCAAGTCTTCTCGTCGCACCTGACGCGCTACCGTCAACTTTGTTTCCGTGTCACAGAGACGTTCTCCAGCAAAGGTGATTTAACCTGTTCAAACTTTGCTTAAACTTTGTCATTGGCAATTGAGTTTGCTGGCCCCTCAATGGGTAACGAAGATTCATTTTTCACAAAATATCGTTCACATCGGTTTCGCATAGTCTTTCACATCAGGACGTTATGTACCAAACAGTAGGAATGCAACGAGAGACGGGACTCCGGGCAGCTCAACTGTCACTGGATTTAGTATTCTTATTTCGTGTCAATGTCTAATAATCTATTATAATTTAGAATGTACTATTTATTAACATTGGTTTTCGAAGTATTTACTTGATCGTAGCATACACTGAAAACATCTTACTTAGAAGCAATATGAGCATATTCATGTACACATATGTTTATAATTTAAACGTCTCAGACACATCTTACTATCATTCTTGCACACCATGCGTTTATCATGGATCTTCAAATTAATTGTATGGGTTGTCTCTCTCTCCCTCTCCCTCTCTCTGAAAATAGCTGAGAAAGCTATTTAAATAGATCAATCAATCAATCAATCAATCTCTCTCTCCCCCCCTCTCTTTCTCTCTTTAAAAAGTCGTTTTCTTTCTAAGTGTCGCCTCTTGTATCCCTACTATTTAACGTTACTGTCTTGGTCAGAAAATGCATCTATTGCGACTGGCAAGAATGTTCAGGGCTGTCGACAACATTGTAACAAAGAGTCATTAGACAGAGTTCGGAACGCTAGGCGTTCTGGGACCGGTTAACGTGGGTGGAGATCGGTTACGACTGTGTACCGGTGACGCATAGGAAAGTCGTTCGAGTAGAAGGAACGAAGGGAACGAATCGCGTACGACTCATCTCCTCTCTTGTGGCGCTTGACACACGGGGTAGGGGCAGAAAGAGAGGAAAGCCGATGGTATCTGTCATTCGGAGAACGAGCGGACCAGACGCGCCAAGGTCCTTCAACGATACGCGTTTCCGATCGAGTTTTCCCGACGCGACGTTGTCCTGCCGACAGAAGAAATCTACGAGAGAGACCGCGCGTTATGAAACCACCGTAGGAAAGCGGCGGCCGGTGTGATGTGATAATTTGTGAAAGCGATCACAGCTCAAGTTTTTCTTGCACCCATTCGGTCCTGGGAATCTGTGCACCTCTTAATTGGCTTTGGCGATTCGTTAAACGACACGAGGATATTACCTGTTCATTGGATTCCTGTGAAACTGTTCTGCGTCCGTGATGTTTCTGTGAATTTCGAGTGGTTCGAAAATTGATTATACAACATTGGAAAGAGGTTGATCAATTTTCTTAGATGCTCAAACGTTATTCTGAATTCTATGAAACATGAAGTTGTCAGAAACAGGAACTGTGTTTTCCACGGTATGGTTAAAGATTAAAATTTAATTGACTTCAATGTAATAGCTAGCTGGTTATAAAATTGGTTTTCAATTTTCATTTTAGTGAAACACTTTAATATGCCCACTCTCTGCTCCGATTATATTGATTTACGAAATATCGGCGTTCGTTGAACTCGTTTCATTAACGTTTTGTGCTGGTATTTTATTACCTTCCATAAACTTTTTTACGCGACCTCCTTCTGTTTAGGTAGAGTAATTTTTAATATACTGTATGCATGTATGTAATATGCATTACAGCATTCTGATAGAAGCAAAATTCGAAAATTGAAACTTGTATACGCGCAAGTGCATATATTCTGCAATATAAAATGTTCGAACGAATTATTTCTATTAGATCATCGATCAGGTAGAATTTCTATGTATAAGCAAGTAGCCAACGATTAAAATATTGTGATTATTATTAGACGGCAGATTTTATAATAAAAATTTGAATTGAATGTATTACTCTGAGCTTATTAAAATTATCGTAGAAAGACAGAAATTTCTATTTGACTTCTGTTCATTGCAATTCATATACAATTTTTATTTTGCGCAAAACTATTTTTAGCCGACTGTCAAGGTTCAAAAGTTTGGGTACATTCCGAGGTTTGCTGAAAGAGTCGCTAACAAGAAAATAGTCGCGTGCAACGACGCGTGTAACCGTTTCAAAGAGAACGTCTTGCAGACGCATTCCCGCGAATATCTTAATCGATTCGAAAGATTTTTCCGTTTCATCCTCGCCAGATTGATTGATCGAACTGTCGAGACTTCTGCCAAGCAGGCGGAAATGATTGATTCGAACAGCTCGTTAACGTTTTCGAAATTACTTAATCATTCCGCTTGACGATCGTTGTACGTCGATCTGTCGAGAAAGTTTGGATTTTTGTCGAATCGGCGACACTTTGAGCAACGCCGAGGCAGAACGGGGAATCCCAAGTGAAATCGAGCCGCCGCTGTGGGCACCGTAGATTAATTCCGGGACGCGTCCGTGGATTGTTTATATTTGGGGCTGGTTTTTTTTTTTGTTTTTTTTCCTTGCATTTTTGCGCCGCGTTTTTAGCCCGACCGATCGCCGATGCAGCTAATTTCCCCGAACGGCGGAGGACATACAGCCGCAAAACTTCCGACGAATTTACGAGAGCAACGCATTTACTTTTTCAATTTGTTCGCTCGGCTACATTGCTCGTTTTTCCCCGACGCGACGCCGGAAGTATCGCCTTAGTCGCTTTGCAATTCGGATTCCACCCCCGCTTTTGCATTCTGTTTGCACAGTTCAGGCGGCCGCGATCGACGCGTTTAAATTGTTTCCCTTTTTCCTCCCCCCGAGCACTGAAAAATTTACAACGATTATGCGTATCTTTTATTTAAACGCCGGTGGTCGATCTACTCGATATTTGCCGGCTCGCTCGATGAAATACGTTCCCTCTCGTCATCTACATACGCGAATCCTTTCATCATTTACTCTACGAAACTCATTTAAACAACCACGACACGATTGTTAAACATTCTCTTAGAACTTCTTTATTCTTAATTCTATAGCATTTGAGGTGAACACATTGATCGAAAGAATGATTTTATTCATTTTCGAACGACTCCAAAGTGCAGAATATTCTCCAGCAAACCAAGTACACCAAACTCCATAAGTCTGAACCTTTTGCAGAATTTATAAAAACCCCGGACATAACACGAAATTACTTAATACGCTAGCCCATGGGCTAAATAACGCGGTTGCCAGGTCGTCGCTCGTCAAAGGAACAGTGAAAAGGATATTCGCACCTCGAATTCTCATAGACTGGCGATTAACACCCCGGCGCAAACTGAAGTGTAAAATCCAAGTGAAAGAAACGAGTTCGGTTGGCAGCAGTACCAGAAGAGTGTAGTGTGATTCGGTGCCACGCAGCAAGAAGGATCATCGAGTGATTATCCGGCCATTTGGCCGTGAAGACTGGCTTGCGGTAGCGGGTGTCTCAGCTCGAACGTTCGTTCGGCGTGTTCCGTCAAATATTTTCCCCTTTCGAAGTCTGTTGAGCAGTCGGGCGCGCGTGTTTCACGTGGTGTTGACCCCATAAACAGGCTCGGAACGGTCGCCTAACTAAAAATATCCATTCCGGACGAACCAGTTCGCCGGCGGAAAAGAGCGCCGAACACGCGGCCGGAGATCGCGAACGATCGAGAGAGAGGTAGATCTTGGAACGAGAAAACAGAGACGTTGAAAACACGGGAGAGATAGAGAGAGAGAGAAAGAAGTGACCTGTAGAAGGCGAGCCGGGAAATTCAATGGGGCTAGACGTTTAAGGAGGATTTAATGAAACGGCATAAATTGATCAATTAAACCGGGCCGCGCGCGCGCGCGCGTTCGACGATTAGTCAGCCTCGCCGTTTGACGCGCGCGAGATTTACCGTTTGAAAAATTGAACGAATGGCCGATAGAAAGCTGCCGACTGTAATTGGTTTGCCCGATGCGGCGATTGTTACAACGGACGTTCCCAGTTCCGATGATCCGCGCCCGGGAAGCTTGAAGTTCAGAGAAGTGGAACGCGATGGGTGAAAACCGACGTGAACAGTGCCTTTTGGATACGTGAACGGCAAAGAGAGAGTAAAGCAACCATGACGAGGAACAGGCAACAGATTTTCCCGCTGCGGCCTTTCGCCACCTTGGGGCGAAGAATCCTCAGGGACAAGCTCTACAGAAGGTACGTCGAGAGCTGGCTACCTCGAGAGCCCAGCGAGATTAGGTTCTTATTTTCTTGTCGAAGGAAAACATCGTCTATCTGCTACTGAAACCGATTTCAGCGAACCACTTTCTGTACGACAGATTCCCATTTTTATTCCGTGTAATTACTACCTGGTTTCTTATCCACTTGATGGTTGTTGAGGTAACCTACCTTTGTAGCGATTTTTTGTTCGTAACCAGGCGGAATTGCAAGATGCATTCCGGGTCACCGTAGTGGCTTTGTGCGAGAGGATTTGCTTGTGAAGTACGCTTCTTTATATGGTTGTAGTTGTTGTTTCCTATTGGGGCACTCTATGGCAACGTTGTTGTTGTATTAGTAATCAGTAGAAACTAGTTGAATAGCTATTGGAATCGTAGTGGAGTTCGTCGGTAGAACTTGTATTATCGAAACTATGTATTTGTACAACAGTTGTGTGTGGCAAACCTCGTTGAATCGTTGCGCGATGGAGTAACGTCGTTTGTAGTACAGAGTTATTAACGTTACGCCCAATAAAAGAATTTTAACTTGTTTTCCGAGGATAACTACAGTTATCAGTAACCTGTTCTTAGGAAGAAGAAGCCTGAGACACGCTAATGATCATAATAGCTGTCCATCATACTCGAATCGGTTTAAACACATAATAAGTAGGTTACAGGAATGGAGTGAACATTTATTGTGACTGCTGACGCATTTCACAAGCATCGCAGAGCAATTTCGATGAAACTTGAGCCACACACGAAACGCTAAAAAATGTGAATGTATAATAGTTTCGAGTTGATTGTTGTTTTATTGAAATCGAAAAATAAAAGCGTGGTGTGTGTGATCTAGGCTGGAGAGGCCGCGCTGTTATGTCTCGCGAAATTGTCATTTTTGAAAGTCTCTACCTAAATCTGTAAGTGAAACTGTCCCATAAACTGTCGTTCTCAGGAGGGCCGGTAACGATCTTCGATCGATGCGCTTTCGAGAAAATTCGCCGCTAATAACCCTTCTCCTTTCACGGACAATCGTTTAACCCAGATTCCACGTGCAATGGCACTTTATGAAAGGCAATCAACGTGTTGTCTCGCTCGTGTTGCGAGATGCTCATCACGTTTCGGATCGAGACCGGCAGCCGATAAAAACTAGACTGAGTAATTTCACAGGTGAATCGTTCCCGAGTCGTCTCGGGATCTTTTCGTTGCTTGTTAGCACCGCTATTCGGTGGCTCGTTCGCTGTCGTTCCACGTTTATTGTTTCGTTGTACCCTTTGAATTATCTAATCGTGTTGCATTACGATTCATTGAATCAATTGTATCAGATCCGACCAATCTCGGTCGCGATACTTGCGGTGTGAAGCTGAAGTGAGGAAGTGTTTCGGCTTACTGTTAATTTCGTAACTTTTATCCAGATGATATACAAATTTACGATGTCACACTGAACGTTTAGTTGTTCAACGCTAAACCTACCAAGCCTTGAAAGTAACTGGTACATGTTCCCTTATAAAAATGACAAGATCGATTTTATTTAGACTTTGTACGGCTCCTATCATTTCGTATGAAATAATTTTAATATTTTTATGTAGGTTTAGTGTCAAAATTACTAATGCAGAATGTGAAAATGCTTACAACATTTCTGAATATAAAAATGTTCCTCATTTCGGTAATTACGTGGAAATAAATAAGAATTACAATTGAATACACGTCTTTAGCAGTAATTGAAGGTAACTAAATTTCCAGTTTTACAGTCACTGCAGAATCACAGTTATTAAATGATCGATTTTGCTCCGCCCAGTAATCGTATGTATGTGGATCAAAATGACTGGTCGTTCAATAAATGTAGCTCATTTACCGTGTAGTTTACATAGATTATCTCGAAGAGCTACTCCGATAAGAGAACAACGAGAAAATAGAAGTCGGATCACTATTTCGAATTGTTATCTCGCCGTTTCTCTTCGATACTATGGATTAGTTTGAAGAGCATCAAAGCTGAGAGCCTATTTGAGCTTCTCTTGCCGGGCAAGCCAATAAATCAAGCGAAACAACCGTTTGAACGAAACGTCGGATGTAACGTGCTGTTTACCTAATTGAAGGAGGTTTTAATCTGTACCTTAAGCAACTTACAACCGCAGCAAGTTTCACTTCGGCGAGTGGATGCGACGGTAATTGAAGAGTAAACTGTTGGAGAATGTCCCCCGAGTCCGTGTCCCGCAACTCTCGACGTGGAACTCTCAAGTGGACACGTAGCTTCGGGAAATATCTGTGGCTGCGAGCCAAACGCAACGTTTAAGTCAGATTTTCGAACGTTTCAGTCCTGGTTCTGACGCATAGAGGATGCATCTCACTGTGTAGTTAACGTGCAACCCTACGTATCGAAGATTTTAGTAAAAATCAAAGATTAACCCTTATACGCTCCTCAGAAATATTTGTATTGTAGAATATCCGGACATAATGTGTTCATCCATTTGGCTATACGCTTTAAATCAACAAATTATGCATTCTATGAACTTGTGCAGATTACAATTTCTTTTACATAATAATCTCGAACGAAATTATTAGATTAACTTCCTGGGAGTTATTCCTGTCGAAAGATCTACCGAAATATCGTCGGCGAAAGACTTTAAAAATTATAGAATAATCGCCGGGATATATAAAACGTGAAAATCTTAAGATTGGAGTGACTCGCGTCATCTAGCTGGCAACTGCAAATGCGAGGGTGGTCCCAGCAACAAAAGCGACCCAGGAGCACGACGACGTCATTAATCGTGACAAACCGGAAAATCCCTGACCCTCTTCGTTCCACGGCCAAGATGACGTATAGCTCGCCGAGCGTTCCAGCCGGGTGGGGTACAAATGCTTCCGAGTAACAGTGCTAACGAAACACAAGAGCCGATGGTGTGGGTACTAGACGCGTGTGTCTGATTCATAGAGTAGAATCGCGCAGACATTAAAAAAGAGGAAGTCTGGTACGTGTCGGCCGGCAAAATGGCAACGTAATTGTGACAGACGATCGGGCAGGTTCGGAAAAGAGACGGGAATCGGTGACACCGTTGTACAGAGAGGGACGGGACACCCGGAGAAAACGACAGGATGCAAATTACAGCGCGTGCGGTCGACCGCGGCCATTAAACGTTAGCGCCACCGACATTTCGTCTAATTCTACTCGATAGTCCTGGAAAATACGTGTACCCCGCAAATCGATGGCGATCGATGCCACTGAACCCGCAATTTATTGTTTAAATATATTTCGTGCGGGGAGAATTCGTTGCGACCTCCTTATCGACAATCCTTGTTCAAGATAATAAAAATTGTCTGCATCGATTGTAACATAAAGGAGCTATAATTGTATATATAGACTGCGAATTTTATACATTTGTAACAAAAATAGATAAGTGCAATTTAAAAAAGTTTGCAGGTGAAGAGAATTTAGAAACAGCAATGTACTATTTTTAACCCACTGAAATTATTGAAGAAGGAAAGAATTTTTTCCTTAACCCCTGTTTCTTAAAATTGATGCAGACAATTTTTATTTTGAATAAACATCCGCCGTCTATTTATATACATATAGTGTTTGGGTGTTTCGTTGGCAACGGGGATCCGTTGGCCCAGGTCAAGCGCAAAGATCTCCCCCGCAGACGCAAGCTCCGAGAAAGACGAGAAAACCCGATCCCCTAATCTCGTGTAAGGTCACGGCCGTGATTTTACGAGATCCGGGCCACCATTCCGGATCAACAGACCCGGTACTTACGACATCGACGACCATGAAAGAGAGTCTTTTATTCCGGAACCCTTCGACCGGAAAATTCCTGTATTCACGAGCCCGCGATCGTGAAACATTCCGCCCCGATGGAAGACTATATTTTTCGACCAGGAGGAAGGAGAGAGACTCGTAAACCTTTTACCTTTACTGTTACAATCCAGGGGACGGTTTTCCGAAACTCATTTTTCGACGAAAAACGAAATGCATGTTTCGGGATTAAGCTCTATCGAATTTTTATGAACACGGAGAACAATGCAACACGTGACAAGTATTTATTAAACAATTCCTTTTTTTTCGGTCTTACAATTGAAAACGTTTAGTCTACAGATGGTAGAAATGATTTAATTATTCTGGGAAATTTCTGTTCCACTTTTAGCTAAATGAATCGAGTAATCAAGGAAAGTACATTTTGGTTTGATTAAAACTGTTGCAAATTAACCAACGAAAATGTGCATGAACACCCGTGGTTTGAATAATAACGATTGTGGTTTAGTCAATATGTAATTTAACACTCAGTTTTCAACAGTTATCTGAATTAACATGGACAATGTCGCTTTGGATTCAGTTTTGTTTTATCGTGATAACGTAAACACTAACAATTGACGATCTTACGTGATTCAATAATTTGCGAGTTTTCTTGAGAAATTGTTGGATGACTAACTAACAAGGGTTTTCTCATTTTTTAGAATGAGACACTCAGGCTTACGCATCTGCATTAGTCATCCGCAATAAAACATTAGGGTAGTCATCCGTGCCCTTCCCCTATTTTTCGCGGCGTCTGTACCTGGGGTGAATATTCGGGTACGAACTCCAGTAATTAACCCTTTGCACTCGTAGCTACTTTAACTCGAAAATTAAACATTCTTCCAACCTAGAATAATTCCATTCTGTATCATTTGTTTCATTTTATTGATATGAAATTGATATTACATCTCGTAGAATACTTAAATGTTTAGTAATTGATTAGATACCAACACGTTTAATAATCTAAACAATATTTTAAATAATGGTATAGCAATATTTAGTGGTGACTCTGATTCACCACTAGAGTGCTAAGGGTTAACATTCCTAAATCTGTTATGAAGCATTAATTCCAAAGTCAGTGACACAACATTTCCGAACTCTCTCACCGGAATTTCTGTCTAACAGCAAATGCTTTTATATTTGCTAAGAAATGTTCAGACAGCAACGTAGAAATTGAGCGTGGATCGAGAACTCAACATGGTACTACAAAAGGAGTGTGTATAAACGTTTCCACGGTCCATTAGAAAAATGTAGGTCAGAAACTCGCCGGGAACGGGAACTTTGTAAGACGTTTTAATCGAGGAACCAGCTCGAATATGAGGCTATGTAAAAGCTCCTTGACCGAGGGTCGACAAAGAACGATTTTCTCTGAGATTTTAGGGCCGTTATTATTCATCAGCATACTGGCACAGAAAAACATCTCGATTTAGGCTCCTCCTTCTGCCTTGCACTCCATTTATGTTTGTTCTCCATTCTTTTCTCTCCAACACACTCACACACACACGCACACGCTCCACATAGGATACAAAAACATTTTCGATTTCTCTGCCCTCAGATGCCAGATTTACAACTTCTGTTAATTACTTTTTTTCAGTTCGTACACTCCTGATATATTGTACGGGTGAGTTATTGAAAACTTTCAATGGAACTTTCTTATTTATCTCCACCATTTTACAATTTCGTTTATTTTGAATACTTTCTCGAATGAAGCATCCGGAAAAGCAAATTAACGATTTACTAGCACGTTCGCGTTAGTGATTGCATCGCTGGCGGCTAGTCTCGGCAACAATGTTTGCTGAATCTGTTTTTTTTCCTTTGTACTCTAATTACAAAGCTTCACAACAGTGGATATTGATGCGTGGCCGATCTCTTCTCGTACTCGCTTTTTTTTTTAAAAATTCGTTACGCGTGTCTGCGCTCGCTTTTTTTCCCCTCCCCGGTTGCCAAAGTTTTTAATTAAATCCGTCGCTGACGACCGACAAATATTTTTTCGTTTATATTATTCGGCATTTTTTTCTGTTTTTCCGTTTCGTGCCGGGGAACGCGATTGCCCTTTTTTCACCCTTTATTTTAATTAAAATCACGATACAGCCGAGCGTTTGCAATCCTTAATTGATGCTTTGCCGCTTGCAGCATGAATCTTTTTCAGTGTATTAAATCGCACCTTTGATATAATTGACTGTGTCGTCGATGACATCGTAAGATGGAGCAGTTTTTCGCAAGAGTTTTCACGACACAGACAATCGAAGCCTTGTTAATTCGTTATTTATAAAAACGGAGTCGGTTTCTTATACTATACAGTGGCTGTGTACAAAGTATTTGTATACCTTTTAAAAAAGAATAATTTTTTTCAACGTTGAACCCAACAGCTTGAGTCTTTTTTTTGAAATGTTGGAAGGATTAGTTTACTAGCTAATGTGTAAATAATGTTTTTTAATATTGTTATTTGTCGCAATAGCGAAGGCTAATTAAAGGTCACGATTTTTCAATTTTTTATCTGTGACGTAGTCTGCCTACCTGCCCGGAGTTATCAATATTCAAGTTTTCGAGACGCGGCAAGATTTTTAATAGAGTACGAAATAATTGATGTGCGGACACGAACCATTCCTGTCGACAGCCTTCGGCGCGGCGTCGATCGCCAAAGCTTTTCGCACTCGAACTTGGGAGGAACCGCTCTTTGTAATCCTATTAAAGTCTTGAAACTGGCACGAAACTCGAATTTTCGGGTCTATTTCCATCTTCTACCTGGCAGACGCCTTCCGTCGGTTCGTCGTGCGATTAAATTATTTCCGTGATTCTCAGCTGACGTTGAGAAATAGTGTGTTAGCCGTTTGTCAACGTACGGCAGCCCTTTAATCGGCAGTAAGTGGTCCTGTAAAATTGCAACTTGTCATTCGAAAACGTCGAATTTTCAAAGAACTTGTACAGCACGCTTCACCGACATTCGTTCTAACGAAACACAAAATCAAATATTCAAGGCATTCCCGCACTCGTTAGTCCGCGTATTTCTTGCAAATGATAAGTATACAGAAAGAATGAAAGGGGAGAAGGTCGTATTGTTTTCCGCCAACGATATAATGTCTGCGGCGTTTTTTTTGCTTATTTTCGTAGAAACGAAGATGATCTTCAATTTTTTGTTTCAATGTTGGCGTGAACGACAAATTCAATCGTTTGTGATACAATAATATTTGAGGTCATACAAGGTCAAGGTTCATAGAAAATGAGATCACCTTCATTTCTCCAAAAAAAAACAAAAAAATTTTGTGCATAAAATAGTTACCTTTCTTTCTCTCTGTTTACTACATTCTGGCAGGTAATTCTATAAGTCTTATTTATAGAATCGAGTATTTTCGTCCGTTTCGAATCCAACGTTTGAGATTGCGTAATTTTTCCAAATCATTTGGGGAAGCTAGATCCAATACTCGATCGTTCCAACGGTAATGGCACTCAATTCGCGGCGAGGATACACGAGGATAACCCTTTGATCGAATAGTACGCAAACCGCGAAATTGAAAGCGCGACCAGATACACATATAGTCCCGAATGGAAGACACTCGCCGACTCGCTAATTAAATCTTCTCCAGTCAGCGTGTTTAACACGTAGATCATTTTTTCCGGGTAAGTCAGACCACGTGCTCCAGCAGGAACAAGGTCAAGTGCCATCCGCAATTAACAAAAGATCCCCCCCGGAAGTGGCGGGCATCGCTCACCGTGCGCGTTGTCTATTCCGGTCTTTCAGAAAGCCGCCTCGGTCTGTGTACGTGCTTTTTCGTCCGCCTGGCTCAATACCGAATCCCCCGAGTGCGTTACCATGTTTGACAAACAGAGGTCCCATAAAGAAGGGAGTTGTAGTCGGCAGAACAATTACGGCGACTTTCTTCAAGCCACTTCGAGTGGCCTTTTAAACGACATCTTTCTTGAGTACACATGCCAAATGTGTTTTCGCTACTAAAAAGTAGTTTGCTCACAGCAAAGCAGTAATTATCGATTCCGGCTGGATAAATTTTCAAGTTTAGCATTGTGCCAACTCCTCTTGAATGTCTCTTTACAATTTCTACTTTTCAATACATTGTTGATCGAAAACGTAAAATTGACGTTCTTCGACAAGTTTAAGGATAATTACGAACGATACTGCATGTTTTCTTTACATACTATTTGTTTTACTGTGTCTTGTTATAGTTAATTCGCATGATGCTTTCTTTAAGAAATTGGTTAATTGCAACACTATTGTAAGAGTATTTATATTCTAACTGTTACACTTTATTTTGATATTAGCTCACATCTAATCTGCAGATTAGACACAATCACATGTAGCCTAATGCAAAAATTGTTATCGCAATGTAGCACCTTTCTCACTAATTTACTACTGATCTGTATAATAAATCCTGATTATATTGAACCCTTTAATTCAAACTGTTCATATGTAAAAAAACATTTTTTGTCAAATTTTAATAAGACAAATGTTACAAATGTGCTGGTAAAAGTTTCGGTAAAGAAACAATCAAAAACAAAAAAATATTGTCATTGAATCGATATTGCCTCGCCGATATACGGTGCATCAAACGGCTTAGATGTTTTTAGTTGAAACGATTTAGTTTACTATATGACGTAAAAATGAAATTTTGAAAAAATCGCAATCGTTCGGTCCCCTTTCAAGAAAGGCGATGCTAATTGCAGTATTTAGATCTGTATCGTGTCACACTTCTCGTCGTTCGTGCTTCTGGGTCTCTCGAGAGATAGACCACGTAAGGGCGTAATTTTCTGAATTTTCGTGTGGCAGAACGTTTGTTCGAAGTTCGCTCAATGTCAGTGTAAATCTGACGCCGAAAAGTCGCATCGTTCGACACGGTGCGCATTTAACCGAGTCACCGTGTGCGTTCCATCGAGAGTACATGAAATCGGAAGTGGGGTAGGAACGGTTCGTCGGAGGAAGAGGAGCTCAAGGACACCGGCTCAAGGTGTGCACGGTCGCCGGACGTCCTTAATAAAGAGCAGGGTCGAACGGGGCACTCCTTCCTCGCGGCCGTGACTCTTCGCGACGCGTTATTCCTGGCTTTTTGGGTCAAGTTCATGATTAAAGTTCGTCCACAGGCTATCGGTCCTGGTTCCGCGTTTAATTAACGGGTCCGGCCGAAAGCTGACCGGTTTTACACGGATCGCGAAGAACTCGGCGATACGAAAGAGCTAGCCGCGCGTTTCAATTTGCTTAATGAAATGACAAGTTTGTTTGCCGGTAATTATCATTCACCGCCTGAAAGCGAGCCCTCGACACGGCTAGTTCGACGGCAGTTTTAATCTGCAGGATGAAAGCAGCCAGACAGATCTAGGTATCTCCGATTCGTCGGGTTTCCGGGCAAATTAAGGGGTGCCGAGTGCACAGGAGGCCAGTCGCAGATTGAAAAATTCGAGACGTCCACGAGTTTTCTCTAAAATCCGTGGTCGGCGTTTTGGAACACTGTGCGATGCCGCGCCCTGCCGCGCCGATCGCGGATTGAATTTTAATAACACAGCTTCAGTGGAGCAGACCGGCTCGGGCTTGTTCCCAGAAATCGCGATCGACGCAATGATTTCCCTCGCGGGGGTGGATCGTCAGCGGCAGGTGCTGTGGATGAAATACAATGAACGGGAGATCGTGCCACCATCCTATCATGGACGCGCGCGAGAACTAGGTCAATCGAAGAAGCGATACGTTCGAGAGAAATTTCCATTCTCGCAAGGCTGGCTTCGATTACGCTTGCCGGTGCAATTAGCCGCACGATCCACACCTGTACGAATCCGATACGCGCCGCCTGCTGTCACGTCCCGATCCGCGTTCTCAAAGCGGAAGGATAGGTACAGATGTATTCCGATCTACGCGAGCTTGTCCCCTCAAAATCTCGGTCGAGTATGCGTATCTGTTTGGGGAATATCGAATCAATGCATCGTTCGAGGATCCCGGATGGAGCCGGTGAATCTTACAATACCGGAAGCGCAGCGCTTTTGTCTATGCTCGTAACGCTGAACAAAATTCACGGATATTTCAGTTCACTGATAAATTAATCTCTCTGGCTGCCTCGAATCCCCGTGTTGCAGCGATGGCCCGGTACCGAAGTGTTACATATATCGTGTACACAATTTTTTTTAACCCTCATCCGTCCCTCATTTCGCGAACTGAATCTGTCCCTCGGTGTCAAATTGACACAGTGATAAAAAAAACGATAAAATAACAAGAGAAACAGTTACTTTTCGATGTGTTTTTCATTCAAATTGATGAGTTTAATATTTACATGTTAGGTTTTTGTGGTTATATGTTTCGCATTTAAAAAATAAAAGTCACCAAGTTTTGGACGAATTTACTTACAAATTACCGAGCGGTATAACTTATTTCTGGAAAACTGTGTCAAATTGTCACGAGGGACGGATGAGGGTTAATCTCTCGTTGTTCTAATCTATTGATAAAACTGCTTTGAGTCGAATGATTCCTTGTCACATCTTCACTGAACCCACTCTTCTTTGCTTGCGCAGATTGTCTCCTGAAACAGCTGCAGTTACTTGATAGTTTTAAAGATATTAACAATCAGAGTATAAAAACGTGTTAAAATCCAAGATCAGTCACTTTCAATTTCAATTTACTTTCTTGTCACTCGAGCCGTCCCCCACGCAGCTATTCGAGTGCATTTTTCTTCATTTTCAATAAAAGTTCGCTATCCATGACGGGAATGAGAACAAATGGCTGCGACCTACCGGAGGCGCAATGAATAATCAGTCACTTTCGATTGCGGTTCACGTTCGTCGTGTCACCATCTTTTCCAGCCGTTGCGTTGCCGCATCCCTTTTCGATTCACCCCTCATTTCCTTCCGCGTGGATTCAGTTTTACAACAATGAAAGTACATTGCCGAAACTTGTGGGAGACATAATGCATAAACAGTCTCTGACTCGATTTTCATTAATTTCCATGCACTTTCGTTGCTACACTCCTTTTTTCCAAAGGGTGTTGAAAGTGTACATTTTCTCTTTTCATCATTTCGTTTAGCTATGAATTTTAATTTCAATTAGCTCGAAATAGCTGTTTATTAGTCGATCTAACTATTTGATCGCGAGCTGTTGAATTCGCTCATTTTCTCTCTGTGTACATTTCTGCTCCCTTTGAAACGAGGCCAACTAAAATTTGTTGAGAAAACACGCGCACACTTTCGATGTTGGCTCGTTTTCATTAGTATTTTTCGCGGGACGTTGCACAGGCTGATGGAGAGCAACATGTGCTCGTGATGCTGGTATTTCGCCAAAATTTCCTTTTATTTATTATATTTTAATTTGCGTTAATTGTTCATGAAACGTGCGCCGAAAATAAAGATAAATGGAACGTGTACACAGAACAGTTGGTTTTACTCTTTTACCGCGGATGCACGTAACAAGAGTATCCTCTTAATTATCATGAAATTGACTATTATAAATGTACCCATAATTATGAGAGTGGTTCTGGACATATAGGTATTTCTTGTTTCGAGATATTTAAAGGAAAAGGGTATTGACACTAAATCAATTCCATATAGTGTTGAAATAACAAGCATTATTTAACGGTTCACTTTTGACAATATCGTAAAAATTACATTGAATTAATTCCGTTTAAACAAATGCTCCTTGTGTTACTGTTCACAGTATCGAACATTCAAGTAAATAAACACGAAAAATGTACAAGTGGACTGTACAAAAATTAGATTTTCCCTCTAAGTAAAATACTATGTAAAATACCATTAACGTTTTTTCTCGCTGTCGATATGCACGGGGTTAACAGTTGACACAAAGGTTGATGAGACACAGTCCGTAAACGCAATAGCTAATCCCCTCTTCCGGAGCGAGCGTATGCATTGCAAGGCTTCCACCACCTGAAGAATGAGCCGAGAGTTGATGTATGAGGGAAATCAATGGTCGCAAACAAATCAAAATCGAATGTAACAGTCGGGTTGGTAGTTTCTGTGTCGAGTTTCGCCCGCGTTACTTCATTTCCGGTGGAAACCTTATTATACCTCAATCTGCCCTACTCGGTTACGCGATTGTTAATGTCGAGCTCCGACATTGTTATCGGAACTTGGTGTTTGGAAATACTTGATCGAGTCTTACCCTCTCTGACGACAACTTAATGCATCAGAACGAATGTTTGGGTTTTCCCCATTTAAAGGGTTACCATACTTGCTACCTACTTGGATAGTTAAGCGTAGGCGCTGTGCGGGATGGTACGCTGTCGATACGCAACAGTATCAACAAAGAGGTAATCAAACATCGTTAGCGCCGTAGCTAACCCAGTATTCAGGAACGTGCGTTCGTGGGGCTTCCACCACCTGAAGAATGAGCCAGGGGTGGATGCGTGGGGTAAATCAGCGGACGCAAACGAATCAAAATCGAAAGTAACAGTCGGTTCGTAGTTTCTGCGGCGAGGTTCGACTGCGTTGCCCTATTTCCAGGTGGATCCACGTCGCGGGGGTGGGCATTGACGTGGCGGCGGTGGCAAGGTAGGGGTTGGCAGAGGTAGTGGAAGTGTGCGAGACTCAGCTTATTTCTATCGATCTGCGATAGCCCGCGGGGGCCGGCCGCCTCGGCGCGACGCGGCGCGGCGCATGGCGACACGGCGGCCACCTATGCGGCCTTTAATCCGTCGCGACGCCCCCAACGTCGGGACGTGTTCGAGACGCGGAGCTACCTTTCGCCACCCTCTAGGAATCATCTCGCTTATCGAGCGTCCGTTCCTCGAACCCGCGATCCACCGTTGCGTCGTCAACTGTCAGGCGCCGAGCCGCACTCGAATCGTTCGAACTCTCCGATTTCGCCGATCCGAAAATCGGGGCACCTCCGTGGTCCACCATTGTTACGTCACTGGCTGGGAACAGGTGCGTGAGGAAGCAGCGTGGCGTGCGTCCCGCGGTTATCCGCCACGCGATGTCCGCGCAGTATTTTGAAAAGCGAACGGGACAACGCCGACTGATCGTGGATTGGTGATCGTGTTGGATCTGTGCCGAGTGCGGTCGTTTCGGAAAGTGATCGAGGTGAGCTTCTTTTGGATGCTTCGATGCTTCGCCGGTTCTACAGACGAGATTAAACATGATTTGTTAGAAGATTGCGTTGATCCGTACTGCTGGGGAATAAATCGCTCGACATTTTAAGTCGAATTTTAGAGATTGTATCGTTCGTTTTTGAACACGGTAATGTCTTCCTCGGACATGTGCTCCTTCGACACTGATATCAAGAGAAATGCAATTGCTTCTGGAAATTCATGGTGAAGCTGATCCTTTGGATGGGATGTGTAAGAAACAATTTTACGTTTCTGAACTAACTGTGGGAGTTACTGGATAAAAATCTACAGATGTTCCAAGAATTGTAGGTAGCCTTCGGAATCGACAAATCAGCCTTCTGAGGCAGCTATAATCCATCTGAAACGTCCAAAATGTCAGAAAACGTGTTGAACCCTTTGCGCACCAGAACATCGTCGAATTTATTTTTCGTTGAATCTAATGGACATATGGTTCCAGTTGAAAAAGACTGTGACTTCAAGAGCTAAGTATAAGGGTTTAACAAAGAGAAATGTATTGCGTTCAATGAAAGTTGGTTTGTTATTATTTGAGAATTATAATTTTATGACACTGGCAAAGGATTAATTTGAACATGTAGTAGAAATCGTTTGCTCAGGAAATTTTTTTCTAGAGTTCAGAGAGAGGGGGGGGCATGAAGCTAGGTATCTGTGTTTTTGTAAATAACGATAGGACTTAACGAACACGTGCCATTTGAACAGATAATTGGATCGAATCGAAGAGCTGCGCGACTGTCGTGCTAGTTTCTAGACTAACACTGTATATACTTCGAACAGAAAAAGCTTGGTCTCTTTCAGAGACGATGCTTCTTCGGCGACACTGTGCCAATCCATTCACGACGGCAATCCATCTTCCGGAGGAGGATCTCCCGTAGCCGATCGATCGAGTTCGAGGTAAAATAGCAGCGTCGCACTGTCAAGTTGAAAGTTGCGCGACTCCCTTGACCCACTAACGTTCTCTGGACTGAGTCCAGACGGGCGAGTGATTAATGGAAATTGGCCGGTTCGCGTGATTAACGGGCCGCGATGGTCCGGCCGGCAGGAAAAAAAAACGAGAAGAGAACCGTCACGATTCGTGGACGGGATCAGAGAAAGCAGACCGTGCGCCGAGAATTTATTACGTATCAGTCGAGAGACTCCGACTAATTTATCAGCAGGACTTGTCTGCGTCTTCTCGCGATGATATTCGGTCCTCTAGGATCTAAGAGCTAGGATCTACGCGTTTCACCGGAGTATTAGCTTGGTCTTCTTGCTAGGATTAACACATTCGGACTTGGTGATGTCTCGAGACATCATCTCGACGCATTACGACAGTCAAGACGAAGGTATCACAGCTCCAGCGTGAATAGGCGCCAAACTGAGATAGGCAGTTGAAAGTCGAAACCTTAGAGGCATCAATTCGGACAATCTCTGACCTGTTAACCAAGTGTCTGTTCGAGTCTGAAGACGTACAACAGGTTGTACGAACAACATGGCTGCCAAGAAATCATGAAAACCACCGGTCTAACGAGAGCAATGATAGAAGCAATGATATACCTTCCAAATCCCAGAACATTATTACATCTACGTCCCTACGTAGTGATTGAGACAGAAGGTGGAGCTAAGCAATTTTAGCTAGTGGAGCTAACGGAGTTAGGCTAACTTTGCCAATGTGTGGGAAACATGTAGGTGTGGCACCTTTCTAGAAGGGTAGTTCGTTCTAATTGCAGAGACATTAGTCGGCTGCTATCCTTAATGTTTTATTTGGAGCGTCGCTTATCTCGTGACCGAGTCGAGCTGCCAGTCCAGGTCTGAACGCAGTAAAGCTCCTCTTGACCTAGTGACATTTCGTTTCTCTGTCTCTTTCTCTCGCGCTTTTATGTCTCTCCTCGCCGAATTCACGAGTATTACGTCACTGCGGAACAGTAGCTAACAGGTGCGTGAAACGTGCACGCATCGACGCCGCAGTTTCGAGCGGACTGCGCAGGCGGAGCTGATCAGCTGAAAATCGCGCGCTACCAGTTCTATGTACATTCTATACATTGCTGTGTACATTCGATGCTTTGTTATACTTTGCTCCCTCGCGTACTGTTCGACCTATCGAACGAATAAACTTAGGGGAAACGTTGGCTCCCATGCGACGGAGAGTATTGAATGCCTGTAATAAATGATTCAATGCTTTCCGGAGGTTTTTCTTTCGGTAGTGAACCGTAGTGCATATAGTCTCGATATATGTAGAACTTCGGGACGGAAATGTCACTTGTATAGTGTACAGAGACTTCTCCTGAGTATTTTGCCATTTGCGTTGGACCTAGAAACGGAGAATCAGTAAAGAAACCATCAACGATAGTACTGATCCAATGACAATACTTTTTTTGCTTTTAATCATTTTTTTATGAATCGTACACCATCATCTTTCGCGTAACTTTTCTGATACGAAAGTATTATATAAACTGTTTTGCCAGCAGGGACTACGATAATCGATTTTATTTAATGCTTCTGGTTAATGAATACTCTAGCAAAATTACCTTGTTCCAAGTGGATTTATTGGAAATGTCTCTATGTGGGAACGTTAATTCTAATAAACTACAATTTTTATCGTATGTACTTTATTAGTGTTATAAAGGTGCTGCTCTAAATAACGATACGGTGTTTCCGCGTATCCCGTATTTAATCTACGTGTAAATAGTCAAAGTGAAATCTGTACAATGTTGTGATGTGCTGAGGCTAGCTGCTTCTAAGTCTTGGCCCTTCCGCCCTTGGGAAAAATCACCCCTTACGCCTAAACTTTTACCTAAGACGCTATGGTATCGTTGAATCCCAACAGGATTGTAAATGTTTACGTAAAGAAATTAATTAAGTGAATGTAGATTGTAGAGAATGGAGTAGAAGTGGTTTGATCTAGTTTGTGGCTGGTCCGAGCAGATCTTATAATATGATATCATCGTTAACATAATTATATTAGCTTTGCAATTTCCGTGGTAGTATGCATACCTAGTAAAGTAATCGTCGACGATATGTTCCCTATCCTATCTAGGTATAAATTTATATTTTATTTTACATTATATGTCATATAATGTTTACCAAATGTCCCAAAGCTAATCAAAGATAAATATTCTCCTAATTCCATTTGTACAAAAAATAATATGAATTACCTAATTACTAGACTGTGGATTTTAGTAATGATACCCGTATTTAAAACGAAATTTTTCTATAAAAATTCTCTAGACTTACGCTCAGAAGCAGAAGGATACTCAACTAGCACAACTATCAAAATATGTAAATCCGTTTGAATTCCCTTGTTTGATCATATAAAGATTACAGCTTTCCAAGTGTCCGCGACAAAAATAAAATGCATTTCTCTCAGATACGAAAGAATGCTGCCATCGTTCCGCGATCGCATCAATGTTCTTGACAGGCTACATTCCATGGAGACCTCGGCCAAGTGGTCATTTTGCTTTCAAGCACAACCTTTCGGTTGGCTGAGATGCAATATAATGCGGACGTTCTTGACAACCACGTTTTCCCGTTTTTAACCGTTTTAATGGTACGGGTTTTTACAAACATCCGATCGAAAATTTTCAAATGCTGTTTAAAAAAACACTCTAAATAATCAACAAAGCCTGGACTGCGGATTGTTAGCCAATATAAGAAATGTCTGCATCAACCATTTGCACTCTTTTGTCGAGTGTGACTCGATATCGGTGAAAGGAAAA
Organism: Lasioglossum morio; assembly: GCA_916610235.2. Lineage (NCBI taxonomy): Eukaryota > Metazoa > Arthropoda > Insecta > Hymenoptera > Halictidae > Lasioglossum > Lasioglossum morio. The sequence goes on along the minus strand of OU744328.1, from coordinate 8,070,151 downwards.
TGTAAATGAAACCTTTTTTTATATGTATACGGCTCTTCCTTTATATATTTAAGTCGTATTTTTTAGTTAAAAACAAGTATAAGTTCCACAAATATAAATTACAACATAGTTTGAGAGCTTAAATTCTTCTTGATCGCAATTATAGATAAATAAATTTTTAATGTTATCGGCGCCAGGTTCGATCATTTTTAGAAAGAGAAACAACAAATGTGCAATTAATACATGCTTCTAACGTTTCGATCCCTATGTGGATCTTTTTCAAAGAATAATATTTGCGTCTGAAAAATATTTTCAATGAATAAACAATATAAGAACTATTTTCAATGAATGAAATATGAGAAATTTTTAGGATTAACAGTGACCATTAAAACTTACATGTTGTGTAGAAAATGGACAATACAATATAACACATATTGAAATTAAATTGAAAACTATATTAACTCCATGGTGGCAGATATATTACTGAGCACCTTGTCAAAGGTGCCTAAAGGTTAATCCTAAAAATTTCTCATATTTCATTCATTGAAAATAGTTCTTATATTGTTTATTCATTGAAAATATTTTTCAGACGCAAATATGATTCTTTGAAAAAGATCCACATAGGGATCGAAACGTTAGAAGCATGTATTAATTGCACATTTGTTGTTTCTCTTTCTAAAAATGATCGAACCTGGCGCCGATAACATTAAAAATTTATTTATAGTTTGAGAGCTATATTTAATATAATTAGTAAAGAAAATAAGTAGCAGTCAAGGAACTGTCCTTCGAAGTAAATTTCAAATGAAACACTTAAAATAGTAGGGAGTTGTTGGTAACAAAATTGAAAAATAATTCGGAGTGCAAAGGGTTAATTAATGAATTAATTTTCTTTAGAAAGAGTGCATACGAAATAATTTTATCGTGCTTAGCCCAGTGCAGACGCAGTGGATGCACGATCATTCGCAGCCCAGCAATAAACCATGCGCAACCCGTAGTAACCAAATGAAGCCATTCATGAATTCGCCAGTGAGGCCCACTGGTCTCATGCGCAGTCAATTAACCATGAAATCGTGTCTCCCGTTACCGTCGTTATAAATATTTCATGATCCGGATCGGTCGTCGGTTCCTCGACCGTGACAGTGATCGTTTCATGCGAACTTCGAGTGAAACGTTTCCAACAGGTTGTATGCTATTAAGGTATTGCGCTCCGACGCGAACCGACCATAAATAGTTAAGCGTTATGATGCGTATGTATGCGAGCACCAGAGTCTTTAATCTTACATTCAGCTTTAACATGCAAAAGGTATTGCTGAAAAATTCTCTCGTCGTCCCTGAAGGGTTCAAGCAATCTTCAACAAAGTTAATGTTCAATAAAAAAAGAGAATATTTTCTGTATAAATTCAAACTTTCCAGAAAATAAGTGCACGAACAGCAAAAGTTTATTAATAATTGTGACGTGGAAACCTAAATTGTGGTGCAGCACAACGTTTTAGATTCTCGTCGAACTTCTTCGTTGAACGCTCCAGGTCAGGAAAGTATTTCGAGAATTCAATTATTTGATTGGAAGTCCCTGTGAATGTTTAAAGGATCTCTCTCATAATAGAACAGAAATGTCGGCAAAGTTAGAATTTATTGGACGCTGAACGGGGAACGTGAACTTATAAAATGTTCAAGTGGACGCGGTTCCGATACTATTTCAGAGGGCCTTATATTGCAATATTTTATGGCGCGCAACACGGAGAGTATTGACATTTCGTGCTGTGTGTTAGCACTGGCTAAATATAGTTGCTCTGTTGATTAAAGAGTGCCACTCGTGCTCACCGGCTGTTCCCTTGTTCTACTCTCTCTCTTTTTTTTTAAAATTGATCGCCTCTTCTGTAATGTCAATCACCGACAATGCCGATTAAAAAGCTTCTTTCCGAACTCTGGCTCGACTGTTCATTATATTTGATATCTTTCACGAAACATGTGATGATAACGTAACATGTTGAAATAGCAGCGCTGGACAAGTTTAATGATTCGTCGACCTCGAAATAGTTTTGTGTACAATAAATTAATTACTGAAATTTCGAATACTCATCGCTATACGAATTCGTATCATTATATTGAACACTTCATTAATTAGTATTTTGAACACAATATATACTGGTTGACTACACATTTTGTCTATTTTCGACCGAAGCATTTGCAACACCATTTAACAAATCTTCACAATATATTTTTAAAATACGTCATAATTATGAATAACAATTATAGAACGGTTACCTAGTTACAGTGTTCGATTAAATCTTCACCGATTTTCAAAGTAAAATTAATATCGTCCTACAAAATCGTTAATTTGGACAAGCAACTATGCTCCGACTTATGTCATGTTTGGTTTCATTGTAATCCGAAAAATGTCACAACTGCGTTGGTAAAAGTTCCACGAAGAAATGATTAAAAATGAAAATGTTATGTCATTGTTATAACGTTGCACTTTTCGGTAATCGAGGTCCTGGGTCCCCACGGATACAGCCAGCGGCAGTGAAATTAAATTTTTCTCAAATATCGTGCACATCTTTTGCACGTGCATCGCGACACTACTGTGCTTGTCTTTTTTGCGAGAAAATCGAGACGGTTACACGTGGGGAACGTGTCGAGCGTGTCCAATCGTGACGAATCCCCGGGCACGGACTTTTAAAACGAGGAAAAACGAGGAACGGACGGTTAGCAAGCTTCTAAATTTACCGTAAATTCACCAAACCCCCGGTTTATCAGCCGTGTGCATAGTGACGTGACCTTAATGGAGCCCTGGAAACGCAGCTGCACCGGCCGACCACTAATTTGGGGTCTTTGTTAACGCAAGCGAGAAGCCGTGGTGCGTTGAGTGGTTCCTCTGAAACGGAATGAGAATCGACCTTCCGGGGCTGAAATTCGTCCGGAGAAGGGTTGCAGGATGAATCTAGGTCTCGATGCAGGGCAGAGCTTACCCCTAGATACCGTCGAGCAACGCGTACATCCTCTGAACCGTTCTGAATAAGCACGAGTTGCCACGAAAATTTTAATTACTAGAATCAAGACTTTTTCTGCGGCCCCGGTAAAACCTCCGTCTCGGTTTTTCAAAAGAATATCTGTTTCGCGAACTGAAATTTCACGATGCCAACTCTGCTTGCTATATTCATTAACCAGCCACAAATACAGGGGTACATGATGTATACACACAATCTCGCATTCAACGTTGCCCAAGGTCATATCGTTCATTCATAAGAAAAATAACACATTCAAAAATATATTTCTAAAACAAGTGTAATAATAAAGTACAGTAACAACAAACTATTTTACATTTCTCACAATTTTAAGTAATTTTCAAATGACGTTACGAATGAACGATATTATGATAATTGTGCAAAATCTAAATTAATTTACGGACCCATACGGTCATTACAGGATCATATAAATTTGACAATCAACAAATATCCATTTATCTTGTGTAAGGTCTGAGTTAGTTCGAGCAGTAATTTTTAATGCTCGGTTTACGGTTGATGAAGAAGCGAAGTCATTGCAATGAAATTCTAGGCACGCGAGGTTGACAGAACGGTGCATAGTGGAGTCTCGACGAGTCAACAAGACGCGCGATTGATTCTCGCCTAAGCAGGTTCTCGCGTTTAGGCGTTGTATACGCTTACGGCTGGCTGTCGTTTCCGTGAATATTCCCTCGCGGGCGCGTCTCGAACGGCCGAACTTCAATGGGGGTCTTAATTAACGCGATAATTTCGCCGGGTGCGCCTACTGTGATGACTCCTCGTTGCGTTGTGACGTGCATAGGAGATGCGACGGAGCACGTCGAGCACTATTTTGCGGAAACATCCTGCTCTCATAGGGAAAGCTCAATGGCACCGTAATCCCGAGGCGAGGCGCCTCGGGTACGCGTCAACGAGTTGACTGACGCTTGTAGCTGCGAACACAGTGACACGGCCATTGAAGTCCCGGCAAACGCTCGATTTAGACGACTCGGAAATCACAAACTTACCGAGCACATTATCCAATTGACACTCGCCGATTCCGATGCGCCTTTTCAACTCGCCGCCATTTCTTGCTGACCAGCTCGCCGGCCGTCGGAGAAATAAACGCGCTAGAAAAGTCAAGTTTCTGCGATATTCTCGGAACGGATTTAGAAAGTTAATGGAGACAGAGAAATCAATTTAAATATTTCAGATTTACTTATTATGAGGTCAAGAAACTGCCGAGGTCTAGACTCGTGTCATTCTTTGGTGATTCCGTTGTCACATAAATTCCTTTCTTCTCATTTATTAACACAGGAGAGAGTTTTACAATCAATGAATTATATTAAGCTTGACTGTAATTAGTTTTGATTTAATCACAGTTATTTGCATTTCGAATAAGTGGCAATTAAATTGTGACAATTGGAACATATTCGTATATGTAACCGAACGAATTTATATTACAACCCTTAACTTCAAAGTAATTTAATTGAAGATGGTCAAGTTAATTTTATACACCATGGTGGTTTAATGTACACGGCGTAAAATTTATAGAGTTCATAACATTCTTCTGCTAAATTGCTCTAGTATCATTAACATAGACAATTAAAATAGTTGTAGAAGGAAGTTTAGAATATAATACCACATTATTTTTACGTTTAATTTTTAGGCGGATTTTCCGAGTCTGGCGGAAATTCGAATCTGGATTTCGTAACTGGTCAATTGAGAATTGCGAATGAATTCGTAAAAATACTAAAGAATAAAACTAAAAGAAATATCCGCTGCGCATTTCGTTGCGATCGGTCAAATTGAGAAAATGAATGCAACCCTGAAAGAGGTTGGGAAACCTATTTGATCGTATGTGACGCGAAGTATCGGATGAAAATTTCAAAATGCAGTGGATATCCGAAAAGATTGAAGTTTTTAGTATCGCTGTCGTAATAGATATATTTCTCCGGCTGTTGAAATCAAACTTTTTACGATCGAATTCGTGAAATCCAAAACACGAGGGTAATTCCATATAACGAAACTACTTGCTAACTTATGGTTCTCAGGCGTCCAATATCGATAAACTACTTTCCCCGTCAGAACCGTTAAAATCACGTCGTGTCGGCGTGTATAGTTGATCGAGCAGACGGGAAAACGAGGTTCCGTTCACAAATTGTTTCATGTTCCCCGTCAACGAGAGAATTGTATCCCGTGACAGAATAATGCCTACGGGAACTCGATTCTGCTACTTCGTGATTAACTGACAGGGTTATCAGGGATCCGTCAGGAATGCATTTCATCGCTCTTCTTTCGGCGCAGTTTTTTGCAGGTTCAATATCCTCGAAGATACATATAATAACAAAAATAAAATTAAATATATCACGAAGCAAACATTTGGCAAACCGTTCGCAATTAATTGCGAATTAGAAAGAAGCTATACTTGATTGATGTTCGCGGATGTCGTCTGGACAGGATTCAATCAGCGAGTCTGGTAATGTTTAATCAACACGCCGAGGACAGATTGCAAATATTTAATTACGACTTGGCTTTACAACTTCGCAGCGATTGCGCACCGCCGCCGCTATAAAAGTTACTTTAACGCTTGTTCCTCTCGTCTTTTTCGGCGCGGCGACTTTAATTAAAGCATCATGAGGAGTGGAGCAATTAATGTCCGTAATGAAAAAACTTTATTCCTTCGGGAGCAACAGTCACGGAGGGGAAACAGACCCCGCAAGAATCCCTCGGTGTCTTTCGTACGCAATGAAAAAGGATTTAGCAATTGCAATTACGAATCGCTTGGTAATTACCCGCGTTCGTGTATCGTAATTGTTCTTTTTTAACTGTACATGACTTTCAAAGGAGTCTATCGCATAAACAATGTTAGAGATTGGTTCTATAATTTTCTGCAAAAAACTGTTCCTTTTAACATGGTATAAATACCATTAACACATTTACATCGTCAATGTTTCAACTCCTTCGACACTTCATGATTTTTTCGTGGAATTTTATATTTTAATTGATTCAAAAGTAATGTTGTTATTAAATCACATAGGCACTCTGTCGAATAAAAGCTTTTAGCAAATCGTGTTTTCCATAATTTTTCGTGTAAGCATGAGAACAGAGCGAATACAGAATGTTGGAAAATGAATTTTCTTGTATCGGTGTATGGCGAGTTGGGCTATGTTTGGACTTTTTAATGATCGAGTGTTGTTTTCGTGACTTTTTTCAGAGAGGTGCGCACAGTCGTGCTCAACAAAGGCTCATCCGGGCTGGGTTTCAACATCGTCGGTGGCGAAGATGGCGAGGGAATTTTCATTTCCTTCATCCTAGCCGGAGGTCCGGCTGACCTTAGCGGCGAGCTGCGTCGTGGTGATCAAATAGTCAGTGTCAATGGCATTAATCTACGGACAGCTACCCATGAAGAGGCCGCCGCAGCCCTCAAGGTACGTCGAAATTACGCTTTCGCGGTTCCGCGTCGCAGCGGTCGGTCCTTTGTAAAACTATTTCAAATTAAACCACAGGGCGAATAGTCTCCAATCACAAATTGTCGTTTCCAGTTACTCGAACAGTGCCGGTTCTAGGAGACACGGTAGACATTTATTGCAGTCTCAGACATTTTATCCATTTCATTTTAGCATGCACTAACGTCAGCTATCAGCCCAATCACATATGTATTACAAAATTAGAAATTATTTTTAACCGAATCCTCGGAATGCAACAGGATTAAAGTTGCATCCACTGTGAGAAACTTTAACCAACTAAAGTGACGTAATGGATTAACGTTTTAATTCGACTAATTGTTTCTGTCTAGGGTACCGGACAGACAGTGACGATCGTGGTACAGTACAAGCCCGAAGACTACAACAGATTCGAGGCAAAGATCCATGATCTTAAACAACAGATCTCCCAGCAGAATATGATGACAGGCACCCTCATGAGGACCTCGCAGAAGAAATCACTTTACGTCAGGTGAGCCCAGGGGGACCCATTGCTTAAGCGCATCCAATAAACCTCGAACAAACTGAAGATAAGGAAACGTAACTAAAATTGAAAGTTTGATCTGCTACTGCGTCAGTGTATTCGAGGGGCACCATAATTATCTGAAAGTCACAATTTAACCCCAGAGATGTAGTCAAATAGCCTCGTGAGAGCAAAAGCTGCCCTCAAAGCTTGTGATGAGCTACAGCGAGACAATAACATTGCGTCAGTGAGGCTCATAGAGGAGGTCTGATAAGACGGAACCCGCGTGACAGTGATTTTCGTGACGTTATCTTACTCGCAGATAGCCCCACAATGGACTTCTTTGCTCTTCGGGGACATAGCTTGCTCTTTATAGGTCAGTCGAGCTTTAGAAACCATTTTAACTGCTCGGCTCTAGAGAGAAGTCGCGAAAACATCTAACAATTACTTCTTGAACGTCTTTTTATTCCTACTTAACGCGTCTAGAGAGATATTATGCTCGCAAATGTCAACAGAACAACTATTAAATTAGCGTTATTGCCTTGGGCAAGTTTAAAAGTATTAACTCCCTCTTTTTGTAGTCTCTAACATTTAATGGACTCTACTTTGTCGAAACTGGCACGTGCATTTTTTGAAAGAAAAGACATACGGTTCAAATACAACTTATTTTACGAAAAAATACAACAAATCAAACTTGAACACTTTACCTAATTACCTTCATGTTAAGACAAGGATTCTAGAAGTGATTTTATGGTACGGTCGACCATCTGGGAAGTTTTCAGTAATTTCTTTCTTAACATCGAGCCATTGTTATTTCTTTAGTAGAACAGTCTGCAGCCAACATGTGGCATATAGTGACGAACACAATTAGAAGGTTTTTTAACTGATACAATCAATTTAGCCTCCCAGGTCTAAGAGACCGTGGTCCAGGTAGTAGGTAAGCATCTGGTAAAAACGCAGTCACCCCTACCCTATTCTTGGGGTGGGCCTAAAATGGCGATCAGTAGACTTAGGTGAGAGAACAATTGTGTGTTAGTCTCAATAAGTCAGATCAGTGGAACCTTCAGACCTTCAGTCTATATCAGTGGTGATCCTTCGATTGTAGACAGCACCAAGTGCAATATTCAAAGGGCTTTCCTGAAATATCAGTTCAGACCTTAACACTTCAAATATTTTATGAACAAGTCATAAATAAAGTCAGCGTAATCAATTCGTTTTCATTTGTTGCTGCGCAGAGCGTTGTTCGACTACGATCCCAACAAGGACGATGGTTTGCCAAGCCGCGGTTTGGCATTCCGTTATGGCGAAATCCTGCACGTGACGAACGCCAGCGACGACGAATGGTGGCAGGCCCGAAGAGTGAATCCTCAGGGGGTGGAGGAGGGCCTTGGAATAATTCCGTCGCGCAGACGATGGGAACGGAAGCAACGCGCCAGGGATCGTTCTGTCAAGTTCCAAGGTCACATGCCGGTCATTCTTGACAAGGTAAGCGTTCTTGTTAACTTACTACAGAAATCAATTCCACCTAGGCCAACTGTCTTTAGATAACTGTTTGGAAACACTCGAATTATTAATGGTCTTTGCATTTGTAAGTTTTCCCGAACAAATCTAGTAGAGATACTCCTTCTGATAAATGCTACAGGACTATTTATATTTTTCTGCAGCTCTTGCCGTCCGTTATATCAGATTAGCTAATAGAGAATTGATTGGTTGCAGCAATCGACACTGGATAGAAAAAAGAAGAACTTCTCGTTCAGCCGGAAGTTCCCGTTCATGAAGAGCAAGGACGACAAGTCCGAGGACGGTTCGGATCAGGAACGTGAGTATCACGAAACAATATCGATAGTATCCTGCACGTTCTGTGCATGTTCAGACCCATTATCTATTGTGGTTTTTTACGTGAAGTTTTTTATTTATTTTTAATTTAAATTCTCGTCGTATTACATCAGCCACTATTACGTATATCGTAGACCCGTGTGTTTGAACATACGATTAGTATTTTCTTCCACGCGTGAACTGCAACCCCTCTTTCTTTCCGATTGATTTGTTTATACTCCACTGGTGAATAATCGTCGAGTCAGCGGCCGCCCTTAAAACGAATCTGTTTGTTCGATGTGTTCCTTAGAGAAATGGTAATAATCTTTTGGTAGTATCGATGGTTTGTCTTCATACGTTTTACCCTTTTGATATCTTGTCATTTTCTCGATGTTAACGTAGCGGTATTGTCGTACGAGCGGTATACCGAGGACGCCATCGGCGAACGAAGAAGAGAAAGAACGTAATTCCGATTCCCTGTAGAATCTTTGTCAAATATTATACCGTTTAGACACTCGCGACAGGTACGACGAATACGCCCAACCTCCTCCGATTGAGCTTTTGTATTTTTAAATGATTGTGAAACGTGACATGTGTTTTGTTTTTGCCTGCTTGTGTAGGGTCGCCCACGACACCCGAGAACGAAAACGATCCTACACGTAAGTATTATTCCATAGTTGATCAAACATGCAACCGAAAAGGGAAACAGTCGGACACGATCGATCACACACATCACACTCGACTATACACGCATACACACGTACACACACGCGGATCTGAACGCGCACACACGTATTCTATCATCGAATTTACACAATAGTATCCACAAAAACAATAGAATACAGAAGGATATGGAAAATGGACAGAAAAACGATCGAAACAGCGTTCCCATGAACGTTACACTTCTCGAGAAATCTTTGTGTGTTTCTCTCTGCTGCACCGTCTTTGTACTCTTATCCGCTTTGCATGCTGCGACCTCACCCTTGCATCCAGAGTTCATGCTTGCAATTTTACTAACTTATCACCGAGCGCACGTTGTACACATTCATTCGAATCGCTTTCCAACTGACCAAACCTGTCTGTGTGTTCTCGTAGAATTGTGTATCTGCTTCTTCTAAATGCCTGTCGCTCTCCTGCACGCGTAGCTTCACGGTGGACGAAAGTTTCTGCGCGAATCACGTCGTCGATGATGGATCCGACGGAAATTTCCGTTTGTCGGATATTTCAGTGATTGTACCCTCCAGAGGGCAATGCACTCTCCGATTTTGCGCGCAGCTTCTTTTTTTTTTACAACCATCGTTCATGTTTAGAGAACGAACATAGTCGTCGAAGTTGAGGTTGCAAACCATGTTCGATCATTTGTTTCCCCAACTACTAATTGCCGAGGAACACTTTGTACGATTCGTGTAAACGTACGTTCGTCCAGACAGATCTGTTGAAAAGTTTGTTTAGGAAACGTGGAGAACTGTAACGTTTTTCACAAATTTCTTTTGTAACGTGTTAGCCCATTGCATTTATACAATGTCTAAATATTTATAATTTTATTTATATTATATTTTAATGCATATTGGTGCGTTTCAATTAAAAATATCTCTTTGAAAGAATTTGTTTGCAACTCCAACGTTGAGAGGCATTTTCATCTCTTAGACATGAATGAAGGTTAATTGTTTCATGTCTTATATTACGTAGAACTTTTATCAAAATCGGAGGGATGTTTAATCTTTTTCTATTGTAAATCTTGTCCGGGAATTTTACTTTTTCTATGTAATATATTGTTTATGAATCCCGAGATCATACTCAAAAGTTTTACTTGTTGTTTTACTTGATAATGCAGTTGAATTTGGTGTTGAATGTGTTACTTTCATATTCGAGACACTCGAGAAAAAAAGAGGTCGGCGGAAAGCTGACTGTAGACGACGTTTAAGAGCGAGGCCATTTTGCGGAAGGAGAGTAGGAAAGTAGCTTTTAGGATCGCTTCTGACACTTCACGGAAGCATGATTACATACCCGGGGACGACATCTTTCGTCGATCGCGAGTTGAAAGATATTACAGCGATTAACGTGTTGACTGTCGAAGGAATTTCTATTGTAGTAGACGTCCAGTGGCCTGCTAGTGTCTTTAACATCGCAGAATTCAGTACTATGAATACTTCAATGAATGTTTTGGTAGAAAGTCTCTTGAAGAATACACTTCTAACTTTAACATTCGTTTGAAAAGAACAAATGATATTCACTTGAGAACGTATCGAAATTTTGAACATATCAATCTGATCTTTTCCATCATAAGCAATCTGTAAAAATAAATTAAATTTGATATCTAAAAGTATTCTTCACATTTCTACTGCGACCTAACTTTATGCACCGTGAGCTGACCATAAATTTAATACAAGTTTGAAATGATGATAGTATTCAGTCGACCCGTTAACATTGCGCCAATCACAGCGTACAGCGACGATATCGAAACGAATAGTACCAAAAAATACGATAGGACGTACAGAAGCGTGCTACGAAATTAGTATGCTGAACGCAAACGGATAGATCGCTTTTGTAAGCTCTGATCACGGACCAGGTTCGAAATAATCCAAGAGTAGCCTGGACGGTAGGAGGTGTTCCTGCTTAAAGCTTCATAATCAGTCCTAGCAATTATTAACGGCCGCTTATTAGTTCGCAACGTATACTGAAATATTGAACTTGTTATGTTTTAGCATTCATGCTGTGCTACACCCAGGACGACACTAACACCGAAGGTAATCACGTCTGTCTGTCTGTCTCTGTCTCTCATTCTACATTTTCAGTCCGTCTCACACCAGCCTCTCCGCATTAGTTCCTTCTTTTCTGTCCGCCTTTCATTTCGATCTCCATAATGCGAGCTACCTATCGAAACTCTCGCCGTTTCATCTCGGTCGCATCAATTAACAGAGCACACGTTCGTTACCGCGATATAACGATCCGTGCGCGGGACGAGCGCATTGTTCGGTATGTCATTTTGTTGCGGCGCATTGTCACCATTGTGGAACACTGTAGTTTTCGCCGCGTTGTCCACTCGCCAACCCAGAAACTTTCAGATCTGACTGCGCCATGGATCGGATCGAACTCGATCGACCACCCGGAACCACTGGATCCCCGACTTTCGCGTTTGTTAAATACCTAAGCTCTACCAGGTTCGGGAACATCAATCTCTTCGAGTCGCGAATCACTGTTGAATCACCGAAATTCAACGAAACCGCGTCTCTTCGAGACTAACATTCGGGATGGGCAGGTGTCCGAAAATTCGGGTACGAAGATCCGCGGATACCAGAAGTTGAAATAGGGCCAGGCAGTGATAGGGCCGGGAAGTATCATAGATTTTCGGGTTCCCGACCTGGCTTCGACTTCGGGTACCCATCCTAACTAATACGAGCCTGCAACCATGAAATTTCATCCGACCATCATCGTCTATCGCGATCACTCTGTTCCCCGTTTTCATTTACGCGTGCTTCTTCCACCTTGCCATTCACAACGAGATTTGTCTTGGGTCGCAGGGAGTAAAGAAATTTTGTATCGTGTTGAACTGCCTTATATGGAGGAACTGACGTTAGTTTATCTGGAAAAGGAGGATGATGAGAATGATGAAGAGATTAGTAAGTGAAATTGAAAGGAGTCAGTGTGTGACCCGGAGTGAGATACCCCATCGCGATCCTGACTAACACCGTCGAACCGTGATTTCCTCGATCGACACCCTCTGATCGACATTCTTCTGTTTTTTTTTTTCTATCTTGTTTTATTTTTTTTTTTTATTACTTTCCCCACCTCCATCACAGACTAAAGAGCACTAACAAAACGCCGAAAAACGCTTCGTGCATTTGGGACAGTCGCGACACGTGCTTTTGTCTACCTGTTGTCTGCCGTTTGATCTCTGTAAACTAATCACCCCTCCCCCCCCCCCCCCTTTGTAGATTGGTAACGAAACTTGCAGGTACGCTGGGTAGACTTTTAGAAAACCCTTGTCGCTTCTTGTTGCTAACGAAAAGCTTACGATGTAGATCTAAAAACAGACTTCTTCGAGAATACCTTAATGATCGAATCTAATTGGCTCTTGTCTCGGATCCGAAGGAAGAGGTATCGTCAATCGAAGCAACTATTCATGAATTATTCTGTAATTGCTTCTAAATGAGTACCGATTCGTACACAATTACAATACTTATAGGTATCTTGGAAGTACCGCTATACACACTGTGAAATCGATCTTTCAATTAATTGCACTGAATATTTAAGAATGAAAATTTGAGGTGACGTAGAAAATTATTGCTGTTGTAGTTGATGATATTTTGTCGATGTCTCGGAAATTAATTTGAGCTTTCGTGATAACACATCAATTTCATCACGAGTAATAAGAAGCGATGTCTGCGTAACACTATTAAAATCGTGTAGCAATGCTGACGATCTAATATAGTCACCTGTTACTAATGCCGAATCGACCTTGATAGCATTCGATCGCCTAAGTTCTAGAGTCTAGGGAGCTTAGCTACCTATATTCCTTGCTTCGATCCCCTAAGCGCTGAAGCATGGATCGTGGCTCGTCCGAAGTGGAATTAAACAACTAGCCGCGTTTCTGTGCCATACCTAATCAAGTACCGTTGTGCGTTCGATTCAGGATCGGTTTTAAGTGACAGTTTTTGAGATTGACTAGCCGGTTTTCCCGCTGATAATGATTAATACGAGTTTGGCCGATTCAGAAGAGATGCTCTGTAACGCGAGTCCATTTGCAAACTCGTAACTACTTTTAATTTTCCAGAGAAGAATGACTTCTTTAGGATACTTCAATTTCCCATTTCGAGATTGATTTTAAATATATTTGCTTTTCAATGAAAACCGGTTTGTTTTCGAGAGGCATGTGTACCGAATATCTCTTCTGAAAAGATCTTTCGAATTCACGAGAAAAACGTTTGTCTCCGAGTTTGAAAGAATGTAATCGTTCTAACCGGGAGTATACATAGCTCCCAGCAACGCCGCTTCATCATGGTAACGCCAGAGTACTTATACTGTAAATTGCAGGCAGCGAAGAAAACGTGCTGTCGTACGAGGCTGTCCAGCAGCTCACCATTCAGTACACCCGACCTGTCATTATCCTCGGTCCCCTCAAGGATCGCATCAACGACGACCTCATCTCCGAGTTCCCTGACAAATTCGGCAGCTGCGTGCCACGTGAGTGAAACCTTTCAGATCTGTCATTTCGCTTAACGACGTGCCACGTGTTACGGATGGGTGACAGGATTTTCCACGATTTTACGAACTTTCGAAACAGTGGAACGTCGTCTTTAACTACCACTTCTTCGATACTTCATAGTCAGTAGTAACTTATACATTTTTTCCTGAATGATACAAACGGTAGGGATATAATTCTATCACGGATGCGTTAAATACGTAGTCCAATAATGACCCATCCGTAACGTGTAATTGTGAACGTTTAAATCTGTACATGCACGCACAACTTGTAAGTAATTATGGGCAAGTAAATAAACACCCTTAGCACTCGAGTGGTGACTCAGAGTCACCATAAAAAATTGCTTACATTATTAAATATGTTTGTATCTACTCAATTACTACACATTTAAGTATTATATGAGATATTATATCAATTTCGTATGCATTAAGTGAAGAAATTATTTAGTTATTAGTTAAAAGAAATGTGTAATTTTAATGTTACAAAGGGTTAAACAAAGTCTGATTGTGTATTAGGTTGGCCACAAGTCTCTGCTTATTTCTTTCTAGTCTATTGATGGTATTATTTGCAAGAGAGTGACATTAAAACAAAATATAGTCACTGCAAGATGGCAGAACGTTTTCGAATAATACAGACAATACTTTATTAATTTCAATTTATTGAGGTACAGCTTTCTTGTAAATTCGAATACATGCGTAAAGAGTTTTTGACCCACCTGATAACAAGAATGATTGTCGAGAGTACATTCGGAAAATTTGGCAGATACAACGAGGAGTAGAAGAGAGTATGAAGTTGACGGACGAGACTACCACTTTGTGGCGTCGAGAGAGCAGATGGAGAGGGATATTCAGAACCACTTGTTCATAGAGGCCGGACAGTACAATGACAATCTTTATGGAACCTCTGTAGCGTCCGTTCGGGAAGTTGCTGAAAAGGTAATTAAGAGGGTCACGGTGTATTTATCCAACAGTAGCAAATCTCCAACTGTGTACAATTGTTACGTAGCCAAGCTTGCAATCAAATGTAACATTTGCATTTCTGTCATTCTAGGGGAAACACTGTATCCTAGACGTGAGCGGAAACGCTATCAAGAGGTTACAGGTGGCACAGCTGTATCCCATCGCCATCTTCATTAAACCGAAATCCGTAGAATCGGTTATGTGAGTAACCATTTTCCACTTAAACATCTTATACCATTTCTTGGCACAAAATCCTTGTTATCAGTGATTATTATATAGCTTTTAGAGTCTAAAGTTCATAGTTATTTCTTAATATTCTTGACACTGGTAATTTCAATTCTGAACCAAACCTCAACCCCAGCGACGTAGTCTAGCAAATTTCATTTAGAGGTATTATTTAAAAGTTTCATAAGCTCCGTTTTGATACTGTGTAAGCAGAGAAAACTTTGTTAATAAGATTCTGATATATTGAGCGTTAATAACCCTCTATTAATATTTTCAGGGAAATGAACAAGAGAATGACGGAGGATCAAGCGAAAAAGACGTACGAACGAGCATTGAAGATGGAACAAGAATTCGGAGAATATTTCACGGGTAACGAGTCCACCGTGATTTCAAATAAATGTCTTGGTCTATGATTCATAGCTTTTCTAACTGTTTCTTCCATTTCAGCCGTAGTACAAGGCGACACTCCCGAGGAGATCTACGTGAAAGTTAAGGAAGTGATCTCCGAGCAGTCAGGACCGAACATTTGGGTACCATGTAGGGACCAGCAACTGTGACGTCCTGCCCCCCATGCTCAGCCCGGTCCGAACGCTTGGACCCTACCACCGAGGCGTCAAGCTTAATTAATCTTAATAAAATAATCAAGTAACACTCTAATGCCTTCCCCGTCCCCATCCCGTCCCCATCTCGTCCTCGTCACAGATACACGAGCAAACTTGAATACACACGCATACACAGACACGCAGGCACACACAGACGCACATCCAGACACATACATACGTACACACGTCCAACCAAGCAACACAATGTCCCAGGCAAGGCGTTAATCGCGCACTGCTCGTCGAGACAGCTTGATCGAGCACTGCGCACAGCCTCGAGTGTCATCGCCAAGTTTCACGAATGAGGAAACAGAGAGATCACGACGGAAAAAGAAAAATAAGTATAATAGATCGCATTGTTTCTCGACGTGTTCAATCTCCTTCGCGGTGTTGTGTAACTTGTAACGGCGACACCGGTCACAGGATAAACGAGAGAAAGAGAAAGAACAGGATAGGTGAGAAAACGTCGAATTGACGCCGCGAAGGTGAGAAGATCGTTTTGATCGGGTGTTTTGAAGCGATTGACCGATAGAAACTAAGAGAAAGCTATCGTCTCCGACGCGAAAGAGTATTTAAGGTGTTAATTAATCCCCCCCTGGTTGCGGGGGGTTCGTGTTATAGTGTTAAATACCAGAAGTGTTTCGTTGTACCACGATGTTTTTCATGTATCTAACGGGTTTGTTGAACGAGAACACGGAGACCACCGTTGCGTACCAAGTCTCCACATTGATTTTATTACGGCATCGAGCCGCGGTGAATACACGCCGGTGTTCGGGCCCGGTACCCTGAATCTTCCTCCCGAATCCTCTCCCGCGACGAACAATAAACTCGTGCTTCGTAATTTATACTGCACGTCCCAAATGTTCCTGTATTCCCGAAGACCCCTCCTTCGCGTCATGGACATGGACCAGGAGAAGCGAATGAGAGCACCGTCAAAACGAAGACCGTCGTGTATTCGTCCTGATAACGATTTTAACGCGTAATCGACCACTCGACTCGGAATGCGACGGTCGAGATTGCCCCGTGTTTTACGATATGACTCAAGAATGCGTTGCGTGTACAGTTAGGGTCGCTTGGAGATTTGCGGCAGACGTAGTCGAAATCGAGGCAAGAAGGAATGATTGATGAAAGAAAGGAAGAAAGAAAGAGGAATAGTGTGTGTGAGAGAGAAAGAGAGAGACAAAGTATCAGAGAAACGATGTAGAAACTGTTACGGACATGAATTCTCGTCGCGATCGGTCGCAAGATGCGCACAGCACCGCTAGACGCTTTTGAAACAGACATTTTCTCCCACCCTCCGCGCGCATAATCGCGGCGACGAATCGTGAAACGGTAACGGGACGGACGAAGACGCGAAGCGGGGGGAACATTCGAAAATCGAAAAATTGAACGGGGACACGAATTAATGAATTTGGCTTCACCGATCATATTATTACTAGCTTGTCCGGTTTATTATGAGCGAAGTAGCGCAAGCGCGCGGTATTTTTTAATGTACTTAATCGCAATAAGTGGCGAGAAGGATCATGAGAGCCGAGGATGACTCGTTAGTATTATCGCTTGTTGTCAGGCGAAGGGAATTTAACCATTGTAGAGTGCACTAAATAAATGGAAACGTGAAACGAAACAGACTTACGGAGAATCACTGTCACACGACGAGCTGTCCTCGTCGCGTTTCGTCGTGTAAACCGAGTACATACAGATAAACATATATACTCATATGTATGCGTATGTGTGTATATATTTTTATATGTATATGCTTATCAGTACACACGTATTCTGCAACTGAAAAGAGAGAGAGGGAGAAAAAAAGAATAAGCGATGCCGAGATGGGAGAAACTGAGAGAACCCGGTCGCATATTAAGAACCTCACGATTCATCAAACCTCACAGGACAAATCTCTAGATGCTAGAATAGCGATATATAATGTTTTGTACAGCTAGATTACTAAGCCAGTACTGGGTTATGTGCAACATTATATATATAAATATGCATGTATATATATGTATATATATATACACATCACATATTGTATATGTATACATATATACACATAAGAAAAAATATATATATAGAAAGAGCGAAAGGGGGAGAGAGAGAGAGGAAGAAAGAAAGAGAAGAGCGACAAGGGGAGAAAGAATGAACTCTATTGTAATTTAAATACCACTACTAAATTATTATTACGATAGTAGGTATGTATTATTGTAAATACCTGTACCCGGATAATCGAGATGGAAATATGGTGGCGGTTAGCGTGAATCGAAGCGGCCGGATGCGAATTGTCTCGAGCGTGGTGTTGTCGAATTTGGGGGAGGGGGGGGTGGAAGCGTGCGCACCGTGGATTCTATATTTTTCGAATTCGAACGTGGCTGTTCACTTTCGACTTTCGTTTTCTAAGATTGGCCTGCCCAATCCATAGAAAGCTGGATCAACGCGCGAATGGTCGAAAGATCGAGGATAGGGAATGACTAGAGGACGACGGACGAAGCGTCGGAGAGAAGCTTCTCCGTGTGTAAGCGTTGCAACGAAGAGAGAAACCGTTCGCTCGACCCAGAGTGACAGAGAATGCCGATCGACCGTAGCAGTGGGAAACTCGTTGAAAAGAAAAAATTGGATCACACGTAGATCGGTTGAGAACATCGCGCATTCCCGCGGAAAACCAAAAGTTCGCGACCGCATATAAATTCGTTGAAGAGCAACAAAGACACAGCATGGAACAATCAATTCGTCGTTTATTGTGAACAGTACTTACGAGAACGAAGGGAGGAGAATCTGCGACCCGTTTTGCAAAGGTTTTGTAGGACGGGGGGGAGGGACGAAAATTGTTCGAGGGTTGGATGCGATGGTTTAATTGTAGCGGAAGTGTAATATCGTAATGGCCGCACGCGTACCGTTTTCTTTTGCCATTGTCCGCGGCGATTGTCATCGATTCGATCCAAGCTTGCGATTGCTTTCTCCTTTGATTAATCGAGCGGAAGAGACGTTTGTGTTTCCTTTCGTTCCGTAGAACGTATCGCGCGGCAACCAGCGATTAATCGGGTATAATTAGTATGGGTACGCTTTCTACGAGCTATTTTTCCTACGACAGAATCCTTGTGTTTAGAGTCGTTAACGCAGCAGCCGTCGCACGTATTATACGATGGGATGACGACGCCGTATTATAGTTTGAGAAGAGCCGAATGAGAGGCTCCTACGGAGCAACGCGAAACGTCAAAAGGCAGCGGATATTTGATGGAAAAGATGTAAACCGTTCACGCAATGCTGCGAAACCTTTGATGACAAATATCCGCTGTAAAATGCGTATTCGTGTTGGTCGATGGGGGTGCCTGAAAAATGGCGAGAGTGTCGCCGTGATCCGCACAGGTCGTGCCTGAAGAAAATGCGAGAAAGTGTGTGTGTGTGCGCGTACGCGCGCGTGTTTATGTGTGTGTGAGCGAGAGAGAGAGAGAGAGAGAGAGTGCAGTAGGCTTCGTCAAATTAAAAAATACGAAAAAATGTTTAAGCGAGAAAAACTGAAAAAAAATAACGGTAACGACGAAGAGAATGACGTCTGTCTCGATGTAAAGGAACGTATAAAGAGAATAATTACTACAGACACTTATTATACACCTCTATAGTCTATTTAATAATATTACTTATTGAATTGTCAATCTCATGTTCACCTTGTTTCATCGTTTTTAAATAGTTAATAAACGTTTTACCAATTTTAACTATTCGTTTCTCATTTGTCTTCCAATATGAAGTATAATCACGGACGGCATACAGTTATGGAGCTTGCTATTGACTTGTACTACTGAATTTCGGATACCTCCTTCGATATCATGTTTTCCTAATACAAAGTCCAATTTTCGAGATTTAATAAAAATTTTCGGCCGTTTGACATGTCACTGACTTGTACTACTGCATTTTCGAAATTTTTTCGACCGCCTGGCTTGCCGTTGACTTGTACTACTCAAATTCGGATACCTCCTTTGATATCATGTTCTCCTAATACAAAATTCAATTTTCGAGGTTTTCGCAAATTTGTCCACCATTTTTCTACTTTCTACTAGGAGAATATGGTAGCTAAGGAGGTATCCAAATGTCAGTAGTACAAGTCAACGGCAAGCCATGCACTCGAAAAATTTCGAAAATTTAGTAGTACAACTCAACGACAAGTCAGACGGTCGAAAATTTCCAAATAAAGGATAATGTTGATTGCCCAGGTCTCACCGCGAGGAGGTTGCTGCACAAGAGACCGGAAAGGGAGTCAGGACGAATGCAATATTCCTT
This sequence comes from Lasioglossum morio, assembly GCA_916610235.2. Taxonomy (NCBI): domain Eukaryota; kingdom Metazoa; phylum Arthropoda; class Insecta; order Hymenoptera; family Halictidae; genus Lasioglossum; species Lasioglossum morio. Next base: position 8,050,173 of record OU744328.1, on the reverse strand, counting down.
CTGGCTCCCTGTCTTACAACAACGAACTCATACTAAATTTCGCAGATATGTCGAGTAATTATCGCGGAGCAAAAGGTGTGAATCAGAGAAGAAGTCTCCGATCCACGAGGGACTAAAGCCAAAACAGGCAGAAGGCTCTGATTCTTTCAAAGAGAGAAACCAGAGCGAATCAGAGCAGAAGGCTCTAGTTCGAGGGTGCCGCGGCGCGTATAATGCTTGTAGCCCAACTTCGGCCAGAACCGACGCAACGTGTCCTCGCCAACAGAGATGGCCACGAGAAGTGTTCAAACGATACCATTCTGATGCCATTTCCCCCAACTACTTGCCAACGCAACGCGTTGAGGAAAACTCGCGTAGATTGACTACAGAGAAGACACTGTAACATGACTCCATGAGTGAATAGGTCTCAATGAACCACCTTTCTCAATGTATCTACGCCGAATACCGGCACCAATCGGTGTGGCACATACAAGCAAGGTCTGACACAGCCGAGGGCTATGTCCGAGTCAAAACGAACTGTGCAAAGTGAAGTTATGGCAATAATTATTCGACATATTTACAACTACGATATGAAAACTGAATAATCAACGCACGCACACAAGCTGAGCAATTATTGTGGGCCAAAAGACTAAATCGCACAAGACGGAAGAATCACAGCGGAAGGCTTTGATTCGCAAAGAAGAAACATGAAGAAGTCCAATTTTTATGTTCACCAGATGTAATTTGCATTATTTGGCAGCATGTAGCAGTCTCAGCTTTATAGAATAACTACATGCGCATCTGTGCATTATCGAGACATTTCTCAGCGTTTCCTTTTTTCTTCGCGTTTTGATGATAAGACACAGCGATTTACGAGCGCCTCTTATACTTCATTTTTCATGCTTCATCAGAACTGCGTCTAGACCCGAGCAAGGAGTTACGACGAATGGAGAATGGATCCATTCTTTCCAAAACGCTGCGTCCAGACGCGCTTAGAAGATCCCACCTTTAGAGCCCCAAAAAGTGTGGAGAAAAAAGCTCATAAAATGCAATGTCTGTGACATGACACAGAAAAATTGTTTGGATGATTGATTTACTCCAGGACCTTCCTTCCTGCCAGGAAGGAGTAAACTACTGCTATACCTGATCTGTGGAGGTAACGTTTCTCTACCAACTTAAGTGTGTTATCGTGGATGGCAGCACCAGTTAGAAGCGTGTGGCAATTCTCACTTTTCTTTGGAAGATAATTTTATTTTTGAATAATAAAAATATTTTTTTAATAAAGCTTTCTACCTTTCGAGAAAAACATTCCTAAATATCACTTTCCTCAGTTTCCTGACTGAGCATGACCCCTTATAGACTATTTCGTTCACTCCTTCGCGAAAAAATGTTATCAAGAAGTAATCCGAGTGATCTGCTACTCGAAGAAATTGTATTGGAGTGTAAAGATATTTTGTTAGTGTAAATAAATGTGTGCTGTCTACAGCAATAGGACCGTGAGGTGCTATGCTAGTACGTGCAGGTAAGATACGAAAAACGCGAAAGGTGTAAAGGTACACAGGTGTACAGGTAAGGTACCTGTACTTATACCTGTACTTGCACCTGTCTGTTTCTGTGACAATTTGGTGTATTCGCATGCAAATTCATCGATCCAGCTCGCAAAACAACGATTCATTTCATACCGCGAAACACGTCCGAACATGTTCGGACACGATTCTACACGCATTGATGCAAAAACCGTAAAACATGACACCGGATGCATCGAAAAAGGGGTATAACGTCTCACTGGGTATAACAAATACGTTTACGAAGACGAAAACGTCTTAAAAATCAAGGTCAATCACGACATGAAATAAGCGTAAGAAACAGGTTAGGATTGGATTTTTGCGTCCGCGGAAGCGTATACCTCAGGTTAGGTTTGGTTTTTTGTGTCCGCAGACCTTCCTTCAAACCAAAAATCCAAACTTAACGAAGGCCCGCGTAGATTTATATATTTTTGCAGCAGCCCCTTTTGTTGTTTATCTGATAGCTAGACGATATCGTAAACGGTAATCTTCCGGAAGAAAGAGTTTGATAGATAACGCATAATGTTGAACACTTAATGAATCGACATAATTACCTGAATCACTCGTGATTGCTTGTTGCTTGGTAAAGTGTTGTTTATGCATGTAAGAATCAGGTTACGCGTGGTATTGGCCGCTTATTAATCTCCTGACGAATACTAACGAGAAATCTAGACCGTGGGATCAGGTCAGTTCGAACGCGCACCAACCTCCTGGCACTCTCTCGCATGGTAATAATGTCGGGGGACCAAGATCTGTGAATCATTCACTCCTTGATAAAGAAGATAAGACGATAAAATGTTACAGTGGGAAATCCATTGAATGTTCCGCACGGTGCAGTACGAACATCAGGGAATTCGTCATACTTCCACGTAATGTATCACTGGATGTAATCTCGATGTGACTTGATCACCGTTCTTTCTATGTGTAATTAATTGAGCCGTTCAATACAAAAAGTGATGTAAATCAATATTTGTCTGCTTGGTTAGACACTGCATCTCCGACAGTTTAATCGTTATTAAATAACATAATTATATATATTTAATACATGTTTATTGTCTGCTCTTATATTTAGTATATATTCAATCATTGTATAGAGCTTTTACTAAATTCCTCATGAATAGGCAAACCACAAATTATTGTAGAAAAAACATTAGCTGAATTAATTAAAATTATTAAAAGTAGAAATTACACAGACAATTTCTATGTAACTCCTATCCCTCACAATTGATACAGACAATTTTTATTTTACATAACGCTCCGTAGTCTGCTCATTAACCAATGACTAACTTCTTCCCATAATGTTCAACACTGTTACACTAACAACAGGTATAGACCCTAAATTCTCAATCTTTACTTGATAATCAGGTGATCGTTTATTGGTTAATTCACGAACAAAGACATCCTTGTTATGCTAAAATCTTTCAAGTAGGTATATACGCATAATTATCGATATACTTTCACAATTATTTGTATCAGCTGCATTCTAACAAGAAATTGGAAAAAATGATGTAGAATCGGTGAGTGGGTCATGAAGTTTTCTGAATACATTGAGCTGCTGAACTTGTATGATATCTGTGATAGCCTTAACGGCTTCTATATCAAGCCCGAGAGTCACCAATCATTTTATCGTCGCAATCATAGGCGTTCTTCTTAACGAGGATCTTGATATCTAAACCTCGTTCCCATCACGGACACCATCGGCGCCCTTCCCTTTTGGAAAATGGCGCGTCATCGTCCATTGGTCCTGTCTCGCAATTGTGGTGTCACGACGAGCATTTAACGAACGTGACGACCTGTGACCCACTCCGTTCAACATCTGAAAACGTAGCACACCCTATTCCATTTTTCGAGCAGCGGTGAGAAGCGGGCGAAAGTGTAGCGGAGAACGTCCAGGGGACTCGGAGGATCCTGCGTAGAAGAGGCTCAGCGAAAGGAGCATATATGATTGCACTAATACAGTAACTGGTTCTACCATACGGTCGAACTGTTGTGTGTCGATTCAAACTCGATTTTCTCGAAGACAAAACCTCGTATGAACAAATTTTATTCTTCGTTTCGAACTTGTTTTTTTAATGTGGAATCCCCCCTTTTCGGTTGAACTACTAGTTACCGATTACACTGTACATAGTGCCTTATACAGGGTGAGTCATCTAAGACAAGCTGGATAACTTCTACATTTTTCAAGTTAGGAAGAAATGTTTCAGACAAAATTTGTATAAAGATTTAAAGATCAACCTAGTTCTTTTAAACGGAACCACGAGACAATTTCAACGATATAATCATTCGAGGTTATTCAAGGCCATTTTTTATCATAAACTTAAAAAAGCGTTGAAAAATATATAAAATTAAACTGTTTACTACTCAGATTGCGCTACTTAGCGAGTGTAAACGTAAGCAAAGTTCGTCGAAACGCTTAAATTAAAGCAGGGTAAGCATGGCCCACCGTGTGTAAAACAATGTATCAGGTTGAAAGATAATCCCCCAAAATTGTCAATTGCTAACCCCTCATGTAAGTATGATATACGTGTAAACACCCTTATCTTTATCGGTTTTTTTCTCGGTTCTTAATTCACGTATTGAGATAAGAAATAAAACTAAAATACTCGAACTTTCCTCCTACGTTTCATACATTTCCTTTCTCAATTGTGAGCAAATTATTAAGGGTAGGAAATCATTTATTTATTTAGGTTGCAAGCAACCCTTTGAGCAATTTCATTGAAATTGTCTCGCGTATGGCTACAAACGTAGGAGTTCTGATGAATGTGGTTTCATTGAGAAAAACTAGGTTGACCTTCAAATCTCCTAAGCACCTCCACCTGAAAAAAAGTTATGTGGCCTTTTACTTGAAACACTTCAATCTGAAAAATTTCTATTTCTTTCTATCCAAAACGATGTAAAAGTTATTCAAGTGGCTTGTCTTAGTTATACGATATCTATGAACGTTTCTCGAAACAACCATTCGACATTGTCGGGAGGGGTCATCGTCGACCCAGTTCGCAGGTGTCCGTGGCGAACTGGCGTTCTTGTTCACCTGAGGATGAATTCCGGTATGCTCGCGTGAATTTTAGGTCACCTTCGTCATCTTGGTTATCCGAGAGCGACGTCGCGGATCGGATACCTGCGGCGCACAGCAAAAGGTGAGAGGTGTTCCTTCTTTCCCGTGATATTGGTCGCGCTAGGAAACGTTTCGAGAGGACTCCGGTCCCCATCGCAGTTGCTAGACTCGAAAGTGCGGCAAGGTCGGTGGCTGAACGAACTGTCCCGATCCCACGGCCTTGAATCGACGCGATGCTTGTAACGAGAGTAATAAGGCCCCCGGACAACACACGAAACCCGCTTCCGCGAACGAGCAACGCACGATAACACGGGGGAAACGATGCGGGTAATTGAAATCGTTATTCACGTTGACTTAGGAACGGCCTCTCGTAACATGGAAACACGATGCCAACTCCTTGGCGGTTCCCCGAGCTTTCAAACGACGATGGATGCTGCGTACGCGGTGCGTAGAAATTAGATCGTTCGAGAGTGCTAGACGATGACGCAAGCCAGGGGTTAGAGATTGATATATCGTCAACGATCCTAGCCAAAATTTCCCAGAATTTTTTCATTCGTCTCTTATCCTGCTAATTCGATCCGAGATGCTACACTGTTTTTTGAAGTCTCTGTTCTGTTATAAAACGAAGTTAAAGATTGAAATTGCTCTTTTGATTAATATTTTCTGCAATGGCTTAATATCGATAATGGCGAGAAACTATGTTTAAGGGAATTAACCCTTACCAATCGAGTGGTGACTCAGTGTCACTACTAAAAATTGTGGTACCATAATTCAAAATATTGTTTACATTATTTAATATATTGGTATCTAATCAATTACTAAACATTTAAGTATTGTATGAGGTATCATATCAATTTCATATGCATAAAAAGATAAAACTCATATGGAATGGAATTATTCGAGGTTAGAAGAAATGTTTAATTTTCCAGTTAAAATAACTCCAATTGCAAAGAGTTAATAACGTACGTGTTAAATAAATTTTTATCGAAATCTTGTGATCACTAGTCCGACTCGATATTATGGGGGTTAAGCACTTTAATCGTGTTGTTCTACTTTTAATGTCCATTTTGAAATCTGTTTAAAGGTTGTACATACTTTGCGTAATAGGGACGATCCTTATCATGATTACTTCACGCACAGTAACGAGCTTTCATTTTCATTTCTAACCGTAAGAGGTAGTAGAAGGGAGTCGTAGAGCACAGCTTGACAAACCGAGAACGTGCTGGAAACGATAGTGAGAGCGGATCGAAGAAGAAAGGTCGGAACGGTGTCATTTGTTAGACCCAACGTAATATAACAAGGAGAAACACCGTTCGTCTAAATAAATAGGGTACTAGAGCGGATTAGAGCTTGGGGACTAGCTACGCCATTTGTAACTCACCCCCCGTGGAATTGACCAAAACTAAATGAATTCGTTACCATTGAACGCCTGACACCGTTGCCATCTAACCTCGTCGATAATCGTCGTAGTCGTTTTATGGTCACGCAAAAGTGTGCAATAGCATTGACATAGGTCTGACTGCACGTTGCAACCTTTTGTGTTCGTCACGTTTACAAAAGAACTCTTTAATCTTCGTAAGAGACCTGGTGACGTCGTCCGTGATGTTCCTCGCCTTGATCGATTCTGTTCTTTTTCAGCCTCCATTTAATTCGTCTTTCTGTTATTTTTTAAGAGAGTCTTAAATATTTTTCATCTAGCCTGGATATAGCCTAGTGTCGAATTATTATCAAACCAAAATCTTTATTATGTAATATACGTATAATTATTACCATGGATCACATGTCTGTACATAAAAACATATTTTTCTTGTTGTATCACTGTCGTTGAAAATGGCAATATAATATGTATACAAAATGAAGAACTTCACATTGACGTACTGATTAGTAATAATTGGAGAACAGATCTTTATGTAAACTGAAAATGTTCTACCCAAATTGCAACGAACTGGAGTGAAATAAGAATTTGCTTTATTTCTTAATATGTTCGAAATAGAATAAAAATAATATAACAGTATTCTTAAACACTTCTAATGTTTTTACTGTTTTAAATTACACCTAGTTATTGTTCCAATGGAAACCAATTATGGAAAACTTTCCATAACCCTATACTTATTTATTTACGAAGCTGTTCACATCTACGATTCAATCACACATACACATATGTCCCTCTGCTATTCATAGTGGTAATTAGTAGACTGTGGATCTGTATTCATTTATACGAAAATTGAGAACATGAAATTCAAAATTGTTGGAAAATTTTCAAAATTGGAGATATCAATATATGATTTCTCTTCTCTTAAAATCTTTAAGGAAAGCATTAACACCCAATTCGGTTTCTATTTCTTACAATCGACGCAGACAATTTTTATTTTGCATAAAGATCCGCAGTCTAATGATTAGTATGAATTATGTTATCGCAAAAGTTAAACTCCTCATGTACAGAACGACCTGTAACAGGATAAAAATGAGCAACTTCGAAATGGTGCCCTTACAACCACGGATTATGAAACCCAGTATAAATACTACCATAATAAATCACGTAACCGTTGTTGTCCCGTAAGCAAAGGGATTAACGACGCTCGCCGGTAATAGATATCCCCCGAAAGAATGAAAAACTTGCTCTCCTTGCCCCGGCGCAGCCAATTACTCTAGATTCTTTACTTTCCCGAGAAATCTCATACGTACGCCGCAGATTGCGCTCGCGCTCGCGCGCTGAGCACGCTCGCGGCATAATTTTGCGAGCAACCGAGCCGATTGATCCGCGATGAAACGGAATTCATCACGTGTCAGCGACACCTGCGTTTGCAACCCTTCGTACCTCTTGGTTCAGAAACGTTGCGAAACCGCGGCGACGCTTACTTTATTTATAAAGAGCTCGAGCAGTTTTATTGTTACAACCAATATTTAATACGTACCTCTTTCGGACATACACAAGTTCAAATTTGGTAGTTTCAAAAGATCTCGGTATTTTCAAGCATAATTGAAATTACGTTTGAGATTCATTATCGTGCTGTAGCTCTAGTTTTATCATTCTTCCTATAATATTCTGATTCGATTGCTTCATTTCACTTTTTAAAGTTTTCGGAGATAAAAAAGAGAAATCTACATAAAATTAAAAAAATACACTGATGCAGTATAAATGTAAATTGTTTTAGACTCATTTAGACATTTCCCACAGTTAATCACATTCCAGTGGATTCGACTTTCTCCAGATAAACGGATACGTTTTAGTGAAAATGATTACGTTACATGGCAACGTTTTAAGCTAACAACATCGAGCGCTCGAGAATACGCCTTAGGATAATTTCCACGTGCACGGATCGGAGAGGATCGAAGATGTTAGCCACGGGAACGAGGATAATAATCGAGTCGATTGCCGACAGTTTTTCTCCCGCGCAGTAACGCTCGTGCATTTTCAGATCTCGTTTTCCAATATTACACCATTTTCCAATAAACGGCCTCGATCGGGAAATTACAGGAAACGCAAGGCGGCGCTGCCCGCAGACGTTCACCGAACGAAACGAATCGAAATTGCACAATTTTCAATCGACGATTCACGTCGCGTCCGCGCCGCGGAATTTGCAAAATCACCGGCTTCATTCGCCGCGCTCGTTGCCACGAGTCCCATGGCCATTTATTAACGCCGCGATCCTTATTGGAAATCTTTCCGATGAGACGGGAACACGGGCTTCGATCATTACTGGCCCACCAATCCTAGTCACGAGTTTTACCTTTAAGCGGCGCTCGCACACACTGGAATTCACTTTCCGAGTTCGAACTGTCACCATTTTGTTTCAATCGGTGTTTCCCCGACAAAGTTCGAAACTGATTGCAAACGAAAGGGACGGGTCAACCGATAAATTCAGAAGTCCGGAGTTTTTCGCAGGGCGATAGTGTCGCAACGAACGATCACGGAACGGATGCGATTCGATTGTCCGCTGAAATTGAAATTGCTTTGAATATACCGCTATTGTGTCTGCTCTTGGAGTTCGGTTAAATTCAACTTTGATTGCGCATAAAAAGAAATACGAGTAAAACCTGTAACGAATACAAAATCTAATAAATATGTACGGAAATAAATGTCTATGTTTAACCATTACTGAAGATGTAGACACAGAAATTCTAATTATTGTTGACGTGAAGGAAATTATAGCGCAAGGGGTTTCATTTTGTTTAGTATGGCCGGAGTCGACGTCACGTAAAATTTCTAGATTCAGCACAAGAATATTTGCATCTTCGGGAACACTCTTGAGACCACCCTTGAACTTGTCACCACCATATATCGATTCGTATGAGTTTCGTTCCCAATTTGTCACGTCGCGCGACGAGCTCTGTTCCGCGTCTAATTTATCATGTTGAATGAATAAGGATCCTCTTTCCTGTTGCTCGACAGATGCAGAAAGTATCAAATTTCATGCGTCGGCAATCAACAACGTTGTGTGCGTGTATCGCAACTATCAACTTACTGGAAAGTACACACAGAAATCAGACGATAGTGAAATTCATTGTGGACCCTTTGAAAATGTCATCCCTCGCTCATATTGCTCGTGTTTGTCTACATACGTATGCACCCATAACTCTAGTACGACAAACGCATTTTATATTTATGTAGAGAGTCTCGAGTAACAACAAAAAAATAGGAAGCTTTTTCGTTCGATGAACTTGAGAATGTACAAACGAAATAATATTTTCAATAGGTAAATGTGTGAGCAAAGGACTGTTTGATTGTGTGGATTTTTGTGAAAGATCATCTTCTGTTTCTAAATTTCTTTCTGTTCGTGTTGCAAAACTGTATTTTTCAAAACAGATCACTTATAAATAATATTTTTGTTCTTGTTAACGTTGTTCCTCACACAACCGTTTGTGCAGATATTTCCGATTAGCGTACAAAGGTCTGTGTTAGGTATTTGTTCGTATTTGTTAAACATAAATAAATGGTGATAGAACAGAATTGAAATTTTGGTGTGAGGTAATACTGCCGAGACAACATTACGATCAGAAAAGAGTTCCTCGCTGCAGCCGGAATTCCTTTTTCGCGGGGGAACGCAGTAGTAAACTCTACAAGATAGGAGTAATGGGTGCCATAAATCGCGGTACCTATAAATTTGCGAAGCGAAAAACATCTAGCGGTGAAGCGAAGCGGTTAGCGGTAGACCACGATTGCCTTGTCGCTACACCGCCGAGATTTTCTCAAGTAGCGTGTCTAATTAATAAAAATTTCAATTGGCTGCGGTTTGTACATTGTTCATAACATTGAAGAATGCCTGTAGAAAGAACGGGAGAAATTACAAGGGATTCAATTTGAATGGATCCATGGTAAAAGAATAGTTATACTAATGTATAACAGTTGTAAGATTCTGGCAATGTAGCCTCCTTGATTTACAGCGATACAAGTTAACTCACCAACTGTGTAAAATTAAATTGTAGCTACCCTTTTGCCGAAAAATGTTAGATGCCCGACCCAACATTAAAGCTTGCCTTCTTATAGTTAATTTCCTAAAGATTTGTAAAGCACGAATTTAATTAGATTTAATATTGTCTATATATGTATGAATATGTATTTACTGTAACTTACATTTGTACAGCAGATATAGATCTCAGTTGAGATCTGAAATGCTTAATAAAAAAAAAACAATGTATAACAGTTACGTAACACTTTTACATACACACAGTCGACGGTGTAAAATTTTCACGATTGAAATAACAACGTTACGAACGTTTAAGGAAGACTGGGCTCTGCCAAATCCGACGTGACCAACGAAAGGTTAAAGAATGGCTGTGGCATCCGAAACGTTGTACAATAAAGAAAAAGAACTCTAGTGGCACACTTGGAAGTGAAGTTCGGTCGACGAGCGCCAAGCAACGAAATCGCTCGCTCGCTCGCGAGGAGATAAATACGCAGGCAGGCGAGTGGCCCGTTGCAAAATCGCCGAGAAATTCCTCGAGGTGGCTTCGGGCTCGTTGCGAGACGCGGCAGAAATTAGGCTAAATCCGTATATGGCTCGAAGCGAGCAGCCAGAGCGACGCTTTTCCTCCGCGAGCGACAACGTCTCTCGCTAGTCTGCGTGTTCCTCGCCCGTGAAACCGAACGAGGCGACTTCACTGCACCGCGAAGATGCCTATCGGCGAATCCGCGAGCTGCTTCAGCGAACTGGGAAGTCGCGGGACGAAATTCCACGTCGCTGTCTAGCCGATTCCTATTTTTCACAGCCGCGAGAAAGTGGAGTGAAAACCGATTATATTTCCCGTATACGCCGCTCGGATCGCGATCGACATACAGAACGAAGATCGAACGTTCTACCCGAAGACGTACGGTCAACCTTAACGAGAGAAGTCCCCGCAGACGACTTATATTTTTAGCAATTTTTACGAATTTTTTTGAAACTTACAGAGTAGGTTGTTTAACATTATGGGAGAGACAAAATGATTGACATAAACGATTGACAATATTAGAAAAATTTACATACAGTGACAACTTGGATTTGTTTGAGAAGTTGGAGCATTTAAGTGTACTACAAGACGTATAAAAAATTTTGAAAAAATTGCAATTTGTCGGAATTACAGACATAATAGTAGAAGTCCACTCTTTTAACTGGACTCATATTGAAAATTTAAAAAATATATATTGCAGACTCGTGTCAATTACACGTTCGGTAAGTTTCATCAAAAGAGAAGATTTCACCCGAGATTTCCGATGAAAATTATTCTCCGTACTTTCCCCTATCTTTTCGTTTTTCTCCCTATCCATTACGCCCGCCCTTCGAGGACCGTAACTCATCGAAATTGAGTCTGGAACTCCGAAATCGTGGAACTCCTCTTCAGGATTTCTCGTCGTGTACGAGCCACCCCCCGTTCTTTAGGGGTGGTGCCATTCCTTTGAGCCCGGCGACGGCCGAAAAACCATCGGGGGAAAGGGCGTGGAGGGCGAAGGGCACGTCGGCAGTTCCGCGGAACGGCCCGTGGATTTTCGTGGTCCTGGAACTTCCTCATATTGATCCCGGTGTGTCTGTGAATGGCCCGGCGACGTCTGCGTCTAAGATGTCTCTGCGTAGAAGGAAGACGTCCCCGCCCTTTCCACCCGGCCTGGAATGATGCATTGCGGTAGCCTGGATGCCTCTACCCCGCGATCTGAACAAACTAGATCGTTGTAGATATTGCTTCTGGTATATCATGGTAGACAATGCTATCGGAATCAAAGCAGGCCAATTGAAATCTCGAAGAATGCTCTACATCTTCATCAATCGCGCTCGATCCACCAGTTCAATCGCAAGCTAGAACAATGGAGCTACGCTATTGATCATGACTATGAGGGATTCGCTTGTCAATGCCACCAAGACTTGGCTACCGGAAGTCCTCAATTAGTCGTTGAATTTCCACAAGCAGAGATTGAATACGTCGCGAGGAAAAATTAAGTGACAAAGAAGTTCAACGGAGACTTGGCGAGTTGCTGAAAATTCCAATGTTCTTACAAAAATTGACTACAATTCGTTCCTTCGGACCAGAACTATAAATATTCTTACGCACAATGACATCTCGCCTTTAACCCTTGGATGGTGGATTGAAGCTTTGGATTGGTTATGGTAGCTACAGCTAGATACATTAAGTCTGTTCTTCGAGATTAAACTTGATACTGGCTGTCAAAAAATTAGACGTGACTCAGAGTCACCACTAAAACGACATCTCTCCTTTAACCCTTGGATGGTGGATTGAAGCTTTGGATTAGTTATGGTAGCTATAGCTAGATACATTAAGTCCGTTCTTCGAGATTAAACTTGATACTGGCTGTCAAAAAATTAGATGTGACTCAGAGTCACCACTAAAACGACATCTCTCCTTTAACCCTTGGGTGGTGGATTGAAGCTTTGGATTAGTTATGGTAGCTACAGCTAGATACATTAAGTCTGTTCTTCGAGATTAAACTTGATACTGGCTGTCAAAAATTTAGACGTGACTCAGAGTCACCACTAAAAATTGCTGCACAATTATTCACAATATTGTTTACATTATTAAATATGTTGGTATCTAATCAATTGCTACATATTTAAGTATCGTATGTATTCAATTTCATGTCCATAAAATGAACAAAATCATTTACAATGGAATTATTCTTGGTCGGAAGAAACGTTTAATTTTCGAGTTGAAATAGCTCTGACCTCAAAGGGTTATTTTATTATGCTTCGTAAAGCTTTTCCATTATTGGACTGAAATCGAAGAGGAGAATATTTCGTTCAACCTGACGTGCAAACACACTTCAATCGAATGGTCCTCGCTCCCTGAACTGATCGAAATAGCAGCGACAACACCCACCCCGTTGTTCTCCGGTATACATATATGTATCTTCTCCCAGCACTCAACGTTCGGAAAGTTTCAGAAGACACTTCGGCTTCGATCCGCTCACGTAGGAGACAATCATATTCCAAGAAGATACAGGATCGATCGTGTGTCCGCAAAGTGTCGCTATCTAAACAGTGTCCCCTTTCAATGCCGTCTCCGCGGTTATCCCTCTTAACAGCTTGTTTCGCGTCGAACGTCGATGCCCTCGTTGCATTTGCGCAACGTCTTCGAGCGCAGCTCGCGTAAAATTCGCGAACACACAAGCCACGATAGAGGATGAACGGCTCGGTCGTTAAGTAATCCCGAAGAAGCACAGGCAAGTGCGCACGGTCATATTTACGGTGCTCCGTAAAAGTCTCTTTACGAGGCGATACGGTTTACGATGGCCGGCTATGCGACCCTTCGAAAACACTGCGCAGCGATCGACGATTCGACCAAAGGGGATTTCACGCTTATCGGGCCGCCTTCAATAAATTTGACGACGCTCGTCACCGATCGCCGCCGGAAATTGACAATAACAATAAGGTTATCGCTTAGCCTGAATTTAGTCAGAGTCCTGGTGCAAAACGCGGCCATAAGTGTTCTCCGCTCCGACAAAAATTTTTGGCAAACATTATCTTGGACAAACGAGACACGTTCGTCGTTTGTGGGTTCGGAGGTCATTTGAAACGACCGGTTTCAGATTTCCATTTTAAAAGTGTTGATGAAGACCGTTCCATAGGAAATGATTGAATCAATTTCTTACTTCTGCGGAGTTTCTGCATTCATAACAAAAATGAGCAACTACGATTTAAAACAGTAAAAGATGGAAGAATTTAAGAGTACACACTAATTATTTAAAAGTTATTATAATTAGACTGCGGATCTTTATGCATTTATAGCAAAACTGAGTAGATGAAATTTAAAATTGTTGAAAAATAAAAAGTTAATATTTCTCGATCGTAAATTTTTCTAATATATAATTAATATATGTTCTCGGCGCTCAGATTCGATCAATGATAAACAAAACAAAGCAAATTTGCAATAATTAAACTTTACTCGACGTTTCGATCCGGGTTTGGATCATCTTCAAGAGCATTGCGTCTGTAAATATATACTAAAATAATGTACTGGGTATTTCATAAGATGAACAATGACTGTACAATATTCTTTTCAAAAGAACCATACTTGTTATGTATCTCTTAACGGTCTTTGCCACAGTTCAATTTAGACCAGCATGGAACTCAGTCAGTGAATTACACACCTAAAACTTTTCTTTATACATAGCAAGTATGGTTCTTTTGAAAAGATTATTGTACAGTCATTGTTCATCTTGTGAAATACCCAGTACATTATTTTAGTATATATTTACAGACGCAATGCTCTCGAAGATGATCCAAACCCGGATCGAAACGTCGAGTAAAGTTTAATTATTGCAAATTTGCTTTGTTTTGTTTATCATTGATCGAATCTGAGCGCCGAGAATATATATTAATTATATATTAGAAAAATAAAAAGAATAGAAAAGAAGAAATAAATAAAGAACCGCAATCTAATTATAATGATTGATATGAAGCATCAACTCGCTTCGTGGGCCGATTATTCGACTATTACTACAGCTCATCGTAATTTATTTATGTGCTCATTCTTCCATGGAAAATACTAGTAGAATGATTTGATCGTGATTCTGCTCTGCCACTTAGGTGGGTGCGTTTCAATTCAGTTTCCACGTTTAACAGTCTTTCGGAGGCTTCTCGTGTCCGCCCGTGTAACACTTTCGTCTGGTCATTACTTTTATGGAACGTCGTAAAGGAATTTCATTATCCATCAAGCGAATCCTCGTAAAGCTTCGTTCCTGACGAAATTTTGCAGCTCGATTTTAGGTAAAAATTAAATATCTCCTTTGTACCGAAGGCCTCGTTAACGCTTTGTCCTTCGACTCAACTTCGTAAAACTTTCTTTGGACATAACGAGCTGAGAAGTTTTCTCTTGTTCTGAAATGTCTGGTTGATTTTGTTCACTCTACGGATTACGCAGTCAATTTCACGTGGAATTGTATATTTCTTAATATACATAACTTCTGGATTTAACATTTATTGATCAAACACAAAGCCTTATTAAGCACCAAACGGTAAAATAATGACGATAATGAAGCAAGAAACGATGACGAAAAAATCTTTAAGCAAATCCCCTTTTTCATAAATAAATTTTCTTACAAAGTTTCTTTATACGATGGTAATCTTGAAGAACGGATTTCAGTAAACTGTCCGAAAAAGAATATCAATGCAATATTGCATGAACGCTGCATTAATTCTTAATAAATAGCGGATTTTATGCATTTGTGTTTTATACTCAAGCAATAAAATGTAAATTTTATTACAATGTTTGTAATCAGGTTAAATCTCCAATAAAAATTATAAACACGAAATATCAAACAAAAAGATAATTATGAAAAATTATAATTCTATTCAGTTCTGAAGGCACTGGTGAAATGTGGTAAACTAAAATTATCGCGATTTGAAAATACGTTAGATTTCCTTCGATTAATAGTTCGAGGTGTTTCAAGGCTAAGATTTTCTAAGATGGCGAAGGTACGGGCCGAAGCGTTCGCCGAATCGGTATTCCAGGATGGGCCGGGTTGCGTCTCAGGTAGTCAGACAAGTTTTAAAAATACTTTACCAAACCTGCGCCGGCGTGTCGGAGACTTTTTGCATGATTTGGCGCCAGTTACCGATTCGCACTGCCGAATCTGGACTTGCTCTGTGGGCTCGAAGGTGCAACGAACTCGTTGAGCGAATTAACTGTTCAATCGACTTGCTAATGTTATTGCTGTCTTTTTAGGAAGCAATGAGAAAATTCCTAAACTCGATAGAGGTCATTGCAATACCATTTTCTTTCCAATTTATTAAAAACATCGATATGAACATTGAAAAATTTCGTTCGAATTTAAATTTCTTTCACCCTTATAACGTTTTTAACCAACGGACAACGCACGATTTTTATAGCAATATAATTGAAGATGCTTAGAATAGTTTACTGCTCTAATTAATAATTTTTGAGAACCTACTTTTGATGATATTTCGTGTAGACATATTAATCCTTTAATATCTCCAATGCAACTACTATTCATTTAGTTTGCTTGCCACAAAATATTACCCAGAATGAGACCCTTTGCACTCCGAGCTATTTTAACTGGAAAATTAAACATTTCTTCCGATCTAGAATATTTCCATACCTTATGATTTTTGCAATTTTATGGATATGAAATTGGTACATTACCTTATACAGTACCTAAATGTTTATTAATTGATTAGATACCGATATATTTAATAATGTAAACAATATTTTGGAGAATGGTACAGTAATTTTTAGTGGTGCCTCAGAGGGGACAGCCGAGTGCTAAGGGTTAAACTGTTAGCAATACAAGATCTATATTTAATTACCAAGTTTACCATGCCCCAGTTGAGCAACAAAAACTTAACGTTTATCCACGAGAGTATGCATTTAGAAAAACGTAATTAAAACTTTAATTATTGTAATATCAACGACAGCGTAGACGAATTTCCCGTCATCGGGTGCCAGCAGCACCGAAAAACAATTTTTACTCGCAAATATATTCATCGAATCTGCGTCCGATGTTTGTACCAAATCCCGAGGGACAAGGTTCGATAAGACCTCCTCGAAGCTTCTAGCAAGAAGTGGTTCTCAAGAAGAGTTGCCGACTGCATTTAAATCTCGGAATGTATTAATACAGAACGACCGCAATATTCGAGGAACGCGATTTTTATTCTTTTACTTTGACAGTTGCTTATAAAACACCACGCTAATATATAATCTTGTTTTCCGAATGCGTGCGACTGCCTCGTACTGATAGTTTTTCGCAAATATCTCGGAAATTAAGCAAGATCGCCGCTAAAACGCAAAGAAAAAATTGTTCAAAATGTTGGGATGAATAACATATCAAAGCATCATCGAAATCGGATATATATTAAGAGAGAATATTATTCTTGTTCTTTAAAAGGTGGTCACACCTCCATTTTCAATTTGATTTCGAGGTTTTCAACTCCATTTTCACTTTGATTTCGTTTAGATATGTTAAGCAATACCGTGGATTTTTATGCAAAATAAAAATTGTCCAACTCAGTTGTAGGAAACTGAAGATTAGTAAAAATGTACTTTCTCTTTTAATCGTGTTAAAAAGTCGGAAATAATATAATAGTATGTTTATAAATTGTTTTAATGTTTTTTCAATTTTGTATTTGATCTATTCATTCGTGTTATAAATGCATAACATCGGCAGTAATAACTGAGATAATAGAGGTAAAGAGTAGGCTTTTCACCCTTATGTTACCCTTAAACGAAGGGGCAGAGATGCACACGTTACCTTTCTAAACCCTTTCGTCACTGTGTTTCGTGGAGTGATGTTTGCTCTTTGAAAAAATTGCAATGCGTGTCACGATTGGACTGCTATCCGGCCTTCTCGGCGCAGATAGATGGTCGGCCAGTTCCGTGTTAAAAACATTCTCGCTGCAGCGACGGCGGCGCGGTAAAAATGCGAATTCTCCGAGTTCGAGCACACTAGAAATCACCTACAACATCGGTCTTCGGAGCGAAGTTACAGGGAGTGTCTGGCGCGCACACATATCCGCGAAAGTTGTTCGCCGCGAGACATTCTTTATTTTCGTTGTCGCGATACCGCGGGCACGAAAACACGGGCGCACGAGGGGGCCCCGATAAAAGGGGGCCGCGGAATTTCGCGGCAAGTGACAAATTAGCTTGCCGAGCGGCGACTTATTTATAGAGCGTACCGCCGCTAATGGTGATCCAGGTGTTTCCACGGCGACTCTATTTTCGTCCGAGCCGTTTATCTCGGTCGCGGCCCACGGGATCCCCGATTTAATCGTTCCAGGATTCTTTCTTCGTCGCAGCCCGCGAATATAAACACAAGCCGCGCCGGACATGCCAGATAATGCTGTGATCGTTGACCGCAATTCATTTCACTACCCACGTTACACACGTTCGGGGCCCATCGCGGACCCGTCCCGAGATTTATCGCTATCTAAACGCTCCGCGGAAAGAAACCACCGAGACGATGTTCCGCGTTAATCCGCTCCGAGGGTACGGTTTGCAATTACCTTAGCCCGCTCGCGTGCATTAGGGTACAGATACAGTGGAGCGGTGAAGATCGAGGATAGCGGCGAAGTGAACATCACGGCAAAATCAAACCGATGTAACTAAATGCGACTGTTTATAGTGGAGCGGTGACGAGAGAATAGCGGTGCACATAGAAACGAAAATCACCGCGCCGCTTTCCTCAACGCTATGCTGTACTATGTTCCCGTATTTAGGCTCCGCTTGATTATGCTGGATTTGCACTATCCGTCGGATAATCGACCGTCGTGGGGCGTCGGATGTTCCGCCTGACGAAATTGTTGGGACGCGATTGTGGCGAATCGCGTGAGCAATGGTTCTTGCGATCACCGCTGATAATACTAATAAGAAAAGGTCTCCATTAACCCTCGAATGACCGAGCCCGCGGATTGAGCAACTCATCTGCGTGAAGAATCATTTATTTCCGCTGCTTTTTCATGAAATCCAATATCTTTGGATATCTCTAAATTCTGACAGTGAATCACTCGACGTCTTCTGGACGTCTTAGGGGATTCAGATTTTAAATCCTTATTTGGTAAATCCAGTTTTTTTGACAAATCTAATTTTAAATGACTAGACTGTCGATTTTATGCATGACAAGTATGAGTAGCTAAATTAACGAGTGGTATATATTCGAATTTTTTTGTACAAAGGCGCATGATTACGCTCATGAATCACCACCCTTGCATTATGTTGTAATAAATCTCATATGAGATTTCCAAATTAAAAAAAAAATAACCACCCTTGTTTAAACACCTGCAATTATTGTCCCTTTCATTAAGAATTCAGTGACTAGAATTATTCAAGGTCATTCAAGGTCACGGACAGAAAAAACGTATAAGATCTTAAGTTCTTTCAATGTTATTGACTTCTACCATACTCTTACTCTTAGATTCCGCTACAATGATACTATTCAATATTCAATATCTTTGTTGTTTAATGCAATCCCACTATTACAAGACTAACACCATCTGTTAGAAACGTATAAAACTTTTTCAATGACATAATATTTTCACCTTGATTGTTTGATGGCCGTGATTCGACAGTGAACGTGTTAATAAAGCGGATAAAAGTAGCGAGGGGACCACCAGGTGAGAAGGAAGGTATGGTATTCCGGGGTCGTGATACAAGTTCGCTGAACCCTCGAATCAAGAATGGTCCTGCGTATGGTCACGATGCTCGAAAATGGTCCTGGCTGCGGGGTGAGTCATCTGCGGCGGTGTCCCCCCGTTGCGTCGCGTCGCGTCGCGACGACCGCAGGCGTAATTCATCGGCAAGCGTTGTCGCGGTTCTTATGGGCGTGCGAGAGCGGCCGCGTCGATGCACGGTGCGTAATATCATGTAGGTGGCACTGAAATGGGTGAAGGTAGCCCCGGGCACAATGGTCCCGGTACACCGCGATACCCAGCGACGCAACAAGTGTTAGCCCACGCGGACACCACCACACGGTGCGGTGCAGGCACGCGTGCACGCACAAACCAGCCGACGTAACGCATG
Source organism: Lasioglossum morio (assembly GCA_916610235.2). Taxonomy (NCBI): domain Eukaryota; kingdom Metazoa; phylum Arthropoda; class Insecta; order Hymenoptera; family Halictidae; genus Lasioglossum; species Lasioglossum morio. Next base: position 8,030,613 of record OU744328.1, on the reverse strand, counting down.
ATGGTCCGAATAAAACCGAGTCAATATCACATGAAATCACTTTACACACTTTACACAAAAGTGCGTGTACAGGGTGTATAAAAGGTAATGGTCATCCGTCCTAAGGGTGAATCTACAACTCTGGATCGGTGGATATTTGTAAGAAAAATTTGCCACTACATCGTTTATAACGAAGAAAATAGTTATTAATGTCATTACATGTTATCATTTTTTAAAAGCTGTGGCCTTAAAGTATAAGTTTTTTTTTTTTACTCTTCTCTCTCTGTTCATATACTCTTCCTTTTAATCATATGTTAATATTATAATATCTGTATTTCTACAAGAAACCTATTCTGTTTTGTAATCTTCATACTCTGTATTATATGTAGTGTATTTCTGTTTTGTAATTATGTTGTAATAAATCTCATATGAGATTTTCTATAATAAAAAAAAAAATAGTTATTAAAGTTTTGTTTATATCTAACCTTCTACCCACCGAGAAGAGAAAAGTTTGAAAGGAATCATATGTAGCAAAACAAATGGCCTTTTTCTCTTCTCGATGACTAGAAAGTGATGTAAAAACAAGCTTTAACAACAATTTTCTTTGTTGTACCACCGATACAGAGCTGTAGATACAGCCCTAGGACGGATGACCATTACATTTTGTACACCCTTAGTGCTGTACAATATGTATGTAGTAAATTTTCTTGAGCTCGCAATGTCCTTAGTTGTTGCAACCACAAAATTGTACATTGTCACTGAGAAATTAGAGATAGCACACGTGTGCTGGAAGTGTACGTTCACCTCAACCACTCCAATGAATTCCGCAGATAAAGCGAACATAGTTCCTTGTCCAGCTGGCAAGCTAATTCTGAGGAGTGCGCGATGTCGAGTCACAATCCGCGGTATTCGCGGTCTCATTCGCATAACGGACGTTCCTTTACATGGTCACCGAACGCGGGGCGTTGGAAAAATCGACGACAGACGGCGGAGGTGCTGTCGATGAAGCCTACGACCGATTCGCATAAACCGCCGCACCGGGGAACCTCACCTTGGAGCTCTTTCTCGGATTTCTAAGCGCCGCCAAGGTGACTCGGCCTCCTGTTCTATCTTTCGCCTTCCGGAGGCTAACGCGTGAGAAACGCAGCTGACACCGTTCGGACTACGACTTTCGTTCGTGTCACTCGGGGAATTTGTCGTCCGGTGTGACAGTTATGCGGATCGTTGGTAGATTGGAAAGGGAACCTCTCAAATACCACCTTCGGTTTTTCACGCGTTACTCACCGGCGATTATTTCACAATTTTTCATGATTTACGATTCGTGAGGTTTTCAATAGCATTGGCAATTTTAACCATAATTTCTTTTGAGATTCTTATTCGAAAGAAGATTTCTGAACACCACACTGTAACACAATCAGTGACCTCGCATTAAGAGGCTCCCGGTAAATAAAGTGGAGGATAATGAAAATACCATAAACTCGAAGGTGTGTTTGTTTAATCCTCTTGTGAATGGATTGCGTTCGTGGGATCCAGAAAGACTCTCTCGCTCCTTTGTTCTCGTTATACTTTCTGGTAATCATTCAATCGGTTTAACCTCCTTATTGTATGTAACCTCAAAAAGCTGCGTTTATTAATGGATTAATGGGTCTCTCAATGTTTTATACACGTCACCATAAAAGTTGGTTTCTTCAGTTTAATAAAAACTGAGAACAAGTAGATTAGAAAATGATTTTATATAGAACCGACGATGTACCGTTGGATTATCTCGTCTGAACGAGTTTTTTAACTTTAGTTAATGAAACTATCCCTGCGTTTTAAGCACTCGGAACCCGTTGAATCGAGACGCCCGGCTGGAGATCCGTGCAAACATCAATTTGATTGTGCAAATCTCTTCTCGAGACGAGTTTTCAGCGGAATGACTGTTCGTTTTCGCGAATCCAAGAGAATTAATGGGTTACCCCACCCTGTTCGCCGTACCGTGGCCCGTATCATTTTCACGACGATGAAACTTTCACTCGAGACGCCCGTGAGGATCCCTTTGTCGTGGCATCGCGTGCCTGTTGTCGACGATTCTCATGTATTTTTCTTGCGGCCACGCTCCACTCCAGAATGAACCTTCGCGTCGTTTTGTAATTTAATTGTATTCGCGCTTTTGTGTTGCGCACAGTGAAACTCATTTTTTTCCGTTCCTCGATAATGATTCGAACAGCAACCTTGGTCATTATTTTGGACTTGTGCGCATCTTTAAATAGAATGGAGAAGAAGCTGAAGAGTCAGTTGCGGAGCACAGGATTCAACAAAATGGCCGTCGTTTGCGGTGGACGCCAGAAAAAAATATTTCGCAGGGTTAGGAGGTCGTTGTTGCGGTCGCTCTTCGCAGATAAACGAGTGCGCGAGAGGTCGTTCAAATCGATAAAATTAAACGGCAGCAGGTGTAATTTATACTAGCAAATGGCTGTCTCTATATGTCCGCTATCGCGCGTACGCGTGTAATTAGATGGGGCTGTCAGCGTGTACGTTTACCGCCCGCAAAATCGCTTTCAACAACTGTATCCTATGATGGCCGCTTAGCGCGCGGCTGCTTCAATGCGATTAAGATTTTAATATCTTATTTAGAACCTTCGTGGCCAATTACAGGTTGAGTGTTTCGCGAAAATAACTGGTGTTGTGGTGGCCAGCTTTAATTTCCGTGTTTTAATTGGAGATCGATACGGTTTACGACGTCAACAAAGATTTCATGATTCGACGACACACCTGAATGTATTCTATATAAAATATTGGAATATCGTACGTTGTGTAAATCCGAATGGCGAATTAGCTAGCCAGAAATAGATTCGCAACTTCCTGTTATGGGATTATTCAGCTCAGAGGTAAATGGCTTGATAAATGTCAAGATAATTCACGATTCTGTTTAAAAGTGCCATAAAAACAATTTTAAATGTAACCCCGTCTGCAGTAAGAGAATTTGGTTAGAGAAATCGTGAGAATAGACTAGAAACTTACAAACATCCATTCATAACAGCAGGATTACCGACACTTGCCAAAACTAACAACCTCAAAAAACGGCCAATCATGAGAATCGCGAACTTTCTACATTCGATGATAATAATTGCAATAATTACGTCCGAAGTGTGTCACGTCAATATGGACATGTTAAATAAACTATCGAAATTACTGTTACACGTTCGATTTCGCACATCAGTCTCCACACGTCGCCTAAACGATACGTACCGTCCGACCCTTGAGCTATTCGTATGAAACCGGCACGAATTAATCGGCGTACACTCGGTTTCGCTAGTCATGGAACAGTCGGTCCCATTGTCGGACACGTCAAACGATTCCGATAGATTCATTTCACCGGGAGAAATTCCGGCGGAGGCTTCTGTAATCAGTCTAATCGATCCCCGCGATTGAAAAACTGTTCCGTTCGCGGCGTTTCGCACCTTTCTCTCGTCGATCCCATGGGAACGGACATGTAATCGGAAGAGTAACCGGAGGCTCTCCTTGAACTCGACTCGAAGATAATCGTCGCTACGTGGTCACGATTGTATTACATCTTTCGTTATTTTGTTACAATTATCGAAGTGGAACGAATTTATACTCTTCACCTTCCTTGACCTAGGAACTACAATCAGAATGATGACTATTACACATTTTTTCTTTCACAATTACATACTAAAGTTGTAAAAATGAACTTCTTTACTGAACCACGTATTAACCCCTAGCCCCACGATTTATTTTACGGTTTCAGTAATTAGAACTTTCTTAGTAGTTCGTAGTTTCCTAAACGAGAAGAAAATTTATATTTCTCGTATGCCTATGTGTTCTCCAGTAACTATAAATCAACGAAACCAAAATAGAATTTCATCTCAGTTTAAAGAAAATTAATAACATACATATTTATTATACTCTGTTCGGAATCTTCATTACGAGTCTGATACGATACTGTAGGGCAAGGGGTTAAAATAATTACCTTTGTTATTATTTAAATTATTGTATAATTTCAATGGAAATCACTTATCTGTACCACAGTGCTTATACTATTAACTGCAGCGTGAAGGGTCTGACTGACTCATCTGGCGGTCCTCCTATCATCCTTGGCTAGAATAAGATCTCTTAGACATCGATTCATTTTTTAAGTGAAAAAGCGCACTGCGTATACGTTTTCTGGGCACTCACTGAGTTTGATCCGTCACGTTCCGAGGTAAAACGCTATTCGAGTAAATTCGTTATACCCGAGTTTAGTCGAGAGAGCGAGAAACAAACAGATGTGTAATCGCCATAGAAGTTTTCACTTCGGTGGTGCGGTCTTATGCGCACAGTAATAGCCTGTTTTTTTTTGGCTTAGTTAGGCAGCAACAGTTCAACAGTAGCCAACATTTGGTCAGTGTATCACGGGTTATCTAGAGAAGGTGTGAGTGGGTGGTGCAGTGTCACGTGCAAGAGGCTCTCGTTGCGAAAAAGGAGGAGATCTACGGCAGCCTCGACCAGAATCACGCTCACGACGGATTGCAACGTTGTTTTTAATGAAACAATGCCGGGCTTTCAGGCGACGCGACGGGGATACGACGATGACACACTGCGTCAGCGTGTTGCGCGACGACACAGCCGCCTTTTACCATTCGCTCGCTGCGAAACGGAAATGCAACGCCGATTGAACTCGACCCTTCGCGATTCTATTGTTGGACCGACTCTCTGCAACGTCCTACTTGCGCCCGCTGTTGCTTTAAATTAAACGCGAGTTCCGAGGTGATTGTTCTTGCCTGAGATATTTCACGGTGTTACGTAGGACACGGGAGACGTCGTGAGTTTTGAAACAGGAGGATATATACACGCGGTCCGTGTTCCTCGCCGATTCACGCTCATGACTCCCTGGGACCAGTGACGAGAGTCAGACTCCAACTGGCAGGCTGAGAACTGTACTGGTGCAAGTCCAAATTCTCAAGGTTTCAGTTAATGTCAATGCTGTGCAAAAGAAATAAGCACTCGGTTATATTTAATAAAAAAGAAACGTAAAAAATCAAATAAGAACACAGTAAGTTTTGAAAAAGTATTCCGCTGTTCAATTGAATAGTTCTGAGAGTATATGTGCTATTGTGTTATTCTACATAGAAATATTATTTTTCATTATATCTTATACGATTATACTGGGTACTTCTTTCTTTCGCACAATAGTGTATATATATGTCTGTAACATGATATTTGGTCCCCTCAGGGTTTCAAATTCATTTTACCAATCCTCTCCCTCTTTCCACTCTCACCATCGCCTTTTCAGCGGGACCTACTGTTTATGGTGGGTTCCGAACCACCTTTTTCCAACAACACGTGAAAAACACCCCGGGTGGGTCACTTTCCGGTTTTTTACCAGACGGTCACCCATCCTAGTGCCGTTCACGTTCCACATTGCTTAACTTCGGTGATCTAACGAGAACCGGTGCTTTCAACGGGACTACGGTTGTTGGCTAATAGTGTATATATATTTCTTCGTATAATACGAATTATGTTCATCTAGTGGACAGGCCACCGTATTATCATTTTGGAGTAGTAATAATGCAATTTAAAAATATTACTTTTAGGAAGTGTGGATTTCTTGCCACGTGTGTCGTAGACAAAGTCCTAGTGATTTCGCAGCTGGCATCCCTAGTGTTGGTGAGGATCAACGCGAAGGGAATTCACGCGGACAACGCGGGTGTCACTGGGCCTGATATGGCGGTACCCGGACAACCGCGTCTTTGAATTGGGTCGTAAATTTTCATAAAAACGTTTCGACCGTTACGATAACTGTACGCGAGTCTGGAGGATGTTAAATAATGTTACGCAACCGTCAGCGTCGAACAATATTTGCATACCGATTGCATTTCCTTCGAGATCGTCGTCGCCATCGTTAATGACGTAACGCTGCGAAACGGCGTTTTCTTGGGGGACTCACAGAGACGAGAAAATTCTTTGATCCGTGTCCGGCGATTCTTCAGGGACGCGCTGCGCCGGAGGAGCATCCTTTCTTACGTGGCGACCCGTGAGCTACGCCCTCTCTTTCTCCTTTTATGCAACGATCTCTCGTGAGGATCATTGCGGATCCCCGATTTCCCCATTCAGTTCGACTCACTTTCGTCACCTCAGAAAAGAGTTCGCCAAGTAAAAAGCGTAATTACACGGTGCCGATATTGCTTTCTCGATGCTCGCCTCGCCGCTCGTTGCCTTTTTTCAGGAAACCGGTGCCCTGTAATTGCGTCTTATAACGGTCCGTGTTAAATTGTTTATTAACGCGTCTCTCGCGGTGTTTACGGCCGGCGAGATGCCCGCAGGATGAAACGATTTCTTTCGCCGGACAACTCTATTAAAGTAGTTCAAATAGAAATTTCAGGTTTTATAGATTCGGACGCATCGTAACGGTCGGCAAGCTGATTTACAGATGCACAGTGGGAAAAATGGCCAATCTAGCTGAACTAAAGTTTCGTAAATGAATCTATAGCATCTTTTCATCCGATACTTGAAATTTTATTGTTTAAATATATATCATTCTGAATGGATTAGTCCACGTGGAGGCCACTAATACCGTAGAACAAAGCTCAATCGAATCACTTCGGAACGCACAAAGTCGAACGGAGTGCAATCGAATCGGAGGATCCACGGATTAGCTACGTCCAACTCGGGTCTCCCGATTTTAATCTTCGAATACGCATAAATAGCGTTGAATGCGCAATTGTTCTCTCCGCGGCGCAGGATGTCTGCGTAACTAACCAAAAATCAATAATTACGTTCGGTTGAAAGTAAAACCGCCTTTCTATAGGATCAAGCTTGGTAACTAACTTTCCAGTCCGCTGTTCCGTGTTTACCTCGTAATTATTCGCTTATTAAAAATGCCGGCGATGTATGATATCGGCGAGCGGATCGACTCGTCTGACTATAAGAGGATTAGAAACGGGCCTTACGGACATGAGTCGTCTTCTTCGAGAGCGTTTCAGAAAATCGCGTCCGCCATCTACAAAAATCGGTATCGTCGAGGAATTATCCACAGATAATAAAAATTTTCATTTTAATCGTGAATATTAAATACACCCCGCGGCAGGCCGCCGGATCGAGATACTTATAATCGACGTGGCTAATGTACGCAATAACGAACGTGATAATGTATGTCCTCCGTCACATTTGCCTATTATGGCGATTCTGTCAGCCATTGACACTTATGTGTGCACAGTCAGCACAGGGAATAACGATTTTAAGTACGTATAATATACGATTATTGTAATAAATCATGAGAGTATTTCCATTTTTGAGGATTCGAACGTTTATTATGGTAATCTTTTTTTACATTTTATTTATACATGTTTGATCTACGTTCATGATTTTTTGTACATCGTTGTTATTAAAATTATGGTCGTTATTCACTGTGGAAGATGAAGAAGTCACTGTAGAAGTATTATACTAGATTATACATGGAATAATAGAATATACTGGAATAAATAATAACTATACTGCCGATGCGGATCTTTATGCAAGACGCAGAGGCTAAATCAAAATTTCTTTCTTGTTTTAATTATCTTATTAAACTGAAACGAATAGGTTGACGTCGTTAAATTTTTTTCATTTATCCACTGCTTCGAATTGTACGTAGTCTAATAATAACGAGTAAATTGATTAGCGTTATTCTATAATACCAAAAAACTGAATTGATCCGTCATTCCGAATAACATTTGACCAAATCCGAGCCACTGTAGTTCGTGGTGCGTTCTCGAAACAGTGACCCACCCGAGTTTCACCGTAACCAGGTGCGTAACCTCACGCGTTGTCCCGTCGCGAGAGAGCAGCTCGGCGGCGGCGGCGGCGGCGATCTCTCGATAAGAGGTCCCCCAGAAAAGAGCGGCTCTCGTCGATCGGCCATGGAAGGTCACCGGGGAACAAGAGGAAAGTATCGTGGAGGCGATCGCACCAATAAAGCATCGGCCTTAGCCGGGTACGTCCGTTCGAGCCAGCGCTGCAGCGGCGTGTTATCGGTGTAATCGGCCGCGCCACTTTCACTAATGCGCCGTTTACAACGGACGAGTTACGCTCGTGTCGCGTTCACCCAACCTTCGCCAGGCCCCCTCCCACCTTGTCCCGCCCCCGCAATCGGTATCCGTATCCACACCTCGGCCCCAGGACGTGTAAACCGGGAAAAGATCGTTACTCGCCGCTTTCCTAATATAAGGAGGCCGGCCATTGTAGAAATCCGCGATGCCCGCGATAAACCGTTGCGCTGGTACCCTCACTCGTGTTGTAATTTAGCCGCGTTGGCGGTTCAATTTAAATAAATTTCAAACTTATTCCCCCTGGTCCCGCGCGTTCCCCGAAGCAACTTCGTTCCTCGTTTCCGGCGGTCGGTTCCCAACGGCTTTGTTTATCGCAGAAACTGTGTAAATGGAGCAATTAAACGTCAACGTTCGTGCTGTAAATACTTCAGCGGCTGGCTGTTTCTCAAGACTGAAAAACACGGCTGCGGCGGCGGCGGCGCAGCGGCTAGAGATCGATCAGATATCTCTCTGTTTCTCTCCACGCTCGAATCCGTGGACGATTAATCCGTCTTCGGTGACGGACGTTTACGACATTGCACTTTATGATTTACCGTCGGATCTCTATTGTGTTACGATCCACCGAATAGCTGTTTTATAGTTTCGCGTGATTAATGATTGTTTCGTAACCTTCCTCCGCGGTTTTATGCTCTGGGTGGAAATCGTCGACTGTTCAGGGACACCTCCTTGACCGTGGCGGACAAGTGTGTTTCGCGTTTTTAAACGCATTGGGAACGCGAGCGTGTTATGTCACTTTCAATGGAAACGCTCCGCTCGATAAAAAGCAAGGAGCGTGACGCGTTAAAAATCGTATTATCGCTCCAGAAGTCTCGTTAACGGAGAGTAAATGAGGTTTCCACTGATCCGCGGCAAGCTTTTCTATTTGTACCTCATTCACCCAGCGATTTTTCGAACGGTCGCTGCACGTAAATGTTTCAATACCGTGCCGACCGTTAACGAGTAACGTATTGCATAAATTTTCCGAACGTGCTCGCGGGACGTTTTCCCATTATTCCCGTCGAACGCCTTAATGAGACACGGTGGAATGTTTGGAATACGTTTAGCGATCGCCTGCGAAACCTACCTGTGTGTAGACACACCTTTCAAGCGGCATGCGCGCGGCTAGTCAAGGATAACGCCTACCGTGCTAAAATTAAATATCATGGCACCTGTGGCGAGCTACGCGTAACACGTTTCAAATATAATTTCTTCGCTGAATCCTTCCGCGGCCTTGACTACGTGCCGCAAATCGACGATACGGTTTAAGCAGGAAACGAGGATTTCCGTCGCTAGGTTGCATATGCATATGTATAGTAGCAGACAAAAGTTTAAGACGATCGATTAACAATTTCAATGTTACGCATTTTGTAATACATATTACTTTCCCGTTCGATCTGCCGTGTTATAGTAACATAGATGTATGCCTGACTTCTTTGATTTCAAAGTTCCGGTCATCATAGTTAAACAATATCAAAGTTATGTTGTCCGTTTCTTCTACGCGTTCTAAAGCAATGGACCTCCTTCTCTGTTGACGCTGCAAAAAACAGTTTTAAAGTTCGACGGATCCACGTGGCCTAGTATTCGCGAGATGTAAAGTACCTTTTTAGGTTTGTCATGAGTAGATGCGTCAACCAATTCCGCTTCAACAGTACGCGTGACAGCAGAATTTATAAATCCGAAAAAATGTCACATTTAAACATATAACCACTCTGTATTCACGACATTGGTGGTGAACGTGTTAACGATAAAATGCATAGTGTTGAGAGGTTACGTGTAAGTAATTATATACGAGGACAGTGGAAGAAATATATTTAGATGTAAGGAAACGTTGTCGGAGGTGTCTACAAGACGGGCGCACGATTAGAACTAACTCTCTAAATGCGAAGGCGGCGATACGTACCTTCATACCTGAAGGGAGGACAGCATGTTATAAATATGTAAATAAAAATAAATTTTTAAAAAATACCACGTTTTTAAAAACGAACTAAAAAGTACAAAATAATGTTTCCTAGTTCCATACAGATTCCCAACACTGTACTGATAGTCCTAAAAAGTTGTAATTGTGAATTTTGAATAGCTGTGAAAATACTTATAAGATTTAAAACGAAAAATGTGGGGCGCAAGATAATAGCAAGGAGTGTAGAGAGTAGCTGCCGTTGAGAAAACTCACACAACAGTCCATATCATTTGCGGAGAAATAAATTTTTTAGTGATTTAGGTGAACTATTTATGCATCAATTATCTATTGCATGCGCCCCACGTTTTTCGTTTTAAATCTTATAAGTAGATAGATAGATAGATAGAATAGTTTATTCCCTTTGCGGGGTACAACTGCGGACCTCCGCTCCGCTTACAAGGAGAACATACAAAAACAAAATAAAAGGGGTTAAATCTTATAAGTATTTTCACAGCTATTCAAAATTCACAATTAGAAATTTTTAGGACTATCAGTACCGTGTTGGGAATCTGTATGGAACTAGGAAACATTATTTTGTACTTTTTAGTTCGTTTTTAAAAACGTGGTATTTTTTAAAAATTTATTTTTATTTACATAATTATTTTCTGCTTTCTAGTCTTATGTATGTGAAAGTTTTCAATCGATTTTTAGCATTTTTACCACGTTATGAAATTATAACAGAGACATGTACTAAATTCAGACAGTATTGCGACCGCGACATATCGAAAACAAATGCAAGCAGTAACGGTGTAACGATTCTTTCACTTGGTAAAAGAAGCGATGATGTACTACGAATCGTCGCACGACGACGTACTATCATATACTGAGCTCCGTCGGGGCGAAGTGGGTCCGTGGAGTGGGGACGAGTCAGAGTGCGCACGCATAGTAAAGTAGAGAACGTTGTCGCGCGGAGTGGGGATCGCTGAACGCGATGACATAGGTTTCGCGGGAAGGTGAAGAGGAAAAATATTTAATCGTTATTGCTCCGACACGGATAGACTTTAAAAAATTTTTTTTTTGAATAATGCATTGTCATCCAGTTCTGAGCCATATGCCCGATTTCAAGTCTCTAGCTCATCAGGAAGTTAGTTTAAAATCAATTGCAAAATTTTCCATTGAACAAACAAACAAACACACAAACAAGAAAGCGAGCTAATAAAAACGTGGTAAAATGAAGGGGAACCAGGTATTTCACAATATACCTAGATGTTGGGTTTTCGCAAAGTAATGTTTTACATTTAGTTTTACTTTTAGTCCAGATGTTTTACCTTGACAATAGTTTTAGACAAAGCTCCCGGACGTTCTGAGCGCGGCTTGCACGAGCGTATGGTTCCGAGGATGTTTACAACCAGCGGAACCGACAGTGGACATCTTGTCGGTGCCTGGTGAATAAATTAGAGGGATCTGGCGACAATCGCGAGAGAGGCGTTTAACGACGTTGGGAACGCGTAAAACGAGTAATTCGGAGGGAGCACGCGACCGACACGCTCCCCGAGCGAAGCTCGCCGCGCGGACAATAGGAAACACGCGACCGAGCGATTAACGTTAGAAGAAGCGCAGGCAAACGAAGATCGCAGTGAAAGTAATTACGTAAACCGAAAGGGGAAAGGGACACATTTAAACGAGCGAGGACGAAGACGGTAACCGGTGGAGAAAAAAAAAATGGAGGAGCGTTAACGAACGCGCTTTATTTTCGAGCGACTCCGCAATTGACCGCGCCGATCCGCTTCGATAGACGGAAAATCCGCTCGTCGTCGACTCTTCTCGTTTCGCGCGGCGAGAAGCGAGTTTCCCATTAGCGACACCGGACCTTTCACCGTGGCCGAGCGAGCGAACGCGAGTCGTTTTTCTCCTTCGCATGAAATTGTTACATCGCGGCTCTTATCTGGGTCTCAGCCGGTGCCGGTTTCACCGCCTTGAAAAGGTCGCATCGCTGCACGATAAGCTTTGCCGAGCACCGCGGTAATTGCGTTCTTTCAATCGAAAGGAGGAAGAAAGAAAGAGTCAGAGGTGTTGAACGTGTCCCTGGGTAGAGATGGGCATAAGCGGTGCGCAAGTTCGGTCGAATAATAACCAGCAGCATTAGTGTCGTCTTTGGTAAGCGGTTGCCAACCTCGGTAAGGTTCGGACCACAAAGCCACGCCTACTAGAGGTGATTTTCACGGTAAAAGTTGGGCTCAAGTGTCGCATAAGTTCATTCGAATACTAACCAGGTGAATTAAAAACGTCTTTGATAAGCGAGACCGTATATTTCTCTGTGAAGCACTGATCTAGATCCGTCCAAGTTGGAATAACGAAGCTACGCCTACTCGAGGTGAATTTTGTAGGAAATGACACATAGTATACTATATACAGAGCAACGACGCCATCTCTTGTATACGCATTACATTCATATGTACAACACATTATTGTTTTCATGTACGCTGTTCAGTCAGTCGCTTCACAACCTTCTTATGATAAACACACAATTCTTATAATAAAGAAACTGCGTTAAAGTGATTTTGAGGTTATCTCTCATTTATCAAACCAACAAATTTCACGGTAAATGTTGGACTCAAGTGCTGCATAAGTTCATTCGAATACTAACTAGATGAATTAAAAACGTATTTGATAAGCAAGACCGTAGATTTCCCTGTGAATCACTGTTCTAAGTTCGACCAACTGAGGGCCACAAAGCCACGTCCGCCCGAGGTGATCTTCAAAGTCGGCATGAGCTCAAATGATTGCCTAAGTTCGATCGAATACTAACCAACAGCATCCTTTAATAAGCGAGAGTATACATCGTTCCTTCAGACGCTGCTCTAGCTTCCCTCAAGTTGGGGCCACGAAGCCACACCTACTCGGAGCAACTTTCACGGTGGAAATGGGCTTAAGCGTTGTGCAAGTCCGTTCTTGATCCCATCCCTACATCTTGGCAACGTGCATGAAGTAATCACGGGAATCAAGCGTCGAATTTAAACTTCGAACTCCTAGAAAGCGACAGGAATCGAACGCGTTCTACCACTGGATGTTCATAATTCTTTGACGACTTTCGCAGCTGCCCATGCGAGCTTTAACAGTCGTAGTCGGCAATGCTGGCAGCCGTTTACTTTCAGTGAATTTCACGGTAATTCGTTGGCAATGAGATTAATGAGTCGGGCGCGTTGGAAAGGTGAAGCCGCTTTGCCGCGAGTACTCGAAATGATCGGTCGGATTTTTCGTTGGCTCCGCCAGTTTCCTTCCCTGAAGGATTGAAATGGACTTTATTGCGCTGGAACGTTGTGTAAACATGCGGCCAAAAGACTCATTTCCGAGCGCTTTGCTTTCTATTTAAAATTTCTAGGATTGAGTTATGTCCATTTTACTCGGTTATTAGGTACGCCACGCGAAACTTTACCTTCCGGTTAAATATTAGAATACCTGTGGCTTTGTACGGGTAGACGCGTGTTCGGGAAGAAGGTTTGAAGTGCGATAGATATGGTATGATTGATATGATCCTTTAAGATCCAATCTTCATATTTCTTATAACAATATTAAATTATGTGTATCAGTATAAATTTTTAAAAAGTCGAAAAGTGATGAGGAAAATTTGTACTGTAATACAACAAATACGCAATAAAAGTCCATAGAATTACACTCACCCATAAGTCTATCCAACAATTTTAAAATTCATAGCAAGTAACTCGATTGAACTTCGCAGCGATTCCGCGTGAATTCCATGTTCGAATGATGCAATAATTTTGGCGGAACCATAATATGGTATAAATATCTCGTTCTATTCAAGGAGAACACCGTGGAAAGTTGGGCCAAGCTTTCGGTGGAAAAGAAACGGATTCTCGTGACGCCGGTATCCATTCCGGAAGACAGGCTGGCCGGTCGCGTCCGAGATTAATCGTCGGCATTAGCGGGATTTATCGGGCGTGCATCGTTTCGTTCGTGGCGTTCCGGGCCCCCACGGCACTTCGATATCGTCTCGTTATTCAAAACGACATTTCGACCGTTTCCACGGTTCTTGGTTCGCGATGCTACTCGCGCGCGACGCGCCGGGCTCCATTCTTCGTCCTCGCGGGGTCTCACGGTGCTCGGACATCTCGATGTGACATCCCGATGAACCCACTCGCCACATGGGAACGCGCCGGAAATTTCGTGTTGCACGCTCGCCATTGCGCGCGCGTGTACGATGACTCAAAGTTTCTCTCAGCGTCCGCCAACATGGCGGCCGAGGAACAATGAGCGCTCGAGAACGTTTACGGTGAATCCTTTTCCACCGAGATGCACATTTTTTTCATGGAGTCGTTCATACTCCACACTCCCAGCCGACAAGATAGCACAAGTCCTCTGTCGCTGATTTTTATGAGGTATGTACTATATTTTGTGTTTGTAAGCACGAGAATATAATGGAGCAGAACTCGGAGAATTCTCAATTTAAAAATATTTGTATATCGACACCAAATTATTCTTATTATATGTTGTTAAATATACATAGAAATTAGACTCCAGGAGTAGTATTGTTTCTACAATACATATACTCATTAGTTAGATTCGACTCTTTTTGGAATGTTTCTCTTTTTTTCTATTAAGTACATTGCAACAATTGTAGCAAACTTTGACGCATCCATTCTGTTCACGAGTATTCTCATGGAATAACTACACTGCGAATCTTTATGCAAAATAAAAATCGTCGATTGCAAGGACTAGAAACTAAATTGAATGTTATTTCTTCCTTTAATGATATGAATATAGGAGAAAATCATATTTTGACATCTTGTCTACTCAATTTTCCTATAAATGCATAAAGATCCGCAGTGTACTCATTACTATCGGAATTCATCTGAGAGCAACACGCATGAAATTCAAATAGCCACAACCTGAGAGGACTGTCTGAGCGTTGACTTTCACGTCGAATCTCCGAGAGAAAAAATTTCTGAAGTACTCTCATATGGACACGTAAATTGAGAGTACTCCCGAGAGCAACTATCGATAGAAACTCTCAGATTGACACGTACCTTAACTAATACGTTCGTGAAACTGAATCGGTGAAATAGTAAGCCGCCACAAGCAAGCCAAGTTTCATTTAACGAATCCTGAATCTGCATGAATGCCATTGTTTTGATGGGGTCCCTTTAAATTCTGACTGAAACTTAGAGCGCGTGACTCAGCCTGAGAAGAAACAGATACATTTACATGGCAGAGAATGCGCCACTCACTGTGCGACCGCGGCAATCTCTCGTCATCATCCCCCATTCACGATTTCCCCCGATAAGAACGTTCACATCGCTCATCGTCGCGTGTAAACTACTATCGAAGGCATTCTTTCGTAGAACGAAATATTCGAATCAAAATAAAATCTCGCCTGGACACTTTAAACCTTTTAATCAGTTTCTGTTGGGTCTCTGCTCGGGAAAAATTACAAATCTGTACTCTAATTTCACCCGTCACAGGTCTAACTTATAGTATACAGCCAAGAACATGAGAAACCCCACTCTAGTTCGTGATGTTGGTGAGTGAATCGTAGAATGGGCCCTCACCAACACCCTTCCAGAAGAAATAGAGAGGAAGCGATACCCCTCAATGGGGAAGGAAAAAAAAAATGTCTAACTTATAGTAATATAGTTAGGTTGCAATTAGGTTAGCGGACGATAGATTCTTCCAATTAAGATCGCGTACTTTTAGTGTACCTCGATGTTGCGTAGAATCAGAGTGAAAATTCTAAAGTGGCCGTTAAATACACAAGGAACGTTTTAATTTCAGCTTGTCGACCGTTCGAAAAGCCTTAACGAAGCGTTCGCTAAGCAGACGAAGAAACGAGCGAAGAGAACAATGCACCTGTTCCAAACGAGGGAGCCCAAGTTCAAGACCTAGACCAATAAGCGATGCGTGCGGTACGGTATCTCGTCCCGTATCTCCGCTCGAAGAATGAAAAATTTCACGGTGCACGGAA
Organism: Lasioglossum morio; assembly: GCA_916610235.2. Taxonomy (NCBI): domain Eukaryota; kingdom Metazoa; phylum Arthropoda; class Insecta; order Hymenoptera; family Halictidae; genus Lasioglossum; species Lasioglossum morio. Next base: position 8,014,709 of record OU744328.1, on the reverse strand, counting down.
ACGGAACCGGGGACTCGGTGTTTCCTGGGTCGCTGGTCGCCGCGAAGTTATATGAACGCGCGCGACACGGACTGTGGGCTGGAACTTTTAGGCAACGTCTCTGCTCGGAGAGCAGAAGCAGGTAAACGAACCTCGGGATGCCACCTGTAGACGATAGACCGGATAAGGCAGTAACAAGTCGCACCGGGCTTGTTATAATAAAAGGGGAGGCCGGCGGTGATGCACGCTAGGCTGAATACGAAACTTCCGGCGCGTCGATTTCCCACAGAATAAAAGCACGCTCTCGTCGTACACCTCGGCTTGACCCGCGAAAGCCGGTACAGACTGGTCCGGACAGTCGGGGCAAGATTCAGCTGGCTAATTAGTCGGCGCTTAATCGGCTCGGCCGAGTCAAGGTCGTGTTCGGGTTGAAACGCCGTTGCCCCGACGTTTCCGGTCTCAGAGAAAGTGGCGACGATAAAATAATTTGACAAATGGTGTGTAATTGCGACAATAACGTGAATTTACGACTCGATCCCGATGTACTCGGGACAAAAAGATGGAATGAAACGTTAGAAAAAGAAACATGGACCGCGAACGGTTGGTCACCTTTCTCTGGTCCGGCTTCTATACCCGTAGACCATGCTAATGATATCGAGCGTGAAAAAGCCGCTGTTAATGACGTTATACGCGCGTCTTGATTTATCAGATGGTAATTGGAATCGGTTTTACTGCCCATTTAGAATTCACCTTCGTCCCATTAAATCGGCACGCTCCCTCGGCCCAGCGTTCTATCCCCGAGTGCAACGAGGATGCAACGTTCTCGAGAGAGGCTTCGACCGTCTCGTGGCTTCGGGTTCAGATAAAAGGATATGCATGGAAAGCGGCGGGGAACGCGGACGTCGCGCTCCAAAGACGCGATGGTATTAAATGCCTGTCGCGAACGCCGCTTCTGACTTACTGCCGGATGAAAACCGATAAACGAAATGAAGTTTCACGACGCGGAATCGAACATAACGGCTGTACCCCCTTTGTTCGACCGGATAACCATAGGTGTCGACTGCTCCTTACAGCGGACGACATTTTTTCGCGAGCGTCGCCTTGCATCGCGAAGCGTCGCGAGAAAGTAATCGCAGCCATCAATATGATTTACACGCGTCAATTGCTGCTGATTGGACGTGTATACCGACTGAATGACCTATGCTCGCAATTAGTGTAACTGTCACCGCGAAAGACGCAATGACACTCGTTTCTCGTGTGTACATTTTATACGGATCGAATGTTTCATTCAGTCCATTCGAATGCCGCGAATACTCCAGTTGATGGAACCGTTTTCTGACCTACAGTGGACGATGACAACCCTACTGTTTTCAATAAAAAAATATTAAGTACTTTCAATGATCTCAGGCATCATTCCTTTTAAGGAAGTACAACATTTTTGTCATACCCAGTATATCTGTATGTCCCAGCATATATTGTGTTTAGTAAAAATTTGTTTGAAATTTTTTCAGAATAATAATGCCTTTGAAAATGCTAGGACTGCGACTCTGTAGATATGTGTCCACAAAGTTTGATATTTTAAATAATGTATAGATACTTATCCGAGCATTGATATTGACTTAATTGTTGCAATACTGCCAGGTGGTCTTGAGATTTCAAGAGTGCACACGTGCAAATAGAAAGGGAGGACGGTAGACTTGGCTCCCACGACTGTTGCAACTTGCAACTCCTCGTCGAGTGCCAATAGTTTCCCAACGCCGTGACAAAACTTTCCCGAAAATATTTACGATTGGTCGCAGCAACTGAATCATCCTGAACATCAACACCTTCCTTTGAACATCTTCGTGTCTCATTAACTCAGCGTCTATAAATACACTTTTTACGAAATACAATAATAAATTCAATGTTTTCTTGATTTTTCACCTTACGTCATCTTCATAATCAAGGACAAATATTCATTGATGTACCTGTAGTAGAACAAGTTTATATACAACTGCTTGTTTCACACCTTACATTCTTGAAATTTCATTTACTTTCCAGTATGTCTAAAATAAACGTCTAAAGAAAATTTTTTAATTCTCAGATCAGGAGATATTATCTAAAACGTAACGTAGAATTTTTAACAACTTTCAATGGACACCTTTGATTACTCCATTAAGAATTCCTTATTTAATAAATGACGGACTGCATTTCTATAATAAATTATAAGTATGCATTTTCAAGGTAAAAGAATGCTCTTCATTTAAAAGCATATATCATTTAGAAAATTAGTAATGTTTTCGTTTGAAAATCATTTTTACAAAATGTTCATCGTTAAATGCTTTTGTTCTTATTAATATCGACATCTTCGGCACTGCTAATCATTTAGAAAGTAATGTAGATACCGATTGAGACAAGTCATGTTTACCAAATGAGCTGCTAGATCAGTCGCCCAGAGTATTGTGTGGAGGCCCGAAAGCGTCGCCCACCCCGGGTACCAAAATGGCGGCGGAGAGTGGAGCGTCGCCGAATCATCGTCGTTTTCAGTTGAACGTAATTCACGTTTTCACGTGAACGTAATTGTGGGCAACCTTGGCATTGGTAGTCGTTCCCTCTCATTCCCGTCTCTCGCTTCCTCTTTCTGTGTGAACGGGTTCCATTCATTTACGAGGCAGCGTTCCTCGAGCGTTACGAAGGCACACGCTCGCTCGCTGCTCGCTCCTCTCGGCGGAATCCGCTCATCGAATCCGCGGGAAACGGCTCCGGGGTGACGAGAAGGGAGGCACGACGAGAAACAGGGGGGCGATGCCCCCCGTGCCCGGGTACCAAACGGATGACAAAGTCGCTTTACGAGCGTTGCTTTTAACGATGTGCTTTCGCGACCTCCGTGGCCGCGTCCGCGTCCGCGTCCACTTCCAGTTCCACCTTGAACTTCCTGCATGAGGTAACCGGCTTCTTGTCGTATCGTCGCGACTGATCGTTTCCATGGAACGCCACCGCGCCGTTTCGCTCCGTGACGAGGGCACGTTATCGTGATTGCGTGGGGAATGGCGCATCCGGTGGGGTCATTTCCAGAAAATGTCGCCAGCCTCGCTGTCGCACCGGGAATTGGTTTAACCCTTTGCCATCTTGCGTTTCAGACAGCCTATTCGCAATCAACTATGGAAGCAGCACTGGGGCAAATTCATACATTTCTCAGTTTTTTATTTCTGTAACAGCTTGAACTCTTCTCCTAACATATCGTAAGCGAAACTTTTTGAAAAATGCGTATAAAGTAAGCTATAAAATCTTGTTAAAACACTGATGAACCCAATTATATAAACCGAAATTTTCTATTTAATTCCATTTTTAATAGAAATATATTTTGCTCCAATCGAATACATATTAACCCTTTCGCATTTTATGGATATGAAATTGATATAATACCTTGTATAACACTTAAAAGTGTAATAATTGATTAAGTACCAACATATTTAATAATGTAAACAGTATCTGGTTATGTATAGTATGGTGACTATAAGTCACCACTCGAGCTCCAAAGGATAATTCGTCTTAATAAACATTAATTCTGCTTCTGAACAAAATTTAGAAATCAACGAGAGGTTTACAAGTATGTATCTACGTAAACACAGCTCGTAGCATACTTGTCAAGGAGCGTAACTGCATCCGATTGCATTTCGTTTATCCAATTATCCGATAACACGCATCCTTTCTAATGTTATTAACGCTTCAAAGATTCGTTAATATAGATATCCCTGAGCCGACATTTTGTAACTTTCCCGCTACCATAAGGCCTTGCTAATTTTACAGCTCTGCCTCGCTAATTTAACGACTGCTCTCACCGCTTTCAATGTTACGCCCGGCACCGTTCATTGTTTCTACAATTAGTTGTAACGTTTCGCACGCTTTTCGGTTTCGTGCTGGATCGTTTCAATCGGGATCGGTTTCATTCATTGTATAAGGAAACCCCGAGTCCCAGTTTTTGCTCGTCTGTTCTAGAGATTATTCCGGTTACGGAAAAATCTAGCAGACCTGTGAGAATAGAGAAACCATTGTCTTCGGGTGATAATTTCACTCGTTCAGCTTATTCGAAACTTTAACGAACCACTACTAGTACATACATCGCGGATGAAACAGCGATCTGTGCAGATTGTATCAGTAAAACGCTGCCGGCAACTTACTCGCAACCTGTTGTTGAGAACCAGTTTCAATGGCGTGTAACAGGCCAAAAGAATATGTTTCCTCGATTGTTTTAGAAAACATATTCTTTCGGTACTGATCATGCTAACGCATCGTTCAAAGTAATGCGGCGACTTCATTTACAAACATCAAATCTTTCATGAAAATTTCAAAGGAACATCCTTGCTTGTTAAACAATTATTCCACCATAATTGGATGAAATTCCCGTCGCGCTCTTTATTAAATTTTATTCGTTAACAATATCTAACAATAGCGTAGAAATCTAATTACAGATATAACAGCGAAATAAAATAGCGACCCGTGTGTTAGCGCAGATTTCTACACAAAATAATCGGCTGATTAAGAGATGATCCAATTTAGAAGATCCGTCGGAATAACAAAATTTCATTGAGATTCGTCACATGTACCTGCGCTTTCCACGATTGTAATTGTTTCGTCAGATATTCCGCGCAGATCGATGTTTAATTAAATCAAATTACCAATTTGAACGGCCGCGAACACGTTCGCAACGCGCAGACACGCGATGCTTCTTCCATTACGTCGCAATCCGGGTCGCGCGATTAAATACAAATTATACTTTGACCGCGTTTTCCATTTCTCAGCGTGTGTAGAAGCCGAAGAAACCGGCGCGAGGGAATTAAAAACGGCGAGAGGAACAGGTCGCAAACGTGTACGTAAATAGACGCGAGAGAGAGAAAGTGCCGGTCTAACAATAAGTGGTAGCGCCGAGGCAAATTAGTCGGATGGATGGTGGACGAATATACACTAGTTCTTTTCACAGCCGGAACAATAATTATAGGCGGCACGGGGTAAGGTCGTGCGGCTGCAATTTCGCGTTCTGCTCGGTCATTGCTACGATATTCCGCAGTTTTGCCAAGCTGTTTTCCTTGCAGCAGTGTCACTGCACGCGAGAAAGTGCGAAAACGCACGGATCTTGCGAAAAATTCACACGAAGAGTCGACTATAATTTGAAAAATCGCGTTTCTTACGGTGCACAGTGGGTTATTTGACCCAAAAAAGTCGGAAAAAAGTCGATTTCTAAATTTTACGTAAGTTGTAAAATTTTTTCTATCCGACGTAGTTAAAGGTCTGAAAAATAAGGCTTCAGAATTGTTTTTTTTTTATTTATACACCCGTTAAGCACTGTACTTCATCGAAAGTCAAGAATTCTACTTCATCGATTCGATGAAGAGAATAAACAATGTTCATTCATTAGCGATTTTCAAGTGTTTTAAGGAAATTGTGTAAATTCTTGCATTGCAGAAGCTTTTTCAAGCGGGTATACATATATGTATAAAGAGGACTACCTGAATCCATTTCGTATGATAAATAGTATTGTGTATGCGCATAGATATTCTGATTCATGACTTCTTTCTTTTGCATGTCTTTTTATATGTCCTATTTCTGCTAGCATTCAATTTAAACGCAGAACGTTTCTTCTTCGGTTGTTTCGGTGTATTATAACAAACGATTATACGTAAGTCGAAGACAAGTGTTAAAAATAGAAAATTATGCAGCATTCAATTGCACAATCTTCGACACGTGTACGTTACTGGAAGTACACATATTTACTGCATCTACTGAATATTAAACGCGTCACATATACCTTTTTTACCATTTGTTATTGTGTGAGGTTCTATGCATAAAATATTCCCCGCAGTATGTTTTATGCTTACTTCAACGTTTCCTTGCTCGATAAGACAATCTGATCATTAATATATTATTTGCATAATATCATGAAATATTATTATAGAAACCATATTCTCTCATAAATCGTCTTAAACTTGTGTCTCAAATGACAATGTCATATCCCCAATGAAACTTTAATATAATAGTGTAATTACTCTCATGGCATAAAAAATTGTTTTCTGTATTGAATACCCCAATTGAGGCTACAAACAATTAATCTTATTTTGAGGTATCGAGTAACATCGCCGTTTTGTCATTTTAAGTGATAAAAAAATATTAAAGTAATATCAAGGTGTTACTAAATGTCCCCTAAAAAGATATTTTCATTTTATTTAACCCTAAACTTATCAAACCTTAAAAGTTACTGGTGCATATTCCTTGATAAAAATAACAAGATTGATTTTATTTAGACTTCGTGTAGCTCCTATTGTAATACATGCTCTATTAAAGATATCTATGCAATCACCGGTGATGATAGGTTTGGTGTTAACAATTACCAAATAATTTTGTATTTCCCCAATAATTTCAAGCTTACATGGTATAGCCCTCTAAGAGAAGGATCGCGTAAAATGAAGCGTATAAAAAGTTCCTCGATGAGTGTTCTCGATCCCACAATAGTCTCGACAGGTGTGAAACGTTGGTAGTTTGGTACATGACATCCGAATTTTTTTTTTATTATAGAAAATCTCATATGAGATTTATTACAACATAATTACAAAACAGAAATACACTACATATAATACAGAGTATGAAGATTACAAAACAGAATAGGTTTCTTTTAGAAATACTGATATTATAATAGAAATCCGAAATTGCATGTGTTGAAGTGTAACGAAAACTGAAGAATATTGTTATAATGTAACGGGTGATGTGCGTCACATCGAAGTGACGATCGAAGTGAAGATCAAATAGACGATCGGCAGCCGAAGCGACGAACAAGACGAGAGTCGCGAGTCAGTTTGACGCTAGAGGTTTAGGCAGGATATACCTGGTGCTGTTGTCTACTAGCTGTTTTATAATAAAGTTATTTTTCAAAGTTACCTATTTCACTAAACTGGTTTATTCCACTGAAAATCATATCCCTTAACAGCACGTTTGACTGTGACTGTCGCATTCGCCAAAAGCACAGCTCGCGGCTCGTCTCTCGATCTTACATAAACGTGAGAGAGAGAGATAGAGAGAGAGAGAGAGCACCGGTCGGCAGACGATGTGGAAAAAGTGCGCAGGTCTCCCAGAAAGGACACAATTTCCGAAATAATTACTAACCTCACGATTCAACCGTTCATAAATTACTAGAACAACGATAAGCGGAGGGGACGTGCAAAAAATGATTTTCGCGCAAACTGTTTTTCAACGTGGCCGGACGTCAAGGTGTTGTGCCACGTTACAAGAAAGTCATCAAGACAAGACGTCCGTCGAGGGATCCGCAGCGGCAAAAACGCCGCCGTTACGGGAACGAGTCCCGCCGCAGATTCTTTTTTGCCGGGTGCGCGTATAATTGCTGGTTATAATCGCGGTGGATCGGTTGATCGAGCGTCGCCGGATCATCCTCGATCGCGGTGAACCGGAAATGCGCGTAACCGTCGACGTCACTGTGGAATCCTCGCGTGATTACACGAGATCGTGTCAACGCATAAATAATTATTAAATCTGCAGTGATCTGGGTCACGAAACAATCGATGAGTTTCTTTCTATATTTATTATATTTTTAATTATCTGTAAAATAAAGAATCAGCTATGAAAAATCGCTTTCATCGTACGCAATACCAGCGGAAATGATAAACGTCTTAAAGTTCTGGTGAACGCTGAAGGAAATAAATATCGTCGGAATATATCTCTCAGGAGTGTAGTATTCATTCGTTCGGAGAAACGATGGAGATCGATAGTGCACTCACCCAACAGTAGAAACGAGATCTAGCTGAGGCCGGTAACTTTACGACTCTCCCCTAAATTATTCGCCTCGTTCAATCCGGGATAGTTGACGCAGTTATTAGCAAACGCACGCGAACGCTGCAATAAAATTGAGCCCGTTCAAACAGCTCTCAACGAGCACAGGCTCGCCCGCGTTTCCCAGTGTGCTAATAACCGAACGTAAATGGATTACTCCACTTAACCGATCCGGAATCACGGGGGAAATGAAATTGGCGCGAGCGCGGTGAAAAATGTATTTATTTTGGTTTCGCCGGAGAACAAGACCACCCATCGATACAAAGTACTCGCAATTATCCGTCGTTTATAAATTGCGCGAGTCACCGCCGGCTCAAATTGGAATCCCCTTTAAGGAACGCGGGCAAATTAAGAGGCGAGCCCCTTAAGGGCAAAGTTAATTGATTACAGAGGTCTCTGGAACCGGCACAGGCGTGCTCCGACCAAATTGTCCATATTAATTTCGAATCCCGAGGGATCTTCCTCGTGGAACTGAAAAGAAATATGGTCGGACTGGGATCGTGTTTTTGTCCATTGACTAACTACGAATTGCTTCTTTCGGTAATAAAATTATGTTACAAAGACGAGCAGTGAAATCATTTTTTGACTGTGTTCCCTCTGACGTCTTTGAACGCATTATATCAGTAATATTTTAGGTTTTCGTTTTTAGTTTAAACTTGTCAGGCTTTGTTTCATTATTGAGCATCAGTATTATTTGAAATGAGGATATGTGCACATAAAAATGGTCACGTAGTGAAAGTCTCGGTTAGTGCATGTCTCTTTGATGCTTATAAATGTGTAATGTGCAATTGTCAGCCACACTTGAAACTTTCGGTTTTCATTTAGACTGTTCCAGCCTTTGCTTCCTTGTTAGACAACACTTTCTCCTTCTAAACGAAGTTCGTTAATAAATATACAATTATTATTTACGCCTGATATTAGTAACTGTAGTTGCATCGTGCAACTCTAAAAGCGAACTGTCTGTCAACATTCAAGGAGAAAAGTGCAAATACATTATCACCAAGAATACCGATGTATCATTTTCAACTTATTGAAATTATCGAAGAAAGCAGCTATTTGGCTTGCTAGTAGCTGCTTTGATCAGAAATATTTATATAACAGTTCGAAACGGTTGATTTATTCTGTGCATTTGTAGTGTTATCTCGTGGCACTTAATTAATTTGAAGGTTCGACGGATGTACAAGCGGTTCGAATTCTCTCCGTGGCGTTTCCACTGCCATTCTTGTCCCGAGTAAAAATTTCCGTGGTCGCTCGCACTAATCAAGCACGCCTCCGAGCAATCAGCACGATCGAAACACAAGCAGAAACGTGGCGAAGATCGACCCCCGGTAAACAAATGCCGCGCCGTGCCATTCGACGGCGCACTGGTCCGAGTGAAACACTCCTCGACTTCCGTCTTCGAGGCCCCCGTAAAAATAAAAAGAAGAAAAACGCCCGGCTTAATTGTACAAAGGAGAAAGCTAATTAGTAAAATCCAATTAGCCGTGGCATCGCTTTCGCGCGCCGCGAGAGACCCGAGCTCCTAATGCGACGCGCGATTTTGGCGGAGAGATGGTAATTAGCCTGGCCGTTCTCGTTGACATCGGACATCGCCATGTACGATTGCCATTGTGAAACGAACGGGTTGCAAAATTTCGTAGCCGAGCAAGTTTAGTCCGAACGTGTGTCTCCGGCTAATGTGTCGGGCAAGGTCTGGTTTAGGTCAAATGATGCAAATCCGTTAGGTAATCGGTTTATTTTAGCGAACGCGAGCCTGGTCGCGGTGAAAGCCGATGGATGTCTGGAAATGAAGTAATTGATTTTCCTGAAAAACTGCTTAGATTTCTCCCGGTGCGGCGCGCGCTGAGGTCAACCTAGGAGTGGCTGGGAGTTGAACAGACCCGCGAAGCTGTTTGTGATGTCATTCGGGTCAGCACGATTTTGAACAGTTTGTAAAATTCCCGCATTTTGCTTTATATTATTCATAATACGAAATATTTCCATAAATTATTTGTCTAAATCTCATCGTTAAACTTCTCAGTGAACAGATCAAAAGCAGTCGAAGTCTTCGAAGGAACGAAGGGAGCTTCGATGTTTCGAAGTTTCGAAGTCTTCGAAGTCTTCGAAATTTCGCAATCTTGTACCGTGTCACGATTTTTGATAAATAAAAATATTAACTGTTAGTCAGTCTCTGAGATCCCACGTTATCTTAAGAAGGTTAAAATATTCTACAGAAATTGAAGTAAATGCCAGTATATTTTTCGGCTTTTCCCATGCAATAAATATATTCCGTCGCGTCGTAGAACCGGTAAAATCTTACGTGCGAAGAAACAAGCGCAAATCCGAATTTAGGTAGATAACCTCTCCACCGATAACGTATCTACCGTGGCCGTCATAATAATTTACTACGGAGAGAGATTCGAAATTAGAAACTTTGATTCTCCATCGCCTTCGAATTTCCAGAAAGCGAACCTTTGAAATTTCGAAGTTTTGAAGCTTCGAAGGTTCTGTAATCGAAGCTTCGACATTCGAAGCTTCGAAATCTTCGACCTTCGAAGGAAAGTTACAGCCCTAATCAAAAGTCACACCGTTCCATGTACGATTTAAACAATTGTTTAAGATTAATATAATATAACAACTTCTCCTAAAATCATTATTTAAGAGAGAAGTATCGAATTTTACAACAGCTCATTCTTTCATTTCTCATTGAATGTTGAGAAACAGGAAGTTTTCACGTTCAGTATCATTGATGTGTGAAGAAACGTGAAATAATCTTGCTAAGTACCGTTGCATTCTTTTTTTTTTATTATTGAAAGCTTAATTAGAACTCCCCATAGGGGGTTATAAAGCTATACATTAGTAATATACATCTTACATTTGAACATTAGTAATGTAGGTACAGTAAAACACATTAAGTATATAACTTTAAATCTTTAAATTGCATTGCTTGAAAAACTTGAAAAGAAAATAACATGCCTCAATATTCGGTTTACAAAGCAACGATGTGATATTTAAAGGTGGAAACAAATTAAGCTTCCTTAATTTTTTCATGAGATCAACTCTTTGAGATTCCAACAAGGTACATTGCCAAATGATATGGTTAAGATCTTGAACCTCATTGCCGCAGTTACATTTGGAATCATCTATTATATGCAGTCGTGAAAGAGATGCTGCAAGATGATAATGATTTGCTCTACAACGATTAAATGTTACAATAAATTCTCGTGATAAACCTCTACCCGAGAACCATGGTGTAACTTCATCTCTAATATAGTACTGAAAGTATTCCTTGCCCTTAAACTGACTCTGCTGCATTGTGAAATCACTAGTGCTTTGTCTACATTTGTGTTTGAAAGATTCCCGTAAATCAGAAAAGGGAATGACAATACACTTATTAGCTTGTTCTGATGTACCGTTGCATTCGTTCGTGACAAGGTGATTCTATTTTCTTTTCATGCCTAGGATACACATTGTATCAGTTACGGGAGACTATAAGTGTCTTCCCAAGAAAAAATTTAAAGCAGACGCAAACTGTGAAGATAACGGAGTAGAAAGAATACAGATACAGAAACGGGGAAAATATTTGAAAACTATCTGCAGGAATGATGGTGACTTTATAGAGAATACTTGTGTGCCTACACTAGGGTACACGACGGGCGTTTGCGAGGGGACGAACAATGCCGCAGGTAGGACAACGTTCAATCGCGGGACCATTATTGAATCTTATCCCTCGCGACTACAAAGTTATCGCAAGGAGAGCGAATCAAATAGGAAATATTCAAAGAATCTCGGCGTCGTCGAGGGGATCAACCGAGAAAGTTTCGAATCCCGGGATGAAAGAGTTTATTCTCGAGGCAGCAGCAGCAGCGTTAGCTCTCGGTCTCTGTTAGCCGCGTTCCTTGATCCTGTAAGCGCACACGCCCTTCCCATATCGGTCTTTTTTCTCGTCCGGTAGTGTCGCTGACGTACACGCGGCTGGAACCCGACGTCCTCGGTGGAATGCATTTCAGGTACCGGCGGCGCTGTACCAAGAATTGGGCCCGTCGCCCTCCGTGGAATGCAACCGTCGGGTAATGTCGTTTCGCGATTATGCTCTAGCACATATTCTCCGGGACAAGTACGTGCCTCCTCGTAGGCCCGTATCCCACGTGTAACTTCATCGCCACGTCGGCGCTACGAGGTACGCAGATCGTGCATCCAGATACGAAATGGCATACGTGCCGGGCCCCGTTTCCAACAGGCGGATCTCCAGTTTCGCTGGTAGCTCCGGCGAAACTGCTAACCGTGCCGAGGCTCCTCGGTGCGCCTCCCTTTGTTTCAATCCGTGATTTTTTTTCACCTTCACGCCTAGCGAGCACACAGCCGCGCCGACCGACATACACCAGTCGAATCACCAGGCATTCGTAATTGCAGGGGACACAAATTGCCGTGACACGGTAAATATTTGACGTCGCGGTTCGCACGCGTTCTTCGGCCTATGGAACACGTGTGGTAACCAGAAAGCTCTCATTTACATTCCAGCTATGCTACCGGAATCTATTGTTGTTGAGATTACTTGCAGTCCTATTGCTGTCGCCGTCACATTTTTGGTAACACGTGGCGTGGCAGTTTACCCTCGGCGAAAGGAGTCGATCGAGTCTCTGTCGGTGTAATTAGTTTGTGTGATTATACAGGGTGTCTCCTAACGTGACAATTTTAAATAACTCGTGAGTTATTTGTTGTATGAAAAATATGTATTCAATAAAAAATTGCATGGTTTCTTTCTAATCTGTTTTGAAGAACTTCTAAACATGGAATTGCACATTGTCGCCGAGCACACGCGTGCTATCGTTTTGCCTGGGAGAGCAGAGCTCCTCGGTGTCAGAAGTAAGTTCCATTGTATTCTTCCGAAGCTGACTGGAAGCTCGAGCCTGGTGTGTCGTTCCCACCCAGTCTAGGGTCCCTAGGCCGATCTAACGGACGTCGTTGGCACGGTGACAGCGTAGCCGCTGGTGAACACAGGGGTCACGCCTGCAAGGGCCACGGGATAATGTCAAACGGCCGTAAATTACAGCCGAAGCGAATCCTCGCCGCCATATAACGTGGGAGTCAGAAGGCACAGTGCCGGGACATAATCGTGCAGAGGGATAACTCGTCCGGACTTTCCCCTCGTTTATTATTTTCACGATTAAACGGGCCGTACCCCGGGGCCTCGCGCTGTCACCTGGACGAAAGGTCGAACCATCCACCTTCGTCGATAGGTCGGTATCGTTAGCGAAGACTCGTCCCTCGCTTAGGCTCACTCAGAATGTCGCACGGTTACTGCCGCAATTTTTCTCGTCATTTTTTTCCTTTCCTCACCTTCCGTACAATTACGGAGGCGCGCGTGTGTATTGCGTGACAAACAGGTAACGCGTCGATGTGTCCCCAACGACTTCGTGAGATTTCCGTCGAGATGTTCCTGAAAACTAGCGGTACTTCGGGTGTATCGTAAATTCGAGCCTATGGAGACGGTCGCGTAACGGGGATCAGCTGATTCACCCCGCGCTAGGGATTTTTGGACAGCGTGGCCCGGAAACGATGCGACGATGAGTTTTATCGGGCTGGTTTAACCCCTTGCACCATCACATGAAGTCAGACTCGTGATCAAGATTCTGTTTCTGGTTGTGTTGTACACACGTTGAGGAACGCATATACTGGTAGAAAATGCAGAAAAGATTATTTTTTTGATAATCCAAAACCAGAATGCCTCATTGATGATACGAATGCGCTCAATTAGATTTCATACATTTATGAAATAAACGAGTGCTGATCTCTTTCTGTTCATATACTGTTCCTTTTAATCATATGTTAATATTATAATATCTGTATTTCTACAAAAAACCTATTCCGTTTTGTAATCTTCATACTCTGTATTATATGTAGAGTACTTCTGTTTTGTAATTATGTTGTAATAAATCTCATATGAGATTTTCTATAATAAAAAAAAAAACGAGTGCTGACTCTGAGGCACCACTGAAAATTGATGTGCCATTATTCAAAATATTGTTAACATTATTCTATATGTTGCTATCTAATCAATTACTAAACATTTAAGTATTGTACCAGGTATTATATCAATTTCATATTCATATAATGTGTGTTCGTTTTACAACAGCACAAAAGGGAAAAAAAGAATGAGCCCGAACGGTTGCTCTGAAATAACAAAGTTTTTTATCATTTATTGATCATTCTCTAATTATCTAACAATTACAATTATTTACGAACCTGAAATACCAAAGAAACTACATTCAATGTTTATTCTTAACTTTGTTTGTTGACTTTACATAGACTCTATATAACTATTTTACAATCACCTATATTACAACGTATCGACCCGCGTGTGAGCGCGGGAGTATTCAAACCATACTTAAGGAAGTAAACTTCCTTACATTCATAAAATGAATAAAATCATATACAGAGTTAAAACAGCTCCGGCTGCAAAGGGTTAAAACGATAGAACAATTAAAAAAATTCAAGGATGTACTGTCTGTACTTGTAGTTGTCAAACTAATAAAAAGAAGAACGAAATTTCTAAATGATTCTCATGTCTTACAATTGATGCAGACAATTTACGTTTTGCATAAAACATCACAGTCTAGTCATAATCATGGGTGCACAAGCTAATGTTGCAAAATAAAGAGAACGTTGAATGAGAACAGATCGTTGGTGTGCAGTGTAATCATATGAATCATTTTCTATTTGTCCAGCGCTAATTGCGGATTAAATACAAGTTGCTCGATCGGTTTTACAGCGTGACAGAGGTTGGTAAGCGCGTCAATGAAATCGCGGCGCATACGAATGGTGGTCAGCGGCGCAAAACAATTTCCGTCTGAGTCGCCGTGAACGTGATAGACAAGCAAATCCAGGCTGAAGACCGATTGATCCGAGCGAGTGAACGTACACTATTATTATTGAGGGAAAAAGGATTAGCTCGCGGCTCTCGCGGCCGCTCGGACACCTCTAAGAAAGAGCGATCACCTCCTGGAAGGTGTAAACGCAGGCGAGGGCAGTTTAATTTACCGGCGCGGCTTCACCGTGTGTTTGCTCGCGTCCTTGCTAAACGTCTGCCGCAAGAGGCACTCTATATTTTTCATCGGTTCTTAGCGAAACACTGCACAGTGTAGTATTTGGCCCAAAAAGTCGGAAATAAATCGATTTCATAATTTTGCGTAAGTTATAAAATTTTTGCTGTCCGACTCTACTTCATTGAAAGTCCAGAGATTTTACAGCGCGTTCTTAAACAGTCTCTGAAATCGTCAACGTTCATTCATTACCGATTTTCAAGTGTTTTAAAGAAATTGTGTAAATTTTTACATTGCAGAAGCTTCTCAAGTGGGTATACCGAGCTCTTTCGCACAGATTGCATTTCGTTATCATCCCATTAGTATAGATATTACTATTTGAACATAATCAATCATTCTGTAAGTTTGTTTACGTTCGAACACTTCATTGACGATTTTGTTGTAGTAATGAGTAATATTCGGTGCTCTTTCTGGCACCATTACATTCGATAAAGGTTTATGATCATAGTGCGAGAAGAATTAGTCCCAGATTTGCACAGACTCAAGATTTATAACTAATTTGTAATACCCCACTGTGGACTGGACCGCATTTGTAAAACAGAGTAAAAGTTTAGTAGTACTAAAAGATTATGCATAAGAAATCTAGTATTTACATATATTTATTTTTACATACGCGACCCACTGTCACGACCTCGGAGCGCTTTGTCTACCGGGACACCTCTCCGGGGCCGTGAAGATTTGAAATTCCTTCGGTTTCAGCGAGCTCATCTATTTGCCAGCGGGATTCCGATTGTTAGACGTGATCCGACTATGTCGTTTTGTATCGGCGAATCGGGATCGTTGTGTACGGCATAAGAAGCGAAACGGAGACGAAGAAAAAGCAGACAGGAAGCGAATCCCGCGACAAGAATAGAGTTTGAATGAATAGGATTCCTGAAAAAGCTCGCAGAAATATTTCTCTCCGACCAGAACGATTACTAAATGATGTCGATCGTTTTGTATCGGTCCGATCATAATGCTCGTCTTTCGAGATGAAGCGGCCAGGAAATCGACTGGTCGAGGAATCGCCTCGGAAGTCCACGGGACTGTCAAAATGTTCGCGGAACGTTCTATGTACCCGGCGTGGCGCGGCGCGTGCTTGTGTAATTTTTAAACGTTGCACACTTTTCAATCGTCCGCCGTCAATCATTCGCATCAGTTTCCAGAGAAAGTATTAAAACTTGGCGAGGTGAAACCCGGAGAGACTCGAAATTTATTTCCTTCTAATTGTACACTTTCAGGCTATCTTCCAGACCCGCGCCGATGCAATCGGACTTTCTAATTAACCCTTGATCGCGCTGCCGATTTTTGACGGCGCCAGAATCGCGCGAACACTCGCGACGATGCGATCGTTTTGACAATGCGGAGCAAATGCGGGAAGCCGTTGTCGTTGCGCGTTAGTCCGGCATTCCTGTTGCCAGAGTGCGATGACATTTGCAGATAACGTGCACTGAGTGTATCTTAAAAATAACACTACTTTCATGCTTTTATTTTAACATATTTACACCGGATGACGCACACATATGCAAGTGGTGAAATTCTTCAGACATCTGTCTTAAAATATATAACTGGATAAAACGTTCTAAATGAATGAATTAATCAAGTAATTTCTAACAGTGAAAACATTAGAAGAATTGAAAAATACTGTTACAGTATTATGAACTTATTAAACATATTAAGAAAGAAAATAAATCTCTATTTCACTCCAGATTCTTACAATTCAGGAAGAACATTTTTATTTTCCATAAAGACGATGTAACTGTATTGCGGATCTTTATGCAAGATAAAAATACTCTGCATTGATTGTGGGAAGCAATAGTTAAATAAAAATTCATTTAATGACAATATTCTTGGAGTTTTTGATATTTTTCACTGTTTTATATTTCACCGTTTTCATAAATGCATAAAAATCCGCAGTCTAGTTATAACAGACGACCCAGGAGTAAGACATATCAGTTGGCTAAGCAGTTATATTGCTTTCTTGAACGTAACGTGGGAGATTAAGACGCGAAGAAACATCTGTTTATGTAATCCCTTTCATGGTAGCATATTTTGACGTCTATTAAATTTATGTCCACGTTTATTGCACACCCTGTACATCCGCCGTGTCCCGTCTATTACCAGCAACGCTCTCGTATGCAATTAAAACGTAACTCGCGCTTTCCAGCCGGGAAACACGTAACGCCAGTTGTCCGGCTGGCATTTTTCAATGATATTCGTGTTCCTGTGACAACGGGCCGTCGATGACTACGGATTATATCACTAACGACCATCCTGAGACTCTCACTTTTACGAGAACGAGCGCCGCTTTCGTAACCGTGTTTTGAGAATTCGCCTCCCTCGCTCGCCTCGCCGAGAATGTACGTACTCGCGAAACCGGGCCGGCAACGGGCCGTAATTTTTATTCCGCACGATAGCCGCCGCCGTGTTATTGGGGACCGTCGAAAACTGGAAAACACCGGTCGCATTTTGTTAACGCGTATCTTATCGCGTAATGAAACGACAAATGTTTTCGTTTGCGCACGAGGTCCGGTTGCTCGGAATTAAGCAATTCGGCATGTTCATTCTGACGAATATTAACGCGGGTCTCCTTTTAAGGCGTCGACTCTGACCCCACGTACGCTCAATTTGTAATTATAGCTGCGACAAGTCGTTCCCTTTCATTAAGACCACGGTTAAATGAAAATGATTGGCGAACGTTTATCAAGTTACGCGTATTCAAACACCTATGATCTAATTAGTTGAGATCCGAATCTAACAGGTTATCAATAGACTGCGGATCTTCATGCAAAATAAATATGTTCTGCATTGATTATGGAAAGCAGAAGTAAAACAAAAATTGATTTTATCCCCTAATGACTTTTTTATATTAAAAACAATATTAGAATGTTCTTAAATTTGTCTAATCTTTTACTGTTTCATACTCTTCAACCAACCAATTTTTTCATAAATTCATAAAGATCCGCAATCTAGTTATCAGTTATATCACCCTCAATATGTATATCACCCTTCAAACTCCTGGTTCATTCCCACCATATCTCTCCCCTTTGTGTTGGGCGTGGAAATTAGTTCAGTGCATTTTTTCAAGGAAACTTATCATTCATTTACTGGAGAATTATTCTTCTTCAATCCTAGAGATGTTTATCTCTTCTGCGCGTTTAACGGCGTTTTTCCTTAATTAATATGCAAAAAGAATGCCTGACCTGCTGCTTATCAAAAGCAATCGTGTTCGCTAATGTTTTGCGAGGTTCTATTATTATCTATTTTATATTATTCTCAAAGAGCCATTAGTTCAGAAGACATTAGTCGTCGTAAGTGTTCATAATTGACTTTTCCACCATGAAGATTTATTATTTTTTTATGAAGAATAATGAACTACATCGATTGGCGTATTGAAAAATACATGGTTCCACTAAAAAAGTTGAAATTGACCGTTATATTCTCTCTACTCCTTCATCTACAAAAGAACCATTAACGTAGAATTATATTCCCCTCGAAGCTACATACCTTTTGTAACAAACATTTTTCAATATCATCAATAACTTCAGAGATATTCGAGTGAGTCAATTCAATTCGGAACTACTGTATAATTTTGAGACAGAATTAAAAAGTTAAATCGGAATAACTTTTTTGATAAAATAAATAAAACTAATAAATAGATAAAATAAACTTCAGTTATTCTGCAAGTCTAGAAGGACTACTTAGTAAAAAAAACTGCGGAGAAAAATTGATTTTCTGAAAGTTTAAAAAATTTCCTAAATTCCTCGGTAGTGGTTTCGATCGCGGAAAATCACGATTAATTAGCGAATCGGCTAGCGCGCGTTCGCTCGGCTCCTTTCCCATGAACTACTCCATAAATACATATCCGTAGATTTGCATAAACATCGGCGTTCTGGTGATCGGACTTCATACAAGGAAGCGCAGAGAGATTTCAACGTGGGAAACGGCGGGAGGACACGCGGCCTCAGCTCGGCTAGCGATGAAATCCAAATTAGAAAGTCCCGGTGTTCGCGCTGCGAGCCCGGGAGCGCTCCAGGAACTTTGGCGGGATCGATTGTCACGCGCCCGGAGCTTCAGCAGAATTTCGAATAGTGATTCGAAAACGCTCGAGGACCGTGGCGAGAAATGATAGAGCCGCGGAAAGCAAATGTTAAGCTGCTGGCGGTTTCGTGCGGGACTCGAATGATACTAATAATTAATTAATGTTGCTACTGATGCACGAGACAAAATTAGGCAAAAATTTAATCAACGATTGACGAATAAATTTTTACTTCAATCGTGAACGATTAAACTCCTACTTTAGTCGTTAATTGCGGTTAACATTCTTTTTAATTGTAATCGTCAATCGGATAATTGATTAATGATTAACTGCTGAAATTTCTAAATGATATACGGAATCAAAACTGTATGCATACTGAAAAAAATGTAAACCGAGTTTTTGTTGAGATATATTTCTGTCAATTCTACATCTCCGCTTTTTGTTTCTCTCTACCTCCTTATTACAATTTATGGATAAACCGTGTGGCGATTAACTTCATCAATCGATTGAATCAATCGTCGATTTTTAAATGAATACCTTTTTTAATCGTACACATCAGTCGATCAATTTTGACTAAAATTTTAATCGATTAATGCCCGAGTTTGGCACAAGAGGAGCTTCGAGTCTTTCTTCCTGGCACAGAACAAAGTAACAAAGAACTAAACGCATTAAGAAAACACTTTCTCTAAAAAAGCAAGATGTCTGTATTGTAAAGCTTGTCTAAATGAAATTCGTCTAATCTGAACACAAACGTCTGTTTGCCCGACATTTCTTTGACACGGGCGTCCCTCTGTCGATGTAGGTGACCTCGTCTCTTAATTACCATGGGGCTCGCTTGCACGTAAGAGCGAGTTTAACTAACTTTTACACGAACGTCGCTCGTTGCCTCCGCGCGGAGAGATAGCTTCATTAGCGCCGCTTCATCCGCGCGCTGCAGTTTAGAAAGCGACCGATGAACGTGCAATATGTAGCAGAACAGGCCATGAGCTTTCCTGCCTACCGATCTGACAGACAGAACCGTGACACCGAGCTTCCGAAGGATTTACACTGCCGGGATACATGGTAGGACGTTTCGTATTACTTCAACATTAATTCAATGTGCTTTTTTAAAAAAAAACTGTGGTGCCCAAGGTGGTTCGGAACCCACCTTAAACTGTAGGTCCCGTCGTTTAATAACCATAGCAGTTGAAAAAGCGACGTAAAATAATCGAAACAAAGGACGTTTCGTATACTCGAATATCTCGCACAATTAACCCTTCTGTTCATAACCCATTTGGGACTTGGAACTAGAAACTTTTTACGAATCCGATAAAATATCTTTAGACCCGTGTTCAGATCCTCGTTATTTAACTCATTTCCGATCGGTTTATCTATTTACAGTTGAAAAAATGAAGAAAAAATAGACTTTGAAGTTTGCAACACTTTAGGACATGAAGTTAAGAAGTCTTAATAACTTTTTCACAAAATCGCGGAGAACCTTTCGCAACGGAAAAATTAAAATCAAGTGCAACGTTTTTGGGACACCCTGTATACGACGCATAAAGTGTACATGTTCGTTTAATGACACGAAATATTCAAATGTAATGAACGTTCTTCTATTTTGTCCGACACTGTAGCGACTTCGCTCGATTCATGCGAGTTGATTAGCCAGTGAAATTGAAGGATAGCACGGACTATACGCTTGCCTCGAAAGTGAGTTTATTAACAGATCCGCGGCCGTTGACGGACAGTTACGTCTTTTTGCAGGCAACACCTGGCTGCGTCTGACGTCGAATTATGACATTTCGTGTCAGAGCCGCAGTTGCCTATGCAAATCCCCATTTTGACAGACAAACTTCAGGAGAGCGAAGCTAAGTGGCAGTTTCCTGTAATAATAGTTTCATGTAAAAAAAATAACCGAGAGCTATTGAATTCTATTGAATCTTGGGTTTTGTCGTTCTTTGAAAGCCTGCGCATATTCGTAAGACATGCAATCTACTCTTTAGACAGCGGAAAGGCATAATAAGTACGTAGCGTGGAATTGTGAGGAAGCATGAAATTCACTTGCTTTTATATGTGCGTATAGCGAATAAAATCCTTCATTCCACATTAATAATTCCAATTCAAGATGGGGTTTAAAAGAATACAGTTTTATGGGGATTTCCTGCGTAATTTTGTGAAGTCTTTTAGAAATGTAATTGCCATTACCAATTATCTGGAGCATAAACAGTTTTATGATACCAACGCACAGTGGCTTAAAATGCCAATCCAGCGGGTCAAAACTATTTCAACATTATTTTAAGATTTAATGCCATAGTAAAGCAGGTTGTTGAATTCGTTTTGACATTAGCTACGACAGCATGGAACAGAAAGTAAATAGTGGCATTGAAAACATTTAGGTAATCTCATAATTTTTCAAAAATACTTTGTAGCGTTTCGTATAGTTAATGAGCTAATGTATAGCTTTCAATTGAGATGAAAATTAACAGTGTATAATGTGGTATAATGTGTTAAAAGTCGAGTTGAAGTTCGGAATAGAGATAGGATTACATGTTAATTAATACGTAGGTTTAAAAAGTTACTGAAACGTATCTTCAATAGTGGAAGATAAGAATACATATTGGCATTATCGATAATCCCAATTGTAAATGTAACCAGGAACAGGAAACGCTTAACCATGTTCTTTGGCAGTGCAACCTATATAAAGATCAGAGGATCAAACTTGTCCAGAACCTTATTAGAGCAGGTTTCCAATTGCCATTGGACATAGGTTGCTTAATAGCTGAACCCAATATTAGTGCTTTTTTATATATAATAGCCTTTTTAAATACATGTAACCTACGTGCTTAAGTATTTTTTATTTTTCTATTGCTTATAATATTTTTGTTATACTATACTATATACTCTGTACTTTGTTATGTAATACTCTGTACTAAGCATTATGTTGCAATAAATCTTATATGAGATTTCCACATTAAAAAAAAAAGAATACATATTTTTGAAATAGCAGCGTTAGACACGGCATCAATGCAATTAAAGAGAATTTGAAAGCCATAATACAGGACCACAAGAGTAAATTAACTGAATTGAAATGAACAATACAATATCGAATTCTAATGTGATTTCATACACCTGGATCATTATTAAAAATTTATTCTGTGCGACGTAGAGAAAAGATATCAAATTAGATTTTTGTAAAACAAAATCGACGAACGTATTTTAAAATTCTACTTGAACGGAAAGAAGTAGTCGAATGGACATGATTCGTTTTACAGTACGATCCCGCATATGTAAATCTGGAAAGGGGCCGAGGCATAGCGATCTAAATATCGGTACGAGGATCGGCAGGAGCGCGAGACGTTTTAATGGAATAATAAAATAAATAGAAAGTACGTTTGTTTTTATCATTTAAACAGGCTTAGAAATCGGTGATCCCGAAACATTAGATATTCCGAGAAAGTGCCACCGCGGCGGCGTCTCAGGACCAAGGATAAAAATCGCGGGCTTCAGCAAAGAAACTGGAAGCACAAAAGTAAAAAAGAAAGGCGATCCTCTAACGAAGCGTTCGGCACACCGGAAATGCTACTCAAGTACGCGGCCTTGATCAGAAGAAGACAGTGATTTCCTGCTCCCGTTCGTCTCTGGAGGTTCTCTGGCGCGACTGCCCGTTCCGTTTGGAAAAGAAAGCGTGATTTAGAGAAAAGGATCTTCCGTTGCGGATCTTGTCGCGAAATTCCGGAGAAACGTGTGTGCTTTCTTAAGTGGACATAAATCCCAAGGTTTTCTTTTGTACGTGTTACCGATACTTTCATTTTCTGTATCTCGTGCCAGCGATTTTTCATTTTACACCGCTAATGACGAAGAATTAATTATCGGACTGGAACCGTTCCCGGATAGAGGTGATTACAGCATATTAGACTATGAAGATACTTTTATTAACAGGATGAACTATAAATATCGATTTTGGTTTACTGTATTCTCTCGAAACAGTATGTCTTTAAAAACTCGCCAACTTATGTGTTATAAGTAAACTACGGATTTTTACGCAAAATAAAAATCGTCTGTTTCAATTGCAAGAGGCAGGAGTCAAATATAAGAGTATTTCTTTTATTTAATCATTCTAAGGAGTTGAAAGAATATATTCATAGTCATTTTGAATTTAAAAAATTTGGGATGCAGGAAAGAATACCCTAAGTCAAACCTAATTTACTAATCGTGATTAATGAGCACTATTCACAACTAAACTGCGAATTGCATGCATTTATAACAACTTTGGGTATTCGTAATTTCAAATAGAAGATCGATT
The DNA here is from genome assembly GCA_916610235.2 of Lasioglossum morio. Lineage (NCBI taxonomy): Eukaryota > Metazoa > Arthropoda > Insecta > Hymenoptera > Halictidae > Lasioglossum > Lasioglossum morio. Next base: position 7,991,530 of record OU744328.1, on the reverse strand, counting down.
AACAGAATTGAACAGATTTTATAATATATATATATACACACTATAAAAATGGCTCAAATTTCTAGGGAATCTAAAGAAATAGAATCTAAAAATAATTTAAAATCGTAACTGTTTTTAGGTCACTGCAATTAAGCATGTGCACACGTGTGTGCGTTTCTCATTATAGCGACTGCTACCTATTATTTTCATTTTTGTGGATCCTGTTTCTGCATTCGCCGACAGACTTGCACGAGTCGAGCATAATTAACTCCCGTTCGTATTATTACGGAGTTTGACAAGTTGCGTGGTTCGATATTAAAGTCGAAGTATTTATTTTAATTGAGCCACCGGGCTGGCGCGCGAGGATAAAGCTTGTGTGTACTCAACAGTACTGGGAGGCCCTAAATAAGAGAGTGAAGAATTCCGGTACCCTCTCACCGCGGGATCGAATTAAGCGTACCCTGCGCAGCGCTGTTCTTTTTATTATGCAAAAATTTCTCTTAATTATAGAGCTCCAAATAACGATCCGGGAATGTTGATTGTGAATGTCTGCAATCGCTTCACCCGCGAATATTTCGGAAATATGGATGGGGCAGGAACCTTCTCGCCAAGCGTTTCGTTCGAGAAAGATTACGAAGGAAGGCGCTCGAGGGGCTTCAGAACCAGGATTTTCGCAATTGATACTTCTTCCATGTTTCAACCGCATATTGCATTCGTTAAAGTGTTTCTAAAATTATCTACACATCTTACATGAGCAGACTGGTCACGATTGAAACGTCGACTGGCGAGGATATGGCTTGATTGATGCTGCTCTATACGTTTAAGTGTACACCTGTCAATGTGTAAAACATGATTAAATATAAAGTTACTAACAGCTGTAACGAACTCGTTGTAAAATGGTTTATTGGTTTTATTAGGCGCGGGGAAACAAAACTGTTTTCGTTGAAGAATTATGTATTGTTTTTCTAAAGTGACGTTTTATTTAAAAATCATGATCCACGTATCGACCATGAGCTTCTGAGCGTGATAATAGATAATAGAATCTAATATGCACATCTTTCTCAAACTAACTGGAACATGACGAGACACCGAGTCTTTATGAAAAATAACAATTGTCTACCTGAATTGCAAAAAACTGAAGTGAAATAGAAAATTATTTTCATTCTTAATATGTTTACTAGATTGAAAATTATACAACATTATGTTTAAATTCTTCTAATGCTTTTTTACTGTTTTAAATTACACTTTTACTTATTTTTGTCATATAAGCATAAAAGCTGCTGTAGAAATATGACTGATCCAAGAGGGTAAGGTGCGACAGAATAGCAGCAAGGGACAACTACGTATGTTAATGCGTAAAAATCTAAATTTTCAGAAGCATGCGTATTTTACGGCAATACATTATCATTTGAAGTGATGCACCGTGTGCGCACCCGGAAGCCAGGGACAGTTGGTATCTATGAGTAGCCTCGGAAAGAGGCATTTTAAAAGAACCGTTCGAGCAACTATGACTGCTAATGACCATACGCGAGCTTCACGACCAGGCCCCCTTTTCTCGATGCGATTAGCTCACAGTTTCTCTTTCCGGTCGACCCCTTTCCCGTCGATTTCCTGCGGCACCTGCGACTGTACACGCCAAATAAGCCGAATAAGGCCGCCGCGTATACGCGTCTGTGTATCAGACTCCTCGCGAGCGTTCCCAAGCGGAAAAAGGACGAACATAGTTTTAATCCGACGACAGCGAGATTTGCTCGAGACTCGGGTGAAGTATTTGTGCCGTGTCTCTTCAATCTTATTCTTTCCTCATCCCCTTTCGTCGCTCTTTCGCGAAAAGACGAAAATGCCACTCGTTCAACAACTCGTCAAGGGGATGTTCTGTATATTATATCCCTTGTGGCAAAAGTGACACAACTCAAAAAACATAATAGGATATTGTACACTTAACCCTTTGCGGTCGGAGCTATTTTAACTCGAAAATTAAACGTTTCTTCTGACCTACAATATTTCCATTCTCTATGATTTTTTAAATTAGATAAATATGAAATTGATATAATACCTCATACAATACTTAAATGTGTAGTAATTGGTTAGATACTGACATATCTGATAGTGTAAACAATTATTTAAATAATAGTACAGCAATTTTTAGTGGCGCCGCAGAGGCGCCACTCGACCGCTAAGGGTTAAACATACACTGACTGGAAAATGAGAAACGACATAAATGTCACCTGGCAGTTAGCTTTTGATTACTTATGAAATAATGTTTATAGAATTTATTAATGGTAATAGATATATAGTTAAAAAATCAGGTTTTTCACTCGTGTCACTTTTGTCGTAAGGGTCCCATATTTACACGATGTCCTTAACATGTTTGAGTTCTTTAAAAGGGCCGGTTCCTGAGATTATTTGAAGCGGCAGTTTTCTTCTCAAACATGTCCTTGGCTTTGTTAAGGAGTTATTTAAGAAAAACACGGACCAATCGGAGCACGGCCACGGCTAGCGATGGCGGGGAGAGTCTGGCTCTAAGGCAGGTTTCACAGAGCGCAGCGCTGGTGTCTCACCATGGTGAAGCAGTGAACAAGAGAAGGAGCAGAAATTGATTTAATTAAAAACTCACTTATTCAGTCGTAAATGCAGTTGCTGCTTAAAGATGTGTGTCACTGGGCCATTCGGAGACAAACTGCACAACTGACTTCAGGTGTACGACACTGCCGAAAGCCAAAGAACGTACAGTTAAGCCGTTTGTCCACGGAGCATCGATTGCTGTACGTTTGAGTGCTGCAACCAATGTAAAATAATTGACGTCTGTCCACGAAGCGTCATCGTCGTAATAGTCGTAATCGTACACTACGCGTACGATTCTATAACGCAACGCTCCGTGGACAAACGGCCTTAGGTCAACACACTGCACACTTGATGGTAGATTGAACCGCGAGTTTCGAATTGACACGTCTTTAGATGTTCTCTCTATCGCGGTTCGCACGACACTGATTTTGCACAAGATTTTTCTGAAGAGTTTAGGGGGGGGGGGGAGGAATGAATTGTCAAACTATCCCCTTATCGCACTTTGACGTGTCAGACTCGTGCTGGAGGTTATTCGTTTGTAAACAATATTTAAGCAACTTACAAAAAACAGGACATGCTAGGGACCGCTGTAAGAATTTATGGCACTCATATGTTTTGGTTTTCCTGCAGATTGATTCGCAGAGTAGACAGGTAACTGTTCGAAAAAATAAAAACGTGGTAAAAAGACTGTCCTTTTAATCAGCGAGAGAGGAATGTCAGGTACGCGTGGTGTTTATGAGTCTCTATTGTGCTAAACCTCCCTTAAGAAACTTTCTAAACAAAGGACTGATGATATTCCTTCTCGCGTCCTTTTTTTTGTTTCACCACCTTATTGTTTGACACACGAATACCTTCCCTAAAATCTGATTGGGCCGTGTTTTCGTTAATAAATCCTTCACAAAGCAGGGGCGGACATTGTGGCAAATGAAAATTAATTCAAATGATCTTAGGAACTTTAGCAACCCTCCAAGGAACTCGGACATTTTTGAGACACCCTGTATATATATATAATTACAAAATTATCATCCTTTTAAAAGTGTTCAAATATTACCGTGGTTTACTGTACTAATTGTGCGCTCATTAATGCTCGCGGATTGAGATTGCATCACAGTTCAACATTTTTCGGCTTTAATGGACACGTAGTTTTTCCATTCGCGGCCTCGTGTACTTTATCTGACTTTCATCTTTTGCTAAATGCTAGTAGAATGATGCATTAGATTTTCGATGTAACTTGAAAGGTGAAAGACCGGAAAGGCAAATGCAGTTGTGGCCACGGCGGAGAACCATTCGTTTCGTCGGCTTAATAACTATGATTTTATTCCTGCTTTCTTGCGCGAGGAAGCCTGTCGAATCTCGAAACCGTTTAAAGGCCATTTTCGCTGAAAATTTTTCTCTTCGATGAAGACAACCGCATTTTCAATTCTCGGGAAGATGCTTGACACCGTGTTCTAGACGCTTCTCTTTTTATTATTTAAACTGAATTCATCCATAACACAGTTCTCAAAAACAAGAAGCAACGTTGCATGATACCAGGCCATTACCATCGGCAATCATTCTACTTAATGATAGCTATAAGCACATTCGCTGTTTGCCTAGAGTCTAGAGTCTAGAGCATACAGGAGACACATCATTCGTGTCAAGAATATTGCATTCCTCTCGCGCGGCAAAAAAGTTTATGGTTCCGGTTTTGAAAAAAAGTATCGATGTTCTTGAGCAATCTTCTTTCAGGTTTTAGAACATAGATATGATTTGCCGCAATAATGCATGCAAAACTGGAATGACTGGTCGAAACCAATAATTTTCCATTGACAAATTGAGTGATTTTCATTTTGATATCGGTAGACATTTAAACATCTTCAACTTAATTAATCATCATTTTAATAGTGTCCAAATATTATTGTGTTTTATTGTACTTCGTTAACTGTTAGATCAAGGAAGCTGATACTACTCTCAAATAATATTTTTCTGGTCGATATTAAACTTTATATGCGACAAATAATTGATTATTACAAAAGTGAACTTCTACCTTCAAAACTGCTACATTATAGCTTCGTGACGTCACTCGGGTTGTGACTGTAGCATTACTCCACTATTTATCTCTCGATTCTCGATTCTCTGGAATGATTATCGTGCAACGAGGGAGGTTCTACCGTAGAACGTTCGTGAATTCGAATACTTCCTCCAACCTTTTTTCTCCAGGTGGAAAAGCCTGTTGTGCAACTCGACCTGTCATCCCAAGCCAAAGAGCCGACACGTCGAACGACCATAATCACCCGACAAATAATGATACATAGCTGAGGCAATGCGAGCACGCGACGAAAATTCCTCGCCTTTTCGAATCGGGCCGGATAATGTTGCTGTGCAACGATCGCTTTCGTACGCGGGAACGAAAGTGTCGATTCGAATCGGGTCGGTCATCTGTTACATGGTTGCAGAAACGTTCGTAGGTACACGGTGTTGCGAAGTTGAATGGTATCATAATGCGTCACGATTTGAGCTAGGTAGAAACGCAGCTAAATTTTTTCTGTTATTTTTACCGTTCGCATTATTGGCACACCTTCGCGAATCTTACTCCGCTTAACCTACTCATTGTGTACTGCTATTCTAGTGTTAACCGTGTGCAGAGGGTTAATTGGACTCCACATATTTTTGGAGTAACATGAAAAAAAAAATTTGTTTGCAAAAGTATTTGTGAAATATTTCATTGCCTTTTAAATGGTAAGTAAACAATACTTAAAAAATTTGAAACATATCACAGATAGCGGTCCTAGAAAATTTTAGAAATTTTTCACTTGTCAACTTTTTATATCCGTTTTTGTTAGGCTGGGGTGCATTTGCACCCCATATTGTAATACTTTATGCTGCCATAAACATTTGCAGTACTCGCCGGTCTCGAATGTGCTAAAAAAATGCTCGAAAACGAATACTTCAGTAATAACATCCAAGTTTTATTACGTAACCGTCCCGTGTTTGATTAAGGAGTCGATATGTACATTCGATTATACGATATTTAGGTAGTATTTGATTAAAAAATGAACGAACTAGCTTAAACTAAAGGGACCAGATTTTGCGATACCAGTTATGTACATTTTATGTAATACATATTTTTCGAATTTTACGTTGAACTGTAACAACAGAAGCCAGTTAAAAAATTAATGTTTAAAATGGTTATACTTCTTTAAAAATATGAGAGGTATGTAACTCCTTAACAGGTCGTACAACGATGCTTCGTAGCAAGAAACAGGGACTCGCAAGGCTGCAAGGTGTCAAATAAATTCTGACAAAGGACGCGTGCGAACGAAACGTAAAAACGATGAAAGAACTGTGTCACGACAGCTGCGTGGCCTCGGCGTGTAGAAAAACATCGTGGTCTCTTCAAAAACACGACCTTCCCGTCAAAGATTCCCCATTTTTCACCGGAGCCGTCGAAACGATCGACAATGGCGGCCCGAAGAAAGACGGGGGGAGTAACAGGGGCGTTGTTTTCGTGCATTGAAGTGGCGGCGCCGCGACGACTTTTTCCCTCGTCCATTCAGTCGTCTATTTTCGCGGATGACAAAACGGTCGAGAGCATAATCGCGTCCCGTAGCATTCAGACGTCCGGCGACACGCGTCGCGACGCGATACACAAGTCGCGGCTCGCTTTAAGAGCGACCTTCGCGGCTTTTCTACGTGGAGTCCGCGTATCGAGGCAGCACGGTTGATAGTCTCGAACCACGGCCGATCCTACCTCAGCGAGGTGCCATCGACGAACAATGGAGAACAAGTGTTTCCTTCTGCGTTCGTTGTACCTAGGTCGCCGCGCCGTGTTATAGTCTCTGTTGCTATCTTTTAACTCGTTCGAGAGGAGCGGTGCTCGAACACACCGTTGACAATAGGATTTAGGTCGGAGCATTATACGCCGACAGGGTCGATCCCTCTGCGAGCTGGGTCTACACCGCGAACAAGAAAGTTCAGCCCGATAGCCAGGCTGATAGCCGCTTCGGGAACGTCTTCAACCTTCGACCTCGAGATAATGCCCGTCGACAGCGTCGATTGTCCTCGGGCCGAGTCAGGATGACACCTCTCGAATGATACAAAAGAAATAACAACGTGCGTCTATCGATTTGCTTACACCATGTTTGTAAAGAGTTATTTCTAATATTTTTCATTTACGATTATTATAGAGATGCATCTATACGTGGAATTATTCAACAAAGGGTATAGCCGAATAATATGGCGCCCTTGAGCCAGATTATACGACCGACGATTCATTCGGTACGGCATCAAGAAAAAACGTAAAGTATTTCTTTACATCGTTGCAAGACAAACCCAACGATCGACTGCAAGTGTCGTTCCTCTTTTGTGGGACAAGTGCTCAAGAGCGAACGTGTTGAAGAAAGGGTTTCATGAACGTGTCGCGGAAAAGTTGGCTTCGCAATTTCGCAACCCGGTTAATTCGTATGAAGACCGACTAACGGATCATCGGCTCGGAACTGGTTCTTATTTTTGACTCGAATTACTATTAACGCCAATTAGCGGCCGTTATCGACGGTGGACGGCCAAGTGTGACGAAACGACGCTCGCAAGAAAAGACGAAGAAGAAGGAAGAAGAAGAATCAAAAGGTACTGACAGCAGCGTACGCGTATCGTGGCTGGTTAATTGGTCGATCTCCCGACAGCAACGCTGCCGATCTTTACGCAAACGACTCCATTCTTGGCGGACGATTATTAGCGAATTTCTTGGCGATCTCGCAACCCATAAATCTTATACGTCGCGTTCAATTACTTCTGTCATGCTTCAACGTCCGCCGGTGAGTTCCTGGTGTATCGATAGCTCGCAACAACGTAGCCGACACGCCGCGTTACGAGGTGTCAACTCGCTTGAAACGAATTACGCGTCGAAACTCGAGCGCCACGTGCTCGTGACGCTTAGTTTTTGCGGCCAGGAACGCGATTAAGAGAAACACACCGATTAAAGACCGTGTGCCCGATGAAATCGATCTCGCCGGTTTGGCAGCCGTAAACTTGTAGACGGGTAATTGGTCGAAACGAAGCTTATGGCTTTTCTATTGGCACCCTTTTAGAAGCTTTCGTTACCCAGGCGATATCGCGTGAAAAGCGAAGAATTAATTTGAGAATGCTCGATAAAGCGTTACTGTGTACGAGAGATCGTGGTAATTGAAAAATTAACCCTTTGCACTCGGAGCTATTTTAACTCGAAAATTAAACGTTTCTTCTGACCTACAATATTTCCATTCTCTATGATTTTTTTAATTTGATAAATATGAAATTGATATGATACCTCATACAATACTTAAATGTGTAGTAATTGGTTAGATACCGACATATCTGATAATGTAAACGATTATTCAAATAATAGTACAGCAATTTTTAGTGGCGCCTCAGAGGCGCTACTCGAGTGCTAAGGGTTAAATTCAAGAATTCGAAGTATGGTGGGGTTGTGTCTACTACTTACAAGTCTGAAATAAACGTAATCGATGTAATCATATTTGTCATCCTTTATCTAACAAATGATGAACATCAAATTGTTGTGATAAATGCTATATTACTTTTAATATTTACATTCATGTGTACACAGATTTAAATAATCACTGGCGAGTTAGATTAAGTTGTTTTTAAATGCAAGAGGGTATTATTATGTGTGGACTTGGTAATTGAAAGCATGTAATCAAATTTGTTTAAGTAAAGTGGAGTTTTTGAGAAAATCAATGGACGCGTTTATACACATCCTATTTATTCTAATTTCCGAGTACCCAATAGATAAACTATATTTCTTAGTAATTGTGCTGTGAAGACTTTCCATTACGATTTTGTAAGGAAATAGTAGGTAGGTATACGAGGTTCCATGGTTAAATCATTGAAAAGTCATATGTAAGAACTTTCGATGGGAGCCTCGCGCAGATATTCACGATTCGTCCCGAAGATTCGTCGCCGAGGTCGCGGACCTTAACGGTCGCCAGCCATTTTTGGAAACGTTGCCGTACCCTGGCAGCGGTGTTTAGTTGTCTTGCGTGTATCGCTTCAAATCTTTAAACAATGTTGTCTTCCTCCACCAAAATCCTTCTTCCACTAGAAAAACTTTGTTAGACTATTTGTTACCTATCAAAAGATCTGTATACCCAGTAGTCAGTCTCTCTGAAAGTAGTAGATTGCGTAAAAATAAAAGATATTCTTGAATAAAGTCATGTACATATATAAGACAAGGAGTAATTTTAAGGACTTTCTAGGAAAATAACCAAATTTGTGTTGCTCTAAAAGAAAGAGGTTATTATTGACATATAGTGTATATACAATATTTACAAATATACAAAAGGATTTATTAATTACCTAAAAGAAAGAGAAACGACAATTAAAGTCTATTCTCCTCAATTCCTCCTAGGTCTATTATATTATTTTATTTTATTTGTCACTTTAATCTTATCACACGTGTTCGCTTACGCCACCCCTCTATGTTTTGGTATCGATTAGATATGATATGGTATATATCGATTAGAGGTCGCGCTGGGCTAATGAAGCGCGGCTAATTTGATTTAAAGAAAGTATCCTTTCTTTACACATATTTGTATAAGCATTTGTATGACTACTGGAACAATTACCCTAACATGATCGCTTCCGGTTAACAAGGGAGGGAGACCTAATTCTGGTTTACCGGATCAGTTTACTAAATAATTGCCGAGCACGCTGGAAATCGAGTTTTTTTTTCCACGAGCGAAATTGTTGCGACGCTGAATGGTTGCCGATATTAATTTCGTACGGCAATCCACGCCTCGACCATAAATGGGCCGCCGTGATTCAGCCGGTCGGATTTCGAGCTGGAAAGGACTTGCACGGTTCCTCTTTCCGTCTTCTTCTGATCGGCTGGCTTTCTCACTGAGCGATCTCCTACATTTTTTTGCCCATTCATACCGCTGTCTCCGAAAATTGCCGAAAGCGTGAAACACTCTACCGTTCGGAACTTCAATGCCGCCGCTTTAATTTGAATTTTACGGCGAATTTTCGATATTTCTTTTCCGTGTAGCTGTTACTGTTCAACCAGTGGATAGCATTATTAATGTTTATAAATGAACCATATATTTAACCAAAAATATTACGTGTAATACAAACGATATCCAACTAAGGATTGCCAAATTTTCCAAACAGACGCTTCCTCGTGCACATTCATTTCTTTATTTCGTTCAATGAAATTCATTTTTTACATTCTGGCTCTCACCACACAGATCCTTATAGTTAGAACAGAAATACGATAATAATTATCTTTTTCTCTGAAATATTTTCATTGAGATGTCCGAAATGCTCTCGATAGGTAGGATAAAAGTGAAGTTAACCGAGTCATTGCGGTTAAGACACTTTAACTGTCAAATGAAAAAAGACGAAACGTTAACCCGAATACTGACAATTCTTCTTATATAACATCTGACATATTCTCCCACTACATTGAGGCGAGATACCTTTACAATGCTTATGTAAACCTACGCAAAGAACGTCAGCAGAAAATTTTATGGACGTTGCGGCATACTTGCCATAACAAATGAACTCTCAGATAAGATTGTGGCAACATTTATCGGTAAATTCCAAGTTATGGTTGTTAAATATCTTTTCACATTTCGCATCTATCCCCGAATTACCTTGTAACTTGAACATTCACGTTCCGACTGGCACGAGTAACGAATCTACTAGCGATTGTACACACTTGATGACGTTTACTGAAAAACATATTAAACGTCTAGACGACGAGACGGTACGCGCATGAATATTGATTAGAACTCCAGGAGGTTGAGGTGTCTGTGATTCTGCGGATGCACCGAAGATTTTACAGTTACACAAATAACGTGTCCGGCGTAATGACACATTACTATGACAAAGTGGTCGTTAATTGGTCGTACGTAGGCCGAGCTAGGTCATTTTAATTTATATTACTACTTTCACAAAGAAAAGCTGTTGAAAAATTATGTTTCAAGTATCAGGATACAATTTAGCGTAGAACGTTAATTTCTAGCACTTACACAGGTAATAAATTCTATCGTGAGAAGACGCAACTCCACGCCATTTTTCTCATTATTATAAATGAGTCGTTTAATACAAAATAGTTAATCATTCGATAATGAGGGATTGGGAAGAAATTAATTTGATTAAACCCCGAGGTGTGGTGTATCGCGGCTCAAATAATATAATTGGTGAATTTTTCTTTTGATGGATAAAAGATTTATAATTACAATAATTGTAATTCCTCATTCTTTATTTTTCTTTGGTTTTATTAAAAATATGCACAACTATACTCTGAAAAATGAGGAGCGCAGGCCGTACGCACTGAAAGCGCAGCGAGTGACCGAGGATTTTTGTTTTCACTCTAACGGTGCTGTGAATCCTAAGAGGACGAAATAAGGGACTACATCCATAATCTTTTCGAACGAGGCTACTCATATAATTATGATCGAACTTCACGTTACAGGAAAGTTTGTTTGATCGTTCAATTATATGTACGGTACGTGTTGTTCAACTTACAGTCAGCGAGGTACTGTCTTCTGTTTGTTAACATGCCTTGCCTCGAATGTCTCAGAAACAGTCATAGATTATAAACTATTACAGTTCGGCCAGCCTGACAGAAGATCGTCCTCGATCTTACGTTACAACAAACACTCGTAACTAGCAACGAACACGTCCAACTATTATTAACGGTACACAATTCAAACAATTACAATTATAATATTTTTAACAACGATTATAGAAAATTATTACTAAAATAAACACGCACATTATCGCAATCCCATTACTACGTGTATCACACAGAGTTGTCTCCACCGAATTAATTTCTACACCTATTACTGTACTTTCTCATTTGAGTGTGCGCTGAAAGGGTTAACGATACGTTGTCCAGCTAGAACGTTGTGAAAATGAAAAGGCATTACTTCATCGGAGGCGAAGGTGCTCGAATCTGTTCCACACAGTTAACCGGTAATGCCCGCGTATTATCTCTTTATTCATCGTTATATCAAGCGCGTATTGTTTATTCAGCGTTATTGAGCCGGGTCGGACGGAGTATACATTTCTGAAGAACCCGAAGAGTTTTGGGACGCGCGAGGCCGACAGTGTTACTCAATTATTCAGTCGAGGAGGACTGTTATCCCAGCTCGGGTCATATATTACGTAAATGTCCGCGTGTTTCGAGTGTGCCAGAGGCGCACCGAGTTCACGGCTAAGCCTGAAAAATCGACGAGAAACCGCGAGACGCCGCCGGAATGCGCCGTTTGATTTATCCTCTTTATCGTGTCTAACGGTCGCCACATCCAGCGCGACTGGTCACATTATTATTAACAATTAATTATCCGTTTAAAACTGCTCGTCGCGACCGGCACACTCGGCTCCCTATTTGCCCGTGGAACACATCCTACCGTGCCGGATTAGCATACGAGTCCGTTTCATTTCCAGGATGGAACGGGTTACCTGATTGCGAAACACACGGCCGTTTTATTACCGACGCGATAAGTGCATTCGTTGCGCCGCAAATCCACTTCGAAGCACATCGATGTGTCTTTTTCAGATACGATCTACTTAGACGTCGCGGAACGGCCGAACCTATACACGGTGGCTCCGAAACCATGGCACGACGACACCCGTTGCACAGTGGTCCATTTGGTAAAAAATGACGTGTCTAATATCAGTATTCAATGCATCTACATTACTTTCGAAATGTTTAGAATTTCTAAATTTCATAAAAATTATAATTAGAACAATCATTCAAAAATGAACATTTTGTAAATATCAATTATATGGTCTCCGAAAAGCTCGAAGTACGAAATCATGCTCGAGAGAGTGCAGCATAAATTTCTCAGGTTTTGCTCGTATAAGCTACACAATCCAATGTCTTTCTTTAATCATGATTACTCCGCAATAATAACTACAATGAACCTAGAACCATTATCTGCTCGAAGAACAGTATCCGATCAGAGCTTTATTTTAAATTTAATTAACAATCATATTGATTGTTCCTCTCTACTGGCGCAAGTCAATTTTTATGTACCAGAACGTGAACTGAGAACAAGAGCGGGCTTTCAAACACCTAAATCGAAATCTACTTATGGATTAATTAATCCAATGAATCGTATTATCTCAAAATCATGCACTATATATAATCTTATTGATTTTTTCAGTAATTCTTTACAAAATTTTCAAATGCAACTACGCAGGATTATATGATAATACCATATCGATTGTACCATTATTAAATTTTTCTTTTGTGCATGTCCCTTCTTTGTTATTACACGAGCAGTATTGTATCTTTCTCTTTTCTTTTTTTGTTTCTTTGATATTGTAAACACTTATGTAAAAGGGCTTCAGTCCGTCTATAATAAATAATAATAATAATAAAATATGATTTTCGATCGAAAAATTATTATTTAATATTTCTAAAAAGATTTTGTGACAAACGAAGAGCATTCTTTTACTTTGAAACTGCATACCTTTAATTTATAATTATAGTAATTGCAGAATAGAAGTCACTTCTACAGTTCCGTAGATTTAATTCTGAAGGATAGTTGATTAATTACACGAGTCATTTTCACGGGCCGATAAAATCAGATTACGCGCGTGTCCACTTTCCTTGGAATTGAAATTAGGGAAGACGGCAGACTGCTGATCAACGCGGCGAATAAATCGCAGCGGCGCTATATTGCGAGCTTCATCAATCATCGGCACGATCGATATCGTCGACTCGTCCATATCGAAAAATAGCCGCGTTCGCTGGTTTCCACTCGACGTTCTATTCGATGCGGTGGGAACCGCGAACGTAGGCGACGCGACGCGATCCGCAGAAAATTCGCGGACGCTCGGCCGTGAAGCCGAAAAGCACAGTGCGCGGTTTAGCGGCGCGTGTGCTCGCGCGAGGAAATTTGCAAGCACGCGACCGCGCCGGAAAGGTACAAACGAATGGGGAGGCTCGCTCGAGCGTGGAGACACGAGCCTGGGGCCAAGTCAACGCACTCCGATTAAATAAACGCAACACGGACTGGATCTATGTACACGGTGTGTATCGAACAATCCGCTGTTGCGTAAGAAACAGAGCCCGCGATCAATTCAGAGGCCGCGTCTAATACGTTCGCTTTAGTTGACAAGCTGTATTGCGAAATCCGCTCGCGGTCGATCAGCCGTCGCTTGTGCCTTTCGATCCGCCGCGCCGCGCTTGTTTCATTGTTAATTATTCCCAGTCCGAGATCGCATCTCCCGTTTAATTGCTTGTTTCTCGTCGCTTCTCGGCAACCGGACCTCGCCGTGTTCGACAAATGTGTCCGCCGAGCGACGAATCAGTTGTTCCCAGTGAACAAAGACTGACACTAAAAAAATACTTCAGCAGACAATTTATACTTCCGTTCGTATCTTTCGTCAGGTTAGTTCTAGGGCTGTAACTTTTCCGAAGCTTCGAAGTGTTCGAAGGAACGAAGGGAGTTTCGATGTTTCGAAGTTTCGAAGTCTTCGAAGTCTTCGAAGTCTTCGAAGGAACGAAGGGAGCTTCGATGTTTCGAAGTTTCGAAGTCTTCGAAATTTCGCAATCCTGTACCGTGTCACGATTTTTGATAAATAAAAGTATTAACTGTTAGTCAGTCTCTGATATCCCATATTATCTTAAGAAGGTTAAAATATACTACAGAAATTGAAGTAAATGCCAGTATATTTTTCGGGTTTTCCCATGCAATAAATATATTCCGTCGCGTCGTAGAACCGGTAAAATCTTCCGTGCGAAGAAACAAGCGCAAATCCGAATTTAGGTAGATAACCTCTCCACCGATGGCGTATCTACCGTGGCCGACATAATAATTTACTACGGAGAGAGGTTCGAAATTAGAAACTTTAATTCTCCATCGCCTTCGAATTTCCAGAAAGCGAACCTTTGAAATTTCGAAGTTTCGAAGCTTCGAAGGTTCTACAATCGAAGCTTCGACATTCGAAGCTTCGAAATCTTCGACCTTCGAAGGAAAGTTACAGCCCTAGTTAGTTCTCGCCGAGATGGCTGCGCAATTTTCACTCTAACAAAACTAGGTGGTAATTGCATCGTGAGCGTTGATCGAAAACGAAACGAATTTTTGGAACAATCTGCTGGTAAAAATGAAAACAGCAATTTACTCAGCCGATTTCGCATCGGCATTCCCAGCACCGTTTACTCATTAGTTTCGCCGCGCGATGATCCCTATGAACACTGCATTAAAGATATTTACCACGGCTGTTCGCCGGCGAGCAACTTTTTACTATCTAATTTGATAAACGTCTTGAATATCGCAGCCCGGAGTGCGAACTGGGTTCGTCTTCGAGCGACCCTCGATTCACCATGATGCTGCGGGACGTCCCCACTTCCGCGGCGCCATAGATCGTTCATTAAACGCGCGGCGGATTATTATAATAATTATGTAAATATCCTTGTTAGCCTTGGACGAGGGCTGTAGGGCGCACGAGACCGCGTATTACGTGCTGGTTAAGGAAGCCGCTCCATCCCCAGACTTTCGTTGATAATTAAAGTACCGTGGAAGCTCATGACGCTGAAAATGGTAATTTATCTCCTCGTTTCTGTATCATCGGGCCACGCCGAGCTGAGCCGAGCCGAACCGAGCGAAGCTCCACCGTGCGCTGCGCTGGTTCCCCGGTTTTTCTTCGATCGTGACATTAATCACCGGTTGCTCGGCCGTTCTAACGAATCCGCGGAACGCGTACCTGTTAGGAAGCGAATATAAAATACCCTCGAGTCTCGCGTCTTCATCTTCCGATTTATCAATTATTCCCTCCTTTATTTTCCCCGGGTAACGTCGTCTGCGTCCTGTCACCTCGGCGTCGTTCCGCCGCGCAGCGCAGCTCGAAGATGCACTACCATGCATGCGCACCGTAGAACCTGGTCCCCGCGAACTTCGAATCAACGTCCTCTTTTTCCTCGTCGTTTACGAGCACCGCGCGGAATCATTATTATATTATCATTAGACCACTTCGTTTTAGACGATCGTAAGAGACGAAGAAAACAGAGGGACCAAGTAAAAGTGAAGCTGGCGAGCGGGAGACGAGGTTAGGTGAAAGGAATGTCACTGCTTGTGAACCCGATTCCGCCGGTACCACAAGGATCGGTGTAAATATGTATGACTTTTGTTTTCTACTTATTGCCAGTCTGCCAATTATCCTCTTGGCTAGCTATTGTTTTCTCCGATCTCAGAATTGTTTGGGTACTTTCAGCTACCGTATTAGAAGTTAAAACGTTAATTATTGCCACCTTGGGCACCACAGTTTTTTTTTTAAATAGCACATTGAATTAATTCAAGAGGTGCCGGGCGCGGGGATTTGAACTCAAGACCGCCTGGTCGCAGTTCTATCCACTGACCCACGGTGTGCCCTAAAACGTTAATTATTTTTCAGTATAAGTATGCTGAAACGTGCAAGATGATTGGAATTTTATGTTATTTTAGAATATACTCGATAAAAAAAATGTATAATTCATGTAATCTTGATCGTATTTACTTAAAAAAAAATAATGTATATACCTCAAATACCCATAAACGTGTGTGTAAAATCCTAATGTAAAAAATTCAACGGATCTTCTGAAAAAAATGTCTGAAAAGTGGTAAACTGCAAACTTCAAAGGATTTCATGCATGTACGACAAGAATGAGTAGATCAAATGCAACACAAATATTTAAAGAACTAAAAAATATTGTATTAGTTGGAACCGAGTAGAATAATTAAGAAAATAAATGAATGTCTACGTAGTTACTGCACGTTGCAACGAATGCAGATGATTTCTATTTCGCATAGAGCAACACTAGTAAACTAGCGAAACGTTCCAATCGATCGAGTCAGATCGAAGCTTGCGCCACTCTAGATCCCATCTCCGCTTTCTGTCTCATGTCGCGAACGCATCGGAGAGATTTTCGTTCCCTGCATCTCGGACAGCGATCCATTTACCTCGATTTGAGCGTAAGGAAACTTGCGGAACGTCTCCGCGTTTTCATTGTCGCGCGTGTCGCAGAGAAAATAGTGGGCCTCCACGACGACGAACGGCTCTTGGCTCGCCTATAGTGAATCCCCCTGCTTACGAGATCATTACGGAGATCCCTCGGCGATCGTTCGTGACCTCTCTGCATAAGTCGTTCGATAAGTGGTCGCCGGTATCAAGATAGAATGCAATCGACGACGCCGCGCCGGCTTGTCCCAGTTGGAGGATCGTACGAATAGAGAGGAACGAGGGGAAAAAAGCTCCTATTAGGAAAGCGCAGGCGGCCAATGCCGGTCTCGTATAAGACACGGATGGTTTGCGCAACAGGGCCACGGGTTAAGTTAACAGAGGCAACGGTATCTCGTTTGACCCCGTAACAACGCCGGCCACTTTATGTATCCGTACATTAGGAGCGCATTTGAAGATTCCATCGATGCCAGCCGAACGCAAATACTCGAGGAACGACGGATACTCGGTGGGGATGACACGTATTGGGATCTTGTGGAAGCGTCGCCGAGGCGAGGATCGGCTCGCGACGGTGATGACATACGGTAGCGACTACCATGCTGCGAGCTATTCCAAAGTCTACAGGTATGAGGATGAGGTACGCTGCGGCCCTCCCGAAATTGCTGGAGGCAGGAGAATCCCACGTGCAATATGCCGTACAGTAGGAAAAATGCTTAATCTAGTTGGACAAAAATCATTTATCTCCGGTATTTTGAGTAATCGTGATTTTGAGGGTAACTTTAACCTCCTAGAAGTTAGCCCCCCACTTGTTGAATTAAACAATTTCAACAGTTGTGCTGAATTGTGCTATGTTTGTGCTATATTGTGCTCGAATATTATAACTATAATATGAAAAATAAGATGAAAAATTGAGAAAACCGATTTTTTGAGTAGCCCCCCACTTTTCATTTTTTCAATTTTCTCAATTGTGCTAAGTTGTGCTAGGTTGTGCTAAGATTGTGCTAAAGTATTATTTAAAAGAAATTATAAATAAAGAAGTTATAGTGAAAAATCGAGTTGTGCTAGCCTAGCACAAGTGAGCACAACTTTCGATTTCCCCAGCACAACGATATAAAGGGCACTTCACTCTTGTACGCGGCCCTTCGCGCTAAGGTACTGTACCATTTTTGGTCTTTCTGGTCATCCGAACATTGTCTTTTCTATACCTGATAAGAACTAACGAAATGGAACATTGACTGCAAATCACGTAGGTTTCAAGTGAAGTGATTATTTTTGAAGCGTTTAGCATAATGAAAGTTATGTAAATGGAAACCAATATGTACTTTTTTGTTTCAAAGAACAATTACAGGTAGAATGTAAATTGAACGAACTCATCTTATAAGCGTTCCTCTCTCACTCACTCTCTCTCTCTCTCTCTCTCTGACAACTAGTAAATAAATTAAGCTGATACTGTGACTCCAACAAGTTAAAGTTTTTTTTTTTATTCATAATCTACATGAACTATCATGCTAAAGAAAAATTAGCTGCGACGAAGTGCACTTGATCGAAAAATTGTCAAATTTCATACACGTCTGCAATCTCTTGGGAGCGTTTGTTCAAAGGAAACAGCAGAAAATTTGTAGAAACACGGCATGTTATTTGAAACCGGGTCTATAAGTACGGTATAAGTGCACGACAAAATGGCAACGCGTCACTTGGCAGTAGTCGTAGAAGGGGAATGTAGAATGAGGAGAAAAGTCTTAATCTGGCGTCTCTGGTACAAACTACCGGAACTACCCTGGATATCACGGTGTGTGCTAAACTGAGTGCAAGAGCTCTTGGAGTCTGGCTGTTGGATAACAACGGTCCTTGAAAAACGAGTGGCAGACACGAAAACGTACAGTTTCCTTGCCACCAGCCAGGGAGTGCTATAACAGCATTACGAGATCCCAGTGTTTCTCCGGCGCGGCGGCTTATGCTAATTTTTCCACGGAGACTCACCGTTCCAGCCGTAGCGTCCGGTAAATAAGGCCTCGCGCCCAGCCTCGTCCCGCAGCCGTTCTATTCGCATGAAGTCGTTCGTTCGGGCTGAACGAATTAAATTTTCCGCATTTATGGCGCATTACACGTGTCTCGCGACATAGAACTTCCGCCCGTGGAATTGCGCCAGGAGAACATGCGAAAACGTTCTCGGTTCCTGTAGGCCCGTACTCACAGCCGAGTCCCCGGGATCTGCGACAACCATAAAAGAGACGGCACTGCAAAGGTTACTGAATACCCATACCGAACGAACTTCTCCAATTAAGAGAACGCAAGAATATTTCGGAAGATTAGCCTCGCAAATTTAGCCGTTCGGGGGACCGAGCTCTTTGTACCATTATCCGCTCCGCTTCCTCTTCGCCATACAATATTAGAATTGCAAAACTGCGCGTGGACTGGTATTCTACGTAACGCGGAATGTAACGGGAGCCAGGAATGGACGCTTGTTGTGGTAGTTCTCTCAGTTTCCGGAAACATTCGTCATACCTCTGCGACGCTCGCATTATTCCAGTTGGTAATTCGTTTGATTGATGAAACACGCGAAATTCAGAGCCGAGAGAAATAAAAAAATCTGCAGATCATTTGTTACAGACAGTCCTTTTTGAACTTCTTCATTAAGTGTCATAGAACATTATGAACATTACTAGCAATTGATTTTTGAATTAACTTGTAAATATTTTTATTATACCGCCTCTTTATTTGTTATAAAGTAGTACAGAAATATTTTCCATGTGCCAAGTAACGCTTCGTTGCTAAACTCGAGTTTCAGAAAAACATGTTTCTCCAAACGACCCCGATCGTCGTGTAACGTGGTTCGATGAACAAGATAGCAAAAGCAAAAATCGCGTAGGAATGCAAAGTGGCAGGAATGGGTCGGGGATTCAGCGTTGACGAGTTTGTACGGTAAATTTTTCGCCTGTTAGATCCCGGCGAAAATAAACGTCGCGACGCCAATAAATTTTCCATGATATCGGTCCGTGGGGTTCGTCTGTTTGCCGACGAGAAAAATTTGGCCAACCGCGACGCTTAGGTGGCACCTGAGCAAACACTACTGTCCTATTAATCGTCGCAGCCCTGACACGGAAATACGAGAGCGACGAACCGCTTTCAAATATTTGAGGAATCTGTTGCGATGCTGCTGCGCCGGTGAATAATACATTATCTCTCTCTCTGTAATTAAACGCCGTTCCAGAAACGCGTGAGAAATGGGGCGCGCCGGCCTCCATTTTGCAAGATCATCCCGACCGATGAAAAACCGTGCATCCACTCGGATATTTAAATTTTATTATCCTATTCGCGAACTCTATCAAGTTATAGAAAATATTCAGCTTAGAAATCTGTTTTCCTACTTTCGCCAGATTTTCGAGACTAATCGACCACTACACGGAGTTTCCTCCGTTTGCTCGAATAATTCAGCAAAATCTAATTAGACGGAAAAGGGGCGAAAATTGTGGGTAAACCGCGGTTTTCCGCGGACAGGATGCGGATCGATTCAAACTTCAGCGATCCCGATTTCACACAGTTTCCCTGGATTTGCCATATCCGAGCACCCGCGTTCGCCGTTTCGCTCTTTAATCGCTCTCTCGTGACCTTACGTCAAGCGAGAAATCGCCATGAAACCCCTGGGCTAGACGCTCCGTAGCATGTACCGTAGAAACTTACTCCAGGAACTGTTTGCGAAGGATTGTTTGCGAATAGCTACTTTACTAAATACTCTCGTAAAAGAGTTTTATGCCCTCTCGCGACCTGCTTGTACTTTCTTCTCAAGTTACAGCTCCCTGGTTCGTTCGATTAAATCCGAGGCTCGGTTCATTAGACCACGACGTGACTTTATGATAATACAGTTTTACGTACTTCGTGTAGGTAAATAGACTTCACGTTAGAAAGGATTCGTTGGTGTACACAGCTCCCGGATAATGATTCCGAGCTACGTCGATGTTTCCATTGAACTCTGCATTTTAGCACAGGGTTCTCTGTTATGTAGAATAAAATTTCTTTCGTTCGATAAAATGGAACGTTTTGTTGAAAATGAAGAGGATGACATCCTGTTTTATACAGGGACAATTGTACTGTATAGTAAAATGTTTAACTAGGAAATTAGTTCAATTAACACATTGAATTCAATTGCGTGTCAGTAATTGTCATGGTACTATTGCCTCAAAATTAATTGAGTACTAGTATAAGGTGAAAACTTCATTATCGAGTAACTAATCATTATTATTAATCACACTGATCGCTTCTATGAATGAAATAGTTGAAACGAATTAAACTTCGTGTGGCGTCAATGTGTTAAAATGTTTAATCTCTTGTATCTGCGAATGCTAATACGCAGGACCTTGAATATTGGAATAAACACTGTTACGCTATTTTTAGAGAATCCGAGTATTTGGTATGATATTACTTAATATTTTCGCAGATGGCAACACATTTCCGTAAACCGATCATTACATAGTCCGCGAAATTCAATCTTTGTCCTCTGCTTCCAGTAATTATCCTGAGCATTGTTTCCGGTTTAAAGCGCATCGCGACCCGTTCACGGGCAGGAAGTCGAGCAGTTCACATACTAATCTCGGGCAATTAAAATGCGCTGCGCGGACACGGATTCTTTTTTAGCAACGCAACACGATCGTCGAGTCACCTTACGCTGCGATCGAATGGCAACGGATATCAGGCAATTTTTAACACATGATATAATCGCGAAGCAGCTAAAAATAACTAACAGGTACACACTTGGTTACATTCATATTGAAAATAAGCTTTGTAATAACTTTGGCAGATGTATTATGTAGATTAATGGACACATAAGATATTATAATTGTCCTACCCATGACAGCCACAGAACTAAATTTATACATAACCTGAGTTCACGGGGTTTTTTTCTTCCTATGTCGTGTAATGTTTTGCTCCACAGATCTACATACACTATATGTAAGATCATTTGTTCCTTCCTAACAGATTGTGAGCTGCATATATAGCGTCACGTATAGTGAATGTAAGATTCTGGCAATGTAGCCTCCTTGATTTGCAGCGATACAAGCTAACTCACCAACTGTGTAAAATTAAATTGTAGCTACCCTTTTGCCTAAAAATGTTAGATGCCCGACCCAACATTAAAGCTTGTCTTCTTATAGTTCATTTCATGTATGTATGAATATATATATTTATTGTAACTTACATTTGTACAGCAGATATAGATCTCAGTTGAGATCTGAAATACTCAATAAAAAAAAAGATATTATAATACTCTAAATCTCGATTCAGGCTTAACGAAGAAGTTAAGCTCCTGAAATAAATCAACACCACTGTTGAATAAATGCGAGTAGCCATATTATTTCTCATGCTCGCCGCAGCAATAATGGAGAGACGAATGCAGACGAAGGTGAAGAAAGTAACAATACGAATCTTCTAGGTTTTAAATATTTAGATGAGCTTGAACTGAAGCATGAACTTACAGAAATGAAGTGATCGTGAGTTACAACGAAACACATTTACATTTTTTAATATTTGTGCAGTGAGAGGCAACCGTCGCCGTAATAAAGCTCACCTAAATACCAGCAATGGTAATTACGGAGTTTACAACCGCACTGTAACCTCCTCGTGGCGGGTTCTGGAGACTAGTAAAAAAATAGTAAACTATAGACGTCTCTAGTAGAGAATTTTACTTTTTAATTTTATAGCAACCTTACTGAATATGCGATTTAGAATTTTTATCTCGGTTCTTTCGTGAGAAATAGTATTGTGTGCGTGTGCGTGAATTTGGTTGTGAAACGTGATTTAAGAAAGAGAGAAGGGTGCGATATGAATCGTACAATATCGATTTTACCGTCAAAAGTTATTGATTTATGTAGGAAGCTGTGGCCGTGGTCCATCCATATTGTATAATTACGGATAAATTATTATCAGCCAGTCTTACACTTGAATTAATCTTGGTTTTTGACCAGTTTTTTTTTGGGAGCTGCCGGTTCACTCTGCAGTATGCGAGAGGATCATGGGCGTTCGAGAGCTCGTCCGCTCGCGCGGATTCGTGGCGGGCCAACGCGGGCGCAGTCGATGGAAACAGGTTTCTGCGGCGGGTCACCGTCGCCGTCGTCGATCCCGCGACGATGTCATTCAGGCGAAATGGTAACCAGCTTCGGGCCGGCCGGGATTTCATTGTAAATGTCAGTCGACGGCACGTAAAACGTCCCGGCGCGGCGCGGCACGGCGATTTGAAGGAAAGTCGTTCCGAGTTGGGCTTGGGGAATGGCTCTCTCGTGTTTCTCCGCCGGGTCCAACCTCTCTAGCCGGGCATAACACGCGAATACCCGGCCAATCGTGAAATTGCCCGCGACGCGGGACGTTTTCCGATCTTTACGCCGATAGCCAGGCAAAACAAGTGCAATGCTGCCGATAAGCGACGCGGCCGGTATCGCCGAGTGCGAAAGTTATAAATTCCTCCGACTTCGCGCAGGGAATCATTTTGTTCTCTCAGGTGTACCTACCTCTTTCTTTCTTTCATTCTCTCTTTCTCTCTCTCTTTCTCTCTCTCTCTCTCCCTCTCTCTCTCTTCCTCTTGCTCCCGCGCCTCTTCTCTTTCTCTTTCTCCGGTTGAACCTCTTTTTCCGTCTGTACCCGTCCCGCACCTCTCTGCTACCTTCGCCGGCCACCCTGTCTACCTCCCGGCGAATACCTTCGTCAGACGCTAACGCCTTGAATGAAGTACGGTTACTCCGGCTTCGGTCTTTGGTATTTTATCAGTGACATTATTATTCCCGCGTCGCCGGGGCTAGCACGAATTTATAGGCCGGCAGAAATACCTCCGCGTTTCGCAATCGATGGGTTTTCGCAGCGGGAGGGGACACCGATGAGCGGTACAGCCTCCGTAGTTGCACGAAATCGCAGTTACCTTCCATGCGCAGCTGTCTGCTTCGGTTCAATCGGTTATCTGGGTATTTACAAACGAGATACACGGTCGAGAAACCGAGTTTGAGAACCCTTAGGCCTCAGGAACTAATTCTGAAGATCCTGAAACATCGAGGATCCGAGCAGACGGAGTATTCAAGCGAACACCTTCGCTACCGCCGTCACAGATATGCCACGTCCGCAATCTCACGATTTACTTGAAAATAGTCAAACCAATTTTGTGCACTGCGTTGTCCGAAAGTCATAGTATGCGACATAATATTTTCAATATTTGATAGACTAGGTACGTTGCAATTTTATGAACCATTTTGACAAACAGGCGGTCAACACCGTATACGTTTCAATGATGTATTTACATTATGAACAACGAAGTATTTTATGGAACGCAGACTATGCGTTTGGAGCAGGAAAATGAAATTTTAGTAGCAGCGAAAACGCCAACGTCATAACAAATCAGTTATGCTTTGGTTACGCAAGAAAAAAATCAAATGCCGATACTCTGCCAGTACCACCGCTTCCATTTTGTTTACTCGAAGCTGCAAGCGATCATCCCTGGCATCCGCTGATGGATTACAAACAACGAGATCCGCGTGCAAGCTATCGAAGTTCCACTGTGAGTAACAAAGAATCCGACGAATGCGTCCGTTGATACTTTCATTGGACAGATTTCAGACGGGGATGGTAAGTTTCAGGACAGCTTTGATTCTATGATTATCTCCCGGGGAACGTTAGGGGAGTTCTCTTCGACCCCGCATAACTCACGAGCCTCCCTACCGTTCGTCCCCGCTGAAAATCCCACCCACACAATCTTCCACGGTGATTGCGAGAATGGACGATTTGGTTTGGAGGGTTCGACCATGTGCTCTGTTAGCGTTGATGGAAACAGCTGTCGACACGTTGGTTCTTTTTATACCGCACTTTCCATCTCGTTCGCGTGGCTTAGGAGCAGAGCAAATCCTTTCCTTGACGGACCATCGTGGTTCACACTGGACCGCACCGTCGTTTTAGTAATTCAATGATTGAATTTAACAGAATCAATAAATAAAATAAATTGTGCAGTCGGAGCTATTTTAACTCGAAAATTAAACATTTCTTCCGACCTACGATCATTACATTGTATACGATTTTTTCATTTTATGGATATGATATTGATATAATATCTCATACAATACTTAAATGTGTATTAATTGATTAGTTACCAACAAATTGAAAATAATGTAAAGAATATTGTGAATAATGGTACAGCAATTTTTAATGATGACTCTGAGTCACAAATCGAGTGCTCAGGTTTAAGCGCTGAATAATATTTATTTAATACTATATTTGTATGTAATATTACTTTCTATTGAAATGGTAAATAGAGACGTAGTAGTAATATAGTAAATTGTCATCTAATTCCACAAGTAGTTTTATTATTGATAGTTACGTATTAGTTATTTTATTGTAAAAGTATTATATAACTATAGTAAATAAGTGCTACTAGCATCAGCACTCGAGAGTTAATATCCTATTTTTTAAATGTTTTATATCATGGGAATTTGATGGCGAATTTTGAAAGAGGAAGAGAGACAGAAGGCTGCACAATGAACAGAAGAAGAACGGTCGTCGGATCAGCTCATCGGTTCCCTGAATTCTCGGGCAACGCTCTAGCAAGGGCGAAGAAAGGCGGTCGGCTGGTCGCGAGCGGCTCGTTGATCTGCCAAAAATCGTCGGGGGGCATCGCGTCGCGAAAGTTGCCTGTTCGGCGAGCGAGCGAGCGAGCGGTGCTCTCGGTGCGATTCATTTTTCCAGGCGGTGCGGTGCGGTGGCGACGATAGCCCCGAAGCAGTTCTCCCTCATCTCGAAACGCAATCGTTTTTGCGGCCGGTCCGGTTCTCCGGCTGGCGGCGCGGCATCATGGCATGGCACCGACCTACCGGAACGCGTGGAACTCGCCCAGCATCCATCGAGGACCGGCTACGGAGTGGCTAGAATATCAGGGAGCGTGCGAGAAAGCCTCGTGTGTCGGTGAGTCGGAGGAACACACGGGACTCACGACTGCGAGCGGTGCGGCGCGGCGCGGGAATGAATCAGTGGAGGTAGGGAGTGTAGGGAGTCGGTGTGCGGATAGGACAACTGTGTGAACGTTCAGCGCGGTGGGGAGGGTTTCGGGAAAACGGGTGGGGGATTAAGGGGAATGGGGTCTGCAGGCTACAGACTATAGCCGACGGTGCGCCCCTGCCCCTACCACTGGGGCTATCGGTTGAGCAGTGGTGGGACGGGGGCGGGAGGGGGGCTGACGCGACGACAGCGGCGGAGAGCAAGCGTAGAGCGAGCGTAGAAGCTGCGCTGGCTCCAAGTTTTCGGTGCCGTCGCCAGTGGTAGAGCCAGTTTCTCGTGTAGCATCGGCGAGCCGGCGGCATCGAGGCGCCCCTTCAGTATGAAGCCGACGACCGTGCCAGCTGCAGCTGCTGCACCTGTCGCCCCGTCTACCGCGACAACTAGGTTCGCCGTACGCTCGGTTGATCTGGCCGGACGCTCCTGCTCGTGGATCCTTCGCCAGCGTCGTGTGCGACACTGATACCCCACGGATACCGTGTTCACAGCTCCGATTTCGTTCGCCGTTGAACAACCGAGCCTGAAACCTTCAGAGGCGCGCACAACGCCGCAATCGCACTGCACCGCACCGGCTACTTTCTGGATAAAGGAAAATCGCCAAGTGGAGTACATACAAGCGGCCGGATCGATCCAGGAACCGATTCCTCGGAGAGGAGACGCGCGAGGATCGGGAGAGAGGATCGTCGATCTCGTGAAACCCGTTCTCTGTCTCCCTCTCACCCCCTAGGTACTCCTCTTCGTCTCTCTTTCGGCCGGTTCTTCCTAGACGTGATCGGTGATCGGCTTGTGTTCCTCTAGTGTTTCTTATTTCCTTACCCACGCCGGGTAAGGTGGCTGCTGCTGCTGCTGCTGCTGTTGCTGCCTCTTCTACTTCGTCGTCGTAGTTGTCCTCCATCTTCCCCTCTTCCTTCTTCTCTCCACCACCACCTCCTCCTCCTCCTCTCTTCCTTTTCCTCCTTCTCTTCTTCGTCTTCTTCTTCTTCTTTTTCTTCTTCTTCTTCCTGGCCGTCGTCCGCGTCGCGAGGAGGTCGTCTCGTTGTCCGAAGAAACTGTGATACGCGGTGAAGAAAGAGGAGACGCGTGCGGGACTCCGTATAAAAGTGAAAACTCGTTCCTCCGGTGACGTGGTGGTTCGGGTGCTCCTCCTACTCGGCTGAACCACGGACCCTCTCGCACACACCCTTTTACTGGATATTTCGGACTACCTGGGATTTGTGCTTGGGCTCTCGGACGAACGGCCGCAGCCTGGACCTGCATCGGTGGCCAGGTGAGTTGTTCGCACGGTAAATTCCTCGAGGCTGACAGGGACGAGCCAGGGTCAAGAGCGGTCAGAGCCGAGAGCGTCGCGACGCGCGTGCACGCGTTTCCTTGCTCTTACTCTCGTTTTCGTTTCTTGATGCTACAGCCACCCTTGTCCGTTCCTCCCCCAATGTTTTCCTTCGCTTTCCTCGTCGGGATCGCGATCAATCTACGCGGATCCACCTGACCGTCCACCCAGCAAATTACCACGCAGTGATTCTTCATCCTCCTATTATCGCGCGCGGACGCTCCGTGTGGGGTTGACGCGCGCACGACCGCATGAACGTGGGGTTGAAAAGTGAACGCGCTGACGATCCCGAGGATCACGCTGATGCGGCAGCCGGATGAACGTCGGGGCGATGAAATTAACGGGCTACGGCGACCCCTCAAAAGTAGCAAATATGATTGTACGATCATCAATCTTCTGGAAGAATCTCCAACTAAAGTTTTACTCGGCAAACCTTCGAAACTGCCGAACCCGTTCTTCTACACAGAATTTAATTATAGACTACAGCTACTCTCTCCTACACAATTCACTCCTCAGCGCCTCGAAGATGAGGCTTTTAACATCGTTTTTAATTTATCCTGTAATTTCTCCATTAAACTCCTTCGCACCATGGCAAACATTCCCCTAATCAAGGAGGTCATCTTGGAGATTACCATCGTAAGACAAAGAAACGCAAGTCTATTTGTCAGCACTACAGATCTATTAGAGGATTATTCGACTCCTTGCAATTACCGTGAATTTTTATGCAAAAGAAACATCTTCTTATAAATTGTGCGAGACATGCTCGGAATAGATAACACGATCTATGACGATGACTATAAAAATTTCGGGCAGTGTATTGTCGCGTGTCCGGAATAGTATGGAATAGGGATGGCTGAATTATCCGCCGGAATATCTGCGGGCATAATTTCACCGGTGGCCTTTTGCGTGGTCACGAACCTGCTAACTGTAAAGTGAATTGAATGACACCGGGCTTAGGGTTTAGAGTACCCCAATTGCTACGTGACCGTGCTTCGGAAATACTTGATACGAATAAATATGGTAATAAGCACAGGCGCCTGAATTCTCCGCCACCTTTGCGGCATGAGCTCTGTTCATTACGTTCAAACAACGCGTACCTCATGGATATTTATTACAGTCATTCAGGCATGAATGTTCATTCATGATAGTACATTACTTCGTGTACTAGCGGTAGTTTAAAGCATTGTTTTCAAGAAATTATTACTGTGCATCAATTCTGCTTCGATTTTGATTTTCAATCGAATTTGACCCTTTGAGTTGCAATCCAGAGTTACAAACAAATAATTCAATTATTTAAACAACAAAATACCAATTGTACATGAGAATTTCGATGTCTTTTAACATCTTAAATAATAAAAAGGCATAAGAAGCAAGAATCATAACCCAGTACTTAAAGCATCAAGTTGCAACATATCTAAATGAAAAGTTTACGGTAGTCATGACTAGTATTTTCCTTTTCATAGTGTGACCAGTATTTTCCTTACAAATAAAGTCAAGTACGAATAGATTCTAAGAATTTCTGAAGAACGATGCTCCGTTTTTCAAATCATGTTTCTTAAACGAGCCTACGAATCTGTTTGTATTTAACTGTACGGTTCGTGCTATTTGAGATTCAAGTTGGAAACAAACGTGTGCAAAATGAGTCTGTTGTTTCGCCCGTGGGAACGCTCGAACAAAATAAGGAAACCACTGCACAGGATCTCGTTCCTTAGTTCGTTAAGAATGCACGAAGAACGCAGGATTTGTACGAGCCCCGGAGATCGATATCGGGACGTTAATTGTTCCTTTATTTTTACAGGATGCACCACAGTGTGTGGATATGACTCCGAGAGTGAAATCTGCGGCGATCGACGCACTAATGAAATGCTCGTAAATAGTCGTTTTATCGAATCCAGTTTCCAAGTTACAGCCATTCGTCTATTTTCCTCGAAGCTCCATAAAATCGCCATTTCCTACGGACAAATATTTCTTGAATCCCCGAGATATTCGACGTCCGATCGTTCAGATTCGAACTACTCTTGCAACTCGAAAGAAGCTGCAACCAGGACAGTCGTTTTCGTTATCGACGCATTATTTCGTCTCGATTTATCCCGCAATTAACGTCCGCGCTTCCTGGTGCGCCCTGTAACATCAGAAACGGTAGCTTTCGTTTCGCATCTGCCTCACGGCGGAGTTTCTTAATTAACTTTCTCGATAATTTGGTGAAACGAAGGCGCGAAGTTCATCCACACCGCGTCGCAGCTTTTCGTCGTTCGAAATTCGCGGGAGCGGTATATCCGCTGGCGTCGTCGGCGGCGCGACGCGAAGGTTCCGCGAGGCAAAAACGAGCGGGTCTCGCTGGATCGGCCGTAATAAATCATTCTAAGTGCATTACGGAGTAGGGAAAATTGCCGGCGTGATCTTTCATCTTCCCATTATCGTTCGAGTAGCACGGTCAGGATCACGCCGATCCTCGTTCTAAGAGCAACGCGATTCAATTGACTTCTCTTGAATTACGCTAGGCTCGCGATGACGACCTATGGTCCGCGCGTAAGGAGAACCTCGGTCATTCTGGAGACTGTCTGCGACCGTGACGTAATAATGCTAATCACCCGAACTACCTATTTCGCTGGCCAAACATTCGGCGTGAACCGATGAATAATTTATTAACTGTTAGATAAGCGAGCGTGTACAGTGTCCGGCACCGGGGCTGCGTTCAGAGTGTTCTTTTGAAACTTTCTTAATAGAACACCTTTTGAAAGGTCCTAGTAATGGACGGTGTCTTTTAAGACTATTTTCACTGACAGTGAATCACAGAGTAGTATTCGGGCACTATTTGAAAGAAAACAAAAAACAATTTTCAACCCTTAGCAAACGAGTGGCGACTCTGAGGTACCATTATTCAAAATATTGTCTACATTATTAAATATGTTGGTATTTGACCAATTATAAAATGAAGAAAATTATATAGAATGGAATTAGTATAGACTAATCGGAAGAAATGTTTCATTTTCGATTTAAAATAATGCCAATACTGGATTCTTTTAAAACTTAGAGTAATTAGTTTACTAAAAGATGTTGGGGGACAAAATTTGGAAAAGCGTGCTTTTCACAACTTTCTTTTATGTGGACTTATATTGATTTAGAAAATAGATTTTGTAGATCGGTATCAATTATAAAAGCAAATTAAAATATTAATGTAATGTGTTTCGAAAAGCGATGTTTTTGAAAGACTGTTAAATGATGTAGCTACTGAATGGGCTTGAATAATTGAGGGGATTAGCTAGATCCCAAGAGCGTTGAACGTCACATTATTCACTTGTAAGAGACGTGGCACCTGTCTAATAACTATAATCAATACTAAGGGTAGTACACAAATAAATTGTGCAAACGTTAGCGAGCTTGACGCTCGGACAAAACGATGACATATTGTCCGAAGCATTGCTTTCTGTTCTGCGCAAACAACTTAGCTGGCTGAAGATTTCTAATGGAGTTGTATTTACAAAGCACTGCGAGATTCGTCTTCTGGATAAATTGAAACTAAATTACCAATCCTAGTACACTGAGAAATTTCCCATTTCCGTGTTCTCGGGGTTAGTTAATAACGGGTGGCATGTGATGAGATCGAATGCTGGCAGAGTTATCGCTCAAAGAAAAGTGGAACGACACGCAGCTGGATGGTTAACGCATCAACCATTTGCGAGCGGATCGAATGGATCAGCCGTGAAAAGCATTGCGGGTGCAGAACGACATTTTCAATTAGTCAAGTTAAGAATCGATCGAGGATCGCTCGTAAAGCTTGTACCGGTCCCATCGACGCTTCAACGTTCGATTGGTTTAATGACTGACTTCGTGTGTGACCCACATAAGCGTTCTCTGTGCTGGATTGCACGCGAATTCTCCGTGCAACCACCGACGAAAGGATAAAAGGTCCCGGTCGAATTAAAACCGGAGAGGAATCGGCACAACTCCGTGTTTCAACAGCTTGTAATCAAGTTAACGAAATACACGAATTCTCATGTGCGTGTCAGCTTCGTTTATCGATTAAGAACGGGGTTTTATAAATATTTTAATGTTACTTAACTTAATTTTTTCCATTTCGTTCCCAACAAATCCTGAACAGTTCAAGTGTACTTCGCTAGACGGTTCTTTCGTTGCTGTTAATTCTAATAACATTTTTACTAATTGAGGTATTCAATTATCGATCGCCATGCTTTTGATAACTAGGTAATTTCTTATCGGCGCACAGGTTCGATCATATGCTACAACAAACTATATAATTTTTATATTAAATGCTTATTCCTCAGTGATATACATGGGAGGGTCACTAAGTTTGAACCAATTTGATGCTAGTATCCTGTTGCAATTTTTACTAATTATATTGAACTTGAAAGCTGCAGGAAATTACTTAACTTGTCCGAGTATTTTTTCAATTTTGTTCCCAAGACAGCCTGATCAATTCACATGCTCTATTTAAAGTGTTCTTCGCAAGACAGCTCCTTGATTGCTGCTAATTTTCTACTAATTATATCGAGTTTGAAAGCTGCAAGAAACGAAGTGTGTGGATGTGTTGGAATGAAGGAGTATGGGTATCAATCCTCCAACTAGTTACCGAGCTATTCGTCGGTGAAGATTCCAAGAAGACCGGGCCGGTTGAGTGAAGAAAGTGCACGCGCGATCGTTCAAATTTATATTCAATTGACATGCTATGAAATAACGAAGCCGGCTCGACGGTGAACGTTACTTAAATAGAATCCGATGTTGACTGGGGACGTATCGTACCGGTGCAAAGGGTCAATCGATCACGATCCGAAGCGCGAATCGTTTTGCGTATTCTCGCTGCGTTGAAAGAGCCGGTCGGGTCAGCTTCTTCGGGAGAGGTGAACGGCCTCTTTTTCTGCACGAGCCACGAATCCCCGGGCTCCGGCAACTTCGACCTCGGTATGCGCTAAGGAATTACCCTGCGACGGGTTAGTTGAAAGACTCGTAACCTGGAGGAAGTTCAGAGGTGATCCCGCGTTATGAATGACGGTCTCATGGACCAGCGCCGCTCGATCTGGTTGTATGCATAAAAATAAGTGAACTTGCGATAAATGTGGTGGAAGTATGACGACAAAAAAAAACACCTGCGAAGAGTACCCGTCGCTAATTGCTAAACGTATTCCTACATTAATATTAAATAATGCATCTCCCCTTTCTAACGTCGCATTATGCCAAGAGATTTTCCTATGCCCTGACCGTGTTATAGTGAAACCATGGTAAAGCAATGCATAGAGCCGTCGCCTAGATTCGTGTAGAAATCATTCTATTCAATTACGAATATCATCAATTCTTAATGAATTTAAAAATTTCGTTATGCTTTCTGCTGCGAATACAATGCAAACAATGCACTTGGAACATTGTCAAAACTTCAAGACATTTCACTTCAAATTTTGGTATGTGCTGCAGGTTACGCATTACACACGAAAGGGCTTCAGCAATGAGCTGAAATAAATACTGTACCTTTGTCCGAGGATGTTCTTGAGTCTGCAATTTCCTCGTACCATTATTCAACGCAGACAATGCAACAAAGAGCAACATTCTAGCCGCGATGGTTCTCTAGCTGAAGAATGCGTCATTTCGCGCGGAGCTGGTCTCCATTTGAAACCTATTTACATTGTTCCACGCTGGTGGGCGTCATAACAGTAATTAAACGCAATGTACCTTCGGGACGTGTCCTGGTAGCGAGAAAACGGAGGACGGGGGTTATTAAGTTCGAGCGTCGCCAGTAATTAAGCCCGATCGCGTCCCTTCTTACAGGAAAGTGGCCTAATCTACTTTTCCTCTCTTCAATTAACTGTTAGCTAGCCAAACGATAGATTGAGACGAACTTTGCTTATTTATAGCATGCCCTGATATAGTATGGACTTTCCACTATGTAACCTTTTCACAGAGCTTAACCCTTGTGCAGTCAACCGTTACTGTATTTCTTTCAACAATCTGTTAATGTTCCTCTAGAAATATTACAAAATTTCTCTGAATGTCGATTCTTTGCTTGCTAACATGTTAAATACGAAAGGTTTAAGTGTGGCTATGAAAAGGAAGACTTAGACCATGTCTTGTGGCAATGTTGCTTATTAGATGATCATAGGGCTAGACTGACTGATGACTTACGCAAGATGGGGTACTCCTTGCCCCTTAAAGCTGATATGTTCTTTACCAGACCCAACATTCGGGCGTGTTTGCGCATTTTTAATTTCTTGAAAGAATGTAACTTGCATGGTAACGGTTATATGTATAGCGATCGTAATAAGCTTTAAGCAAAATTTTAAATGTTATCGGTTCATTGGTTCGATATTTAATTGATCGAACCAATGCGCCGATAACATTTAAAATTTTGCTTAATGTAACTTGCGTTTATAATAGGATATACTAATCAATAAGGATGCACAAACTGTCTCAAAATGTAAAACTTATTATCTAATGTAAACTAAGTACAGCTGTATAGACACCTTTAAGGGTCTGGGTAAGCTTAAATTAAAAAAAAAAAATACGAAAAGTTTAAAATAATCTATACATTTTAGTTGGCTACATGAGGGTTAACTGGGGTTGAAATGATTTCCCTGCGAGGTTTAGCGACTCTTGAGCCATCGTGCGGATAATGGCGGACAGTTGAGGCTGCGTAGCCGACGTAAGGGCAGAAAATTGAAGGCAGGTGAAACTAATTGGCGTCGTCTCGGAGCGATTTCACGGCGAAACGATCGGTTAATGTCCCACGGATGTTGTGATCGGTGTTGAAGATGTACGTGGCCATTCTGAAACGGCAGCGGTGGAACACCGAACACGCTCTCGACTACCCTGCAATCTTCAGTCTAATCGACGACTCATCCGCGCCACGCGGAAGAGGAATGCAAATGATAGATCGCGTCGCGGGTGGCGTAACTTTTCCTCGCGTTTGCGCAACGCGTTCACGGTCAAAACGTGCCCGTGCAGCCAACGATCCATGGGAAGACTAGCGAATATTCTATGCTTTCCTCTGCACAAACGTTTTTATGGATTTCTTCCATTGTGCAGAGCGGTTCACGACACGTGGGAATCGTTTCAGCGACGCATTGAACATGGCAGATGATAGGAAGAGCCTCCGACGTGTCAATGCTTCAGGTCAGGTGTTACTCGCCTGGATGATGATTAATTCGAATTTAAAACGATACACTGATTCTACATTCGTACCACTTGCCTAGTGAATTATTCAATGGTAACGGAAACACACTCCCAGTCACGTGTGCGCTATCTTTTTCGTACGGACGCAGTCGACATGTTTTTTAATGGACAACCGGATTGTTTGATCAAGAGCGATTACTTTGTTCATGAACCTTTATGTCTTATTTTGTTGTCTAGACTCGAGCCGCTATGTTTTCCGGTGTTCAAATAATAGGAACGTGTTTGTAACGATCTTTTAGTAGTAAGAAGTTTGCGAAATTCATTGTCAGACCTCTCACGCTACCGACACCATGGATAAGGTCGAGCAGCAGCGTCGGCGATCGGACGTTAACCTTGTTCCAGCGATAATTAACGTCAATTCGGAACGGTAGTTCACCGAATACCGTTTCCACGTGGATTCGCGTGTTAAGAGACTCCTCCCGGTCGGGCCGACTCTTGTAGGTGATCGACGGTCTCGGTCGCGGCGGTAGCCGATCGTTAGCAATAGACGAAACATCGTAAAGGATCAACCAACGAGCGTAGAAAACGCTTGATGCCGCGAAGCATCGCGCGCCGGTAGCAGGGAAAATTACGGTTCGCGTTCACCAGCGTCATTTATGCCTTTTACGCGGCGAACACGGATCACCGTTTAGGCGGTGTTTACAACGATCCTTAAGGGCACCGGAGACGGTTGCTTGTAATTCAGCTTCTCTCGCTGCAAGATCGGTTGAAAGTAAGTTAATCCGGGGTTTACCGGTTGCGGCGCAGCAGAGGCCGTCTTGCTCGTTCGCGACGGGGATGGCATGGGCAGGGAGGAGACAAAAACCGCGTGAACTCGGGCGTGAACGCGAGATCTGTCTGCCATGGAGCTGAACGGGGAGTCTGAGGTTGGGTTTCCACACGCCGATCGACCTTCGCGATCGGGCTTCTCCCTTTTTACGTGCCTGCGTCTACGTCATGCAACTGTGATCCCCTCGATAGACACCAAGTTCTTTTTTCCCCTCTCTTTCTCCGAGCTCAGTAACGGAAACAGAGCTCTCGCCTCTTGGTCAGCTACAGCTGACCGCTCAAGGGACTCGCGACTTGTATCGTCAATTACAGTTACACGCCTTTTGTCGATCTTGCCATTAGGCTGTTGCAAATGAAACCGCCGTTTTTCACCATTCCAATTTCCCACGGTAACCCTCATCCGTTCCCCGTGTCAATTTCACTCATGTTTTACACGAAGGGTTTCTAGTCGCATTTATGGCTGGGATTTTGTTGTACCTTTGTTGCAACATTGGTTGGCAAACCGTTAAAAATGTTGCCTTTTTATGGAGCTAGTCTATGACTATGTAAAGGCTATGATCCATGGCCGTTTATCTGATTTTTCGAAACAGCACGAATTCGTTCGGCCACTTTCCTTTAAATGCTAATCAGAATTAACAAAAAGGTAGGGAAAGTATTAACAGTTCGTAATTGCAGACCATATACATAATATAATAAAACAGCTCGGAACCAAGCCCATTACATCGTAAAAGGAAGTTTAACGAACGCGAAGCACAGTTTCGTTGCATCGCAATTATTCGTATCGGCATGCAACGAGAGTTCGAGACGCGAGAAGGCCGGGATCGTGGACCGAACCGGCTAAATTGCTGAAAATTGGTTCGATCGTCGAGCGAAAGAAAGTCCCAGCGCGCCGCGCCGGCTAACAAGAAAGTTTCCCGCGAAGGTCGGATTTTAAGGGTCCGCGGGAGAAAGGCGAACGGAAATTAACGGACGTTTGGAAAAACAGTAAACACAAAGCAAAACCTCGTAATCGTCCGCAATTAATTCAATTACCCCAGTGAAAGGAAGTTCAATGTCTGCTAACAAGGTAGCCGAACATCGCGCTCGGGCCTGCGCGCGCTCCCGCGTTCATGCGCGCGTTTTATCCCCCACCACTTGTCATTCCCGTATTCATCATTCGCAAACGTGACGCTCTCGGCCGCGATAAATCTGCCAGGAAAAAGGTAGAGGTGACCGCTGAAAAACCGCGATTTCCACGTTCGACCTGGTTCTCGCGGGACGTTACACTTTCAAGCTCGTTCGTATCGTTCCTTGCTTAGACCGTATACATTATAAATTATAAACCCGGCGTTGGATAGCATGCCTTGTTCCAAGATTACATCGTCTATCAGATGACGAAGCAGAGAAGCTAAAGTGTTAGAGGGGAAAGGGGAATCATCGCCGCATCTCATTTTGTATAAATACTTGTGAAAGCTGTAACTGTGATATATATTTTATTTTGTTACTCATTCATTTTTATCTTACTCTTTTTTTATTTTATTAATATTTTGGATGTTAGAGTTGGAAGTTAGAACTAATATTAATATTTTAAATATTAATCAGCTAGCCTGAGCAGATGGCAACATTGTACAGCTTTCACTTTTATTATTTATACATAGATTAAACACAGGATACGCGGAAACAGTGTGTTGTTATTTGGAGCAACACCTTTATAATACTAATAAAGTATATGCGGTATAAAGTGTAGTTTATTAGAATAACGTACCCACATAAAGTTATTTCCAACACCTGTCGGTTGGCTCGTCATGTCGGCCATCTAATAAAATATTCCAGCGTGAGTCATGGATCATGACGCAACTCGATCACTGCGGCGAAATTTTAAGTCAAGGCAACACCGCCAAGGCTACGATAGGTGAGATACGATTTTTTTTCTGTAAACACGCGATTTCTGGGATGCTGCTGCTACTCCAGCTCTGGTAAACGATTATTAACGCTGAATGGTTAATAACCCTGTAACCACCAAATTTGGTACATAAGTGGCATGATGGTTATACAATCATTAGTCTCGCAGCGGTGTTCGCGACTAAAGTTTTACTAGACAAATCTTCGAAACTACCTGTTCTTCTACACAAGATTTAATTATAGGCTACTGTCACTCTCTCTTACACTGCTCACTCTTTAATGTTCTGAAGATGAGGCTTTTAATGTAGTTTTAAATTTAACCTCTAATTTCTTCATTAAACCCCTTCACACTATGGTAAACTTAATCAAACAGGTCATCTCCGAGATTATCGTCTACTACAAGAGGATTATTTGACTGCATGAAATCTTTTATTTATATTGTACAAGACTGGTGCTAAATAGGTTTTGTTTCTTTAATAACTTTAACAAGATGAGAATATTATATCGATGTTCTTAAATTTGCAATTTTTATTTAAGTATCACTTACCCAATTTTATTATAGGTGCATGTAATTCGCAGTCTATTAATATTTCTTCTAATGACAGTTGTTGGTAAATCAGCTCTCTGTCATTATTTAAATTACACAACACAACTGTAACAGTTTCAATTCTATAGCCAAGATCAGAGTATGCAACAGCGTGACCTTGACGTCACTGGCATATCCTCTCTGCTTCCTGTCAGCGTTGATTCGTTATCTAGGATCGTTGAATTCCATTTAAACACAAATCTAATGAACACGATCGACGAATGGAGGATAATTAGGCACTGTGCGGATCAATTGTCCGAGGATGCAATCTGTGTTCCGTGGACGGGTTGCATAAAGGAGGAGGTGGTCGATAGAATTCGCGGAACGATTGCGTCCGAAACGATTTTCTCTTCGGTAGATTGACGGCGACGGTGATTAATAAAACGCGGCCGGCGTAAAAAGCCATTCCGAATGGTGGTTTTCCAGCCCCGGGGGCAGCCTGTCGGCGCAATTACTTCTAATCGGTTTAGAAAATCCGCGTGCCGAAACATCGCATCCCGGCGTCCAATTAAGGAGCATCCTCGCCGATCGTAATCGATGCCGAGTTCTTTCGTTCTACATGAACCGGCTACGGTTTGGCCCTTGATTTCACCTCTCACTCGATAACAAGCGACGTCTCTCGGATGCCTATTATGAGCGCACAAACAGTCCGCTGAACGCTCTTGGGAAACGAGGTGTACACGGGACCCCCGTACTCTCGTCATTTGTTCAAGCCACCTAGATATACGCCAATTAATCACCCCGGGCAAAGTGGAAAATTATAACGACGCAGTGTCTTTGCTGCTCCTTTTTGGAACTGCACGCCGACGAGATTACACAGGTACTGCGAAACAATTTCTACAGAATCTCAATCCTTGGAGAACGAATATCAACACAGCGTCAGTATTATTTAAAAAATGATGAAAAACATACTATTAAAAATTGGACTTTTCCTATACAACAACCTACTAGAAGCCGTAAGCATAAACATCCGTTCAAGAAGAAATCGTGGAGAACCTCCTAGAAAGCTACCGTCAGGACCTCTCACTGTCACCAAGCCAAAAAACCTGATCGCTCACAAAAATCAAGCTCCAAAACAGAGCTGTCCCGAGTGGAGAAAAATTGTTGGCGTTGCAACTGACACATCCGGCGCAACAAATTATCCCGAGGACCAGCGGATGTGTGCGTTTAGAGGGTGAATATCGATAAGCGGTAAAAGGACACCGGCGACATCCTAGAAAGCTGTGGAGGAGCTTGTCCTCTCTCTCTTTCTCTCTCTTTCTCTCTCTCTCTCTCTCCCTCCCCCCCCCCCTCTCTTTCTGACTAACAGATTCCGTCACGATTCATTTCCCGAGCAGAAGGTTAATATATGCCTGCGTTTTAGCGTGTGTAATAACGGAGTCGTGGCGCAAAAACGGCCAACCGGTGGATCGTTAATAAGACGCGGTGCTGGAGCGGGGAAAAGCGCACAGTGTGGTGCGCTCGGTGCCGCGAGACTGCGCGAGTGGAGATAATTAGCGGGGCCCGAGCGATTAATAAAGAAACACCAGTCCGAGCCGTGCTTCCGTCCCAGTGGGGCCCGAGCATTGGTTTTCCAATCGTAGAGGCTCGCGCCATCGCAATTATTTCTAATCGGTTTAGAAAATCCGTGCCGGCTGCCGGCTCGAGCTAAGATGAACCTCACCTGTACCTGGCGAAAATTTATCTGCAAGATTTTGTTTACGCCGCCTCCTTAAGTGGATGTTCTAGTTTCTCATTTTCTAAAAAACCATTTTTTAATGCATTTTCTTTAAGTATAAGTGTGCTCGTTAAATAAATAAGTAAAATTCATAGTTGAATCTTCGACACGTTTACCATCACGCCCATTAAATTTGCCGAGGTTATGTGCCCAGATTATAAATAAATCTTTGTGCTCATACATTCATTGTACCACAGTTTAGGATATGGGAGAACCAAGAGCGTTGAAGATGCACTCGGTATCATACATTTGAACTTTAAAATTTTGATTTCATTGTATAAATTACCAGTTCTAAGTCGAACAATTGCCTTGAAATTGTACCTCCAACAAAAATGTTACTTTTGTGATTTTTGCCACTTTCTGATGATTTCAAACGTCTGCGAGGTGTGTTTAAAAATTTCGTACCTGACGAATAATGTCCACTATAGCCTTGTGCAGTCGCCGATCCTTCTGGTTTCTAGCGGCCTGTTTCTGGCTCG
Organism: Lasioglossum morio; assembly: GCA_916610235.2. Classification (NCBI taxonomy): domain Eukaryota; kingdom Metazoa; phylum Arthropoda; class Insecta; order Hymenoptera; family Halictidae; genus Lasioglossum; species Lasioglossum morio. The sequence goes on along the minus strand of OU744328.1, from coordinate 7,952,102 downwards.
TCCAGGTTTCTTCGACGCGTCTGCCTTAGCCATATCGGGCCAATAATGTCTCCCGGCGGTTATGTATCGGAGGAAGCCGACGACGCCGCGCCGCCGCGTACCAGAGCTTCGATCGTTCCTCTTCCTGCAGCCGGTCTTGTTTTTCCTGCGGAATCGAGCGTAGGAGAAATTACCGGGTCGCCACTTCGAAAAGCCGACCGACGATCGTTCTCCCATTAGCCTCGTTACGATCGAGAATGGGTCGAGGAACTCTCTCTCCTTCTTCTCTCCTCGCTTCTCTCGTCGCCGTGTCTCCTCTCGATCGTTCTTCTCGCGACAAGACGCGCATGGTTCGACCTCCTGCGATATCACGATAACGATGCCGGGAATAGTGCGTTCGATAGTTCATCCTAGTGTGGAAAGTGTTCGTCTCTAATTAGAGAGGTCGCGCCAGGAGCAAATCCTCTTTCGGAGCGACCGCGCAGTGGTCCGGACCGCCGATCTACCAGTTCATTAAGATTTTAACAGTACATTGGAAGTTTAATTGTATAACAATGTAGGTCGTTGGGTTCATTATAGAATTGGATTAATGATGTTATAGTTATATTATTCGTCACGTTATAGTGCAAGGGATTAAGGGTATAGGCACACCTGTTCCTAGTCTATTTATCAGTGTCATAAAAAAAAAGATTTTTCTGGGGTAACACTGATAAACATACATATACGTATCAGCCTAACGCTTCAGTTTTGCTATGATTCCGCGTTTTTTCTTTTTTTTTTATTAATATCTTTATTGCTATTAATAGATCCGAGTGGATTCAAGCCCTATATATTTTTGTTGTTATGATTTCACGTTGACAGTTCTGACGAGGCACCATCTGCTTAACTAACCAACTAGCTTAACTAAAATTGGCTCTAGACTTGCTATAGACTTTGGCTTCATGAACGGAATATGGGGAAATTGAATGCAATCACGGGCTTCGGTTATTTGTCATTATACGAGCATATTCTGAGCTGCACAATGGTTCATTTGATAGAAGAAGGTTAATTGCACCGCGCTATGCCCCATTTTATGAGTCAAAAAAGTCTTTTTGTGATAGAAATATACATCGGAATCTGTGGATGTTGTTTCTCGATTTTCGCTCTACTTTGGACTTAGTTTTCTATCACAAAAAGACTTTTTTGACTCATAAGATGGGGCACAGCGCGGTGCAATTAACCTTCCTCTATCAAATGAACCCTTGTGCAGCTCAGAATATGCTCGTATAAGAACAAATAACCGAAGCCCGCAAACCCATGTTTCGACATAAAATCTAGTAAGATTCTAGTTATTTGCTAGTTATCCAAAAATTGTTCCGAATACTTGGTTCTCAACAAGATGCGAGCAACTTCCGTCGACAGAAGTTCTTTTCAGTTCCACGAGTGGAAGTTGAACTTTCAATAGGTTTAATTACTTACCTCCGATGTAAAGTTTTCGGTACATTTGCCCGCATCAGACTCGCCTAACATCCGATTGCTCCAAGTTTACGGGTGGTTGGTCGCGTTTCATCGAGAATCTCGTGCCAGTTTCGCAGTTGTTCGTGGGAGTTGATCGGACGCGTCGCTTTCAAATTCATTTCGTTCCAGAAACGATTCCAAAGTTCTGTGTATCTGCGGCGATTGTCGAGAGAGTTGGAACATTCTTCGGTCTTCGAGCAACGAAAGTTTCCTCGCTACGATGAACTTCTTCTCCCGATAAGAATGGAACGGCCTCGAAGCGAAATACTTCGTTAAAGATATTTGTCGTGTGTTTCGCGGGCGGACCGGAGACGGCGATCGCTAAACGATTGGCAAAGTTCGATGGTTAATCGATACGCGGTCGTTTTCCGAGGTACTAGGAGGAAACGGTGACTCGTGTATCGAAGAAAATCGGGAACGGTCGTCGATATTGTGAGCGGGTGAAACTCCAGCCTGGAGCGATGAGAAATTTCTTCTATCGGCTGTATCGCCGCGCGGAAAATTGTTGAAATCGCATCAGAAATGCCACTTCAAAGCGGAAATGAGTTTCGGATTTTCCTTCATTCAATCATTTCCCGATCATACGATAAATAACGTACGAATGATTTACAGTGATGAGCAAAATTGAACCAGTGAAACCATTATTTATGTGTTTATTAAAGGAGAATGATAAGTTATTCAAAGAACACAGCGCCTGAAGTAGTAGTTGTAGTAATAGTTTGAAAGTGGATTCTTAGTCTTTGGGTATGATTATTGCAGAATTATTATTAAAGCGACCAATATGACCAGCTGTGAAGTTATCTCAATGTTTGATACACTGCGAAACTTCTGTATGGTTTATATTATAACATGTTTCGTTTCCTATTAAAGCAGAATCACAAGAAACTAAAGGGACACGTGGACATTTTGGTTAATATTTTTAACTAATCTTCTTTAGAGAAATATGTATCATGTCGGTAAAATAACAGAATTATTTATTTATTTTAAACAGAGGAGACTTTTTCGATTCAATTAGCAGAGTCCGAACGATTGTTTACTGGGTTGTCTTCGGTTTCACTCCTCGCGCAACGAAAAAGAAACCTGCTCGTGGGATGTAATGAATGTATCGGTGTTAACTTTCGTATTTTTGCAAGTACTAGAGGAATTTAATAACCGTTTTGTATGAAGACACGCAAAAGTATGATTAAAAAATGGGGCACCGGTACGTGATCGGACGGACTGAAAGTTCCAGTCAAAAGCGTGCACGGTATCGGCTTCTCGAGTTTCTCTGGGATCGATCACGTATTTCATTAGAATTCACGTGTCTAAGCCGGGGCACGATGCTCGTTACCCGCGGTGCCATAGCGGAGCAAAAGGCTTCTGAATCGTTCCTTCATCCACCTACAATCTTCTGCGCCGCTGGTAATAACGTAATAACCTAATCGTCGCCCACTTTTCATTTCACTACGGTCTGCATCGCGGTCTCGAAGGAAATTCAATTTCGAAGACGTCAACGAGCCAATGCTCCATTACCTAAATTTCATTTCACCTTAACTGATTTCAATGGAAAGTGTGGAAAAAAGGTGAACGATAATTAATTTGATAACCTAATCGTCGTCCACTTTTCATTTCACTACGGTCTGGATCTCCTGAATTCGACGGAAATTCAATTTCGAGGACACCAACGATGCTCTATTACCGAAAGTTAATTTCATCTCGATCGATTTCTATGGAAAGTGCTGAAACAACGAGAAACGGAATTAATTTGATCACGCGATAAACACACCGTAATTTTCAGAAATTGGAAAACACGCAACGTCGAATGATTCCCCTATGAAATTACGAGCTTTTAATAAAGTATTACTTTAATCGAACTGATACCATCGTTTAATTCTATATTACGTTGAATATCTGCATTAGCATTTTATTTTATCATGGTAAAAAGATATAACTCGTGCCCGTTAGCTCTTACTTTTAATCGTTAAAATGTTTCATCATTCTATAAGAATTCAGCTTTCTACTGAAGAATAAGAGAATATAAACGTCTTTATGTTTATTGTTACCAGTCTGCGGATTCGGTGGATCTGCGAGAAATGTGAGCACGTGAAACATAAAATAGAGAAAACCCTGAGAAAATCTGAAGAAAGCTGTTCTTCTGTTTTTAATGCAATGCTCGAGACAGGAAACCAATGCCTATTTTGCTTCTGTCTTTCACTATAATTTCGTCTATCGTTTCGCCATCTAGTCATTACGATGCAAACGGTATTATCATCCCAGCCCCAAAAATGGCGAATGTTTAACCTTGTTTCTCCAGTACCAGTTTATTTCCCCATGTTTCCAATGCCATTTTCTTACCACTTTTTAGAAATTTTCCAATCCTACGCTACATTTGATATATTATCTTCTAGGTTTGGGACAAAAAAATGTTTTATTTTTACAAAAACTGATGGTCCAAAATAAAGGATGACTGCCATTTTTTCATACTTTGATCTGAAAAAATGTAGAATAAATTTAAAAGTTATACATATCACTACAAAAACGTATACATCACTACGTCACTAACATCATTACAAAAACTAGACTCCGAAAACGGATTTTTATATAGTCAAGATGATTTACTCCCTTAACCCTTAAGTGGATCTCCGAAAAGTGCTTCAAAAACGCAATGATCCAATTAAATTGAACTTAATATCACATCTAACGAGATGGTAAATAGTTATACAAACACTACCGCTCACAAAAGTTTGACCAAGAGAGAAAATTTTAAAATAATAATAATTTACAATGTTTCGCTCGCTTCAAGAAAGTTTGTATTATTACATAGTAATCTTAAATACCTTTCTGCATAACTAATGAGGGTTTTTCAAAGAAACATTACAATAAGCATTTTACGAGAGGAAATTTGTAAATAGCGTTTATGGACGTCGGCAGTCGGCCAAACTTCATTGAGCGGTACTGTATATTTGTGTGTGGCCGAATAGTTTACTCGATGGTTAAATGAAGTCTGTTGAATTTGTTTCTGTGTACAAATGAAACTCTCGAACTGCGTCGAGTCGCGTGTCTCTCGCGTCTGGCGCGATCGCGATGAACAAGGCCGGAGGTGGCTGTAAATCCCGCGGAATTACGTATAAATAACGTGGCCAGTGAACGGCGGCGCGACAATCAGGAAATCGATGTTGCAAATTTACGGCCCGGTGGCCGAACTCTTGCACCGTCGCGTCGTCGTCGTCGTCCCGCGGAACCGATTCTTCTCGTCGCCCGTATGAAAATGTGGCCGAAGAATTACGTAAATCATCCTGCGCGGCTGCCGTCCCTCGCGTCGTCGGCTCGATGAAAACTTTTCAGCGCAACGTATTCTCTACGAAGAAAGCGAACGCTGCCTGCGATAACCTTTTCAACCAGGATTTTCATGGCTGCAGGAGCAGTGGGTACGGTTCGATTGTGCAGTTTCTCGAGGTGAGAGAGATCGGGCTGTATATTTTTGGAGAACGAGATCCGAAGTTTATCGATAGTCATCTTCTGTTACTCCTGTGTTTTATGTCATGATCACCGGTAGCCCGTCGATCTTTGCGAGAGATCAAAATTTTCTACCAGTCTCTTCTACCAATTTGAATGAGCTGAGGTAAATACATCAAATTCGTAGTTTAATTCCGAAGAAACAGACTACAGAGTGTCTTTCTAGGGTATTCTTTGAAATGTAACTGAACTCGTTGTTCGCTGTAATAATTAGCTTTTGCATCGTATTTCTTTCTCGTGCTCAGTGCTTATCATTAGACTAGACTATGAGAAGTGGACGTTACAGAAAAATGTATGTTTCTTTTAATCATTATAGTAAGACAGTATCTACTTATCAATCTAGCGTAATACATTCAAAGACGCGCAACGAAGAAAAGACGGAAAGTCGGAGAAAGAGAACAATCCGTGGAAATCCATTTTCTTTGAAAATTATAGCGACGAAGTATAAAACGGTTGCAAAAGAGGTCACTGGTGTGAATAAGGTTGTCACCATTAATCCAGAGCGAATCTAATAAATAGATGTATCGAGAGCAGAAACTAATGATTAATTGGATAAAGGAGAGACATTGCTGTGAACGTGACATCCTTAAATGATCGATCGTCCTCGCATCATCTTTGTCATATCCTTTTTATCGAAACGTTAAAACATTAGTTGCGAACGGTATTTTGTAATTTTTGAACAATAAGACTGTGATTAATTTCAGAAATTGACAGCATTCGATCGGAATGTTTTGGTTTACACCCTTGTTTTATCGTTTCTCCTTATTCTAGGTGGACTTATACCAGCACGATTAGGTGTGATCATTCGGGCAGAGCCGTTTTGCTGCCACACCGGCACATAATTTACCGGTTAGGCACACGGCTCTCATAGAAAGTAAGGAGGTATGATAGTCGATTTGTTTCCGAGTCGATGTCCTCAAAGCTTCTCTCGCGATCGCGTGCCACCGATGCCTTCCTTTTGCGTTGAAACGAGTTTAACGGACTCTTCAGGGGAAATAATTTCGCGCGAAAATTGCCTTTCACGAGCATTTTTGCCCGCTTGTCTGCCTCTTGTTCGCCGTGCTAGGAAATTGTTTTGTCGATTCTTTGTGTCTCGATTGTCACGTAGAACGCGCGAGAAACTATTTCGGAGGCTCATCGAAACACGAAGAATATCAAAAAAGATAATTGACAAAGCAAATTGCTAAGCCGGATTAATTTCAATCGAACGCTAATAGGATGTAACGTTTTTACATGATTTTCTTTTCAAATATTTCACCACGATTATAACCACACGTCAAACATAAGTACCAGTTTTATCATTTTCAATCTATTCAAACATCTCGAACAACCTATTTAAGTTGTTACAGGCTTGACTACCACCATTTCCTTCTATTCGAAATGGCCGCCTATTAAATCAGTAACACGCTATAATCGAACAAGAGAAAATATCCGTGCGTTTCTCTTGGAATTACACACGAATTGCCCGGCGCGATTTAGATAATTTATGCGACGTTAACTTCTCGCAAAACAGATCCCCGAAGATTCCTGGTCATCGGACTGCGGGTTTATGTCGCGCGTTTTCCGCGGGCTGGAATCATCGGGCGGGTTACTTTCGACCGTAAAACGGAATCTCCGTTGTTCGTCGTTACCTGTGATTTATAGTCGTTCTCGAATTGCGGGGGCAAAGTTTACCGATACGTTTCGTCGACCCCGTGAGAAATTAGTGCGGTCTCCCCGTCACAACGCAACGCAACGGTTTTTCTCTTAGCGGAAAACAGCGTAGTGGTTAATTGTGCGAGGCACCGGGTCGAAGACCAGGTGGAAATTTAATCAAAGGAACATGGTATATCCCCGGTCTTGATCGGCGAGCGCGTCCCGTCCCGGTGCGTCCGCGAAAACACGTTTCACGCACTTTCCATCCACGAGCCCGCGGACATTCAGAATAGAGCGTGGGCCTTGTAAAATGCTACGCAAACAGTTCCATCCGGCCACGCATGATCGATAGCGACGACGCTTCGTGAAAGTCGGCGAACGTGTGTCGTACAACTCTGTTACCAGCTCATGGGAAATATAATAAATTTTTCATCCGGCTCAGCGGCCGCTGCTGTTGTTCACCTTTCAAGGCTCCCTAACGGCGTATCCCGGTTCTGAACTTTCAAGAACGAGATTTTTGTTTATTACCGAATTTTCTTCGTGTATCTGGCGAATATTTAAAACTTAATTACACTTGGTGAAATTTTACGTACAGCCAGTTACCGAGCATCCTGTACAGGTTAATTCTGAGCTGGTAAATCCAGATTTGAGACAGCGCCGAGTCGACTCGAGCGGATCGTAGCCGTGACTCGTCCTCGAAGCGCGAACCGATCGACGGTGATTGGACGTTCCGCGAAACGCGAAAACCGATTGACTCGGCGGAATAACCGTTCGCGGATTTTCTATCCGGCGAGATTATAAATGGTTCCTGACTTTCTACGAGAACCGATGCCAAGATCTGCCCACAAATCATCCATCCCCGGACGATCGGCGCTGCGCAGGCGGTTTCACGAGCGGATTTACGTCCCCTAGTTCTTTTATTCCCCGCCTAGCCACGTCGATCGACGAGTTCGCGACTAATACGCGTGAGATCGAAACCGTGCGCGCATCTAATCGTGTTTATCCCGTCCGTCGGGTGAAAATAATTGTATGTTTGCCCGCTGGCTGCATTCTGCTCTGCTAAATACATTTCTTTGTTACTTACAGAACGGAACTATGTTTCAAAGAAACGCCGAATTTCATTTCTTCGTGAACCTTCAGCTTTCACGCGTGGCTTCGACATTTGGTTTAACCCTCCGCATAAGTTTTCATCTGCGGAACGTGAGTTTACCGCATAATGGCGACGCCTCCGGTTCGGAAGTCCGGTTTCCCATTGAAAAGCAAGAGCGAGGAGCAGATTTGCGGGCGCGGTTCGTAATTTGTTTCGACGTACGGCGAACACCCACGTTCCGTGAGAGTATCGTGGGGGGCTCTCGAATTTCATGCTTTCTCCTTGGCAAAACGGAATTCGAGATCCTGCTGGACGACGCGTATAATAGTGTCGGGGAACTTCCGCCGGTTTTTACCTGGGTATTTTTAAGGTAACTTTTTTCGAGCGTATCGTAGGCGACTACTCTTACCCCCGGTCGAATATTCACGACTATAGTTAATATTTCTCGATCGTAAATTTTTTCGATCGTAAATTTTTAATATATAATTGATATATGTGTTCTCGGCGCACAGATTCGATCAATGATAAACGAAACAATGCAAGTTTGCAATAATTAAATTTTACTCGACGTTTCGATCCGGATTTGGATCATTTTCAGGAGCATTGCCTCTGAACACATATATCAATTATATGTATATTCACGACTATTCTGTGCCTTTTCAAAAACAAGCGAACACGAAATTTAATGGCGTCGATCTCAAGTCCTGAACTATAGTTTTCCTCATAAAATTTGATTCATCGCCGCTGCTCTGCAATTTAATATTATAAGTCCTCCAATTTTCTCGAAATTGTATACATCGGTCAGGAAACTAGTCCTTCCCTAGTAGCATTTATGGTTGGCCAACAGTGACCAACAGTTGGGAGTTGGTTGTGTTTGAATATGTTTGGCGAGGATGAGAAAAAGATATAATTAGTGAGAGACAAAATGTATGAAGTGAATTATGCGTGGTAAGAAAAAGGATGGAACGTAATGATTATAATGATGATGATTTTTATTGTGGACATACATCGTTACTATATCAGAATGATATGTTAGCGAGCCCAGTTGGCCGTTCGTATTATAGCGACGAAGGCCATGATCGTTGATCCACTGCCATAAAAAAGCGACACTCCTAACGATTTGCCAACGAGAAAACTTAGTTAATTCAACAAGTGGAGGGCTAACTTATAGGAAGCTGCCAACGAACATTGCAACGAATGCCCAACAAACTGCCAACTATAAATGCTACTAGGGTTCTCACATCTGGAATAAACAATTTTTGACTGTGTAGAAATATGTAAAGTGTCTTATAATTCAGTGGTGCAGTGTAGCTGCAGCGAACAATGTGCCTTAAGGCGCCGGCACCAGTAAATACTCGAAACCCCCATGGAACGGTTTGAAATATAGGATTATGCGACGGGAGATTTATTTGCCTATTAAGCAGATGCATAACCTGGCGAGGTACTCGAACGAGGTGGGAAGCGGCCGTTTCAAGGTCTCGTTACACAGCGCACCGGCGAAACGCATCGGTTTTCTAGCGTTTTACGATCAGAACGGCGGTCTCGCACGGCATTTCTTTCCGACGATCGGTTGGCACTCGGGTAAAAGTAGCCTGCAGGCGTTATTAGATAAGCATCGGCTAATCAGCTCGCGAGTATCTAGTCCGCAAAAACCGGGGCGAATAGCGTGTATCTCGTGATTGGGTGCTCCGCCGGCAGGCACGCAGCTCTTTTCAGCAATGACGTCATAACCGTCGCATTGCGGCTTTTCTACTTGACACGGTTGCGTATATCCGAACTAGTTTTTCTCTATCGCTATTGCGCCCATGCTCTGCGGCTCTCCAAAGGTCACAGTGTTACGCGCCGCGGAGCACCGAGCCCGCCGAGTTGCGGGTATATTACCGTTCTGCGGCAAAAAGCCATCCTGTCGAATTCTGAATAATTAGTCGGGCACGCGGATCGGGCAACTGCCCGCTGCAGGAGTTGCGTTAACGATCCGGAATAGACGGAAGTTGAGCAATTACAGCCGCGTATGAATTCGTTGTATGAATTATGTACGCTTTCGGTGAAAAGCGCGGACCATGCACCCGCCGCGTCCGCGTATTAGAGCTTTCAATGCGGAGGATCTCGAAAGCTCCTCCGCGACAAGTGTATGTACATAACTAATACCCAGATACACAGGACTATCTCGAGATAAAGATAATTACCCGAGTACTACCGATTACTTTTTCTTCGAAACAGTTGTTTGCCAGATTATCGGAAATGCCCGATTAAAGATAATCACATCACGGCGAAATCCCTTGATAAGCACAGTGGACGATTTTCATGATCTAGCGGAACAAAAATATTTCAGCATTTTCCTTTTTATTGTACGATTGTATCCTCCAATAAGAGGTTATTCTGTAGTCTGTATTACATACATAGTGTTAGTCCAGGATCCACCGACCATTTTTACAAGTTATTACTATCAAGCTAATATTCCGTGAGTAGCTTCATTTTGATGAGACGCCCAACTTTTTCTCTTGTGGTATCTCGATTGTGGTAGCTAACAGGGGTAGCAGGGATAAAATATGTCGATTTGTCGATTCTCCAAAATTTATTACTAACTGGGTTTCTTTTGTTAAATCTCAAGATAATTATCTAAATTATTCGAAAAAATATTTGTCCTACAAAATGTATGGTTTGATCAACGAGTCCCCTCCTTCCAACATGTATCCAGTTCGTAATAAATTTTGGAGAATCGTCAAATTGACATATTTTATCCCTACTACCCCTGTTAGCTACCACAATCGAGGTACCACAAGAGAAAAAGTCGGGCGTCTCATCAAAATGAAGCTACTCACGGAATATTAGCTTGATAGTAATAACTTGTAAAAATGGTCGGTGGATCCTGGACTATGTATTTTAGCATTATTTTAAGATTTAAAACTATAGGAAAGTAGGTCATCGAATCTGTATTGACATTAGCTACAATAACACTTGCTAATTACATAAATAGATGCCATTGATCTTTTCTATTAGTTTCCTGGAGAAGTAAACGAGTTAGCTTGAGTTGCGAACAAGTTCCACCGGAAATGCAGAAAATCGATTTTCCCGGGAATTGACGGAGAAGTCCCACGTGAATCTCTGTAAATATGAACAGACGTTCGAGGAGTACCGTTAATTCTTACAGTTATAATTGCAAATAAACGCATTACGCGAACGGAGCCGCGGTATCGGTTTCATTAGTGGATGCTCGTTAATGCGTCAGTAAAACTCTCGTGTTTTTTTTTATCCCGAAATGGGAACAGCAGACCGTGAAGTTGCACGTGGAAACGAAGAAAAATATTGCGCAACCGTACGATTTTCTTCATCAGTTGTAATAAAGGCAATTAAGTCGGCGATTAACCGAGTGGATACCGCCGCGACTGCATTAATTCGTTCGTTGCGCTGAATGGATGACATACCGCGGAAAAAAGGGATTAGAACAGTGCGCATAGTAACATTTTCATATTCTCCATGCAACTTACGAGCCACTTAATGCGATAATAAACGCCGGCTTGTTTTACGGTGCGCCACGAGGTAATTCCTGCTAAAACATTTTTCCGCTCGATTAGGTGGTATCTCCTGTCGGCTAATGACAATACTTCGGACGCGTAACGAGACCTGAATAGTTTCTCGATCAGCCTCCAGACACACGTCGAACAATACGAAATCGCATAACTTTTCTATTTTAAGACTGCACGTTGCACCGCTCCTCTCATTTGGAAGCATTTCTGAATTCAGGTATTTTACGGTGTTCTGTCGAAGCTCGAACAAGTCTCTTGTTTATCTTATTAAGAGAGTTTTAGATCAAACTTTCACTCAGGGGACCAACAATTTTCAACTTTTCAGAATGTAATATTATACAATTCGACGAAAAAATGGTGAAACTTTAAATTCTAGTGCGAGGAATCTAAGACCTAACCCAAACGTAACCTAGACCTAGCGGATCCACTCCTATGTTTAAAACTTTTAAACGAGTGAACTCCGAAACTTGGATTCCTCGAACTAGATTTTAAGTTTTATCATCTTTCCGTTGAATTATATAATATTACATTGAGAGAAGTTGAAAATTTTTAGTCCCCTGAGTGAAAGTTCGGCTAGGTTTTACCTTGTCGACCTATTTTAAGCGTACTTTGAAATGTTTGATTATGGGTGACTGTAAAGAGAGGAGGGAGCTGTTTGAAGGTTGTTGAGGGTGTCGAGAGTGTTTCTGGCAGCAAAAGCAATCGAACGCATCGAGCGATTTTCTGGATGGCGAGGAGCCACTGGAACCGGTCGACAAAGAGCGTCGGCCATTGACTACCGGTAATCCTTGACGATCCTTTCTCGTCCTGGGCATCGGGCATGGTCTCGGGCCTAAGGTAATTCACGCGGCTCGCTTGCACGCGACACAGGATATCCTTGAAGCCTCCTAACGGTCCTGCCGGGACCGCCCTGCGTCTGCTCGCGGTGTCACGGGAACCACGGCAGAATTTTCCCATAGGCGGACCCCGTCGCCGCCGCGATCCCCATGAACGTTGCCGTGCCACGCTGTTCGCCTATGTACACGCGAACAGATAATATTCAAGCTTGTCAACGGCACTGCACGGCACGCTCGTGCACGTGTGCACCTGCACGCGGCCAGCGCAGCGACGAGCTAACGGTGAACAGAGACTTCGGTTTCGATGACATTGCGGTTGCACGGAGCAACTTTTCGGGCCCGCAGCTATTGTTTCCAGATACAACGCCGACCATACTGTACACACTGGACTGGCAACTCTCCTTTACTGGCCAAACGTCAAGTGTTCTGAAGAAAAAATTCTGAAATTCCAAGTGAAATTAACCCTTTGCAGTCGAAGCTACTTTAAAATGAAAATTAAACACTTCTTCCGACCTAGAATAATTCCATTGTATATGATTTTTTTCATTTTATGGATACAATAAAAACGTGGTAAAATTGATATATCTCGTACAATACTCAAATGTGTGGTCTTTGATTCGATACCAACATGTTTAATAATGTAAACAATATTGTGAATAATGATTGAATGTGACTGGTGACAAGTTTGATTGAATATTTTATACATATTAATAGGCATGTTTTCATTATGTAATTATACATCTCCTAAGCATTGTTTAACCCTTTCGGTCGAGAATTATGTATATCTGGAAAAGAATCATGGCTTTGCTGAACAGTTCTTTTAATTAAATTATGATTTTTTTACGTCCTTAATGAGGACGCCTTAACCGAGAGAGTTAATACATGAACGAATGTCTTAATATTTATAACAGTTTAAACTTTGACAAAGGTTTTCAAAAAATGATTAAAATCACATTCAAAATCAACTGACACAGTTTCAATTTCTTATTGAAACACCCTCCGTAAGGGTACTTTTATAAAGGCAATTTCTCACTATAGCAAATAAGTGATACCAGAAGTCAACAACCTTAAAACCATTCGGTTTGATATTTATAATGCATAATTAATCGAGACAAGAATTTTGATCAACTTTCTTCTGGTTCTGGCTTATTGTGCAGATCGGAAACGACGAATATATTCGTCGGCTAACGAAAATAATTCGAATGGCGCGGTGTTTTGCTGCGGGGAAGGCAGAAGAGAACGTTCCCCGGCGAAAAGGAAGAGTAACAACGGCACGCGTGTGGGAAGAAAAATGAGAGTAACGGCACGAATCGCGCAGGATCATGGACAGCGCCGCGCCGCGCGAGAACGTGTGTGTCCACATTCGATTCCCGGCATGAACCTCCGGGGCTTAAAGCGACCCTCGCCCCTTTCATATTCGACCTATGCCGGGGATTTTCAGTGGACGCATATTGCCCCGGACTTTCCGATGCATTTTTCATTGATTCGCATAAACGGGGCTCTTGGTGTTCATCCGCGGCGCGAGACGGGGATTTATAATTGAATCGTTCTTGTTACTCGTCGCATAAATATTTCCTCTCTGTTTACCCGTCGAGGATGAGCAAACGTTTACACATTTATTCTGGTCGCACCGCGGGGGCAGGATCTCAGTTGAAAATTTTGTTAACGCGTTGAGAAAAGTGGTTCCCGTTCGTTGTTCATCTAAAAATAATCGCTACTTCGCTCGGTGTACACACCGGAGACCCGATATTTTCCACGTGGTTGCGTCCTGCATCCGAATGTGGCGATTATTAATAGAAACTGGCTGGCCTTGAAGGTCCTCGGCATATCGTATACCTCACTGGTTGATTATTTTAATTGCGGCAGTTTGTTAGGCTCGCAAGCAACCGTGTAACACTTTCTGTTAATTAATTGATAATTGCGTGTAACACGGGCGACGATTAAACACGATACAATTGCATTACTCCAGGTTTGAATGAAACGCATAGGCAATTAGTTTCTTGTCTTTAATCCGTGAAAAAAAGGGGAATCCTGTTCATTACTCCAAGGCGAGTCGTCGAATCAATCGAATCAGCAATTTCAGTTTCGAGGAGCATAAACGGAAATCTTATTTCATCGTTTGTTTTCGGTGAGTTATTCCCGGGGTTCCCCGAGCATAATTTTCATCGATCTGGAACGCGATTCGCAGCTCGTTAGAGCAGCGTGCGTTCACTTTTACTTCTCTCTTTGAGCATGCGAAAGGAAAAGTGTCTGATCTCGCATCCCCGAGTGACACGCAAACAATGTTAATAATGAAAGATGATTTATGCGGCCGGAGGGAATTGAGATGCGCGCGCGGAGCCCGAGAACAAAGTCGAGCGAGAGATGTAAAACTGTGCGAGATATCATTTCCCTTGGAAAAAATAGTGGTAATTGACAGGCGTCTGGCGGGGATCATTGTGCAGGACCGGAGTCATCGTTCTCACCTTCCTTTCAGCTCGCGTCGTTTCACGTCCCGCCACGGAATTAAATACGTAATTATAACGCGAATACTCGCCGTGCGAACGCGTACTCGTCTATCAAAATGTCATTATGATTTTTTCCGCGGTCTACGGGACGGAGACAAAGTGGCCTGCACGTCCATCCTGTTATTTCCTGCACAGTCATCGATTTCACGAAATCGTCTGTAATTTGCAGAACTACCTATTCATTAGACAGCCCCCGGCTTCTCTTCTTTTAATGCCAGTGTATTTAAGTAAGCGATTTGACTTTCAGTTCCCCGCAAAAACGCGCGGGAAGCTCGTTGAAAGTGCGTATTAACTCGTCGCGGGCTCCGCATTGACGCTAAAATGTTACTATCGATCGCTCGCTACTACAATGACGCGGCTCGAATAATTTCTTCTTTTTCAACTGTTTTCCGCGATGGCAGAGATCCTTGGAATCGATCAGAAAAAAATTTTCTACAGAAATTGTTATGGCCACGAACTTGGGCGTCTCGCGTCTTTTAACGATCACAGATATGATCCAATAATGAAACGAAATCTTTAGGAACTGTTATTTCTAGTCATTAACTTTAATGCTCCTCTAATCCATAGGAATTACCCATTTTTAATACAGCTCCGATGATATCACGGTTATGAAAATAGTGTAAGCGGTGGCGCCGTCATTTTGAATCGTAAATATACAAGAAACCTTTTTTAATTGCAGTAGTAAATTATTCTTTCATACTGAAGAAAGTTGTTTCCTTTTTGGATATTTTTAGATCCGTTACTGTGGCCAAACCCTTTAAGAATGTACAAGCAGTGGATTAAACCATATATTCAACAAAACATATGAAATTTTAAACATATTAAACGCTCCCTCATACACACTCATTTCTTTATTTCGTTCAACCAAATTCACTTCATACATCATTATGTTTCTTTCTCATTCTCACCACACGTATCCACTCATTCAAACAGAATACGAAGATGAGGGTACAACGTACAACTACTTGGTTATTGGATTCAGACTCTACAAGCCACACATATCCACACGAAGAATAGCAATCCATTATCTCTATCTTGTTAAAATGATTAAAGTACGAATGAAATGTCCATCTACAGTCTCTCGCAATTGAAGCAGACAATTTTTATTTCGCCCAAAGATCCGAAGTTTAATTATAGTGTTCTTGTAGGAATTTGTCCACTGCAGCATTCAGAGGGTGACAATAGCCGCGGCTTGGCCAACAAAAAGTCCCCGAGTTTACGGAACGGTAAACCGAGTCCTTTAAACGCGTTCCCCGTCCTCCCATTCAAATATCTCCGTTCCGAGTGTTTCCTACTCCTTTACGCAACGACAAGCTCCCATATAAACTTGATTGCGAGAACAGGCTTTGTCGCGGGCGGCCATTACGGTCTCTCCGGCGTACCAGCGGACAACCACCAGTTTGTTTTCCCCCTTGTCATTCCTCATGCGTGCACGTACTTCGTCCACGTCTCCATTGTGTCTCTTTAAGCGATCCGGTCGGCGATTTCATCCGGATCTCGCCGCCGTTGGTCTGTCGGTCGATTTTCGATTCGCTTCCGGATCGGAACGCGCGCGATTACCACGATGGAAAACGACAATGAATAAGGGAGCGGAATCGTATACGATAAATCGACAATTAAAGGCCACAAAGTGTCACGACACGCCGAGCCACGTTTTCAGCATCGCTCTTCCCGTACGCGGATTACAGTAGTGCTCCTTTTAAGACTGAATCTGTAACGCTGAAGTTTACACGTTCCATCCCCATTCTTCCCCCATGACATGGTGCCTCGATCTAAACCGGGCCTGTTCCAGTAGACAACCAGTAAGAATAAAACTACTAGAGGAGAAGAGATAGACGCGCGTCAAAACATTTCAAATTCTGACTTTTTAATCTTACCTTTTCAAACGTAATACCAGTAGGTTGTTGAGATTTTTCTGATTAAAATGAGTGCAAACACGACGCACGTCGGACTAGATTTATAAACTTAATGTAAATAACATACGTATTAATTCAATCACAAGAATCTCAACAATCCACCGGTACCACATTTGTAAGGTAAAAGAAACATTAATGAATTTAAAATATTCTTGATTGCACTTTTATTTTTTACTGTACCCATATTACAGTGTCTATTCTCTTGCTTTGTATAATTGAGCTCGAATCGATATCCGGAAGAGAAACGCTATCCTGTAACGTAAGAATTCGACTTCCAGATCCCAAACTTTGGAAATTTGAGCAAGAAGTAAGGTAAAAGCACCAGTAGTTGACCAGTTAAGAGAAGTTTTCCACGAGAACAATAGTAACCACTTGCTCTGTCATCAAATAGTGAGAGTCGATGCATGAAGACACTCTTTAAGTCTTCTACATTATGTAATAAGGCCACTTTTTAAAAAAAAGTTTACTTATACAAATTTAAGGAACATATTGAAAAATTCAGTAATTGCTTCAGAAGTTGACCACTCTTGAACATGAAAAATCTAGTAATTGACCTTCTCTTCGTTAGTAGTTGACCACTTATACTAGAAAGAGGGTTAAAGCAATAATGTTGGGAATCATTTTAGTATCAATTAATTTCAACAATTACCAACACAAATTACAATTAAAGAATAAAATAAGAGATATATCAGAATATTACTAACCTTAATGAATTCAGACGTCCGTTATTACTATGCATACTTCACTTCGCATATAATTGTTCTGAAATTTAAACAACAAATGCCATAGCACCCGAGATTTACTTTCATCAAAAGTGCACAGCTTATAAAAACCTTATTTTTTACGTTTTTCTATAAAATGGTCAACTACTGGTACCTGGTCAACTACTGGTGCCTTTACCTTACTGCACCGATACGATTTGCGAGAAAGGGACAACCGGAAGCACTTTGCCCCCAGATTTCCGGGAAAATCGTCCGCGAACGTTGCTTTGCCTTCGGACTCTGTCTGCCGTGAAATTAATTGAGTTAACGCTGCACCTACGGTGAGCAATCGCGAGTTCAGTTGCCCGGCTCACAATGGACCCTCCGCTCTCCACTCGATGCCGGTTCAAGCACTTCTCATGCGGGACGATTCTTACTCCGCGTTTCTCCGTTTGTGTTTTCATTGAATTGATGGGGGTTAATTGTTCAGGGTTAATTGGCCCGCGGAGGCAACTCTTTGAGCACTTAGCAGAGCCATTTCGTCGGGGAGCTACTCGCATGATGCGAATTGATGTCTGACCTCTCTGCGTCACGCTAACTGGAGGTCCTAATGTCAGAATTAATTTTTTACACTGTGTTAATCAAGCATTTGCTCTTTCAACGTGTACTATAGAATCGGAACGATCGCCGGTACCAATCTACAGTAAATCGTAATTTAATTATTAATATATTCGCATTTTTTATTAAATCCACATTTATACATTTTTATAAATGGACTGCTCGTACATAAAACTATAAAGACACCAGAAGTATTAAATGTGATTTTTATATTATTTTCGACTTGCTAAAACTGTAAGGAAAGGAAAAGCACATTTATTCTTTGGACAATAGCAATCGATTTCTGAACGAACTGCGCCGGCCACGTGTAACTGCGAGCAAGGTCGCCGCACCTCTTCCGCGTTCTTTTATCTTGACGTGCCAATTTCGATGATCGAGGATGATCGAAAGCGGATCCGTTTCGGAGAGCAGACCGTGGCCCCGAATTCTGGAGAATCCAGTTCAGGACTGGTTTTGGACTGGTGTTCCGCGGCTGCCCAGTTTCTCCGAGCTCCGTCGATCCACCCGAAACTCGGTTGCATGCAAATTGCATTTCATAACTCGTTACCGGTGGCCGCGTCCACGACGAGTTTATCGGCCCAATCTTCGGGCCCCGGGTCCGCGATCTTCTTTTTGCGTTTTTCTTGGTCGTGCGATCCCTTCCTCCAACTTTCGTGCACGAGGAATTCGTCTTTAGAAACTATTAACACCGTTCTTTTCTTACTTTCTCGCATTTGTTGTACAGAATTAATAAACATACCTGAGTGAATATACTGCGATGAATGAATCGATTTGTTTCATGATCATTCCTGTTCTTTCAGAGTTAATACTCGGAGTTTATTTATCGAAATGAATAAACATGAAGATCTACAATCTTTATATGATTATTATGATATGATATTTTATATTATTATGATATGAGAAGTTTCTTGCTGCCGATTTAATGCTCACGAGTAACATAAAATGGCTACCCAAGCGTTGCAACATCGTATCCTGTGAACGTATTCCACACCGACTTACCATTGAGATGAATGTGTTAAATCATTTCCACAAGAATCCATTTGATATCATCGAGCCACGTAAAAGCCGAAAGTGAACCGTGAGACAGAGAGTCGTGAAGAAAATCGATCCTCCGGGTGTGGCAACGCGTATTCCATAGAAAACGCTTAATAACACTTAATAAGCCCCACCACCCTATCATTTTCTCGCCGATTCATTAGTAAAGATATTAAACACTTGGCAACGACTCGCCGTCGAACCTTATCCGAAGCGAGTAAATCATCATCAGAATACACTTCTTGCACTGTCACGAGAACTCAATGAATTTATAACGAGCCGGAGATATCTGAACGATAATACTGTGCGCAGACGCTCAGCTGCATCCGGTTCCCTCAATTATTGCCGCGACTGACCCGCATACCATTAATTAGGTCGGTGGATCGTGCAAGATCAAAGATCTGCTTGGAGGAGCTTCATCGTGCATCTATACGAGACGCTGGCGCTGCCCGCCGCCTGCATACTTTTGCCTCCTCGTCCCTCCTTATCTCGCGGAAACTATGCTCTCACGATTGTCCTAAGGTTCACCTTTCGACCTCCTCTAAGATCGCGAATGAAGCCGTTGAAAATCGATTAATCGGCGAATCGATTCTCCACGGAACGCCGCGAACGTTCCCGGCGATCAAGCTTTCGGAACGAAGCGAGTGTACCGGCAAAACCTTCACGGACTTTATTCGATTCGTGAAATCACAGACAGGTTCAGTCGCGATTATTATTGTCCGTTAAAATCCTCTTGAACCATGTCTTATTTTACACGACCAAAAATAAAAGGTTTTTCGATAGTTTTTCAACGTTATGAACTGTTCTTCGTTGTTCTTCAACACATTATTATCTTTCATATACGGTTGCGCAAGTGTTAGAGAAGAATTCGATCGCTGATCCTTAAAGAAGTCATGATGTTCCCGAAGTGTGAGGTTGAAAGACCGGTCAGCGAACGTGTATAAACCTGACTGAAATAACTTTCCAAAGTTTCTCGCCGCTTCACACCTATCGGACATTCCGAAACCTACAACGGCAGAGGCTATTTACTACCGTCACCGGAGACGTCACGGTTCTTCGAAGGCTCTTCTTTCGGAACTGTGAGAACGCTTTAAAACTTCGGCTGGATACTGATCGACGAAATGGCGACCAGATGTCCGGGGCCATTATTCACGCCGAAAAGGGCGGTCGACGTTATGGGAGGGTGGTCGCGAAGCCAAGGTCACCGGAAAACGAAACTTCTTCACAATGGTGGCAAGTCAGCGGAAGCATCAAATTCGTTCGAGCCCGAAACGGCCCCTCCATTCTTTAAATAGATCTTCTAACTGGATGCGGGCATCCTTTCTAAAAACGGCCCCTCTGTCTACCTGCCATCTCCGAACCTATCCTAACTTCGTGGATCGACCGGGCTAGGGCCTGCGATCATCGAGATTAGACCCCGTAAGCAGCCGCGGGTGTCCGAGAGCCGGCTCGGCCCATGCTCTGGCCGTGCGGGACCCGCGCGTAGATACCACACGATCTTACGGAAACAAGTACCACCGATGCGGTTTCGAGCGGTGAGAATCTAGCCAAGAAGAGCCAATATCTTGGGCCGTGTTAGGTTGGGTTAGCATAGGGCGCGACCACCGCACTCTCGTGCCACCCAAGTCTCTCCGCTCCGTCGGGTCGCTCCGGGTAGAACCTGAATCTCGAAGGTTCTCAACCAGCTCTCTCCTTCTCTCTCTTCGGCTGACGACGACCTCGCGGGACCAAGTAACTCGCTGTATACAGGGTGTCCCATTTCGAGCGAACCGCGCGGTCACAGCGACTCCTGTAAACCAATGTCCACACTGAAGCAATATCGAGCAACTTTTTTGTCCCATCTTGCTAGCTTCTTCTTTTTCTACCGAATAGACCAAAAACAGGGGAACAAGACGCGACAAAAAGTTGCTCGATCTTGCGTCAATGTGGACACAGCTTAACCGTTGAAACTGCGAATTTCATGCGATTATGGCAGACAGGATTGTCTAAAGATGGACCCAACGAACGTGATTCTTCTATTAAATCCTTGCCGTATTTTAACGAGTCAGACTGGTGATGAAGATTTTCACAAAAGTTTAACAAATATGAACGTTATGCCTTTCTTTTGAAATGAAATGAAATTTGATTCGGTTGTGATCAATATTTAAGCATTCTAATAAATATAGCCATACGAAGAATATAAATTTTCTTGTATCTTCTAAGAAGTTTTACCAAGAATCAAGTACCAAGAAGAAACTTAAAAATCTCTTTTTACATTACAATCCGAAACGAAATTATTAGAGGATCCATTAAGAAATCTTTAGCCACTACTCGTAGACTTTTAAAAATCATGAAATAATTGCCGGTAAGCAATTCGTCGCTCGACTATTTACGTTGTCCCATTTGGATAAAAAAAGACGAGGAACGAGTCAGAAAGCAAGAGGGCAGTGGCACAACAGTCTCATCAACCGGACGCCATTTATTGAATTACAGCAAACCAGCCGTTTAGCGTGCCGGGCCAGTTTAATAAATCATAATCCAACGGAAGTTTGCGCGCAAGCGACCGTGCATTTTACGAGTTTCTGTATCTGCAACGAAAACACCGTGCAGAACGCCCAGTCTCTCCCTTGCACCCCTCGTCACCGTCGTTTATTGCTTTCACGGTTTAGCGTTTACTGCCGTGGTTACGACATTATCTTTATTATTGCATTCGGATAAATTGTAATACTGGCGCGGCGCGCGGCTCGTCTCCCGCGAATCCTTTTCATTTAAATCGACGCGATCCTTTTACGGGGGCTCGGGAGACGCTTTATGTAACCGCGAGCAACGTTACACCACGCCGGCCATTTTTGGTCGAAGAATTGCACAGTCGTCGTTAATTATCCTTCTTTTTACACCGGCGCGAGGCGTGCACGTTTCTTTTTCGCGAGCGAGCCGAAGTGTGACGACAATGGGGGACAACGGGGAGAACGTTAACGCGAAATTTACGCCGGGCCGAAGTCTGTTGTGCCACTTAGCCGAACAGTACTCCATAAAGAATCGTCGGGCCACCGTAGCCCAACATCCTCTCGATACCTCCGACCAACTATGCGCCTTTTACGAGGATCTTTCATTAACCCTCATACGTTCCTAAAACATAGTTGCATAAAACGGTTTGTTGAAATAATTAAGTTGCTGACATTCGTATTAAGGAGGTGAAATAGACTAAATGAATATGTGATTCTCTAGAAGACATACGATTTCATTTTCCAAAAAATTGTACAGAAAACAAGAGCACGATAAGATTTCAATTGAATTTGACCCCCTGAACAAATACCGAGTCCTATTGGTAAAACAATTATTCGAGTAAAACTGCGATGAGAGACGAAATCGTGCGATCTGTCAGTCGCGAAATAGTGTATAATAAGAGGAGCTAGACGATCTATTATGCAATGGAAGATACCCAGCGAGAGCATGCAATCTACGTGATTTACATGAGCAACGTTAACGGTCTAACGACTCAAGCTGCACTTTACCCGGGCAACGAAAGTAACATGTCGGAAGAATTTCCTTCGTTGGTTTTGCGCGTGCCACTGTCCAAGGCCATTAGACTCAACGAACCCGATTCTATTCGTATTTGGATCAAGGATAGTCGTTCTCGATCGTCGTTGGTGATTCAACGTTGTTCCATAGCCGCGCGATCGGTCGGTTACCTTCGGCGGCTCCTTGATTAAGTCCATTAATTTCTCTCACTGATTCGGATTCGGCCGACGCGGCGCGTTGCGTCGATTCTCGACAGGCTGCAGGGAACGCGATCCTCTGGACTCCGGAGCAAGCAACCTGTCTGTATTTGATTGCACTTTGACTGCTTCGACAGCTCGTTACGAATGCGATTTCATGTTTCATCGCGATACTGCCGCACGCATGGTAATTAATCGGACGGGCTTCGGGATCGGATGCTGAGTCGTCGCGCCGCGGCGCTTTCATCCTCGACCTCTGGCCGGATATCGGGGATCAATGTGACGTTTATTGGGGCGATTCAACGATGGAATTTAATTAAGTCCTATAGAACGTCTTCCCACGTGGCTCTCTCGGATACGTCTTCTTCTGTTTTTTTTTTATGCCGTCGACGAGGACACAGAGACAGACGTGTGCCCGATCTTCCGTTGCTCAAGGAATTAGACAGCCGGGGATATAAATTATTCGTTGTCTAACCGAGTGCGGATACTTCATACGCATGGAGACGTCGTATAAATTTAATACAAATCTAATTACAGTGGCTTCTTAACGTTCGTCTCGTTCTCGAATGAAAGTCAATTCGACATCGTGCATACATTCTCAACTAGTCCTAGCTATTTGTCCCAGTCACATGAATCACCCTAGCATCCAATTACTGCAGTCGCAGATACGGTGCTCTGGTGTCAAGTGCGTAACACGTGTGCTGAAGTCGATCGATCATTTCGAGGGTCGGTTGGAAGGTCCCGAGCCACGTCGTTGCATATGCGTAGTATTGTACCTACATTCGAGACGTTCACGCTGCGCGTTGCTCCTGAAAACCGATCGATTTCATCTGGCTCATCGATTACTTCGGAAACTGTTGTCTCGTTTCGTCGTAGGGCATGTCTTTTGCTTCGTAATATCAATTTGGTTGTGAAAGTATAAAATGCTTGTGCTATTTATGTTGTTAATGAATTTTCTGGATCGGGACTGGTCCCGTTTGATCCATTGCGTGCGAAAGGTAGAAAGAATTTTGGGAACTAATCATCTTCAACTAAATCCTAAATATTAGCTAGGCTAGAGCAGTATCTAACAATGATAAAGAGACGAGGGGTGAGACACAGTTTGTGGATGAGTAATTCAAGGATTGAATCATTGGATATTGGGATGTTGAATCCAGTGGAAAATACAACTCTACGGATTCCGGTTAAGATCGTAGCTGCGCAAGATGTCGGCCAATTTTCAATCGAACGGCCCCAGAAGAGAACAGAACAGGAGGTTCTATCGAGCTCCTACTTTCCTTCCTGCATTTAGGCACGCGTCGTCCGGCAGCTGGACACGTACCAGCAGCGGCGGCACGGTCGCGTGTCTACGGAGACAGCTAGAAAGTACGCCTCTGGATCCGCAACCTCGAAGTCTACCTGCCACGCCATTGTCGAGAACAATGCGAGCTGGACAATGTCGACCGATGTTAACGGAAATCCCCGGTGGCGCGAGTACTTTTTCAGGATTTCTGGCAGGAACCTCGGTTTTTCAGTATCAATGGCGGAGCAGCTGTGAATGGGCTAGGTCCAGGAAACGATTCCGCACGACTCCGAGGTGACTCCGTTAAGCGGTGCTGTATGACTCGGCGACGACGATGGCAGCCTGCTATTGTCAGTGGCGGGTCGCTATTTGTTACCTGCCAGTCTAGACACACCGGTGGAAACGCGCTCGTCGATCCTGCGCGTTTGCCGGTCCGGTTCCGAGATCGGTATTACAGCATTTCGCTGAAAGTAGAGAGGACTGCTGCCGGAAGAGGTACACAAGCTGATCGAGCAGTGCCTGCCGACCGATAGAGTCGTTCGACGGTTCGAGACTATTAACGTGACTGCTCGAAGGATCCAATAACTCTCTACTATTGAGGCTAAACGAACCATAACCGAGGTTTCTAATGTACCGTGAGCCATCTTCAAACGCCGCGCCGTGAGCCATCCGATTCTTCTTCGGGATGCGTCGTTATCTCGATGCCCACCCAACGAGCGTTAAACGGTTAAATGTCAACCGACCGACACCTGCCGCGGCCGGCACCCCGAGCGAGGATCAAAAGGTTATCCTTGCCTTTCCCCTCGGCTCCAGGATCCATTCCTCGCGGCTTCCTCGTTCCTCGATCGGCTTATATGGCAGAAACGTTTGACGCTCCCGCATAGTCACTCTCGTCTCGACGCAAAACCACCGCGCCAGGCCCGTGACACCTACGTTATCGAGTAAACGGTGTTGGGAGCTTCTTTGATTCGACTTGGTGCCGGTGAGTGGCACAATGATTGACACTAAGAGGTGACGCTATGAACGATCCCCCTCGCCGCTAAGTGTTTTCTCCAACCGATGCCCGCACAGGGTGTCGAGAAAGTCATGGTCATCTTCGACTAGCGGCGATTCTTCGCGCGTTCGACGTTTCTAACAACAGTTTAACGAAACTGATTCCGACAATGAACGGCTTTTGTTACGTCGATGCTGTTTAGCTGTCGAGAGGGTAGACGGTTCTAATGAAATCGTATACCGGAAGTAGACTGTTAAAGAACGGCGAGTCACACTGATTTTAGGATAACAAGTACAGAAAACTAGTGTCGATTTCGTGCACTTAGAAGTCACAACTAATTTAAAGTACAGTGCAGCAAAATTAAGTCATTATCCACTTTGATTCAACATTTCGAAGGAGCCTGACGGTTGTTTAATTGGATGCACCCACTGTAACTTTTTCATTAACTTTAAAAATGGTCTTAACAACAAATGTGCGCTCGTAGCACGCTGTAATGAACACCATGTATGTAAGAACGTTGATCGGTATCCGCTTTTACCCGGTGTTTACGAGCCGCGCGTTCGTCTTTGATTTTCGTCGGAAAAACGAGCTTCGGCTGGCTTTTCCGAGAAACAAGGATGCTCTCGCATCTTCCCACGGTTTTCACAGTTTCTTGCGCTATCCCCCGTCACTTTGGTAGACTCGCGGAACGAAGACGCTGCCGAGGCCAAACACTTTCACGAATTCTATTCGCAACGGCTTCCTGCTTTCTCGATAACGACCCTAATACCCGGGATAAAGACAGCATTGTTCCGACCGGTGCCGGTCCATTTAATTGATATTTAATTAGTCATTGTTGTTGCCGGTCGGTCTCATGGATCACGGTTCACGCTATCGAGATCAAGGCGGCTCGATCCGGGGCCCATGTAGCCTTCGAAACTTCCATCGACCGATATCGATCCTATCGGGGATCGATCGTTGCTCGGGCACCAATCATTTTCTGAGAATCAGTTTCCGAACATCGATATTCGCATAAACATGCGGAAAGCTCGAGCTCAGCTGCATCGTAGCACTCAAGTATCATACACGAGATTAGACAAAGCATAGTTTGTAGTCGCCGAATTAGGAACGTCGATCAACTTCCAATTTCGTGGAGCAGTACACCCGATTAATCCAGAGTCTGTTGTGTCTGTCTCGGAAGGGTGAACAATACGGGATCCGTTCTCGCGTGAACGTGTCGAAACTTTTCTCATAAAGAACTTGCAACAATAAATGTTCCTGGACGAGCAAGAAGAATCCGCTTCTCACAGGGCAAGGGGAACAAAGGCTGGATAGAAAACACACGCGGAAACAGGCATCTCGGAACAGGGTTCGATCGTAGGGGCAGCGGTAAGGGAGGGGGGTATGGGGGCGGAAGGTGGCGATGCCAGGCCGAAAGAGGAATTCCGGAGGAAGATGTACACGCTTGCGATTCCACGACGGATTTCGCTGGAGGGCCCGGGTGTGGTCGATCGTAGGATAATGGCCGCGCGAGGAGACGAAACGGCTGATACGGGAGGGAAGCTCTCTCGGTGATTCTCCTCTGCCGAGATCGATGCCCAAAGGCGAGACGAGTTCACCTCCCTATATTCGCAACGATAGCCTAAGCAAGAAGCGGCAGATATCTCGGAGAGCCAGGCCCCTCGTCGGTTTTTCTCCGCTCTCAGCCGTGACCGAGCCAGATGTCAAAGATTCCTGTTCGTCACCCACGACGCACAGTGTCACGAGCACGATGTCGGACAAAATCATAAGAAATTTTGCATATCTATGTATATATATATATAATTCTGTACATTTAATTTTTAACATCTGTCCCTTCCCAATTTGAAATCATGTGGAACGTCAAATGATAGGATTACTAATTAATTTAAAATAATTTTATTCGCACTTTTGAAGAGGCTGTGCTTCTTAATTACATTTTGTCACGCTCGCTGTCATCATCGGTGCATCCGCTGCAGAAAATACTGTCTTTCCTCACAATGCGCTTGGAAGCAGATGCCATGCCATTGTAGATCGACAATGCGAGTGACGCTGATTTCAGGCAACCGAGGACAGACACGCGAACACAAAGGGTCAACCTTTGTCTTGCTATTCTACCTCTGCTTTCATTCGTAGCAACGTTGCGCGCCAAGTGTGTATGCACACGTCTCGGATCTGAACAATGTCTGTCGTTCTACTCCACATATGACGTTCATTCACGGCGAAGTTACAGAATGTACCGTCTAGCGTAGAACTACAGTTAACCCTTCGGGTATGAACACGTGGTCACCGGAAACCCGCCGGCTCTAAAGTAATAACTAGACTCGGAATCCTCGAGCGATCCCGCATGTTTCAAGATGAATTTAGGCCGACAGGAGGTACACATGGGAACAATCTTTATAAAACACAGTTCGTCCGGAATGCATTAGCAAATATTAAACGCACTGATAGGTAATTTACCATGTTTATGCGATCAAATAGATTAAATAATATTGTGAACTGTTTGTCATTGATAGAAGATGCCTAAAACATATCGAGGATCATAATAATTTATCTACTCCACCCATATTACTCGTATGAGCAGCTATCGTCAGCCTATTTTCGCAGAAAACAGACCACGGTAAACGTTTGAAAAATCGGTGACATTGTTTCCAATGTCGAGCGACGTGCTAATGAGTGTGACTGCAAACAGTTAACAAACCGCACGATACACGTACAGTAGAAAAGTCGGGGCAGGAATGGTTACACTTTCATATCGCGAGGGAGAAAGTAATTAACAGTCCATAGAATAATCGAAACCGACGTATGGCTAGTACCGTTTACACAATCCCGTAGTCGTTCCCGCCCGTTTTTGCGTTTCGCCTCTCGTGTACTGACTGCGAATCCGGCCCGATATTAAACACCGGACCAGCATGTCGGGCCCACATAATATCCCGGCTACCGTTATTCCTTTATTTCAATGCCGTGCCCCGCAACGTTCCGTTTCGACGCTTGTAATCCTCGTCGTGGCTCGCGTGACAGTCCACATATTGCAACCAGGAGAGACCTATCTTAGCCGTTCGTCTTTCTTGCTCAACTTCTCACGACCATTATCCTATGATCAGCCACATCCAGGTCCCTCCAGCGATGCAATATCCACGCACGCGTATCCACCTTCGGGATTTTCTTTCGGGCGGCGTCTTTCCGATCTCCTCTTCCGGGAAGAGCATTCTTCTAGGTCGGCCGAGACCACCGTCCAGCTGAGAACCACCGTCGAACAGCTATGCCTCCAGTTTCAATTTATTGCCGACCCGTCCCTGATCGCTGACTATTGGCCCTGCCCTTCTGGGGAACGGTCATTCGACTCGATCGCTCTTAGCAATCAACTTCGATCCTACGTGAATACATAGCAACAGGTCCTACGGGAAAAAACATCGTGCCACGACTAACCTACGTTTTTGTATGTCGTAACCAAAGGAAGTAATGTGACCCTCAGTTCTATATCTATTCAAAAAATCTGATTTATCACTTAAATTTGAATCTGTGTGTAAAATATAAAGCCTGACCCAATCTTGCGTCTGTTATACATAGATCTCCTATGATTTGTATTAACTAAAATATAAAATTTATAAATGTTCGTTTATTTTTTGTTACAGGTAAGAGCCCGTCTCTATTGACATCTCATAGAAACCTTAGATTAGCAGTTCTGTTGGTGAGTCTTATCCGTAAGCTGAAGATTTGTATGCAAATTTTAATGTTTGTAATGAAGCTTCATACTTCCTACTTCATACTTCTTCGTGATCTATATAGATATAAATGCATACAAATCTGTAGGATACTATATTTTTCTTCATTTCAGCACGCACAAGTTTATTTAAGTTGATACAAAAATATCCAATCTGACAAGAAGTTGCTTAATGATCCCTATGAAAATCTTGGTTTTTGACCAATTACTCGTACGCGCAATAGAGTGTCAGATTCACCTATTTCGTTTAGGCTTCCAAGGTTGCATACTGCCTCGACGCTAGAGGAAAGTATGAGAATGATTTATGTAAGAGGTTGCTCAGCGAAATTTTATTTCGGAGTAATGGAGGATTCTCTGTTCTAGTTTCATTGCAGCCGAAAGTAGAGTAATTAAGCTCATTGGTTGGGATACTCGTTCGTAATCAGTTTTAATGAAATTACTTCTGTGTAGTGAGTTCTACAAGGAGATCTTCTATCAGCAAGGATTTTATCTGAACATGAAGAATAGTTGTTTGAATGAAATTCAGACGGTATTGCTTTAAGAGTCGTTTTACGAAGGATTTGATATCATCTTATTAACCATAGAAAGTATGTTTAGATCATATCTTCCAGTATAAATAGTACAGAAATGAATTTCTTCAGCACACATTGATCTTGTTCTTATAATACGGTGCACATAACATTCGACTTGGATAAGCTATAAATCAAGACATATAGACCGAATATACGATCCGCTTATTTGCCGAAACAATTAATCCCGCGCAATAAATATTCCGATAAAATAGTATACATTTATTCTTGAAAGTTCAGTGGTATTAAGCCATTAAAAAAATCGATTCTAAATATAAATGTTACGGCATTAACTATAATCTGTCTAAACTATAATTAGTTCATTTCGTCAAGAGAATAAAGAAGTGCCGCTACAATCTACGCCACTACGTTAAGTGTCAAGAGAGTTTCAGAAAATTCGAGACTATAAGTCTGTCTTGAGACTTTCAAGAAAAATTAAACATAGAATGTTCCGCAATTAAGGATCTAGTCCTCGAGAGGAAACTGTAGTCAGTTTAGAAATGCGCAGGGTTAGCACAGCTACATTGTTCCCGATGTCTTTAGAATTCCTTTCCGCAGAAGCACCTTGTTACGTCCTTAGGGTCTCGAAGAGCCTCCAATTTCCTCCGCGCCGGCAAGCTATATCTTGAACTCGTTTTCTTTCTCCCTGAAACCTCAATCCCCACTGGCAGAAGAAGTCGAGCAGGCGTATACGTCGTTCCTATTCCGATTCTCGACGCGGACACATTGAATACAAATTTCCTGGTGCCGTGGCGAGCAAAGAACAATCCGATACTTGCGCGCTACTGCTAACCCAGGAGCCTAGACGCTGTTAAGCGCGGTAAAAAGCCGATCCGCGGTGAAAAGCCCGCGAAACGGTCGACTCGCGGCGCCTACGACCGGACAAGAAGAAGCCGAGAGGGAACAGTGCTCGTTATCTTTTCTTTGAACGGCTGCGCTAAACAGCAGCTCTACATAATTGAATGGCTGGGACTATTCAGGACCGAGGATCGGATCACCGGCGCGTTCAAGCGGGGCACAGTTTTTGCGAGTCGTTCGGCTCGTTCCTCGATGGTTCGATTACTCTTGGCGCTAGCTGGACCAAATTATTTCGGCTGTTTCAATTGTTAAAACTCGATGTTAAGGTGGCCGTGTGATTAAATAAATATAAACAGGATGTATGAACAATGTGTTGATTTAATAGAAAAAGTAATTATGGATAGAGAACATGTGTTATAGAGAGGATTACATGAGAGTAGTAGTAGAGTGTGCGTAGATGAGATAATACAGGTCGGCAACCTAAAAATAATTACTGTTTATATGGAGTTGGTACCCATTAGCACCTTGTTTCATATGTTAAGAAACCTATCATAATTACAACACTCGAGTCAGCTTTGCATTGCTATTTATGATTCCATTAAAAATTGTTAAAACTTTGCTGACCGACGATTTGGAGTCAAAACCGGCCTGTGCACAGTGGGCGACAATGCCAAACTGGCGTGTCGAAACTATTTTTTTTTTTAAGATTTAAAGCCATAGTAAAGTAGATCAATGATTTGTCTTGATCATGGAACATACTTGAAATCTGCTTTTTAGCAGTGTATTTTAGCACAGGAATAATCAAGTGTACACAGCAAACGTAGAAATAATAATCGTGCCAAGTTTCGGTTTGATAACTCTAATAGTTCCTTGGCAAAAAATTCGCGAGGCTTCTTTTTGGCCGTGTAGGAGCGAGAGGCTTTTAATCTGAGAGGAACGCGCGCCAAACCGCGGCCGCCCGAAGAAGCAATAAGACCGCGTTTGTGAGCACAGCCGGTTCGCTGTATGGCAATGCACAGCGTGGGCGGATGTAATGAATGGACGTGTCAGATTTGTAAACATTTGACATGCGCCCGAGCGATTCGTATCGAGGCTCGCGTCCAGTTAACGAATGAATTGATCCGCACCGCCCGGAACGAAACGGAACGAAACGCAGCGGAACGCAACGCCTTGCGAAATACGAAGAGATTCCTTCTTTCCCAGCACGTTCTCTTTTTTTTTTCTTCTTTTCGTGCTCGACTCGAAACCAAGATAATTATGGTCGAGGCTCATCGTGGGATCGATCGGAATGTTATTTACGGTCGATTTCGGCGATTTAATTACACAGCCGGCGAGAGATTTGTGTTCACGGTTACGACTCCGATCGGAATTTTTACAATTAGCTCGCCGTTACTTGTGATCATCGTTGTAATCCGTTAATATCAATAATAATCCGTCATCGTGGAGATTTCAGGTTTCTCTTCCTTTCTGCTTTCTCGTTTTTCGAATTTCCGTTCCTTTAATATCAGGCATTTAGCTGCGCGAGGCGAGTGTCTAATCATGAGCGATCTTGCTTAATTAGTTTTACCTCTGCTCTAAGTGAAAGATTGATATTTATGCTAAACTGTACATCGAGTCCTATTAACTCTGTATAACATCCAATTTTCTCGCATCTGAATAATAGCGTGTGACGTGCAGCATACAGGAGTTCAGATTATTACAACATTACAAGGAAATTCTTTGGTTAGAAACAGATGGTGGAGCAACGAAATGAAACGTGATTTGGAAAATGTAAATGGAAGATGTGATCCCAAAGTTACGATACTGGGGTGCGAAAAATGCTGTAGATGAGAAAATTACTGAACTGTAAATAAGAAAATTCTTTGATTGCAAATGATCAAATGATGTTACAAGGGATTGATATTCTTCTAATAAAAAGTAAGGGTGTGACCAGACGGGCAGTACAATCAGGCAGGGGATGATTCTACACGTAACAATAAGTCGATAAAAAAGGAATAACAAAGTACACATCTGTTTCCGTCACAACAACAGAATTGATGAGTTACACACGATTAGAGATTAACGATTGGGCATCAATGTAGCAACAACGATGAAGTTGTCTGCAACGAACAAACGCGTCTCGTTCCCTCGGAACGATTAATATCGGGCGCAGTCTCGAAGTGTTCCAGCGTATGTCATCGACGTTTATATGATCGATTACGGGGGAAGGACGACGGAAAGCCGCAGTTGGCCGCCGTTTTCACCAGCGATATCTTTTCACTCGTCTTGCGAGCCTGTTTCCCCTCTAATCTTTGTCGTTCGTCTGCATCGAGCGTCCGGCTGCCGAGTCGGCCTCTCTGTCGGACGTGCGTGTACACGCCGGTGTCTTGGCTATAAGGTTACAAGAGAGGCCAACCGCACGTCAGACAACAGTCAACCGGTAGAAATCTCGTCGACGAATATTACACGGCCGGGCGTTAATCGTGCTCGACGGACTCGAAGCGTCCGCGTTAACTGGGGAAATCGGTCCCGGCCGCTTCTCTTACGCTTTTCTCTTCGTTTTCGACTGATAGGGTAAAGTAGCCTGAAGCCATCTGAGAGCACAACTATTGCGAGTTACTCTCGTGAGTCGAATTTGTCAGTGTACTCGGTTTTGAGAGTACAGTAAGTTCAAGCTCGCAAATGTACAATTTTTCTCTCACAGCGAGAAACTATCAACTGAGAGTCTTCTAGTTAGTTTCCGTTTTCGAAAAGGGTGAAAATAGAGTAATTTTTTGTTGTTGATGATATTATACTAGGTTCCGAGAATTTAAATGGATTAAATAAAAACGAAGAATTTACGGAGTCAAGATAATTAAATAATTATGACAAAAATTGTTGAACAATGTCAAGAATAATGATGTTAGATTTTCATTCAGTTGACCGGAATATCAGTCATAATTTGTCGAGATGAAACAAATTAATTGCGACCAACGACTACGGTGTATCTGTGCAGCCTGAAAGCAAGTTAGTCTCGGAATAATGAACTCATTTCGAGGACAGCAAGTAATCGACGCGAACAAGCCCGGTCCGAGCAACGTGCTGTGCTCGATGATAACACGAAGGTTGTCGGAGACAGTCATTGGATCATTTTCCGGGAGAAGAAACGAGACTCGATCTATAAATTTCAACAAGCCCGGGACAATCCACGATAAATCATTTTCCAACGGCAGTGAACAACTAACGGTAATTGGTCTAGTCGCTGCATAAGCACTACCTGGTCCATGAGCCAGCGATATTAATGATCTCCTAGGTCGACGTATAACAAAGACCCGTTGTTCGTTTTCTACGATCACGCGTGCTCCGTGAAACGGGCACCGTTTTCCTCCTACGAGCACTTTCTTTTCCCTGAAACTATAGCAAAGTTTGCTCGGGCGCGAGAGAGGAAAAGGTCCCCCTCTATGTAGGATTCGTTTCGTTACGTGACGGTATTACCGACCCCGCACAATGCTGTTTAATCGCCGGTGATTTTCTCGAACCCGGATAAATTTAGTAATTACCGCTACCAATCCTGATCAGCGTCCGCGCGTGTTCCCTATGTAGGTATGTACCGATGCGATTCGGTCAAGTGTTGGTGCATGACAATCCCAATTTGCCTTCCCTTGTCTCGCGTCGCTGCGATGTCGGAACAAATGGAATTGTGGGAAAAAATCTGGTGGAAACTCTTTGAATTCGCAACGCTCCGAACCGGGTTCCGGGTGAGATACAATCGTGGTTATAATGTCGGAAGGTGGATACCGACAATTTGATGGCATCTACATACATATAGCACAGAATTGAAAGAAAATATTCGATAGGTGTTCGTTTTTCAAATCCAACATCTTTTAAATGTTTCCTATACCTTTCAATTTCCAAATAGTGGCGCATACAATTTTGTGTATTATATTTTTGCCGGTCGAAATATCGAATACTTGCTGGCAGTGTTCGTGGAATTCCGCAGTTCACAGTGAGAGAATTTCCGAAGCAGGGAGCAAGTGCAGTTCAGGTCCGGTTACGGTAATTGAGTAAATGATTTAACGAGCCTAGCGACTACTCACGAACCGCAGGGATATTAATGATCGCGAGCCGTAGAGAGGAACGCGTCTCGCTGGTCCCTTTGGAACGAGAACACACGCTTGGCCAGATTGTTTTCCTCCTACGACCGTCACTTTCCTCTCCGCCACTCGCCACGGCAGAAAAATCAAACTTTCAAGACTCGATCTATCTCCCACCTTGGAGCTCTCGAGCCGGCGACAAGGAGCAACGAGACTGATAACCTCGCGGGATCAGCCTAGAACTTCTTGCCCGGTACAATTGCCGGTGTGCACAATAATAGCCGCACACCCACGGCGAATAAAGCGGCGGGGCCCCCCATTATATAACACGCCAGGTATGCATTGTGCGTTATGAACAGAGCGAAGTAATTGAATATATATATATATTTTTTTTCTCTGGAAACGAGATTGATTAGCAGAAGCGTCGTTAAAGACAGCTGAAGGCACTGCCACGGCGCGTGGGATAGGATTGAACCCATGAGAACGAGAACGGATCTGTTCTACCTCATTTTTTGAGATACCGCCGCCTCGAACAAGGTGCCCGAGCTCCATGAAGCCACATAACGGAAGTCATCAAGAGAAATTGGAACAGGGTTAGAGGCTTAATGGAGAGATTGGTATTATTAATTCTTGACACAAGGCCCGCCAGAGGTAAAATTGAATTATCAAGGCTGAGATTAAACACGTACAGCTCGGAACGCAGATCGTAATCGTTTCGTACTCCAGGATACTTCTATTCACGATACGAAATGTGAAAATTCATGTTTCATCCATACATCACTGCCTCGATAATCATATACCGTTCCTTTTTCAATTTTTCTTTTTAAATTCATTCGCTTCGAATAAGGACAGTGTAACTTTGTGACAAGATTAAACTGTAAATCGGTGTGCGATAATAAGAGTCATAAAAATACTGATGAAACTTGAAGCTTGGAAGATAATACACAGTGTACGCATCGCGTTGCCACGCGTTCAAGTCACCGAGCCGGCGCGCAGTGTTTCTAACTAGCTGTCGATGAAAACCGCAATTTAGGTTGCGAAGCAAAGTGTTAATGGTCTTTCCTCACAGGTAAACGATCGGAAACAACTTTCTATGTATACGAATGATTCTTTTTAACTTCTTGTTTTATCTTATTTCATATACATATAAAAATTTATACAATAGGATAAACGACTGGTCGACGCTTGTAATTGTAATATCTATGAAAAGCTTTTAGTTTTTTTTTTTGAATGAATGTGAACGGAAAGAATTGCTATTTTTGCACTGGAGTGAGGCGGGTCTCGGTGAGTTGGATTATTTGAATCTCAGTAACGGCGGCGTTCGGTGGAAAGTGAAAATGAATGGCGACCGGTGTTTCCGTCGGATCGGCTGTCGTAGTCGAAGGACCATAACGAGTACGACACGTCGATAATGATCCACGCGCCTATAATTAGCCTCGGCGGCCGCGG
Source organism: Lasioglossum morio (assembly GCA_916610235.2). NCBI lineage: Eukaryota > Metazoa > Arthropoda > Insecta > Hymenoptera > Halictidae > Lasioglossum > Lasioglossum morio. The sequence goes on along the minus strand of OU744328.1, from coordinate 7,916,703 downwards.
TGCATCGATTAATCGCCAAGGAAACGGAGGAAGAAGCGAGCGACTGCGGCCGCGGGTTGATGCCGCGCGTAATGATCGTCGTGCACACGCGTCTCGCGCTCCCGCAATTAATAATGCACGCGGCCTCGTGTTCACGATTCTAGATATTTTAAAGATCCGCCGCCGATGAACTCCGACCCGCGCGCGCAACAGCGCCGCAGAGCTTTCTTCTTCGTGACACTTATTATTCCCGGCGGTTGCACGATGATAAACTAATGACTCCCTCGTTTCCGCGTTCGACGCTTCTCCGCGGCTCTCCACTACCGGTTTCCGTTGGTCGCGCGGCCGCCGTGTGCCACGCGGCGAGAAAAACGAAGCCTTTAATTTCTCAGAAACGCGTCTCGGTAACCGCTCGCACGAGAACCCTCGTAAATTTCTGTCTTGCCGTCTCGTGTCGTCCGTTGCATCGAGTTTCCGTCGGTACTTTCCTTCCAGTCTTAATTTGCCTGCAGGTGTCTGCCATAATTAGTCTCTGTCTGTCGTTCGAGTTTGCAAAATTGCATTCCGGGCCTGTCCTTAATCTGCGGAATCGCTGGGCGAGAGTATTAGCAATTATCGCGATGCCTCTTGCATTCGAATTAATGTTGCCTTTAACCCTTTCGCCGCCGCGGAATTGGACGCCGATACGCCATTTTGAAACGCGCAACCACTTATATCTGAATCGTCCCTTCGAGTCCCGAATTTTGAAGTTTTCATTTTCACTCTGCAAGGGTGTCCTGAGCTCTCTTTTCTGTTCAGGGTTTTTCACTATTTCCTTTATCATTTTTATCAGATTCCAAAAAACACCAATGCTTACAATTGTATCTTGGGATTTCTTATAACACCGACAAAATTTCGCTGTTGCTCGTTTCTCGGTTTAAACCAACCTTAATGCGATATCGTTTCTTGGCGTAGGCGCGAGCCACTGCATCTAGGCGCAGTTCTGACGAAGTATGAAGAATGGAATATAAAAGTTGCTGGGATAACAAACCGCTGTGTCCAGACGCGCAAAGGAGATTGCACCTTCATCTGACGAGTAAAGGCTATACCATCGAAGGGTTAAATCGATAGTATAAAGGCCGGAATAAATCTGAGGATACATTTTAAGTATCGAGACACGTGCTGGTTTCATAAAGATACAGCGATACTGAGCTGATGTTATATAACGCTAGACGGATTTTTAATGGTGTGCAAATAAAAACACGCGTTCGAATACGTGTCTGTGATATTTACATAATTATTCTGTCCATTCTGTGGAACGTTATGCAACTCCGATACGGACAGTTTCTGCAGATCAATTCCTGAAATACACATCTTTGGACGAATAGAAAAATAAGTACAAGCTTTAAGTATATCAGTCCACCAGTTTATGTAATATAAAGAACACAAATTCTGTACATATGTATATTCGATTCTCAAAAAATGTCATCTGTCAGCATACTTTTAAGCGATAGCGTACATCCATAATAGTGAAAGTATGGATAAGTCGCGAGGGTTGGTTTTGATATCTCCGTGTTATTCGCATCGTTCGGTGTCGGAGTTCAAAGAACGAAGAACGTTGCACCATCAACGCCAAGGACCTCGTCTCTCGTTATGTCCGGTGCAATTTATCCTGCTGGCTAGTGTTACTCTCCCGTCAACCGGTAGTCACACTCGACTGCAGTTGACATCCTTCGGCTGGGATACGTTTCTGCTTCATATTCCTCGATTTACGTTTGTTCGTTAGCAACTCACAGAACCTGATCTCCACGGATGACATTTTCTATCACAGAATCACCTGTACATAAAACGGTCTCACTGGCATTACCGCGTTTCCTTCGCGGACCATTTCTCTCGTTAACGATCCCCGATGCATCGTCGATTTATCTTCCTTTTTCTAAAATGCTTGGCCCATTTTTATTTTCTTTCTCTCTCTTTCTCCCTCGGACGACATTCCGCGCCTCGCATCCTGCACGTTGTTCTATCCATGACTGTTACATTCCACTGAATTCACGCGTCGCGACATTTATTATATCCAATAATTCGCAACACCATCGCGATCGTTAAACTAGCTATCGATGTCCCAGTGGTGTTTCAATTAATGTCTAGACGCTCGTTCAAAGACAGGTCGAACAACTACAGTTGTAGAATTATTTTCCTCACAGCTAAAATGATGAGAACTTTTTTATTCTTAATAATTTGCTGCTGGTCGAATAAATAAATAATAAAATTTTATTTCGATTCGAAAGATACCTAGACATCATTTATATTTAGTAGATTCTGCTTGGGATCTTCGTTACGAGTCTAACTCGTTACTGTACAGGAAGAACTTAAGTATAAATGTATCAACACCATCAGAAGCAGCTATCTAGTAATTACTATGGTTCAGATAAATTATTTTTAAAAACTTGTCGATACGTTACAAAACAGTAAAAATATTCTCATATTCATATTCGTCATATTCGTTTTCCACTCATTAATATTATTAAGAAAAGATACGTGTAAATTTTTATTGTGTATAGACATACGCAGTCTAATTATTATTAAACATGATTATATTCGTTTCTCCACAAATTGCGTCAGCCTGGTTTCCGAGGTACAGCTTTCGGTGAGACACAGTCCATAAAAATAGTAGAATAATTTTCTTCCCGAAGATCGATTGTTCAGACTTTTCACGAGAGAAGCTAAACATAAGATATCATCTGACGCGATTGTAGAAGAGATACTATCTCGGTATACAGCCCGATGCCCGACAAAGTCTGCGGTATACGATCTCGCTGCATTCTGCTGAAAACTCTTGGACAGAATGCCGAACAGAATTAATTTTATGGTAATAACCAGGCAATTAGCGGGTAACATTGTAGCGTATGTTACCGGCGATTTATAATATGCACTACGGTAGTACCGCTACGTTTGCCTATCGCCGATCAAGACCTAGTTCCATAACTCAACGCCGCCGTAACGACCGAATTGAGGCTGGCTCACACGCGATCCTTGCTCTTGTTCGGCCTCAGGATCGATCTCAGGATTGATCCTCTAGTAGACGCGTGAGAATCGATTGGTGTCATTCACCGGATCGCACAATGGACAAGCTCGAGACACGCGGTTCTAATTTATGCAACAATGCCTGACCAACGACACGCCTGACACCGTTCTGTGTTTTTACGCGCTTCTTGTAGCCGGTGAATGGTGTGCGTGTTTCATTAACACCGAACCTCCTTTTCTTTGTCAATGGAAAGCTCGCCCGTGTTGGATTTGCAATTTGCCATAATCTTTTTACGAATCGCATGAACTGCAAATAGGAATTTGACGAATTCGCGAGTGATAAATGCGGCAACTCGAATACCCCGTTAAAAGAACAGAGTTCATTTCAAGCCTTATTAGCTGTTCATTGACTCGTTTGCGGTACGAGCTCGGCTGTCGATGAATACATAAATATTAAATATCTCGTAATGAACCGAACCTCGTTGAATTCTTGCGAATACTATTCTCTCTGGATTTCTACTTCGCCAGTAATTTATAGAATACTTCTCGGAAACTTTGAACCAACCCGCATCAGGTGTTTTGGAAAGTTCGTGTTATTTCCTATACGATTTCTTTACTATACTTTTTTCTACGAAATAAAATCTCGCTGAACGTGGTCCTATATGCAAATTAGTTGTCATTAACTCGGTTACTGCGAGAAACGTCAATGGAGGGTCGTGAACTGGCATAAAGAGGACGTTAAAGAGTGAAGATCCATCTAGTGGGAAATTTAACCTTCGGAAAAGTCACGTACTCCGATCATTGAAAAAGCTATGCAGAAATGGAATACAGAAAGCTGGCTGAATTAAAAAAGAACCTTTCGCCTTTTCTATGTCAGATGACGCTCTTACCATTGCCGCTGTGATTTCGAATAAAGCGATTACTATTGGTTAACAAAATTTGGGTATATTCATCGAATGTAAAACTCGACGCGTTCTTTTAAAAAATTTCCAAAAACCAGCTTGCTATCAGAAATGCCGCGATAGAGAAATTCCGGAAAAAAATCACACGCGAAGCTGAACGAAAACCGCAATGGGAAACGCGATAGAGATGGAAATCTGTGTCACAGTTCTACATCGAAACGAGACTCGGGGTCGAGGGAACGAGTCGATAGGAGGCATTCAGTTTGTCCTCCAGTTGTTTGGACAAAACGAGCAGTTTCCCGCGGTCGCGACAGACTCGACCGACCCCACCGGACCTTTCTCTCTCTCTCTCTCTCTGCCGCGATTTCAATAATGTTCACGTACGGTGCAATTTATACTGTTGAGCGGCATTATCCCGTCAGTGACCCGTGCGCTAGCGGCTCCGGCGCAATTGACATCCTTTAGTCGAGAATGCATCAGCTCCTCACGGCGTCATCCTCGTCATCCGTCGTTTTACCGTTGCTTGTCATTATGGAGATACGAAGGCCTCAGGTACCGTGGGTATCCCCTCGTGACCTCGGATCCTGACTTCCAGAAATTTTTCACCGACGAGCCTGGCTTGCTTCGCTGCAACACGTATAATACACATATGTATGTGTGTATCCCTCGCATGCGTGCACAACACGGTTCGCCCGGAACCAGGATTCGCGTGTTGCCCGACGCGAAACGAACAGGTTTTCTGCGCCTCGAGTATCGATGATACTGCGAAAATCGTTTACGATGCATCTGGAAACTTTTCTCCGAGGCTCGCGAATCGTTTCCCACCGCGGGAGATTGATAGGTAGGGTGACTGCACGTTCTGCTTTACCCGGCGATAGTAGTTGTTCGCGTTTGTTGGCCTGTTGTTGCGCCAGCTTTGCCAGCTGTTACTCCCTCCGCAATTTTTATAGATAGTAATAATAGTATCGCCTCTGTCGAACAAAATGCTGGCGCGATTCTGCGGACGGGCCCCGCAGATAGCGAAATAAGAATGAAGGAAAAACGCCGCGGTGCTTAACTCCACGGTCGGGAGATCTGCTATCAGCGGTTGGGTTCTGAGAAATTTTTCTTTTCTTGTTATTTTCGAAAAGTGATTTAAAGCAGTCACTGTTAGCTCTCCGTAAACCTAGTGTTAACACGATCTAGCTTTGCAAAATTCAATTTTGATAATGATCCAGGTGTATGAAATCACATTAGAATTCTAAAATAAAATAAAAATGATTTTAGTAGAGCACGTATTAAAACAGGAGCCGCACGTCATGTTTATAAGGGAACATGTACCAGTTACTTTTAAGACTCGGTAGATTTAGTGTTAATAATTCGATCCTGTTTGAGAAAGAATAGTTTATCTTTTAAAGCAGCAAATACAATTCAAGCAGACAGACACGATGTTTGCTGAGTTACTATTTGCGGCTCATCTACGTTTACGTCATCCGAGGAACGTGAAAATCAGAGAATCGCCGGCTTCTATTAGAAGCGTATCGCGAACGACCGCCACTTTTGCGTTAATCGTTCGCGCTTGTCCGTAAATTACGAAGGATTTTCGGCGTCTATTAGCGCCGCGTCATCGGTTATGTAAATTCGATGGGAACCCGTGACAATTTTTACGTGAACGTGGCCAGGTGACAAGTATTAATCCTTAGCACTCGAGTGGCGATTCTGAGACGCCATTAAAAGTTGCTGTGCCATTTTTCAAAGTATTGTTTACATTATTAAATATATTGGTATCTAATCCATTACTAAACGTTTAAGTATTTCAGTTATGAGGTACTATATCAGTTTAAAATACATAGTATAAAATTAATATACATACACCTCATTATTTTCAAAAATTCTTTAATCCTAGTCAATCTCCCTGGTTTACTCAAGATGTCTCCTTTAAAAGATGCTTTATATCCACAGTTAATCGCATCAGGGCCAATCATTATAACCTAACTGCCTCTCTTCATCGTGTAAATATTATCAATGATCCCAGTTGTAAGTGTAACTCAGCCTCTGAGGACTTGGATCATGTATTATGGCAGTGCTGTTTATATGATTCCCAAAGAATTAAACGTGTAAATAATTTACGTAAAATTAAGTTTTTCTTACCACTAAAAGCGGACCTCTTCTTAGCAGAACCAAATGTCAAAGCCTGTGAATTTATCTTTCAGTTTTTAAACGATTGTGATCTGCATCTCTAGTGGTTAGTCATATTGTAAATGTAATTAAACTGTAAACCAGTGTATCTTTGTTAAAGCCGAAATAAATCTACAATAGTTTTCAGTGGCTCAATAAAAAAAAATATATATATACATACATAAAATGCAATTATTCTAGGTCGGAAGAAATGTTTAATTTACGTGCTAAAATAGCGCCGAGTGCAAAGGGTTAACATTATAACTGCCCGCATTTTTCTACTAAAAACATTGTATTTTTCCAGAATATTTGTACATAAATTGGCTTAAAATGACTCCACATATACAGCATCACACCGGCAGTCTAAAAATTGATAAAACGGGAATACAGTCTATGGTGTACGTTCGGTCATGATTCAAATGATAATTGATCCCCGTGTATCGGTGTTTTATAATTATCAACCATCGCGGTTTTAATGGCTGGCTAGCTTTCCCATGCGAATATCGTTAAAGAGAGCCCCAGTGCCGTGTGGCACTGTTGCCCGCAAAAGCGTTAAGGATAAATAAAACACCAAATGAAATGAAAGTAAATGCATAATGCATGTAGTAAGAGTAACGATAACGCGGCGCTCTATTTCACCGGCGAGGACGATCATTTCAGCAGACAATCCAAAGCAATTTCAAGGGGAATGGAATAATGCGGCGCGACGCGAGTGTTCGTCCACCGGGTTGTACGTTTCGCGAGAGCAATTCCAAGCTCCTCGAAAGGAACAGGAAATCGATACCGGTGGTCGAGAATCATCAAGGAAAGTCAACGGAACTGAAAATCTAGTAACGGGGACAGCGCAAATATTATTCTTTGTTTCCATAGTCGACTCGGTCGTGGGAAAAACAAGGTTGGAAACAGAGATCGAAGCAATATGTGCTGTTTTATGCGACCTAGTAACAGCTTAAGTGGAACACATTTTTATGTAAGGTACACTTAATTTGCTGTGAAATTGATAATTTGCTACAAACTTCTGAAAGGCTATGCGCTCTTTCCTTGAGATTGTTGTATATATTTCTACAGCTGTAAGGAGATTACGAAATAGCAAATAAGATAAGTGGTACGCTTATGTAAGAATTTGTTTTGCATGTAGAAGACATCTTTTAACGTGTTCCGTGTCGAGCCATTTTCTCTCGATTTTTCATTCAGATTTCCACTAACGTGATTTAAGAATTTCATTTCAGATTGTAATGCAACAGGTAATTTCTAAACTTCCTTTTAGTACAACTGAAAATCTGATCATTGGGACCCCGGTCGGGAAAGTGTAAAAAGAGACAGCATGGACGAGTAACGAGCATAAATTCGAATTTTGCTTTCGCACGGGAGATACGTGTGGCTTGAAAGTGTCAGACCGGAAAGTGTAAAGGCACATTAATTGAATAGTTCCTGGCAGAATGGCGCCGATAGCACCGACAAGTGCAAATTAGACTGCAAGAAGGCGCGTAATATATAGGAATTCTTACTGTTCCTCTCGCGGCGATGCTAAACGATGCCGATAGGTGTGAAATTATTCTCATAGGCGGGTGCGAAACGTGTGGTTTCACGGTGCTTGTGTTGTGCCCCGGAAGCGGATGCATCGTGCGCATTAAGAGACAGCAAAGGAAGAATGCTGACAGCGGAAATTGACAGAAACTTATCTGCGTTCGAAGTAATCAATATGTATTAATCAGTGAACGAGATATTAACTGGAAATATTACCCGGTAATGAAAATAGCAGATTAGACCTAGTCTACTTATGTGTACATTAATCTTGGTGTAAACGAAATTTTACATATATTTCCAAAGAAATAATCAGAGCTTTATAAAGTACGGAGAAATCTAACCAGTTCTAATTAATGTATCAAATTATCTTAGAAGCCGAGATGCAACCGGCAATGATCATAACAGCTGTCTACTCTAATCTAATCACATCAGAAAATCAGAATAACGTTGTATAAAAATGAACATAATTCATTTTAAAAGTCTACTAACAGAATTTTTTAAAAATCTACTATCAACCAAGCAATGCGTAAGACACGATAGACAGTGTTAACCCTTCACTACATGAGTTTTTTAATTGGGATGAAAAAATTGAAAGAAGGTCAGTTTTTGTGTTATATTTAAGGGAAAGAAAAAATTAAAACAACATTTCCGAAAAATAAAAATAAATATACATGGTAAGAAAACACATTCTTAGTTTACTATATACCAGATTTGTTAATTGTATCAGATACGATACATTACACAGCGAAGGGTTAAAATACAAATTGGTTCGTGGAGCACTGCTCCGGCTCAGAACACTCTACAAAAAGAGAGAGCAACATCAATAGCTAACTGTTGCAATTGAAAGTGAACTTGCACGATCAGGAATCTCTTCTTCCTCCGACGTCATGCGCCCCAGAGCGTTGACACCGACGGCAGTGCAAGTCCTTCTCAGAATAAAGAGCACTTGTTGCCTTCCCAGTGTTCAATGTAACAGTTTTTGGGCGAGTGCCTGAATCCTACCAAAACCTACTTGCGGACCTGGCGCAGACACCACCATCGATCGAGGAGCATTTCTTGCGAGCAGAGAAACAACGAATTCCAACGGTGCATGATAAACCAGCTCTCTTGAAACCGAAAGTCTCAAAAAAACTTGCCTTCACGCTGCACGAAGATAGAGCGAAGACTGTGAAGACAAAACAGGCACCTGCTACCTCGCATAGTGGTTCCAACGTGAAAAAAAAAACGGTTTCTAAGACGTTGTGCTAACAGATTTTTCTTACAAAGGTAGTTGATCCATGAAAATTAGATGAAAATATTATAGACACCCTGTTCCCAATATGGGGAGATCGCAGGGTTTTGATTATTTATAACAATACATCTGAAGACTCGCGAAACTGTAACAAAATGTCACCCAAAACAGCGTTTAGAATCAATAAATCCAACATCTTCGAATTTTCTTTAATTTACATAGAATCCATGATCAATTAAAGAAAACTCTTGTTTTTACAACAAGTAAAAACAATTGTTCTTAAGTAACTGAGGGCGTGATCTTTTGTAAGATCAAATCGAATACGAATCGAAGAGAAGAGATCGACGTACCGAGGGTGACCATAAGAAAGCGGAGAGCGAGGCGGGAGACGTGTTCTCGGGCTCCTCTGGTTCTTTCGCCGAGCGTAGGTACCCTACGAGCAGTAGTGGACGAATGGGCTGCTGCTGGCAAGGTTTTAACGCGCGGACCTGGGTGGTCCCCGATGGATACGTACTCGCGAGAGTTATATCTGCTCGCGGCGCTACGTATTCATAACCTTATCCACGCTCGGCAGAAAATAATACCGCGCGCTATTCATTATGTATACGTATACGCGGTTTGCGTCCGCGGCAATGCTATCGCAACGGACCGCATGCGGTGCGGCTTTTCCCCCGTTGCCATCCAAAGGGAGCGGACAGCTCTCCGTGGCTCCGTCGACGACGACGCTCACAATTTCAACGTTCCACCCGGTGGATCGATGAATGTTAGATACCGGAGCCAGCGCGCCGCGTCGATTTAACAAATCACGAACGGCATGGTAAGCAATAACGATGCACTATGATTTTTAAATAAAATTTCTACCATTGTCGGAAAGATGATGCAAATCGTTAAAACATACACCACGACACTGGGTCTTCAATCATCGTTTCGAAAGCAACACCGTGCCTCATCCGCGCGAACCAAACACGAAATAAACTGGTCGAAGCCGCGCAATATGTATTTCCCGATACGCCGCAACGCATTTTCAATTTATTTTCACACGTGCAAGCACCTGCTATTTCGCTTGCACCATGATTCCCCGCCGCATTCGGTGTACGAGGATTTTATCACAGAAACCATATACGTGTATTGGTATAGTTTGATTGATTAGAACAACACTTCGTCATCGTTTCGCAGGCAACTCCGCTCCGATGTCAAACAGGGAGAAAAAAAAGAATCCGGAGAAATATAAACTGGCCGGGTCCGGCGCGGCGCAATGCATCCCGATAGGTCGTAAATACGTTTTCGATTTATTTCGCACAGCCACCTGTGATCCTCGCTTACAACCGTGATTTTCGCTACATTCTGTTATATTAGAGGCTTCAAATAGAAACCATATATGTACCCGTACAGGTTGATTGATTCGAACAACATTTCATAGTGCCCCGGCCGGAACGTGTTCTCGTATGGTACACGGAACAACGTCAGGCTATTTGTACACTCGTCATTTTTACGAGGGGATAAATCACCGCGCGCTTTCGATTCGTCGTAACATCAATTTGCCACTCTGTCGTTATTCGTCCATCTGGCCGGACGGTGTCGAATCGCATTCTCGCGGGACACAGCCAGGGAGTTGTGCATACATTAGCCGCGGCTACGAGACCTTTGATGTAGCACCGGCGCTCGACGAGCGGATCGGTGCGGTGCATGGTGCATCGCCCAGACCGTCTAGAAAGCACTCCGTTCCTTGTAGACCGTATAACGGACACGATCGATCAGTGGGCCAGAGTCGCTCGACAATCGAATTTTCGACCTCCTTCGAACTTCATTTTAGTTCAATGATTAATCCAAATAAACGCGAAGCTCGTGTAGAACTGCATTATAGTAGATAGTAGTGGACACTAACAAGGAACATTACCTAAGTGTATTGGGTAATTGTTATTCACAGCATTCTTTACATTATTTGTAACATGATATTTGGTCCCCTCAGGGTTTCAAATTCATTTACCAATCCTCTCCCTCTTTCCACTCTCACCATCGCTTTTTCAGCGGGACCTACTGTTTATGGTGGGTTCCGAACCATCTTTTGCCAACAACACGTGAAAAACACCCCGGGCGGGTCACTTTCCGGTTTTTTACCAGACGGTCACCCATCCTAGTGCCGTTCACGTTCCACATTGCTTAACTTCGGTGATCTAACGAGAACCGGTGCTTTCAACACGGGACTACGGTTGTTGGCCGGGTAATTGTTATTATTACAACGATAAAAATCACAAAGGTCCCCGAACAGAGACGAATATCATCGAGCACATGCTCTGAATCTGCCGCCCCATGATGTTTGAAAGATGTATGCTTTGTGTACCGAGTACAAGCGAAAGAGAACGGGCATTCTGTTAGTCACAGAAAGGACTAAAGGGTACACATGATATTTCATGGCAACGAGAACAGTCCCGGAGGGTAGCAACAGCATTATTGTTGCGAGCAGATGCATTTAATCCGGCGGCGCTTTCGTGATTTATTAAATCGAGCACGATAATGAACGAACGGACGACGACGCCAGTCTGCGCTGCATTCGTCGATTCAACGTGAATTCATTGTAAGCACTACGGGGGCCAGCAATGAAGTCGGATAAGTCGTAGTATACGTATACCGCGGGACGTGTATCCACCAAGGAGGATAAAAGTTACACCGCGTGCGCCTCCTGCAGTCGAACTGTATGCGTATGCAGATAGCGGCGGGTTGTTGCAGCCGTGGCTCAAATCCGAATCTACCACGGTGTAATTATATAACGAAGCACCGGTCCGGTGTATAATCACGATCGACTTTGCCCTGGGGCGATATTCGTCAAATACACCATACAGGTTCTAATTAAAAGACGAAAAAAAAACAAGCACCGTAAGAGACGGAGGAGGTTGAACGAATCCAGAACGAAGCCGGATGAAGTTTCGACAAAAAATTCCATTTTCATCTTTTTCCATTCGAAAGATCCGTCGGCTGGTAATAATGAAAATACTCCGTCTTGAAATATATAGCTAGAGGATATCGTGTATCGCTTGTGTCGAGCGAAGATCGACTTTCAATTCTGCATAGAGGATGCAGTCTATTTATTACAAGACTGCGGATGTGTGTGCGCGGAATAAAAATTGTCTGGATCAATTCTAAGAAACGGAAGTTATGCAAATTATTTATGAATATTTTTAAAGTTCTTTAACGTTCGTACAGTTTCTCCTTTCAGCTAACAATTTACATTATAATTTCACAGTGTTGTTTGTTACGATCACAAAATTATACATTGTCGAATCAGCCAGTCGATATTCGCTGGCAACAAAATTCCGTCATCGGCGGATCACGGCAGGAAATTTTAATAACAATGCGCGGCACCGAATAATGCAAGCAGGATGCACCGGTGCGTCCTTGAAGAACAATTACGCGGAACGCGCGGGGCCCGAGTAGCGTGACGAGCTGGCACTAAAAAACACGGGGATGGCGTTCGTGCGCAGCCAGCAATTAAAGGCGTAATTATCGTGTTCAATTTTTCCGTCGAACAAATAAGAAAGAAATTGCCGTGCGTTATCTGGCCGCGGCGATCCATCCTCGCCTTTCCCAAGCCGTACCGTGGCTCGCCCGTAGAAGATGAACCGTGCGGCCTACTTTTTCACCGTACCATGAAACAACACCAGAAGCGATCCCGAACCCACCCACGATACACGAATGTGGAGCTCGTGAGACCCCCATCGTACCGTTATTACCCCGCAATTAATTGCAAGTTCATCGTGCTGGATGGAACGGATCGGCGCGGCGCGGCGCTGCGGGAACGTCGAACGCGTGAAAACGAGCAAAACGAGAGAAGCCGATGAAGAAGTGTTCGCACGATCGAGCGGATACCGCGATTTTCTGGAACGGGCAGAATTCGATTCGAAACGCGGTCGGGCTTGTGGCGATTTGATATCGCAGCGTTTGTTGCGCGTCGATCTTTCTATTCTACTCACGTTAACCCTGGGACCACGGCTGACCATGCAGCAGCGGGAGACCCGCAGTGATTCATGCAGAAAGTTACATTATACCCGGTTCAGAACTTGTTTCTGGTATACTCAGTGCCATTATTAGTGCACTCAGTACTATTAGCCTTTTAACAAGCTCAGACTCGAGAAAAAGTTTAGATTACTCCGCGAAAAATGGGTCTTCGTTCTTGCGCAAATGTGATCCCAGGTAGCCTGTGTGACAATTTTTATAACTTTTCATCCCAACGTTTTAACATTTCCTTCTCATAATTCTTTCACTTTGTCGTATCATAGCGTCCGTATTAGTATCAACTATATTTTACAGTAAGCGAGGCAACATTTTTGTTGTGCCAGTTTTATTCGTTTTTGTAACTGTTCATAATTGAAAATCACTCTGATTGAGAACGCGATGAGATTAGCTGATGATCTACCGAGTCTCTGAATTTTTCTGAGCAATGCTCTGGTGACCAATTGTGACCATGACCATTTTCCTGATCGAACAAAATCGAGATAAGCAGGGATGAGATATATTGGATGAGTTCGATTCGAAGTTTTCCGCGGAATGAAGCAATCGGTTATTTCCGCGATAGGACGAGGTACCCTTCGGGAAAGGCACGTTACTGGCATAAGGAATGCATTTAAATCGGTCCATTGTGAACGAAGCTCCGTGGAAACGGAGTCCGAACGGAGGCTCGACGAAGAGTTCGTGCCCCAAGTTCGGGGAAGTAAATGTATCGATGGGGAGTTATGCCGATAAGATTGCCGGAGCTCGCGAAGAAAAACGTGGGGAGAAATCTGCTCGCGAAATACGTTTCCTTCCGTGACATCCAATCTTCTCTTTGATACTTCTGAATGCCATAGGTTCCGCACCGGGGTGGAAAGTACTTTTGAATAATAATAACAATACGTTTTTATTGCACACAGTGCAGATGAACGAAATGCGAAGGAGACTGTAATCACTAGACTATAGATTTTTATGTAGAACTAGCTGACCCGACAGACGTTGTCCTGTCCTTTCTATTTTGTTTGTGATCGTTTTGTGAATTCAATAAATTGGAATAGAAATAAACTAACTGGCGGAAGTTGATAATGTCGATAATACAAATAGGCGTCTATAACGTAAATTCCTATTGAAATATTGATTAAAAGCAGCGACGTTCGTTTTGTTGTTGTATTGAAATATGATTCAAAAAGCACTTTTAGTTTTTCCCGAATTTTTCATTTTTCCGGGCTACTTTTCCTATTTTTCTTTCCCTGAAACCTTATTCGGACTATTACGAACACTTGAAAAAAAATTTAGCCAAATCGGTCCAGCCGTTCTCAAGTGAAGCGCTTACCAACGAACAGCATTTGATTTGTATTATTTATATAGATTGTTTACATAAAATGCTCAAGTAGGTTCGAAGAACCAGTTTTTGAATTTTGCGTATCCCTTCCCTTCGTTGCGAAATCTACCTGAGAATTTCTGGGTAGCTGGATCGAGAGGAAGAACGATCGAGCGAACGAAGCATGATTTCGCGACGAAAATAACGCATTCGTCGGACGACGCTTTCACTCGACACGTGTCGGGCCCGTGCGAAGCCAGACGAAATTGGTTCGAACTGGAAAGATCGACGAACGCTTCTGGAATCGATCCATCGGCAGATCTAGATGGCCGGTCCCAGGGACGTGCGGTTTGAACGGAGTCGGCATGACTGACGGCAAGTTAATGAGATCCGTCATGATGTAAAGACACGCCGGTGACTCACGCCGCAGGAAGTCTATCCTGCGCGGACCGAGACCGGATGTCTTCCGTTCTTTAAATCGGCACGAGGTGAAACGGAGTCAGTGACATCGGCCATGCGAATATGCAACCATATCCAAACTCCTTTCTCTCTGATTATTTTAACAATCTTTTTTTACAAATGAACCATGCATTTTCGTCACTAGCATCTCCACTGTTTCATCTTTCGCACCCTTACGTGGCTGTGGTACATGTGATTATTAAACTGCGGATTTCCATGTAACACAAAACTTGCCTGTATCGATAACAATGAACCGGAGCATTTTTCTACAAGAAACCTATTCTGTTTTGTAATCTTCATACTCTGTATTATATGTAGTGTATTTCTGTTCTGTAATTATGTTGTAATAAATCTCATATGAGATTTTCTATAATAAAAAAAAAAATGAACCGAAGCCAATCAGAAATTTCTTTCTTACTTAAATCATTTTGATAAGCTGGGAACAACACACTGAAACTGATTCTATGACGCATCAAAGAACGTCACAGAAAATAGGTCTTGGTTATATAACAATCGTTTGGACGACCGGTTTCTTACATGTATAAATTATGCATCATTCAGATGCTATCATGATCACAACACGAAAAGAAATCCCCGTCCCCATAATATCATTTAACAATTGAAAGGGAGCCTAATAGAATCACGACCATCTAGATTAGAATTTTTTGTCTTCTTTCGCAAGTGATCGCTCCGTCACGTGTATGTGGACACGCAGACACAGATTACACAGTTATTATAAATGGCGATTATTCGGGTTTCGTGAAACAAATCCGATCGGTCATAGCGTTCGCGAGTCCATCAACGATTCGAGTCGAAATCAAGTCGGATCTCGGTCAAACTTCGTCACGTTGTTTAATCACCATGTTATTGCGAACTCGTGCGATCCGATGTTCCGATTACATGGTCCAACTCATTTTCAAGCTGTCTCGTTCCAATAAAATTACCTGTCGCGTTCCCGAGCTTGTGGATTCAAAAAAACTATATAATACACATGTACACTATCATCTTCTATAATAATACCTGCCTCTTTTAGACGAACAACGGATCAATAATAGTTAATAAATGATGTTTTTTTTTTAAATGTTTTAGAGACGTGAATGCATACAATCCGGAATCTACTAATAACACTTTTCCAGACGACCAATAAAACAGTGATATTAAACGCCATTGAATTTTTGATGTAATTGTCCGATGCTGATTTTTGCTAGCTGTAAATTCACAGAGATCCGCAGTTCATTTATCAAATCACTATAATCACCAATGGCGGGCAACCTGATAAAACGAGAAGTGATCGTTGTACGATTCACAAGCTGTTTGCAATCTCCAGCATAAACGTGCCATTACACGCGCGAGGAAAGCGTACATATGCGCCGATGAGTCACACGGAGGAAGTTCTGCAATGATTTTTTTTCCCTTCGGTTCGATCCGTGATCTTGTTCTTTTCTCCTTGATCGGGAAGTTTTTCAGCCGTTGATCTAGTACATGATGGAACGACGGAAATTAAGCGACTGTATGAAAAAGAATCGTAACGGAACAATTTTAAGCATGGATCGCGTGTCTATCCCCGCGATCGCGCCCACGCGGTTTCTACCATTCAGATTCCCCGACTCGAGAGAGAAAAGTTTTGTTCGTTCTCAAGATCGTCGCGATAATGAAATATGATGAACGGTTCGTTAATTGAATGCTGAGAAAATTACATTATTGTTCCATTAGGAACTACTATACACTCTTTTTTCCTGGCATTCCCACCACCGCGGAAAAGTTGAGATTGAACGGGTTATACAGGCTTCCTCGAACGGAGGGGAGAGAATTAATCGACAACACTTCGGTAGTTGTCCGAATGTTGATTTCATTTAAGATTGATCGCAAGGTGCATTAAACAGTTCCTATGGAGAGTCTGGTAATTTGCTTTTGCTGCTTCTATGTTTAACATTTATAAACCGCGACAGACATTTTCCCCTTTATCGTGGATAATTTTATTCTCGTACGAAAAGTCGCCGTTGGTTTGTCGAAGCCAGTCCAACCAGTTCGACCAGCTGAAACACTGACTTTCAAACGTGCTCTATTTAACACTCTATTAGTCACCTATCAATCTCTGAAAACTGTTAAAGAAAATTCCGTAATTCGGAATAGCTGTCGGCGGACTGCGGATTTCGTGCAATAAAATGCTCTACCACGGTCCATTAAACTTTCCATCTCGCGATCAGATAAAATCTTCGACGAAAGATACGGGCATCGCACGAGCTGGAGTAAATAAACCGAGGTATTGAAACACGAAGTGTTCATAAAAATTCACCGTCCAATCAGATTTCAAGACTGTCCGTGGATTTTGGTCACACAAGAAGAACTCGCGGCGCCATGCGAAACTTGTCCGACGTCGAGGAAAATACTGTAACGTCGCTGACGTTTACGTACGGAGACGTCGGAAAGTTCGTCGGCAACATGGTCGAATTTGATCCGACTCGGTGGAAACAACGAAAAGTTCTCGGCCGAGGAAAATATTCGCCAAGGGATCCCGTTGACGACGCCCCAATTTCTTCGGCGCAGACCAAACTGCAACACTATATCAGAGGAGAATAGTCTGGATCGACTGCGTCTTGGGACCCAGCCAAAGGCGCGAGATTACTTCGTTGATTCCTTCCAGGCCTCGCAATTCGATGCGACCGTAATTGCCACGGCTTTCGTGCCAAATTTACGGTCGCCCTGTTTCTCGGGAAAGGGCCACAGGCGTTTTAGAACCGTGTACGCTGGCACGCCCGGAAGCGATTCAACGGCCGCGATCCTCACGCTATCACGACGTCCCACCTAACATCCACCAAGAATCAATACGTCGACCCGACTATCAAAATTTAACGAGGCCTTTCATTTTCTCGACACATTCGCGCCGGGTCATTTCTGACGCAGGACCTATTCAACCCCGGACTTATCTAGCAAACAGCCAGCTATTTAGCACCATAAGTAGCTAGAACACTGTTTCTTACACGTTATCTACAGGTGATTGTTTCACAATTTATTAAATGTCTATGGCCCATGGCTAAGAACTTTTTTAAGAGATCCTCCAGCAGTAATTGTAACTTTAATCGTAAACAAACAAGTCAGCCTGTATAACGTAATCTAATAATTTTGTTTGGTATCTTCTTTGGGAAACTGTGTCCACAAAGAATATTATAATTAATTCTTTGGGTACATTTGACGACTCACACTCGTCATGCACATGTTATATTTCTTTGATATATTTATTTTTATTTTGTAATAGAATTCTTGTTTAAAACTATGTAAATAATATCACTACTATAAATGAAATCTTACATAAAATCTATTATTTTTACGTTGATCCATACATTAAAAACTTAAATTCATTCCATCTTCAAATAAATCTGTACCCAAAGGGTTAGTCTTAGAGAGCCATATCTTCAGTTTCCTAAAGTATAATATTCTTTGTAGACACGGAAGCTCCAACGCATAATCTTTAATTTGTACAAAGAAAGGGATAATCTTGAACAGTCTCTACATCACACCATACACGCAGTACACACTCTGTGCACAGTATGTGCAAGTCTGTGCAGTTGCATAGATTAATAAAGCAGAGCGAGGAACATCAAGGTATTTAATTACAAACAACCACAGATGTACTCTACAATATAACGGGTAGGTACAGTTTAATCGCATTTATCTCGACTGGCTGAACGCTAAGCAATGCTCTTATATAAAGTAGGCAAAGGCTTTTGAACTATCTACAATGGAACTGAAAGTTGCATCTCAGCTATACAGGTTAATCCCACTAAATTTCCCCCTTCATTACCATGTCCATTGTAATCGTCCAAGCTGCGTTTCGAAGATCTCCGTTATCGGCTCTTTTGCACGTTCGAGTTTTCCTGCGATAACGCTTATCCGCGATTACGTAGCGAAAAGATAACGCGGCGAGTTCACCGTACCGTTATCCCGGCTCGCAAAAGTTTCGCGCACGAGCACGTCGTCGTCTGGACCGACCAACAGTGCTCGGAGTAAACTTTGAATCGCTATTTTGCATCGCCATTTTCCCTTTTTACTGTCTCGCGTGGTCACCTCTCTTAGCATCCCATTTTTATCCTCGCTATGCAGTAGAACCCTACCAACCCCTCAAAATTACAAGACACGAGTAAGATATTTTTACATGATGTAGCAAACGAGAAACGTGAGATCCGTATCCCCCCCCCCCCCCCAAAAAAAAAACGTTATAAATTGAAACCTGTGTGAAAAAATTAAAAAAAATCTTTTCATAACTCTAAAGGAATAGTTGCGTGTACACTTACAGTTATTAAACATTAACGCGAATATTTCTCGCATGAGCGATGCAGAGTTAATATAGCATCGCTGTGAAACGGCACGCAAGGCCTAGATATGTCTGGAGTTCTTCCTTGTCTCTGCGGGAAACTCATCGATCGTTAAACACGATTCGATTAATACGACTGTAAACAAGGTCGCCGTAATTACAATGCGGTGACGTCATTTCTGCGGAGAAAATCGCGCAGCTCTTTCCCTTACGCGGTCTCTATCCGAACTCACAGAGCGAAATCGATGTACGATCTCGAATAAAGTTTCCAAGACGACGCGGAAACGCCGGTCGTCTTCGAGACACGTTCGGTACACCCTCCTTATCGTCCCTCATTTCCTGTGGGGCCATAAGGCGGCCGTCACGTCTCTCTTTATTGTATCAACTACTGCGCCAGGCCGCCTAATTGATTTACGCTCACCCTCTTGGTCATCAACGGCCTCGAAGAATTTCATCCACGAAAATCCACGCAGCGAGAGAGACATGTCCCGAGAAAAGGCTGCGTGGCGAACGCGAAACACGTTGCCTGCCGAGAATGATGTGCCGGGGGAGCATGATTGCATCAGCGGAACGGGGTTTCTTTCGGAAAAAGTTTTCCCTCAGGCCACTCCGACGTCTACGCTTCTTCGGACTTTGTCGTAACGCAGGTTTTCTACTATGCCACGGATTTTTTTCGCATCTTGGAGTAAAACACGAATGCAAGAAATTTAATAAATCTCGAGGTGCAGTTAAGCTGACAGAGGAAACTCTTTTTAGCATCGGCTTTTATAAATGATACCTAGGATTTTAATTTTATAGTCTAGTAAATGAGGAAGGTGAACGATCAAAAAATTCAATTTCGACTGTAATGCAATGAAGAATTCAGAGTTTGTTGACAGCATATGTGGATTACTGTGGTGCTTGCTTTGTTGAACAAGATTTATCTATACGTCCTCCTTTTTTTAAATCTATCGGCATTTATGAATTACTATAATTTGTTTGTTAATATTAACCGTAACCCTTTCAGTAACATGTAATATATATTTGTTTATAAACCATGTGGTCGCTAATGACCTAGATGTTAATGCGACCACATCAAAAAAATAAACCATTAATAAATAAATAAATAAGATTTATCTATCGCTGAGCATCTTTAGTTGTTTTTGTCTACGTCGATCAAATAGTCGTGTGTTTTTCCATTGCAAATAATATTTTTGTTATACTATACAATATACTCTGTACTAATACTTTGTTATGAAATACTCTGTACTAAGCATTATGTTGTAATAAATCTCATATGAGATTTCCAAAATAAAAAAAAAATAGTCGTGTGGTTTTGTTTCGAGGAAATTAGAAATAGTCGGAAATTAACCCATCACGTCAGAAATTGACTGTAAGAGTCAGACCTAAGCCAGACCGTGTGCGACGGTCGAAGATAGTGGACCGTGTCGAATACGGGTTACTAAATCGGGCCGCTAAAAACCGAACGGGAGAAAAAAGCGAGCAAAGTGGGGTGCGACAAGAAATATTACAACATGTTCGTTTCCTGTTTTCTAGAACCAGTGATGCCACCGCCGAGTCGTTGGAATCGTTAGCAGCGGGCCGAAAAAAATGGCCTCGATCTTGGGAGACGGAACGGGCCCCGGGGGCTCGGGACCCTCCCGATGCCTCTTGCTCCTACAAAGGTCCTTGGCGATTCAGTTGACCAGAGGCCCGCCTCCACAGGTTCTGAACGCTGGACAACGGGAGAGTCCCAAGGAGCATCCAGCCGACGAGATGTGGATGTACGATAAAGGTTACAATTTGTTTCAGGTGAGTCAACGTGCACTGCATTATTTTTCTCCTTCAGTATTCTGAATTATCTAGACTTTCTTTATATCATCCACCATAGTTTTTAAACATTTTTCAATGTAACGATCTACCAACTATGTGGGCACTTCTACAGATCCAAGAAACAGAGTTGGACAAAGATCTTATTTAAATAAAAATTTTACCCAACCCTGCCAAGAAGTAACCGCGAGCATGAAGCAAGTACTACTGTCCGATGACATCATTGACGTTCATTCGTTTATATATATACAAGTTATTATTAACCCTTTGCACTCGGCTGTCCCCTCTGAGGCACCACTAAAAATTGCTGTACCATTCTTCAAAATATTGTTTACATTTTTTAAATATATCGGTATCTAATCAATTACTAAACATTTAGGTACTGTATTAGGTAATGTACCAATTTCATATTCATAAAATTGCAAAAATCATAAGGTATGGTAATATTCTAGATCGGAAGAAATGTTTAATTTTCCAGTTAAAATAGCTCCGAGTGCAAAGGGTTCAGACTAGGTTTACGAGTTCCGTCAAAATGACGGGTTCTAATATTCTTAATTTGCGATTATTAAGATTGTAAAGATGCTTCCCTAAGGAATTATTTACCAAATTTATTTCTTTGGGTATATATTATTGGAAAAATGGCTAAAAATTTGGATAGGCATATGCTTGGTATGTTTATAAAGTAATGTAAAATAGTTATTTCGAAAGCTCCGTAAAGTCCTAGTGTTAAAGGAATGACTAACTTGGGTTAACCTTTTCGTTACGGAAGATAATGTAGAATCAGAAGATTTGATACATATCATGCGACGTGTATGTGTAAATTCGGCTTTCCCACCAGTGCCAAAATCGACCAAAACTGGTCGATTCTTCCTCTCCTCCTTTTTCCTCTTCGACTATTCCATTCCAACACCATGAGCATTCTCCAACATCCCCTATTAAGAGTGTAGACTTGTCATACATTAATCTGGTCATCAGAGAGGGGGTAAACTGTATTTCCCTCAATTTCCTCGATCTGGCGGCACTGTTTCCCACTTATGAGGCATTACTGAACTCAACAATACGTCACCTGACGTCTCTCGCGAAATTAAAAGCCGGAGAAGAAAAGAAGTCTCACGACACGTCGAAGAGATGGCGCGACTGCGGAACATCCGCCACTTAACTTGTTACTTCGTTCTCTCCCTCGGACAAGGTGGCCTCGCGAAATTGCTCGTAATTCATATTGTCTCATTCCGGCGTAACGGTGCATCCAATCAACGCCAATCTTACTTCGGAAACGCTGAGTTGTAAAAACGAGCGGGCGACCGGTGGACGAAGGGACACGTTTCTGCTTCGCCGTTCCTGTCGCCGTTTCCAGGAATTCTATTCGATATTACCCCTGCCCTCGTGTAATAAGTGAAAAACGCCTTTCTCGGGAAATGTGATTAACCCATCGGCAATTGAGATTGCGTGGCTCGCCGTGTAATCCGGGGTGAAGCCTTCAGACCTGTCATTTCGAGACTCGGGAACGTATTTCTATTTGGATCGCGGACTTCATTTCAATCTGCATATTGTTGCAGAGGCTTCTGCTCCTCCTCATTGCTAAGCAAATATTATTTAGCATTAATCGTTATTACATATGTACAAACATTACGTTTTAACTTCCCAAAAAATTTCAAATTGTATGGTCCAATATTAAAAATGTTGCCTTTTTAAAAGTGTCTGAATATTAGTGGGAGTCACTGTATAGTGGAACACATACTAGGTACTTTAAATTATTATTTAATTAGGCTCGATGGGTTTAATTATTAATTTACAATAATATTGTGCGTTAGATAATGGAGTTCCAAATTATGGAATTTCCAATAATAGAAGTTCCTTATAAATTGAAATTGTTTTAAATAAAAACATAACGGTATGAGATATTAATGTAACTTTCTTTAGTTTTATTTATTGGTATATGTCATGTGTTTTAAAAGTAATTTAATTTTTGACAAACGTTTCCAAAAAGAGTAACTAAAATGTTGATATAAGTCCACCAAGAGTGAAAACGATCTCCGTCCATTCATAAAGGGTTGGTCCTTGAAGAAGTTAATTACTCGGACGTCTCGTCGTTTTCCTAAATGATCAATGCGGGGTAGACAAAGCTCGCGTCACCAAGGGAAATGAAATTGGAACGCGCCTTTCTATGGGAGAGTGCCCTTCAGTTTCAATGAGCTCTCGTTAGGGGTGGAGCACCCCAAAGGGGGAAAGTTAACCAGGGTAAGCGTCACGGAGTTCGGAAAAGAGACGGCAACGATAGCTTGTGCGGAAAAAGGCCAGCTGAATCGCCTATAATAGCGTTCTTTCGCAACCGAGCATGATAGCCCGCCGTTTTTCCAACCTGTTCTATGACCTCGCTTTAACACCTGCTCGGATGGAAATCTCTCAGCCGGTCGGGGAACTCTTTGCGTGTATTGATCCCGCTTGAATTTAGGGTCGGCGAAAATACTTGGAAGAAACTCCACGGGCTTTAAAGGATTCCAAGGGTTGGGAACTTCTTTAGAGGGTGAAAGTCGGAATGCTGGTTTTCGCCTTTTGACCGAAACCGGTGGAGCCATTTTCCGAGGAAGAGGGACGGCTAAGGATAGCTTCCATGAAAAGTCTTGAACGGCGAAAATAAAACGAAAAAAATTACGGGCCTCGACCGAAAATCTAGTCAGCAGTAGTGAAACATTTGCGGTTAGAATTGCACAAACAAATGAATTCTTTATTAATTATTTATATATTTAAATGTATTTTAATCTGATCGTATTTACAACGAGGTCATTGGTTTTTATATTTTGGAGTTTGATTTGAGTGCTCTTAAGTCAATTGTTCTTCCAAAAATCTATGATGGCTTTTTTTAATAGAGGATATTGCGCCCAGTAAACTAATTTTGCAGTTGTCATCCCAGGATAGTAGATTGCAAGCTTTTAAAAATGAATTATGTCGCATTATAATTCTAGTTCGTGATTCTAGCGTGAGTTTTGAAAATCTTTTAGGCCAAAAGCGTAAAGATTCCGTTAGGTTCCGACCGGTCGGCAAATATAGTGTATATAGTAATTGCCGAAAAAGTTTTCGTGGGTAGAGCAACCGCCAAGGACCAGCTGACGCAATTGCCCAAAGGACACGGTCTCTCCAAAGGCTACTCGGTCAAGGATACTCTATCGCAGAATTTCACGAAACGCGAATTTACCGTCCAATTACCGGCGATCTATTAGTACAGTGTACACGTCGGAGCTTTAAGTGGCTAGAACTTTGTCGGAACCGGCGTTCTTTCTGTCCACGGTTCAATGGCTGATTTCATATGCGTCGCACACCGTGGAATGTGATCTGAAGCGCATCTCGCATGCATAATAGGCTGTGCCGTACTCTTGCGTAATTGCAGTGTACATACGCGGCGCGTCTAATGAGTTCCGAGGCTGGTTCGAGGGAGCAACAATGACTCGAATAGAAAATGTTACTTTCATGTAGGATCCAACATAACTGGCACACCTATCGACAAGCGTAACGTAATCTACGGGCACAACGGACACCATGGAGCTCGTAAAACTGGCTTAACGAATGCGCTTTTTATTAGCCTGTTTCATTAAAACATACCAGACGTTTCGGAAACACTGGATCGTAAAACCGTTCTCCATTTCGTTTTGTGGCGGGGAATTTGCGAAACATTTCCATGCTATTTATAGAATTTTTATCGTTTCAGGTAGTTTTTCGTTGTCTGTTAGAACTGTAATTAGAGTCATCAATGCAAGTACTCATTTATTAATTTACTTCGTGTTTTTACGTTAGATATAGCACTTCGCTCGTTTTCATGAACTGTGGCGTTTTTAATTAGTACTGTAATTTCTCGTGGTTTCTACTACTTCTCTTACAGATTTATGTCATTTATATACATACAGTAAATATTATATGGACGAAAAAGGTGTTACAAGTTGGATGCAAAAAAGAATCTCCTCTGCGGAGGAATGCCGCAGGGGCCACGAAACTCCAACTGTCTCGGTCGCCGAGCAAACATGCCGCGTATGATCGCGGCTCGGGTATATCGGTGTCAATCACTACTAATCCAATCGTAAAAACAAACAAGTTTCATTTATTGCACGAAGCGGTCTCATCGGTGCGCTATTTGTTGCTGGGCTTTGGTCGCGCACGGTCTCTGTTTACTCGCGCTATCCTTTTCTACGTTCGTGTCGGTCTTTGAACCACATAATAATAGGGTCTCTCTACGAACTATGCAAATAGAACCTCCCTGAGACCCTTGCGTCCAGATCTGGGTAAAAAATATTTTTTTTATTATTGAAAGCTTAATTAGAACTCTCCATAGGGGGTTATAAAGCTATACATAAGTAATATACATCTTACATTTGAACATTAGTAATGTAGGTACAGTAGAACACATTAAGTATATAACATATTAAGTACATAACTTTAAATCTTTAAATTGCATTGCTTGAAAAACTTGAAAAGAAAATAACATGCCTCAATATTCGGTTCACAAAGCAACGATCTGATATTTAAAGGTGGAAACAAATTAAGCTTCCTTAATTTTTTCATGAGATCAACTCTGAGATTCCAACAAGGTACATTGCCAAATGATATGGTTAAGATCTTGAACCTCATTGCCGCAGTTACATTTGGAATCATCTATTATATGTAGTCGTGAAAGAGATGCTGCAAGATGATAATGATTTGCTCTACAACGATTAAATGTTACAATAAATTCTCGTGATAAACCTCTACCCGAGAACCATGGTGTAACTCCATCTCTAATATAGTACTGAAAGTATTCCTTGCCATTTCAACGAAGAAATACAAATATTTGCAAATACTATTTCCAACAACAGTGTTACATATGCTTCATTTGAAACAGTAATTTAGTATTAGTTTTAAACGAAATAGTATTTGCAAATATTTGTATTTCTTCGTTGAAATATTTTTTACCCAGGTCTGTTTTCGTCCATCGAATATTTACTGTACTTAAAATTTCAGTATCTTTCTAAATTCTTGAAAAAATTCAAGTTGTTTAGTAGACCACTTCTGGATAAAGTCTACGGGACTTTTCTGATTGGATGAATACATATCAATGCAAGATTTGATTTATTTCGAGATTCGAACATTATCTTTCTCAGTGCTGGTAAACTGCAAACAACGGTAACAAATGTTATCATAACACGCATGGACAATAGCGGTCTGGCTCAAGGATCTGGGCGGTTATCGGTCGGCCGCTCGCATTTCCCCACCGGAAGTGCGGGGTTCGAGATATCGGTGAATTTGCATAGATCGATAACGAATACTAGCAGCGTAATTAAGTTGTGCACGAGCTCGACGTCGCGGCTTTTCTTTTTGCGCGAGCGAAGTCGTTCGAAGCACGGCTTCGCGAAGTTATTACTGGTTGATTCATAAATTTACACGATTTCTAGTGCAGATCGTAGAAAGTATTTGATTAAATCAAGTGAAATGCCTGGCGGAAAAATTACTGGATTGGTGCGGAATATTCGTGTCACTGGAAAGCGCCATTACCAGTCACATCAATCCTGTGACGTCCGATCTTCGAACAGTTCGTCGCAGTAAAAATGATTCGATCAAATTTGCTACTGAATCGCTGGATGTGGCGTTCAAGCGAGTTTCCAACAATCATTCCGCCGACGATTGAACCGTAAATTTGAGAAAAAGTTTCGAAATTTTGTCGAAAAAATAGTTTTCCTCGGATCAGAAAATGGGAATGCGACAGAACTAAGAAATAGCTTATGTTGATTGTGCAATTTCTGGATATTTAAATCTCCGGTTCAAGCGAGTTTCCAACAATCATTCCGCCGACGATTGAACCGTAAATTTGAGAAAAAGCTTCGACATTTTGTCGAAAAAATAGTTTTGCTCGGATCAGAAAATGGGAATGCGACAGAACTAAGAAATAGCTTATGTTGATTGTGCAATTTCTGGATATTTAAATCTCCGGTTCGAAGAGGATACCCCATCCCGCTGGTACAACCGTAATATTTATATTAATCGATGATCTTATCTCTATTTACAATCCATTTCCGCATAAGGCTCGCCGGTGCACGGGGTAATACGATTCCGCGGTGCTTCCAAACGATGCACACTGCGCTCGTCGTACTGATCCCCGCTTCAAGATCGTGTTTCACGTTGAAGCGGAAAATGTATTGCAAATATGTGTGCTCCTGGCATAATATCCGCAATAAAACGATCCGAGATTTCACTCCCGCGGTGGAATGGAGCGAGCCCGTTTCTTGTTTATGCGCTTGAAATTCAACGTGTTCATAATCGGACGGGAGCGCATTGTTCGGCGCATCTTTATGCAACCGCTCGAAACAATTTGTTTCGTTCCCGTACGCTCTCTTCCTCGACTTGAATCTGCCTGTTCGAATTTATTGCGGGAATCGAATTTTTGCCGTTCGAAAGGTTACAGGTTTGGAAATCGTCGGGAGACGAAGAGATGTCTTCGCAAGACTCGAGATAAACTTTGCCACGGTATCGATCGCGAAAAGTCATCTTGATTACGGCGACCCCGACCGAACCGTTCACCCCTTATACAAACTATAGATTGTGATCTTTGCTTTATGTCGCCGAGCCCGGTATTTCCTCTTGTAATACGTTGCCACTAACATGACTAGTTTGATGTTTCAATAATATAAGTCGAGTGTTTACACAAGAAGAAGACAATGTTTGCAATGTAGTTAATTGTCTGGCATGCATTAAGTAGATTGTATCTGCAAGATGGAGCACCAAACTGAGCGTCTGTCAGCGCCTATGTCTTCGTAGCTGCTTTTGGATTTGCAGATTGAACGATCTTTATGAGATTTACAAAGTTGAAGAACTCTTTCCATCCTATACATTTGTTATGGTTCGGTGCACGCAATTTTTATTGTCATCGGAATCTACATATTGAGTGGTAATTTTATAGAGTCGTGTTACGTTCGATAAGTGTTTAAACACATTCGCTACCGACCATGTTCTTGACAGAGAAATGCCGAGCACATAACGGTACCCTTACTAAGCGACTAAGGATGTATACGGTTGCGATTTTTACGAATAAAATTACACAGCTGATATTAAAATGGAATTT
This sequence comes from Lasioglossum morio, assembly GCA_916610235.2. NCBI lineage: Eukaryota > Metazoa > Arthropoda > Insecta > Hymenoptera > Halictidae > Lasioglossum > Lasioglossum morio. The sequence goes on along the minus strand of OU744328.1, from coordinate 7,888,938 downwards.
ATCGACCGAGTCTAAAAATTTCATTAAATTTCGAATAACAGTGAGCGTTGGACAATCGAGTGCACAATAAGTACATAAACTCGTAGTCCACTTACCTACAACGAGGTTTTCTATAGGCAATAAAGCTTCGTTTGTCCGAGAACAGAAGGTCGTTCACTATCCGCGGCTGGAGCGTATCTTTCTGAAATTAAATTGATCTTTATAAAAACCAATGTTCATTAGACTCGATTATTGTACGTAATAAATTAAATAGGCCGTGTAGAAAAAACGTACAGGCCCATATTTTAGCGTTTTCAATGCCTTTAAACCAGTTCGCCGGCACTCGTCGCGTTTCAGTAAAATCTATCGCAGACCGTGCCGTCGCGCTCGTGTGTCGCGCTTTCACTCCGCGGAACAGGTTTAATTTCATATTAGACCGTTTCACAGATATTGCTAATTATAATACGCTCTCCTTTTTAATTCCGTCGGCCGGGTGAATTCGTTCCGATGCGAAACGGAACTAATACGTGCCTAATCCCGGCCGAGCGATCGCGCCCGCCGCTAAATTATCGTTCCTAAGTTCGGCAAAGTGAGCGATTCCGCGAGTCGCCGAGGGGAACGCGTAATTAATTCGGTGCGATGTTTATCTAAACGCGTCGGGAGTATCGTCGATAATATTCCAAGGAGAGAAACGGCTGTTGTTTTATCCGGAGAGAAGCCGGGAACGAGTTTCAAAGGTGTGCGTCGCCGCGCGCGCGCGCCTAGATCGCTCGATGTCGATGGTATCACCGAGTCAATTGTGGCGAACAACAATTAACCGCGGCAATAAATAAACCGGCCTCGTGCATTGCGAAACGATAACGCCGGCTGCAGCTACAACGGCCTCTACCGCGACTCTAATTAGTCTGACGTTTATGGTGCGTTGATCCGACCCACCGGCTACCCGTGTATTATCTTTCTTAATCAGATTAACAGACATACTATCTGTAGGAAAACGAGAGGAAAAAGAATACGAGCTGTTCGAGCAAGTGGAGTAAATATTTTAGGCTACGATTCTACACGGTAAAATGAAACCGTTTTCCACATGGACCACTCTCTGGCAATTTTATGATATGTCGATTTACGAACTATTAGCACTGTCCGTGCACGTCGTTCGTGTTCGGGTTTCACAAAAGCAGTCGCAAACAATCAAAATGGAGCCAGAGGAGGATCTCGATAAGCCGATAATTTCCTGGAGAATGGAGCTCGTTAGGCCGCAGCAGAGTCCCCTGGTTCCTGGTCGATCGCGGAAATAGTATTCCCGGGAACCGGTGCAGCAAGGTATTGCCGGTCGGGACGCGTGTGTATATGACGTCGCCGGTGTTCAAAGCCGGGGGACCGGACGACGACGCGTTCTTCGCGGTTGCACTCGCGTGTGCACGTGTGCTGCGCTGCGCTGGCACGCCGGTGCGATGCACCGGTGCTGGCTGCATCTCTCCAGGAAGGTCCACGGAGTCGTAAAGATGCGGCGTACACGCGGCCGAGTTCCTCGTTTCCGCGCGAGCATTCGCTCGACGCGAAACACCGTGAAATATGCATAAAGATAAGGGGACGCCCTCTTGAAGGCGAAGGAACTCCTTCGGTCGCTTACGGTGGATTACCGAGGGAAGGACTAGCCGGCGGCGGTTTAGGATCCGTTCAGGCTGATACGCCGTGAACCCCATAACCTCCGAGGGACCGGTATGCTGTCAGTCTCCGAGCAACAATGCTCCGAGCCGCCGAGCCGCGCCGCTGAATACAATAGAGCATATGTATCTAGCTGCTTTGCACACGCTTTGTCCTCGCGCAGAAATATCGCGCGGAAATTGACCGAACAAGTTATATGTATTGTCTACCGAGAAATTTTTGCGAACGCGGCTGCGCGTTTACCGCTGAAATTGTTCGGCTCCGAGTATTCTACATCCCTAAGCATTTGTCGCGAGAATGGCTTAGTGGTATCCGCGTTTCCGCCATAATTTTCTTTGCGAGCTTCAAACTCTGACGCATGTGTGACACCATGACTTGGGGAACCACGTGCAACGTTTATACATTTATAACAATAACAAATTGGAGAAATACAAAATTGTGCTAATGTAATAACGTTTTTAAATTCAAGATCATATCAAGGTCGTGTTACAATTTTCTTAGTTATATACACAATTGCCGAGTTATTATAATAAACACAATCATGTTTAGTATTCGGTAAGTCCGGCGTTAAATTAAGTTTGAAAGCTGCGTCGCACGTAGAAACAACCTAAGTGCGTAAAGTGTTGAAAATAGTTGCAGTTAAGCCTGATGAGCATTGCCAGAAGAGTAATTAGTTTCGTATTGATCGTTGTTGTTACAATTGATAAGGTATGACTCGCAGGATAGGTTTTAGATAGACACTCAATAGCGAGCTGTTACACCGATACAGTAGTTAAAAGCTATATTAAGCTGCAAATAAAATAAACAGTTCATTAAAATTAATCGAACCGTTACGTGTACATGATTTTATGAAGTGATTAATGGAAGAAATATTATGTCCGCTTTAATCTCGTTTTTACAACTGAGTGTGCGACTTGTTCAGCCGCTAGGCGTCTCTATCTTTACGGTCTACGATGCCATAAAGAAAATAATTATTAATGATGTGGAACAGGAAGACCAAAGACGAAACCATTACAGCCACTCATTTGCATACAGGATGACCTATGCAAACACCTTATACGATGTTAAGTGCGTACAGGTGTTTACATCACAAGATTGAATGCAATTTGTAAGCAAGGTCGAACGGTATGGTCTTCTTCTATCATCTCCGCTGTCTCTAAACTCGTCTATCGTCGCGTACTGCATCTTGCACAATATTCACCAGAAACGAGAAGCTGAATATAACTTCTCGAATTTACGATTCACGTTCTGATTCTATAGAAGATGAAAATACTACCCGGATCGAAAGACCAAAGTACATTCAACATTCGCACAAAAGGACATTTATGTAGTTGGGTCTGTGAGAAGACTAAAGCAGACGGCAACACACGGAAGCAAACCCGGCCGAGACGTCGACCTTCGCAGCGTATTTCATTGAAATCGGCGCGGTGAATCTCATTCCGCATAATTACCGAACCTGTTACAAATCAATGTAGCCAGCGAGACTACAGTTAAACAGCGTCCAGCCGGTTCGAAAAAGTCACGTCGCGTGCATCGAGCGCGGCGATTCTAGACGACGGCGATAATAAGCGCATATGCGACACTTCCTGAGCTTCGGGCCCCAAAGAAATGCAAATTGCAAGACGTTCCCCTCCGAGTTACCGTTATTACGCTTCGTCGTGTTACCTCGGAGACAACTGCGAGCCGACCGGCAAACGGCCGGTGGACGCAGACATGTACATTGGCGACGATTTGGTTCCTGACGGCGCATAAAATTCTCGACAGTTGTTACCAACATTTACATAACGACGACGACGACGTCCTGAGCGTATCCCGGTTACCATAAAACGGACAGCTCGTTGGGTACCGGCGCGTGATTCCTAATTAGGAGCTAATTCGCTTCCCGGATACGTCCTTGCGCGGCGCAAACATTGTTTGCCTTGCACACCGGCCGTTTCTGTTCCTTAAATGACTGTTATTACGATACGTTGATCGCGTTACCTTGAAGATGCCCGGTGCAGCAATCGAACGGACACTTTCCATCCGCATGGCGATTTCTGCCACGAACACCGCGCCGCAAAAACACCATGCTTTGTGCCCGGCCTTCTCCGCCCATAACCGCAGCGTAACCAAGGATACCAGTTTGTTACATTCACTTCTTTCGAACAGAACTACCGAGCCGATATTTGATTACAAACATTTTCTATCGGTCATGCCTGTCGGGCACCTCGAACATGATACTTCCACGGGGATGATAGCATCGAGAAAATCTTCGTCAAACAACTTAACCTGTCAACTGTTTCGCTGCTTTTTAAGAACGTGCACGAAAAGGTTAAGAATCGTTGAACTGTACATTTTCTTCTTTTCCGTGAACGTTTCCAAAGATCTAGGGCAATCTCCGTATCCACAGAGGGTCTTATAATGTATGGACATATCATTAGCGATGGATTCAGCACACAAAGATAAGAAAACAAATTCTTCTGAGCACGTGTACCATGCAACCCAGTTTTCGCAATACTATTTTTGACAGTAGCAATTATTCGAAGAATCGGTTTCAGCGCATGAAAGAAGAAAGTTACTTAAAGTTTTCTATGATATAGAAAATTATAATAAGTTCGTCGCCGATATATTTCTTCAGAAAATAAAATTCTCCGTTACTTGAGTGTTCGAAAGTCTAGAAAACGGTAGAAACATCTGTGGCGTCACCGTAATGTATTGAAATTGACAATAAAATTATAATATCGTAAAGAAACTCAAACCGGTTTCGTAGAGTGGACGGGTCGAGTAGTTTCTAGAGTTCTCCAACTTTCAGAAATTCAGTTAATAAGTGTAAAAAGGTTGACGAATGGTGCAAAGACGCGCTCGCATCACTTTATGATCGAGATGTTTGACCCAGAAATGTTCGAGCATTTGAATTTATGGATCGGTGATCCCGCAGTAGCGTAAGTTCCGATGAATCTACGAACCAGGGAATTGAAGACAGTTAATAGAGAATCGAAATAATGTCGTTGATTCGGAAAACACTGTGACCTCTTCAAAAGATAGCTTGCTAATGGACCGCATATTTCGATCTCATCGAGCAGTCTTTGCACACGTTCTTTGACAAAGCAAAATAACTGAAATGGAAACCGATATCATTCGTAACAGTTGTAACATGACTTCGATTCTTTACGACTGTCTCAGCCAGAACAGATCTACATAACAGTTTTGAACAGTTAGTTTCGGAACCTTTTCAATGCAAACGAATTGCCCGGAGACACGCATGCCGTTGTCTCCAAAAATGGTGACCCAAAACAGTTGCATACAGAGTCGACTAGATAAATCTCCAGGCTTAGCGCCACCCACATGCACCGTGTAGAGAAACGAAATCCGTGAGCAAACTATTGGTCAACCGCAGTCGACTGCTAACACGAGCCCGCACGACTCAGCCTCCACGGTTCATTTGAATGAAAACTCATTGCCAGCTTCAGAAATCAAGTTTTGCAAGTACCCGATGCTGCAATCTCCCCGGCAACAGGAAGTCGACTTGAATAGGTATATATATATACTACAGTTTCGCTCGAGAAAACTCGTAACTTCTCGCCCCGAAAAGTCCCTGTAGCTCCGAAAAGAAAGAAGCGCCCGGGCAATCCTCGATTAGCGCTCGATCATCGGCGGAATAAAAAAGCGGCCGGTAATTGGCAGCAAATCTCCTCGTCAAACATCCAATTTCCGAGCGCATTAATCACCTCGCGCCGTTCCGAGTGTGCTTCTTAATGCGCCGCTCATGCTCGTAATTTCTGCTCTAGAATGCTCGACGAGGCCCCGCGCGTGCACTGGCGTAACATCCCGATCGCCGATCCGACCGTTACACGGCCGAGGAAAAACAAGTAGGAGAACGAATGGGGCGGACGGGTCGCTTCGTATTATCAGATATTAATTAGGAGTAAAGACAATTGGGAGTCAACAGGAGAGAGAGAGAGAGAAAAAGACCGGAAACAGTTGAGCAATCGGTGTATCGCCCTGAAGCGTGGTCAAAAGTAGTGGGAGGAAAAACATCGATTTTTCTTTGCGTAGACCGACAACATAAGCCTTCGGAAATACTCTCCAAAAAATTTTTGGGTTAAAAAGATGTGTTATTTCAATAGCATGGTAACATAGCATTACAGTTTCGAAATGATTCGTTCAACCCCTTCGGTTATAGAGTGCGGACTTGAATATCCCCTTAACAGGGTATTCTCTTTGCTGTGGTCATAAAAAATTTTCTGATCGACAAAATTACATTTCTGCTTACCCTAATCGTTAAAAAATTATCTATGAAAATATGGATTTCTTAATAGCTGAACCCAATATTAGTGCTTGTTTATATATAATAGCCTTTTTAAATTCATGTAACCTACGTGCTTAAGTATTTTTGATTTTTCTATTGCTTATAATATTTTTGTTATACTATACTATATACTCTGTACTTTGTTATGTAATACTCTGTACTAAGCATTATGTTGAAGATTCGCGAATTTTTTGTGTAAATCGGACTGCCGGTTCAGGATTGCGCGCCTATGGTCGTACGCGAACGTATCATCTCTATCGAACGATCTGCACTACCCGGTTCCCCTCTGGTTCCGTTCTTGGAGTGATCCAGAACGCTCGAAACGCCGTGGATATTAAAGGAGATTCTTCCTGGCCGTTCCGTAACCGTCGCCGACTCCGTAAATCAACGGTCCTGGATCGCGAGCGCACGCGAATTTCGTCGAGCATGCACGCAAGGAGGCAGAGGAGACTCGTTTATTCACGTTTATGCCCATTCACCGCGAAGACGCGTCCTCCTTTATTTGTTCGCCAACTTAATTGCGAAAAAATCGACCGGCCTCTACCTACCCCCCGACCCCATCTCTCCCCACGATTCCCTGGCCACCCAATCCCTTCAGAATAGCATTTTGCTGCCCCTCGTGGTATCCAGCCCCCCAGTCTCAAGTTTACGATGACATAGAACGACGTGGCCGAGAACACCATTGGCGTCCTTCTTCGGGTTGCAGTTTATGCTATCGGTGCTTGGTAACTTAACCACTCCTCGCTCTTTTTTTCTCATTCGAGATTCCCGTCGAGGTAATCGAACTTGCTGTGGCACTTGCTGAACAGTCGGATGTTTCAATTTCCTGTGGACTTCGTTCTTCTGTGTTCTCTCACTAATAACATGAATTCGTTTTTACACTCAACTGTGTGCCAAATATTTTTGAACAATACAGAATCATGTTACCTTTTGTACGAATATTTTTTTCATCAAATAAACGGCAAAATATTCAGTAGCATTATTAAATGAAAATACATCTACATTAAAGAGGTAACAATTGTCAGAGTGGAATAATCGGCTACCAGTGAATTCACGTCGCATGTAATTATGAAACTCAGGAATTCATACAATATCTCAGTAAGTAAACGAGTTAATCGGTAAGTGATTCGGATACAAGATTTTTTGACCGGGCAAAGTAGAAAAGTGTACGCCTATGCTCAGTAACCAGGCACGTAGTTACACCCGGTTAGATCCCCTGCCCTGCATTGCGTTCGCGCGAACGCGCCCTGCATTCGCGCGGTATTAGCATATAAATTATGTTTTCGTGATTTATGTTCGCAAGCCGCGTGCCCACACAGACACTGGGGAGGGGGGCGCTACTGATTAAAATTCGTGACGACCAGATCTGGAAGACTATCAGACGACAATGCGCCGACGAATGGATCAATTTGAGTTTCCTTTTTTAAAGGAAAAATGGCACTCCTTCGTCGCACGTGATCGGGAACCGCCATGCTTCCACGTTGATCTGAATAACCCTGTTCTCGCGTTGTTAGCTCTTTCTCTTCTCCGTTATTACTTCTTCTCCTAGCTCTTTGTTCCGATGATGTACCGGACGTTTACCTCATACTGCATCATTCTAACAAGGATAGGTCACAGTAGGTCATAGATTTTAATGAAACTTTTTCTGGTGAATCTAGAGCAAACAGCAGGCCCATGTCCAAGCATTTTTGACAATACTCATTATTCATAAAGATAATTAACACATTATCTACCGACGATTATATCATAATGTTTAAAACTCTATGATCTATAACTAAACTTGGTTCGCGTTGTAAAAAATAGATGCGTCAGATATCAATATTGTTGCATACCAAGAATACTGAAATCAGATAAAGCCCAAAAAAATTAATATACGATTCAGAAATAAAGTACACAACATGGGTCTGCTTGTTTCTTCTCTAGATTCACTAGAAAAATATTGAAGCTGCATAGGTCTGCAAGGCTAATTTCCCGAACGAATATCGCATTTGCAGACGTCAGTTCGACTTAGTGATGGGCACCATCGACTGAAACTATCGACTAAATCGATAGTAGCCAACTACTATTTTCAGTCGACTGATTTTTTATACTATCGACTAAATTCAATTAACTGAATCAGTCGCCGAGCTATTGGTTAAATTGTAACGAGCGGGAGTTTTGAATAGATTTTATAAAATTTACTATCAAATACATTCACCTATTAGCGATATCGAATAATTCGTTCAATAAACACAAATAACAATTATTATACTAGAAATATTATACAATTATTAAATAATAATACTTATATTATAAAATTTTCATCATAATCTAAATAAAAAGTAGTATTTTATAATTATATCTGTCAATAACAGATATTTTTCTAAAAAGTACATTAACACTTTGCCTTTATATCGCATTATTATTAAAGGATAAATAATAATGTGTGAGATAGACGTAGGCATAAACTATAACCCGCAATCTAGACGTAACCACTAAAACAAAATTTCAGTCGACTAAAAACTATCGACTAAATATTCGATAGTATGTAGTAACTAAATAGTATCTAGTCGATAGTTGAATTTAGTCGATGGTGCCCATCACTAGTTCGACTGCGCATCATTCCCCAAGAAACGTTACAGCGACGAAAGAAGCTAGGTCTGCGAGGCTAACCTTCACCGTTGAAAAAACGTGCGCAAACCTAACCCAGACACAAACGAATTAGCGTTCACCGATTTTCAGCGATCTAGGCGCAAATCGCGTTGGACACGCGTCGACTTTCTGATTCAGTGATCGAGCTAATAAGCCTGAACACTTTCTACTGTACGGTCGTGGACGATTCCCGTAGCTTTCTTGTCGTTCGGGTGATCGAGCGAGGTTTCCGTCGTTAGGGAGACCAGGCGCGCAAGAATCCCGCGTTATCCGCGGTCGAATCGATTATTCACGATTTCCTATTATCCTCGTCGACCGCAGGCTTTGCGTCATTCCGTGGACGTCCGAGGGCCGTCAATCGCCGAGGAAAGTCCTCGAGGACGACGACGAAGATAATTCGCGAATGGCAGGCGACGGGACGTTCCCCGTCGCGGCGCGGCGTGTTCATTTGTTCGGCTCGTCGCCGAACGTTTCTACGGCCTCGTAGCCGAGACTCTAAAAGGATAAGCATGCTCGCGAGAGCACGGCTAGCATATTGCATAATAATTAGTGGGCAGCCAACGACCGTATACCCTGCACAGTGAATTGCCGCAAGTTCATTGCCGGCAAGGATATAGCAATATGAACGTAACGTGCTCCGAGAACACCGAGCCGATTAGCAACGCTATTCCAACCTCTTTCTCCTCTCTCTGTTTCTCTTCCTGCCGTCCCGTGCCTCGCCTGCCTTTCGACCATTTAGCCATTTCGAACGATCCAGTGTTTCTACGTCTCCCTGTTTTCCTTTTGCTCCTGCTGCTTTCGGACCCGGTGTTATCGTAAGTAATGGCTGCCGCGAAGAACGCCGATCGACCTTACGTACTGTTTACAATGAATCCTGCTCGCCTTATGCGCCGTTTCCAGGCACTTTTTTTGCCTTCTGATGAATTTATGCGGCCGCTGTCCCTTCTGGGTCACCCCTTTTTTTATGCAGAACGCTGCCGATTTGGAGCAACCGTTCCCTTCGTAATTTTGTCGTTATCGCCGTAAATCCTGATATAATTAATTGTAGCAAACTTTGCTCTTGCAAGATGCGGTGTTGAGCTAAACAGACAAAAATATTGGCACCACTTCTGCATTAAACGGCTCGATTATAGAAACTTCGAGCAGTGTATGGCAGTAAACAGTCATTTTGATAACGGAAATTCTAGTTTCCGAAGGTTCGGCTTGCCAAGGAGGCGGGCGAATCGTTGTCCGCATAATCTCCGCGGAAACTGGAAATATTCCGTCCACGTAAAGGCAGTACATTCGTTTGTCAACGTCCGACGGCATTTGAAAATTCGCTCGTGCTTCGTGGTCCAGTGATCGTTCCGATTCGAGATGCACGCGGGGAAGGGAGTTTCTTCGCTAGTCGAGTGCACAGGCACAAAACCGAGAGAGCTCGATGCTCTAGTTCGACCGGAGAGATACAATTTGCCCGTGAATGTTCCCGTCGCGCCGTGTCGTTCGAATGCTGCCTTTAGACGCGATTCTCGATCGGTGAAACTCCTCGGGACAGTCGTTTCTATCGCGGTTACGCGTCCAACGAATTCTTATCTATGATTTACGCGGCTCCCGTAAGCCGATTCTTCCGTTAGATACACGATATGCACGCCTATGTGCGCGAATCGATCCGATCGGAGAATAATGAAACGCGGGAGAACGTTTCCCCGTTACAAAATCCGTGAAAGGGTACCGCCGGCATTTCACCTTTCATTAAGACGTTACTTAACGCGATGATTTAACAGATTTAACCGTGCCAAGGTGGACTCAAGGATGCACGCTTCTGTAATCCTTAGGTTAGGTATTAGGGTTGAATAAAGACCGGTGCAGTTCGGCGCGCAGAGGATCCTATTGACGAGCACAGGTTGATACGGATTCGAATACCATCCTTGTACAGTTTGGTCTGAAATTGGTGAGCAGCAGCCTTGATATATTGTTTTTTTTATATATTATAGAAAATCTCATATGAGATTTATTATAACATAATTACAAAACAGAAATACACTACATATAATACAGAGTATGAAGATTACAAAACAGAATAGGTTTCTTGTAGAAATACAGATATTATAATATTAACATATGATTAAAAGGAACAGTATATGAACAGAGAGTTGATGTATTGTTATTCTTACGTTCGCAGTAAATTAATTATGAATTATAGTTAGCCAGTCACAATGTCCACCGTGCGAATAGCACATAGTAGAACCAGGCATTGAAACGGTTCTAAACAATAACTGTTTGAAACGGTTATATATCGGTTCTGACTGAAACAGTTATGAGAACCGAAAAAATTTATAACTGTTATAGATATATCGGTTCTTGTACATATCGGTTTCGGTTTCGGTGCTACAGAACTGATATTATGTATATCGATTCCGTTTCGGTTCTATAACTGTTATTTTTCGATTCTTAAATCGGTTTCGGTTTTTAAAAATCCATAATATATTAGTCCCGTATCAGTTCTACAACTATGCAACTCATATTTTTTGGTTCAAAATAAATAAAAAATTAAGTATTAATTTATTTATATTTGACTTAATTAATATGTTAGTTTATATGTATTATAAAATATAACCGATATATACATATAACCGTTATGAAACCGATATATAACCGTTATGGAACCGATATAATATCGGTTCCGTAGAACCGGAACCGAAATCGATATAAGGCAGAACCTTTTTCACTCATATCTGTTTTAAGACAATTTCGGTTCTTATAACTGTTTCGAGAACCGAAACCAATATCATAACCGTTTTCAACCCCTGAGTAGAACACTTGTGACTGTAATCTAGAGATAACTGCAGTTATGAAAAAGCTTTATATTCGACGGAAAATTGGTCAAGAAAAGCTGTCACAATGAACGCATTCTTGTGCGCAATGTAAACGAAATTAGATTAACAGAAGTCACGAAGTGAAGCAGTTTCGCAAAGTGTTTGATCTAAAATTGGCATTGCAATTGCACGTTCGAAAATCGGCGAGCAAAACCCAGGAGCAATACCAATTGGGATAATAAACACGTTTCAACTTAAGTGGTTTCCGGTAATGCCGTCGCAGCCACTGATGCATGAACGGTTTTTCCAGCCGGTGTTTGTTCAATTTGCGTCGATAGAACAATGTAGCGGACTCCTCGCGAAGTGCAAACTTGTTCGATTGCATAAAGTTTCTTGTGTCAGGCTATTGGCTCGTGTCCCCGCTGGATAAATAATCAGCAAACCGCGCGCCAAGATCGATTTCACGAGGTCGTTCCCTTCCCGGATCCCTTTCGCTCGCAACGAAGCATCTTCCGATCTGGCAAAACCTCATTTTTCTTGCTCGGCTGAGCATGCCGCATGAAAGAAAGCGATTTCGTGGCTAAATGTGAGCGCTGCCTCGGCGGCTGCTGCGTCGTCGCCGCGCCGTCGCCAAAGTCAACGCTTCTTGCGGTTAACGGGACGCTACCGCCGCCCGTTGAAATACTTTCTACGCTTGTATTTTTAGGTGAACGCGCCGCGAAACCCGTGAAACACAATGAAATCGAAATAGGGAGACCGCTATTACGGTCGATTGAACGAAAGGGAAATGTGCTTGAGCGACAACGATTCGTGAAAACGTTGCTCTTTGCTACGGAACGTTTCAAAATTCATTTTTATTCGAAAACATTACCAGAAAGGCTGCACCCGGAATTTAGATTAACTCTTAACCCTTTGCGGTCGGAGCTATTTTAACTCGAAAATTAAACGTTTCTTCTGACCTACAATATTTCCATTCTCTATGATTTTTTTAATTTGATAATACAATACTCATACAATACTTAAATGTGTAGTAATTGGTTCGATACTGACATATCTGATAGTGTAAACAATTATTTAAATAATAGTACAGCAATTTTTAGTGGCGCCGCAGAGGCGCCACTCGACCGCTAAGGGTTAATTAATGATAACTCGAGAAGGGAAGGCCATAACGAGCTGGAAATAGTCACATTCATTTGGATTAGCCGGGCCGTAATTATTCACATTCCGTGTCCCCAGAGTTTACCGTTCGAAAGTTTCTAGGTGACAATGTACACTTTCCGGTTTTTATCTTAGGTTCGATTCAGTTTCTCGCTTCGTAGTTCTATGTACAATTTTCTGTCGTGCTAAACTACATTATTCTACTAATGAAATCTGAATAAATTCAATCGTCTTATTATCGTAAAGGGATGTACGTCAATCTTGGTTAGAGCTCGGTACTTGTACGGTTAACAGATGCCTCTTTGCGGCGAGATGAAGGTCGTTGGAAAATATTTACGAAGCCAGCGAAGGTGATGCATACACTAACGTTTCCAGCTGTGCCGTATTCGAGCAGACCCCCTCGAAATTCGGTGCCATTAGCGAAAAAGTCACAGCCGGTGAGCACGAGTGGCACAACGGTCGATACATGGCGGAATTATTCGAGACGCCTGCCTGTGCGAGGAGTGTCCCGGGGGTTGAGTGTTTTCAATCGAGGCTGGAGGTGAAAAATGTCCTGTCAGGTGCAGCGAGCCAGACCAGGCGGAGGGCTCTTCAGCCTGGTCTGCGTTCAATGCGAGAACAGGGACCGCGGGGCGGAAGGAAAATCGCTTTGTGCCGGCCTCCGCCAAATTGGCCGTGAGATCAATATTACAGGACAGGGTAAAAAGGCTAGCTCGAAATGGAACGATTCGAAAAAACAAATTGCCGCGCGTCTCAAATCGAACATCGGCGAAGCGGTGTTTAAGAAAGCGAAGAACGGGGCGGACTTTCGAATGAAACAAGAAACGATCAACAGCACCGCAATTAAGTTAACGGCGGCGACGCGACGGGTCGGCTACCAGGAATGAACGGTAGGATATGTAACTCGAAAACGAGAGCGTAACCACTAGAGTTCTCAAATCCCTCGTTGCCATCGACGATCACGAAGAAATGCTGGAAAGATCGTGGACTAATCTGATCCTCTCGAAGTCGAAGCCGGACTTAATTCCGATAGGACTTTTTCTCTGGTTCTCTGTAATGCGTTACACAAGGGTGCCCGCTTTCTATCGAGTTACATAAATCATTAATAACTCTCAGGCAATAATGCTTTCAACGGTAATAACAAACAATATTTCCCGATTCCGGTGAGCGAACAGCTTTGGAGAACAGCGTGAGTTACAGCTGGGGCCTCTCCTACCTCGAGTGGATATGATCATTGTGAACGGGGGCAGGAGTATAATGCACTGTTCGATCCGCAGAAAGGCAGCAATGAATCACGGCGGCGCGTATCGACCAATCGGCGCGGACACTTCTCTCTAATTTCATGGCTTACCGTGAAGAAGAGGGATCCGGGGAAGTGGAAACGGTCGCAAGAAAGGGGAAAGCGAGAGCAGGGACGGGGCAATGGTCGGTGAAAATCCGGCGGAGCCATTCGTTTATGAGCACTGTCTGGCTTATTCCGTCCCCATGATGGGCCCACGCCTATGTATACCGGCAGTAACCACGCGGGGGATATATCGGGGGAGACATTGCGAGGGTGGCACAGTTTCTCGGCGAGTTACGAGAGGGGTGAACCTAAACGCAGCCCTCTGGCAGTAAACACTTACCGACTCGACCGTATTTCAGATTTCAGAGGATGAATCCCCCCGCCAAGATTCTATCTCCTCTACGACCGTCATCCCGATAATGGAGGATGTATCATTGTTACGACGCTGTAGACGACAATTCGTGGCGGCTTCGTATGGTTCTCCATATGTTGCGCTATTGCAGGGATAAAGATCCGAATCGTTCTTCTGGGAGCGATTGGCGGTCGGTCGTTCACTGTGGTCGATTCACGCCGATGTCCTCGTTAACGTTCTGCACGAATGAACGAAAATATTCGTGAAATTTTTGTTTTATTTAAACTTACCCAGACCTCTAAGTGGGGTCTATAGCGCTGGACGTAATTCACATTGTGCTACAGAATACAGTTTGAATGACGATATTGTTTAGCATATCTGGTTATTTGTGCAGGTTGCATTCTTTCAAAAATGTAAACATATTAGTCCAGGATCCACCGACCATTTTTACAAGTTATTACTATCAAGCTAATATTCCGTGAGTAGCTTCAT